>CM053034.1:142826850-144269350 GCA_028564925.1 Lithobates sylvaticus
TGACACTATGACACAGCCAAGTACCCATTAGAAGACGCATGCTTTGGCAGATACCAAGTTTTTATGAGTTGCTATTTCTGCATGGGAATGATCTATGTACTTAGCATTTACCCGGTATGTCTGCCATGTTCTGCATTTTTGGATTGCCATTTGGTAAACCTAATGGGGTCCTGAGGTACTAGTTGCTTTTTGCCCAGCACCCATAGATGGCCAAGTCAGACTGGATTACAGCTATTATTGTACAGCGCTATGTCTGGAGAAAAAGCATATACACATGGATCTAAACACATTTGATGTTGCTTTTGTCAGCCAGCACACTTGATGTGCATTTTTGGGAGATACATTACAACATGAAGCACTGCATCTGCCTATTTGTGGATTGAAGTTATTCTCAATGTTGCATGGGATTTTATTCTCTTGGGAAGTCCTCTGAGTCTGTGCATCTTGAGCATTGTTGGGAGGAATTTATTATAACTGGAGCAGACAGAATCTGGGGCAGCTATGCACGGCTACCAATTGGCTTCTGTCTATAGCTTGCTCAGTTAAAGCGGAAATTCACCCAAAAGGGGAAGTTACACTTTTCTGCCCCCTTCCTACCTCCTCAATCACTTTTGGATACTTTTTTTTGAGGGGGGGGGGGGGGTTGACAGGTACCTGCTCCTACGTCCACTCGGGTTGCCGGAGATCACCCCCCCCCCCCCCCCCCCCACCTTGAATGCAGTGGGACACATCACAGGTCTAGCGCATGCACAGAGGGAAGCTGACTTTGCGACTGCAAGGCGCCATAGCCGGCTTCCCTTAGTAAACATGCCGGAGCCGGGGACACGATGACAGGTGACAACTGGCCAGTGTGAGGACGGCACTGGAATGTCCATTTATTGAAAGTATCCGTATCTGCTGACTTTAAATTTTGTTCATACTGGCTGAAGATCCTCTTTAAGCTTTAAAAATGAAAACTAGAAGCTAATTGGTTATTATGCACAGCTGCTCCACATTCTGGATGCTCCAGTTTTAATAAATTCCCCAGTGTATATTGCTTACTTGTAATGTTCATACTTGTTACAGGAACTATTTGGTTAAAATCCATATGAGCAGTTTAATATGAGACTTTAAACATTCCACCATGTTTTTTATCTTTTTGTGTGTGTATTTTTTTTTTATATTTTGTGATAAATTTAGGGTAGCCTCTTAATTAAGTGTACCTTATTGGTGCTTAAACACTTATTAAACAAAGTTAAATGCAATTTACCTTTGCTTCTTTCTTTCAAGTTCCTTCCTGTGTACGTTCCTTCAGAAGAAGAGAAGAAAGATTATTTTCTCTATGCAAACAATGTTCGCAATGTCATGGCAAAGTATGTATCTTTTTATCATTGCCTGTTGATCTAATTACTTTTTTGACTGATTTTTAGAGATGGTAAAATGTGGTTATTTGTAGGGCTTTCTACTATTTTCTGAAATTGGCATGTCTATACAGTATGTTTCTAACTATAGTTATTGAATTAAAGTACCTGTAAGCTGTAGTAATTATGTATGTCAATGGAGGCAACCAGATTTGCTCAAGTATGCAGACCCTGCTTTCTGGTTTTGTAGAAACTTTTTCCACAATGAATGTCTGTGATTAAAGTGACCTGGTAAAACACATGTAATAACTTATCATAACAGCTTTTAAGAGAAACATTGAATAAATGAACTGCTCTTAGAGCTCCTGCTGAGGCTAATCTGTAACATGGAATGTAAGCTTGTAAAATTGTGTAAGTCATAGCCAAAATTATGTTAAACTTTGCAATAAGAACTCAAAATAGGCTTTACTTAAAATACACCATATTTATTTAAGCTGGTTATGAAATGTATACAGTACATGCTTCTGCACTCTTATGCTTGTATTTTTGAGTGCGTGGGTCATGGTGTCAGTGCTTGGGTCCTCTCCTAGAAAGGTGACATAGAGGAATTTAATAAAGAACCCATCTCCCCATAGCCTGGTTCATGGCAACACGTTGGAACCCCATAAGTCTAATGGTTCACAGATAAAAAATGGACAATGTGTTTTTGGGGGCAAAAAACACTCCCTTTTAATCAAAGTTACAGGAAAGTATAGCATATAATGTGTGTGTATACACTATACACTATATCATCAAAAGTATTGGGATGCCTGCCTTTACACGCAAATTAACTTTAATGGCATCCCAGTCTTAGTCCGTAGGGTTCAATATTGAGTTGGCCCACCCTTTGCAGCTATAACAGCTTCAACTCTTCTGAGAAGGCTGTCCACAAGGTTTAGGAGTGTGTCTATGTGAATGTTTGACCATTCTTCCAGAAGCAAATTTGTGAGGTCAGGCACTGATGTGGATGAGAATTCATCCCAAAGGTGTTCTATCAGGTTGAGGTCAGGACTTGGGCCAGTCAAGTTCCTCTACCCCAAACTTACTCATTCATGTCTTTAAAATAGAATACATACATAGAATGCATTAGGCCCCTTTCACATATGCCTTCAATTTGTTTCATCAGTTCAGTCACGTTTTTTCAACGAAAACGATCAGCTAACATCAGTTTTTCATCAGTTTTTACATCAGTTCTTTACATCCACTTAACCACTTGAGTCAAATTTTTGGTTTACATTAGAGCTGCACGATTCCTGTATAAAATGAAAATCAAATTTTTTTTTTGCTTAGAATAAAGATCACGATTTCACAGCGTAACATCTTTCACATTATACAAAAAAAAAAAAAATGGTCTGACTTTACTGTTTTCTTTGTTTTTTTTTTTTTACTTCATGGAAGTGTTTTTTATCTTAATTCGAAGAAAGCATTAAGATAAACCTTCTGCCTTTACAACTCCTTTAACCACTTCAGCCCCAAAATAATTTACCCCCTTCCTGTCCAGAGCACTTTATGCGATTCGGCACTGCGTTGCTTTAACTGACAATTGCGCGGTCATGCAACGTTGTACCCAAACAAAATTAACGTCCTTTTTTTTCCCAAAAACTTTCCTTTTTTTGGTGGTATTTGATTGCCTCTCCGTTTTTTATTTTTTGCGCTATAAACAAAAGAATAGCGACAATTTTGAATAAAACGCATTATCTTTTACTTTTTGCTATAATAAATATCCCCCAAAAATATATAAAAAAATATTTTTTTAAATCGCAATAAGCGTATATTGATTGGTTTGCTCAAAAGTTATAGTGTCTACAAAATAGGGGATAGATTTATAGTACTTTTATTAATAATAATTTTTTTAGTAGTAATGGCGGCGATCTGTGATTTTTATCGGGACTGCGACATTATGGTGGACACATCGGACATTTTTGACACTATTTTGGAACCATTGTCATTTATACAGTGATCAATGCTATTAAAATGTATTGATTACTGTGTAAATGACACTGGCAGTGAATGTGTTAACCACTAGGGGGCAGTGAAAGGGTTAAGTGTGTCCTAGGGAGTGATTCTAACTGTAAGGGGGCTGGACACAGAACAGTGATCACAGCTTTCGATGAAAGAGAGCTATGATCACTGTCCTGTCACTAGGCAGAACAGGAGAAATGCTTTGCTTACAAAAGCATCTCCTCCTTCTTCATCTCTGTGACACGATCGTGGGCCTTCTGGTGGACATCGAGTCCACAAGATCCGCGGTCATGGAGACCACGGCGGGTCTCCGGTGGCGTGCTTGCGACACCGCTTCTTAAAGGGGACGTGCCTGTATACCCTTTTGCCTGCCAGTGCCATTCTGCCGACGTAAATCGGCAAGCGGTTAAGTGGTTAACCACTTCAGACTTCAGAGATTTTACTGCTGAATGACTGGGCCATTTTTAGCGATTCGGCACTGCATCGCTTTAACTGACAATTGTGTGGTCGTACGATGCTGCACCCAAACAAAATTGACGTCCTTTTTTTCCCACAAATATAGCTTTCTTTTGGTGGTATTTGATTGCCTCTGCGGTTTTTATTTTTTGCGCTGTAAATAAAAAAACAGCGACAATTTAAAAAAAACACAATATTTTGTACTTTTTGCTATAATAAATATCCCCATTTTTTTTTTTTTTTTTAAAAAGCTATTTTTTTCTCAGTTTAGGCCGATATGTATTCTTCTACATATTTTTGGTAAAAAAAATTGCAATAAGCGTACATTGATTGGTTTGCATAAAATTTATAGCGTCTTCAAATAGGGGATAGATTTATAGCATTTTTATTATTATTTTTTTTACTAGTAATGGCGGCGACTGCTACATTATGGCAGACATACCTGACACTTTTTGGGACCATTGGCATTTATACAGCGATCCAGTGCTGTAAAAATGCACTGATTACTGTAAAAATGTCACTGGCAGGGAAGGGGTTGACACTAGGGGGCGATCAAGGGGTTAACTGTGTCCCCTATGTGTGTTTCTAACTGTAGGGGGAGGGGACTGACCTAGAGGAAATTACAGATCATGGTTCCTAGCTATTAGGAACTCATGATCTGTCACTCCTCACAGAACAGGGATTTGTGTGTTTACACACATATGTCCCTGTTATGCCTCTCGTGCCCGCGATCGCTCGTGGCCGGTGGTCACTGTGCGTGCGACTGCTATACCGATTCCGCAAGCCGACATATAGCTACGACCGCTCATGGGATAGCACTGACCTGCCGCAGTATAATGACGGCGGCTGGTTGACAAGCGGTTAAACTACCCTCATCTACAGACCAAAGTTAATTTTTTTGATCTAAGGACCAGGAGATACATTGTAACTCTTCATTATCTCTCTGTGTTGAGAGATGTCTTTTTTTTGACAACTCTGGTTCTGCACTGTTTATAAAAAAAAAAAAAAGCCTACGATTACATTTAAAAGCTGACAGTGACAGTCAGTGCCGGCAAGTGAGGGAGCCTGTCTATACAGACTGCCCCCTCACTGTAAGTACATCTCTTCTCTCCTGCCCCTCTCCTTGCCCACATTGCCCCCCCCCCCCCCCGATATGACAGCCGGTACTTACATGTAAAAGCCAAAAATGACAGTCAGTGCCAACAAGTGAGTGTACAGACTGCCCCCTCACTGTATATACTGCTGTACTGCTCTCCTGCATTTCTCTGCCACAAACGCATGCCCCCCTCCCACAGTGACTGGTTGGCCCTAGCAACCAATGCAAAAATGGATGCAAAACTGACCATTTGTCAGTTTACATCCATTTTTCATCCGATCCATTTTTTTGATGAATGAAAAATAGGGCTTTCATTCGTTAATAAAAACTGATGTTGACGGAAGCAGATGAAAAGAGATGATCATCCGCTGTCATCCATTGGAATGCATTGATGTCCGTTTTTCATCCATCAACGAATGGATGAAAAACGGACAAACAGTCCATATGTGTAAAAGGGGCCTGCATTCACACCTGACTGTATTGTTTTCAGGCGTTTTTGGAGGGTGTTTTTTCGGGCGCTTTCAGGCTTTTTGCAGTGTTTTTGTACAGGCGTTTTGAGGTCCAAAGGTCATCAATGTAAAAAGCAGTAAAACGCCTGTAATCTGCCTAAAAAGAAGCTCATGTACTTTTTTAAAACTTCAGGCATTTTGCTTCAGGTGACAGAACGCTCAGATGTGAACAGAGTCCATTTAAATTAATGGGATTTTGCTTGTTGGGCATTTTGGAATTTTTGAGATGAGTTTTACAACCTGAAAATGTTCAGGTGTGAATGCAGCCTAAAAGTCAAAAACTCTGAGACTTTACAACTCCTTTAACTCCTTCTTTAATGTATTAGACCAAATTGATACAGACTAAAAGAAATGTTACACTTTAAAAACAATGTTACAAAAATAAGCAGGCTAAACTAGTTTTGTTTAACTACATAGATCTAGAACTCAGACCATATTAACCACTTAAATTGGAGTTGCACCCAAAAAAATAAAAATAAATCATTAATGTTCCTAAAAAAAACAAAAAAAAACATTTGGAATTTTTTTTTTAACTCACCTCTAAATGGCTGTTTCTAGGGGGTCCCTCGTAGACTGCCTCGATCAGTGCCTGGGCTGGTGACATCACCTCCCCTCGTGCAAGAAGGGCTCAGCTCTGCCCCCTCCTTGTCAATCATCTGGGACACGTGACAGGTCCCATATGATTGCGCTGCTCGCGCATGCACGGCTGGGCACCCACAGTTACAATGCCGGTGCCGCCGAACGGAGGGGGGAGACGAGTGGGGCTTCCATCCCCCGCATCGCTGGACCCTGGGATAGGTAAGTGTCCGATTATTAGAAGTCAGTAGCTGCAGTATTTGTAGCTGCTTACTTTTAAAGTGGAAGTAAACCCCCCTATCATTTTCAGCCAAGGAAGCTGCCATCTTTGCCTCTGTTTAATCTTCAACTGCCACAGTGCTGCACATGTGATCCGTTATGACACCAGCCATTGGATGGTTTGACTGTTTGGTGGAGAGCACAGCCAATGTGCAGTTATCATTCTACAGCATGCCTTTTTTTTTTTAAACGGTTAAATCGATTTCCGCTTTAAAAAAAAAAAAATTAATAGCAACACCACATTAGGCCCCCGACCATTTGGCTGCGTAAAGACCAGAGGACTTTTTACAATTTGGCACTGTGCTGCTTTAACTGGTTGCGTGGTCATACAATGCTGTATCCAAACAAAATTTGCGTCCTTTTGTTCACACGTACACAAATAGAGCTTTCTTTTGATGGTATTTGATTGCCTCTGCGATTTATATTTTTTGTGATTATAACCGGAAAAATACTTTATTATAAGAAAAATCCAATAAACTAAATTTTAGTCATATATTTAGGCCAAAATTTATTCAGCCACATGTCTTTGGTAAAAAAAAATGTCAATAAGCGCATATTTATTGGTTTGTGCAAAAGTTATAGCGTCTACAAACTAGGGTACATTTCCTGGAATTTACATAGCTTTTAGTTTGACTGCCATTTATTGAGGTGCTAAAATGGCAGGGCAGTACAACCCAACTCCCAAATGACCCCATTTTGGAAAGTAGACACCCCAAGGAAATTGCTGAGAGGCATGTTGAGTCTATTGAATATTAAATTTTTTTGTCCCAAGTGATTGAATACTGACAAAAAAAAAAGTTGTCACTAAATGATATATTACTCACACATGCCATGGGCATATGTGGAATTACACCCCAAAATACATTCTGCTGCTTCTCCTGAGTACAGGGATACCACATGTGTGGGACTTTTTGGGAGCCTAGCCGCGCACGGGGCCCTGAAATCCCAGCACCGCCAGTGGCGTCACTAGGGCCAGAGGGGGCCATGCCCCCCCAACATTATACTGTGCCCCCCAACTAAAAAAAACGGACAATGGGAATGCAGGGGGACAGGTATGAACTCAGCCGCTGTGTTGCTGGCTCTGGCTCCGCCTCCACCTTCTGAGTCTACTCCCGGCCACTGGTTGCTATAACTGCCTGGCGTCTAGCAACCAGTGACATCGGAGCTGGCATTGATGTCTCTCTCTCCACTCCTTCCTTTCTCACACTGAATGATACACAGACGATCTGCTCTTTCTTCCCTTCTCCTGTGTGTTTACCGCAGGAAGCTCCTTAGCTTCACACTTGACTTCCCTGGAGCACACACAGGAGAAGGAAGGGGGAGAAGGAGCAGATTGTCTGTGTATCATTCAGTGCGAGAAAAGGAGGGGGGACAACCCCCCCCCCCCCAGAGCATCAGTCAATTTCACAACAGCCAGGCTAGTGTAGCCTATCAGCTGCAGGAGCCGAACTGCAGACGCTGGCTACCGGCTAAAAATAAATGTGTCCCCGATCTGCCTGCATTGTAAAGCAGTTTGGTTCTTGAGAGGTCCCGTATGATGTCGGGAGGGAGGTAGAAAGGCACTTATGGTGAGCTTCAGATACCTATTGGCTGGGAAGGCAGCAGGGGGCAGTGCTTCTGCCTCCTCAGCCAATGGGTACACAGTGCATTGTCCTTCCCTGCAAATTCATCCCACGGGCTTCCAGAAGCTGCATCTTTCACCCCCAGCTTTTAATTTCCTTCCCTCTGTGTACTACATGGCTCCACATTCTCCTGATAAGACTATGCAGTATGCAGTGATCAGACATTCACACACCGATCCTCATCCCCCTCCCCTTTCCAGTTTACTATCTGCTATTATATTATTATATTGTACAGTTATTCCTGTGCTACCATGTATGGGTGGATGGAACTGCTGCAAACACCAAGTCTGGGTCAAACCATATCCAGTAATAGGCTGAAATATAAAAATGGGTGGTACTGCGCTGTTCCCAGGGAAAGACTACTGCTCAAGGTGGTAGTACAAATAAATATTATATAGTTCCAAGTAAATTGTATAAATAAAGGTAGTGATGCAAGTATAAATTCAGTTTAAAGGAAAAAAAACTTTATACTGCTAGAGGTGGTAGTATCAAGTGAAACATATTTTGCCAATGGCTACCTGTATGAAAGGAATGGAGGTAGCAGTACAACTAGGTTGAGAAGTGTGCTGCTAAAGGTAGCAGTATTGCTAAAGGTAGCAGTATAATAATCATAAAGTGCAGATATTTTGCTAATGCCTTCATATAAGGAGATCAGAATGCAAGAGTGCAACAATGTAACAAGTTGCTAATAGCGTAAATGAAACCAGGCATCAACTTAGTACTGACATTAAATAAAATAAAATATGGTGACTGTGACAGACCTAGCCGGGACACAGGCTGTTGGAGGGGACTGAAGGCGAGCCTATTACCTTGCGATTATGGGCCCTGGCATTTGGGGGAACAGTGCTCTTTGAGCTGCAAGCCTGGGACCCCTGAGCTGGTGGTACTTGGATTCAGGTCCATGCTGGCCCCCCAATACACATAGAATCTGTATGTGTATTTGGCATATTAGCAAGAGACGCTAATGTCATGACTCATGAACTCCAGTCACCTGTCTGTTGTGTTAATGAATATTGTCTGGCTTGTAAGAGTATTTCACCTATTGTTGTGTGTGCTAATTAACCCTGCAATTGAATGATGGAGCCCAGTGTTGATTAAGATAATTAGCTCATGCTAATTAGGTTAGGCTTGAGTCATCTGTCAACTGTATACAAGTGTGACATGTCAAATAAAGATTCATTCCTGATGTACCCCACACTGGTGTTGTCTGGTGACTGGGTGAGCTAAGGGGTCTTGGATTGTATGGTACCGGACAGAGGAAGCATTTACGGCGGACATCTTGGGTACGAGGTCCGTCACAATTGGCTGGCAGCGGTGGGATCGTGCTTCCTTGTCGTGAACACATCCAAACCATCACCTGGATCCAAGGCCCGGATAGCAGAGGTACAGATACGTCATGGAAGAGGAATTCGGAAGGAGGTTGCGAGAGATGCGGATACAGCACAGAGGACCAGTATCGGTGCATGTCCTGCTGGGATGGTATGATTCTGTTCGCCTACAACTCTGGAAAGAAGCGCTAGCCTGTGAGCAGCGACACCAGGGAAAAGTTCTCCCCTCCATCCATGTAAGGTACTGGTCGCAGTATGAAGTACGAATGCTGTTATTGGGGGAACAACCGAAGCAGGAGTGGACAGCTGAGTTAAGCAGGCTGATCCGGGCAGAAATGCGTTTGGACGAGAGCTACAGAGCCCTCCGGTGGTATGTAGCCCAAGTGTGCCCGTGGACAGCGGATGACAGGCCCACGGAAGGCTTTGATTATAATGGCCTGGGATTGTTGTACTGGAGGCTGTCCGAGGACCCCGACTTTGGGAGTGATCTGGAGTGGCGTTTGGAGGAAATAATGGAGCACAGAGAGCAAAGATTGAACGTCTCGGAAGTGCTCTGGGCACAGGAAGATTTGGAGTTCCTGGCCGCTCAGGAATGGGAGCTGGAGATTGCCTACATACAGCTGCTAGACTCTGCTCAGCAGCAGGGTCGGGCTCCCTTTGCCTGGGACTATCAGGAAATACCAGCAGACAGCTCTGAAATCCTGGCTGAAGAGTCAGCAATGTGGCATAGTAACAGAGTGCTTTGCCCACCTGCCCCCGCAGCTATGGACGCGGAGGTCTTATGGCGGATGCAGCAAGTGCTGACTGACCTTGATGATCCTGTTACTGCACAAAACGAGGTTGGATGGAGGAATATGCCTGTCCAGCAGCATGCAAGAGAATCGGCAGTGGAAACTCTGGAGATTGCCATCCCCAAACCTGAAGTGCTGACAACAGGGCAGAGCTCTGCTAACTGCTGCCCAGCATCAACAGCAGTATCTGGGGAGTTACAAGGAACTTCCCCAGCTGAAGCGCTGGTCACCGGACAGAGGGTCCAAGACCTCTGCCCCACACCTGTGTCAGTTTTGGAGGCTTAGGGTGAGAAGGTGGCGATCACTTCCCAGCAGCAGATACAGGGGGAGAAGGGAGAGGAGGTGTTTGTTGTCCCTCCTCAACAGTCGGCCAGGGGGGAGAAAGCAGTCTTTCCTCCCCAGCAAAGATCAGTGCACCTGGGAGACAATACCACAGACATGTCATCCCAGCAGCCAGATGAGGGAATGGAAAAGGAAGCAGCCGGCTCCCCTTCCCAATGGCAGCTACACAATTTGGGAGTGGAGGAAGCCAGCCTCCTGCCCCAACGGTTAACCAGAGCGGAGGATGTGGAGTCCCCAGCAGAAGTGCTGGCAACAGGGCAGAGTGCTGCCCACCTCTGTCCAGCACCAGCAACAGCTGCGGAGTTCCAGGGAGCTGGGGCAGTTGGCCTCTCTCCCCAACAGTTAGCTGGAGGAGATGATGTAGGGAAGCTCCTACACCCAGCTGAACTGCTGGCAACGGAACAAAGTGCTGCTGGCCTCTGTCCACAACTAACAGAGGGCAGATTTCCTGTAAAGGGGGATGGGACTGCAGTCCCCTCCTGTATACCCCAGGGATGCTGGGCTGTCGGCCCAGATACCCAACAGCATGATGGAGTGAGCCCAGTCACCCTGTCTTCTCTCCAGCGGCTGAAAAGACTCCAGGGAGAAGGGCCAGTCCAGGCCTCTCCCCAGCGGCGGATATGTTCTATGAGAGAGGCAGAAGTTGGCTGGGTGAGTCGTGCTCTGTTTGGAACAATTTGTTTGGGGTACTGTGTGGGTACAGGCATTAGAGGACTGGAACCACTGACTAACTTCGGAGTCAACCCGTCTGGGGTCTCCTCCTGTGTTAGTCTCCTGCCGCAAGGGGAGAAATGTGACAGACCTAGCCGGGACACAGGCTGTTGGAGGGGACTGAAGGCGAGCCTATTACCTTGCGATTATGGGCCCTGGCATTTGGGGGAACAGTGCTCTTTGAGCTGCAAGCCTGGGACCCCTGAGCTGGTGGTACTTGGATTCAGGTCCATGCTGGCCCCCCAATACACATAGAATCTGTATGTGTATTTGGCATATTAGCAAGAGACGCTAATGTCATGACTCATGAACTCCAGCCACCTGTCTGTTGTGTTAATGAATATTGTCTGGCTTGTAAGAGTATTTCACCTATTGTTGTGTGTGCTAATTAACCCTGCAATTGAATGATGGAGCCCAGTGTTGATTAAGATAATTAGCTCATGCTAATTAGGTTAGGCTTGAGTCATCTGTCAACTGTATATAAGTGTGACATGTCAAATAAAGATTCATTCCTGATGTACCCCACACTGGTGTTGTCTGGTGACTGGGTGAGCTAAGGGGTCTTGGATTGTATGGTACCGGACAGAGGAAGCATTTACGGCGGACATCTTGGGTACGAGGTCCGTCACAGTGACATCAAGGTGCAAAGTGCTAAAGGTAGCAGTATAATACTCATAAAGTGCAAAGTGCAAAGATTTTGCTAATGCCTTCATATAAATAGATCAAGAATGCAAGGGTGCAACAATGTAACAAGTTTCTGGTAACGTAAATGGAACCAAACATCAAATTAGTACTGTCATTTAAATAAAATGCAATATGGTGACATCAAGGTGCAAAGTAAATCTGTGATGTGCAAATTGAGTGCAATGTGCAAAAATAATTGATTGTGCAAATATATAGAATAGTAGTGACAAAAAAACGCAAATAAGTGCAAAGTTTGCAACACAACGTGTGTGCTAAAAAACGGCAATATAAATATAAATTGCAACTGTATTGAACATAGAAAAGTGCTGAGTGCAGCTTGCCTGTGCAACAATGCAAAGATGCCTGTGCAAAAAATGCAAATAATAATGTAACGCAAAAAAGTGAAAAAAATAGCACAATAAAAGTGCAAAAGAATATGTAAACAGCTAGCACAAAAAAAGGATGCTGATAAATTTTGTGCAAGTCTGCAATGTGCAAATAATGCAAAAAATGAGATGGTGACAACAGTCTATTGAATAAGATTCTTCTTTCAAAAGTGCAGGTGTAAAGAGTGTCATCTCTTCGTGTAAACACACACTACTAAGTAGTGGCCCCTTACCTTGCGGTAAAGAGGTAACCGCATATGAATCAAATACATTGGTAATGGCAGTGGCAGCTTCTCTCCTGTGTCCCTGGACCTAAATGGATTTCCTATCCCTGGACCCCAATGGAGCTCCTATCCTTGGACCACAATGGAGTCACCTATTGTCTTTGTCTCTTGGCAGGTGCGGGAATGATGAATAAGAGAGGAAGTGCTGTATAGTGTAGTATTTTGCAGCAATGTAAAAGTTTATTAAACAGTATTGAGGGTACTCGCATAAAACAATAAAAAACACACTTCTCTCCTACGAGCAGTGAGCTTGTTTGCCTGTGTCATCTCGGAGTGCCTGTCTCTTCCCTATGCGTGACGTCATGACCACGTGACTTCATCAGGGGATGATGGGAAGGCACACAAATTGTCTTTAAATAGTCTATATCATTGTTGTTAATGGGTGGCCATTTTCTCGTAGCACATTATGTGAATGGTATGGCGGCCATTTTTTGAGAGATCACGGGCGCAGACATTTTCTTGGTTATTTATTCACATGCTGCTGTATGCATTGTAATACACACAGTGGCAAAGTGTATTGCGATATTTCGATCGTGCTAATAGAAGCATCTATAATTAAAAGCTTGAAAAGGGATACGTTTAGAAACTGTAGTTGCAATATACATTGCATTAAATCTGGAAAAATATATAAATATGTTTAGATACTACAAGAGCCCGAACGGGTGGGATGTACCTCCGTGCTGACATTTGCATAACCACAATTTATATGGGATGTACCTCCGTGCTGACATTTGCATAACCACAATATAAATAAAAATCTGACATAAAATATGCATATAGATAATAAAGAAGATAAAATTAAAAAAAAAATATATAGATATATATATATATATATATATATAAAATAAAAAAAAAATATAAATATATATATATATATATATATATATATATATATATATATATATATATATATATATATATATATATATCATCTGATTAAAATTAAATTAATATCTGGACATATAAACTTGGAGTGAGTACATATTAATGAAAGAAGCTAAAATAGGCCAGACATCAAATAAAAAGAGAGAGCCTAATGTATAGAGAGGGAGATGGATAAGGTCCGTGGTAATATGTGGAATAGCACACAAATAAAAAACGATAAACGATAATGGTTCAAAAATCGCTTAAAAGTCGCTAAGTAAACAGTTGAGATCAAATTCAATATTCATGCCCCTGGGTGAAAAAATATCTAATGTGAATATGCATTTTGATTCTAGCTGGCTGAGGGTCCTTACTTTATGACCTCCTCGCCAGTGTTTAATATATGGTTCTATTCCCCAGAATTTTAAATCAGTCGGATCCTTGTTGTGGCATAATAAAAAATGTTTGGATACACTATGTTTATCGTATCCCTTAAGGATGTTTTGGACATGTTCCTTAATACGCACTCTTAGGGGTCTTTTGGTGCTTCCAACATACTGAAGGCCATAGCTACATTCTAGGACATAGACTGCTCCCTCAGTATTGCAGCAAATAAAGTCTTTGACCTCATAAGTATCTCCCGTGCTTGTAGATGTGAAATTAAATTTCTTTTCGTTAGGACGCTTGGTTTTTGTACACGCAAAACACCTTTTACAAGGAAAGAAGCCTTTTCCAGTGAAGAAGGAAACAGATTTCTTTGGTGGATCTAATATATTCTTCACTACTTTATCCTGGGTGGTCGATGCTCTTTTGTATATGAATCTGGGTTTGGTTGGTAGGGTATCTTATAACCGTTTGTCTACCAAGAAAATGTGACAATGTTTTTTAACAATATTTTCTATTTTTTGTGTTGTATATTGTAATTGAGGATTATGGGTGCTACCGTCAGATTCGGTTCCTGTTTACTTTTGGTTTTATCTTGAATTAATTTACTGCGATCCATCTCTATTACTTCTTCTATTTTATTTTTAATGAACAGATGGTCATAGCCTTTACTGGTGAATCTTTGTCCCATCTTTTCTGCCTGGTTCAAGAAAGTGTCTATATTGGTACAATTGCGTCTCAAACGCATAAATTGTCCCTTAGGCACATTAAAGAGCCCATTTTTGTGATGCCAGCTTTCTATCGGGATGTAACTGTTCCTGTCTACGTTTTTAAAGTGTGTTTGTGACCTGAGTATAGCTTCTTCTTGTATAATTTCCAAGTCTAGCCATTAGCAAAATCTTTTGCACTTGATACTACCACCTCTAGCAGTATAAAAGTTTTTTTCCTTTCAACTGAATTTATACTTGCATCACTACCTTTATTTATACAATTTACTCAGAACTATATAATATTTATTCGTACTACCACCTTTAGCAGTAGTCTTTCACTGGGAACAGCACAGCACCACCCATTTTTATATTTCAGCCTATTATTGGGTATGGTTTGACCAAGACTTGGTGTTTGCAGCAGTTCCATCCACCCATACATGGTAGCGCAGGAATAACTACACAATATATTTGCTATTTACACCCCACCCATTCCCGCAGCAACCATGGATGTATTTACTTTCATGGAAAAAAGACAAAAAAATCTAGAAGAAGTATTTAACACCACCAATGTTAATAGTAACAAAAATACAGATGTGGAAAGCTTGATGAGAAGACTAGGACATAACATGGAGAAAAAGGTGAGCCTTTGGTGGGATGTTAGCACCTTTGAAACTTACCTCAAGGACAATATTGTCCCAAGGAAACTAAGATGGGACATACCCCCAAATGATGGTCTGATAGACCAGGATTCAAGCGATGAGTGGTTCAAATTTTTCAACGAAAAAGGTTTGGAACTACTTGCGTTCCTACTACAAAGGAAACAAAGGAAAACTAAAAAAATTGACCAGAACATTGCAGAGATAAAGGAAGAGCTGGAAACACATAAAGAAACAGCTGAATTCAAAACACTCACTATACAGCTGAATAAAGATCTGACCAAAAAGGTGCAACAGAGAAAAAGTAAAAAATACATCAGAGACATAAATGACTTTCAAAATGATCAGGTTTTCAAATGGCAAAGCCAATTGGGCAATTTCCACAACTGTTATGCCCCACTTATGAACCGAGAAGAAGAGAGGTATGACAGACATTACCCTACACAACATGGGAGCCAAGATTATATTAGTTCTTGTTTAGACAGGGGGGCCGGGAGAATCACCCACAGAGAAATCCAAAAGAAACGCGGGGTATAGGAAGAAGTCAGGAAAGAGAGGACAATCTGGCAAGAGAGAGCAAAAGAAAAGGGGAGTAAAAGGAGAGGGTATTCTGAATCTCAGTGGCCAGCTACTTACACATGAAGAAATATGGATCCTAAATAAATGTCTTAAGTATGCACCCACAAAAAATCTAGACAAATTCGAGACCTATATTGGTATTCAGAAATTTGGCCGAAAACTGAACATTAAGAAATATATTGTGGAAAATCCCTTTAGACATAAAGTCCTGGGACATAAGAGTGGAATTTTACATAGCACACTTAGGAACAAATCTGTTTTTAATCCCCCCCGTGAAAGACAATAAATATATTGAAGTTTTTAAAAAAGTGGTTTTAGAGCAGATTAAGGATTTTAAAAAAATGAAGGAAGAGCTAAAGTATATAAGAAGTGGCATTCGCAAACTAACCAAAAGGAAGGATCTGGTCATTAGACCAGCAGACAAAGGAGGAGCCATTGTAGTCCTCTCAAAGGAACAATATCATGATGGCATGAAAAATATGCTAGAGGATGAAGAGAAGAAGACATATAGCAAATTACTTGGCAATCCCATCTTCAACTGTAGGAACGCTCTTGAACAAATTGTACACCTAGGCCTGAAAAAATAAGTATTGAACAAAAAAGAAGCCAGATTTCTAACACCGGACTCTTGTCGTACACCAATTATTTATGCACTCCCCAAAGTCCATAAGGATAGAACAAACCCACCTTTCAGGCCGATAGTAAATGGAATCGATTCACTGACATCCAGGATGGGCCAATATATAGATCGCTTTTTGCAACCTGTCATTCAAAGTACAAATGCATATCTAAGGTATAAAAAACAGATGTTCATTGTGGGGGCGCCATGCTGACGTGAGACGTCGGCGTTGGGGGAGGAGCCGAGTGCTGAGCTGGGCATCTGCACGCTTCTCCGGCTGGGAGATGAGAGCAGGGAGAGGTAACGCGGAAGTGAGAGCCCGCGAAAAACTCCCCTAACCCGCCGGAAAGGACCTCGGAAAGCCTGGGGTTTCCCCCCCGCCTGCCCGCCCCCGCCCGCCCGCCTACCCGCCCGCCCGGCAGCCAGACACGGAGGGGAGGAGAAGAGGAAGCCGGGGGGGTTCAGGCTGGATCTGTGTTGAGCGCGGGGGAGCGGAGATCACGGAGATCCTGAACCCGGTCTCCATCTGAGCCCCAACCCGTGGAAACCAATGCGGCTCCCTCGGAGAATATGAAGGACCACTGAGAGTGACTTTGCACATAAGGGGGCTACAGCAAAAAGGGGTACTTAACCCGAACGACCACTCTGCATAGCTGCTAAAGGAACACGTCGGTCTGAGAGGGGATCTACTGAAGAGCATCCCTCTCTCAGGTAGGAACGCTACACTCTAACTCCCCCCTGCTATACAGACTTGGTATTTTTTTTTTTGGTGTTCTCTCTGCCCTTCTCTACCCCCTTGACCCCCTCCCTCCCTGCATTTGAACATAAAATATGATGACCATTCTATGAAAGGAGGAAATGTGATGTGTTTGAAAAAACAGTGCAATAATAATGTTTGTGAGGGGAGTCTCAATAAAGAAGACAAATGTTTAATATCCTGTAGGAACACAAGTAGGAAAAGCAGGAAAAGCATTATCAAATAATACACTATTCAAGGAGAGTTTAATTGGGAGAGATAGACACCTGAGAGACTAAAAACTGGCACAAAAGCTTAAAAAATCCCCCAACTATAGAACAGGGGATTAAAACAGTTAAACTGGACCGTGCAGTAAATAGAGGCCGCCTGCCACAAGGAATTGTCTGCAATGATAAGCCTACAAAACTATGCTGTGGTTATGTTGTGGCTAGGAAGAACATAGAGATTCGCCTTTCCTCTTAAGGGGAAGTGTATCCCTCGATTGGAGAAGCTGCAGAGCTCAGACGCTAGTAGTGTTTTAAAGGAGAATCAAGAAACTATTGCAACCGGCACGCAGGGGGGAGAGGGGGAGAGGAGGAGAGAGAGGAGGGGAAGGAGGAATAAAGGAAGAAGAAAGAGAGAAAACTCTACCCCTAAAAACTTCTTAGTCCAAGCACTCCCTCACAGGGACGAGATGGCCAAAGCATAGAAGACATTGGGTATACGATGAAGGGGAGAACGCAGAGAGGTACAGACCCTAAAACACCGAAAGATAACCTAAATAACAGTACCATACAAAAATATCTCAAAGATATTAGTATTAAGAGCCCCGAGATGGAGAGGAGACAACAGGGAGTGAAGGAAAGAAAGAAAGAATTGGAGAAGTTAAAAGCGGATCAGGCTGAAACACTTAGGATGGAACCTGAGCTGGAAAAGGCAGGGGACATGAGTATCACATCACAACACAGTGACATCTCACAAATCCCAACCAGAACAGAAATGGCGGAAATGTTTGCCAATTTAGAAAGTGCCATAAAAACTGAAATTTTAAACATCAGAATCGATATGGGTTTCCTGGCCAAAAGAGTTGAAAAAACCGAAGAAACTGCAAACGAATTAATTAAAGAAAACAAAGTTTTTAGAAGGCAGATAGAAGAAATACAAAGGTCTGAAAGAGACATGAAATACAAAATGGAAAGTATGGAAGATCAAAGTAGGAGACAAAACTTGAGGTTAAGATCTTTACCAGAACAGAGGGGAGAAGACCTCATGCTGAAAATAAATAGCATCTTGATACCAGTCTCTGGGCAGGAAGATGGCATGGTCTTAAAAATAGAAAGGGCCCACCGAATTAGGAAACCCCCCGGAGTGGGAGAAGGGGTGCCCAGAGATGTCCTCATCAGATTTCAATCCTACGAGGAAAAAGCCTTGATCTACAAAAACCTTAGAGGAAAACCCCCGTTAAGGTATGAGACGACAGAAATTCAGGTCTTTGCGGATTTGTCAGCAGGGACCTTGGCCCGGAGAAGGGAGATGAAGCCCTTGTTGGAAATTTTACGTGCTTCAAACATCAAATACAGCTGGGGTTTCCCTACCGCATTGATCGTTATGAAATCTGGGAAAACTGTACGCATGAAGTTTCTGGAGGAGATGCAAAATTTTTGTGAGGAACTAGGGATTACCGTCCCAAAAATCCCCCAGAACCGGAACTAAAATAGTAACCCCCGGTTTGAAAAGTACAGCGGGGGGGGTGTTGTGGGGTGTACTCCCCCCCCCGCCTCACCCCGAGAGGGAGGAAATAATTTTTTTTTTCTTTCCTCTCTCGGGTGGGGGGGGGGGGGGGGTGGGGGAGTGGATCAGGGTGGGGGGAGCGGGGGCGGGGGGGGGGGGGGGGGGGGGGGACACGGGATCCGAGGGGCAGGGTTGGTCCCCCCCCCCCTACGCGGAAAGCGACGGGGGGGGGGGGGGGGGGTGGACCCAACACCAGAGTTCCAGCAGTCGAATTCCACCCTAGAGGCGGAGTTGACAGGAAGCGTCTCAAAGGGACACCTCACTGCTCACAGATGGTCAAAACTCGACCAGGGGAAGGGGAGAGGGGGGAGGGAGGTGGGGGGGAGGGCGAGACAAGGGAGGTAGGGAAGGGGAGGGGGGAGAGGGGTCCGTCCCCGTCTTGCAGACACAAACATTGAACTACTGGACAACGTGGTCCGGTAATTGTATAAGGCCTCCTTGGAAATATGGAGGTCTGTAAACTGAGGTTTCTGTCGTATAATGTTAAAGGGTTAAATTCCCAGGTGAAAAAATACAAGATATTGAAAGAAATACAAAACTACCAGGGGGAGATTATCTTCTTGCAAGAAACACACTTGACACTAGACGGAGGGATAAGGTTGGCCACCCATGAATATCCATTGTGGTTCCAAGGTGATACTCCAACAAGGGGCGCTAAGGGGGTTGCTATAGGGTTTGCTAAAAATGTCAAATTTATCATTAGTGAACGTCTTGTAGACCCTGGTGGGAGGTTTATAGCAATAAAAGGCAAAATAGGAGAAAATAAGCTAACTTTAGTAAACATTTACAGCCCAAATAAAAATCCAATTAGATTCCTATCCCAGATATTGGGACGCCTGACAGGCTTCCAAATGGGGGAAGTGATTATAGCGGGCGACCTGAACTTTGGATTGGACCCTAACTTGGACACCACATCGAAAACAGGGAGTCAGAGTAGATGCCAGTTAAAGAGCATAAAATCTAAACTTAGACAGAGACAGTTAATAGATGTGTGGAGAGCACAGCACCCCAATGTAAAGGATTTCACCTTCTTCTCTCCAGTGCATGGAACCTATTCCCGCCTAGATTATTTTTTAGTAGAGCATAAATTCTTAGAACAGGTGATCGAAACGAAGATTGAAATAACTACACTTTCGGACCATGCCCCGATTTCAATGCTAATTAGACTCCCTGGAAGACAGACAAGAATAGGTTCCTGGCGCCTGAATGACAGCCTGCTATCCGAGCCTGGGGTAGAAGACATCATACGCAAGGAAATTATTGCTTTCTTTGAAATTAACGATAATGGCGAGACATCCTTAGCTTCCCTATGCGAGGCCCAGAAAGCGTATATTAGGGGAATATTAATTTCCATTGGGGCTGGAAAAAAAAAAGAAAAAAGGTTAAACCGGGCTCGGCTGGTGGGAGAGATTCGGGACCTGGAACATGAACACAGGGAAGAAACATTGAGGAAAGGAGACACCTATCACAGGTTATTAAATAAAAGAGAAGAATTAAAAACAGAAATAGAGCAGGAGGCAAGGAAATGGTTCCATAAACTAAATAGGGAAAGACACATTGGGGGAAATAAAAGCAGTAAACACCTAGCTAGATTACTTAAAAAAAAGAGAGAGCTCAATTATATCGATAAAATACAAAGTAAAACAGGCGCAATGGTAAACCTGTCAAAAGATATAGTTGAAGAGTTCAGGGATTACTGTGAAGTTTTATACGACGTTAAATCTAAAGATCAGATACCACAAGCTGAAAGGGAGGAGAGTAGAAACTTCCTGAGGAATAGTGCAATCCCCTCAATTCCAGCAGAGGACAGTAAAATTATGGAGGAACCCATTACAGAGGTGGAAATACACGAGGCCCTGAGGAGTTCCCCTGCTGGCAAAAGCCCAGGCCCCGACGGATTCTCTATCACCTATCTCAAGAGATACCGAGATATTTTGGTCCCCAGACTGTGCCAGTATTGGAACTCCCTGGGAGGGAAGAATGGGATAGGCAAAGAATCGTTAATGGCATCTGTAACACTGATTCTAAAAGAAGGGAAGGATAGGACGCTTTGTTCAAGCTATCGCCCAATTGCCCTATTGAACACAGATACCAAGCTTTTTGCGAAGGTACTGGCCAACAGGTTAAGTAGTAGGATGTCCAGACTGGTGTTTGCTGATCAGGCGGGTTTTGTCCCTGGGCGGGAGGGGAGGGACAATGGGATTAGAGCCCTGCTCCTCATGCAGGCCTGTAGGAAGGAGAATGTCCCCAGTCTATTTCTGTCGATTGACGCTGAAAAAGCGTTCGACAGGATAGACTGGGGACATTTGTTCGCAACACTGGAGGCAATGGGGATAGGTCCGAGGATGATAGGCTGGATAAAGACACTATATGCCCAACCACAGGCGAGGGTGAGGGTCAACGGGCTTCTCTCTCACCCATTTTCTATGAAAAATGGAACGCGCCAGGGGTGTCCGCTGTCCCCCCTCTTATTTATATTAGCCTTGGAACCGTTACTAGCAACAATACGCAACTCAACAGACATAAGTGGGATTAAGGTAGGAGGTGAGACATACAAATACGCGGCTTTCGCGGACGATGTCCTATTTTTCATATCCAACCCACGGGTATCATTACCCAACCTGATAAAGGTGTTGAATTTATACGGTGGAGTCTCTAATTTTAAAGTCAACCCGACCAAATCAGAAATTCTTAACATTAATATAAAACAAGAAGAAGTGGTTTGTTTAGCTAAAGAGTTCCAATTCCCGTGGAGGGAGAACATAAAGTACCTGGGAATAAAACTGGCAGGGACATTGAGAGAGACTTACCGGATAAATTATATACCCTTGCTAGATGAGATCAAAAAGGAAATAAAAAATATGACCCATAGCCCATTGTCATGGTTGGGGAGAGTAAATGCTGTCAAAATGATCATAGCTCCAAAAATAAACTACAAGTTTCAAATGCTTCCAATATGTATCCCTAAAGCCTTTTTCAGAATTTTAAAGGGGATTATCTCTAGGTTTATATGGTTCAACAAGAAACCGCGCATTGCAGCAGAAACCCTGTCCAGGGGGAAAAAACAGGGGGGCCTAGCGCTACCCGACTTTGAACAATACTTCAATGCAGTAGCACTATCTAGGATCACTGAATGGGTCAGGGAAGGAACAAAAAAAAGATGGGTGAATATAGAAAACGCACTGGGTAATAGGGACTGGGGGCACGTAATTTGGAACCCACCAAAATTCAGATTAATAGAAGAGGATACACATGAAATTACACGAGTTACTTTAAAAATATGGGATAGGGTGCACAGGGAAAATAAATGGGAATATAACTCCCCTTTATTAAATTTAAAAGATAATGTTTATTTTGAACCGGGGAGGAGTAAAGTATGGGGGAATTGGATTAATAAGGGAGCACGTTTAAGGGATATCATTAAAAAAGGTAAACTTATCACTTTTCACGAGTTGAGCAAGGAAGTGGAGTTAATATCGGTTGACGCCTGGAGGTACACCCAGCTGACAAACTTTGTACAAAGACTTCCACAACCAATACGGGATGGGGATAGCCTCACGGTGGTTGAAAAAATCTGTACAAGCCTCCCAGTTAAAAACACAATCTCACGGTTATATAAAATGTTAATGCAGGAGAGACACAAGGACGTCCCTCCCGGCGTCAAGCGGTGGGGGGAGGAATTGGGGATCCCTTGCACCGAAAATAAATGCGATAAGATTCTGAAAATCTTACATGGGACTATGATGGACAGCCAAACCATTGAAGTTAATTATAAGTGCCTCATGGGGTGGTATATAACCCCAGTAAAAATGAGTAAGATACAAAGAGATAAAACCTCTCTTTGTTGGAGAGGTTGTGGAGGCATTGGTACAATGGCACATATCTGGTGGGACTGCCCGATTATAAAAAAATATTGGAAGCAGATATTATCACTAATTGAAAGCATTACAAAAAAACATATCCCCGAAGACCCATGGGTGGTCTTGTTCCATGGGACAGACATCCCCATAAGGCAATATAGAAACTCAATAATCCCAATCCTACTAAATGAGGCGAAAAACCTAATCCCTAGGAAATGGATGGATGAGAGGAGTCCGCAAATAGCTGAATGGTTTACGAGAATAAACCGACAGCGAATACTGGAGAATGCAGAACTAGTACAGGAAAATGGAGACAACTCGAGTAGACGGGAAGATAAATGGTCCTGCTGGATTGTCTTTAGAGAGTCATGGAGATACTTTGAAGAAATAACTAGATAAGAAACAGTAATACGACGAAACAAATTGTTGAATCTTAGTTTTTGGGATTTGGAGAAAGATCTGCAAGACGGGGCGGAAGGGGTGGGGGAGGGTCGGGCAAAAGGAAATGTACCTTGTATTTGTATTGAAAAAACTTTGAAATAAATAAAGAATTAAAAAAAAAAAAAAAAAAAACAGATGTTGCAGATTATAGAGAATATACCCAAAGAAGAAGGACCTTGGATCCTGGCTACTGCTGACGTATCCTCGTTATACATGATAATAGTTCACTACCAAGCCTGTGAAGCCACAAAATGGGGCCTGAGGACATAAACTTTCTCTGCATACATGGTAGCTTAGTGTATCATTAAATGTCTTGACTTCTGTCTGAAGAATAACTACTTTTGGTATAATAAAAACTATTACCATCAACGAACTGGAGTTGCAATGGGAGTCAAATTTGCCCCGAGCATAGCTGGCCTATTCATGGCCCAATGGGAAGAAGAGAATGTGTTCCATATTAGACCTGGTGAACTGGCGATATATAAAAGATACATCGATGATATCTTTATTCTATGGAAGGGGGACTCAGACAAACTAACCCAATTCCTAGAGAAACTTAACAGAAATGATAGAAACATAAAATTATCATGGGACATCAGTGAGAAGAATGTAACGTTCCTAGACTTGGAAATTATACAAGAAGAAGCTATACTCAGGTCACAAACGCACTTTAAAAACGTAGACAGGAACAGTTACCTCCCGATAGAAAGCTGGCATCACAAAAATGGGCTCTTTAATGTGCCTAAGGGACAATTTATGCGTTTGAGACGCAATTGTACCAATATAGACACTTTCTTGAACCAGGCAGAAAAGATGGGACAAAGATTCACCAGTAAAGGCTATGACCATCTGTTCATTAAAAAGAAAATAGAAGTAATAGAGATGGATCGCAGTAAATTAATTCAAGATAAAACCAAAAGTAAACAGGAACCGACTCTGATGGTAGCACCCATAATCCTCAATTACAATATACAACACAAGAAAATAGGAAATATTGTTAAAAAACATTGGCACATTCTCTTGGCAGACAAGTACTCAGTACTCTGCACGTAGCACACCCTGGACCCTGTTCTTGGCACCTAGCACACCCTGAGCTCAGTACTCTGCACATAGCACACCCTGGGTATGGAATTGCGTTTTATAGCTGGCCTCCCTACTTTTGTTCCCGTCCTCCCCATGTGCCCCCTAAATATGAGAGCTCGAGACACCACCGAGCACCGCCTTCAGGATTTCTAAGGGCATTTTTTATTTCACTCCTCACTACCTATCACAGTTTTGAAGGCCATAAAATGCCAATATGGAACAAGACCCCCCCAAATGACCCCATTTTGGAAAGTAGACACCCCAAGCTATTTGCTGAGAGGCATGTTGAGTCCATGGAATATTTTATATTTTGCCACAAGTTGCAGGAAAATTAAGAACTTTTCTTTTTTTTGCACAAAGTTGTCGCTAAATGATATATTGATTGGACATGCCATGAGCATATGTGGAATTACACCCCAAAATACATTGTGCTGCTTCTCCTGAGTACGGGGATACCACACGGGTGGGTCTTTTTGGGAGCCTAGCCACGTATGGTCCCCCGAAAACCAATCTCTGCCTTCAAGATTTCTAAGGGCGTAGATTTTTAAATTTCACTTCTCACTACCTATCAGTTTCGAAGGCCATAAAATGTCAAGATAGGACAACCCCCTCCCCCCCAGATGACCCCATTTTGGAAAGTAGACACCCCAAGCTATTTGCTGAGAGGCATGGTGAGTATTTTGTAGCTCTCATTTGTTTTTGAAAGTGGAGAAAGAACATATTTTTTTTTCTTTTTTTTCAATTTTCAAAACTTTGTGCCAAAAAGCAAGGTCTGCAAAATACTCACCATACCTCTCAAAATACTCACCATACCTCTCAGCAATAGCTTGGGGTGTCTACTTTCCAAAATGGGGTCATTTGGGGGGTTGGTTCTGTGCCATCTGGGCATTCTATGGCCTCTGAAACCGTGATAGGCAGTGAGGAGTGAAATCAAAAATTTACACCCTTAGAAAGCCTGAAGGCGGTGCTTGGTTTTCGGGGGAAGTGGCTAGGCTCCCAAAAAGTCTCACATATGTGGTATCCCTGTACTCAGGAGAAGCAACAGAATGTATTTTGGGGTGTAAATTCACATATGCCCATGGCATGTTTAAGCAATATATCTTTTTTTTTTTTTTTTATAATAATTATACATCTTTATTAAACAATTTTCTTTCATCTTACAAAGTTATTCACATTAAAACAATCTCATTTTTAATTCTTGCTTTTGAGGATGTGCTCCTCCAGCCACCTCCTCTCCCCTCCATTTCCCCCTTCCTTCCCTCCCCTACCCTACTTCAGGGGGAGTGGGGAATGAAAAAAGAAAAAAAATATATATAAAAAAACAAAAAAAAAAAAAAAAAAAGGGAGAGGGAAAAAAAAATTTGAGAACCCGAGGGTTAATTTTCCTCTCTTCCCTCTCTCTCCTCTCCCCCCCCTACCCTCTGATCTCCTCTAATCTTACGTAATCTATACGTAATCTTCTCACCGTCTCTCCCCTCCTTTTCCCGTGACTTTCGTGCTGGTGCTCCCCTGTTCCCTTGTCCCTTCCCTTTTCCTTCTCCCTCTTCCCTCCACCCCCCTCTATCCCTTCTCATGGTGTCTTCTATTACCATTTTTATGTGTGAGTTATCTGGGTCTTCTATTCTGTTATTTCCCTGAAGTTTACTTTCTATTGTGCCCTTCTTCCTCTCCCCTTCCCCTCCCTCTGTGTTTTTAACTATTAGTACATGATTAAATAAGGCCGCTAGGGGTCGGGAGAGAGTGGAGAAGAGAAGAAAAAAAAAAAAAAAAGAAGGGGGGGGGTGGGTGGAGGGATTACAACTCATTTCTTATTTTTATTTCCATACATTTCTTTTCCATGCATCATTTACATTTCATTAAAAATGAAGGCCTACAGGTTGTGGACGTTACTCTATCCCTTCTCCTTTTCTTCCTAGTCTTTCTTAGTTATTGGCAATTATTTCCTTCTCTGTCTCTTGTACATATTTTCCCCATTCGGCCCATATGTTCTCATATCTGTCTTGTTTATTTTTAATCTTATATACCCATCGTTCTGCTTCTCTTATTTCCTCTACCTCCTTTTCCAGTCTTTCATTGTGGGGCCTGTTATCTGTTTCCACCATCTTGGTATCAATCTCTTTGCCGCATTCAATAAATGCGGTGTGATACTGTTTTTATATTTCTTTCTGGATTCCATAGCCCCGTGGAACAGGCAATGCCTGGGTTTCAACTCTATCCTTCCCCCTGACATCTTCCTGATCCAGGGGGCTATGTCCTCCCAGAATTTCCTTATTACAGGGCAGGTCCACCAGATGTGAAGATATGTTCCCTCCTCCCCACATCCTCTCCAACATCCCTTTTCTCCTGTGCCATACATCTGTGCAAGTTGTACCGGTGTTCTATACCATCTAGACAAAAATTTATAAGACATCTCTTGAATTGAGGAGCTTATTGAGAGGGAGTACGTAGCTTCTATCATCCTTTTTTTATTTGTGTTGTTGTAAATATACACTCGAGTTCCCTTTCCCATTCTTTAATAAAATAGGGTATTGTTTTTTTCTCTTCACTCTTGATCAATTTATACATCTGAGATAATAGGTGGTCTGATTTTGTTAGTTCCCTACCTGTTTTTTCAAATGGTGTTAAAGAGTCCTGGGTTCTCATTTGCGGTTCTATCTTCTTCAAGAAGATTCTCATCTGATTGTACCTCCATCCTGCCAATTTCATACTCCCTTGTGTTAATTCCATCTCACTTTGTGAGCGGAGGGTTCCCCTTGGGGCATATCTAAGGCACATCGTGTTTCCCTCTGACTCCCATGGGCCCGACGTCCCTTTCTCCTCCCCTAGGGGGAACCATGGGTAACCTCCTAATGGTTTTAATGGGTAGATTTTCGGGGCATATGCTCCTTTTCTATTTAGCCTATCCCAAACTGCCAAGGTATTTTGCGTCAGCGGTGAGGTCCATTTAGATAAAATCCTATCTTTTACAGGGATCCACGGTGCTCCCTCTAGATTCCTTCCTGACATTTCTTTCTCAATCGTTACCCAGATTTTTTTCCCCCCATCATGGCTCCAGTTAAAAATTCGAACCAGGGCCATTGCTCTATAATATTTTGCTATGTCTGGCAGTCCAATTCCTCCTTCTTCCTTATCCCTGCAAAGTATGTTATATGCGATCCTCGCTCTTCCCTTTCCCCATATAAATGACAGGAACATCTTGCGTGTCTTTTTGAACAATTTCTGTGATAATGGTATAGGTACAGTGTATAACACATATAACAATCTAGGAATTATGTTCATTTTAAGGGTATTGACTCTTCCCATTAATGTTAACATCTGGCCATTCCACCTCTGTAAGTCTTCCTCTATTTTTGCTATTGGGGGGTCATAATTTTGCTCAAACAGAGATTTTACATCTGCCGATATGTGGACACCCAGGTAATGCAACGACTTCTTACTCCAAATAAGGGAGTTTTTCTTTTTAATTCCTACCTCCATTTCTATAGGTACGTGAATGGGTAATAATATCGATTTTTCTATATTTATTTTAAAGTTCGACAACAAGCCAAATTTCCCAACCTCATTCATCACTTCACCCAGGGAGTCTAAAGGGTTTGACAATGTGAACAATAGATCATCGCCGTATGCTGAGACTTTATACTCTCTGGCTCCAATTTTTATTCCCTTTATTTCTTTTCTCTCTCTTATCCTACACAGAAAAGGTTCCAGTACCAAGGAAAATAGTATTGGGGACAGTGGGCAACCTTGCCTGGTGCCGTTCCGTATGTCAAATCCTTCTGATAAAGTCCCATTCAATTTGACCCTTGCTCTTGGGTTTGCATATAGTTCTCTTACCCATCCCAGCATCCTGTCCCCTAATCCTATTTTCCTCAGTACTTCCACCATGAAGACCCAGCTCACTCTATCAAAGGCCTTTTCGGCATCCATTGATATCATTAGGCCAGGCTTCTTACTTGGGCCATTCTGCATCCAATGTAGTATATTCAGGGCTCTTATTGTATTATCTTTTGTTTCTCTCGCTTGCATAAAACCTGTCTGATCCGTATATGTACTATTCCTGGTGTCCTTTCTTGGAGTCTTGTTGCCCAAATTTTCGCAAATAGTTTAGTATCTGTGTTTAACAGGGATATAGGCCTATAATTTGCACAGTATCTTGGGTCTTTCCCCTGTTTCAGAATTACTGTTAAGTAAGCTAGCGATGCTTCTGGGGATAGTGGATTATCTGCTGTTACTTGGTTGAAATACTCACATAGTGGTTTCTTCAGAATATCTATATATTTTTTATAATATGCGCTCGTTAGTCCGTCTGGCCCTGGACTCTTCCCACTGGGTAGATTTTCTATTGCTATCCTAACCTCGTCCTCCGTTATCTGGCTTTCCATTTTTTGTGCTACCTCTAGGGGTAAAGATGGGAGTGAGGAGCCTCCAATATATTCCCTAATCTCTTCCACCCTCCCCTGTCCATTACATACCCGCCTTGGTGTTTCAATGTTATAAAGACTTTTGTAGAATATTTCAAATTCCTTTGCTATGGCTTTTGTGTCTTCTATTTTTTTGTCTCCCACTTGGATGCTGTGAACATGGGAAGGTTCTTGTTGTTTTAATTGGTTTGCTAATAATTTTCCACACTTATTCCCATGTTCATAGAATCTATGTGCGTAAAATCTGTATTTATTTTTGGTCTTCCTATCTAAGCATTTTATGTGGTCAGCTCTAAGTTTCTCCAAATGTCGTGCTTCCTCCGGATTTAGACTATTTTTGTGTTTATTTTCTAGTTCTGAAATCTTTTCTAATAAGTCTTCTAGTTCCTTTCTTTTTTCTTTCTTCACACGTGATCCATGAGCTATTAATTCTCCTCTCATAACTGCCTTATGGGCTTCCCACACTATTTGCTCTGAGACCTCTCCCGTTCTATTTTCTTTAAAGTAGGTTATCATTTTACTTTGTATATCCCCCGCTATCTGTTCATCATCCAGCAGTGTCTCATTTAACCTCCAAGTCCGTTCCCTTTGGCCTCCTGATACTGGTTGAAATATCATTACTACTGGCGCATGATCTGATATTGTGATCACCCCCATTTTTACTTCTTTAACCCACTCCAGGTAATACTGATCCACTATAAAAATATCCAACCGTGAATAAACTTTTTTATTTTTGTTTTTGAGTAGTAGCTGTAATCTTTTTTCCCTTCATTATATGCTCTCCATGTATCCACCAAATGGGCCCGCCTCAACTGAATTTTCACCTGTTTCAATGCTTTTAATGAGCTGCCCATTTTTTCGGATGTTGTATCCAATTCCTGATTCATTATAATAATTAAATCTCCTCCTAGAATTACACAACCTTCCTAAACTTTTCTAATTTTCTCATTGTTTTTATCAAGAAGTCAGTTGCCTTCTAAAATTGTATCTATCTTACTAGGGAATTCTATTCCACTTCCTGTTACCTTACTTCTTTTACCCCTAGGCACTCTTTTCCCCAAGTCGTGCCATCTATTAGGGAGTCCCCCGAGACTGGTAGTTTTTTGCCCTGTCTCCCCCCTTACTCCCTCCTGCTTCCAGCAGGTTCTCCAGTCCGTCATCAGGACCTACCTACTTATAATTTAAAAAGAATTGAGCCCCTTTACCCCCCGGACCATTTTCTCATCTAGTTTTATAGGCTGAGCACCTTCTTTTGGATCTCCCTCCTGTCCACACTATTTCTTCAAGGTTTTTCACTCTTGCTTCCACGCCATAACACCTATTCTATACAATCCTCTCTAACCACATAATTAATCAGTAAGTATATGCGCCGGGCATTGCCCTGAGCAGGAAGAAAAAAGAAAGAATAAAAAAAAAAAAAGGGAGAGGGGAGGGCATTCCCTCCCATCTGGGATGCTCCCTTGTACTATTACTCTTTTTTATTTCTATATCCACCTGCCTCAACAGGTAGTATCCAGAAGATAGCTTTTAACTCGTCTCCCTTCCCTCTCCCACCCTTCACCAACCCCGCATTATCTTTAAATATGTTATACATAATAACGCATTTTGTCCTGTTACCACTTTTTAAATTTCCACCCAGTGTTTCCAAGTGTTATTACTGTATTCAAATTTCATTAGTCATATTAATAATGTTACTTTAACTTCTTTCAATTCTATGAGATTTAGTGATTAATTAAAACCTTCTCTCTCCAAGACAGGGAGACAAAAAAAAAAAAAAAAAACCACACACCTCTCCCCCCTCCCCTCCCCTTCCGTCCTTCACAACACTCACATTTCTTTTATATAAATTATGCATAATAACACATTCCATCCTGTTATCCCTACATTTCCACCAACTGTTTCCAAATACAAATTCTAACTTTTGATTTCATTTATCACGTTAATAACACTACTTTAAGGGCTCTTTCACGCGGGGCGGATCAGTGCAGATCCGCCCCGTGGATAGCCGCTTGCTCAGCGGGGATCGCCGGAGCGATCTCCGCTGAGCAGGAAGATGACAGGTCTGTCTCTGCACACAGCGCAGGGACGGACCTGTCAAAGCGCCGCTCTCCCCTATGGGAGATCGGGTGACGACGGACCGTAGAGTCACTCGTCATCCGATCCACTCTGCAGACGGATGAAAAAATGGGGTTTTCCTCCGTCTGCAGAAACGGAGCATAGCGGGCACGGACGAGAGCGGGTGTCAGCGGATGCTCATCCGCTGACAACCGCTATCCCATAGGGATACATGTATGTCCGTTTTTCATCCGAAAACGGATGGATGAAAAACGGACATACGGGCCGTCCGTGTGAAAGAGCCCTAACTTGTTTCAGCTCTGCCAAAATGTCAGCGATTGATTAAGACATTCTCTCCCCAGGGGGAAGAAAAAAAAAATCCACATACCGTTTCTTGTATAAGATTGCCCCTTGTGTCCACCCAGTATTACTGAGTGCTGTAAAAAAAAAAAACACCCCTCTCCAACCTCCCCCTCCCCTCCCATCCTTCACAACCCTCACATTTCTTTTATATTGATTATACATAATAACACATTCTTTCCTGTTATCCCTAGATTTCCACCAAGTGATTCCAAATGTCAATTCTAAATTCAAATTGCATTAATCACATTAATAACACTACTTTAACTTATTTCAGCTGTGCAAAAATGTCAGTGATTGAAAAAAAAAAATAATAATAATTTTTCAAAAAATCCACATACAGTTCCTTGTATAAGATTGCCCCTTGTGTCCACCCAGTGTTGCTGAGTGCTGCAAAAAAAAAAAAAAAAAACAATCCCCCTCCTGCTCTGTGTCCTTTATGCTCTTTCTAAAGTTCATGACCACTGCCCTGGCCGCTGTATTATCTTCTTTACTGTATTAATTCTCCAGTCCTCAAAGTCTGTCTGTGGGAGATCTAATATCTCCAAAAACTTCTGCAAGTCGTCTTTTGTGCAGAGTACTGCTGTTCTACCGTCTTGTGTTGCTGTCAGTGCGAATGGGTAGCCCCATTGATATCTGATCTCCCTTTTTTCTCAAGACTTCCAACAGGGGACGCACCATCCTGCATTGCATTAAAGTCCTCCGGGATATGTCGGCGAACAGTGCCACATCTGAACCCTCAAATTTAATTGTGGGTGTGTACCTTGCGGCTTTCATTATTGCTGCTTTTTCTGTGTATTTATGGATTTTACATATTACATCCCTCGATCTTTCTTTGTTTTGTTTGGATAGATTTGTAATTTGGTGTATTCTATCAATTTCAATCAGGTCTCCTCCACCCTGGGCCAGAACTTGTAAAAAAAAATTTTGTGCGGTCGCCTTCAGCTCCTCTTGACTATATCTTTCTGACAGGTCACGTATTCTAATATTCTGACGGCGTTCCCTGTTTTCAAACTCATCTAGTTGATCTTAAAATCTATTCATCATATCATCCTGTTTTTTGATGATCTCTTGGGCCTCTCCCATTGCTAATTTTATTTCATCTTGTTCTTCCTCTAGGAGTTCCACTCTGTGTCCTACCGCTCTGACCTCCTCCCTCAAATCTTCCACTACTTGTTTGCATGTGTTCTCTACTTTTGAAATTAACTCCTGAATGTCCGCTTTTGTTGGTAATGCTCTTATTAAATTTCTGAGGTCATTAAAACCTTGTTCTGTTCCCACTTTCACTGTAGTACCCCTTGGGGCTGTTTTCTCTTTTTCTGGTGGTGGTATATTAAAGTATTTCGTCCCTTTTGTGGCACCAGTCTCTTTCTTTTCTGTGTCTCTTGATTCTAATAGTCCCGGGTCCCCTGTATCATTACTCCCTCCTTCTGATACCTGGGCTTCTGTTGGTTTTTCTGTTAATTTTTTGCGGTGCGTCTATCTGTTCTGGGGTGTGCGGACTTGTATGATTTGGTGTGGGGGGGGGGGGGCTTCTTGTCAACATCTCCTGGGGGTTCCCCCTACTTTCAGAAAGGGATGTCTGTGTCCCTGTATCTGATGGTGTAGTGCCCAGCTCGGGGAGTCCCCCCTTCTCTTTATCCAGCCCCCCACCAGTCCCTCTTGTACCTTTTAGGGGTTTGCACCATCCCCCTTAATTCTTCTGTCGCTTTCAAGCCACCGCCATGTCTCCATTCGCCCTGGTCCCGGCTGTTACCTGCCGTCCTCTGCCTCCAATCCCTGGGCTGTTCGCCGTGTGACTGTGCGCCTGTATCGTGGGGGATCCGCGTCCCGTCACTCCCAAGCTTCCGCCGGCTTCTGGGGAGCCGTATCGCTGCTGTGTGGTGGCTGTGGCGTCGCCTCTTTGCGGTGTCATGTACGCTCTGAGTCCTCCAGCCACGCTTCTGCTTCCTCCTCCCGCTGGCTGCATGGCGGCTCGTCTGCGGGTGGACATGATCTCACCGCTACAGTGCCTCGCTCTGGGAGATTCCTTCTCCTGCTTCGCTTCCCTGCTCTCTGTCTGCGAACCTGTGTACGCCTAGTCCGTCACGGCTTACCCTTCTCCGCTCTCAATCAGGTCAATTGGCTCTTCAGGTGCATCAAATCCCGCATCGAATCCTGCTGTCCCTGTCTGGTCCGGGTGTGTAAGGGAGCTATCTCCTCACACGTCTACACCCATGCTCGAAAAAGGATCGAGCATTATATCATTTAATGACAACTTTGTGCAAAAAAAAAAAAGAGAATTTCTTTTTCCAGCAACTTGTGTCAAAATATAAAATATTCCATGGACTCGACAGCAAATAGCTTGGGGTGTCGACTTTCCAAAATGGGGTCTTTTGGGGGGGTTTGAACTGTCCTGGCATTTTATGCACAACATTTAGAAGCTTATGTCACACGTCACCCACTCTTCTAATCACTTGAAGACAAATCCCTTTCCGACACTTTTTTCAAAGAGATTGATCGGTGGGTATGCCCACCATTAGAATACCTCCCTTCATCCACCCACTTCTAATGATGGACATACATGCACCATTTTGTTTTTAACTGTGGTGGTAAAACCACCTCCTACATCGCTGGAGTCACGGCTTTATGTATCGTGGGAGCAAACGCTGTTGCTGTCAAGATAAATAAATCAGTGCTGCAGCTGAATGGCCTAAAAAATATAGGCTAAAGCATGGGGGCATCCACCCCAAAAGTTTGGAGCAAATTGATCCTCCACCCCTGCTGCCCCAATGCTTCAGCTTATATGCTCTTTTTTTAACTGTGGTGGTGAAATCACCTTCTACAGCGCTGGAGTCATGGATTTATGTATCGTGGGAGCAAATGCTGTTGCTGTCAAGGTAAATAAATCTGCGCTGCAACTGAATGGCATACCTGCTAAGCAAATGATGGTTAACAATAAAACAAAGTAACATTACAGTATAACAGTAAGACATACCATACCTGCGAAGCAAATACAAAAAAATATAGTAAAAAATAAAACATTTTTTAACGTAATCTGTGCCTAAAATATATATATGCCGAAGCATGGGGGCATTCGCCCCAAAAGTTAGGAGCAAATCGCTCCTCCACCCTTGCTGCCCCCATGCTTCGGCTTGTATGCTCTTTTTTTTTTTAACTGTGGTGGGTAAATCACCTCCTACCCACCTGGAGTCACGGCTTTATTTATCGTGGGAGCAAACGCTGTTGCTGTCAAGATAAATAAATCCGCGCTGCATCTGAATGGCGTACGTGAAAACAAAAAAATGGTTAACAATAAAACACAGTAAACAGTAAAGTATAAAAAAATTACATACCTGAAAAGCAAACATGATAAAACATAATAACAATAAAACATTGCAGAGTAAAAAAGAGCAGAACAATAGAGAGAGAAAGAACAATTTTTTTTATATATATATTAGGGCTGTTACTGATTAAAGTTTTCGTGTTCAATTAATCAATTTTTTTTTAATCGACTAATTTAGATTAATTATAACGCACATACAGATCCAACTACTTTTAGCTGATCTTCTTGCATTGCAACTCTGCATTAGTCAGTTGTAAATGTGGTATACACTATATACAATCACCCGACACTAGTTGGTTTCCACAATCCATGACTTAACTTCACAGTTCACACAAATACGTTTTAAATCCAAACTGTAGGACTGACATAAGTAATTTTTTTCCACAGTAGCAATCCCTCCACCTCCAGTCTAATCACTCTCACCTTATGGCATGGACCCCTGTGCAAACAGGTGGTCATGCAAGCAGGTATCAAAAGGGTTAACACGGACCATAAACTTCTCTCAAGTCTCCTTAGATCTCAGCAAGGACGCCAGGTCATGGGTAGAAAGAAAAGATCTAAGTGCTCACCGCTTAAGTGTAAGATTTAATTTTTGTGTTCAAACACAAACTACTCACATAAAGATGATAAAAACACAGCATGTAAAGCCGACAATCATGTTAGTTCCGTAGGGCAGCAGCGGGTGACGTCATGCGTAGCTCCTTCCCTGTACGCGTTACATTCAATCAGAACTTCGACGTCACCGGATCTCCGACGGAACTCCCTGAAGACCCAGAAGCCAGAGAGGTTTCATAGTTAGTAAGGTTGAATAAAGACCAGGCCACCCAGTTCAACCCGAGTGTCTACAATTGTCCCTATTGTCCCTATCCCTGTACATTGCACATTGACATCACATCGCATGTCCCTACCCTCAAGGAGCCCACAATCCAAGGTCCCCATGCATATATTAGGGCCAATTTTGGACAGAAGCCAATTAACCTACCTGCATGTCTTTGGATTGTGGGAGGAAACCGGAGTAACCGGAGGAAACCCACGCAGGCACAGGGAGAACATGCATACTCCAGGCAGGTAGTGTCATGGTTGGGATTTGAACCAGTGACCCTTGTTACTGCTAGGTGAGAGTGCTAACCACTACACCACTGTGCCGCCCAATGAGGTGAGTATCAATCAAAAGAATTTTGATCGATCAAAAAAATTAACGATTAATCAAGGACTTAATCTTTAATTTCCACAGCTTTAATATATATATTTTTTTACTTTTTAATTTTTTTTTTACACTTTTGTTTTGTACGGTTGTAACTGTAATGGTTCCAGGTTCGGGTCTCTCAAAATGCGATGGCATCTTGGGAGAACCTGTGAAAGTGTGTCCTAGTCTGTGCAGTGCTGTACCCTACGCTAAAACTCCACTAGTGTATGGTAGCGTTCAAAACATTCACCAATGCAAAGACCAGGATTGTCAGGACAGGAGGGACAACAATAGCGCGTGTCATGCCTATATCCGCGCTTGCTACAGACACGACATCTTCTTTGGGGGGGCTCATTGGGTAGGGCTACTCAGGAGGACATACGGAAAATGCCTCTCATGCAGCTGGCTTACTGCATTTGGATTGGGGAGGTGAGGGAGTACCGTCTGGAAACAGAAGGTCTCTTCCTGGAATTTAAGGAAGAATCCAATCCATCCTGAAGCTCTGTATAGCACATGGGCGTTCAGCAAAGCCAATTGAAATAAGTATACAGACACTTTTTTGTACCAGCGTCTGGCCTTACAGGCAACTAGGTACGGCGCCAACAACTGGTCGTTGAGGTCCACCCCTCCCATATTTTGGTTAGATTCATGGACATGGGTTTCTCCACAACACCAGTCGCCATAGAAATTTGGACCGTCGTGTCTGCATGAAGGGAGGAAAGAACGAAAACATTCTTATTATCCCTCCACTTTCATAGTTTCATAGTTTCATAGTTAGTAAGGTTGAATAAAGACATCAGTCCATCCAGTTCAACCTGAGTGAATGTCTACAATTGTCCCCATCCCTGTACATTGCACACTCACATCACATGTACCTACCCTCAAGGAGCCCACAATCAAAGGTCCCCATTCATATACTAGGGCCAATTTTTTTTTTTGGACAGAAGCCAATTAACCTACCTGCATGTCTTTAGCAAGTTATTACGCTTCAAGCAGGCTCTCTCCCCCAGCCTAAGACGGGAATCTACAAGCCACTGGGGAAAGCCCCGGCGATTAGATCACCCGGTTCGACATGCGCCAATCTGATTATCAAACAAGTGACTAAAATGGCAATAATGGTAATAATTGTCCACATACAAATGGTAACCCTTTCTGACTAAGGGTGACACTAAGTCCCACACAATCTTGCCAGCGCTCCCTATGTAATCTGGGCAGTTATATGTATAGCCTGTGGCCCTGTCACAGAGCTTATACAGCTTGACCCCATATCTGGCACGCTTGCTGGGAAGATACTGTTTGAAAGACAAGCTGACAGAAAGCTTAATCAAGCACTCATCAACGCAAACAACTTGATGGGGAGTAAACAAGTCTGCAAAACATTGGTTAAAGTGGTTTACGAGAGGCCGAATTTTGTAGAGCCGATCGTATTCAGGGTCTCCACGAGAACAACAGAGTTTATTGTTGTTGAAATGCATGAACCGCAAGATCTGCTCATATCGTGCCCTGGTCATGGAGGCAGAGAACACGGGCATATGGTAAATTGGGTCAGTGGACCAATATGACCGTAACATACTAATTTTAACTATGCCCATGTCGAGTGATAGGCCCAGAAAGGTCTTAAATTCGGAAACCGTAATTGGTTTCCAATCTCTGGCAAGGGAGGACTGGGGATTGGCGGTGATTAATTCAGCAGCATACAAATTACTTTGGTCCACAATAGATCTATAGAGATCTTCGGTGAAAAACAGCGAATAAAAATAAAGTGACGTAAAATCAACTTTTTCCACCTGAATTCCAGGTTGGCCAGTGAATGGGGGAAGTATGGGTGCTGCAGAAGTGGTGGGCACCCAATTAGGATTGGCAAATTCTGCAGGAAGGACACTATGGGCTTTCACACCACTATTCTTGGTGGCAGCGGGACACTACTTGTGCTTGCCATCTCGCCAGCTTGAACTGCACTTATGGGACTCGCCACGTGTTACTGCAGTGCTGGTTTGACTACAACCAGGGTGTACTAGGCCACTGGCGCTTGCCAGTTCACCAAAAGGATGAGAGCCCTGCAGTTCTTGCACCTCAACAACAGCAGAAGATGATCGGGTCTGCTATGCCTGACCTTGGCAGGGACCACAACTCCTTCGTCGGAGCTATGTCATGGAGCCGCTGTCATATACAGGATTGTATTCTGAGCCTGAATCTGACAGATGAGTTACTTCCTCTTCACTATCTGTCATGCTCAGAAACGTGTAGGCCTTTTCACTACTGTACCTTCGATTTGCCATTTTGGGCTCTAAATTTACTGGTACAGTAGTGAGACTCACAGGTAAAAAAGCTCCTAGGCTGTCAGCAACTGTATCAAACGCTACCAAAAAAACTGTTAGCGATCACAGGGATCAGGCCTGATGAATGCTGCAGTTATGTGTTTAGTGTTTTGTAATTGACAGTGTTCGATCGATACTGCACTTGGGTGGGCTGGACGGAGGGGCAAAACACAGGTGCTAGCAGGTATCTGGGCTGATCCCGCTAACACTGCATTTTTGGGAACCCTAAACTGCTGGGGACACTAGCATAGATCTGATCAGATATCGATCTGTTCAGACACCATACCACTAAGGGAGGTGTATTCTGTGTGCGTGGGTGTTAGCGGTAATGGCACTAATCTGACGCTGCCTGGGGCGATGCAGACCCTATCTGACCCTAAATCCTAACTGATATTACCCACCGGGTGATCAGGGGGTTAAACCTTTATTGGGTAATAAACGGCGGGTATAGAAAACAAACTACAGGGCGTCACCCATAACACTTTTATACGGTGATCACTGGTGAAAGGGTTAACTAGGGGGCAATCAGGGGTTTATTAGGTAGTATATGGGGTACACTATAAAAAGCTGACGGTGAACCTAAATAACTAACAGACTAACTAGCGTCACCCGTGACACGTATATGGTGATCAGAAAAATGATTGATAAGTGACACTGGCGACAGGGCGTGAAAGGGTTAACTGGGGCGATCAAGGGGTTAAACCTTTATTAAAAGGGGATTAGGGGGTATCCTAGACCTAAAGGGGCCTACCACTAACAGCCCTAACACTTATAACAGTCACACAATTACACCAATGCAGTGATCAGTAAAAAAAATAAAATCTGCTATTGGTGTCCCTGTGACAGGGGGTGCGGGTGGGGAGGTGATTGGGGTGTGATTTATGTGTTCTAGTGTTAGTGTAGTGTTGGTGCAAATTCACATTGATATCTCCTCTCCTCGGTTGTCAGACCGAAAAGGCTTCACGAGGAGAGATGACATCACTTCCTCTGCTTCTGTTTACATTTCAGAAGCAGAGGAAGCTTCCCATTCATCAGGAGCGATCGTGAAGGGGTGGCCATGAATCAGTGGCCTCTCCCTCAGGATGGATCGCTCCTGCAATGATCCCGACCGTCTCAGGAACCTGAAGGGGGTGCGATCGTGCCCCCCGCACACAGGAGGGGAGTAACATATGGGTACGTTACTCTGCCTGCCTGTGCCATTCTGCCGACGTATATCGTCGTGAGGCGGTCGGCAAGTGGTTAAAATACATGTGTAAGGCATACCATAGATTTCGATTTTCTTTCCTTCCACTGCTGGTGGAAGGAAAGAAAATTGCTCCACTCTCCCATCAACCCATTCAGTGTTGATGGGGCAATACCTCCAGCAGCACTATTGTGTTCTGCCTGCAGGGGACATGGGGAGTCTTCCTGGCTGGCAGAGCACAGAGTTTTTTTCTCGGTGGCGCTACACACTGCATGCACACCAGGGCTGGACTGGGACAAAAATTTGGCCCTGGACTTCATCCTGACCGGCCCACTTTAATTTTGCAAACACACACAAAAACAAGTGAACAAGTGAAGTGGGAGGGCTAACATTATGCAGGAATATTGCTACATCCTCATTGACTGGAATTTTAGAGACAAGCATTGCTGCACAGCCATTGGCTGCCTTTCAGCAATGCAGCGGTGCTGAGGCTGAGCCAGGTTGCGCACTATGAAGTGAGGTGATGGGCAGTTCAGAAGACAGGTCTCTCTCATGCCGGCCGGACATGGCCAACCCTGATGGCCACCCAAGCCCCCCCTCCCTTCACTGTCCATTAGCCGTTCTACTTTATTTCTATTATAGGCAGTGCACAGTGGTGACTCTAGGAACAATATATATGGGCACATAAGATACCACAGTCAAAACTAGGGGGGGGGGGGGTGGCTGCAATGATAATTTTTCATGGTATAACTACTTGAAGTCCAGTGACATACTGGAAAATATAGTGTATATAGTGCAGGAATGTGGAAAAGAAAAAACATTGGATAAAAATGTGGCCATACACAAGGACAAAATGGGGCTAAGCTGAAACTATAGCAAGCCATTCTAGGCTAAATGAATAAGGCCTTCACCATTACAAATTGGCAGCATTGTCAAACTGCACTCCCTATAATGTGTGAACCTCATTCAGCTGCTATAAATCTCAATGCCTATACCTAAAATAATGATATATTAAATATCATGAAAAGAAGTCTTCCTGAAATGCTCCACAGAAATATCCTTCTGCATCCACCTAGAATCAGTTTAGCAGCAATCCATCAATATAATGTACATATCACCCAGCACTGGGCATATATGGAGGTGCGCTCATGATGTGTACATGGTCTGAGGAAAAGAAAATAAGTGTATCCTAATACTGCTCTTATTAGACCTGTCAGTAGAAAGCAGATACTTTATTCCTTATATCAATTTACTGCAACCTAACATGACAGCATGGAGTAAGGGCCGGTTCACACTGCTGCGATGTCAGAGATTGATGTGATTCACACCGCACTGCAGTGAAAATCACATGCGATATCTGTGCGATGCGATTTCAGCCAAAAAGATTGTATGGCTGAATTTGCATCGAACTCGCACAGGACACCCATGCAATCCGATTCCTGTCTGAGTTTGCAGATCGCACTGCGATTTGTGAACTGATTTGGAGGTGTCATTAACTAACTATAATTGACACTCCCAGCAGTTGGCATAGGGCAGTGTAAACTGCCGCCTGGAAACATGCGATGCGGGAAACTGCAGTGGATTTGCAGGGTTCCCACATCGCAGCAGTGTGAACTGGCCCTAATAGATCATTGGAGAAATAAATGGTTTAAACATATAGCACATCCATAGATACCCAAACAATGCTGTTTGTGATTTGTCCCAATGTGTTTCTTATTGTTAGAAGTGTAAATTCATTATATTTTAAGTGATGAAGGGTTTCTGATAAACTCACAAAAGTGTATGTCATTATTGGTAGGTTTTGAAGGTTATTATGACATAGCGGCTAAGGGCATAGACAAGATATGGTTTTACTGTAAAGGTTAAATCTATTTCGGCATTACTAGTCAGGACACAGGCCTATGGGTGGAGTTATGCTACTTATTTGTAGACTAAAACCATGTTGGGCATATATGCAAATTTGGGTGTCACCAGGGAAGTGCTGACAATACAGTATGGGACAGTATAAGAATGGAATAGAGGAAGAATGTAGTAGTGAAGAGGGGGAGGTGCAGGAAGCAAGATGGATGATGAAGAGGAGGAGGAGACGGGTTAACATGTAACATCAGAAATCTACCTGAACTCTGAAGCCGTAACCATGATGTCTTGTCTTATTATGTTCGCTGATGAATAAACAACCTTGCAAGTATTTTGGATGAGAAACTGATTCTTAAAATTATATCAGAATGTTGCCTTGAATCCTCTACGAGAGAGGATATTGACTGACACACTGAAACAGACTTTGCTAATTCATTTTGAAAACGCTCCTGTAAGTAGAAGGTCGAGATAGAGATTTTTTCTCCTCTCCACACCTTTCTTTCAATGGCGAGTCAGACGGAATGGTCTATTTTTTCCTCACTCCTTGACAACAGGGGGGAGATGAACACTGTTGTATCAAGTCACGGAAAAAAATAAGATCAAAGAACCTAGGAGCCATTTTCGTCAGATGTGAGCAAAAGTCAAAGCGTGAGTTTTTTTTTGTTTTTCTCACCTAAGAAAAGAAAAAAAAAAAGCTACAGCCTACGAAGTTGATTGACAAGGCCAGATGGACGGGACACTTCAAGCTATTTTCGGAAAATCCATTGACTTTGTAAACCTAACGGTTAGGTATGAGAAGATATCTACCAAGGTTAGTTCCTCTGAAGGTGAGAAGTCTCACATAAAGAAATATTGGGTTGTTGCCCAAGAAGAAAAAAGTGTTGAAACAGGAACGAAGAATTCAAGTTATTTGAAAAAGCTACCATAGATGTACACTATTGGGTGAGCTGATACGTCTGATTTTGACGCTTGAAAATGGAAACGCCATGCACACAGGCTAAGAATCGATCTAACAGGCAAAAACGCATTACAGCACACAACAAAGACACAATTCAAGAAACGAGGCAAAAAAAAGCTACAAGAAAATGATGCTTAGAAGAACAAAGAAAAGGACATTTTAAGAAAAGCCACAGCCAAAGAAAAAGCAACAATGAAAGAGAAGACAATGAACATCAGGCAATGTTAACGGACATTATTAATCTCTTGTTTTTTTTAAGTGCATACAGGACTATCATATTAACAAGGGGTGAGTGTGTTTGTTTAATCAAGAAAAGTAATTTGGGAATGGTTAAACATCTTTAGGCTCAGAAGTAAGTTTTAGTAAGATCAGGAAATGTATAAATTTCATATACATGCAGAATATAGAATACATGCAGAAGTAAGGTAATTAAATAATGCCAGAGAGTAAAAGAAGTTCTATAATAAGGAAACTAAGTTTAATGCAGCATGTAAATGTTTATGAATATTTTAGCCCTGAACAACAGAAAATGTGTGTTATTACATGTGGTTATTCTAAAACACATACAAAGGGGCAGAACAAAGTTTTTAGAAAAACTATTGATTAAGATTGTGGAAACAACTGTATGAAATTGAGATAATGGAAAACATGATGTTTAGTGTTTTAAAAATCCTACAGATTTGGTTGCAGGAAATATTAAGTTAAGGATTGAGCAATTTTTACAAAATATTTCAAACTTGGATTTGGTTATTAAATTAAAAGTAGTAGATTGTTCCAATTTACTTAAGGTATAGTCAGAAAAAAAATATTAAAATATGAAAGATTTGTTCAATCTAAAAAATTGTAAAAAATTGGAAAAAAACTATTAAGTTTTTGTAAAATTAGTATTTCTGATAAAAGTAATGATTTTGGTTGGGGAGGAGGTTTCTCTGGGAAATGGCCTATCACAGGTCTTGGGCAGGACCCTATCTGTGAGTTTCACGAGATTGTCTTCTAAACAATTTTTTGTCATTATTATAGTCAGGAAAGTCATATAATTGTAATGTACATTATTTTTGGCAGATGTACAATCAAAATATGTTTAAAAAATGGTAAAAAGGTTAAATATTTTAAAAAACGAGAAACCAGATTGGTAACAAATTGTACAGTCAATGAGGTACAAGCATGGCAGCGAAGATTGACAGTTCAACAGATCATTCTCTGAACAGTATGTGTCATGTGAGAAGTGTATTTTTACCAACAGTAAAAAGTAGTAAAAAATGGTCAAGAAATGCCATGACACTTGTGAATCAGAGCACAATAAATGTTTGTGTTTTATCTTTCAGATACTTGAAAGAGGGATTCATGGATGAAAAATATATATTTAAAAATAATTATTACTTACAAAAGTAATTGTTTTTAAAAAATAAGATTTTGTGGGCCTTAAAAACTTTTTGAGAGTTCATTGAAATTTTTGCAGGCAAAGTTTCTGGGTAAAATTTAATGAATTATATAGATTTACTATAGGGCAAATATTTTTTTTAAATAACAAAAGAAAACTTATTTATAATAATTTGAAGATCTAAAGAAAACCCCTATTAATTTAGTATTTTTGATAAATATAAAGAGATCTCTCAGTCATTTTTATACTTAAGTATATGTGGATGATGAGACAATTCTTTTTAAAATTTATAAATAAATATTAGGAGTGCATTTGTCCAATGCTATAGATTAGAGCCACCAGTTGCTTTAAATAAACATTGTATGTTTAAAGGTGTCATTACTAGAATAACAACAGGTGTCAATATACACAGTTTTGTGTATTGGCAATTGAATGTTAAAAAGATCAGTTATAGTGGTGTATATAAATACACAATGATTAAATATATGCAGTGTGAGGGATAGAGCCACAGTTGAGTAAATTAATTATGAAAAGTCACTTTTTCGACTTTTAGTGGATATTTATTGAGAAAGAAGCACAAAGAAATTCTATAGATGGATCCAAATATTGGCACAATGGAATTACAATATGAACTTTCTGTATGTGTCTACATTAATAGCTGAACTTTGACTGCCAATAAACACATGGCAGTCTAGAGTGACAACATGTGTGGTTCATTCAATCACATTGTATGGGAGGAATGTTTGGTTCTGAAAAAAAAAAAAAAAGTTTCAACATGATCAAATTTCTTTCAGAAATAAGATATTTAGGATAGCCCAACCTAAATTGATGATCTTTTACAAAATTAAATACATTATCAGTGTATAGTAAAATACAATAATCTGGAAAGATTATTATTTTATTATAAAGAGAGGGACTATGTAAGTTTGTCTTAGAGTCAGTACAGACTGATTGTAAAAATAATTGATTCCAACTATATGGATAGAGTTATTTTTACATGAATATATTTTTGCATATTCAGGTACCTGACTGACAGACTGATTGATTTTTTGTTTAGCTAAGGAAAATAATTTTGAGTTACTAATTTTAGAACAGTTTGTCATCAAACTTCTGAATATTGTTTTATTTGTTTAGAGAATTATCCAAAAGGAAAGGAAACCTGATACTGCAAAGTATTGAGGGATTTGTTAAATCTATACAGATTGATTATATTAGTTTTTTCACCTGCTAAAAGAGGATATAAGGATGTATTTTTTTTGGATAATGTTTTTTTGATAAATTAATTGAGGCATTTCTAGAAAAATTATATTTTTAATAAGGCTAAGTTATTGTGAACTCATATCATATTCCATTGGGGTTGGTTTTCAAACCATGGAATCAGATAATAATTTAAAATTGTATAGGACAGGCAATTAAGATATACAATTTTAGGTTTAGTAAAGTTTTTTTATCATCTTAAGTACTCAGGTATTGTAGAATGTATAAATAGTATTATAAAGTCTAAATAGGGTAAGATGATTCAATAATAAGGTAAATATTGGGTGACTTATTTACTTGCTATAGTTTAAGTTTTAAAAACTTTATTATTTTCTAAACATAGGGTTTATTAACTTTTATTAAGTTAATGACAGGATATATTTTGAGATTGGCATACTTAGTTATTTATATAATCTGTTGTATAGAAAGAAGTGTGGTTGCAAACTTTGCAAACATGTACAGGTATTTCAGAAGTTTGTTCACAAAACATGACTAGGCCTTTGCTAATTTTATATAGAAATTATGTCTTGAATGAGATTTCTATTTCTAATGAGTATGTTGAATAATAAATTAATGTAGCTAAAATTATGGTTAAGTATTATAGATCTGAAGGTATCAGGGATATCAACAGAGATGTCAACTGGGATATCAATTGGGAAGATTATTTTGTTATTTTTAAGGTACATTGGGATTATTTTGTTTCAAAATAATTACAAAAATTAAAATAATATTTAGTAAAAATTAAAATAATATTTAGTAAAAATTAAAAAATTTTAGTAAAAAATGTAAATAATTGGTAAAAATTTAAATTAAATTTTGTAAATATAAAAATAATTGACAAACATAAAAATAAAATGGGTAAACATAGAAAGGATTATCAGTCTAAAATAAATTTAAATTGAATAATGAAAATTATTTAAGAAAACAATTTTTTTATTTTATTTTTTATTTTTATTTTTATTTTTCCATGACAATGCAACAAGTACAACTAAATTTCTATTAGTTACTACTTCTTGTTTTTTCCAAAAAATATTATTTTTTGATTATGATATCAAGGACTATCATTTTTGGGTAAACTTTAATGATTTATTCATATAGACTTGCATCAATAGCGACATATTGATCGATTGATCATTATGTGAGGGGGAGTTGGGATGTGATTCTCATATAAGAATTTTTTTGTGAATTATCTGAATAATGATGATAGTGATAAGATAATAGGAAAGACAAAAAGTTATAATTAGAGTATATGAAGATAAGGATTTAATATTTCTAAACAAAGTTACTGTTGAAATTAAAATAATATGGAATGTTGAGGAAAAAAGGAAAGAGTTACTTGCTGGTCATGGATAGATGGATAAATAAATAGGAAAATAAATAAAAAGATAGATAAAATATATAAAATATATGAAAATTCAATAATTGGAAAGTTTTTTTTATTTTTTTTAATGTATCTACTTGTCTAGTAGATTATTTATGTTTATAATTGTTCAGTGTCAAGGATAATGTATAAAAACTTATATTGTAGAAATTATTTAATTATTAAAATTTCCAGGAATGGAAGAATTTTTATTTATTAATTAATAATTTATATTACAAAGCAATATAATCTGATATTTCAAAGATATTTATTTCTTCTTTATATTGAAATAGTTAAATGATATGGTTAAAGTAATAAGAGTTTCACAAAAAGTTAAATAAATGTATAAAATTGAAGGAAGAAAAATCTTTAATATTACATGATTTAGATGGAAAATTAATTCAAATTAATAAATATAATAATTTATATTTTCTCAATGGAATTAAATAGTTAAACATTTTCCAAAACTTATAAAAATGTTTATGTACAATATCTGACATACTAAAATGTTTATTGTATTAATGTTTATTGTATTAATGTTTATTGTATTAATGTTTTATTGTATTGTTTGTATTGAATAAGTGGATCAGAGACATTTTATCATTTAAGATGAATGCACTTATTATTTGTTAAATATAGTGCATTGAGGGGGAATTGTTAGAAGTGTAAATTCATTATATTTTAAGTGATGAAGGGTTTCTGATAAACTCACAAAAGTATATGTCATTATTGGTAGGTTTTGAAGGTTATTATGACATAGCGGCTAAGGGCATAGACAAGATATGGTTTTACTGTAAAGGTTAAATCTATTTCGGCATTACTAGTCAGGACACAGGCCTATGGGTGGAGTTATGCTACTTATTTGTAGACTAAAACCATGTTGGCCATATATGCAAATTTGGGTGTCACCAGGGAAGTGCTGACAATACAGTATGGGACAGTATAGGAATGGAATAGAGGAAGAATGTAGTAGTGAAGAGGGGGAGGTGCAGGAAGCAAGATGGATGATGAAGAGGAGGAGGAGACGGGTTAACATGTAACATCAGGAATCTACCTGAACTCTGAAGCCGTAACCATGATGTCTTGTCTTATTATGTTCGCTGATGAATAAACAACCTTGTAAGTATTTTAGATGAGAAACTGATTCTTAAAATTATATCAGAATGTTGCCTTGAATCCTCTAGGAGAGAGGATATTGACTGACACACTGAAACAGACTTTGCTAATTCATTTTGAAAACGCTCCTGTAAGTAGAATGTCGAGAGAGAGATTTTTTTCTCCTCTCCATACCTTTCTTTCACTTATCAATGGCATAAGATACTGTGGCTCTACTATAGTGATAAAATAATGTTATCTCTCCACATTTAAAACACATCCTGAATACTGACCCTCAGGTAATGATTCTGGACAATCAGATCAGCCACACCAGAGCACCAAGTTGAAGGGCAATACAGCAAAACCTGCAAACTAAGATAAGGAAGGAGAAGCTTCTACTGGCTCTTATCTTAAATCAGAGGTACAAACTAACCCATTCAGTCACTATGGAGGGTGACTGCACTGTTACTAAGTTAACCCCTTTGGGTTCCCAGCTTTCATTCAGAACTACTTTTGTTTAATGTTACAGAGATTACCACTAAAACCGATCATCAGACTATTCACTGATCCATTACTTTGTACATTGATGTTCGTCTGGTGTTGCTGATGTCCCCTCTGGCTCACTTGACATATTTCCTGCTGCTTTCTGCTTGTTTCCCCATTGGTCAAAACTGTGCTGTAGTTCGGGAGCTAGAATGGGCATGCCTGTTGTCACCTGACATAGTGGCAGCTGCCTGCAGATCCCGAACAGCAACAGGTAGCAGGGAAACAAGTAGTGGGGACACAGGCATAAGAAGGTCTGCTCTCCCTCTGGGGTCCCTCAGACAACACTCAGGTAGTGCAAAAAGTCGGGCATGGGCAGCAGAAGAAGAGGATCACACACAGCACTTCCTCTCTAAGAGCATGTCACCGGAGCAGAGGAGGAGGTGGGTGGAGCTAAGCACGGAGAAAGTTAAATCCTGCTCCGCTGTGAATGCTGGGACGTCTCAGCCTCCTTCTGTGTAGTGATGGGAAGTCCGGATCTTTTAACTGAATCAGTTCAATTCGAACTACTCACTGAAATGAACCAATTCAATGAATCGATTCTTCGGTTCTTCGGTTCACTTGCTGAGTCTACTGACAAGCAAGTGAACCACAGCTCTGACTCAACCTTCTTAAATGATTAGAATCAAAAGAATGATTCTTCACAGAAGGTTGGCAGGTCCTGGGGATTTTTTCTTGTATTTTCCTTTCTCAGAGCACAATCCTATTGTTGTTGTGTCAGACCACAATTTGTCAGATCAGCCAGCATCATCAATTTTGCTGACCCACAAAAAGCTGTGTAAATGAAAAGCGGATTTTTGTGCATGTGCACCTCATTCTGATGGGGCAACTTCACAGTTAACATTGCTAGCCATCAGATTTTTCCGTGGCCTTTACAGCGCATGCACAGGAAAAATTTGGATTTTACTACCGCGGGCGAAGTACCCACGATGGTAAAATCCAATCGTTAGGCCCGGTTCACACTGCTGCGGTGCGGGAACGCTGCGAATCCACTGCGGGTTCCCGCACCGCATGTCTCCCGCCGGCAGTTCACACTGCCCTATGCGAGCTGCTGGGAGTGTCAGTGAAATGTTAATGACACCCCCATATCAGCTCGCATATCGCAGTGCGATCTGCAAACTCGGACAGGAATCGGATCGCATGGTGAGAACACCCATGCGATCCGATTCTGCTGCGGGCCGAAAAAAAGGGTCCTGTGCGAGGTTTGGGCCGATGCGATGCGAATTCAGCCATACTATCTGTATGGCTGAATTTGCATCGCACAGAGATCGCATATGATTTGAACTGCAGTGCGGTGCAAATCATATGCGATCTCCCGCACCGCAGCAGTGTGAACCGGGCCTTAGGCTCCTTTCACACTAAAGCAACTTGAAAATCATGCAATTTTTGCCACAATTTTTACTGTGACTTTGATGAGATTTTGATGCGACTTGAAGAAATACTTATGTAATCTTGATGTCTCTGCCTCAAGTCGCATCAAAATCAGACCAAAGTAGTGCAGTGACTACTTTGAAGTCGCTGTGACTGGAAGACGCACAGATATGAATGGTACTCATTGGAAATCGTGGGGTACCACTTGTCATGCGACTTTGTAGTCCCAAGTCGCAGGAAAAGTCACACAAGTGTAAAAGGGGCCTCATTATGCACTGTAAAGACTACGGACAAATCTGATGGCTATCAATCTTAACTGTGAAGTTGGCCCATCAGAATGCAATTTACACGCACAAAAACACGCTTTTCGTTTACACAACTGTTTGTGCGTCACCATAAGTGACAATATTGGCTGTTCCTATAGATTGCTTTATCTGACAGAACACCTGCTACCCAGGTTACTGAGCACAATCCTATACTCATATGATCATATAACAGACCCCAGATGCAATAAAGAGAAACTGTCACTTCAACAAACTATCACATAGGGGCTTGTTAAGTGAAAAAATTAATAAAATAAAAACTAAAACCATCCCCACTGACCCTGATATCTGCATGTGAATAAATGTGCGTAGGGCATGCACATAAACAATGATTTATTCACACGTTAGCTGTCACCACAAACGTCAGAGTGACTGCAATAATTCTAGAAATATAATTCATGGTTAATGAATGTCCTGTACAGGCTTTTAAATTGTCACCCATTGAGTATTTAACACTTTCCTTCCTTTTTTTTATCGTTCTAATCAATTGGATCATAGTGTTCTGTGATAACTACCTGTATTACAAAGTGCCCCAAAAGGGGTTTCTTTATTGTTTAATAAAAAAAAAATCCAAGGGGCATGGAAATCTCAGGACCAGAACGCAGAACAATATTACGCAGACGGCAGAAAAATATTACTATAAAGCAGGATAAAATTTATTTTTGTGTTATAAAAATGAGACAGCTCTCTCATTCAGTTATATAGCTACTAAATTAGACACATGTCCCAGAAGGGATATTTTTCCCTTTTAACATGCATATTTCCTTTAGGATAAGCCAACTAAATACTAAAGGGTTAAATAATTAATCTGAATAAGGATATCTTCTTATCATGACTCTGTCCTCTCTGTCTTTAAAGCAGTCTGTAGTGTACTACTGCTCCCTGATCACTGATTTAGTGTGTTGTTCTACATCTTGTTCTGGTGGGGACTCACGGTTCTTTCAGTGTACTGAGTTCTAATAACTCGTATGATTCTTTAACTCGGTTTAGTGTGTACTCCTGACTCTTGTCGCTGATTGGTTGCAGGGAGGGGCCGAGCTCTCACTCTAGGATCATATTACCATTTAGCAGGCCTGCTATGCTATGTATTGAGTGCATAGTGAACTGTTTCAAACGGATCAGTTCACTCAGATGAATCGACTCATCCAGTTCACTGAAAAGAATCGATTCAAAAGAACGATTCGTTCAAGAACTGGACATCACTACTTCTGTGTCTGTGTGTCTGATGTCAGTGGTTGCTACACGCTAGGCGGCAGGCTGCTAGCAACCAGTTTGGAAATCTCACTTGAGCGTGTCAGCTATGTGGCTGCCGGAGGAAGATGCGGGGCCGCGGTCACCCGCTACACAAAAAAAAGAAGGCATTTCTGTCACTGAAACAGGCCCACTGAGCCATCGGCCCACCGGGAAAATTCCGGTAGTCCCGATGGCCAGTACATGCCTGATGCACACAATATATGCATACAGCAGCAGTTTTCAGATTTGTGCTCTGTATATATCAATGGCTGGCACCACCACTGTTCACATGTATACGCTCATCTGTACTTTTGTTTGCTTGGGAAGATAATGTATTTTATTTATTATTAACCTGATAACTTGGCAAAGGTAGTTGATGGAAATTATGTTTGGATGGGTGATAGAAGGGTTGGTGTTGGTGATGAACAGTATCACACTATGAAGTAAGTGGCCCATCAGTGCCACTACAGTGCCACATCACTGCCACTACAGTGTCCATCAATGCCACTACAGTTCTCACCAGTGCCACTACTGTGCTCATCAGTGCCTAGTGCCTCTACAGTGTCATAAGCATCACTACAGTGCTCTGCAGTGCCCATCAGTGTCACTACAGTGCTCATTGGTGCCCTCAGTGCCCATCAGTGCCACTGCAGTGCCCATCAGTGCCTTTACAGTGCCCTATTAGTATTCATCAGTGCCCAATAGTGCACATCAGTGCCCATCAGTGCGTTTTATTTTTTTCTATTTATTTATTAATTTTATCCATAACACATTTCACAATACAAAAGGAATATAAAAAACAAACTGCGCAACACAGTTCCTCTAATCAATTCATTATCTCCCCTCCCCCTCCCACCTCTCATCTCAATAAATTCTATTTATTTTTCCTCCTTAACAGCTTGTTTCCTCTACTCTCTACGAGTCATAACCTTGACATAGCTCCACGTCTTCTTAAACTCCTGCCAACACCCCCACTTATCCATCGACCCCTCTTTTCCTTCCTCCCCGCTAGATCTCATGCTCTCCAAATTGTATGTTCCTTCAATGGCAAAAACACAGTCACTCATTTGAGGGCTTCTTTCCTCCTGCCATCTTTTTGGTATAAGACTTTTAACCGCGTTCAACATATAGGGTACTAATGATTCCCTATATTGTTTCACTGAGCCCTCTGTTCCGTGGAATAAACATATCCATGGATCTTCAGGTATGACTTTCCCAGTAATTTCCTTAACTAGTTGTATGATTTCTTTACAATATTTTTTGATTTTGGGACAGTTCGACCACAGGTGGGCCATCGTTCCTACCTACCTGGTTGGTATTTACATAATTTATTTGGTGTTGCATACCACCTTGTCTGGCACTTATAATTTATTTCAGCCGTCCTAATATTTATGGAAGAGCTGTGTGTTAGTTTCAGAATTTTCCCTATCTTGTGCTTATTTTCAAGTGACCCCAAATCTTTGCCCCATTTTTTAAAGAATGGCGATACCTCCAGTTCTTCATTTAACAATAATATTTTGTATATCTGGGAAATATCCTTTTTTGCACCTCCCAACTGTGCATAGCTACTCTAATGGCGTTAGTTAATCCCCTGTTCTTATTGGTTGAGGCAAGTTCTCAACAAAATGCTTCAACTGGAGGTAGCGCCATTCGTTTATCACCATTAAATCTGTGTTTTGTTGTAACTCAAAGTGTATTCATTTTCCCTTTTCCCTAATTATATCTCTTAATTGTGTGCTATCTCTTTTTATCCAATTCCCTCCTATGGCCCTTTTCCCAGGTACGAAATAATCATTATCTTTCAAAAAAATGAAGGGTGAATTATACTTCCATTTACATTGTTTGTGAACCAAATCCCATATTTTAAGTGCATTTTGTGTCATCTCATGTGTGTTTTCCCCTAGTACCCTGTATTGTGAAGGGTTCCATACTATCCTATTCAGCTGTGCTCCACTCATATTATTTTCTATTTTAACCCATCATTTTTCGCTTTTCTCCCTTACCCACTCCACTACTCGAGATATCACGACTGCATAATAGTATTTTTTAACATCGAGGACCGATAGGCCACCTTGGTTTTTCGCCGGTCTCAGAACGGCAAATTTAATTCTAAGTTTTTTATTTTGCCAAATGAATCTTATTATGATAGCTTTTAAGTCTTTAAAATAATAGTGCGGTAAGGCAATAGGCAACATTTGGAACTTATCGGCCATTTTTCCGGAGTCGCAGCCATTTTCTTGGAGCCACGGCCATTTTCTAAGAGTGTGGCGGCCATTTTCCTGATATCTCCAGGCACTTGTATCTGGGGCGGCCATTTTCCTGTAGCTGCGTGAGAGGTATTCTGTTGGGCCTCTAGCGCTGGATTCGGCAATTGAAGCCAGGAAGAGCGCGAGAGACACACGGATATCCTCATGGCTTGGCGTTTCTGCCGCAGGACAGACGGTACAGCACGGCTCCTCAGTCTGTGGCAGCTAGGGGGTGGTCTTCTCTATCTTGCTTGCATTAGGTCCCGGGTAGTGACAGGCGAGCGCGGGGCAGGCATGGCTTCCAAAGCAAGTGCCTCTCCCCCACATGCCCCTGTCATGGCAGCTAGCGCCTCTGGGTCTGCGGTGCCCCTGGACGCTTTGCCGGCGGTCCTGGAGTCATTCATTTCCAGGGTGGAAGTGGCATGCGGGCATAAGATGGGTGAAAAATACCCCCTTCCCCCCTCCATCTTCCGGGAAGGACTCTGATCCAGACTCGGGCCTTGCTGTAGCGGGCGGCCCCTGTCTGGATGGTTCAGATGATGCGGGCCCTGACATTGCGGACAGTGAGGAGGAATCTTCCACGTCCGTTATGGCGCATGAAAAGGCGCTGGTGGGGGCACTTATCACGGCGGTGCAGGATACTTTGAAAATTGAGGATACGGCTGGGGCATCTGCAGAGGTGTCTTCCCCTTTTGGGTCTCACAAGCTGGTCCACACCGCTAAGGTGTTTCCTTACCTGGCTTATTTTGATAAGTATTTTTTACAAGGTTTGGGAACACCCGCAGCGCTCTTTTTCAGTTCCGAGGCGGTTTGTGGTGCGTTACCCCTTTAAGGAGAGTTTCTTGAAGAACTGGGCATCACCTCCGGTCGTTGACCCTCCGGTGTCCAGGTTAAATAAGGCGACCGTGATTCCGGTGGAGGGGTCTCCTTCTTTCAAGGATCCTGCCGACAGAAGGGCTGTGGCGGTTGCTCGGTCTATGTTTGCGGTGGCGGGGTCGGCTCTTCGTCCGGTGCTAGCCACGGCTCTGGTGTCACAGACACTTACTGAATGGGCTAAGTTGTTACACCGCAAGTTGAGTAATGAGCAAGCTTCCCCAGTCTGTGTCGAACTGGCAGACCAGCTGGTGCAAGGACTTAAAGTGGAGTTTACTCACCTCTAAATGGCTGTTGCTAGGGGGTCCCTCGTAGTCTGCCTCCATCAGTGCCTGGGCTCGTGACATAACTTCCCCTCGGTGCAGGAAGGGCTCAGCTCCGCCCCCTCCCTCTTGTCAATCATCTAGGACATGTGACAGGTCCCAGATGATTACGTGGCCAATCAGGGCGCGCGGCGCCGCTCACACATGCGCAGTGGGTGCCCGGCTGTGGCTTCACAGTTACAATGCCGGCGCCACCGAACGGAGGGGGAGACGAGCGGGGCTTCCATCCCCTGCATCGCTGGACCCAGGTAAATGTCCGATTTATTAAAAGTCAGCAGCTGCAGTATTTGTAGCTGCTGACTTAATTTTTTTTTTTTTAAATGGCAACACCACTTTAAGTATGTCTGTGATGCGGCCCTAGATATGGCCCCATTACTTTCAAGGGTCTCTCTGTCGGTCATAGTTCTGTGCCGGCTGATTTGGCTCAATTGTTGGTCGGCGGACCAGACCTCTAAGAAAGCCTTGGCGGAGTTGCATTTCCAGGGTGGGAGGCTATTTGGCGCCTCTCTGAATGACATTATTAAGGACATCACTGGGGGGAAGAGTACTTCTCTCCCACAGTCCAGAAAGGGTAATGAGCCCCATCATAAGCAGGGCCCCTCTTTTTCCGCTCACAAGTGGCTTTTTCGCCCGCCCGGTTCTGCGGGTAAGCGTTTCCAGTCCAACAAGGTTCCCGCAGATGGGCAAAGACGTCCTTGTTATCGCAAGCCAAACAAGCTGGCGGACAAGTCCGCTGCCGCATGAAGGTTTACCCCCGCCCGACTTGCGGGTGGGGAGTCACCTTCGGTGGTTTGTGGACCGGTGGACTTCTCTTCTTTCTGACCAGTGGGTCTGCGAACTGGTTTTGTCAGGATACAAGATAGTTTTTTTTCTTGTCCGCCAGACAGGTTTTTTCCCTCCAATCTTCTCCCGTCCCGTCGGGAGGCCTTGGTTGGAGCGGTACAGGACTTGCTACTGCGGGGGGTGATAGTTCCTGTACCAGCTTCGGAAAGGTTTTGGGGGTTTTACTCCAATCCGTTCATAGTTCCGAAGAAAGAAGGGGTCCATTTGATCCTGGATTTCAAGGCCCTCAATTGTTTTGTGAGGGTATGGAGGTTCAGGACGGGGTCTGTTCATTCCGTGGTGGCTGTGCTTCATCAGGGAAATTTCCTGGCCTCCTTGGACATAAAGGATGCGTACTTGCATGTCCCCATCTGCGTCAGGCACCAGAGGTTCCTACGTTTTGCGGTCGGGGATGCGCACTGTCAATTTGTGGCACTTCACTTTGGCCTGGCGTCAGCACCAAGGGCCTTCACCAAGGTGCTGGCTCCGGTTCTGGCGTTGCTGAGACAGTGAGGGATCGCGATCGTGGGTTACCTGGACGATCTCCTGAGATCGGCTTCAGCCTCAGAACTGAGAGAGGATGTGGCGATCGTCATGCAGACCTTACAAGAGTTTGGCTGGGTGTTGAATCTCAAGAAGTCAGTGTTACTCCCGACCCCACTCCTGGAGTACTTGGGGTTGATTCTGGACTCTTCAAGGGCGAGGGTCTTTCTTCCATCAAGCAAGCTGCAGACTCTTCACGTTACTGATGTAACTCTGGGAGGGTGTACTATGACGTCCTCCCAGAATCCAGCTCTCGTGCACCCCCTAGGGCGCGCATCCAAGAACATCCGTGACAGATTGAACTGATAGCGACCGTTTACCACGTGATTGCTCCGTCAAATGGTGGAACGATCACTAGTAAACAAACCCCACATCATGTCCGGTTCCTCTATCCCCTCCCCGTACCTATTGGTACAGTGCAAGGTGAGAGGGGGAGATATCGGTGGCAGCAGCGCTGTGGGCTGGATGTGTAGTGTCCACAGCGCTGCTCAGTGCCCATTCCAGCCATACATACCCAGCCATGCTCAGCATACCCATCCATGCTCACCCATCCATCCATGCTCAGAATACCCATGCATACTCAGCATACTCATCCATGTATACTCAGCATACTCAGCCAGCCATCCATACTAAGCATACCCATCCATACTCGGCATACTCACCCATCCATACTCAGCCATCCATGCTCAGCATACCCATCCATACTCGGCATACTCATCCATCCATCTTCATAAATACTCAGCATACTCATCCATCCATCCATCCATGCTCACCCATCCATGCTCACCTATCCATGCTCACCTATCCATACTCATCCATACTGAGCATACTCATCCCTACTCAATTATCCATCCATGCTCAGCCATCCACACTCAGCCTACTCATCCATCCATCCTGATGGTGCTCCCTGCATGTTGGGCCTCTCTATGTGGCCACGCTGTGGAAAAGTTTCACTCATGTGGTATCGCCGTACTCAGGAGGAGTAGGAGAATCTATTTTGGGGTGTCATTTTTGGTATGTACATGCTATGTGTTAGAAACATTGTGTAAATTAACAAAGTTGTGTAAAAAAAATGTGTTTTCATTTTCTTTACACATTTTCCAATAACTTGTAGAAAAAAATGACATGTTCAAAAGACTCGATATGCCTCATAGATTATACATTTGGTTGTTCTTTCCAAAATGGGGTCATTTTTGGGGCGTTTCCATTGTCCTGGTTCTCCAGGGCCTTCAAAAGTGTAAGAGGTAGTCAAGAAATGATATGTGTAATTTATGCTCCAAGAACACTGGATGGCGCTCCCTGCATGTTGGGCCTCTGTATGTGGCCACACTGTGTAAAAGTCTCACACATGTATCGTCATACTCAGGAGGAATAGTAGAATGTGTTTTGGGGTGTAATTTGTGCTATGCATATGCTGTGTGTGAGAAATAACCTGCTAATATATAATAATTTTGTGAAAAAAAAAGAAAGTCTTGATTTTCAAAGAAATGTGGGAAAACATTACAACTTCAAAAAACTCACCATGCCACTTACTAAATACCTTGGAATGTCTACTTTCCAAAAATAGGTCATTTGGGGGGTATTTGTACTTCCCTGGCTTGTTAGGGTCTCAAGAAATTAGATAAGCCATCAGTACTTCAGATGTGATCAATTTTCAGAGATTGGCACCATAGCTTGTGGACTCTTTAACTTTCACAAAGACCAAATAATATACTCTGATTTGGGATATTTTTACCAAAGATATGTAGCGGTATAAATTTTGGCCAAAATATATGAATAAAAATTACTAATTTTGCTAAATTTTATAACGGAAACGAATAAAAATGCATTTTTTTACAGAATTTTCAGTCTTTTTTCTTTTATAGTGCAAAAAATAAAAAACCCAGCAGTGATTAATTACCACCAAAAGAAAGCTATATTTGTGTGAAAAAAGGACAAAAATGTAATATCAGTACAGTGTTGCATGAGTAATTGTCATTCAAAATGTGAGAGCACTGAAAGCTGAAAATTGGTCTGGTTAGGAAGGGGGTTTAAGTGCCCAGTGGGTAAGTGGTTAAAATCTTATAGACCATATGGCCTGAACATAGAATGGGATGTCAATGCCATCATAAACAATAGTTGAGCTCCTAGGCTGTTTTTATTATTTTATATTAATATTTTTTTACATTTATCTTTGCATTTTTAATAATTGTTGTGGTATTTGTTTCCAGTGAACATTTGTTTAATTTATTCACATAACACTGTTTGTTTATTTATGGATTCAGTCATTGGGTGATTTAATATTTTTTCCCCTTAGGGGATGAATGACACTATTTGTCACTTATATTATTTATTGATTTGTTGGTAACATTTGATGGTCTATTTATTTATATCATTTAACCAAACCTCACCTAGGTTGCGCAATTGAAGCTCTTTTTCACTTACACTTAACCCTATATTCAGGGTTTTTTTTGTTGCAGCACCTGGCAATGTTGTATCACCTTTGAGTGTTTTTTAGGTGGAGTTTATATATTCCATATCATTTTTTTTCCCACAATCCTTTGTACGTTGTTGCACATTGTGTTTATTTGAGGTCATTTGTACCTCGTTAATCAATCATCATTGGTTAGCGCAGATTTTTCCCTTTTAAACAGTGTTTGTTTCCAACCACAAGATGGCAGCACTAGTTTTAGTCCTGATTGTCCCTTGAAAAGGCCTCTCATGGATGTTAAATCATTATTAATGTTTTTTAAAATGTTTAAGGAAATATATATTTTTTTTTTGTTTTCATATGGCCCGGTTTTCTATTTTCAAGCCCAGTTCTAGAAATCAGAACAGTGAAGTATTTCTAGTTCCTGTTTGTGATTTCCGTTGTATGGCTGTCGTGAGTAGGCTGGATTGTTTACATTCCTTTTGCTTACTTACGGTTGTGATGGGACATCACTAACGGTGAATGTGGTTCCACTTACGGCGGCTGACATTGAGACTTGAACCACAAGGAGGAAGAGGCATTTCTACTTCGCCCTTCTGCCTATATATAGAGGAAGTAACGATCTCCTAACCAAAAAATAAATGTAGGTGTCCTTCGCGCTGTTTTAATGAACTAGAAACTATATTAATAAAATGGATGAGTGAGTGAATGTGAAGAAATTATTTAAATAAATAAGTGTAAACACTGATGCTGTATGTGGAAAAAATTCCTAAACCAAGCTGCAAAATCTATGAGTAAACACAAACCCGTACAGAAAAATATATAAAATGGTGATTTTGCGCTAAAGTGCATCAAACAATATGAATGTGTATGTGAACCAGTCTATAGCCAAATATGTGTAATGAATAATCACTAAAGGCTCAAAAAACGTGGTGATATGACACATAAAGTATCAATAAAAAATATATGTATATATTATAAAATGGACGTGGCAATATAAATCACATAAAACTATGATTTAAAAAGTGCATCAAGTGCTAAAATAGTGAATAAAATCAATACAATCCAAAATATCTACATCAGTGAAAATATTAAAATACTAAGAACATAGACCATGAAAACCGCAGTATAATAAAAAATGAATAAAATGGAAATATGGATGAATGAAAATATATATTATTAATACATTTAAATAGTGATATAAAATCGAGTCCACCAGAGGATAAATAACTGAGGAAAACACGATGGTGATGACCCCCTTAGAGTGACATTCTCAAAGTCTCTAATATCCTTAGAAGTAGTAATTCCGACTATCTTCAAACAGTGGGGGGTGTTGGGTGGTGAGGACCTAATCCTAAATGGTGCTCACTAGCCTCTCACCTCTCAAACGATCAAAATGCGCATCAAAGCCAGTATGGACGATCAGCTACATATCATCTCCTAACCACACCCCTGACAATGTTCCTTATTGGACAAAACGCTGCATAGGGTGGAGCCCATAGAACTGAATTCAGGACACTACACGTGCTGACTGCAGCCATTTTGTTGCTTGGAAACAAATGTTAACCAAGGACTTTTTGTGTTCCTGAAACGCTTGTTTTAATTCTCCAAATGTGAGTACTCTGTATGCTATTTACTTAAAGCGGTATTCCACCCTAAAGTGGAATTTCCCGCTCATCGGAACCCTCCCCCCCTCCGGTGTCACATTTGGCACCTTTCAGTGGGGAGGGGGGTGCAGATACCTGTCTAAGACAGGTATTTACACCCACTTCCGGGCATAAACTCCCACGGGAGTTTACGCCACTTCCTGTCCCAGCGCGCTTTCTGCCGGGACACACACAGCAGACAGCGCGGACGATTCTCATTGCGCTACGCGACTCGCGCATGCGCAGTAGGGAACCGGGAAGTGAAGCTGCAACGCTTCACTTCCTGATTCCCTCACCGAGAATGGCGCGGGCAGCAGCAGAGAGCCGAGCGATTGATCGGCCTCTGCTGTCGACATCGCTGGAACCTGTGACAGGTAAGTGTCCATTTATTAAAAGCCAGCAGCTGCAGTATTTGTAGCTGCTGGCTTTTAAAAAAAAAAAAATTCAGGTACAGTCCCTCTTTAAAAAAAATTATCTTGAAATAACATACTACACTATGAGGAGCTGCTTCTCTCTTATCCTACATATGAACCTGTGGATTCACTCCATGTTATGACCCTATGAGATTCAGCTGTCTGGTACCAGAGTGGAGTCGTGTTATAGTGGATATATCATTCTTATATGACCACCTATAACCTAGTGGTCCATTTTCTGCGGTAAGAGGCCTGGTGTGTTGGTGTGCCGTGGAGGATTTCATAGTTCACCTCAGCTTTTCATAATTACACTGTGGGTGATGCAATTTCTTGGAACTCTTTACGCTCAATGACTGTGGATTATTATTTACATAGTTCATGCTTGTATCTCTAGCGCTGCATATCTGTCAGGGCTGGGCTCAGCCATTTCTTCTCTGAGCTGGCCGCTAATTGCCAGCTCCTATCTCTCCACAGTTACTCAGCTGTTGATGATATCCTGCTCATCAGTCCTGCCTACTTAAGCCGTCCAGCCCAGAGGATCTCTGACTTCACCTTAGTCAAAATCAGAGACGCTCTCCTGCATTCCTGTTAAAAGACTTGCTTGGCTGACATCCCTTCTGGCTCCAGATCCTGCTTGCTGTTTTACTACGCTCATCTCTGGCTCCCTGAGGTTTGGCTTGTCTGACTCTCCGGTCCGGTTCCTGAACTTTGGCTATGTTTTGACTACGTTTGTTCTTTTTACTTTTATTATTAAACAAGTGTGATTTAGCTGTACTTCTGTCTCGGTCTGATTTCATGGTTTCTGACAGTAGGCGAAGGCCATGAATTCAGAAGATACAGTCAATCCATTTGTTGGTAATATTTTTTTTCAGATTGGATGAGCCAGATCACTGCATGGATCAGTTTGCTATGGCGTTGCAAACGCTCCTGAGTCGCACGGCTCACCTGGAATCTCCCACTGTGGATCCTCCGGTACAACCTGAGTTGCAGGCCATCCCTGCTGCTGCGCCAGTCTCTGTGCAGGCACCCGCCTCGAGTATTGCCTCTATAAGAGGTATGCCTGGTTCCGCTCTGCTTCCCCAGTGATTTGGGGGCGATCCAGTTCAATGCAGAGGGTTTCTCAACCAGGTTGAGATGCTGCCCCAGGCGTTTCCCACGGACAGAAGCAAAGTAGGTTTCCTGATATCTTTGCATTCTGAGAGAATGCGTCTATCGGAGACGCAAAAACCTGTTGTCTTGAGTTACCCTGAGTTTGTGGCCTCCTTTAAAGGGGTATTTGAGGTTCCGCACGCTCCGCTTTTGCTGTCAAGTGCCTCATGTCCATCAAACAGAGTACGAGAACTGTTGAAGACTACGCCATTGAATTCCATACTCTGGCAGCAGAGGTTGCTTGGAACAATGAGGCCCTCATGGCTGCTTTTTCTCATGGTCTCTCAGATTCCCTCAAGGATGAGATAGCAGTCCAAGATATACCCACTGAGATGGAGAAGTTGATCACGTTTGCTATCCTCATTGACTCCAGACTCAGAGAAAGACACTCTTTTAATTAGCGCTTGCGGAAGCCTCCTGTACATTTGCCTCCGAGCTTTGCAGTCCCACCCATGCCTCCCTCACCTCCCATGCCTCCCGGTACCGAGTCTGTCAGTAAAGATGAACCCATGCATTTGGCATTCAAGTGTCTCTCTGCGGATGAGAGAACCTTTAGGAGGAGGGAGAGATTGTGCATTTATTGTGGCCAGGCAGGTCACTTTTTGAAGTCTTGTCCTACCCATTCAGAGAACGCCCGAACCTTGAGGTCCTGTCACAGACAGACATTAGGTGGCATTGTTTCGTCCCCAGTTATCCAGAAGGATAAGTCCCTGGTTTCGGTCACCCTTTCTAAGGCTGAGTTGTCTGTCGAGATACAGCCCCTAATTGACTCTGGGGCTGCAGGCCTGTTCATTGATGCTGCCTTTGTATAGAAGCTTTTGATTCCGCTGCAGCTTCGTGACACTCCACTTGCCATTGAGGCTCTTGACGGAAAACCCCATGGCTGTAGGGGCTCTTCACCATGAGAATTCAATTTCAAGTTATTTCCTCACCTAATTTCCGCTGGTTATTGGTTATCCTTGGTTACAGAGGCACAACCCCTTTTTTGATTGGCTCCATGCTGAGGTTCTCTCCTGGTCACTACAATGCAGTAAGACATGCTTCCAGAAGGTAGCCAAGGTCCTTTGCACTGCTTCACTCTCCTCCCTGCCGGAGGAGTACCACGATTTTAGCTATGTCTTTGACAAAGATCAAGTTGGTAGTTTGCCTCCACACCGGCCGTATGATTGCGCAATTGACCTTTCAACCTGGTGCCATACCCCCTCGTGGCTGGGTTTACCCTTTGTCGGTCTTGGAGGATATGGCCATGGAGGTGTATGTTGCAGACACACTTTCTCGAGGTTTCATCAGCAAATCTTCATCCCCTGCTGGTGCTGGTTTCTTCTTGAAGAAGAGTGGTGAACTGAGACCTTGTATTGATTATAGGGGTCTTAATCGTTTCACGATTAAGAATACCTATCCGATTCCGTTGATTACGGAATTATTTGACCGCCTTAATGGAGCAATGGTTTTTAAAAAGCTTGATTTGAGAGGGGCACACAATCTTGTGAGGATTAATCAGAGCGACGTGTGGAAAACTGCGTTTTTTACCAGAACAGGGTCAGAACATTATGAGTACCTTTTGGCCTTTGTAACACCCCGCCAGTTTTCCAGGAATTCATTAACAATGTCCTCTGAGATTTGTTGGAGTTATGTGTGGTGGTTTATCTCGATGATAGCCTCATATTTTCCAAGTCCCTGGAGAGCCACCACACAGATGTCTGTCGTGTGCTTCAGAAACTGAGAGAACAATCTCTATTGTAAATTGGAGAAGTGGGAGTTCCATCGTGAACAGGTTAAATTCATGGGTTATGTAATTTCCACTGCTGGACCCAGAGAAACTTTCAGCAGTCCTATAGTGGCCCGACCCGTAGGTTTACGTCCTCTGCAGCGTTTCCTGGGCTTTGTCAACTATTATCGGAAGTTTATTCATACCGTATTTTTCCGTGTATAAGACGCCCCCATGTATAAGACGCCCCCCACTTTTCCAGCCCAAAATAAAGAAAACAACATTTTAAACAGGTAAAACAGAACACAGTTTTTGCTTGTTTTCCCCTTAAGGCCTTCTTCTTTTTTGGCATCTTAAGGAGTTGTTCTTCCTGTTTTCTCCACTGTCTGATCATACTCTCAGTGGGGGGGGGGGGGGGGGTCCAAACTGTCTCTCTGCAGCTCTATTCCCATGCTCTTTTGCATAGCTAACCACACTAAGTTTGAATTTGGCAGAATATGACAATCTCTTACTTTTGTTTTGTGACATCTTGGCTCTAATCGCTCCGCTCCGCTCCCTGATGCATCTGCGCAGTCTCCACAGCGAACGGATCGCATCTGCGCAGTCTCCACAGCGAACGGATCACATCTGCGCACTCTCCACCTCCAGATGCAGCAGGCGTCATACAGCTTGTGATTGGAGGATGCCGCTGTGACATCCTACGCACCCGCGCGGCTCTCTCCCAGGCTGACTGACCGTGTATAAGACGCTGCTCGAATTTCAGTGTAACAATTAAAGAAAAAAGCCGCGTCTTATACACGGAAAAATACGGTAACTTCTCATCTCTGGTCAAGCCCCTGACTGATATGACCAGAGAGGACAGTAACCCACAGAGTTGGTCTCCGTAGTCAATTAAGGCCTTTGAGAGTCTCAAGGCTGCCTTTGTTTCTGCTTCTGTGTTGCCACATCCTGATCCTACGTTACCTTTTATCCTTGAGGTTGATGCTTCTGAGACTGGAGTTGGCACCCTTCTGTCTCAACTTCCTACCTCTGAGAGCGCTTTGCATGCTTGTGGCTACTGTTCTAAGAAATTGTCACCTGCGGAGTGTAATTACGACATTGGTGACAGAGAGCTGTTGGTGATTATTTTAGCCCTGAAATAATGGAGACATCTCCTCGAACGTACCACTGTGACGGTTCTCATTCTTACTGACCATAAAAATCTCACATTCTTGACCTGAGGCTAAACGCCTCTCTCCCAGAAGGGAGCGATGGGCTCTTTTCTTGTCTAGTTTCAATTACATTGTCTCATTCTTACCCAGTACTAAGAATGCAAGGGCTGACACCTTGTCATGATGATTTTCCTCCACTTCCAATTTGGAGTCGGTTTCGGTTCCTGTGATTCCTCCTGATCATATTCTGGCTACAGTTCGCACCAGTCTCACTTCTCCTTTGGGTGACAAAATTCTTGCTGCTCAGGTCCATGGTCCTCCTGAAAAACCTTGTGATCGCTGCTTTGTCCCAGAGAGTCACCGTACTTCCAGTGGGCCTCCTACAACCCATACCCAATGGAGAGAGGCCCTGGACCCACCTGTCTATGGATTTCATTGTGGAGTTACCCAACCCAACCCAACCCGCAGTCTAATGGGGCCGCAGAATGAGCCAATCAGTCCTTGGAGCAATTCCTACATTTCTATATTTCTGACCATAATAACATATGGTCAGACCTATTACCATGGGCAGAGTTTGCTCACAATAGTGCCTTGAATTCTGCTTCCCGATTTGTCCCTGTTTATTGCAAACTATGGTTTCCAACCTTTCATGTTGCCTGACTCATTTGTTCCGCAGAGTATTTCTGCGTTAGAGGAGCATCTCGGTGGTCTTCGTTCCACTTGGGTCCAAGAGGCTTTGCGGCATGCTAATAGGTACAGACTCCATGCTGACCGCAGATGCTTGTCCATGCCTTCCTACCAGGTTGGGGACAGGGTCTGGCTGTCATCTCGCAACCTCCGGCTTCGTGTTCCCTCACTGAAGTTTGCACCTCAGTTTATTGGGCCCTTCCGTATTCTTCGCAGGATTAACCCAGTGGATTACGCATTAGACCTTCCTTCTAACATGCGTATTTCGAATGTATTTCATGTTTCCTTATTAAAACCTTTGGTCTGCAACCGCTTTACCACCTCGGTGCCACGTCCTCACCCTGTACAGGTTGAGACCCATGAGGAGTATGAAGTACAGTCCATTGTTGACTCCCGTAGGTTCTGCGGGTGCATACAGTGCCTGGTGCATTGAAAGGGGTACGGTCCAGAGGAACGCTCTTGGGTCTCATTCTCGGACATACATGCCCCTGTCATCCTCCTTGTTTTCCATAGACTTTTTCCCCTCAAGCCTGGTGGTCCTCCGAGGGGGAGGAGTCATTGAGGAGGGGGTACTGTCAGGGCTGGGCTCAGCTTTTCATAATTACTCTGTGGGTGATGCAATTTCTTTGAACTCATTACGCTCAATGACGGTGGATTATTATTTACATAGTTCATGCTTGTATCTCTAGCGGACCTGCTTGTTGGTTTACTACACTCATCTCCGGCTCCCTGATGTTTGGCTTGTCTGACTATGCATTCTGGTTCCTGAACTCTGACTATGTTTTGACTACGTTTTGTTCTATTTACTTTTATTATTAAACAAGTTGTCAAACCATAAAATCAGGCCGAGACAGAAGTACAGTTAAATCACACTTGTTTAATAATAAAAGTAAAAAGAACAAACGTAGTCATAACATAGCCAAAGTTCAGTAACTGGAACGGATAGTCAGCCAAGCCAGAAGTCAGGGATCAATGTACTATAACAGAAAGCAGGATCTGGAGCCAGAAGGGATGTCAGCAAAGAAAGTCTTGAACAGGATCACAGGAGATAGCAGGAGTAACTGTGGAGAGATAGGAGCTGGCAATTAGCTGACAGCTGAGAAGCCAGCTCAGAAAAAGAAGGGCTGAGTCCATCCCCGACACAAGTGTGATTTATCTGTACTTCTGTCTCGGTCTGATTTCTTGGTTTCTGATAATATCTTTATACATTTTTTAAGTATTGTTACCTATATCTTATGCTAACTGCTGAATAGACATTATTCAGTGATTCATTTTATGTATAGTTTGTCACCACAGCCCACAGTCACCAGTTTGGCGAAAAGAAATTCTCCAGTGAGGAGGCATATCAACTTCTTAGCTTGACCGACGAGAGCAGCGGGGAGCTCTCTGTGTCTGAGTCTAATTCTAAATCAGATTTTTAACCCATTTTATGCAGTGGGTCTGCTACAGAATCAGAGGAAGAGGAAAGTGTGCCTGCCACATGAAGGTGTTCTGGTGAGGAGCAGGCTACCACAAGTAGAGCAGTGGCATCCACCAGCAGCTCAGTGCCATCCACTAGTGGCACGCACAAGAAATGGAGTACCATTGCAAGAACGGCCAGGCACTAGTGGGGTGTCATCTCAACCCCAAAGGGTTCGGACCCATGCCAGCCTTCCCTATGCCCTTAAAAAAACAAATATGGCTTCTTTCTAACTCAGAAGAAGCAAACATCCCCCCTTTTACCGCTCAGCCAGGTGTCCAGGTGAACACAGAGTTTTCCCCCCATTGATTTTTTTAAATAACATTTTTACCCATGACCTTTTATCTTCCATTGTGACCCAGTGCAACCTCTGTGCCCAACAATTCATATTGAGCAACCCAGGTTCAAGTTACACCCGTCCCTATGAGTGGAGAGAACTAACAGTAAAGGAATTTTGAATATTTACCATACTTCACTAATTACTAAACAAGTTTGCCCCTCTTCTGCGAGCTTCACTGGAAGAAGACTCCAGCATGTGGAACAGTGAAAGCCAATAGGAAGCTGCAAATGCTTGTTAATGAAAGACTACAATGATGGGAGTCGGCAACCTCACGGAATAAGGAGATATTGGCTATCAAGTGAAGAGACAAACAAGACCTCTACATGCTCTCGTCACTTTATAATGATACCTAGGTGCAAATACCCAGAAGGAACGGCCCAATCCAGAAACCAGCGCGTGTCCTCGATTTTATAATTTGTTCATGAGGGGAGTCAACTTCTATGATCAAATAATCCATCCCTACCTTGCTGTAAGAAGAACCCACCATTGTTATAGAAAAGTCTCTATTTTTTCAATTTGGTAATTTATAATACTTATGTGATTTACCGTTAATCCACCGAGACCCCCGTATCCCATCTTCATTATCAAGAAGAAATTGTCACCGCCCTTTTGTACCCTGAAAGCCCACCAGAAAGCGTTCATTCAGATTCAGTGAGCCGACTCCACAAACACCATCTTCCTCAGAAAATCCCTCCCGCGTGGAATAGGCCAAAGACATCAAAAGAAATGTCGGGTGTACGCCAGAGAAGGAGTTACAAGAAATACCACGTATTATTGTCCCCAGTGTCCGTCCCAACCTGTTACCATACTTCACTAATATTGTAGAAGTATGGTAAGCATAATTCTCAATTCCTGCCATTTACCATCACACCCCTTATGCCAATGCATGCTCCTGAACTTTTCTTAATAGATTTAATAATGTAATGTACTGCCTAGCTAACTATGTAACTGTTAAAGTGAGAGTTCAGTGCTTTGGCAGCGCTGATGATGTGTTTGGCATTCTATTTTTTTTTTATTCCAAACACCTTCTGTCTATTTTTATATATTTTTTATCAGCTTTTTCCCTGGTAACCAGTTGGTTGCTACTTGCTACGTAATATAACAACTGTTTGCCATACAATCCTATGCAACGGTATATAAGTTTTACTCCTTTGTATTGTACTTATTCTGAACAAATACTGGAATGCTACTCCTTGTATTGCTGTATACATTTACTGGTAATAAAATTAAGTATTAACAAAAAATGTACAATTGTTTTGGAAAAAAACATCACAACAAGCATGCATGTCATATTTATTTTTCAGGGCTTTAGGACTGCCATTAACTGATCATACCTATGAAGATTGCAGGCTAATGCTAACTGCCAGAGATTTGACACTACCCATGGAGGCTGGCCTTGTGGAGTTCACAAAAATTAGCAGAAAGCTAAGGTAATATGTTTTTTGGTATGGAATGTTCAAATAATGTTATTTCTTTTTTGTTACAAGTAGGACCCTGACAGTGATGCAGGCTAGACTGGAAGCATCTGGAATGGCTTGTAGGACTTATACAGGCATGTCAAATGTAGGGCCAGTTCATGCTTAATGACAGGGAAATTGTTTAGGTGTATTGCAGAAATCACCCTAAGAGGTAGTTTCTTACAAGAATAGCACGTCATTAGAAAAATCAGGGGTGGTTATGAAGATAACTATCCCATGACCAAAAGAAAGTACTTTTATGGAACTTTGGAGAAGTCTTGGATGTGGTGTGTTTCTACTAATGGACATAGATTTGAAAGGATTGACTGATGCCTAAAGTTATATGGTGGGAATAGATAACCAATCTCCCTTAGCCTAATGAGACTACACTTATATGAAAAGAGGTGCAGTTATGCATTAAGAAACATAACAAAACTTAGCTCAGAGGGCATCCCTGTGTGCTAAAACAATCAATAACTAAAGAAACACTTCTAAAAAGCTATTCAAGTACACAAATGGCAAATGCATGGTCTTGTAAATGTACCTATGATGCGCTAGTATGCTGTAAATGTTTACTAAATATCTTACCTTGTAGCTGTGATTTAACTTCATTTGATAGGGTATGCTGCTTATAAACTGCTTATCTTGATGTCTTTTTATTTATTTTTATTTTTTTCAAAATTACTGATGTTGAAATAAACTCCAACATTTAGACCTTCTGTCTCATTAGTCAAATAAAACACATTCCTGAATAGATCTGTATATCAAGTGACTCTTCCCTTTCAAGTGATGGTACTTGAAACTGATTGGACAATCTATATGGCTAGTAGAGTTGGATCAGATCATATATGGCTAATGGTATCACATTATTTGGGATGCCACATGTGATTTTTATATTTATGCCCTTCCAGAAATGTCTAATATATCAGTGGGACTCTGTCTAGTGGATTGTCATGCTGCAAAACATCATGACTAATGACTTCTGATGCTTTTTGATATATTTTCCTTAAATGAAAGGACTTTTGCAAAGTATTTGCGTGTTTTTTTCAATTTAACTCCTTCTGTAAAAGGAGTTAGGGTATTTATATGTGCTTTTTCGGGTGTTTTCTAGAGATTTGTGGACCCCCTTATTCCCAAGTATTCCCCAATCTAGGATTTCTTCTCCTCATCCCCTTTTGAGGATAGGATGTGGTGTTGAGCCTCCTCAAGATTGTGAAAAGGTGCCATATGGGGTAAAGGCTTAGGTGTGTGCCCAAACCTCCCCCACTCACCAAGGTAACCCCTAATATTGACAGTAAGTGGAGGGGGCAGCATGCTTGGTTTTCTCCAATTTCCTGGCCACCCAGCCTGTATGCTTGTACAAATGTGTGATTTGAAAAGTATTAACACTATTTTTTTTTTTTTTATGTCCTTTTCATCAGATCACATAATACTAATACTGTTTTATAAAAACGTGCATTTCTAAAACATGGTGATGAAAGGTTTTGTGTTCTATAAATGTTCACCTTTAAGCAAGCTGTATGACCAGGCCTGCTCCTTGCTAAAGTTTTTTGTTAAGTGTACTGCTAGTGGCTAAGGCTTTTTTTTTGGACTACTGTAAAGTCTCCATTAGTGAGATTTGCCCTCATTTCTTGTTCTGATGACACACTTTTGACCAGACAGGAAGTGAGGGATACTGCAATGGCAACACAAAACCTAGTAGAAAGGATTTGTGTTAGTTTTCTGTTTCTCTGTTACACATTGTCCACCTGTTCTATTTTAAATCTATTCCAGAAGCCATTGGATACTGAGGGGAAAAAACTAAAATGTAATAGTATATCTATAATAAACATATAATAAAACATACCCTGCAACAAGATGTAACACAACATCATAAAGATGCACATAATGCTTTGTGAGATTTAAAGTGGTTGTAAACCTTTGTGTTTTTTTTACCTTAATGCATCCTATGCATTAAGGTGAAAAAACACCTTGCAGTCACTGCCAAATCAATATCAGGGTAGTTGAAGTCCCCCACGATTATAACATTGCCCTGCCTCCCTGCCATTTCTAACTGTGAAAAGAAGATGGGTCTCCACCTCATGCTTAAAGTTAGGGGGCCTATAGCATACACTCACAATAAATATATAATTTGTTTTTTACCTTTGACCCATGTATTATAAAAAATATATATAATTGCACTAAATCAAACAAATTATAATAGTCAAAATAAATCTGCAAAAAAACAGTCCACAAGTGTTGTGATATCGGGTAATCGGTATCGGGTAAAATATAGAGGAAGTAGTGGCGCGCAATAAATTTAAACTAAAACTCAGCGATAGAAGGTAAAAGATCAGGTATTAAGGAAATCAAGTCCTGGCTAAAAACACATAGCAGACATCAACAATGGATAAAAACGCATCTAGTAGGTATTCACAATAAATCCAGTGGTGAATAAAATAATAAGCAGTGTTCAGGATAAATACAGCAGTGATAAGTGTGTCAAAGGTTGGTATATAAAAGAAACGTGCCTCGACGTAAGGTCACTAAAGGTATATGTGCAAGCGAACAATAAATAAGTGTGAGCAAGAAAACTATAAATAAGTGGCCAGGAATTGGCTCAGTATAAATAATCTCAGATGGGTACCATAACAGGTAAAAAGGAACTGGAGTAAAAGAGAAATGCAAATAAATATATGCAAAATTAAATAAGTAAGACAAATAAAGTGCCGGGTGATTTCAGTGAATGGAATCGCATAATATATGGTCCAGAAAAAAGTTCATATCAATGTTGAGTGAAATAGTAATTTCTTCAGTCCAAGAAAAGTGCCAGTGCTGCAGTTTTAAACTGGTGAAGCAATGTGAATCTGTGACTTTCTTGTGGTGCTCCTTATTCTATGTGATCCTAGTGGGGATAGTGTGGATGGCCCCTTACCTTACAGCTGTAAGGTTACAGCATAAATATAAAAAGCTTTATGGTCCTTGCTGACCGTCCTCCTAGCGTTCCCAGCTGGATGCCCCAGGTCCTTTTAGTAGCGAGTCCATACAGGTGGGCGAAGGTATGTCCAGGTGGGGGGGGGGGGGGGGAGGGTTGCCTCAGTGTATATAGGGAGAGGAAGTAACCTCACAGTGTAGTATGTTTTTGTATAAAAACGATTTATTGCACAGTAATAATACAGTAGGAATGGGTACTCACATTTCAAAAAAATACAATCAGACAGAATAGGAACGAGCAGCGAGCTCGATGGCGTCACTTCCGGTCAGGTGTGGTGAGTGACGCCATCGAGCTTGGACGACGTCGTCCAAGGGATCCGATCTAATTATTATTTATTTGACTGAAAACTCTTTGGATAAAAACTTTGAATGAGAACCATTCACTTGCCATTTTTGTTGACCAGAGATCTGCCCCTTTTAGTTGCATTGAATAACTTACACTATTGAGCTGATTTACTAAAGTAGTTGAGAATCTTCAGTAAAAAGTTGTGTGAATCTTCACTTTGATTGTCCAAACATGTGAAAAGCAAATTCCTGCTAACTTTAAACACCCAAACATAAGCACCCAAATAGCAAGGCTAGCTTGCCATAAATTTGTGGCAGTGTTGAATTGTAAGTCTGTTAACTTGTTGTCCATTTTCCCTGGCAAGTTGTACACTTGCAGAGCACTTGAAACACAAATTCTAGTTGACACTTTTCCAATTTGTAGCAAATTTGTGTGGCAAGTCTCTAGCAAGAGTAAAGCTGCAGTGGTGAGTCTACAGCATGAAATTTGTCCACAGTGGCCCCTGTGGTGTGATGACTATTGCACAACATAACTGAACCAGAACTTGCAGCAGACTTGCAGAACGTTTGCCAAGAAAGTGGATCTGGAGTCATGCAATGTGGACTTGCTGCAATTGTGCAACAAACTTGTGAAGCCTGAAAAGTCTAGCAATAGCTTAGCATGTTATTTTCAAACTTGCAGCACAATTGCTTGCTATCTGGACACATGATTTGCACATGATTCTACAATTAAAATTTAATATTCATACTTTTTTTTGTGACGTCTCAACTACTTTAAATATTCAGCCTCTCTGTTTCTATATTTAAATATACTCTATAGCCAGACCAATCATTTCACCAAAAATCTTCCCATATGAGTATTTACAGTTAGCATGTTTTAGGCGTGTTATGTAGCGGTAAAATCCACCCTTGTAGACATCCAGAAGCCATTTTGGATGAGATGTCAGCAGCCCCACGAGACTAAGAGCCTAAAGTACTATAATGTGACACGTGATAGTATTCACTTTTGCTGTTCCACTGGTTGCTACATAAAAAAAACGTGTAGGAAGGTGAGGGAGAGGAGGACTTTGGCCAGCAAAGAAAATAGTCAGACACTTCCAGAAGAGAAGACCATGCTTGCCAGGATAAAGAGAAAAATGCTGCAAGTAAGCATTTACATTATTTGATTTTTCTATGCTTTTGACTGAAGTTTTTTTCTTTTGGTGCTGACAAGTTCTCTTTAATTCTATGCCTTTTCCGATTAAACCAAGAATGGAGCTAACTAGGGATGAGCCGAACACCCCCCCCCCCCCCCCGGTTTGGTTCCCACCAGAACCTGTGAACGGACCGAAAGTTTGCGCGAACATTGGAATCCTATTAAATACAATGGACGCGAATGTTCAAAATCTAAAGTGCTAATTGTAACGGCTAATATGCATGTTACTGTCCTAAAAAGGGTTTGGGGACCTGGGTCCTGCCCCAGGGGACATGTATCAATGCAAAAAAAGTTTTAAAAATTGTGTTTTTTTCGCGAGCAGTCATTTTAATGATGCATAAAGTGAAAAAAAAAGTGAAATATTCCTTTAAATATCGTACCTGGGGGGTGTCTAAAGTATGCCTGTGAAGTGGCATGTGTTTCCTGTGTTTAGAACTGTCCCTGCACAAAATGAAATTTCTAAAGGAAAAAAAAGCCATTTAAAACTGCTTGCGGCTCCACCCAGAGAGACAGGAGAGAGTCCACTAGTGAAAGCCAGAGACCCAAGTCTGAGGATCAGAGCAGTGAGGGGCTGCTTTCTAGATAGACGCTGTGTGCGTTGAAGCTGTGTGCATCTAAGGAGACAGATGAGAGTCTGAAGTGGAAGGTCTGAGCAGCAAAGAAGCTGAAAAGAGAGAACTTTGAAGATTCTTTTGCTGCCCTGCATTTTTGTACCTTTATGCCCTGGCTGTGACTCAGAACAGCTCACCGGTTGAGCTCGGGGACGTCAGCTCATAAGCATCCCATTCTATGCCTCCACGCATGTGCTGCCCTACAATTACACAAGACCCTATGTGAGCAATTTCGTCCCCTACATCCCTATCGCTTGGATTATCGGTAGTTGCCACAAGAACACAGGAGGGATTGCAGCCATTGGTCATCCATTACTTTAGCAGAGCTTTCATACCTCTGCTTTCTGGTAAGCAGCCAGCTTATAAGGGTGTCGGGCACTGTGTTCACTATTGTTGCCATTTCCAAGTCACCTGGGTGCCTTAATTGTCTACTTTGCAACATCAGGATTATTTTCTCCATCAATATTTATTCCTGATATGTCTCCACTTGAACATTGTTGATACAGCTCGACCTTTGCTTTGACCAACACCCTCAGAACATTGTTGCGCAGCTTCATTTTTTTTACATGGCTTTAATGTAATGTCTGGTCCTGGCAATATGGATTAAAATCTTTGAGAAAAATGGCATGGCCATTTGGGTCTTGTATGGATATTAAGGGGAACCCCGCACCCAAAATAAAACCCTATACCTGAAACCTTATATACTCTGAACAGCAGTATAAAGGCGGTGCAAACAAGACAGGGACTGTAGGTTTGTTCTTAAGTAGAATCTGTTTGTAATTTGGAACAGGTACATTTTTAAGTGTAGCTCCAGACAAAAAATACATTTTTAAGCTTTTTGGAGAACATAGGGAAGGGTTATCACCCCTGTAACATTTGTTTTGCTGTCTGTGCACCTGTTCAGAACATTTCACCTCACTTTCCGTCCCAATGACAAATGTTTTTGGAAAATTGTTTTTTTTATTGAAACAAGGATTGGTGATAAAGCATCAGTAGAGAGGAGACACCTTTTTCCCATATTAACTCTTACAGGAGAGAATTTCCCTTCCTAGGGGTAGATTTCCTCTCACTTCCTGTTTTCGCCTTCCGTTTGCAAGTAGGAGTCGTTTGTAAGTTGGATGTTTGAAAGTAGGGGCCTGCCATATATACTCTGCAGAAATTTGCCCCTTAGATGTTGGTGTTGCCACAACACTGTAAGTCCTCACAGTTACTCTTGGTGGGCGCTGGAACGCCCTGCTGTTATATCAGGAATTGTAATTACATGCCATTGTTGAACAGGGGCAGAAAAATTTGGCCTTTCGTGGTGGTGTTGCCACAACACTGTAAGCCCTCACAGTTACTCTTGGTGGGTGCAGGAATGGGCCCTGCTGTGAATTATTAGATCAAAAATTGTAATTACATGCCCCTGTTAAACAGGGGCTGAAAAATGGGTTCTTAGGCACTGCTGGTGTCACAACACTGCAACCACTCACAGATACTGTACTTGGTGCACAGCAATGAGTCCTGTTGCAAAGTATTGCATCAAAAATTGTAATTACACGCCCCTGTTAAACAGGGGCTGAAAAATTGGGCCTTAGCCACTGGTGGTGGCACCCAGAACCAAAAATGTTCTTCCAAGCTATCAGCAGGATCATTGAGGAGGAAGAGGATAGTCAGTCAACATAACAGGACAGTCACTCAGCATCAGCATTAGGCAGTCTTGAAGGGATGTGTCATTTCAAAATAAATTATTCGGTTACATCAGGTGCTTTGGCAGCTGGTGGTGATCCAAGACTGATTCATCTTTATGAAGGTCCGTCGATCAACCGAGTCGGTGGACAGGCGCACCCTGTGATCGGTGACAGCCTCCAGCAGCACTAAATGTACGTTCCGAAAGAATGCTGGATGCAGTACAGGCCAGTAGCTCAATTGCATACTGTGCAAGCTCTGGCCAGTGATCCATCCTCAAGACTCAGTAAGCCAGAGGATTTTCAGTGGGTCAGACGGCCACCTTCTCCACCGCTCCTTCTGTTACTGACCGAAGCCTCAGCAACTCGTTGTCCAGGACCAGGAGTTTGTAACCTCCCAGTCTCTCTCAACGCATTGCACAGACCTTTCTGCAAGGCCTCCCGAGATGTCTCATCCTCTGCTCCCTCTGCAATGGCAAGATAAGGTCCGCAACCTTACCCTTGTACCGTGGATCAAGGAGAGTGACCAGCCTGTAATGGTCCCTCTTCTTGATCCAAAGAATACGAGGATCCTTCCGCAGGCTTTGCAGGATCAGGGAGGCCATGCAGCATAGGTTAGCTGAGGCATTTGGTCCGGAGTCCTCTGGGTCACTAAGGACTACATGATCCGCAGCCACCTCCTCCCAGCCACATATAAGTCCACCGGTTTCTTGGGACTGTAAATCATCCCTAAAAGACTGCTGCTGCTGATGCTGAGTGCCAGACTCCACCTCCATGCTGACACAATCCTCCTCCTACTCTTCCGGTGTGATGTGTGAGACAGAAGGAACACTGTCTGGATAAAGGGGGCCTTGAGAGGCAAGGAAGTCCTCCTCTTCCTGCCTCTGTTCTGCCTCAAGTGCCCTGTCCATTATTCCACGCAGCGTATGCTTCAACAGGTGGACAAGAGGTACAGTGTCACTGATGCATGCACTCATGTTCATGGCCTCCTCAAATGGTGACAGGACAGTGCATGCATCCCTGATCATGCCCCACTGGCGTGGTGAAAAAAAAAACGAGCTCCCCTGACCCTTTCCTGGTGCCTTAGTCCCACAGGTACTCATTGATGGCCCTCTGCTGCATGTGCAGCCGCTGCAGCATGGCCAATGTTGAGTTCCCCCTGGTGGGCATGTCACATATAAGGCGGTTTTTGGGCAGGTTCAACTCCTTTTGCAGCTCAGCCAGCCGAGCACTTGCATTATATGATCGGCGGAAATGCACACAGACTTTCCTGGACTGCCTCAGGACATCCTGTAAGCCTGGATACCTGCCCAAGAACCGCTGCACCACCAGGTTAAGGACATGAGCCACACAGGGCACATGGGTCAGTTGTCCCTGTCGCAGGGTGTGGAGGAGGTTGGTGCCATTGTCGCAAACCACCATTCCTGGCTTAAGCTGGCGTGGCATCAACCACCTCTCGGCCTGCCAGAGCTGACAGAACCTCTGCCCCAGTGTGGCTCCTGTCCCCCAAACACACCAGCGCAAGCACGGCATGGCATCTTTTGCCTGCGTACTTGCCCCTTGAACGCCTATGGAGCACTGCTGGTTCCGAGGACAAAGCACAGGAAGAGGCCATGGGGGAAGAAGAAGAGGAGGGGGGGTGGAGGAGAGAGGTGTGTCACAACCAGTAGTAGCATTTTGGAGGCGTGGTGGTGGAACAACCTCTAACACTACTGCAGCTTGTCCTGCATCCTTCCCAGCTGCCAAAAGAGTGACCCAATGGGCCGATGCATGGACATTGCCTTCCACATGCCGGTAGAGAGCCGAAATCGCCTTCCGTGAGAAAAAGTGGCGTTTGGGAACCTGCCACTGAGGAACTGCACATTCCACAAACTCATGGAAGGGGGCAGAGTCTACCAACTGAAAAGGCAGCAGTTGAAGTGCTAGCAATTTAGCCAAGCTAGCATTCAACCGCTGGGCATGTGGGTGGCTGGGAGCAGACTTCTTTCGGCGGTGCAGCAGCTGGGGCAGGGAAATTTGCCTGGTAAAATCGGACGTCGGTGTACCGATAGCAGATTGCCCGCAAGTACTTGGCTGTGACACACCTAATTCTATACCTTCATTCCTCTCAGTGCAGGTTTCAGAGAGGACTGAAGGTATAGTGGGGTTGGAGATCCCAGCTGATGAGGAGCAAGGAGAGGTCTGCCTTGTTCTTTGTGGGACTTTTAGGTGTGCTTGCCAACGGACTGCATGGCAGGTCGACATATGTCTGGCCATGCACATGGTGCCCAATCGGCTGATGTTTTGGCTCTTTAGACATATGTTGCAAATGGCAACGATGCGATCTGCTGTACACGTCTGAAAAAAGGCCCACACCAAAGAACTTTTGTACTAACGCGCAGAGACAGCAGCACCCTGCACATGCGGAGCTCTGCGGTGTGATGCAGTCGGTGTGCTGCCCTTAAGCTGGCCCCTGGAGGGCATCCTGCCTCGATGGAGATGTGCCGCCTCCTCCTCCTCCTCTCTCCTATCGGGCACCAACGTGGAGTCAGTGACCTCATCATCCTCTCCCTCCTCATCACTGGAGCGAATCTGGCAGTATGCTGCAGCTAGGGGAACATGACTGCCAGATAGCTGACCTTGTTGGGCACCCCCTCTCTGGGCTCACGTTACTAGCCCCTCTCTGAGCTCACATTACTGCCTTCCTCCAGCTGGGTTCCATCATCGGAGCCTTCTAAACGCTGGGCATCCTCCTGGAGCATGTAACCAACACTGTGGTCAAACAGTTCGGGGGACTCCTCAGGAGGACATGGTGGGGCTAGGGAAGGAGTGACTGATGCCATTGAGCTGAGGGAAGAGGCCGCTTTGGCAGCTGCTTTACCAGACAAAGTACCCTGAGCCTGGGGGAGAGAGGCTGAGGAGGAGGAGGACGGCTTGGTCATCCACTCTACCAAGTCTTGGGCATGTTGCGGCTCAACATGGCCAGCTGCCGAAAAGGACAAGCGTTTCCCACGGCCACGTGCTTATGAGGATGCACCGTGTCCACGACCAGCAGCACTGTTGCCTCTAGACACAGAGCCTGCTTGCCCTCTTTTATTGCCTTGTGACTGTCTGCCTCTCATTGTTTGCCTTCCAGACATACTAATGGCCTGCTGTGGTGTTAGTATGGGAAAAGCAGCAATTGTTTTGTGTTAGTTTTAGAAAACTGTGCAGAGGACACAGTACACCTAAAATACTTGCAGCTCTCTGCTTGTGGTTTTATTATGAGAACACCACTATAATAGTCACTCACTAACTGTATTCAAGTGAGCTTTAGGTGAATGCTATGCAAAGCACAAAGTAGAACATTAAGTGAAACACTGTCTGCAGCTAGCACAATCACTGGCCTGCCTGTCACAGTATAGAGACTAACTGTATTCAGGTTACTCTTTAGGTGAATGCTATGCAAAGCACACAGTAGTACACTTAAGTGAAACACTGTCTACAGCTAGCACAATCACCTGCCCGCTGTCACAGTATAGAGACTAACAGGAACGGATCTAGCTAAACTCAATACAGTGTATAAATATATATACAACACCTAGGATGCATATATATCCTCTACACACTGTAACAGCAGCTAACTGACTCGCCTGCCTGCTCTATCTAACTCAATAGAAATGACACCGTCTGTGTCTCTCTGTAAACTCTATCCTTTCACAATCACAACTCCAACACACTACACAAGGCCGCGAAGCCGGCAGCCTTATATAGTGTGGGGCGTGTACTAAACCCCCTGAGCCATAATTGGCCAAAGCCACCCTGGCTTTGGCCAATTACGGCTCTCCATTTTTTCTGCGCTGTGATTGGCCAAAGCATGCGGGTCATAGTGCATGCTTGGCTAATCATCAGCCAGCAATGCACTGCGATGCCGCAGTGAATTATGGGCCGTGATGCGCCACTCGAATTTGGCGCGAACGGCCCATAATGTTCTCAATTCGGCGAATGTTCGAGTTGAACATGGGTTCAACCCGAACACGAAGCTCATCCCTAGAGCTAACCAATAAGGGATGTCTTTCATTATGTGTGTAAATGTAGAAGACTATATGTAACATGAAATAGAGTACATTACACTCATATGCAGTATTTCACTTTTATTTTTTTATATATCTGCCATTACTATGCAGGTGGTTGGGGATGCGGTTTACCCGCTTGCCGACCATATACTGTATGTAATCCTGCACTTCGTGCCTGTTTACATAGATAGACTGCCGCTCTGCTTGTGTCCCGAACGATCGGCGGATCCTGGCAGACATTGATTCCGCCGGACCTGCTGATTGGCTCCTGTTGTGTCCAATCACGTGTAAACAAGGCAGACTGCAGTTCTGTCAGTAGGGAAGGTATCGATCTTGTGTTTCTGCAAAGCAGGGACACGGATCTCTGCCTTCCCATAGTACAAGCACCTCCCACACAGTAACCAAGCACAGGTTAGGCACACCGTTAACCCCTTGATCGTCCTTGATGTCATTTTCCTTTCCTGATGGACTCCATGACAGTCTACGTGTGGGTTAACCCCGCCTCCTCTCCAATGCAATAGGACCCCATTCCTATAAGTTTGAGCTCACCGCTAGGGACTGTGCTCCGTAACTAGCCGACTCTTGACCCACGGGTGGGAACTCCGACTGCCATTTAGTCCATCAGGATAGGAAAATTACGGTAAGTATTTGATAATAAATTTTCAGTTTTCCTGACAGACTCCATAGCTGTCTACGTGTGGGAAATAACTAGACAGACCACACGGGTGGGTATGCTAACAAAAAGAAAATTTTAATTTGGCCCGTCAACAGACAGGATTTTTAAACCAAAGTTCACAGAAGATAGTGAAGCAGGCTCTATGCAGTAATGAGACATAAAGTTTTATTGATGGAGGCCCAATAGGCCACTTTGCAGATGATGTCTGAAGTCACATGCCGGGCTGCTGCCACAAAGCCGCCATACCCCTGGTGGAATGAGCTGTCACCGCCTCTGGAGAAGCCAAGTCCTTTACCCATTTAAGCCTGTTAAATAGCCTGGATTATCGAGTGCGCAACAGAAAATCCGCTTGGACATTCTGGACTGGATGAAGACCGCTGAAATATTGGAAATTGGACAGTCTGGGCCCAAGACTTCTTGGAGTAGGGTAGAGCTCTGCGTGCTCCCTTGCCTCTTTACATAGAACTCTGTGGTGTTGGCCATCCTTAACACTGATTCCCATTTCAGGAGGTGAGTGAACGATTGAAGGGCACACCAGGCTGCCCGAAGTTCCAGGACATTTGAGCCCGGGTTGTGAAGATGGGCATCCTACTTGCCTTGTGCAAAAAACAAAAACAAAAAAAAAACAAATAGAAAAGCGCCACTCAGCAAAAGGTTCTTTAACCACTTCCCGCCCGGTCAATAGCATATTGACGTCCGGGAAGTGGTTCTGTTATCCTGACTGGGCGTCATATGACGTCCTTCAGGATAACATGCCGCCGCGCGCCCGTGGGGGCGCGCATCGCGGCGATCGGTGGAGCGGTGTGTCAGTCTGACACACCGCTACACTGATCTCGGTAAAGAGCCTCCGCGGAGGCTCTTTACCACGTGATCAGCCGTGTCCAATCACGGCTGATCACGATGTCAACAGGAAAAGCCGGTGATCGGCTTTTCCTCACTCGCGTCTGACAGACGCGAGTAGAGGAGAGCCGATCGGCGGCTCTCCTGACAGGGGGGGTATGCGCTGATTGTTTATCAGCGCAGCCCCCCCTCAGATGCCCACACTGGACCACCAGGGACTCCACTAGGATCACCAGGGAAGTGGGCAACATGTGGATGGCCAGGTATGTACCCCCTGGCCATCCACATGTGCAAATGATGCCCAATCTGTGCCAGTCAGTGCCCACAAATGGGCACTGGCTGGCACCATCAAGTAGCAACCAGTGCCACCCATCACCCAGCAATGCCACCCAGTGTTTTCAGTGCCACCCATCAGTGTAATCAGTGCCACCCATCAGTGTCCAGCAGTGCCACCTATCAGCGTCCATCCGTGCCCATCAGTGCCCACCTATCAGTGCCCATCAGTGCCCATCCATGCCACCTATCCGTGCCACCCATGAGTGCCCATCAGTGCCGCCTATGAGTGCCCATCAGTGCCGCCTATGAGTGCCCATCAGTGCCGCCTATGAGTGCCCATCAGTGCCGCCTATGAGTGCCCATCAGTGCCACATACCAGTGCCACCTATCAGTGCCCATCAGTGCCACCTATCAGTGCCCATCAGTGCCGCCTATCAGTGCCCATCATCAGTGGCCGTCAGTGCCACCTCATCAGTACCACCTCATTGGTGCCACCTCATCGGTGCCCATCAGTGCCGCCTTATCAGTGCCCGTCAGTGCAGCCATATCAGTGCCCATCATTGAAGAAGAAAATGTTCTTATTTACAAAAAAATTAACAGAAACAAAGAAAAACTTGTTTTTTTTTCAAAATTTTTGGTCTTTTTTTATTTGTTGCGCAAAAAATAAAAATCGCAGAGGTGATCAAATACCACCAAAAGAAAGCTCTATTTGTGGGAACAAAATGATAAAAAATTTGTTTGGGTACAGTGTTGTATGACCGCGCAATTGTCATTCAAAGTGCGACAGTGCTGAAAGCTGAAAATTGGTCTGGGCGGGAAGGTGTCTAAGTGCCTGGTATTGAAGTGGTTAATAGAAAGTACAGCTGATAAGTATCACTTACATGTGGATGCAGGGAACTGTGTGCAAGCTAAGGTTGCTGCTGCCGTCACAAGCATGTCCAAAAGTACCGCAAGGGTCTGTAATTTGTGGCCGCAAGACGATGGGGGGGAACCCGGCTGTGTCGAGCGTCTATGGAACTGCAGAGCAGCTCGTGGAGTCAGCGTGTGACGTCAGAGGTGCAGGGAACACAACGCTTTCTGAGCATGCGCAAAGTCGTAAGGTACCTGCGCGCTCCTTTCTCAAGTGTAAAGATAGGGAAAGGACAGAGAAACGACTCTTAAATACCTAACCTCAGTTAACCGTATAGGGATATGCAAATAAGACCAATATGATGAACCTGGCAATACAAAATGACAGCACAAATGGGAAGCTATGGACACTATACTAGAATGTACAGTAACCATACCAAATTTAAAATTTATAAGCGAAACTAACAATACAATATAGATATATAATAGATAATAGTGGGCTAATGAAAAAATATATATATTAATAATGAAAATAAAAATAATAAAGAAAAAAATAATAAAAATAAAATTAGTAGTTAAAACAAAATAAATAAAACGGTAAGAGTATGTGTGTGTATGTATATATGTGTAATATATATATATATATATATATATATATATATATATATATATATATATATATATATATATAATTTACTCTTACCGTTTTATTTATTTTGTTTTTACTAATTTTATTTTTATTTTCATTATTAATATATATATTTTTTCATTAGCCCACTATTATCTATTATATATCTATATTGTATTGTTAGTTTCGCTTATAGATTTTAAATTTGGTATGGTTACTGAACATTCTGGTATAGTGTCCATAGCTTCCTATTTGCGCTGTAATTTTGTATTGTCATGTTCATCATATTGGTCTTATTTGCATATCCCTATACGGTTAGGTTAGGTATTTAAGAGTCGTTTCTCTGTCCTTCCCCTATCTTTACACTTGAGAAAGGAGCACGCAGGTACCTTACAGACCTTGCGCATGCTCAGAAACGCGTTGTGTTCCCTGCACCTCTGACGTCACACGCTGACTCCACAAGCCGCTCTGCAGTTCCATAGACGCTCGACACAGCCGGTTTCCCCCCCCCCCCCTCAGTGTTTTGCGGCCACAAATTACAGACCCTTATGGTACTCTTGGACATGATTGTGATGGCAGCAGCAACCTTAGCTTGCACACAGTTCCCTGCATCCACATGTAAGTGATACTTATCAGCTGTACTTTCTATTAAAGAACCTTTTACTGAGTGGCGCTTTTCTATTTGTTTTTTTCTTCCTATGACTGAGCCGGCTTCACTCTGAAGAAAAGCAGCCTTCTGTGAAAGTGTCTATACATCCATTGATTATTCACCCAGCAAGAATTATTTGATTGGACTCCCTACATATCTTTCAAGTACTTTTATTCTTGATTTTGTGCTTGGACATTATCTTTTTGAAGATCCTCACGTTAGTCATTTATATTATGAATATTTTCATTTATTTTATTTGATTTTAATTAAGTGATTAGCATTGGTTTACTGAGCGCCTTTGTCCTCTGATATACTTGCCTTGTGCAAGTTCTGACCTGCAGAGGGCTCCCCAGCCCGCCCTGCTGGCATCGGTCGTGACTATGATCCATAAGACTAGGCAATGGAGTGGCAGTTGAGCAGATTTTTGCGCTGAAGCCACCAGAAAAGGCTGCTCCTCATCACTGATGTTTTGTGAATAGTTTGATTGCTGTCCCCTGATTTCCATTGCTGAAAAAACCCTTTCTGAAAAGGGCGTAACCTCCACAGGGACCACTTGACCATGGGGGTCGTAAAGACCATCATGCCGTTAATTTTTAGACACTGTGAGGCCCTCAGGCCAGACAAGCTCAGAACCCATGAAACTCTCTCTCGGATAACCGGATCTTCTCCACTTGGAGAGAGATTGTGCTTTCCTCTGTGTCGAACTGGGCCCCCAAGTAAATCAGGCGCTGGACTGGCACTAGATGGCTTTTTTTCCAATTTTAGAAGCCACCCAAAATCGATCAATGTGGAGATCACCTGCTCCATGTGGACTAACAGCTGCTCCTTGTCTTAGGACAGCAACAGGAGGTCGTCGAGATCTTGTTCTGATGAGGGCCACCACAGCCAGCAGAACCTTCGAAAAAACTCATGGTGAGGTTGTCAGCCCGAAAGGGAGGCAGGTGAACTGAAGATGATCTTGCCTGACTTGGAACCGAAGATATTTGTGGAATTCCTCTCCCACAGGCACGTGGAAGTAAGCATTTTTTAAGTCGATTGAAATTAGCCAATCACCTGTCTGCACGGTTTGCTGAATGGTAGACAGAGTCTCCTTTTTGAATCTTTCGTATTTTATAAACTTGTTTAGGTAAGTTGGGTCTATCACTGGGCGCCATGAACCGTTTTTGTTCTGAACTAAGAGAGGGTATAATACGCCCTGGAATTCTTCGCCCTTTGGAACAGGCAGCGCTGCTCCCTGTGTCTTTAACGCATCAACATAGGACAGTAAAACCTGCTTCTTTTCTTCTGACCGTGGTAGCAGGGTGGAAATAAAACTGGGGGAAGGAGTACTGGTGAAGGACCATGTGTGGGCTAAGGAGACAGTCTTGATGGTCTAGTAGTCCGAGATTGAGGCCACCCAGACGAGCCAGAAGAGAAGCAGACAAGCCTCCACCCGACCCGCAAGGGTGGGAGCAATCTCTAAAATGACTTTGCCGGCTCACTTCTACTGGATGCTTGGCTTTTAGCGGACTTTTGGAAGGGTGCCTGTCCTCTGCTCTAATTATTTCTCAAGTCCCGCCTGGGCCTGTAAGAGCGTGCTTCTTTTGAACGCTCCGAACTGCATCTTCTGTGCTGGGGTCTCTTCTGACTGAACAGACGCCTATCCAGGGGTAGGAAGCCCATGACCCGGGCTATAGCGCTATCTAGCTTGTTGCAAAACAACGAGGACCCCTCAAAGGGGATCCTGCACCAGGCTTGCTTGGATGCTGGATCAGTGAGCCAAGGAAGTAACCATAAGGCCTGTTTAGCCGTGACCGAGGATAGCATAGTCCTGGCCAGCAGTCGGATAAGATCAATAAACACCTCTCCCAGGAAGGCTGCTGCCAGCTTCAGCTCCTGGACTGCTGAGCTGGCCAGCTCTTCTGAAATGCCCCTGAGTATGGAGTTCACGTACACTGTCCAGGCTTCCATTACCTTGGACATAGCTGCTAGGGCCAAAGCGGGTTTGCAAGTAATACCGGCTAGCTAGTAAATTCTCTTGAGGTCTTGGTCTATTCTCCTCAAGTCCATCCTTGAAGGATACAGAACTGGCTCCGCGTGTGGGTTGTACCCAATTCCTTTCGAGATTGTTGCACCACATGCTTAACAAGAGACATCTGTTGATTTTCCGTCTTTTTCCCCAACCGCTCGGGTGAATCATGTGTCACACAATTGCTTGCCCTCCGGGACTCTTGTACCACATCCCCAGCAGGCTGTGCAATCAGAGCAGCTATTATGGTGGTGGGTGCGGTGACTGGAGGAGGAATGGGAGTGTCTCCTCTGTTTGGAGGAGGAATGGGAACATCTCCTCTGTTGGGTCCTGGACGGATAATCATGGATGATGAATGATGCTGTTGCGGCCTGGCAAGGTCTCTGTCATCCCGAGCCACAGTCTGGTGGTCTGATCTGGTAGGGCTAAGGGAAGAAAAAACAGGGGGGGGGGATCCGATGTTAACTCACTTGGATAACTGAGACAGAATCTTGGACCCTCCCCTTCAACTGCACATATCTTGAGCATGAGGGCTGGCCGCATGTAGGCGGTGACCTGTCCATAACCACTGGATGGAACGTCAACTCAAGGAGGAATGCACAGATTTGGGCGATATGCCGATATTCTAGGATAGCCTGGGAGACCAGAGAAGCCCCAAACGCTTAGTTTTTCTCTCTTTTTTTAAAAATATTCCCCTTTATAAGAATGCCAGGTTCCATCTGCAAGGCTCACCTATCCTAGTGCGATCCTAGGCTCCGGGAAGCTGCCGCACACTATTCGCAGGATTCCCAACATGATAGTGTGCTGACAGCTTTTAAAAATCCCCGCCTGGATGATGTCACCGCCTCCACCACCTCGCCCCTGCGCTGTGGCTGACAACCTAACGGCACTTGGAGCATTCCAGATGCCATGAGGGGCACAATAGGCAAAAATAAACGAAAAATAAAATAAGGGATTCACTGAGGAATACAGACAAGTACAACATATACAACAAAAACGGCTGCCATGGAGAAGAAGAAACAGCAGACCTTGCCAGCCGTGATGACTTGCCAGACGTCCATCTCTTGGCATACAAAGGCAGCTCCCCTCCACCACTGGGCCCTGGGCTTGCACCGTATAGTTGGTATGCCAGATTCAGGAACCATTCAGACTGGATGCCAAACGTGAGTATACGCAATGTAGGTCCATGGTGGAGGACAAAAAGGAACACAGTCCCTAGCGGTGAGCTCAAACTTATGGGAATAGGGTCCTATAGCATTGGAGAGGAGGTGGGGTTAACCCACACATCGACTGCCATGGAGTCAGTGTTGCCAACCGTCAGTATTTTTACTGACAGCCAGTAAAAAACAGTAAATTTTCTCCTGCCAGTAAATGCCAGTAAAAAGAAAAGGTTGCCAGTAAAAAATATGTCTGTGTTGCTCGGCCCGGAGCCAGCCGAGACCATACAAGTGCCTGCTACAGTGTGTTCAGGCGGCTCTGGTGGAGGCGGTGCCTGAGCATGTCCAGTGATGTCATGGTGCAAGGGAGCCAAACATGGGGTCCATCAGTGCTGTTTGGACTGGAGGGACCACCTGGCTTGGAGAGAGACTCACTGTGACTCAGGAGGGGACGTGTCTTGTCTGTAATCTGTAATGCTGCTCGCTGTGAGAGTTTAGTTCATGTGTGTGCCGCCCATTCTAATTTCTTGCCCTCCTGAGTCCTGTCCCTGAGCTACTTACTATATCGAAAATAAAAAAAGAAATATGTATTTTGCCTTATTATCTACCTTAAATCACATTGCTAATTTATATATTGTACTTGTTTGGAGCCTAAATAGTGAAATTTGTACTTAAAACTGTAATTTTGTAACTTTTGGAAATGCCAGTAAAAATGTGGCTGTGCCAGTAAATTTTGGGTGTCGTGTCAGTAAATTTCAATCTGTTAAATTGACAACACTGCATGAAGTCTGTCAGGAAATATTTTTCTTTTCAAAATTGTCAGCATTTTTTTGTTTATAGTGCAGACAATAAAAACTGCAGAGGTGATTAAATACCCCCAAAAGAAAGCTCTATTTGTGGGAAAAAAAGGACATCAATTTTATTTGGGTACAGCGTGGCATGACTGCGCAATTGTCAGTGGAAGTAATGCAGTGCCGTATCGCAAAAAAATGGCCTAGTCGTGGAGGGGGTGAACCTACCGGAGCTGAAGTGGTTACTTGTATTACATTTTCTGTTTGTTTATTACAGCATAAAATGGCATGATATTCAGAAACAACTGGCGATTTTTGCTTCTATTGCTGATCGGTCAAAAGGAGGAAGAATTGGAATTGAAGAATTTGCTAGCCACTTGAAGTTACCAGTAACTGATGTATTAAGGGAGTTGTTTGCATTGTTTGACAGGGTATGTATTGCACACATTTCTACACTGAACTTTGCAGATACAGGAGCTTACCAAAATGCATATTTTTCTGCAATGTATTATAGGATTGTTTTTTTTAGCTCCACAAAACCACAAAGTATAAAAGTTGTATAACACTTTTACTGCCAGAATAACACTTCCATTTTTCACTTACACCAATAATAACAGATAGGGGTTGATTTACTAAAGGCAAATAGACTGTGCACTTTGCAAGTGCAATTGCTCCAAAGCTTGGTAAATGAGGGGAAGCTCTGCTGACTTCCATCATCCAATCATGTGCAAGAAAACATCTTGCTTTTTTATTTTCCTTGCATATGATATGGTATTCTTTGCCAAGTGAAGCTTCACCTCATTTACTAAGCTATTGAGCAGTTGTATTTGCGGAGTGCAACTCCACTTGCAAAGTGCACAGTCTATTTGCCTTTAGTAAATCAACCGCTTAGACTTGAAAACTCACTTAAAAATATTTCCTTTCATCTTAACTCATAGATGAGGCTGCAGACATATATCATGAATATATGCTGGTCTTGAATATTTTTTTACTTTATTTACTAATCTCATGGTTTAATAATTAAAATTCTTATATTTTTACTGGTAAAAATGGTAGAATGGTAAATACTGAATATCAGTATGTTGTACATGCCACATTTATTCAGCAGGTGGCGTGCTAGCATCTGTGTCTGCAGATCTTTTTGCCTACACTGTAAAAAGGGTCATTTTTGTTTCCTGGTGTTCAGGACTATTCAAAATAGACACACTATACAGCTGTCTGTGTCCCCGCTGCAGAGTTTAGGCCACGCTATTGTTTTTAATAACCTTTGTTTCTGGTACAGAGAGTTATTAGAAATCAAAAATGTTTGAGTTGTCACAGGAAGAGGATGTGAGGAGAAGTTTGTCAATGGGATAAATCTATTAGCTGTCTAAAAATCTAATTTGTAAAATGAGTAGATCAACATTACAGACAAGTAGCTAGAAGTTCATCAAAAACAGCCCCTTTATATGTCGTCTGATAGATTTACTTTTAAGTGTATTTCTACCTTTGCAGCCAAATCTGAGAAACCCCAATATTCTGTATGTTATGTTTTTTACACAGCATACTAAAAATATATATACATTTACACAGCATACCTAAAAATATTTTTTTAATTATTTCTTACCTTTCTAGATTGTTTCTTTGGAACAGTTATTCCTAGGGCTCCATAGGCACCTTGTATTGACAGAGAAAAAACTTTAGGCATAGATTGGTTTAAAAAAGCACTAACATAGAATGTACCACACGCAAGTCTTAATGTCTTTAACCCTTTCAGTTGCAGGTCTGTACAGACCTACGGTAGTGCCTGCAGGTGGTCAAGTCCGTACGGCATACGGACCTCCTTTCTCCCTCTCCTATAAGCTCATGGTCACTTCAATGACCATAAGCTTATATCAGTATTGTTCAGCAGACTCTGCTGAACAATTCTATAACTCTGATCAGCGAATTACAACCCGCTGATCAGAGTTATTAACCTGAAGTTTTACCGCCCCTCCATGCCGCTGCTTTCCTGTCCCCTGCTTTTCCACTTGCCACCTGTCCCTTTCCCTAAAATTGCCCCCCCTCTCCTTTCCTATCCTTTACCCTCCCCCAGCACTTATTACCCCCCTCCACCTGATCAAAACCCCCCTGCAAAGGTATCCCCTGCAGCTACCTTTAGAATCCAGCATCCCTCCACTGCCACTCCTGCCAGCTTCAGGTGCTGCATGGGGCTTGGGGGGGGGGGGTCCAGATGTTTTTCCCACCGCCAGTCAAATAACCTCCCCATATATCCAGTGATCTGACTGGGGATTGCAGGGGGGAGCAGTGCGGGTGAAGTTGGGGCTTGGGGGGCTTAGGAAATACGTGTTTACCAAGCCCCCCTGTAGTACAGAGGGCGCAGGCAGCGATCACTATAGATCATTCCTATATGTCCCACTGACTGTTGATAATTGTAACCGCGAGTGTTGTATATCAGACATTTTATGAATGAATGAGGAATCTCTATACATATTCCTTAGGACACTGTCTTAGGACACTGAGGCGGTGGGGGCATCGGTGGTAAAGCTCCCTTATTTTTAGCGGCACTTTACCACCGTTTTAGCAACGATTTTTAGCCGATGAAGGGGTTAATAGCTCCCTTAATAGTGATCCTATATGTCCTACTGACAGCTGATAATAGTAACCGTGAGTGTTACTATATATCAGACTGTTATTTTATGAATGAATGAGGAATCTTTACAGATTCCTTAGGGCGCTTTCACACTGAGGTGGTGGGGGCATCGGTGGTAAAGCTCCCCTATTTTTAGCAGCGCTTTACTGACGTTTTCGGACGCTAACAGGGTGCTTTTAACCCCCGCTAGCGGCCGATGAAGGGGTTAATAGCGCCCGTGTAGCGCTGTTGCTGAAATGCTTTGCAGGCTTTGCCCATTCATTTCAATGGGCAGGGGCACTTTTAGGAGCAGTGTATACACCGCTCCTAAAGTGCCCCAAAGATGCTGCTTGCAGGACTTTTTTTAATGTCCCGCAAGCGCACTGCTCCAGTGTGAAAGCACTCAGGCTTTCACACTGGAGTGGCAGGAGAGGCTCTTTACAGGTGCTTTGCTAAAATGCCTGTAAAGCGCCTCAGTGTGAAAGTAACCTTATCCATTCAAGTAAAATGCTACAGAGAAAGGGACTATCTTCAGTCCCTTTCTCTGTCTCAAAAAAAGAGATATGGGGGTCTGTTTAGACCCCTGATATCTCATCAAAGACCCCCCCCCCCCCCCAAAGAAAAAAATTATAATCATTTATTTTTTATATATATATATATATATATATATATATATATATATATATTACATTACACAGTTGTGCTCATAAGTTTACATACCCTGGCAGAATTTATGATTTCTTGGCCATTTTTTAGAGAATATGAATAATACAAAAACCTTTCTTTCACTCATGGTTAGTGTTGGGCTGAAGCCATTTATTATCAATCAACTGTGTTTTCTCTTTTTAAATCATAATGACAACACACTACCCAAATGACCCTGATCAAAACATTACATAGCCTAGTTCTTAATACCGTGTATTGCCCCCTTTAACAAACTGCACATTTGAGATCTCCCCAGATATTGATATTGAGACGAGGAGAGGAGACTGAGATGGCCACTCCAGAACTTTCACTTTATTCTGCTGTAGCCAATGACAGGTCGACTTGGCCTTATGTTTTGGATCATTGTAATGTTGGAATGTCCAAGTACGTCCCATGTGCAGCTTCCTGGCTGATGAATGCAAATGTTCCTCCAGTATTTTTTGATAAAATGCTGCATTCATCTTGCCATCAATTTTGACCAAATTTTCTGTGTCTTTGTAGCTTACACATCCCCAAAACATCAGCGATCCACCTCCATGTTTCACAGTAGAAATGGTGTACCTTTCATTATAGGCCTGGTTGACTCCTCTCCAAATGTAGTGTTTATGGTTGTGGCCAAAAAGAAAAATTTTGGTCTCATCACTCCAAATGACTTTGTGCCAGAAGGTTTGAAGCTTGTCTCTGCTGTTTGGTGTATTGCAAGCGGGATACTTTATAGAATTTGCATAGTAATGGCTTTTTTCTGGCAACTCGACCATGCAGCCCATCTTTCTTCAAGTGCCACCTTATTGTGCTGAAATTTAAGTTAGTCTACCTGACCATGGTTTGGTTTCAACAGAACCCCTCATTTTTCACTTCTTGATTAGAGTTTGAACACTGCTGATTGGCATTCTCAATTCCTTGGATATCTTTTTATATCTCTTTCCTGTTTTATACAGTTCAACTACTTTTTCCCGCAGATCCTTTGACAATTCTTTTGCTTTCCCCATGACTCAGAATCCAGAAACATCAGTGTAGCACTGGATGAAGGATGCAAAGGTCTATCAGGAATCCAGAAACTCATTGACCTTTTATACACACACACTAATTCTAAGCAAACAGATCGCAGGTGAGGATGGTTACCTTTAATAGCCATTCAAACCCCTTTGTGTCAACTTGTGTGCATGTTATCAGGCCAAAATCACCAGGGTATGTAAACTTTTGAACAGGGTAATGTGTGTAGTTTCTGTTGTCATTATGATTTAAAAAAGTAAACACAGTTGATAGGGATGAGCCGAACACCCCACCGGTTCGGTTCGCATCCATAACATGCGAACGGACCGAAAGTTTGCGCGAACATTCGAACACCGTTAAAGTCTATGGGACTCGAACGTGAGAAATCAAAAGTGTGAATTTTAAAGGCTAATATACAAGTTATTGTCCTAAAAGGAGTTGGGGAACCCGGGTCCTGCCCCAGGGGACATGTATCAATGCAAAGGAAAGTTTTAAAAATGGCAGTTTTTTCGGGAGCAGTGATTTTAATGATGCTTAACCACTTCAGCCCCGGAGGATTTTACCCCCTTCCTTACCAGAGCACTTTTTGCGATTCGGCACTGCGCCGTTTTAACTGACAATTGCGCGGTTGTGCACCCAAACAAAATTTCCTTTTTTCCCCACAAATAGAGCTTTCTTTTGGAGGTATTTGATCCCCTCTGCAGTTTTTATTTTTTGCGCTATAAACAAAAGAAGAGCGTCAATTTTGAAAAAAACACAATTTTTTTTTTACTTTTTGCTATAATAAATATCCCATTTAAAAAAATAATAATTTCCTCAGTTTAGGCCGATATGTATTCTTCTACATATTTTTGGTAAAATAAAATCGCAATAAGCGTATTTTGATTAGTTTGCGCAAAAGTTATTGCGTCTACAAAATAGGAGATAGATTTATTGCATTTTTTTTTTTTACTAGTAATGGCGGCGATCTGCGATTTTTTTTCGTGACTGTGACATTGTGGCGGACACTTCGGACACTTTTGACACATTTTTGGGACCATTCACATTAACACAGCGATCGTTGCAATAAAATTGCATGGATTACTGTGTAAATGTGACTGGCAGGGAAGGGGTTAACAATAGGGGGCGCTGCAGGGGTTAATGTATGTTCCCTGCGAGTGATTCTAACTGTGGGGGGAGGGGACTCACAAGGGGAGAAGACCGATTGGTGTTCCTCTGTACTGGGAACACACCATTGTTCTCCTCTCCACTAACAGGAGAAGAATTGGGCCTTTGGTGGTGTTGCCACAACACTGTAAGCCCTTACAGTTACTCTTGGTGGGCGCAGGAACGGGCCCTGCTGTGAAATATTAGATCAAAAATTTTAATTATATGCCCCTGTTAAACGGGGGCAGACAAATTGGGTCTTAGGTGGTGCCACAACACTGTAACCCCTCACAGATTCTGTTGTTGAGCGCAGGAACGAGCCCTGCTGTGAAATATTAGATCAAAAATTTTAATTACGCACCCTGTTGAACAGGGGCAGAAAAATTGGGACTTAGGTGGTGACACAACACTGTAAATCCTCACAGATACTCTTGTTAAATGCAGGAACGGGCCCTGCTGCAAAATATTACAGCAAAAATTGCAATTACGCGCCCCTGTTAAACAGGAGCAGACAAATTAGGCTTTAGGAACTGGTGGTGGTGCCCAGAACCAAAAATTTTCTTGGACGCTATCAACATGAAGGAGGAATAGGATAGTCACTCAGCATAAAAGCATAGTCACTCAGCATCAGCATAGGCAGTCTTCAAGGAATCTCACATTCATAAAAAAATGAATCGGTTACATCAGCATCAGGTGCTTGGTAACTGGTGATCCAAGACTGATTCATTTTTATGAAGGTGAGCCGATCAACCAACTCTGTGAACAGGCGCACTCTGTGATTGGTTACAAAGTCTCCAGCAGCACTCAATGTGCGTTCAGATATAACGCTGGATGCAGGACAGGCCAGTAGCTCAATTGCATACTGTGCAAGCTCTGGCCAGTGATCCATCCTCAAGATCCAGTAACCTAGTGGATTTTCAGTTGGAAAGGTCTCCAAGTCTGATCTTGCCCCAAGGTATTCCTGCACCATGTAAATCAGACACTGGCGATGGTTGCTGGAACCGATCAGACCTTGGGGCTGTGGACTAAAAAATTGTCTGAAGGCATTGGTCAGACGGCCACCTTATCCACCACTCCTTCTGTGACTGACTGAAGCCTCAGTAGCACGTTGTCCAGGAGGACCAAGAAATTGCAACCTCCCAAGCTCTGGAAACGCATTGCACAAACCTTTCTGCAAGGCCTCCCGAAGATGTTTCATCCTCTGCTCCCTCTGCGAAGGCTGGATAAGTTCTGCAACCTTACCCTTGCAACGTGGATCAAGAAGGGTTGCCAGACAGTACTGATCCCTCTCCTTGATACCACGAATCCGAGGGTCCTTTCGCAGGCTTTGCAGGATCAGGGAGGCCATGCAGCATAGGTTTGCTGAGGCATTCGGTCCAGAGTCCTCTGGGTCATTAAGGATGACATGATCCGCAGCCACCTCTTTCCAGCCACGTACAAGTCCATGGGTCTCTGGGGACTGAACACGATCCCTTGAAGACTGCTGCTGATGTTGAGTGCCAGGTCCACCTCCATGCTGACACAATCCTCCTCCTCCTCCTCTTCCTCTTCCTCTTCCTGTGTCATAGGCGGGCCTGCAGGAATACTGTCTGGATAAAGGGGGCCTCCTCTTCCTCCCTATGTTCTGCCTCAAGTGCCCTGTCCATTATTCCACAAAGCGTGTGCTCCAACAGGAAGACGAGGGACAGTATCACCGATGCATGCACTGTCACTGCTCCCCATCCTCGTGGCATCCTCAAATGGTGACAGGACAGTGCATGCATCCTTGATCTTTAGCCACTGACGTGGTGAAAAAAAGCCAAGCTCCCCTGGCTGTGCCATACTCGCACAGGTACTAATTGATGGCCCTCTGCTGCATGTGCAGCCGCTACAGCATTACCAACGTTGCGTTCCACCTGGTGGGCATGTCCGAGATGAGGTGGTTCTTGGGCAGGTTGCATTCCTTTTGAAGGTCAGCCAGCTGAGCACTGGCATTATATAACCGGCGGAAATGCCCACAGACTTTCCTGGCCTGCCTCAGGAGATCCTGTAAGCCCTGCACAAGAACTGCTTCACCACCAAATTAAGGACGTGAGCCAAACAGGGAACATGGGTCAAGTGTCCCTGTCGGACGGCGGAGAGGAGGTTGGTGCCATTGTCGCAAACCACCATTCCTGCCTGAAGCTGGTGTGCCATCAACCACCTCTGAACCTGCCCCTGCAGAGCTGCCAGAATCTCTGACCAAGTGTGGCTCCTGTCCCCTAAGCAGACCAACTCAAGCAACGCGTGGTATCTTTTTGCCTGAGTGCTTGCATAGCCCCTAGAATGCCTACGGAGGTCAAATCTGCACAGGAAGAGGCCATAGCGGAAGAAGAGGAGGAGGAGGTGAGAGGTGTGGTAGAAATTGCCACTACCAGCATTTTGGAGGTGTGGTGGCAGAACAAGCTCCAACATTACTGCACCCTGTCCTGCATCCTTCCCAGCTGCCAGCAGAGTTACCCAGTGCACCATGGTAACTTCCCTGTCCATGCCTGCTGGACCATGAGTCAGCGGTAATATGCACCTTACCTATGACCGCTCTGTCCAACGAGGCCAAGACATTGCCTTCCACATGCCGGTAGACAGCCTGAATGACCTTCCAAGAAATAAAATGGCGTTTGGGAACTGCCACTGAGGTACCGCACATTCCACAAATTCTCGAAAGGGGGCAGAGTCTACCAGCTGAAAAGGCAGCAGTTGGAGTGCTAGCAATTCAGCCAAACTAGCATTCAGCCGCTGAGCATGTAGATGGCTGGGACCGAATTTCTTTTGACGGTTTAGCAACTGGGGTAGGGAAATTTGCCTGCTACAATCGGATTTGGGTGTACCGCTAGCAGATTGCCCACAAGTGCTTGGGACACCTAATTCTACACCTTCATTCCTCTCAGTGCAGGACTCTTAGAGGACTGAAGGTGTAGTGGGGTGGGAGATCCCAGCTGATGAGGAGCAAGGAGGTCCGCCTTGTTCTTTGGTGTGGGTCTTTTGCTAACAGTACTGTTGCTAACAGACTGCATGGGAGCTCGACGTATGTTTGATCAAGCATGTGTTGCCCAAGCGGCTGCTGTTTTGGACACGCTTGATACATTTTAGACATATGTTGCAAACAGCAATGGTGCGATCTGCTGCACACGTCTCAAAAAAGGCCCACACCAAAAAACTTTTTTTCGTCAGCAGCGCCCTGCATGTGCAGAGCTCTGCGGTGTGATGCAGTCAGTTGGCTGTCCTTAAGCTGGCCCCTGGAGGGCATCCTGCCTTGTTGGAGATGTGCCTCCTCCTCTCTTTTATCAGACACCTACGTAGAGTCAGTGACCTCATCATCCCCTCCCTACTCGCCACTGGAGCAAACCTGGCAGTATGCTGCAGCTGGGGGAACATGACTGCCATTTTCTTGTCCTTCTTTGGCACCCCCTCTCTCTGGGCTCACGTTACTGCCTTCATCATAAACCTGGGTACCATCATCGGAGCCTTCAAATCGCTGTACATCCTCCTGCAGCATGTACCCTACACTGTGGTCAAACAGTTCGGGGGGCTCCTCAGGACATGATTGTGGGGCTAGGGAAGGAGTGACTGATGCCATTGAGCCGAAGGAATAGGCCGCTTTGGCAGCTGCATTGGCAGCCAAACTTGTCTTAGCCTGGGTGATAGAGGATAAGGAGGATGAGGACGGCTTTGTGATCCACTCTACCAACTCTGCATGTTGTGGCTCAACACGGCCATCTGTCGAAAAAAGCGTGCCCCACGGCCACGCGCTGAGGATGCACCACGTCCACGACTAGCACTGTTGGCTGTAGACACAGAGCCTGCTTGCCCTCTTTTAGTGGCCTGTGAGCATCTGCCTTTTTTTGGTGGCCTTCCAGACATGTTTTAAAATTGGATTAGCAAAGCACCGCCTGAAGTTACTGGAAACATTTCACCAGGAATGGCCTGCAGTCAGATATAGGCTTGGCTAGACTACAATGCAGTGGATATATACAGGCATGGCGGAAATTGTTGGCACCCCAGAAATGTTTCCAGAAAATCAAGTATTTCTCACAGAAAAGAATTGCAGTAACGCATATTTTGCTATACACATGTTTATTCCCTTTGTGTGTATTGGAACAAAACAAAAAAATGGGAGGAAAAAAAAAGCAAATTGGACATAATGTCACACAAAATTCCCAAAATGGGCTGGTCAAAATTCTTGGCACCCTTAACTTAATATTTGGTTGCACACCCTTTGGAAAAAATAACTGAAATCAGTCGCTTCCTATAACCATCAAACCCAGCTTTCTGACACTGGGCTCTACAGTGTGACCCAAAATCCTTTGGTAATCCTCAGATTTCATGATGCCTTGCACACATTCAAAGCACCCAGTGCCAGAGGCAGAAAAACAACCCCAAAACATCATTGAACCTCCACCATATTTCACTGTAGGTACTGTGTTCTTTTCTTTGTAGGCCTCATTCCATTTTCGGTAAACAGTAGAATGATGTGATTTACCAAAAAGCTCTATCTTGGTCTCATCTGTCCACAATACATTTTCCCAGAAGGATTTTGGCTTACTCAAGTACATTTTGGCAAACTGTAGTCTTGCTTTTTTATGTCTCTGTGTCAGCAGTGGGGTCCTCTTGGGTCTCCTGCCATAGCATTTAATTTTATTTAAATGTCGACGGATAGTTCGCACTGACATTGATGCTCCCTGAGCCTGCAGGACAGCTTGAATTTCTTTGGAACTTGTTTGGGGCTGCTTATCAACCATACGGACTATCCTGAGTTGCAACCTTTCATCAAATTTTCTCTTCAGTCCACGTCCAGAGAGATTAGCTACAGTGCCATGGTCTGCAAACTTCTTGATAATGTTGCGCACTGTGGACAAAGGCAAATCTAGATCTCTGGAGATGGACTTGTAACCTTGAGATTGTTGATATTTTTCCACAATTTTGGTTCTCAAGTCCTCAGACAGTTCTCTTCTCCTCTTTCTGTTGTCCATGCTTAGTGTGGCACACACAATGCAAAAACTAAGTGAACTTATCTCCTTTTTATCTGATTTCAGGTGCGATTTTTATATTGCCCACACCTGTTACTTGCCCCAGGTGAGTTTAAAGTAACATCACATGCTTGAAACAATGTTATTTATCCACAATTTTGAAAGGGTGACAAGAATTTTGACCAGCAAATTTTTGGAATTTTGTGTGACATTATGTCCAATTAGCTTTTTTTCGTCCATTTTTTGTTTTGTTCCAATACACACAAAGGGAATAAACATGTGTATATCAAAACATGTTTTACTGCAATACTTTTGTGTGAGAAATACTTGATTTTCTAGAAAAATGTCTGGGGTGCCAACAATTTCGTCCATGACTGTATGTTGGAGACTGTATATATATATATAATGCACTGCAGATCACTGAATCACTTGCCTGCCTGCCTGAAAGTGTATTTGAAAATGTACACCAGAAATGGCCTGCAGTCAGATATAGGCTTGGCTAGACTATAATGCAGTGGATATATATTTAGGAGACAGTATATATATTTAATGCACTGCGGATCACTGAATCACTTGCCTGCCTGAAAGTGTATTTGAAAACGTACACCAGCAATGGCCTGCAGTGAGATCTAGTTACACACATACAGTGTGTGTGTGTGTGTGTGTGTGTATGTATGTATATGTGTATATATATATATATATATATATATATATATATATATTATATACAAAACCGGGCTGTGTGTGTGTGTGTGTGTGTGTGTGTGTGTGTGTGTGTGTGTGTGTGTGTGTGTGTGTGTGTGTGTGTATGTATATATGTATGTATGTATATGTGTATGTGTGTGTATATATATATATATATGAAATACACTGCAGCTAACTGAATCAACTGCCTGCCTGAAGTATATTAGAAACAGTAAAGCAGGAAAGGTCTGCAGCGAGATCTACCTAAACTGTATACAATGGATATTTATATATATATATATATATATATATATATATATATATATATATATATAGCAGTCTGAATGTATATATACTGCCTGCCTGTATATTAGAAACAGTACAGCAGGAACGGTCTGCAGTGAGATCTAGCTAACTGAATAAACTCCCTGCTCAGAGTAAATGAAATCTCTCTCTCTATCTCTCTCTTTCTCTCTCTGCCAGCAATACACTACACAAGGCCGACATGCATGCAGGTATAAGAAATGTGATTATAATCAAACTAGTAATGACAAGTGAAAAATATAATCAAATGGCGCTTAAAAAAGAAAAAAACAAACAAAAAACAAAACAAAAAAATAAAAACTACCAAACTATATAAATATATATAACACCACGTGAAATAGTGTCCGTATAATGATACAGAAAACAATCTTCATTAATATTTGTGCAAATTCGAAGAAAATGTGATTCAATCTTCCAAAGGAAAATAAGTCCACCAAAAAATCTTCAATAGAATAATCAAATAAATCTTCCACCACACCAACTTGTGTTCCCTCTCCCAATGAGACCGCACTCACCGGATGGTATTGCCTCGCACTCTCGTGGTTGGCAAATATAGCGATTAAACCCCACCTGGGTTACTTGTGCGATCACTCCAAACTTGAAAACTCCATATGTGAAAACAAATAAAAAATGTGCCTCCACATAGCGTGATACTGTGATAAAACTTATTTATTCAAATTCAACCTCACTCACACTTCAATGTTTCAACTTACAAAAACACAAATGTAAAAAAGCCGAATACAGCACACAATCCACTGCAACTTTTGGATAACAGATGGGCCGACAGAGCGCACATATGATCACCAATGGGTAAAACAACTGGGTTGAAAACTGGGTAACAAGTGATCTCACCACCCCTCGCAGCTCTGCTCCTGGTGTGGGTTCTTTATCCAGGAGTCACTTCAGTGAGGTTGCCGGGTAGTGATCTCAAAAAATAGTAGTAGAGGAGTCCGCACACAAATTCAAACAATCATACACAAAAATTGAAATGTTGAGTATCTCAGTGTCCGTGTAGCCACGCCCTTGACATGTTTCGTTGGTATGACTTCTTCAAAAAGGGAGTTTTTGAAGAAGTCATACCGACGAAACATGTCAAGGGCGTGGCTACACGGACACTGAGATACTCAACATTTCAATTTTTGTGTATGATTGTTTGAATTTGTGTGCGGACTCCTCTACTACTATTTTTTGAGATCACTACCCGGCAACCTCACTGAAGTGACTCCTGGATAAAGAACCCACACCAGGAGCAGAGCTGCGAGGGGTGGTGAGATCACTTGTTACCCAGTTTTCAACCCAGTTGTTTTACCCATTGGTGATCATATGTGCGCTCTGTCGGCCCATCTGTTATCCAAAAGCTGCAGTGGATTGTGTGCTGTATTCGGCTTTTTTACATTTGTGTTTTTGTAAGTTGAAACATTGAAGTGTGAGTGAGGTTGAATTTGAATAAATAAGTTTTATCACAGTATCACGCTATGTGGAGGCACATTTTTTATTTGTTTTCACATATGGAGTTTGCAAGTTTGGAGTGATCGCACAAGTAACCCAGGTGGGGTTTAATCGCTATATTTGCCAACCACGAGAGTGCGAGGCAATACCATCCGGTGAGTGCGGTCTCATTGGGAGAGGGAACACAAGTTGGTGTGGTGGAAGATTTATTTGATTATTCTATTGAAGATTTTTTGGTGGACTTATTTTCCTTTGGAAGATTGAATCACATTTTCTTCGAATTTGCACAAATATTAATGAAGATTGTTTTCTGTATCATTATACGGACACTATTTCACGTGGTGTTATATATATTTATATAGTTTGGTAGTTTTTATTTTTTTGTTTTGTTTTTTGTTTGTTTTTTTCTTTTTTAAGCGCCATTTGATTATATTTTTCACTTGTCATTACTAGTTTGATTATAATCACATTTCTTATGGTTACACAGTTTTAAAGTGGCTGCTAGGTGTTTATTCACATTTAGAATTTTAGTAGGTGGTGTTTATCACACACACATCTATCCACACATTGTTTGGTACTATTGGCGCAAGGGTGGTCAGTTATTCTAGGAGCGGCATTATAGAGTATCTACCAATCAGACTACATGCATGCAGGTAGCCTTATATAATGTGGGGGCGTGGACTTAACCCCCTGAGCCATAATTATGGCTCTCTTTGCTGACGCGCTGTGATTGGCCAAAGCATGCGGGTCATAGTGCATGCTTGGCCAATCATCAGCCAGCAATGCACTGCAAGGACGCAGTGCATTATGGGGCGTGATTCCCCATCCTTCCTTTCCCCAGCAGGCCCTCTTACCTTGTCTCACTGTAAATGGAAGCTGGATATGCCCGATTCGGAATTATTCAGATTCTCTCAAATCTCACTTTTCTTGAATTCCATCTGGACTGACAAAACGGAACCTCCCTCCATAACCCCTTACGAACACTATGGACCAGAAAGGTGGTATCTCCTTGATTTACACAGCTCTCCTGACTTGGAAAAGCCGACCTATGCTCGGGCCTGGGAGGCGGACATGGGCAGAACGTGGACTGCACCAGAATGGTTCCGGGCTTCGTTACGCTTCTACAAAGGTATTTGCAATATTTCTCTCATAGAGGCCAGTCATAAGGTTCTGACCAGGTGGTATTATGTTCCCTCCAGATTAGCTTTGATATATCCAGGGACCTCGCCCTTATGCTTCAGAGGTTGTTAGCTTGAGGGCACAATGCTACATTTGGTGGACTTGCCCCGCATTAGATCCTTCTGGCAGAAAATCTTTCGAACTATTAGCTCTCTAACAAACGAAACAGTGACGCCTAAACCCAACATTGCCTTACTTAACCACACTATCCCTAATCTACCCAAGCACCTACAGGCCCTTTCTTTCTTTATACTATTGGGAGCTAAAATCACTATAGCGAAGGCCTGGAAGAGGCCCATCGTTTCCTTCCATCATTAAGGGGAACTTGGAGGGGTGCAAGAGGATTTTGGAGGGGAAATTGTGCTGGGAGGGGGGATAGGGATGGAGAAGGTCTATTCTAGGATGAGGGGAGAGAATTTGTGCTGGGAGAGGGGAGTGTGCAGATTAGTGCTGGATTTTTTTTCGGGGGGAGAGAGTGCATATTTTAGCTGAAAGAGTAAAGTGGGTAGACAGCATTGCTGGAGTGGGGAATTTTGCAGTCTCCTGACCCCTACACATAATGACACACACCACCCCACTGCAGTCTTAATTTTGCTCTCCTCCGTCTACTGTACGTTACACACTCCTGTCCCCATGCAGATTGTGCATTACATATTACGAACCAATAAAAAGCAAAGCGCTAACACATATGTGATAATTGCATGTGAACAAAGGATAAAAATATACTTGAGAGTCCAAAGGTGAAAAAATTATGGAAATGACGTCACGTATGGCGGATGTGCAGCCTTAATACATTTTGCTTGTCTTAGTCAGCTTTCTGACGATGCCAACAAGCGACAAATCTGCCATACATGTCTTCATTTTTGGGTTTTGATCTGGTTTGAAAATTCGGCCATTTAGACTGCACGCCGGCTCGGACTGAGCAGTGTGCAGGACAATGTTTGTGCTGACTATAGCACCTTAGAAATGTGAGTGGCAAATTTATATTTTTAATCCTTGCTTTGACTTTTAATTAAAACAATATCACACTATCCTGGATAATTATCTCTCCCTGGGTCTCGGTTATTGATATTTAAGGAGATCAGCTGGTGGTGGTTTCCCATATACTATTCTTATGGTGGGACATTGTGAAAACAACTTGCAAAAAGTGTGGTACCCTATGACACCAAAGGCGCATATCATAGATGCTGTTGGTAAGCATACACTTTGTGGTGGAGCACTTGTATGAGGAGTATTTGAGGCACCTTTAAGACCAGGAGCACAGTGATTTGAGCTTTCTTCAGCAAGATTTAGGAATTTTTTGGACTGTGCAATATTTAATAATAATTTTTATAAATAATTATTACACGTGTTAGCGCCTTAATTTTCATTGGTTTAATTTTCGTGGTGGTATATTCAAAGTGGCAGCTTCAACGGCTACTGACCATCACTTATATAATCTGAGGCACCTTTAGGACCAGGAGTATGGTGATTGGAGCTTTCTTATTCTTACAAATAAAAAAAAAATGTCACCTTTGAAATCTTAAGTTTATTTGGATTGTTTTTATCACATATGTGTTAGTGTCTTGCCTTTCATTGTTTTGCTTTTCAGAGGATGTGTATTTTCACACAAAACATTTTTTTTTTTTTCAGAATATTGTAAATTTCTGGTTGGTGCCAGGGTTTAATAATATTATATCACATGACATATCACAGGAATAAGGGACTTTGGACTTTTTAGGCACAGTTAGACGACATACATACGTAATATCAAAAAATTATTTATTAATTAAATTACAAATGCTTAAAAAATTACCACAATTATCATAAATTGTACATACTGTACAGTCTGCCGCTGTCATATTTAACCATCATAGATACATTGGAACTACAGAACAACATAAGGCTCGATTCACATCTGCATTTTGCTTTTGAGCGTTTTTGCAGTGCGTTTTTGGACATGCGTTTTTACTGCGATTTTGCAGCGATTTTGCCGCGATTTGCGTTTTTGTATTTTTTTTTTTACACTGTGGTTGCTTGGCAACCAGCTATATACAGTGTAAAATAATTTAAAAAAAAAAACGCAAATCGCGGTAAAAACGCGGTACTTGCGTTTTGGATGCGGGTCCATTGACTTCTATTACATGCAAAACGCTGCATTTTGCATGAAAAAAAGTCCCCGACCCTTTCCAAAAATGCCTTGATGTGAACAGGTTCCATAGGAACCCATGTTAAAAAATTTCCCTGCATTTCTGCAAAATGCAAAATGCATCAAAAAACGCGCTAGTGTGAATGGAGCCTACAGTACATCATCTGACAATGATCCAAGGTTCCAGTTTAGGTGGCAGCGGTGTGATGCTATATCATAATGATTGGCTCAACATGTTGCACGTATATTTACGCTTCTTCAGAAGCTTGTTTAGTTTAATAAATTGTGGCTAGAAAAAGAAAAAATTTAAAGTTACAATAATACCAAATATTTAATTCACAGGTATACAACAAAATCAGTATATGCGTCTGTATTGGTGTAGACATTGCAGACAGGCAGAGGTAGCACCGAAAGGGCAAGGAGAGGAAGGCCTAGATCACCTGGGGGCGTATGTAACAATATAAGTGGTATTACAGCCATATAGTCCATACCGAAATGGGACCCACAGGTCTTTAAAGATGCTATTAGGCAAAACACCAGGAGATAACTACTTAGATACACGACTGTAATAAAGCAGCCAAGAAAAAACTTATATAAAAAAACATAAAGAAAAGAGGGGTTATTTGGTCCTACTAAAATAGTTACTTACTACAGGAACCACGTTCAGGCATGTCGCAGCTATCCACAGGCCAGGAGGAAGAATTTATCTAGAATCGCATATAGTGCAGAAAGGCTCATCCAATCATAACGTTGGGAAAAACAGGTCTCTATAGGCGACCTAAAAAAGGCATCACATATATATAGAAAACTAGATAAGTATATATAGAGTTCCTTACTTTTAAACATGTAGATAGTAAAACATAATACCCAGTTATAAAGGAAATTTCAAAACTTACCAAGAAGTGTGTTTTTTGCGCTTGCACAGCGTGTTAAAAATGCTTGGATCGCTTAGTTGGAACACACTGGTGAAGATAGGGCAAAGACTAATGGTGAAATCCTATCATTCAACAAAAGGGGAAGGAGGATAACAACCTATATCCGCAGTCTGGTAAACAGACATCAAGAGAAGACCTCTGGATAAAAATCTAGTTAGGTGCATATTAGCCAAATAGCATACAGCTTACCTTAATTATAAATAAGATTTCTAATGATGAGCAACGACATGCACCATAGGGCTGCAGGAACGCAACTGACACAGCAAAGTTCAATGAGTGGTTATATAGTACATACATCCCGCCCGTAGTCAAGATCAGCTGAGCCGATCTGATGTCACCCAGACCGGCTGAGAAGAGGAGACCGCGCATGCACCGCCCACTACCAATAGACAGCGCGTCAAAGATAGACACGCCCTCGCATGGGAGGAGCGGGCCGACGAGAATCCAGTAACTGTCAGCAAAGGGAGGAAAATTCCTCCCAGCTGACAGGTACAAGTGTCATGTCAGCACAAGTGTGGAAAAATTACATGACATGACCCTTGTTGTCGGATGTGCACTATCGGCATGGAGCAGTGTGTTGCCTGCCATTTCCTTTCGGAATAAAGTGGAGGCAAGGCACCCATCATTGTCCTTAAAGATGGCAAGATCCAAAAAAGTGACCTTTTGAGGGTCACTAAATACTGTAAATTTTAAATTGAATTCATTATGGTTAATGTCAACGAAAATTTTGAGTTGAGGAAATGTACCAGTCCATACTATAAATATATCATCGATATATCATAGCCAGCATAACGCATGGCAAGTATGGCTCGATAAAGAATCATCAGAAAAAATAACACGTTCCCACCCCCCCAGGTACAGGTTTGCGTAGGCTGGTGCACAATATGTGCCCATGGCCACACCCTGCACCTGGGTGGGACTAGGTAGTGGGACTCTTTAAACAAAAAACTATTCCGTGTAAGTATAAATTGTAGAAGATCCACAATAAATTCACAGTATTCCCATTGATGGTGATTTTGCTCATGCAGGAAGGTACGTATTGTCCTGATGCCCTGCTCGTGAGGGATGCTGGAGTATAAAGCATCAACATCCAAAGTCACAAGCAGGGCATCAGGAGATATGACCATACCCTCAATTTGTCAACAAGGCGGCTGGCGTTCTCAGTAAGAGAGCCAATGCCTGATACTATGGGTCTACCAGGAGGTAAAGTAGGATGCTTGTGAATTTTTGGCAAGGCATAGAATGTTGCCAACCTTGGATTTTTGTCGTTCAGATAATTGTATACATTTTGATCAATTAGGCCTTTTTGGTAGGCAGACGATATTCCCACCCTTATCTGCAGGCTTAATCTCCAAATCAGGGTGATTCTGCATCCACAGAATCGCTATCTCTACAAAGAACTTATAAAGAAATAGAAAAGAAAAGAAAGAAAGAGAAAAAAAAAAGGGGGGGAAAGGAAGGGAGATAGAGGTGGTGAACGTGCTCCCCTCAAGGTGTTAATCAAGAGAGATCCATTTGTCTCCCCAACATTCTTCTAAATGGCCCCCTTTTAGATTATGTTTATTTAGTTTACCATATCGCTTTCAAACGTCCCTCATCGAAAAAAATATACATGTTCCAGGGTGTCCATGTTTTAATGTATTGTTCCTTTTGGTGTTGTGAGAATTAAATCCTCCATTTTCTTAATTTCCTCTACTTTTTTGGACCACATACCTATAGAGGACGCTTGTGTAGATTTCCAGCATAAAGGAATACATGCCTTAGCAGCATCGAAAAGATGACAAAGGACTGATTTTTTATAAATTATGCTTGAAATATTAGATGCATGAAGCAAAAAGAGAGACTGATCATTCGGAATTAAACATTCCGTGAAATTTTGAGCTACTTGTTGGATCGTCTTCCAGAAATATTCTAATTTTGGACATAGCCAAAAGACATGGAGAATTGTTCCCCTATCCTCTTGGCATCTCCAACACCGATCCGACAAGGAGGGGTATATCTTTTGCAGTTTTACGGGAGTATGGTACCATCTGGTAACAACTTTAAAATTTGCCTCCTGTATCTTAGTGCATATAGAGGACCCATGTAAGGCTAAGAATGTTTTGCCGTTGATGTTCTGTGAACTTATATTCGATATTGGTCTCCCATGCACTGAGGCATGGCGGCTGATAATCATCAGATGACGTGATCAATAACTGATATACAGCTGACAGGGCATGTGGCAAGACACCCTCATCTGAGCAATAGGTCTCGTACCTAGTAAGATTTTGACTAAAGCTGTCCGGAGAAGGCAAAGACGGTATGAAGTGGGTCAATTGAAAGGCTCTCCAGTGATCTAATCTAAAGAGACCCGTTATATCCATTAGTTTTGACACAGACGACCACTTACTATTAGTCGGAATATTAGATACCTGAAAGTGATCATTTGCCTTAATAAATAGAAAACTGGATCTTGAATTCCTGAAGGGAATGCAGGGTTCCCCAGGATCGGATACAGTGGGGAGTGAGTTGACGTGAGAGTATTTAGTAAAAAGTGACACATCTATCCACGTAATCAACCCCACCAACGGGTGATTTTTTTATGTCGTTTGACATTAATGAGTAACACCAAGGTACCCTAGTGAGTAAAATGTTACTTTGAGCTTGTTCCAGTCTTGGCCATAATTTAGTTTGGCGATTCCAATCAATAAGCCTAGTTAAATGTGTTTCCACCATAGATTTTTGAAAGTGAGAGTTGTTGTCTGTTCAATCTCGGTTGTTTATGGGCCCAGATAAAATCGGAGAACATTGTTGCCACCTGATCAAATAATTTAGAGGGAATGTGAATCGGTAATGCCTGAAGAAGGTACAAAAATTTGTGAAGAATGCACATCTCAAGGATGTTGCACCTACCAAACCAGGAATGTAATCCCATATGCCATTTGTTAAGTAATACCCTCATGTCTTTTTTAATAAGGGTGGAAAATGTAAGTCAAATATTTGAGATGTATTGGGAGGAATGTATGTACCTAAGTATCTCAAAGCTGTTGTCCACTTAAATTTAAAAATAGTCTGAAGTTTTGCAAGCTGGGAATGTCTTATACCCACCCCCATTGCCTACGACTTATTAAAATTGATCTTCAAATTTGACAAGGTACTGTATCTATAAAATTCACGGAGAAGGATCGGTAAGGAAATTATGGGATTTGTAAGTGAGAACATCATATTGTCCGCATATGGATTTTTGGGGGGAACTCCACGCCGTTTTTTATTTGACCTGGGGTTCCCCTTAATATCCATACCAGACCTGAAGGGCCTGGTAATTTAATTTAGGGGGAACCCCACGCATTTTTTTTTTTTTTATCAATGACATTCAATGACTGTTCTCTGTATTATGGGGAGCCGACAATTCATTATAGCCGTGAGTGCTTTTAAATGACTTTTTTTCCTGCAGAAATTACACTTTGTGCAGGGACAGTTCTAAGCACAGGAAACATGAGCCCCTTTACACGCATACTATACACACACCCTAGATACGAAATTTAAAGGAATATTACACTTTTATTGTTTCACTTTAAGCATTATTAAAATCACTGCTCTCAAAAAAACGGCCGTTTTTAAAACTTCTTTTTGCATTGATACATGTCCCCTGGGGCAGGACCCAGGTCCCCAAACACAATTTATGACAATAACTTGCATATAAGCCTTTAAAATTAGCACTTTAAATTTCTCCCATAGACTTTTACAGGGTGTTCCGCAGCTTTTCAAATTTGCTGCGAACACCCCAAATTGTTCACTGTTCGGTGAACAGGCAATGTTCGAGTCGAACATGAGTTAGACTCGAACTTGAAGCTCATCCCTACAGGCCATTAAAGAACTTCTGCATCAATTTGCCAAGGGGTGTTAGTAGGGACTTATAATATGCGATGGTAAAGCCATCTGGGCCTGGAGCCTTTTCTATTTTGATATATCCAATCGCCTTTTGAATCTCCTCCAATGTAAAGGGTTCATCTAATAATTTACTTACCTCCGATGGTAATTTAGACATTTGAGAATTAACTAAGTATTCTTCTGTCTGGGTCAAGGGAGGGGAGTCTTTCTGAAGATTGTATAGAGATGAGTAATATCTTTGAAATTCCCTTGCGATATCCTTAGGGAGGGAACATTTTTGTCCATTTGGCGATATTAAATGTGGTATATAGTTCCCCAAAACTTGCTCTCTCAGGGTTTTGGCCAAAACTTTGCCACATTTATTGCCAGACTCGTAGGATATTCTCCGGCAGATCTGTATGTGTGCTTTTGCTTTAAATAACATAAGATCTGCATTTTTTTTTGTGAAATTAAAAGTTCAGTCTCTAGGGAGGGTGTTTAGACATGTTTATGACGCACTTCTACTAAATTTAATTAATTTAACAGAGAGGTCAACTGAGTGGAGCCCTGTTTCTTAATACGAGACCCATGTTTGATAAGTACCCCCCGGATCACTGCCTTATGTGCCTCCCAAACCATGCCCATATTGCTGTATCGCTAATTTGAAAAAAAAAAAGTCCAATTCTCTAGTCACCTCTTTTAATACTTCCTCATCTTGTAATATGCTTTCATTTAATCTCCAAGTTCTTGTTCTAGAAGTAAGATAATCAGTTAATGCATAGGATAGCGAGAACGGCGCATGGTCTGACCATGTAATATGGCCAATCGAGACATCTCGGACCGCTTGCAGTTGAGAGTGAGGAATTGGACAATAATACATTTTAGAATATTGTTTGTGGTGGAGAATAAAAAGTATAGTCCCTTTCAGCAGGGTGAAGAAGGCACCATGCATCGATCAACTGTGTTTTATGTAAGGCTCGAACAATTAGTTTTCGGGAGCTAGGGGGTATTGAAGAGCGACCAGAGAAGGTGTCTTCCGATGGTATTAACGGAATGTTAAAATATCCTCCAAGTATGAGTTGACCCCTGGAGAATTCAACCAGTAGGTCTAGAGTTTTGGTAATAAAATCTCTTGATGGGAATTGGGTGCTTATATACTTGCTAAGGTTACTTCGATACAGCCAATCATGCCCCTTTAAAAAAATATATCATCCCCCGAGTCTAGTTTTACGTCCATACAGGTCCAAGGTACCTTGGATGAGATAATTATAAACACACCACATGTTTTAGTGGACTCATTAGTAGCATGGTACACTACCGGTAAGCAGCTACCTTTCAAAACCTGGCAACTTACCATCCTTAAAATGCATCTCCTGGATGAAAGCGATATCCGACTTCCTGCGATGCAGGTCTTCCATAAGCATACGTCTCTTTTCAGGAATGTTAAGTCCCTTTGCATTTAATGAGAGCACGTTCACCACCTCCATGTCCTAAGAAACCCCTCCCCAGGAAAAAAGAAATAGAAATACTAGATCTCGGAAGGAATCCAGAAAAGATACCCAAAAAGAAAGGGGGAAAAAATTCTAATAGAACAGTAAAATTTTGCTAGTGCGCTCTCCAGTTTCAGACTGGAAAAGAGCGCTAGCCTACGGGGGAGTGTAGTCAGAGAGAGCCAGGAGGGGAATCCTCGGCACTCCCAGCCCCCCACCGCCTTGTTAAATTATAATTCTACTTATTTTGAACATTGGCTATTATTGTCAGATGACTTGCATTTATACAGAGCTATGGAAATATGATCCAAACTCCACCACATTAACCTACCCAGTTTGAAGCGAACCACCCCCTCATGGCAGTTCTATATATTAGTCAATTACCCTTAGTTCCCTTATGACCCTACCATCTTAGATTATTCCCTTACCTCAACACTTCCCCATCTATTCTAGGGAATGCCACGTAAAAACCCGCAGCACAGATATTTACATATGGATACATCCAGAATATAAAGATTAAGGATGCGTCTTATATAAGTGCCCTCACACCCCCTTCATAGAGAATTATATGTGACAACACGTGAATTTAACTAGTGAAAATCAACCTTGTGTGGGTGACAGAAAAAGTCATTGCACAAACTTACTTACACTCCATGTATTGGTGAGTGTGATTAGTGGTATCTACCAATCCTATGACTGGTTTGTAGATTTCCTAAGTGTCTATAAATTAATCAACTATATATATATATATATATATATATATATATATATATATATATATATATATATATATATATAACCCCCTATAGATAAGTGAACACAAATATTTCTTATATAAGTGAAAACAAACTCCCCACTTGGTTAAGTATATTCATACCGAACCGAGTGGGTATTGTGATTACCAACGATACAAATCAAGCAATAATAATAAAAAAGAAAAAACCCCACCAACACCCATGACCAACACAAATTTATAAATATATATATACACTTCCCTCTGATAATAAATTGCGTCTGTGTGGAGTGCAACTCAAAGATTCCCCTGAGAAACAGAACACACAGACTACATACACTGGAAGGTATCCATACATCACCAATAACAGTAGCTAGTTTTCAAATTCCATCTCCCCAATTTGTTAATACATTTAATCCCCATAAGTGCATACTCTCCATAAGGGAAAGTTTCCCAAATGTATTTTCATCTTTTGTATGTTGTTGCTGACTATTCGTCCCTCATAGAGAACAAATACATGCGTTCCTATTCATTATGTCCGGAGAGGGCCTTAATGCATTAATATCAGGGATGGAGGGAGAGAGGAGGATGAGAAAAAAAAAAGAAGGGGAGGGGTAGGGGAGAAAAAAAAGATTAGTCAGTCATTAATTTGACTCTTTATTTTAAGGTCCATTATCTAAGACCAATGGAAAAAAATAGAGGGCATACTGCCTCAGAGCAAGCATTATTCTCCATAATTGATCAGTGTGGCAAAAAAGGGAGAGAGAAAAAATAGGGGGGGATAAGGGAGGAAAGATAAACAATGTTCAACTGGAGTCTAGTAAATATGTTGAGGTTTGTCCATTTTTGAAAATTAATCAAGCCTCACATGACTCTTCTATAGGTGGTGCTCGGAACACACTTCTAGACCTCTGTGCACGAACAGTCTGGTTATTCTGGATGGTGGCGGGACCTGACCAGGCCGTTGGTCTAGAGCTAATCTGGAGCCAGTTGTGCACCTACACTGGTTCTGCGCCCAGAAAGGTATAGAAAGTTGGAAGGTCTGCCGGGGAGCATACAGTAAAGGACGACTGAGCCTTACGAAAAGTAACCGCTAGTGGGTATCTCCATCTATAGGTACAGTCGTGGCGTCTGGCTAGATCTAAAAATCGGTCGTAATATAGCTCGCCTTTGCAGCGTAGCTCTTGAGATATCTGGTAGGATCCTCACCACCATCCCGTCTAACTCTGCGTCTCCATATTCCCATGCTCTACTAAGAATAAGTTCCTTCTGTTGGTAATGATGTAGCCTGCAAAGAACATCTCGGGGTCTATCCGGGTCCAAGGACCTTGGCCCAGGGGTTCTATGCACCCTATCCAGCTCCAAAGAATTTGGTGGGGTCCCCAACAGTTTATGAAAAATCGCTGTGACTGTAACTGCTAAATCCTCTATTCCTATAGCCTCCGGGCCCCCCCGCAGGCGCAAATTTTGATGGCTGCGATCTTCCAGTTCCTCCAAATGGAGCTGCATATTGCCTGTTATATTGGCCTGTGAGGACTGGGATCATTCCAAAGCCAGAACTCTGGTCTCCAGAGAGGACACCGAGGCTTCCCCTTTTTCCACCCGGCCAGAGAGTGATTGTATTTCTGCCCTTACCTCCTGAATATCCCTGCTATGGGCTTCCTCTATACGTATAGTCAGAGCTTCAATATCGGCTCTTGTAGGGAGAGCTTGTAACATAGATCTCAGGTCATCTTCCATGAGATTTTGATTATGCACAGAACCCGCCATATCCCCCCTGAGGAGCGCTGAGCTCCCAGAGGGCTGATCGGAAGCAGAGGAGACAGTAAGAGGTACAGCTAGGGATAGAGCGGCTCTGTCGTCCATGCAGAGTCCCGTGAGGCCGGCGCAGTGGTTCCCGGCAGTAAATGCTGCTGGTCAGAGTCGAGGGAGGAGATAAGCGGCACAACTAGAGATGGAGCGGGTCCGTCGTTTGTGCTGGATCCACTTGGAACTGAAGCGAGGATTCCCGGTAAATAATGCTGCTGTTCAGGAGCAAGGGAGGAGGTAAGGAGCCCGGCTAATGAAGGAGCGGCTCTGTCGTCCATTCCGGATCCACGCGATTGTTTCCGGCAACAGGTGCTGCTGATCAAAGGCAAGGAAGGAGGTAGACGGCTCAGCTAGGGATATAGCATCTCCGTCGTCCTTGCTGAATCCATGTGGAGCCGCTGCGATGGTTCCCGGCTGTAGATGCTGCTGGTCAGGGTTCTGTAATGTCTCAGGCAGTGAGCTAGTAATGTTTTTGTAGAGGATCACAGCTTCAGACTTATATACATACTATGTAGTTAAGTGGTTACACCTTATGGCAAATTACAGATAAAGGAACAAAGGTATGTTGAAGGATTAGTTGGGGTTTATTTAGAGAGTTTATATACTGCCATAACTCGGGTATTAGGAGGGTCAGCAAGGAATTAGCAGTACAATGTTTATGCAGTTCAGGTATACTTGCAGTGAGTTGCGTTATGCTGATGGGGACACTCCGTAGGTCTGGAGAGATGGTGGTGAAGCTTTCATTGGCCCAAAATGAAGAGTAGTAAGTGGGGGCTCTGTCCGTCCCAAACGAAGAGGATGAAGTGGGGCTCTGTCCAGCCCAAACAAAGAGGATGAAGTGGGGCTCTGTCCAGCCCAAACATGGAGAAGTAAGCAGCAACGTGCGGCTGGTACACTAGGCCCGTTAACAGGTTCCTAGCACAAATGATGAGTCATTGGAGGCAGCTGTTTAAATAGGAACAAGAGGAGGTATCAGGTGATGTGACTGAGACCTCATCAATGTGCTGAGGGGATAGTGGAGATGACTGAGCCCCCAGTGGATGAATCAGACATTACAGGGACAAGGGAGGCGATAAGCAGCACTGCTGGGGATGGAGCGGCTCCGTCGTCCATACTGGGTCCACCTGAAGCTGTAGCGAAGGTTACCGGTAACAGATGCTGCTGTTCAGTAGCAGGGGAGGAGGTACAGGGCAAAGCTAGGGACAAGGAGGCTCCGTTGTCCGTGCTGGATCTGCGTGATGCTGTAATGATAGATCCTGGCAACGAATGCTGCGGATCCTGGAGAAATCTTCTTATCCCGCTCTGGGATGCAGTAGGTCTATTCCCTCTTGTAGCTGATCTAGTCCTATATCTTCTGTGAGTTGTCATGCCATGTTCAAATGCAGGATAGAAGGTTTACGTGCAGTAGCTAGCTGGGGGTAGCCTGGAGCTCCTCACTCGGCCATCTCTAAGCAACCCCCCCTGACCCTGCACATTCTACTGTAATGAGGCACTTTGAGAAAATGCTTCACAAAGCCTTAAACAGACTTCAGATCATATTACAGACAGTTTGACTAGGTAAATCAGAGAATTGGGCCAACGCACTGCTAACCTTGAGTTAAGGGTTGATGAACTGGAAAATAGCACACTAGCTTACATTACTAAAATTGAAAAACCTCAGAGGAAAATTTTGTCCTCCAATCCCATTTAGAGGATTATGAAAATAAGTATTTGTGGGATTCCTGAATCTGTCACTGATTTAAAGCTACCATGTTGGGCCTATTTCAAGAACTATACACTATTATGGAGAATAGGAGACTACTAATAAGTGACTGAACCCAGGCCACATCCCAATAATCAGAGGAAAAAACAATAGAGGAATGCCCCAGGGATTTTTCGGGCTAGGGATATAGTCGATTTAGACAGTGGAGAGCATAATTAGAAAGATTACAAAATGTTATCAATAAACCAGTTATACATAGCAATTATTAAAACCAAAAGATAGAGGTCGAGGGGTATGCAGTATACATCTAAATGTTGAATCAGAAGGTTGGTCTTGGGGTGGTAGACCAGACATTCAAATAAAGATTCAGAAATCCTGACATGTTTCGGAAAATAATTCCTTCTTCAAGGACTCATTTAGTTCAGACTTTATTTCCGAACATCAAAAAAATTGTGGAAATATATTAGCACTGTAATTTGTTTCATAAATAATTCATACATCATAATCAAAAAATATTTAAAGGTTTGAAAAATTGTATACGGCAGCAAATTTAAAATATAGCATTGGGGACGGGTTGAAAACAGACAATTGTGAATCCTTACAACCAGAGAATAAAGAAGCAATGTACATATACACATCCAATTCCACACACCGTGAGGCTGCGTGCAAGGTTCCAGCCCTTGCATGGATATGAAAACGCCAAAATTAGTGTCGTGTTGTAGACTGTAGGAAATCCCAATTTAGAAGAAATATCAAAAAAAGGGAAAAATTCAGAGGTATACGTGAGGTATACAGAAAAAGCCATTCTGTCGCAGAAATTGCGCATGTGCCTTTAGGCAGATAAGTCTACGAGGAGGCCACAGAGTGAGCCCTAAACCTAGAAATATATAAAGCGTAAGTCTAACTATAAAATAGGATTTCAGGTTTAGTATCTGACAATCAAAGTTGAAGCACTTGAAGCTTATGAACGCAGCTATACAAAGAGGTATGTTAATAAACATTCCTAACTGATCAATTTAAAGTAAGGGTATATGCAGTATATAATCCAAAACATACTTTTTAACAGGCAGAAACACTAGTGACCTTATAGATGGTGAGGGGAATCCTGGCTGTGCAGCAACAACTAGTGTGTATGCCTAATCCTATATAGGTGTGGAGGTGTAAAAATGTCCGCCCCCTGGTCGTAAATGCACCAATCATATGTGGCAAACAACTCACAGCTGGCTGTGAGGCAGGTATTGTATTACCATGCCCCGGGTCTGCTGTGTGGTATGGGCGGTGACAGGGTTGAGTGGAGAAATTTTCAGCTGGGAGCATCAGCTGATCCCTGGGCACCAACCAGTGATGCACCTCTGGACCAGTCATAACGCTCACAGCAGCTGATGGCTGGGCTGTCCCCTGGCTCCACCGCATAAATAGGCATGGTGGCGTCAGAGGGCCGCCTACATGGGAGTGTGGGCGGAAGTCTGCCCACACGCAAGATGGATTGTGTAGCCAGCGCATGTGCAGGCCCGCTATGTAACGCCCACACGTACGCTCTAATTGTAGAGCACACAGTGGCGCAGTGGTAGAAGACATCTGCCCAGAAGGTTGGCCCTGTGGCATAGCAGCACCACGGGGCCCACCCGTGCCGGGGGACAAATCTGCTGGGCACAGAAAAAACTCAACTACGGAGCAACAGGGATAATGAAGTGAAGGGTTGTACATTTGAGCATTTTTGTGTATTTCATCACATGCGTGGGATGGAGCCGAACATCTAAATGCAGAATCTATAAAAGAGAATAAAAAACACAATGGATATTATATTAGAGTAAACATTCACTGACATTGATTGCATGATCATTGTAATTATAAAGACCTATATATTACAAGTACACTTTACCACATCAGAGCTTTAGTAGAATGTGTACTATACGTGTGTATAATTAGTACATATTGCATTTCAAATGATCAAAGATGTTCCAATAAACTATATTGGATAATGTATCAAGGAAGCAAGGAGAAAAATACATCACAGTACATATTGGTATCAATGCATAAATCTAGTAAGCAAACAGAGCATACACAGAAAAGTAGGTCGTGGAAAGAAGAGATTTTAGGGAGTTAAACAGAAAACGAAAAGCAAAAAAGGAGAAAGGGGGAGAGAAGTTTAAAGTAACAGGTCCACTTGGACATAAGCCGATAAGGCTAGTTTCACACTGGGGTGGTGGGTGCGTCGGTGCTATTTTTAGCAGCGCTTTTATGTCAATTTTGCGGCACTATTCGGCCACTAGCTTTTACCCCCCACTAGCAACCGAGAAAGGGTTAAAACCAGCGCAAAGCGTAGCGCTATACACCACTCCAAAGATGCTGCTTGCATCCTGCCAGCGCACCGCTTCAGTGTGAAAGCCCTCGAAGCTATCACATTGGAGAGACAGCAGCGGCTCTTTCAGGGCGCTTTGCAGATGCTATTTTTAGCGTTATAGCGCCTGCAAAGCTTCCCAGTGTGGAAGGGGTCTTATTGTTATCGATTGTATGAACATGAGTAGGGTCAAAGGTCTTTCTCGGAGCCTCCAGAATGGAAGCCCTCTAGAAAGGGCTTAAAGTTGAAGGTCTCATTCAAGCCTGGGAGTACGGTAGCATTTAAGTCCGAGCTCCCGTTGGAGGAGAATATTGTTGAGATCGCCACCACGGGGGCACGGATGTATTCTGTCAAGCACCAAAACCTTAATATTGGTAAAGCGACCGTGATGTACTGAAGCCACATGCCTACCCAAGGGAAGGTACAGGTTGCTGTTTTTATGGCCAGGACATGGCGGTAAATTCTTTTCCACAGGTTCTGTATGGTCTTTCCTACATAGTAGCAACCACAGTCACATGATAGCAAGTATACTACAAATGTGGTCTGGCAGTTGGCAAAATGCCTGGGGGAGAAAGTCCAACCATTGGGTAGGCTTATGTTTTTACGGGTATCCATGAAGCTGCGATCAACAGACACAAATAAATCGTGTCTGTTGACTCGATTAAATGCTTTTTATCAGCATTTATGGCTGTAGTCTTTCTCTAACAAGTGTCTCTTTAAGTTTCTTGCCTCATGCCTAAATTCTGTTTCATTGGAACAGTTGCCAGCAGTAGGTTTTCTAAATAGTTTACAGGATATTATGTTGGTATCTTTATAGATTTGTACATCCAGGAAAGTAATTTTGGATTTATTGGATAACATGGTAAACTGTAAGTTAAATCTAATTATATTGAGGGCATCCAAAAAATCATGTAACATGGTAGTTGGTCCCTCCCAGAGGATGATGATGTCATCTATGTACCAGTGCCACATGTGGACATGGCACAGGTACATAGAGAGATCATCACCCTCAAAGATAGTACGCTCCCATTCCCTCAGGTACACGTTTGCGTAGCCAGGGGCACAACATGTGCCCATGGCCACCCCCTGCACCTGGAGGACCATCAAAACAAAAAACATTGTGCCTCAGAATGTAGTCGAGGGAAAGTAAGATGAACTCATTGAAGGAATCCTCATGTTGGCTGGTTTGGGATAGTATCCTCCGAATACAAGCTAGCCCTAGAGCAGGGGCCTCAAACTGGCGGCCCTCCAGCTGTTGCAAAACTACAAGTCCATCATGCCTCTGCCTGTGGGAGTCATGCTTGTAACTGTCAGCCTGCAATGCCTCATGGGACTTGTAGTTTCCCAACAGATGGAGGGCCGCCAGTTTGAGACCTCTGCCCTAGAGTATGGGGATTCCACGTCTATGGTGACTAGCATGTTTTTGTCCGATACTTGAGTTCCCTCTGTTAGGTTTTCTGTATTGTCCCTCTCAGCTCCTCTTTCCCTCAGCTGGACTTTGACGGACTTTGACGGTCAATGGAAAAACTCTCTCCCCCTCCCGTCTGTCCGGACAGGCAAAAAGACACCATACACCATATGTGGTTGATTAAGAATATGTTTATTGTTTCCAGCTATACAGAGCATATGCAATAATCAAAAAGGGGGGTTGCGGGTTGCATAGGGAGAACGCCCCATGAACAACCAATCACATTCAAGCATTTTGTTATACAATCAATATTAATCTGCAAGACATTCATAATATTTCTGCCTTCAGACTCAACGTCACAATTTACTCTAAAAATGTTCCACGCAATATATGTCCTTGACAAGGTTCTCAGCATTTTCTGGTAAACACTTTTTTGGTAAACACGCCAAGGAAAAAGCTACCATGAGAAGCACATTTTCTACAGAGAAGTAAACTTGTTATGAGAAAGTGTGAGATAAACAGAGTTAGAGTGAGTTTCTACAGAAAAACATCTTTGTACAATATTATTAAATCTTAAAGGGTAACTCTACACTTCCCACATTTCCTTACAATTAGGGTTGAGCGAACCCGAACTGTAAAGTTCGGGTCCGTACCGGACTTTTGGGTGTCCGGGACCCGAACTATTGGCTGTAAGGTCGGGTTCAGGTCCGGTGTTTGGCGATGTATTGGTGCCTTTTTAACAGCTGCAGGGCAGCCAATCGACGCTAGTTTCACTAGTGTGCCCTTAGAAGCCATCACAGCCATGCCTACTAATGGCATGGCTGTGATTGGCCAGTGCAGCATGTGACCCAGCCTCTATATATAGTCCAGACACACAGCACACAGCGTCATTCTGCTATAGACAGGTTCCTGTGCTGCTGAGAGAGAGGATTTTTAGGAGTTAGTGTGATAAAGTCAGTCAGTCAGTCCACATTCCTTAAATTTTCTTCTAATTAGTTAGATCAGTGAGCGATCTAGATAGCTAGAGTAGGGAGTTTCTTTATTAAGCAAAAGAAAGAGGCAGAGAGAATTATTGAAGAGATTCCTAAATCCATTGTACCCTGGCTGGGGTGCAGTGCACAGTCTTTTAACAGTGCCATGAGGCCAGTGCCAGACAAAATATAAAAGTTTTACCTGCAAGCTCAGTGCACCATTAGGACCAACACTGCATATAGTAAGAGATACACCATAGTCTGTGTGTATTCTGCTATTGGAAAAACATTGCAAAAAAATCTAATTTTGCAGTGTTTTTTTTTTTCCCAATAGCATTTTCTGCGTGTTCATAAACGCTTTAGACACTGTACGTGTATTCTGCTATAGACAAAAACACCCATTTAGGGCGAGATCATAAATTTTGAAAATATGAGGAGATCATCAAAAAGGGGACGTGGCCCGGGTCGTGGTGCTGCTGGTGGCGCTCCTGTTGCAGGGAGAGGATGTGGTCGATCTGTGCCAGCTACACGCACTAGTGAAACACCTTCCCCAGGTGCGAGTAGGCGACAGAGCCTGCAGCGGTATTTTGGCGCACCTAATGAGGCTGTACGAATGTTGAGGCCAGGACAAGTACAGGCGATAGTATATTGGGTTGCTGACAGTGCCTCCGGTTCCTTCACATTGTCTCCCACCCAGTCTCCTGATGAAAGTTAATAAGTTTTTCCAGAAAGTGCGTATTCTGGGGTATTCCCACCATATGTGCGGCATTGTGCCGTTGAGTTTCTGAGGTTCTTAATGACTTCCTGTACCTCTTCTGCTGAGAAGGGGGCCTCCAGCATTTTATTTTTATTTTTTATTTTTTTATGTTATTTTAAGTTATTTCCCTATCCACATTTGTTTGCAGATCACTTGCCATGCTCTTAACAACATTTTGTTGCCATTTGCAGCCCTCTAGCCCTTTCCATTACTTTTTTACAGCCATTTTAGTGTTCAAAAGTTCGGGTCCCATTGACTTCAATGGGGTTCGGAGTTCGAGGTCAAGTTCGGGTCAAGTTCGGTCCCGAACCCGGACTTTTTTCCGAAGTTCGGCCGAACCCGCTGAACCCGAACATCCAGGTGTCCGCTCAACTCTACTTACAATCCCTCCTTTGATCATAGGAGACTTAAAAAAAGTCTCCGCAGATCACTCACTTTACCACCTACAGTGGTGTGAAAAAGTGTTTGCCCCCTTCCTCATTTCCTGTTCCTTTGCATGTTTGTCACACTTAAGTGTTTCGGAACATCAAACCAATTTAAACAATAGTCAAGGACAACACAAGTAAACACAAAATGCAATTTGTAAATTAAGGTGTTTATTATTAAAGGTGAAAAAAAATCCAAACCATCATGGCCCTGTGTGAAAAAGTGATTGCCCCCCTTGTTAAAACATACTATAACTGTGGTTGTCCACACCTGAGTTCAATTTCTCTAGCCACACCCAGGCCTGATTATTGCCACACCTGTTCACAATCAAGGCATCACTTAAATAGGAGCTGCTTGACACAGTAAGGTCCACCAGAAGATCCTTAAAAGCTACACATCATGCCGAGACCCAAAGAAATTCAGGAACAATTGAGAAAGAAAGTAATTGAGATCTATCAGTCTGGAAAGGGTTATAAAGCCATTTCCAAAGCTTTGGGAATCCAGCGAACCACAGTGAGAGCCATTATCCACAAATGGCGAAGACATGGAACAGTGGTGAACATTCCCAGGAGTGGCCGGCCGCCCAAAATTACCCCAAGAGCGCAGCGACAACTCATCCAAGAGGTCACAAAAGACCCCACAACAACGTCCAAGGAACTGCAGGCCTCACTTGCCTCAGTTAAGGTCAGCGTTCATGCCTCCACCATCAGGAAAAGACTGGGCAAAAATGGCCTGCATGGCAAAGTTCCAAGGAGAAAACCACTGCTGAGCAAAAAGAACATCAAAGCTCGTCTCAATTTCTCCACAACACATCTTGATGATCCCCAAGACTTTTGGGACAACATTCTGTGGACCGATGAGACAAAAGTGGAACTCTTTGGAAGGTGCGTGTCCAAGTATATCTGGCGTAGAAGGAACACTGCATTTCAGAAAAAGAACATTATACCAACAGTAAAATATGGTGGTGGTAGTGTGATGGTCTGGGGCTGTTTTGCTGCTTCAGGACCTGGAAGACTTGCCGTGATAAAAGGAACTATGAATTCTGCTGTCTACCAAGAGATCCTGAAGGAGAATGTCCGACCATCTGTTCGTGTACTCAAGCTGAAACGAACTTGGGTTCTGCAGCAGGACAATGATCCTAAACACACCAGCAAGTCCACCACCGAATGGCTGAAGAAAAACAAAATGAAGACTTTGGAGTGGCCTAGCCAAAGTCCTGACCTGAATCCTATTGAGATGTTGTGGTATGACCTTAAAAAGGCCGTTCATGCTTGAAAACCCTCTAATGTAACTGAATTAGGACAATTCTGCAAAGATGAGTGGGCCAAAATTCCTCCAGGACGCTGTAAAAGCCTCATTGCACGTTATCGCAAACGCTTGGTTGCAGTTGTTGCTGCTAAGGGTGGCCCAACCAGTTATTAGGTTTAGGGGGCAATCACTTTTTCACACAGGACCATGATGGTTTGGATTTTTTTTCACCTTTTAATAATAAACACCTTCATTTACAAATTGCATTTTGTGTTTACTTGTGTTGTCCTTGACTATTGTTTAAATTGGTTTGATGTTCCGAAACACTTAAAGCGGGATTCCACCCTAAAGTGGAACTCCCGCTTTTCGGAACCCTCCCCCCCTCCGGTGTCACATTTGGCACCTTTCAGGGGGGAGGGGGGTGCAGATACCTGTCTAAGACAGGTATCTGCACCCACTTCCGGGCATAAACTCCCACGGGAGTTTACGTCACCTCCTGTCCCGGCGCGCTGTCTGCCGGGACACACACGTGACCCGGCAGACGGCGCTGAAGATTCTCATTGCGCCGCGCGACTCGCGCATGCGCAGTAGGGAATCGGGAAGTGAAGCCACTTCCTGATTCCCTCACCGAGAATGGCGCCGGCTACAGCAGGGAGCCGAGCGATCGATCGCCCTCTGCTGCCGACACCGCTGGACCCTGGAACAGGTAAGTGTCCATTTTTTAAAAGTCAGCAGCTGCAGTATTTGTAGCTGCTGGCTTTTAAATTTTTTTTTTTTTCAGTACAGTCCCGCTTTAAGTGTGACAAACATGCAAAGGAACAGGAAATGAGGAAGGGGGCAAACACTTTTTCACACCACTGTATGTCCTGAGTAGAACATGGTCAGAACATTTGATTGTCACATAAATAGAAAAAAAAGAAAAATTGTCCAGGTGCTGCATTTTGGCTCACAGGGAAATGTTATGGCAAGAATGGTTTGGGCGGCTAAGGGGTTTTGTGAGAGGGGGCAATAGTGGCTGAGTCTCTTCTTGTGCAGTTTATTGGAGGGGGCTGCTCCTCCATTTTCTTTTATGTCTCCTTCATCTGTGGGCTCTTCTTCAATCTTGATGCATGGATCCATTGCAGGCTTTGATCCGTCAGAATTGCTGTCCTGGAGACCTTGAGGACTTCAAATGGACCATGGAAGACGGGGCCTGGTTGTTTGCGGACTGCAAGTTGTTTGATCAGTACCTTATCCCCCGGGGCGAAAGGATGTGTTGGTTCTGTGGAAAGAGGAAGAAAGGTGACAGCAACCTTGTCATAAGTTTCAGCAAGGCTACTTACCAGATATTTCACGTGCTCTTCCTGTAAGGAATATAAGTTAGATTCCTCGCCTATCTTAGGGGCTCTTTGAGCGGGTCTTCCCATGAGGATCTCAAAGGGGGACAGTCCTATCCTAGCAGGGGGGGGGTGGTCCTTATCTGGAAGAGCACCCCGGGAAGAAAATGAAGCCAGTTCTTCATGGTACCTTGTGCGGCCTTTTTCAATTTGTCTTTAATATTTCTATTCATTCTCTCCACTACTCCTGCACTCTGGGGGTGATAGGGGATGTGGAGCTTCCATTGTATCCCCAGAACTCTCACTAACTCTTTGGTACGTTTTGCTGTAAAAGCGGGGCCCTTGGTCAGAGTATATGGTAGCTGGCAGACCAAACGCTGCTAATCCAATGATTGGTCTCTCCTGTTACGGGAATAACTTCCAGCAAAATGACGTATTATTACGCAAAGATATTTGATATTACCTTTCTGTTTGGGCATGTGTGTGCCTAAGGGTGCTGGTAAGTGTCCCTGAACATTATTCTGGGCACAAGTTAAGCAGGAATCAATTAGTTGTTCAATCAATAGGTGAGTGGAATTGGTGAAAAAATTCTGGTTATACATTTGGTGTAGGGGTTTCTTACCTATGTGTCCGGGGCCATGGAGATAATCAAAGGGGCTACTGTTTCTGGAATACCCATAATCCCCTTCTTGTTTGACCACAAGCCGTCCGAGTTGTGTGTCAAACCATGCTATTCCCAACAGGTAATATCAGACAATTGAGCTTTCTTCTGTAGTAATGTGGCTAGGGCTGGGAAATTTGGGGACAAAAATCTGTAGAAAACAATTGGAGGGTTGGCTCTTTGATTGTTTTCTCAGCAGCAATTTTGCTAAGTCGTTTCCCTTAGTAGCGTCAGATTTGTTATAAGAATGACCTTTTACTTTTATGACATTCATTTTTGAGGGTAAATGAAGTGCACTTAATAAATCCTCTACCCAGACTTGATTTGAGATTTGCGTATTATCCGCTGTCTTGTACCCGCGGGCCTTCCAGATAACACCATAGTCGTGAACGACCCCAAAAGTGTATCTACTATCAGTGTAAATGTTTACTTTTTGTCCTTTGAATAACTGACAGGCACGTGTCATAGCATAGAGCTCTGCCTGCTGAGCTGAAGTTGCTGCTAGTGGTTTCGCTTCTAATATTATGTCTGGTAAAGTCACTACAGGATACAGTATCATCGCTTGGTCTAGAACAGCTGCCGTCAACAAAAATATTTATTTAGTCAGTAGATGTAGAAATGTTTTGTGAAAGGTGCACTACAGTATGTGTTGTGTACAATGTAGTATCAGTTCCTAAAGTGATTTTGGATGTTTCTTTTACTGTCATTGCACAGGCAGCGACAGCTTGTAGGCAAGCTGGCATTCCTTGCACCTGAACGGGGAGTTTTTTGGATAGATAAGCCACGGGTCGGTAGTGGGTACCATGAGCTTGGGCCAGCACGGCAGCCAGCGCAGGGCCCCTGACTATACAGTAAAGCACAAAGGATTTCTTATGATCTGGTAAACCTAGTGCCGGAGCACTGGCCAAAGACTGTAATAAGGCATGAAAGGCTTGTGTCATTTCCTAAGTGTAAATCACCTGCTTGGGGGCAGTGGCTGCAGTAGAGGGGCGCAAGATTGAATCATAAAAAGAACAATCTGCCTGCAGTAGACAATAGAGCCAAGAAAAGAAAGGAGCGCTGCCTTATCTTTGGGTGGGCCGAGACAGGTCAGAGTCTTGACTCTTTCTGGGGACACTTGCCTGGTCCCGCCTGAGATAATACATCCTAGGTATTCCACCCTCTCCCTACACCACTGGATCTCTTTGCGAGACACCAAGTGACCCTTAGGAGATAAGTGAGTCATCAGGCTTTCAGAGTCTTCTGCACACTGTGCCCCGCTCTCACTACATAACAGTAGGTCATCTACATATTGCAGGAGTACTGATCCCTGTGAGGGCACCCAGTCATCCAGGGTTAGTTTTAACACCATGGAAAATGCTGCAGGACTGTCCACAAAGCCTTGAGGAAGACGGGCCCAAATCAGTTGGCCCGAGCCCCAGGCAAAGGCAAAGATCCTTTGGAAATCCTCGTGAACATCAATGCTAAAGAAAGCATAAAGAAAGCATTGGACAAGTCTAGTACCGTATATACAGTGGAGGAAGCAGGGATGTTTATAAAAATTCCCATGATGTCTGAGACTAGTAGTGGAAGTGGTTAAATACATTTGTTCACCCCCCCCCCTCAAATCCTGCACTAGCCTCCACTCGCCGCTGGCTTTCTTTACTGAATGGGTGTATTCCAGGGACTGATAATGGGTTTTAGAATGCCTTTCAGCATGTATGTGGTGATCTGTGGTGCTATACCCTGTACTTCGTCGGCATGAAGGTAGTATTGTTTCTGAAAGAATGGTATGATGTTTGGTTTGCCCATATCGGGTGAGTCTCTAATGCTGCAGGTATGATCATAAAGTAAAACGTCAAATCTTTTCTTTTTGGCATAGTCAAGTCACATGTTGCTGTAGGTCAAATTTAATGTTACCCCTAATGAAGACATGAGGTCTCTTCCCTTTAGACATAAGGGGCAGTCAGTGAGGATGGCAAAGGTTTGTCTGGTCAAACTTTAAGGACTACCTGTGGAAGTGTTTTCCAGTGGGAAGAGAAGAAATGCATTACCAAGGAGGGAATCTGCTCCGGGCCAGGGGGGGGGGGGGGGTCAGGGGTTTGCCCACTTAGTATTGACCAGTTTAATTACCTGGGTCACCTTTGGATCTTCCATAGCCAATTTCGTAGTCAATTCCAATGAAGGATAAAGTTTTTCCTTTGGCTTTTCCTCATTATCAGTTTTAATCATAGCATGGGGTGGCCGAGGTACTGGTGCCAAACGCAAAATAATACTCTGAATCCCCTATGTCATAACAAGGGGGTTGGACAGGGGCAGAGGCAAGTGTTGGTTTTTTAGGGGACTTGTCTAAGGAAGGATGAGGCTTCTCTAATGGATGAGGGAATCGCTTCTTCTACTCTTTTAATGCTTTACACCACATTTTATAACATTTAGTCATATATTCTTTATTATAAGGAAACTGTGGATAATTATACTGCTTATGTTGGCCACACATTTTAGTGACTTCTTCCCATTCCTCTGCAGGACATGGTCCGCACTCACTTAGCCCCGCAATTTTGTAGAGCATGTGCTCTGGTCATTATGTTTTTCCAGAAGGGTTCAGTATAATATGTTCCATAGTTTCCAGACACGAAATCTAAAGGAGTGGGCTGACCCGGCTTACCTTCCGAACCTCCTTTTCCCGGCAGATTTCCCATGTTTACAATTCTTATACTTTATTTTATATTATAACTCTATTTATACACATCAGCTGTAGAACATACAGTCAATGACTTAGGACAAGCCACAAAAGTTTCACCCGTTCCGCATTCAATAGTACCTATGACACCTTTAACAGTTAAAGCTTCTTGAAATTTAAAAGTTTTTATTCTTGGCAAAATGCCAAAAAACACTCCCTTTGGCCAGAGGTTCCCCTGATTATAAGCAAGCTTTGTACGTTATTACTTTCCTTATTCTTATAACCAAACAATTTTTATTTATATTTCAAATTTCTTGGAAAAGTGCCAACAGGTTTAAATAGTACTTTCAATTGCTGTAATACTAATGTCGCAAACAATTCCCCACTATCCATTACGGTTGGTGAGATATTAGCATTTGAATCCTTGTTGGCAAAACGCCAAAATATTCAAAATTTGCACTTGACTTCCCCTGCGCAAGAGATGTCAGTGGCAAAAGGAATTATTCACATAGCATGTTTTGATCAAAAGTTTGCCTCACCAGTCTATGTATTACCCCAGAAAAATGTTACAACGTCCCTGATGTCACAATGTATCAAAGACCCCGTCCCTGGAACACAAAACTATTATGTATATTAAACCTGGTAATAACCTCCGGGAATACTAGCAACCAAATAAGTATTTGATCCCTCATACACAAATAATAGGTCTGTTAAACACTCTGGGCAGCGTCCTGCCAAAAACACTTAAACATTACAAATATGACATTAAAATGATTTAGAGGTTTCCAATGACCAGTCCTTCTGGTTAAAAACAAGGTTTTCAACCTCCTATGGTATTAATACAATATATGGGAGGGATCATGGCCAATTTAGCGAGGTATCCCCTATATTTTGATACCTGGGATCCCGGAATTCTCGACAGGTATATCCCGTTCTTTTATATTAATACCCAGGATCCTGGTAAACCTCGTCAGGCATCCCTATTTATGAGCTGTGTTATAATTCTCCTGGGATCCTAGACCGGCATCCCTGCTTAATGTCCCTATCTCTCAGGCAAGCTAATTAGCTAATTAAATTAATCAATTATGCCTTGAGTTCTATAATGCGACGGGTTATAACATTGACAGAGTAAGCTGTTCAAAAATACTTTGAAAAATAAATTTTAAAGAAAGCTTACCTGTTCAAATGTACCCCACTTCTCTGGTACCATTTGTTTTCTGTATTGTCCCTCTCAGCTCCTCTTTCCCTCAGGTGGATTTTGACGGTCAATGGAAAAACTCTCTCCCCCTCCCCTGTCTGTCTGGACAGGCAAAAAGACACCATACACTGTATGTGGTTGATCAAGAATACGTTTATGTTTTCCAGCTATACAGAACCTATGCAATAATCAAAAAGGGGGGTTGCGGGTTGCATAGGGAGAACGCCCCATGAACAACCAATCGCATTCAAGCATTTTGTTATACAATCAATATTGATCTGCAAGACATTCATAATATTTCTGCCTTCAGACTCAACGTCACAATTTACTCTAAAAATGTTCCACGCAATATATGTCCTTGACAAGGTTCTCAGCATTTTCTGGTAAACACTTTTTTGGTAAACACGCCAAGGAAAAAGCTACCGTGAGAAGCACATTTTCTACAGAGAAGTAAACTTGTTATGAGAAAGTGTGAGATAAACAGAGTTAGAGTGAGTTTCTACAGAAAAACATCTTTGTACAATATTATTAAATCTTAAAGGGTAACTCTACACTTCCCACATTTCCTTACACCCTCAATGAGTTGTAATAAGTGAATAGTGTCTCTAACACATAAGAAGGTAATGATGTTACAAAGGGTCTACCACTCTCGATAAATTTTCAGTAATGGGGCCATTGCCAGAAACAATGGACCTTCCTGGAGGATCCACCTAATTTTTGTGGATCTTGGGAAGGGAGTAGAATGTGGCTGTTTTTGGAAAGGCTGTACGGACAAAGTTCCACAATTGTCCACCAATAAGTAAACATCCTCATTAAAGACCATGATAGTTTCAGGTTTGATTGGATGGTTCCAAACAGAATTGGTCAAGATTTTGTTACACATTGATACATATTTGTCATTGTCCATCAGGACAATGTTGCCCCTTTGTCTGAGGGCTTTATTGTTATATTGCAGTTACTGGATAGCTCTTTTAGGGCTATTCTTTGGCCAAGAGTCAGATTATTGTGTTTCTCCATTGGGGTGTCAAGGCATCTTATTTCTTGGCAAGTTAGCCTGAGAAATGTGTCAATTCCGTGATTTGAGCTAGTAGAGGGGTATATGTCTGATTTTCTTCTTTAATTTAGATTGAGTGGTCAACTCAGTCATATCAGAAGATGGATTATCAATTTCCTTGAATCTCCTGGAGTCGTCTTCCTCCAGGAGAGCATTAAGGTTAGCCAATGCTTTCCGCTCACTGATGCATAATTTCTGCGACAGAAAGGCTTTTTCCATATACCTCACAGATAATCGCCCCATATTCTGCTCTTTTGATCAGAATTTTTCCCTTTTTTGATATTTCTTTTAAATTGGGATTTCCTACAGTCTACAACACAACGCTACTTTTGGTGTGTTCACATCTATGCGAGGGCTGGAGACTTGCATGCAGACCTCACGACATGTGGAATTGGATGTGTATATGTACATTGCTTCTCTATGGTCTATTTGTAAGTATTTTTTGGATTCACAATTGTCTGTTTTCAACCTGTCCCCCATGCTATATTTTAAATTTGCTGCCTTATACAATTTTCCAAATATTTAAATATTTTTTGATCATTATGATGTACGAATTATGTATGAAACAAATTACAGTTCTAATATATTTCCACTATTTTCTGATGTTAGGCAGTACAGTCTGCACTAAATGAGCCCTTGAAGAAGGAATTATTTTCTGAAACATGTCGGGATTTCTGAATATTTAAGTGAATGTCTGGTCTACCACCCCAAGACCAACCTTCTGATTTAACGTTTAGATGTATACTGCATACCACCCGACCTCTATCTTTTGGTTTTAACAATTGCTATGTATAACTGGTTTATTAGTAAAATGTTGTAATCTTTCTAATTACGCTCTCCACTGTCTTACTCGACTATATCCCTAGCCCGAAAAATCCCTGGGGCATTCCTCTATTTTGTTATTTCAAGAACTACAGCCATCTATACCAGTCAAAGAATGGAAACGGACAGGGTTCATAGAGCCCTCACACCACGTAAAGCTGATGGACCGCTGCACGATCTATTTGCCAAATTTCACTATTTTCGCACCAAAAAACAACTCCTGGCTGCAGCTTGAGTGAAAGATGAACTGAGCTTCCAGGGACATACTTATCAGCTATTTTCTGACCTCTCCCAGCTCACTATTTCTAAAACATGGGCTTTGAAGCCGCTTCCCCAAGTTCTACAATGACATCAAATCGAATATCAATGGGGTTTCCCAATTTAAATAATTTTTAAGCACCAAGGCTCTAAATATGTGCCATTCTGCTTTTACAAGACATGCAGCTTTTAGAACGCCCTCTCATCCAAATTTGCATGCAAAGTCGATCGGCCTCCCACTCTCTCCAAAAACCAGCGGCTAATGGAAGTAAAATTCACCAAGGGCAATCAAAGCGTGGTCATTTTGCTTCTCCTATGCCAGCTTCTGATGAATCTATGGACTGATCATCTTCATTTCTTGATCCAATGCCAGTTGTCAATATACCTGGCCCATCTAGTTATTCAGATGGCTAGAAAGTTATATTTGTTTTATCTTGCTTTTTGCAAGTACATAACTGTTATTTGACTTGTATACTTCTCATATACTTCTGATACTGCTGATCTCCCTTTTACTGATAGCAGTATGCTACCAGCTTTACTTTATTACATAGCCTTGTGCTATTATTTGTTTTTATTTTTATATTTGATGCTTTGTTACGTGGTTGCTCCTTACCCTAATATTTATGTACCCCCTTTTGGGCTTTTACAGCACATTTTAGGGTAGCAGAAAATACCGGGACATAGTTATCAACCTTCTATATGTATTATATTGGCAGTGCTCCCTTTGGAAGTGTTTTGTTCCCCCAGTTAGCTACCCTCAGATCCCCATTAATATTATGTGGATATCGGATGGTAGCCCTTTGGCCTCTGGTGGACCGCTAGTCGCTCCTCTAGTATGCCCTTGTGTTTTGTTCTTCGCTCTCTATACTATATTGCAAATTTTAAATACATTTGCTCTACGAGAGCTAGTTCTCCTTTTCTTCTATTCTTTACTTTTTCCTACTTCTTTTCCTGAGGTCCCATTTTATATATCGTTAAATCATCTGTTATTCAGTGTCTAACATCATTATTATGGCCCCCCTAAATGTTTTGATTTTAAATGTCCAAGTTCTTAATATACCACATAAAGGTACCAAGGCATTTTGCTCTTTTGCATATTCTTTGTCTACAAGAGACTCATTTTACAGTTCAAGCCACCACCAAATTTTTTAGTACCTCTTATCCAAAAGTATTTACAGCCTCAGCAGTTACTAAATGACAAGGGGTTCTTAGTTTTCCACCGTACAACCCCAGTTGTACCAACATCTGAAATTAAAGACCACGAGGGTCGTTATCTCATACTTACTGGATACATTTCAGATGTAGCGGTAACCATACTATCATATTATGCTCCTAATAAACACCCAACCTCTTTTCTTTTCCATGTAGTTGATACCCATAAATTAGGTACTGTGATACTATGTGGAGATTCAGACCAAGTCCTCGTTCCCTTTTTCGATAAATCCCCACCCTGTCCCTCTTCCAGTCCTTCTAAACTTTAATTTTCAACAATTTCTAAATATAACTTGTTTGACTCCTGGCGTGAGTTTTAACCCAGCTCGCCGACGCTTTACTTACTACTCTCATCCACTTAAATCATTCTCTAGGATTGATTGTATTTTCCTAAATCTAGGTACCAGAAGTCCTTTGTTCGATCATTATACCCTTTACCTGGTCTGATCATAGTGCAGTTTGTACTACCAGCTCCTCCCCTGTCCCAAAAGCGCGATATATATCCTGGTGTATAAACCATTTGATTTTAACTCACCCATCTCAGTCATTAGATATCAAGTGCGCTCTATTTGACTATGAACACTTCTTCAGATATTTCTCCACTCATTTCTCAAACGTGAGCGCAAACTCCTCCCCCAAAAATTTGAAACTGATTTTAATTCTTAAAATAACGCATTTCAAAACTCTCCCTCCCCTCTTCTAAAGCTAAACTTGATAGGGCCCGTTTAGAGTTTGACTTGTTTCTTACCGACTCTGCAGATAAACTTTTACGCAAATCACACACCTCTAGTCCCTCAAGGCAAACAAACCTGATACCCTATTAGCTCAAACCTTGCGTTCACTGCATAAACCCACAACATCTGTGTGACTTAAGCTAAATCAAGATAATATTAAGTAAAAGTAATCCTGTCAAAATTTTACACACCTTTCGCTCAAAACTTGCTAAATTATACTCTTAAAACTATAACGTTGATCACACAGCTGCTGATGCCATTTTTTCCCATATCACACTTGCAACACTTTCCCATACTCATTGTGAAAGACTTGAGTGCCCAATTTCTGCAGCAGAAGTTAGTATGGCTATCAAAGCTGTAAAACCTAATAAGCGTCCTGGCTCAGATGGGTTTTCAGCTTCTTATTACAAGAAGTTTTCTGATATTTTAACTCCTTTCCTGACTGAAGCATTTCATTTGTTGCTGAAGAACACTCTTTTCATTCAGAATCGTTATTAGCCATAATCTCTGTTACCTAAACCTAAATCTGATACAACCTCCTGGACAATTTATCGTCCTATTTCACGCCTTAATCGTGACATAAAATGTTTAGCCAAAATACTAGCAACTTGTTTAAATCAGGTGATAGGTGAACTTATTCATCATGATCAAGTTGGGTTTATCCCCCTACGAAGGGCAGGTGATAATTTGTTACCTGCTCATGCAGCCAAATCTAAACGTTTGAAAAGAAAAGAAAAAATGAGTAGCGCTAGACCAAAAAATGCATGAAATAAATATTCATGTGATGTGTTGACCATATAGTGATCATAAATTAAATGAACCTACATATATGGATACCTGTGATAAACAACAAAGGACAAAAATGTGGATATAAATGTGCATAAACAATCATATATGACAATCGCACGAAAAATCGCACTTGACAATAAATAATATTGCACTTGACAATAAATAATATTGAATAATATTGTGATGAAAAAGTTGTGAACAAAAATGTAATGAATGAATAAATAAATTAATAAATAGTGCAAGTCCAAACAAATCTTCATAAAAGTTCCAGGCTGCTGGTATCTGTCATATCTCCAGGGAGACCTAAAGAGGAATATCTTTACAAAGGCATGTGTGACACCCTGTAGTGGGGTGTCAACTGCTTCTGGTAAGAAGTAAATCTCAACCCTTTTCTTGGTGGCGGATCACGTGGGACAGTTTTGGAGTTTTTTTACTCACAGAAATGGACTGATTTATTTGCCAGTCACTGCACGGGTGGAACTTTTATGAAGATTTGTTTGGACTTGCACTATTTATTTATTCATTCATTTAATTTTTGTTCACAACTTTTTCATCACAATATTATTCAATATTATTTATTGTCAAGTGCAATATTATTTATTGTCAAGTGCGATTATTCGTGCGATTGTCATATATGATTGTTTATGCACATTTATATCCACATTTTTGTCCTTTTTGTTTATCACAGGTATCCATATATGTAGGTTCATTTAATTTATGATCACTATATGGTCAACACATCACATGAATATTTATTTCATGCATTTTTTGGTCTAGCGCTACTCATTTTTTCTTTTCATTTGTTATCACTGTGGTTATGTTTTACAGTTGAGTTGCAGCTTCTGGCCAGGCTTTCTCAAGCCTTTGTATTGTTAACGTTTAGCCATACCCTTTCCCGGGTATATTCCCCGCAGCGCAGTTTCTTTTCCCCCATTTTCTGTCAAATCTAGACGTTTACCAACATGTTTTCTTTCCCTTGATATTACAAAAGCTTTTGACACAGTCTTGTGGTCCTATCTTCAGAACACTCTTCAAAAATGGGGGTTTGGACTCCATTTCTTGAAGTGGATTTCATCCCTATATGATAAACCGAAAGCATATATCAAATATGCCGGTTTTAAATTTGATCTATTCCCTATTGGAAGTGGCACCCGTCAAGGATGCCCTCTTTCCCCACTTCTTTTTTTTCTCTCATCGAGCCGCTTGCCCAACTGATTAGATCGGACCCAAACATTAAAGGTATTGAATTAGGCGGATATCATCATAAAGTCTGCCTTTTTGCTGATTATATTTTACTCTTTATGACCTCTCCCCATATCACAGCACCTAATCTCCTTTCTATCTTACACCGTTCTTCACACATTTCAGGTCTGACAATTAATTAACAAAAAATGTTTTAGGCTGAAACCCCCCCGCCCCCTCGGCTTATACTCGAGTGAGGATGCCCATCTGCAGCCATACCTTTTGATTACTAAAACAGCGAGTGTCTCCTGCTGTGTTATGCAGTCTGTTCAGCAGCCGTGATAGAGGAACACTGATACAATGCTGGAAAACTGTATCAGTGTTCTGTCTATTACGGACGAGGAGGAGGCGGGACTTTGTTACAATGGATGGCCACCGAACAGACTGCATAACACAGCAGGAGACACACACTGTTTTAGTAATCAAAGATACGGCTGCAGGTGGGCACAATGAGGCTGCAAATGGGCACAATGAGGCTGCAATTGGGCACAGTGAGGCTGCAAATGGGCATTGTTTACCCAGTAGCTGCTGCATTTTCCCACCCTAGGCTTATACTCAAGTCAATACGTTTTCCCATTTTTTTTGTGGTAAAATTAAGTGCCTCGGCTTATATTCGGGTCGGCCTATACTCGAGTATCTACGGTATCTACCGTACCTACAATCAGAGACTGTTTTCCCAGATGTTGCGTTTTGAGCATATATGTAATTATATTCCACATATCAGAGGACTTGTTATGATTCTTTATAAACAAATTCTAGCTAGTTTTGATACTAGCCCCCCTCCCTGTGTTTCTAAATGGGAACAAGATCTAAACTGTTCATTCAATGATACTGAATGGTCCAGTATATGGTTAGCCACTAAATCTGCTTCCTGTCGTTGCTGTGGAAACAAATTATAAGGTGCTTTCTCGTTGGTATTTAGTTCCTGCTAGGTTAGCAAAATATGCTCCAGATTACCCAGCAGCTTGTTTTCACGGCTGTTCAGATCCTAGCACCTAACTCCATCTATGGTGTTATTGTCCAATAGCCCAAAAATGGCCCAAACATTTTGGAAGGCAGTTTTTGATTTAGCTTCTAATGTGTTCGAAACTTCCATACAACCCAATCCTGTAATAGCTCTTTTGAATCCAAAACCAGATGGCATTACACAGAATCAATTTCACCTTCTTTTACAGCTCTTAACAGCTGCAAAACAAACCATGGCTAAGGAATGGAAAACTCAAAATCTGATTGTAGCTGAAACCATTCAGAGAAACAATAGAGCCCTTGTGCATGCTAAAATGGAAGCAATTGAGAGTGATCGGATCTGCAAATTTGAAAAACTTTGGTTACCTTGGGTTAAACAGTGTTTAACTCCTGACGTTGACACTTTACTATTCTATATTCTATTTAGGGATCTATATCTCTTCAGATATAAAGCGCCTATATGATCTAAACTATGGCTTAAAATGAGTGTAATTCCCAAGCTTATTTACGTTTTACATATCGTACCCATAACACTCCCACAGATATTCTTTAAACAAATACGAAGGGCTTTTATGACCTTTGTGTGGGGAGATAAACATCCCATGTTGGCACACGAGATTTTGATGAGACCAAAATGGGAGGGTGGGGTGGGACTTCCGGATATAGGGTTTTATTACAGAGCCATGGCCCTGGTTCGTATAATGAACTGGTGCCATTAATCTGCTAGTAAAATTTAAGTGCCCTTGGAGAAAAAAGCAGGTAGACACTTGGCCGGAGCCCTCTGGATTCCGGTTTCCTACAGGGGGTTGTCGAAATGTGCATCCCTGGTTCCTCCCCCCCTCCGGTGTCACATTTGGCACCTTTCAGGAGGGAGGGGAGCAGACACCTGTCTAATACAGGTATTTTGCTCCCACTTCTGGCATAGATACCCAAGCCAACCACGGGTATCTACGCCACTTAACGCCCCCCCCCCCCCGCTGTCTTCTGGTAGACACACGGGTCCCAGAAAACAGCAGGGACCAGTGGGATAGCGCAGCGCGAGCCGCGCAGTAGGGAACCAGGAAGTGAAGCCGCAAGGCTTCAGTTCCTAATTCCCTTACCGAGGATTGTGGCGTCAGCACCCGACAGCCCAGGGATAGATCATGTAGTGGGGTATTCCTGCACTACCGTGGGAGGGTAAGGGCGGGTGGTGGGGACTGACTGGGGGGGGACTGCTGCAGGCACCTGGTGTAGGTCAAACCGTACCTACCAAACTAGATATATAGAAGTGGGGGTGGTGCTGCGCTGTTCCCCAGGGAGGTGGCCAAATCTACCACAAGGTGGCAGTAATGGGATAAAGACGTAAACCCTTTAAGTGTAGCAATCATATGAGACAATAATAGTTGATGATGCGTCTATTAAGTCGAAGTATTGCGAGTTGAGATAGATAATTCCCTTACTATACAAGATGAGGGGTATGGTGTGACCAATAACGGTTAATAAAAATTGCTATTGGTGAACCCAGGTAAAAATATATATAATAATAGAATTGTAAATAGTACTAAGGTGCGAGAGTGTAAATTGAACTAATAGCACCTACAGTGGTGTGAAAAAGTGTTTGCCCCCTTCCTCATTTCCTGTTCCTTTGCATGTTTGTCACACTTAAGTGTTTCGGAACATCAAACCAATTTAAACAATAGTCAAGGACAACACAAGTAAACACAAAATGCAATTTGTAAATGAAGGTGTTTATTATTAAAGGTGAAAAAAAATCCAAACCATCATGGCCCTGTGTGAAAAAGTGATTGCCCCCTAAACCTAATAACTGGTTGGGCCACCCTTAGCAGCAACAACTGCAACCAAGCGTTTGCGATAACGTGCAATGAGGCTTTTACAGCGTCCTGGAGGAATTTTGTCCCACTCATCTTTGCAGAATTGTCCTAATTCAGTTACATTAGAGGGTTTTCGAGCATGAACGGCCTTTTTAAGGTCATACCACAACATCTCAATAGGATTCAGCAGAATTTATAGTTCCTTTTATCACGGCAAGTCTTCCAGGTCCTGAAGCAGCAAAACAGCCCCAGACCATCACACTACCACCACCATATTTTACTGTTGGTATAATGTTCTTTTTCTGAAATGCAGTGTTCCTTCTACGCCAGATATACTTGGACACACACCTTCCAAAGAGTTCCACTTTTGTCTCATCGGTCCACAGAATGTTGTCCCAAAAGTCTTGGGGATCATCAAGATGTGTTGTAGAGAAATTGAGACGAGCTTTGATGTTCTTTTTGCTCAGCAGTGGTTTTCTCCTTGGAACTCTGCCATGCAGGCCATTTTTGCCCAGTCTTTTCCTGATGGTGGAGGCATGAACGCTGACCTTAACTGAGGCAAGTGAGGCCTGCAGTTCCTTGAAAGTTGTTGTGGGGTCTTTTGTGACCTCTTGGATGAGTCGTCGCTGCGCTCTTGGGGTAATTTTGGGTGGCCGGCCACTCCTGGGAAGGTTCACCACTGTTCCATGTCTTCGCCATTTGTGGATAATGGCTCTCACTGTGGTTCGCTGGATTCCCAAAGCTTTGGAAATGGCTTTATAACCCTTTCCAGACTGATAGATCTCAATTACTTTCTTTCTCAATTGTTCCTGAATTTCTTTGGGTCTCTGCATGATGTGTAGCTTTTAAGGATCTTCTGGTGGACCTTACTGTGTCAAGCAGCTCCTATTTAAGTGATGCCTTGATTGTGAACAGGTGTGGCAATAATCAGGCCTGGGTGTGGCTAGAGAAATTGAACTCAGGTGTGGACAACCACAGTTATAGTATGTTTTAACAAGGGGGGCAATCACTTTTTCACACAGGGCCATGATGGTTTGGATTTTTTTTCACCTTTAATAATAAACACCTTCATTTACAAATTGCATTTTGTGTTTACTTGTGTTGTCCTTGACTATTGTTTAAATTGGTTTGATGTTCCGAAACACTTAAGTGTGACAAACATGCAAAGGAACAGGAAATGAGGAAGGGGGCAAACACTTTTTCACACCACTGTAAATAAAACTACTAATAAAACACCATAAGCAGGTAATAAAAAAATCAGATATACATATAAAATCATATAAGTGAACATATGGTAAAAATGCGTCTATAGATAAACAATTCCAAAGTGCATAGTAGATGGTGAAAAAAATATAAAATCCTTAAAGTGCTAGTGCAAGTGTGCACAGGCTAAAAATGCGACTGAGTGATTGAGTGACGGATAAAACGATAAATATAATCGCATTGGAGATATGTGATGAGTAGAGGTATGTGCAGAAAAGTTGCACTGGAGTGAACAGTAGAACAATAAATATAAAGTGCAAAGTATGCGAGCATACAAAATAATGTATAAGCTGGATGAAACTAGTCAGCGTGACTATAGATGAAAAAATCCCTGGCAAAATATAAAGCTACCAGTAAACAAAGTGCAGTAGAATAAAGTTTGAAATATAAAATATAACGAAATGCTAGGTGCAGACGCAAAGTGCACACACAGATATCCTATAGGTAAAATCGCATAATGCAGGATGCGTAAAAAATAGTCATATGCGACTAAAATCGCATAGTGCAGGATGCGTATAAAATAGTCATCTGCGACTATGTTGCATGCATATAAGTCCGTGATAAATAACTCAATCCTCAATAGTTTATAAGTATATAATCATTTCTTGTGGTAAGAAGGTGAGGGTAGTGATGTGATCCTTGGGTCAAAGGTGATATCCGTGCAGTGGCGTGTTTTAAGCAGTGGGGGTCACTCCTCTTCGTGTGGGGTACACTAAAGTGAGCAATGGACCCTTACCTTGCGGCAAAGGGTTAACCGCATATAAATGATGTCAAGGGGTCTGCTTTCTTCTCCTTCCCTCACGGTGGTCTGCCTGGGTAGGTGCGTATTCCTTTTCCCTGGTTCCAGGTATATCTAGCCTTTGTAGCTCACGGCAGATGCTGGAGTGATAGGTAAAAGATGAGGGGGGGACCGTATAGTGTAGTATGTTTAAAATGTATTTGCTCAATAAAAACAGTTTAATATAGTACCTAGTGCTCACAATAGAACTCTAGGTGCTATTAGTTCAATTTACACTCTCGCACCTTAGTACTATTTACAATTCTATTATTATATATATTTTTACCTGGGTTCACCAATAGCAATTTTTATTAACCGTTATTGGTCACACCATACCCCTTATCTTGTATAGTAAGGGAATTATCTATCTCAACTCGCATTACTTCGACTTAATAGTCGCATCATCAACTATTATTGTCTCATATGATTGCTACACTTAAAGGGTTTACGTCTTTATCCCATTACTCCCACCTTGTGGTAGATTTGGCCACCTCCCTGGGGAACAGCGCAGCACCACCAGGGATAGATCAGCTTCGGGTGCCGACATCGTGGGTGCCCTGGACAGGTAAGTATTCTTATTTTAAAAAAAAAGAAATAGGCGGAATTCCACTTTAAGGAGATATTCAACAGGCAGCACAGTACATCAATGGACAGCATACAGACTTTTTTTACATAACAAGTGATGCTTAGATCAAATCACAGGTACAAATTATCCTATACATAGCGATACAAATGGATACATAGAAAGGAGAATGGAAATGGGGAGAGCATAATGATTCCAAATTATTAATAAACATATTGTGTTTCTCAAAAGGGTTAATAATTACTCTCTAACTGCAAATTAAAGGTTTTTATTTTTCCATTCCTCCCGAGGAAAAACCTTTGAGGAATGGTTTAAAACAGATGACTTCATTTAACCCTGGTGATTGTGTAGCTTTCAACTGGTGGCTCCACCGTAGCTCCATTTGGAGAAGGGTTTTATTCCAATCACCTCCTCTGGCGCTAGGGTGTATACGATCTAGAATGAAACATTTTACATTTGGGAAAATCTCACGGTGCACTAATTTGACATGACGTCCCAGAGGGAGATCAGGATTGCACACCTGCATACTACTTATACAGTGGGGATCGAAAGTTTGGGCACCCCAGGTAAAAATGTGTATTAATGTGCATAACGAAGCCAAGGAAAGATGGAAAAATCTCCAAATGGCATCAAATTACAGATTAGACATTCTTATAATATGTCAAAAAAAGTTAGATTTTATTTCCATCATTAACACTTTCAAAATTACAGAAAACAAAAAAATGGCGTCTGAAAAAGTTTGGGCACCCTGCAGAGTTAATATCTTGTACTGCCCCCTTTGGCAAGTATCACAGCTTGTAAACGCTTTTTGTAGCCAGCCAAGAGTCTTTCAATTCTTGTTTGAGGTATCTTTGGCCATTCTTCCTTACAAAAGTGTTCCAGTTCTTTGAGATTTGTGGGCTGTCTGTCATGCACTGCTCTTTTAAGGTCTATCCATAGATTTTCAATAATGTTGAGGTCAGGAGATTGTGAAGGCCATGGCAAAACCTTCAGTTTACGCCTCTTGATGTAATCCCCCGTGGATTATGAGGTATGTTTAGGATCATTATCCATTTGAAGAGGCCATCCTCTCTTTAACTTCAGCTTTTTCACAGATGGCATCAAGTTACCATCCAAAATTTGCTTACATTTTATTGAATCCATTTTTTTCTTCTACTCGTGAAATGTTCCCTGTGCCACTGGCTGCAATACAACCCCAAAGCATGATTGATTCACCCCCATGCTTAACAGTTGGACAGAGGTTCTTTTCATTAAATTCTGTGCCCTTTCTTCTCCAAGCGTACCTTTGCTCATTCCGGCCAAACAGTTCTATTTAACCTCATCGGTCCACAGAACTTGTTTCCAAAATGCCTCAGGCTTGTCTATATGTTCATTTGCAAAGTTCAAACGCTGATTTTTGTGGTGAGGACGTAGAAGGTTTTCTTCTGATGACTCTTCCATGAAGACCATATTTGTACAAGTATCTCTTTATAGTGGAACAGTGTACCACAACTCCAGTGTCTGCCAGATCTTTGTGGAGGGATCGTGCGGTCAAACGTGGGTTTTGAATTGCTTTTCTCACAATCCTGCGAGCTGTTCTGTCTGAAATTTTTCTTGGTCTTCCAGATCTTGCTTTAACTTCCACTGTTCCTGATGACTGCCATTTCTTAATTACATTCCGAACAGAGGATATCTGAAAATGCTTTGCTATCTTCTTATAGCCTTCTTCAGCTTTGTGAGCGTCAACTATTTTTAGTTTGTTTTCTAGACAACTGCTTAGAAGAACCCATGGTGCTGATTGTTGGGGCAAGGTCAGATGAGTCTGGCCATTTAAAACCTTTGAGATTGACATCACCTGGTCTTCCCAGACGATGATTGAGAACAATCCATGACACTGGCAGGTCTCAGCTTTGCAAAGGGGGCAGTGCATACTATAAATTCTGCAGGGTGCCCAAACTTTTGCAGACGCCATTTTTTTGTTTTCTGTAATTTTGAAAGTGTAAATGATGGAAATAAAATCTAACTTTTTTTGACATATTATAAGAATGTCTAATCTGTAATTTGATGCCATTTGAAGATTTTTCCATCTTGCCTTGGCTTCGTTATGCACATTAATACACATTTTTACCTGGGGTGCCCAAACTTTCCATCCCCACTTTATGCCTGTATGCCCTCCTCCAAAATTCTAATTTTGTTTTTCAAATACAAAAACAACCACAGCTGCACTGCAACATGTATATATCTCCAAATGTTCTACAATTTACAAAATGCTTGGGATAGAAAGTTTGAATTTGGAACTGTTTTTTTTTTTTGCGTCTGCATAAATTTACAATAATTGCATGTTCCACACATATAGGTTCCTTTGTACTTGCCGTGGATTTTACTTGATTCACCTTTAAATTCGCTACTGACAATCCTGTCTTTCACAGATGTAGCTTCTAAAGGTGAAGAGGGGTGTGGCAGGAACAAATTTTCCCAATGATGGATCCATTGTTAGCATGTGCCAATATCTCGCTACGATTGTTTTCATTTTTTATTGTTGATTAGTATATTTTGTAATAATTCTAAGAGGGTTGGCATCATTTTTAGATTTCTGTACATGGAGTAGTTAATTTCTAGATTTCTAGCCCCGCCAATTACAGAGGACATACAGGTATGCCCATTTGCCCACCGCTGCCATTGTGCCGACGTATATTGGCGTGCATCGATCGGCGAGTGGTTAACCACTTCAATACCAGGCACATTCACCCCTTCCAGCCCAGGACAATTTTTAGCTTTCAGCGCTGTCACACTTTGAATGACAATTGCACGATCATGCTACACTGTACACAAACACATTTTTTATAATTTTCTTCCCACAAATAGAGCTTTATTTTGATTACCTCTGGGGTTTTTATTTTTTGATAAACTAAAAAAGACCAAAATGTAAAAAAAAAAAAAAAAAAAAAAAGGTTTTCTTAGTTTTTGTCAATCACTGAGGAGTTGGCACTGAGGAGTTGGCACTGAGGAGTTGGCACTGATAAGGTGGCACTGATATGTAGAATTGATGGGCACTGATAAGGCGGCACTGATATGTAGAATTGATGGGCACTGATAAGGCGGCACTGATATGCAGCACTGATGGGCACCAATAGGCGGCAATGATATGTAGCACTGATGGGCACTGACAGGCGGCACTGACAGGCAGCACTGATGGGTACTGACAGGTGGCTGTGATGGGCACTGACAGGCAGCACTGATTTTACTGATAGGTGGTACTGATTCGCACTGATGGGCAGCACTGTTGATGAGGTACTGGCAGGTATTACTGCTGGGCACTGATTGGCACTGTGGCACTTTTTGTTGGGGGAATGCTGGGCACTGATTGGTAGCCTTTTTTGCACATCTGAGGGGGCTGTGCTGATAATAAATGTGCACAGACCCCCCCTCTGACAGGGAGAGCCGCCGATCGCCTCCGATCGGCTCTCCCTGTCAGCGCAAACCGAGGAATGTCGTTTACCGGCACTTCCTAGTTCACGTTGTGATCAGCTGTGATTGGTCACAGCTGATCAAGTGGTAAGGAGCCTCTGACAGAGGCTTCTTATCACTATCAGAGATGCGGGGTGTCAGACTGACATGCCGCACTCACGATCGCCACGCTGTGCGCCCCCACGGGTGCGCCGGTATGTTATCCTGCTTGACCTCATAGGACGCCCATTCTGGTTAACAGAACCACTTCCCAGGTGTCGTTCTGCTATAGGCCAGGCGGTAAGTGGTTAAAGTCCACCATAGGGGATTTTTTCCTTTTCTTAGTGAACAAACAGAATCATGAAGGCCAAAGAACACACCAGACAGGTCAGGCATAAAGTTGTGGAGAAGTTTAAATCAGGGTTAGGTTATAAAAAACCTACCAAGACATGGCCGTCTACCTAAACCGTCAGGCCAGGAAAGGACAGCGTTAAATCTACAGCTCAGGTGAGAGGATCGGTCCATAGGACATCTATTAGTTGTGCAAGCCACAAATCTGGCCTTTATGGTGAGAGTGGCAAGAAGAAAGCCACAAGAAGTCCCATTTGCAGTTTGAGAGAAGCCATGTCAACAAACATGTGGAAGAAGGTGCTCTGCTCAGATGATGCATACTAGCTAATTATGCCTTTGTCTTACAGGTTTTTTTTTTTTCCAGAGTTTACCACCTCTTTAAAGTGGTTGTAAACCCCATTCATGAAATCTGACCTGGGCACATATATCTGTAGTGCTTACTTATCTCTCTCCAAAGCGCTGAGTGCCATGTATTTCTGCTACTCCATTCCTCTGTTATCAGCGTGATAACTTCTGACAATTAGGGATGAGCCGAACACCCCCGGGTTCGGTTCGCACCAGAACCTTCGAACGGACCGAAAGTTCGCGCAAATTTTCGAACCCTATTCATTATAATGGACGCGAACGTTCGAAATCAAAATTGCTAATTACAACGGCCAATATGCATGTTAATGTCATAAAACAGGTTTGGGGACCTGGGTCCTGCCCCAGGGGACATATATCAATGCAAAAAGAACTTTTAAAAACTAACGTTTTTTCGGGAGCAGTCATTTTAACCACTTGCCGACCGGCGCACGACGATATACGTCGACAGAATGGCACGTACAGGCAGGAGGGCGTATATATACGTCCCTCCTTTAGCCTGTCCGTGCCATCGGGAGCGCGCCGGGAGCGGCGCGCTGCCGCGCCGGTCGGGACCCCCGTGAGTCCGGCCGCGGTCCCCGCGGACTCGATCGCCGCGGGGACTCCCGCGATCGTCTCACGGAGCGGCTGAACGGGGAGATGCCGAGATAAACAGCATCTCCCCGTTCTGCCTAGCAACTAGTGACGCCGATCTCTGCTCCCTGTGATTGGAGCAGAGATCAGCATTCACTAGCTGACAGCCACGCCCCCCCACAGTAAAAAAAACAGCCCTAGGCATACTTAACCCCTACACTGCCACCTTGTGGTTAACCCCTAAACTGCCAGTGTCATTTATACAGAAATCAATGCATTTAAATGCATTAATTGCTGTAAAAATGACAATGGTCCCAAAAATGTGTCAAAAATGTCCGATGTGTCCGCCATAATGTCGCAGTCACAAAAAAAATCGCAGATCTCCGCCATTAATAATAAAAAAAAATTATTAATAAAAATGCTATAAAACTATCCCCTATCTTGTAAACCGATCAATAATCGCTTATTGCGATTTTTTTTACCAAAAATATGTAGAAGAATACGTATCGGCCTAAACTGAGGAAAAAAAAATGTTTTTTTATATATTTTTGGGGGATATTTATTATAGCAAAAAATAAAAAATAATGCATTTTTTTCAAAATTGTCGCTCTATTTTTGTTTATAGCGCAAAAAATAAAAACCGCAGGGGCGATCAAATACCACCAAAAGAAAGCTCTATTTGTGGGAAAAAAAGGACGTCAATTTTGTTTGGGAGCCACGTCGCACGACCGCGCAATTGTCAGTTAAAGTGACGCAGTGCCGAATCGCAAAAAGGGGCCTGGTCCTTTGGCTGCAAATTGGTCCGGTCTGAAAGTGGTTAATGATGCATAAAGTGAAAAAAAAAAAGTGAAATTTTCCTTTAAATATGGTACCTGGGGGGTGTCTAAAGTATGCCTGTGAAGTGGCATGTGTTTCCCGTGTTTAGAACTGTCCCTGCACAAAATGACATTTGTAAAGGAAAAAAAGAAGCCATTTAAAACCACTTGCGGCTTTAATGTCATGTCTTGTCCTGGCCGCCATATGGCTGAAAATCCTTGAGACAAATGGCATGGCTACCCCATCACCCCCCCCACCCCAGCCCCTTTGGGTCTTGTATGGATATTAAGGGGGACCCCGCACCCAAAATAAAACCCTATACCTACAACCCTATATACTCTGAACAGCAGTATATAGGTGGTGCAAACAAGACACGGACTGTAGGTTTGTTCTTAAGTAGAATCTGAACAGGTACATTATGAAGTGTAGCTCCATCCCAAAAAAATCTATTTTTAAGCTTTTTGGAGAACATAGGGAGGGGTCATCACCCCTGTAACATTTGCTGTCTTTGCACATCTGTTCAGAACATTTCTCCTCACTTTCTGTCCCAATGACAAATGTTTTTGGAAAAGTGGTGTTTTAATTGAAACAAGGATTGGTGATAAAGCATCAGTAGAGAGGAGATACCTTTTTCCCAAATTAAATCTAACAGGATAGAATTTCCCTGCCTAGGGGTAGATTTCCTCTCACTTCCTGTTTTCTCTTTCCGTTTGCAAGTTTGAGTCGTTTTTAAGTTGAATGTTTGAAAGTAGGGGCCTGCCGTATATACTCTGCAGAAATTTGCCCTATTAGATGTTGGTGTTGCCACAAGACTGTAAGCCCTCACAGTTACTCTTGGTGGGTGCAGGAATGGGCCCTGCTGTGAGTTATTAGATCAAGATTTGTAATTGCATGCACCTGTTGAACAGGGCAGAAAAATTGGGCCTTTGGTGGTGGTGGTGGTGGTGGTGGTGGTGGACGGTGTTGCCACAAGACTGTAAGCCCTCATAGTTACTCTTGGTGGGCGCAGGAATGGGCCCTGCTGTGAACTATTAGATCAAGATTTGTAATTACATGCCCCTGTTAAACAGGGGCTGAAAAATTGTGCCTTAGGCATTGGTGCTGGTGCCACAACACTGCAACCCCTCACAGATACTGTACTCTTAGCACAGCAATGAGACCTGTTGCAAAGCATTGCCTAAAAATTGTAATTACACGCCCCAACAGGGGCTGATAAATTGTGCCTTAGGCACTGGTGCTGGTGCCACAACACTGCAACCCCTCACAGATACTGTACTTGGAGCACAGCAGTCACACCTGTTGCGAAGCATCTTTTAAAAAAATTGTAATTACACGCCCCTGTTATACAGGGGCTGAAAAATTGTGCCTTAGGCATTGGTGCTGGTGCCACAACACTGCAACCCCTCACAGATACTGTACTCTGAGCACAGCAATGAGACCTGTTGCAAAGCATTGCCTAAAAATTGAAATTACACGCCCCAATAGGGGCTGAAAAATTGTGCCTTAGGCACTGGTGCTGGTGCCACAACACTGCAACCCCTCACAGATACTGTACTTGGAGCACAGCAGTCACACCTGTTGCGAAGCATTTTTTAAAAAATTGTAAGTACACGCCCCTGTTATACAGGGGCTGAAAAATTGTGCCTTAGGCATTGGTGTTGGTGCCACAACACTGCAACCCCTCACAGATACTGTACTCTGAGCACAGCAATGAGACCTGTTGCAAAGCATTGCCTAAAAATTGAAATTACACGCCCCAACAGGGGATAAAAAATTGTGCCTTAGGCACTGGTGCTGGTGCCACAACACTGCAACCCCTCACAGATACTGTACTTGGAGCACAGCAGTCACACCTGTTGCAAAGCATTTTTTTTTTAAATTGTAAGTACACGCCCCTTGTTATACAGGGGCTGAAAAATTGTGCCTTAGGCACTGGTGTGGTGGCATGGATCATTGAGGAGGAGGAAGAGGATAGTCAGTGAACATAACAGGACAGTCACTCAGCATCAGCATAGGCAGTCTTGAAGGGATGTGACATTATAAATTATTCAGTTATATCCGCTTCAGGTGCCTGGTAGCTGGTGGTGATCCAAGACTGATTCATTTTTATGAAGGTCAGTCGATCAACCGAGTCGGTGGACAGGCGCACCCTATGATCGGTGACAAATCCTCCAGCAGCAATGAATGTGCGTTCGGAAAGAACGCTGGATGCAGGACAGGCCAGTAGCTCAATTGCGTACTGTGCAAGCTCTGGCCAGTGATCCATCCTCAGGACCCAGTAAGCCAGAGGATTTTCGGTGGGAAAGATGTCCAAGTCTGACCTTGCCCCTAGGTATTCCTGCACCATGTAGATCAGACGCTGGTGATGGTTGCTGGAACCGATCATACCTTGGGGCTGCGGACTAAAAAATTGTCTGAACGCATCGGTCAGACGTCCACCTTCCCCACCGCTCCTTCTGCTACTGACCGAAGCCTCAGCAACTCGTCGTCCAGGACCAGGAGTTTGTAACCTCCCAGTTTCTGGGAACGCGTTGCACAGACCTTTCTGCAAGGCCTCCCTGAGATGTCTCATCCTCTGCTCCCTCTGCGACGGCAAGATAAGGTCCGCAACCTTACCCTTGTACCGTGGATCAAGGAGAGTGGCCAGCCAGTAATGGTCCCTCTCCTTGATCCGAAGAACATGAGGATCCTTCCGCAGGCTTTGCAGGATCAGGGAGGCCATGCTACGTAGGTTAGCTGAGGCATTCGGTCCGGAGTCTTCTGGGTCACTGAGGATGACATGATCGCCAGCCACCTCCTCCCAGCCACGTACAAGTCCACTGGTTTGTTGGGACTGTACATCATCCCTAAAAGACTGCTGCTGCTGATGCTGAGTGCCAGGCTCCACCTCCATGCTCACACAATCCTCCTCCTCCTCCTCATCCTCTTCCTGTGTGATGGGTGGGACAGAAGGAACACTGTCTGGATAAAGGGGGCCTTGAGAGGCAAGGAAGTCCTCCTCTTCCTGCCTCTGTTCTGCCTCAAGTGCCCTGTCCATTATCCCACGCAGCGTATGCTCCAACAGGTGGACAAGAGGTACAGTGTCACTGATGCATGCACTGTCACTGCTCACCATCCTCGTGGCCTCCTCAAATGGTGAGAGGACAGTGCATGCATCCCTGATCATGCTCCACTGGCGTGGGGAAAAAAAGCCAAGCTCCCCTGACCCTGTCCTGGTGCCATAGTCGCAAAGGTACTCATTGATGGCCCTCTGCTGCATGTGCAGTCGCTGCAGCATGGCCAACGTTGAGTTCCACCTGGTGGGCATGTCACATATTAGGCGGTTCTTGGGCAGGTTCAGCTCCTTTTGCAGCTCAGTCAGCCAAGCACTGGCATTATAAGATCGGCGGAAATGCACACAGACTTTCCTGGCCTGCCTCAGGACATCCTGTAAGCCTGGGTACCTGCCCAAGAACCGCTGCACCACCAGGTTGAGGACGTGAGCCATACAGGGCACATGGGTGAGCTGCCCCTGTCGCAGGGCGGAGAGGAGGTTGGTGCCATTGTCAGAAACGACCATTCCTGGCTTAAGCTGGCGTGGCGTCAACCACCTCTCGGCCTGCCCCTGCAGAGCTGCCAGAACCTCTGGCCCAGTGTGGCTCCTGTCCCCCAAACACACCAGCGCAAGCACGGCATGGCATCTTTTTGCCTGCGTACTCGTATAGCCCCTTGTACGCCTATGGAGCACCGCTGGTTCCGAGGACAGAGCACTGGAGGAAGAAGAACAGGAGGGGGTGGAGAAGAGAGGTGTGTCACAACCAGTAGTAGCATTTTGGAGGCGTGGTGGCGGAACAACCTCCAACACTACTGCACCTTGTCCTGCATCCCTCCCAGCTGCCAATAGAGTGACCCAATGGGCCGTGAAAGAAAGATAACGTCCCTGTCCATGCCTGCTGGACCATGAGTCAGCGGTAATATGCACCTTACCGCTGACCGCCCTGTCCAGCGAGGCATGGACATTGCCTTCCACATGCCGGTAGAGAGACGGAATCGCCTTCCGTGAGAAAAAGTGGCGTTTGGGAACCTGCCACTGAGGAACCGCACATTGAACAAACTCACGGAAGGGGGCCGAGTCTACCAACTGAAAAGGCAGCAGTTGAAGTGCTAGCAATTTAGCCAGCTAGCATTCAACCGCTGGGCATGTGGATGGCTGGGAGTATACTTCTTTCGACGGTCCAGCAGCTGGGGCAGGGAAATTTGCCTGCTACAATCGGACGTCGGTGTACTGCAAGTACTTGGTTGTGACACACCTAATTCTACACCTTCAGTCCTCTCAGAGCAGCTTTCAGAGGGGACTAAAGATATAGTGGGGATGGAGATCCCAGCTGATGAGGAGCAAGGAGAGGTCCGCTTTGTTATTTGGTGTGGGTCTTTTATGTGTGCTTGCCAACGAGCTGCATGGCAGGTCGACATATGTCTGCTCATGCTTGTGGTGCCCAAGTGGCTGATGTTTTGGCCACGCGAGATACGCTTGAGACAAATATTGCAAATAGCAGTGGTGCGATCTGATGCACTCGTCTCAAAAAAGGCCCACACCAAAGAACTTTTGTGATAACGTGCAGAGGCAGCGCCCTGCACAGGCGGAGCTCTGCGGTGTGGTACAGTTGCTGTGCTGGCCTCTAGCTGGCCTCCAGGGGGCATCCTGCCTCGTTGGACATGTGATGCCGCATCCTCCTCCTCCTCCTCTCTCCCTTCAGGCACCCACGTGGAGTCAGTGACCTCATCATCCCCTCCCTCTTCACCACTAGAGCAAACCTGGCAGTAAGCTGCAGCTGGTGGAACAGTACTGCCAGATTGCTGTCCTTCAGCATCCCCTCTCTCTGCGCGCACACTACTGCCTTCCTCAAGCTGGGTATCATCATCCGAGCCTTCAAATCGTTGGGCATCCTCCTGGAGCATGTACCCAACACTGTGCTCAAACAGTTCGGGGGACTCCTCAGGAGGACATGGTGGGTCTAGGGAAGGGGTGGCTGATGATGCCATTGAGTACGCGTTGGCAGCTGCTCTGCCAGTACCCTGAGCCTGGGTGAGAGAGGATGAGGAGGGCTTGGTCATCCATTCTACCAAGCCTTCGGCATGATGCGGCTCCACATGTTCAGCTGCCGAAAACAAAGACAAGCGTGTCCCATGGCCACGTGCTGATGACGATGCACGACCACGTCCACGGCCAGCACTGTTGTCTCTAGAAACAGAGCCTGCCTGCCCTGTGTTCTTGCCTCGGTACGCTCTGCCTCTCCTTGGCGGTCTTCCAGCCATTGTAGTCGGTAGTGTATATAGTATAAAAAATAGAGCTCCTATGTGTGCTCACAACACACTGTAGGTCCTATGGGTGCTGACACTAACACACTATAGGTACTATGTGTGCTGCTGACAAGAAAATATAGGAGCTATGTGTGCTGCCACAAACACACTATAAGTCCTATGGGTGCTGCTGACACAATAGGTAGTATATGTGTGCTGCTGAGAAGAAAATATAGGAGCTTTGTGTGCTGCCACTAACACACTAGAATCCTATGGGTGCTGCTGACACAATAGGTAGTATATGCGTGCTGCTGAGAAGAAAATATAGGAGCTCTGTGTGCTGCCACTAACACACTAGAAGTCCTATGGGTGCTGCTGACACAATAGGTAGTATATGTGTGCTGCTGTCAAGAAAATATAGGAGCTCTGTGTGCTGCCACTAACACACTAGAAGTCCTATGGGTGCTGCTGACACAATAGGTAGTATATGTGTGCTGCTGTCAAGAAAATATAGGAGCTCTGTGTGCTGCCACTAACACACTAGAAGTCCTATGGGTGCTGCTGAGAAGAAAATATAGGAGCTCTGTGTGCTGCCACTAACACACTAGAAGTCCTATGGGTGCTGCTGACACAATAGGTAGTATATGTGTGCTGCTGTCAAGAAAATATAGGAGCTCTGTGTGTTGCCACTAACACACTAGAAGTCCTATGGGTGCTGCTGAGAAGAAAATATAGGAGCTCTGTGTGCTGCCACTAACACACTAGAAGTCCTATGGGTGCTGCTGAGAAGAAAAAATATAGGAGCTCTGTGTGTTGCCACTAACACACTAGAAGTCCTATGGGTGCTGCTGAGAAGAAAATATAGGAGCTCTGCGTGCTGCCACTAACACACTAGAAGTCCTATGGGTGCTGCTGACACAATACGTAGTATATGTGTGCTGCTGTCAAGAAAATATAGGAGCTCTGTGTGGTGCCACTAACACACTAGAAGTCCTATGGGTGCTGCTGACACAATAGGTAGTATACGTGTGCTGCTGAGAAGAAAATATAGGAGCTCTGTGTGGTGCCACTAACACACTAGAAGTCCTATGGGTGCTGCTGACACAATAGGTAGTATATGTGTGCTGCTGAGAAGAAAATATAGGAGCTCTGTGTGCTGCCACTAACACACTAGAAGTCCTATGGGTGCTGCTGACACAATAGGTAGTATATGTGTGCTGCTGTCAAGAAAATATAGGAGCTCTGTGTGCTGCCACTAACACACTAGAAGTCCTATGGGTGCTGCTGACACAATAGGTAGTATATGTGTGCGGCTGAGACGAAAATATAGAAGCTCTGTGTGCTGCCACTAACACACTAGAAGTCCTATGGGTGCTGCTGAGAAGAAAAAATATAGGAGCTCTGTGTGCTGCCACTAACACACTAGAAGTCCTATGGGTGCTGCTGACACAAAGACACTATAGGTAGTATATGGATGGGACAGAAGGTTGGGACAGAAGTTGGGGTGCAATGCTGTGCTAACAGCACTGCGGTTGGTGCTACTGCAATACTGTACTAACAGTACGCACGCACCAGACTAATCCCCAGCAGCAGCTAATAACACACTAACTGTGCAATCAGCAGCAATGAACGATCACTAATGATGAATGACTCAGGTATGTAGCAATGGTTTAGCAAAGAAATAGCCAATGGTTTAGCAAAGAAATAGCAATCAAGCAAAGACAGACTCAGCAGACTGCTCTCTCCTAAAGCCGGAACACATGTGACCGGGGCCGACGGCGTGGCGGCCTTTTAAATGGTGGGGCGTGTACTAAAGCCCCTGAGCTTTAATTGGCTACAGGCGTCCTGCCTGTAGCCAATTATTGCTCTCCGAGTTTCCGGCGCTGTGATTGGCCAAGCATGCGGGGTCACAGTGCATGCTTGGCCAATCATCATCCAGCAATGCACTGCGCCGGCCGCAATGCATTGCGGGGCCGCTCGCATCACACGAATGTGATGCGAATGGCCCAAATAGTTCTGGGCTCGCCGAGCGAGCGAATGCCCACGTTCGAATCGAGCACCGGGCCCATCCCTACTGACAATCTCTTAGACACACAAAATAAAAGCAGCTGTAAATTTGTGTCATGGAGGGTGCCTTAGCGATAGCTAAGCAGAGAGTTGGTCTATTCAGACTGCAGCTCTGCAAGTTTCTTCCTTCCTCCTGTGGGGGGGGTGCCTTTCCTTCAACCAGCTCTCACACAGTTCATGCCCAGACTCCACACCCACTGCTGAACGAGGAAGAAAGATTTGTAACACGACCTGCACTTGAATGTAGAAAGGAAAAGACTGTATATATCTATATATCTATATCTATATATATATATATATATATATATATATATATATATATATATATACATCTAAAACTTATGTAGGGAGATTTGTTTCATATCTGTGTATCATCTGAGGTTATTCAATTCACTGGGTATAGGAGAGGGTTTTCAACAGGCTTAGGGTTTAATTTTGTATAAATTATTTAGCAAGGTACTTTTTTTTGCTGCAAAATTAATTTCTAACTGTGATTATTCGTTTACAAAATGTTTATTTTATTTTCACAGATAATTATGTAGCCAAAATGACTAACGCAGCCCGTCTTCCCATCAATTAACCTTTATGAATTTTCTTCTTTTAAGAACAAAGATGGTACCATAGATTTCAGAGAATATGTCATTGGGATCGCCATCCTTTGCAACCCTGCAAATTCTGAAGAGACTATTCAAATGGCATTTAAGGTAATAACAGCATATTTCTATTATTATATATTGATCATTTCCTGCAGAGTGACACAAAATGATCTGTTCACATTAGTGCATCTCCTTGAAGAGCTTATCTTGTTGCAGTCATGTGTTAATTGGCACTACAGTTTGGGGAAAAGGTTCCACATTTATTATTATGTTTTTGGATTGAGGGAGTGAACCGGAGCACCCAAAAGAGACCTATGGAAAAAAGGAAAACATCCAAACTCCATGCAGATAGCATAATTGGTTGGTTTCAAACAATGTTGTAATCCTCCTAGAAGCTGTGCCTTGTGCAATAGTTACACCTTTATTGGCACATGAAGTGGATTAAATCCATCCAAGCAAAAGTAACTCCCACAAGAGACTGTTGTTAAATGCTTTTGATAAAGTGCAGCAAATGCAGCAAGTGCAAGTGTCATACAAAGCTCTGTAGTGCGGATTGTTGGTTAGCTAAATATAATTCTCTTCTTGGGCTACTGATTGTGGACAAAAATCATTTATTAATAGACAAATATTGAGAATCGTGACTTCAGACACCACACAGGGAAATATACCATACCGTAAAATGCATAGTATTGAAATCTATCAAGTACAAAAAATGCAAGCAATTTCATCCAAAAATTATGCAAAAAAAAAAATAAAACTCCATCCATTCCCAGCCTGGTAAAAATTTAACAAGATTGTTTTCCACATATACATGCACCCCCCCCTTCAAATGCAGGATGTCTAAACTTCCTGCTAAACACAAAGTCCTATACCTAAGTGGATTTCATCTGGTAACATTATTAAGTTCAAAGCCAGTGTTATACATAATTTGAAAAGTCATAGTTACCTGTGATCAACATCTCCAATTGCACTCTACAGAATGCAAAGTCAACAATAAACATGTGCACAATAGAAAAATGTGTTTATTTTAGTTTCGTTTTTTTCGTTTCCGTTGATTCGTAACGATTCGTAAATTCGTAAGTCGACGGTGTTCGGATTCGTACATTCGTAAGTCGTCGGTGTTCGTATTCGTAACGATTCGTATTTTCGTAAGAGTTATTTTTTCGTTGATTCGTTTCTCGGTTAATTTTCGTTTATTCGAAATTCGGATGCATTCGTATTTTCGTAGATTTAGTTACATTCGTTAGATTGATTTATTCGTACTTTCGTAACATTGTTTTCGTAGATTCGTAATCGGAGCATAATTCATAATTTTATGTAATGTGTATGCTATTATTACATTTTAAGAGACACGGAAAATTACGAATCGAAAAAAAAAGTTACGTATGTACGAATTTTTTCATTCAATCCATTCGAAGCACGTTAAGCAGCGCCATTGTAAGAGACACGGAAAATTACGAATCGGAAAAAAAAAAAAGTTACGAATGTACAAATTTTTTCGTTCAATCCATTCGAAGCACCTTAAGCAGCACCATTGTAAGGGACACGGAAAATTACCAATTCAACAAAAAAAAACGTTACGAATGTACGAATTTTTTCGTTCATTTTGATTTTCGTTGTTCCTATTTTCGTTTTTCGGATTTTCTTCTTTCGTAGTTTCGTTGTTTCTAATTAGTTTTTTTCGGATTTTCGTTGTTTTTCGGATTCGTTCGATTCGAATATTCGTTAAAACTTTTAGCGAATCGTTCGTTCATTCGTACGATAATGAATGAACGAATATAACGAATTTTAACGAAAAACGAAAAAAAAAATAAACGAATTGCACATGTCTAGTCAACAAATCAAATATAGAAACAAAGAGAAATTGGCTGCCCCAAATGTCAGTTGTTGTCCAATCTTAGCGTTGTTGCAGAAACCTTTAAAATGTCACTAGACCCACAACAATAAAACAAGTCAGTATATGCAGTGAAGCATGCTTGTTATACTCACTGTGGAACCTAAAGAGTTATTCCTCTGCATTGTGTAAAAAGGCTGTTTTGTTTCTGTCTTCTCTGATCCTCTCCTTCTTTTACTGCCCTCAATCCATCTGCTGATCGCACAGGAGGTACTCGGCACATGCTTAGTTTGATGTGTAATGCTTTTTTTGGGGGGGGGGGGGGGGGAGGGTGCGTGTGCACAGGGCCAATCAGCACCGTCCAGACAGAGGGTCAGGGGTCATGAGGCCTCATAGGACAGTCAGAAGAGAATGAAAACTCCTCCTACAAGCTTTACCAGTCCTTGGCCGGACACTGATAGAAGTTACAAGACTGCATAGTTGCATAGTTACATAGTAGGTGAGGTTGAAAAAAGTCCATCAAGTCCAACCTATGTGTGTAATTATATGTCAGTATTACGTTGTATATCCCTGTATTTTGCGGTCGTTCAGGTGCTTATCTAATAGTTTCTTGAAACTATCAATGCCCCCCGATGAGCGGTGCCTGTGGAAGGGAATTCCACATCCTTGCCAGTAAAGAACCCCCTACGTAGTTTATGGTTAAACCTTATTTCTCTTTAATTTTAATGAGTGGCCACGAGTCTTGTTAAACTCCCTTCTGCAAAAAAGTTTTATCCCTATTGTGGGGTCACCAGTATGGTATTTGTATATTGAAATCCTATCCCCTCTCAAGCATCTCTTCTCCAGAGAGAATATGTTCAGTGCTCGCAACCTTTCCTCATAACTAATATCCTCCGGACCCTTTATTAGATTTGTTGCCCTTCTTTGTACTCACTTTATTCCCAGTACATCCTTCCTGTGGACTGGTGCCCAGAACTGGACAGCATACTCTAGGTGCGGCCGGACCAGAGTCTTGTAGAGCAGAAGAATTATCACTTTATCTCTGGAGTTTATTCCCTTTTTAATGCATGCCAATATTCGGTTTGCTTTGTTAGCAGCAGCTTGGCATTGCTTGTCATTGCTGAGCCTATCATCTACTCCCAGAGGTTCTCCCCCCAGTGTATAGCTTGCATTCATATTTTTGCCACCCAAATGCATTATTTTAAATTTTTCTAAATTGAACCTCCTTTGCCATGTAGTTGCCCACCCCATTAATTTGTTCAGATCTTTTTGCAAGGTTTCCACATCCTGCAGAGAAGTTATTGCCCAGCTTAGCATTGTATTGTCCGCAAATACAGAGATGGAACTGTTTACCCCATCCTCCAGGTCGTTTATGAACAAATAAAACAGGATTTGTCCCGGCACAGAACCCTGGGGGACCCCACTACCCACCCCTGACCATTCCAAGTACTCCCCATTTATCACCACCCTCCGAACTTGCCCTTGTAGCCAGTTTTCAATCCATGTACTCAGCCTATGGTCCATGTCAACGGACCTTATTTTGTACAGTACACGTTTATGGGGAACTGTGCCAACATGCTTTTGCAAAATCCAGATACACCACATCTACAGGCCTTCCTTTATCTAGATTGCAACTCACATCCTCATAGAAGGTTAATAGATTGGTTTGGCAAGAATGATTCTTCATGAATCCATGCTGATTACTGTTAATGATACCGTTCGCATTACTAAAATCTTGTATATAGTCCCTTATCATACACTCCAAGAGTTTACACACTATTGATGTTAGGCTAACTGGTCTGTAATTCCCAGGGATGTATTTTAGGCCCTTTTTAAATATTGGTTCTTCATTGGCTTTTCTCCAATCACCTGGTACCATTCCAGTCAGCAGACTGTCAGTAAAATTTAGGAACAATGGTCTAGCAATTACTTCCTGAGTTCCCTAAGTACCTTCGGGTGCAAGCCATCTGGTCCCGGAGATTTATTAATGTTAACTTTTCCAAGTCTAATTTTAATTCTGTCCTCTGTTAACCATGGAAGTGCTTCCTGCAATGTGTCATGAGGATAAACACTACAGTTTTGGTTACTGAAGCCCCCAGATTCCCCCGTGAAGACTGAGGAGAAGAATTAATTCAATAACTTTGCCATCTCCCCATCCTTTGTAACTAGATGTCCTTCCACATTCTTTATGGGGCCAATATGGTCTATCCTCCTTTTTTTTACTGTTTACATACTTAAAGAATTTCTTGGGATTTTTTTGCTCTCCTCCACTATGCGTCTTTAATGTTCTATCTTAGCTGTCCTTATTGAACCCTTACATTTCTTGTTGCATTCTTTATAAAGTCTGAATGCTGATGATGATCCCTCAACCTTGTATTTTTTTGAAGGCCTTCTCATTTGCTAACCCATCTCTCCTCTGTGTTCTTTGTTCCTAAGATTTTATCCCAATTTATGCCTTCTAGCAAGGTTTGTAGTTTAGGGAAGTTGGCTCTTTTGAAACTCAGTGTCTTTGTATTCCCCTTTTGTTTCCTATTTGTGTGATTTATACAGAAGCCAATTGACCTATGATCGCTGTTACCTAAATTGCCCCGTATTTTCACATCCGTGATCAGGTCTGTATCGTTGGTAATCAGTAGATCCAGTAAAGCTTTATTTCTAGTTGGTGCATCTACCATCTGACTCCTGCAAGACATTTAGGAACTGGCGAGCCTTAGATGAATGCGCGGTTCCCTCCGCCCAGTCTGTGTCTAGATAATTAAAATCCCCCATTATGATAACACTTCCCATCCTTGCTGCTAATCCAAATTGTGATAGGAGATCTGTCTCCCCTTCCTCTCTCAGGTTAGGGGACCTATAGCATACTCCCAGTATTATTTTTCCCTTAGCTTCGTCCCTTTTGAGGTCTACCCATAAGGATTCCACTTCCTACCTAACTCCATTAGTGATGTCATCTCTCACATTCACTTGTACATTATTCTTGAAATATAGGCATACCCCTCCCCCTTTTTTACCTTTTCTATCCCTGCGATAAAGGGTATACCCTTGAATGTTTGCCAGCCAATCATGAGAGCTGTTGAACCAGGTCTCTAAAATTCCCACAAAATCCAAATCCTCCTCGTACAACAGTATCTCTAGTTCACCCATCTTGTCCGCCAGGCTCCTGGCATTTGTGAACATGCCATGCAGTTTAGACCGGTCGCATATTATCCTCTTATTGGGTGTTCCGAGATTGCAACTAGGACTTGCTTTTATACTTACCTTGGGTTTATGTGCTTTGGTCAACCTACCACTAATGCCCCCAATACAACCCTCTGGAATATGTTCCGCGCTAACTATCTCTACCTTTGAAATCTCCCCCCATTTCCTAGTTTAAAAACCCCTCTAACTTTTCGGCCATCTTCATTCCCAGCTGATCTGCACCCTCCTCATTTAGGTGCAGTCCATCCCTTCTACAGTACTGGTTATCGACTGAGAAGTCGGCCCAGTCCTCCAGAAACCCAAACCCCTCCTTACTACATCAGCTCTTCAGCCACTTGTTTACTTCCCTAATCTCCCTCTGCCTTTCCGGTTCGATGTACCTTGGAGGTCCTTTTGCTCAATTTAGCTCCCAAGTCCCTAAAATCATTCTTTAGGACACTCCATCTGCCTCTGACTTTGTCATTGGTGCCAACGTGCACCATGACAGCTGGGTCTTCCCTAGCCCCTCCCAGTAATCTGTCCACCAGATCCGTGACGTGCCAAACCCGAGCGCCCGGTAGATAACATACTGTTTGGCGCTTCAGGTCTTTGTTACAGATTGGCCTCTCTGTCCTTCTAAGAATTTGTCTTTTCTTTCCCTTCACTCCCCCCACCACTCTCACTGGAGGAGTTCTTCCCCCCCGGCAGCTAGGAGAGTCCCTCAGCTCCAGCAGTGCTGGTCCCCGACTGGTTTCACCGATGTCATTCAATGGAGTGTACTTATTGGGATGCTCCAACCCTGACTGTCACCCATCGACTCTTTCCTATTGTCTGCACCTCTTTGTCTCCACCAGCCTCTGTGCCGGCCCCTCTGCCTGCACCTGCCGTGTACGTTCCTGGCTCTCCTTTAGTATGGAAGGACTTTGTGCTGAAAGTTGCTTCCCCAGACTCAGAACATGGGCTTCCAGGGAAACAATGCGCTGACATTTTGCACAGCAGTATTCACCCTCGATTGGATGATCAAGGAACGCATACATGCCACAAGATGTACGAGCCGCCTCTCCACATCCATTGTACCTATTAAATTTAATGAGGATTATACCGTGTCCAAATTACCTAACAACTATCTTTCTGACACTAATACTCAACAAGACAATACACAGGTACTCAACAAGACAATACACAGATACTCCACAAGACAATACACAGGTACTCGCAGACCCACGTGCACTCGCAGACCCACGTGCACCCCCCTTAACCAGTTCGCGCCCGCGCTATAGCCGAAAGACGGCTGCAGCTCGGACGCTCTCTGCTGGGAGGACGTCCCTGGACGTCCTCCTGTTTACATCCTCCCCGCGTGCCCTCGAGGGCGCGCAGCGGGGAAAATCTGTGTTGGCCGTGTCCGTTGGACACGGCCAATCACAAATCACTGTAAACGGCCAATCACAGCGGCCGTTTACAGCGCGATCTCAGCAGCCAATGAGAGATGATCTCAAATGTAAACATATGAGATCATCTCCCATTGCTATGGGGTGAAAATGTATAAGTTGTGCGACCGAGCCACAGGTTATACATATTCCTTCATGGTATATGAAGGGAAGGACACCCAGCTACATCCCCCTAATTGCCCAGAATATATCGGATCGAGTGGGAAAGTCGTTTGGGAACTCATAAACCAACTCCTGGAGAAAGGTTACCATCTCTATGTGGATAGCTTTTATACAAGTTTGCCCCTGTTCCGAAACCTTCACAGGAAGAACACGCCAGCATGCGGCACCGTAAGAACGAACCGGAAGGGCTTTCCTCAAAGCCTCGTCAACAAGAAGCTGAGAAGAGGGGAGGCGGCGAGCTTACGCAATGAGGAAATTCTGGCTGTGAAGTGGAGGGACAGAAGGGATGTGTACATGCTTTCGTCAATCCACAACAACACATTCGTTGAGATCACCAGGAGGACTGGCCCAATACAAAAGCCACTGTGTATCCATGAATACAACATGTTCATGGGGGGTGTCGACTTCAACGACCAGATGCTCGAACCTTATCTTGCCACAAGAAGAACATACCAGTGGTATAAAAAAGTTGCTATTTATTTCTTTAATTTGGCCACATACAACAGCTATATAATCTACCGCAACTCCACTGAAAGACCCAGACCCTTCCTTGGCTACCAGGAGGAAATCACCACTGCCCTTATATTCCCGAACGGCCCACCACAAAATATTCGATCCGATGTCATAAGCAGACTCTCTGAACGCCACATTCCCGATAAAATCCCTCCCACACCAACAGGCCAAAAACATCAGAAAAGATGCCGGTATGCTCCAAACGAGGATTGAGAAGAGACACCACTTATCATTGTGCAGAATGTCCTTCCCAACCAGGCCTCTGCATAGTTAACTGTTTCCGCCGTTACCATACTTCACTGAATTATTAGTGAAGTATGGTAAACATAACCCTCACTTCCTGCCATTTACCTTCACACCCCTTATGCCTCTGCTTGCTCTGTAACTGACCCTGGCTTGTTGTTCAACCATGCTTCTGCCTACTGATTCTGTTTATACCTCTGCCTGATTTGGAACTGACCCTGGACTGTTATTCGACCATGCTTCTGCCTACTGATTCTGTTTATACCTCTGCCTGATCTGGAACTGACCCTGGACTGTTATTTGACCATGCTTCTGCCTACCGATTCTGTACATACCTCTGCCTGATCTGGAACTGACCCTGGACTGTTTCACCATGCCTCTTGCCTGCCTCTTGGACTGATCTTGTACACTGCCAGTGGACTAGTGGGGTTCATAACACAGGGGTCTCACATATTATAAGGGGCTCCAGAATTGTTTTTCTGGATGAAGAAAACTTTCATTTGTTTTCTCATTCCTAGATTAGGGTCTGGAGGCTCGGAGGCTTCAAAGAGATTTGGGTGGGCGAAGCCTCTACCCCTGTCCCCATTCTGTCATGAATGAGGCCCTACTTCTGCCTGCTGCCTGTAGGACCTATGCCATCATGCCTCTGCTTGTCGCACGAACTGACCACACCACGTGGATGGTCCATGTTCTTGCCTACTACCAGGACCAATATTTTGGCACTGCTGACAATCTCTGCCTGCACTGACCCTGGACTGTATATGGACAGTATCCCTGCCTGCTGCCTGTATTGACTATGGACAGTATTCCTGCCTGTTGCCTGGAAAATTGTGTTCGCTTTTGCTGACCAAGTTCCTGCCTGCTGCCTGGACCAGTGCTATCCTCCTGTGGACAACTGCGCTACTAAAACCACAGGAAATCTTTTGTTTACTCTTTGCTAAGCAGAATGTATTTTGGGGTGTAATTCTTGGTATGTGCATGCTATGTGTCCCTGGTACACCTGATGGTGTTCCTTGCATGTTGGGGTTCTGTATGTGGCCAAGCTGTGTAAAAGTCTCACACATTTGGTATCGCCATACTCAGGAGTAGCAGAATGTATTTTGAGGTGTAATTTTTGCTATGTACATACTATGTGTATGGAAATATCTTATAAATGAACAACTTAGCGTAAAAAAAATGCGTTTTCATTTTTTTTCCACATTCTCCCAAAACTTCTGGAAAAAAATGAACCGTTCAGAAGACTCATTATGCCTCATAGATTATACGTTGGGGTGTTAGCTTTCCAAAATGGGGTCACTTTGTGGGCGTTTCCATTGTCCTGGTGCTCCAGGGCCTTCAAAAGTGTAATAAGTGGTTGAGAAATGAGAGGTGTCATTTATGCTTGTAGAACGCCTGATGGTGCTATTTCAATATTGGGCCTCTGTAAGTGGCCAGGCTGTGTAAAAGTCCCACACATGTGGTATCGTAATACTCAGGAGGAGTAGCAGAATGTATTTTGGGGTGTCATTTGTGGTATACACATGCCATGTGAGAGAAATTACCTATTCCAATGAACATTATGTGAAAAAAAAAATCTTCATTTTGCAAAGAGTTGTGGGAAAAAAATGACAACATCAAAAACCTCACCATGCCTCTTACTAAATACCTTGGAATGTCTACTTTCAAAAAAGGGGTCATTTGGGGGGTATTTGTACTTTCCTGGCTTGTTCGGGTCACAAGAAATTAGATAGGCCACCAGTACATCAGGTGTGCTAAATTTTTTATGATTCGCACCACCGCTTGTAGACTCTATAACTTTCACAAAGACCAAATAATATCCACTAATTTGGGTTATTTTTACCAAAGATATGTAGCAGTATAAATTGTGGCCAAAATTTATAAAGAAAAATTAATAATTTGCTAAATTTTATCACAAAAACAAAGAAAAATTCGTTTTTTTCCAAAATTTTCCGTCTTTTTTCATTTATAGCGCAAAAAATAAAAAACCCAGAGGTGATCAAATACCACCAAAAGAAAGCTCTATTTGTATGAAAAAAAGGACAAACAATTCATTTGGGTACAGTGTTGCATGACTGAGTAATTGTCATTCAAAGTGTGAGAGCACCGAAAGCTGAAAATTGGTTTGGGCAGGAAGGGTGTTTAGGTGCCCATTCGGCTATGGGCCGGTTGTTAAGTGGTTAAAGGGTCACTAAAGGAAATGTTTTTTTTTTTTAAATAACAAACATGCTATACTTACCTCCACTGTGCAGCTAGTTTTTCACAGAGCGGCCCCGATCCTAATCTTCTGGGAGCAGGTGGGGCTGGCCTGTCCTCAATCGTGGGAGAGCGGGCTGGCCTTCACTGTGAGCTGTGGCCGCTATCTTCGCCTCGGACGCCTCCTCCTCTCCGGGTCACCGATCATGTCCCCGCTGGGGTAGGCAGTCTGGCAGTGTGACAGGCGGCGCAGAGCAGAAATGAAAGGAAAAAAAAGGTAAGGGACTCACTCGTGAGTTTTTTTTTGCTGGCCGGGGGGGGGGGGGAGTAGATATGGTCTGGGGAGAGGGAGCAGCCATAAAGTCAGTGTATAGTGTAATGTATTGTGTGTAATGCATAGTGTAATGTATTGTGTGTAATGCATAGTGTAATGTATTGTGTGTAATGCATAGTGTAATGTATTGTGTGTAATGTATTGTGTGTAGTGTAATGTATTGTGTGTAGTGTAATGTATTGTGTGTAGTGTAATGTATATAGTGTAATGTATTGTGTATAGTGTAATGTATTGTGTGTAGTGTATTGTGTGTAGTGTAATGTATTGTGTGTAGTGTAATGTATTGTGTGTAATGTATTGTGTATAGTGTAATGTATTGTGTGTAGTGTATTGTGTGTAGTGTAATGTATTGTGTATAGTGTAATGTATTGTGTGTGTGTGTGTGTGTGTGTGGTGTATTGGTCTGTGGATAGAGTATTCTGTAGCGGTCAGTATGTAGTGTATAGTGTAGTGGTCAGTGATAGTGTAGATTGTGTAGTAGTGGTCAGTATAGAAATCAGGTAGGGTGGTGTGTAGTGGTCAGTGTGTAGTGTACTGGTCAGTATAGGAATCAGGTAGGTTAGTGTTGTGTGGTATGTAGTGGTCAGTGGGTAGTGTAGTTTGTGTAGTAGTGGTCAATATAGGATTCAGGTAGGTCAGTGTGGTATGTAGTGTAGTGGTCGGTGTGGTATGTAGTGGTCGGTGTGGTATGTAGTGGTCAGTGTGGTATGTAGTGGTCAGTGGGTAGTGTAGTTTGTGTAGTAGTGGTCAGTATAGGATTCAGGTAGGTTAGTGTGTAGTGGTCGGTGTGGTTTGTAGTGTAGTGGTCGGTGTGGTTTGTAGTGTAGTGGTCGGTGTGGTTTGTAGTGTAGTGGTCAGTGTGGTTTGTAGTGTAGTGGTCAGTGTGGTTTGTAGTGTAGTGGTCGGTGTGGTTTGTAGTGTAGTGGTCGGTGTGGTTTGTAGTGTAGTGGTCGGTGTGGTTTGTAGTGTAGTGGTCAGTGTGGTTTGTAGTGTAGTGGTCAGTGTGGTTTGTAGTGTAGTGGTCAGTGTGGTTTGTAGTGTAGTGGTCAGTGTGGTTTGTAGTGTAGTGGTCAGTGTGGTTTGTAGTGTAGTGGTTTGTAGTGTAGTGGTCAGTGTGGTGTGTGGTTTGTAGTGGTCAGTGTGGTATGTAGTGTAGTGGTCAGTGTGGTATGTAGTGTAGTGGTCAGTGTGGTATGTAGTGTAGTGGTCAGTGCGGTATGTAGTGTAGTGCACACAGGGGCCCCAGTGCACTGTATTGCCCGGGGGCCTATAATGCTCTTAAGATGGCCCTGCTTCTGGGGTCCCTCGGCGGCTGTCTCGGCTCCCTCCCGCAAGGACTCCACAACTTCATGTGAGCAGCCTCGCATGGTGTGGAGTGCTTGCGTGCACGTGTCCGTGATACAGCTGGCGGCTGTAGCCGCTCACTGTATTACTCGGCCCTGCCCCCGGTGCGCCGCGTCGTGGGATGTGATTGGCCAGGGTGAGCGGCAAAGAGGACATCGGGGGCGAGCGAGGGGGGGGGGCGGCATTGTCAGATGTTGTCAGATGTTTTTTCACCTTAATGCATAGAATGCATTAAGGTGAAAAAACTTTTACCTTTACAGCCCCTTTAACCACTCCCCTTAATTAGTAGGCTGAAAGAAGCAAAGAAAAAAAAGCTGTTTAAAAAGTGTCAGAAAAGGTGTTAAAAAGCTACAAGGAAAAGCCCCAAAAAACATAAAAATGCAACCCAGCAATCACCAGCAGTCAAAAAGCAAGACTTGTTCACTCTCCGCTCCAAGGTCCCCACTGTTTAGCTTCCAACCAACAGTCTATATACTGCTGATGAAAAAAGGTAGTTAACAGTTTATTTTTACTAAAATAATTGCATTTCCATGTTCTGTGTACTGTGGGAGACAAGATATAGTTAATGCAGGGTCCTGGGTTTAGTAAAACTTTAATTCAGTATGCATGCATAGTCAAGAAGCAACAGGGGTTATGCAAATGACAGTAGCAGTTGGAATTAGCAGTAAAGGCAGCGTGTGGCAGTGCCTCCTTTGAAATGCATCAATCCTTCCCACAGTCCTGGTAGGCCAAACAGGGCTACTTGTATGGTATGTGAACACACACAAGACCATCTCCACTTTAGTTCCCCAAAAAGGTGTGTAATCTGCCCAAGCATACCTAAACTTCTATACAAAAGTGAGCAATATTGCATTCCAGAAGCTCTGTGGTCCATCATACAAGCAGTAGATACTACAGAATTTCAGCCCTTGTACTAAAGATCTTGCCACTAGCTAAATGTTCCACTAATGGACTATTTTCTTTCGTTGTCAAGTTATTGCGTATATGTTCACACATATGTACTTTCAATTCACATTTTTTCTTTACTATATACACAGGGATATTTGATCATATAAGCCACAAAAAAAGGGAAACATTAAACAACTGAACTATATGGGAATCACAATGTGTACTGTTCCAAAAAGTAATCAACATATCTACACATGTTGCAATGACCACGTTTAAACATACCCTTTGCCCACTATATCTGTAGGTCCAGTGCACATATATACTGTATAAAACTTTGGTACTTATAAATCTTCAGGTTACCAATTGAGTTACAGAGGAGGTCTTGTGCTGGAATTCTTGCTCTAACTCTAACGTTCATGGCAATACCTCACATGTGTGATTTGAACGCTGTTTACATATGCAGGCGCAACCTACGTATGCGTTTGCTTATGCGTGTGACACGTGGGGCAGGGTGCTTTAGATTTTTTTTTTTACACTGTTCCTTTTAATTTTTTTTGATCACTTTTATTACATGTGTAGCACTGACCCCCGAAGGAGCTGCTGGTTTGATTTGGGCCTGCACTCTGCTGGTAAACCCCACTAACTTAGCTCGGTCCCCTTGACACAGCTGTGGTGCAATACAATATAATATAATACAATATACCTGTATTGTAACCTCAGGATCCACTGGCTCCACCTGCTGGGAGAAGATGACACTCCACACAACAGGGTACTTAACCAAAATATATTTTACTGTAAATATATTCAAACAGGTGATTACATTAATTGTGCTGTCATCCCAACATAGAATGACAGCACAATGGATATTAGTATAACAATTTCAAACAACATAAATACATGGGAGCTCCCCCTACTTTTCTAGCTATGCGTGAGATCTCACTTGAAGTACTTGGTCTTTAGTGTTCTGATCTTCCCTAGCTAGAATAATTCCTTATGATTTGTAATCCAAGGGTTAAAGTAAATCAAGTTGAGTTAAAGATGCTCCTGGTATAACTTCAGTAACTATATTACAAGGCTTGAGATGCAAAGCTGATAGGCCTCATGCCTGCCTAGTTTCAGTTGTTATACTCCTCCGTAGGACTAAAGATCCCAGCGAGGCCTGTATATGAGTCTGACTATGTGCAAAAGTTAGTAAACTATGGGCCGCAACCCACTCACCAACTGGATCGGAGCTCTGTAGAGTAGCCTTGGTCCGGTGTTTGCAACTTGCTTCTCCGTAGCTGGCTCCGTCACTCCGTTCCGCTCTGCTGGGTGAGCCCGGTCCTCCGATACTCAAACGAGTGTCTCTGGATTGATTCAATCCGGTCACTGTATCTCTGGCACCGTCAGGTCACTCGCACAAACGAGCAGGGTGGCGTTCCGCAATGGCTGTAGGGCGCTTTCTCCGGGAGGCCTCCTCACAACTCCTCACAGGCAGGCCATGCGATCCCAAGAGACCTAAAATGGCTGCTCAGGCTCCTTTTATGTCCTACCCAGCATGCACTGTTAGAGAGGGTGTACCTGGGTAGGTCACCAAGCATCCTGGGTAAAGAGGTCAACCTTCCAATGTAAATAACAGTCACCTCCTGTATCCAGTCTTTGTGGTTTAAAAACATTAATCATTTAAGTTTACCTTCAGTATTTGCCCACTAGATGGCGCCAAATACTAAGTCATAGAAATGTCCATAGACTTTTGATTATAACATACAAAGACACATTAATAAGCAAGAATGTCAGCGCTACACATGAAATGTAAACAACTTTCATAATAAGAATAAAGCATGCCCCGTCCTCTTTATGGAGACATCTGGGGTCAATAAGACCCCAGATATCTCCTCTACCCTGAAAAGCATGTGATAAAAAAAAAAAAAACCTTGATCTCGGCTTATCCAGAAAAAAAAAACTGGCAGTGTTTACATCTGCCAGAGCCCGAAGTGACGTCATGACATCGCTTTAGGCCTCCCAGGGTCACAGAAATGGCTGGGGACCATCCAGTCTATGGCCAGTTCTATGGTAATACAGCTCATCACACTGTCTACACATGCCTCCTAACTGTCCCGTAACCTCCAGGACCTTCCGCCAAGTCCCGCAGGTCCAGCCTGTATCCTGGAGCCCAATGCCGAAATGAGTTCTGACACTTGGCTCCACTAATTTGATATGCATGCAGCCATCAGGGAGAGATGCATGCTGCTGGCATGGGATCGCAGCATCTGGGAATTAGGGCACCCCACCAGAGATGCAAGGGAAGTACAGGGTTGGGACAAGATGGGGTGTCGTGCAAGTACTGTATATCCTACAGCCCTGGGGTCAGACTGCATTTGGTCTTCTGACAGTTCCCCGCAGCATTGTTCTATTCAACATCCAGCATTATCATTGTAAATAATATAAGCCCTCTGTGATTCACCTACCATGGTCAGCACTGCCCACAGCCTCATGAATGCTACACACACAGAACGGTCTTGTCCCAAGTCTCTGGTGAGCGAAGAGGAAAGCAGGGCAATGGGGGGGGGTGGTTGGGGTGCAGAGGTGAGCACAGAGAGTGGGGTGCAAAGGTGAGCCAAAAGGGTATTCAGGGTGTGGAGGTAGGAGAGGGGGTCTGGGGTACAGAGGTGAGTAGAGAGAGGGGGTGCAGAGATGAGCAGGTGGTTAGGGTTCCAATGTTCACCAGGGCAGGATTGGTGTGCAGAGTTTAGCAGAGAAAGTGGGGTGCAGTGGGCAGAGAGTGGAACAGAGATTAGGAGAGGGGTTGTGGGGCAGAGGGGGGGAGTTGTTTGGGGAGCAGAGGTTATAAGTGAGTGGAGTTGGGGTGTATAGGTCAGCAAGGGGTGGTTGGGGTGCAAAGTTAAGAAAAAAGGGGGCAGGATAAAGACGTGCAGAAAGAGGTTTGGGGGTGAAGAGTTTAGCAGAGAAGGGGGTTTTAGGTGCAAAGGCAAGCAGACAGAGGTGCAGAGGTAAGCAGAGAGGGCATTTGGGGTGCAGAAGTGAGCAGGGGAGGCTGGGGTGCAACTTCTCCACAGAAATCCCCTCCCCCACAAGGATTACAGGGAGGAGGGCAGTGTATACAGAGAGGACTGGGGAGGTGGTAGGGTAAAAAGGAAGCAGTTATTAAGCCATGGCCAATATTTAGCATAATTTAATCACACCTACTTTTGCCATGGCGTGCTACGTGCACAACGTAGGTTGCTGTCTCCCTAATGCATCCCTCATTCTCAAGTCCCAAAGTTGGGTGGTATGTCTACACTAGCACGTCACTGCATACATGTCACGTGGTGATCCCACTTCCATTCCAGCCCTGATATTATGATCGAGATTCTTATGTTGCGTACACACGATCGGAATTTCGGCCAGCAAAAGACCGATGCAAGCTTTTCATCGGAAAATGCGACCGTGCATAGGCTCCATCGGAATATTGCTGGCCGAATTCCCGCCGAATTTGATTGGAAATTTAGATCGTCAGTAGCAATTCCGACACACAAAATTCCTACGCATGCTCAAACAATTTGACACATGATCGGAAGCATTAAACTTAATTTTTTCTCAGCTCGTTGTAGTGTTGTACGTCACCGCATTCTTGACGGTCGGAATTTGGTGTAACCGTATGTAGGTAAGACAGTTTGAGCGGAATTCCGTTGGGAAAACCATCAGAGCTTTTTCCGACGAGAATTCCGATCGTGTGTACGTGGCATTAGTGAAAATGTGTCAGAGGGTGGTGCTGTTTGGAGTGACAAGATCACCAACAATAAATAACTCCAAAGATCTTAATGTGCAGCCTTTAATGTTTGGTGATGTGATTTCTTTACCTATTATGTCTAGCTGTTTGATATAGACCACGATGGAAGCATAACAGAGGACGAATTCAGCTCTTTACTGCGATGCTCTTTGGGAGTACCAGACCTTGAAGTATCTAAACTTTTTCATGATATGGATGCTGACAAATCAGGAAAGATTACCTATGGTAAGAAAGTTAAAAAAAGCAGTTTCTCCATGTCTGATCATTCTAACAACAACGTGATGCTAAGGACGTTGGTAAACATTTACTGTGTTGTAAACTTCTCAAGCATTGTACCTGACTTGTATACAGTATTTACAGTGCCTTGAGAAAATTCCACCTTGAATGCACCTCACTGGGACAAATACAGTGCCTTGAAAAATTATTCATACCCCTTGAAATTTTCCACATTCTGTCATGTTACAACTAAAAACGTAAATGTATTTTAATGGGATGTTACGTGATAGACCAACACAAAGTGGCACATAATTGTGAAATGGAAGGAAAATTATAAATGGGTTTTCTAAATTTTTTACAAATAAATATCTGAAATGCGTAGCGTGCATTTGTATTCAGCCCCCTTTACCCCGATACCCCTAACTAAAATCTTACATAGTTACATAGAAGGTGAGGTTGAAAAAAGACACGAGTCCATCAAGTCCAACCTATGTGTGTGATTATATGTCAGTATTGCATTGTATATCCCTGTATGTTGTGGTCGTTCAGGTGATTATCTAATAGTTTCTTGAAACTATCAATGCCCCCCGCTGAGACCACCGCCTGTGGAATGGAATTACACATCCTTGCCGCTCTTACAGTAAAGAACCCTCTACGTAGTTTAAGGTTTAACCTCTTTTCTTCTAATTTTAATGAGTGGCCACGAGTCTTGTTAAACTCCCTTCCGCAAAAAAATGTTATCCCTATTGTGGGGTCACCAGTATGGTATTTGTATATTGAAATCATATCCCCTCTCAAGCGTCTCTTCTCCAGAGAGAATAAGTTCAGTGCTCACAACCTTTCCTAATAACTAATATCCTCCAGACCTTTTATTAGCTTTCAATATACAAATAATTAGTGTAGCTCTAAAAATAAATCGTCTGTGTAACTAAACGGTGACAATAATGATATGTGATAATGAACATAAAAGTGTGATGATATACCATGTAAAGCAAATATGAACACTAAAATGTCAAACAGTGATAATTGGTGTACATGCAAGGCAAGTACAAAAATGTATGTGCAAATGCCCCTGTGATATGACTCCCACAGAACTAAACATGCATGAGTGATATCGTGAAAAGTCCCAGAATTAGACAATAATAAAGTGTCCAATAAAGTGATAAATGACTTGAATATCAAAAATGGTGCAATCCAAATGAGTCTCTGTGGATCTGGGAACTTCAAACTTCAAGGGTGATAATCAGATGGAAAGATTAAACACGCTTACCAGATGAGTTGGACACACCTACCGTACGGCAGTGTATCGTATGAGCTTGAAGCGCTGAACCACTAGCACTAAGGGAAACGGAGCCAGACACAACCAAGCGATGGAAGCTGGAAAACGGCCATACAATGGAGGGGCATCCGTCCAGAACGATAGTCTTGTAATGGAATGTCTCAACGGTAATCCAATATAGCAAAGAAAAGAATATAAAAACAGAAGATTCTCCGATGGTGCAGGTCAAATGGGTAAAATGTATTCACATCTTACATCAAATGACAGATGCAATTGTAGCAACCATAACCCCTTGAGGGGCGGCCTTGACTTTTGGGCTTACCAGTTACCTCCTCGTGGCTTGTCGGTGACTGTCCAGGGGTTCCCAGGGTTAATACCCAACGACTTCAGATGCTGACACATAAAAGTCCTTTTTAAAGGTTTTTATTCTGCAGTGGTAACATCCAACATCCACTGAATGTCTCTAATAATACCCAGAGAGTAGCCACTCGCAGCTGGGCGCTTCACTGTCGGATAAACCTCTAGCCAGAGATCTAGCAGCCAACATGTGATCCAGAAACTTTGCAAAAGTCTCTGCCACAGACTAAATTGTAACTGAAGATGAAAAGGAACCTCTCTCACAGTACCTGGAACTTTCTCTGTCTCCTTGGCAGTACTGTGGAAGTGTGGATTCTTTAGTGTCCATACAACTCAGCTTCCAGGCTCTTACTGAGTAGCCAGCTTGTTGGCCCTCCTCCGAAGAGTCCTCCCCTGGTCACTTGTACGAGTTGCCGTGTCCCTCCAATACCAAGAGCCTCCTTCAGTTACTGGGCCTCGGGCTAGCCAGCTCCGAGACTCGGGAACAGATGGATCCCTGCCCCAGACCATGCGGGTCTATGAGGCTGGTCAGATTGACCATGCTTGCGGGATGGAAAATTGCTCCTAGGCCCGGGACCCCTCGTGGGGCTACCCCGGTCCAGAACCAGGAACTGCGGCCGAACCCCGAACCACGTGACTTCAGTACCTTAAGTACCCCTTCCCAGAATACGCAGCAGGGCCAGACGTGCCCACTGATTGGCTCCAGGAAAGATTGGTCCCCAAACCGTCCAACCAGGCCTGGTTCTCGGCCTGTCATAGGTACCTCACTGCACCTATGACCAGGCAGAACCCTAGTACAGCCCAGCTAGACTAATGCCAAAGTAAACCTGTACAATTAACCTCAGAACCCCGTTACAGTTCTGAGGAAAAAACTAAATTTCCACTTATAGCGCACACTTGTTGAAGTGTGACCGCTACACAATGATAAAACGTGATCACGAAAAGTAATATAAAAAAGCAGTGTGGGAAGCATAAGATAGGTGAGCCCATTATTAGCTTTGTTGCCCTTCTTTGTACTCGCTCCATTTCCAGTACATCCTTCCTGAGGACTGGTGCCCAGAACTGGACAGCATACTCCAGGTGTGGCCTGACCAGAGTCCGGAGAATTGTCGTTGATCCCCTTTTTAATGCATACCAATATTCTGTTTTGCTTTGTCCTTTTCCATCCTAGATTCCCCCAGAGGTTCTCCCCCAGTGTATAGATTGCATTCATATTTTTGCCACCCAAATGCATTATTTTACATTTTTCCTACATTGAACCTCAGTTGCCATGTAGTTGCCCACCCCATTAATTTGTTCAAGATCTTTTTGCAAGGTTTCCACATCATGCGGAGAAGTTATTGCCCTGCTTAGCATAGTATCATCCGCAAATACAGAGATTAAACTGTTTACCCCATCCTCCAGGTTGTTTATGAACAAATTAAATATGATTGGTCCCAGCACAGAACCCTGGGGGACCCCACTACCCACCCCTGACCATTCCGAGTACTCCATCGACTCACCCTATGGTCCATGCCAACGGACCTTATTTTGTACAGTAAACGTTTATGGTGAAGTGTGTCAAATGCTTTTGCAAAATCCAAATACACCACGTCTATGGGCCTTCCTTTATCTAGCTGGCAACTCACCCTGCTCAGAGGGTTAGTAGATTTGTTTGGCAAGAACGATTCTTCATGAATCCATGCTGATTACTGCTAATGATACCGTTCTCATTACTAAAATCTTGTATATAGTCCCTTATCATCCCCTCCAAGAGTTTACATACTATTGATGTTAGGCTAACTGGTCTGTAATTCCCAGGGATGTATTTTGGGCCCTTTTTAAATATTGGTGTTACATTTGCTTTTCTCCAATCAGCTGGTACCATTCCAGTCAGTAGACTGTCAGTAAAAATTAGGAACAATGGTCTGGCAATTATAAAATTAATCAAGTGATTTCGCGCAAATGAGAAACCAATCACTTATATAGAAACAGTCTAAAATGAATGTTCTATAATAGTGCAAGAATGTCTAGTAAGTGGAATAATAAAGTGTAGTGATCCTCTATTATATAAAGTGTCTCAGTGCAAACAAGTGTCAAATAAAAGTGACCATATGTGCAATGAAAAAATAATAAAATAAAATCTGCTATGTGGACAGTGTTTAAAAATAAGTGTCCTATAGTGCCTTATAGTTCATTTAAACAGATAAAAACTGAATAAAACATGTGAATATGAATATTGGTGTTTAAAAAAAACAGCCGATAAGGCAAAAAAACAGGTAATAGAATAGTCCAGATAATATACCGTGATGAATAAATAAATGACTGTGTAAATTAAGATGGGGACATCCTCCAGATTCACAAAGATAATAAATATCAACGGTATTTCAAATGACAGCTATAGTCCAAATAGGTGACTAAGTAGAGTTTATGTAATTGATTGTTGGTGTTATTCATATGATGTTCATTAAAGTGTTCAATACAATTTCTTCCTGAACAGTGGTCTCACAGGACTCTCACCTTATGACTCTGTAATAACTCGCATCAACAATCAGTTGGTATAAATCAGATACTTCTGCCAGGATCCTATTTGGTTGGTATATACTGCAGATGGACTCATATATATTTCTTCTCTGTACATTCCTCTACAAATATATCCCTGATTGCTTTGGCATGGTCTGGCAATTACTTGACCGAGTTCCCTAAGTACCCTCGGGTGCAAGCCATCTGGTCCTGGTGATTTATTAGGCCCCTTTCACACTGGGGCGGTTTGCAGGCGTTATTGCGCTAAAAATAGCGCCTGCAAACCGACCCGAAACAGCTGTTGCTGTGTCTTCAGTGTGAAAGCCCGAGGGCTTTCACACTGAAGCGGTGCGCTTGCAGGACGCTGGAAAATGTCCTGCAAGCCGCTTCTTTGGCTCGCTGTAGGAGCGGTATATTTACCGCTCCTATAGCGGCCGTTCCCATTGAAAACAATGGGGCAGCGCTCCGAACCCGCCCGCAAAACGCCACTGCAGCGGCGGTTTGCGGGCGGTATTAACCCTTTTTCGGCAATGCGCCGCTAAAATGACGGTAAAGCGGCGCTAAATATAGCGCCGCTTTACCGCCAGCGCCCCCAACGCCCCAGTGTGAAAGTAGCCTAAATGTTAAGTTTCACAAGTCTAATTTTAATTCTGTCCTCTGTTAACTATGGAGGTGCTTCCTGTGATGGTGTCATGAGGATAAACACTGCAGTTTTGGTTACTGAAGCCCCCCGATTCCCTCGTGAAGACTGAGGAGAATAATAAATTCAATACCTTTGCCATCTCTCCATCCTTTGTAACCAGATGTCCTTCCTCATCCTTTATGGGGTCAATATGGTCTGTCCTCCCTTTTTTACTGTTTACATACTTACAGAATTTCTTGTGATTTTTTTTGCTCTCCTCCGCTATGTGTCTTTCATGTTCTATCTTAGCCGTCCTTATTGCACCCTTACATTTCTTGTTGCGTTCTTTATAAAGTCTGAATGCTGATGATGATACCGCAACCTTGTATTTTTTAAGGCCTTCTCCTTTGCTTTTATATACATTTTTACATTGGAGTTAAGCCATCCAGGACTTTTGTTCGCTCTTTTAAGTTTATTACCCAATGGGATGCATTGGCTAATGCCCTTATTTAATATGCTCTTAAAGCAAACCCATCTCTCCTCCACGTTCTTTGTTCCTAAGATTTTATCCCAATTTATGCCTTCTAGTAAGGTTCGTAGTTTAGGGAAGTTGGCTCTTTTGAAATTCAGTGTCTTTGTATTCCCCTTATGTTTCCTATTTGTGTTATTTATACGGAAGCCAATTGACCTGTGATCGCTGTTCCCTAAATTGCCCCGTATTTCCACATCCGTGATCAGATCTGTATTGTTGGTAATCAGTAGATCCATTAACGCTTTATTTCTAGTTGGTGCGTCTACCATCTGACCCATAAAATTGTCCTGCAAGACATTTAGGAACTGGCGAGCCTTAGATGAATGCACGGTTCCCTCCTCTCAGTCTATATCTGGATAATTAAAATCCTCCATTATGATAACACTCCCCATCCTTGCTGCTAATCCAAATTGTGATATGAGATCTGTCTCCCCTTCCTTCCTTTAGGTTAGGGGGTCTATAGCATACTCCTAGTATTATTTTCCCCTTAGCTTCATCCCTTTGGAGCTCTACCCATAAGGATTCCACATCCTCCCTAGCTCCCTTAGTGATGTCATCTCTCTCACATTCACTTGTACATTATTCTTGATATATAGGCATACCCCTCCCCCCTTTTTCCCTTTTTTACCCTCTCTATCCTTGCGATAAAGGGTATACCCTTGAATGTTTGCCAGCCAATCATGAGAGCTGTTGAACCAGGTCTCTGAAATTCCCACAAAATCCAAATCCTCCTTGTACAATAGTATCTCTAGTTCACCCATCTTGTCCGCCAGGCTCCTGGCATTGGTGAATATGCCACGTAGTTTAGACCGGTCGCATATTATCCTCTTATTGGGTGTTTTAAGATTGCAACTAGGACTTGCTACTATACCTTGGGTTTATGTGCTTTGGTCAACCTACCACTATTGCCCCCAATACTACCCTCTGGAATATGTTCCATGCTGACTATCTCTACCTCTGGACCCTCCCCCCATTGCCTAGTTTAAAAACCCCTCTAACTTTTCGGCCATCTTCATTCCCAGCTGATCTGCACCCTCCTCATTTAGGTGCAGTCCGTCCCTTCTATAGTACCGGTTATCGACTGAGTCGTCCCAGTCCTCCAGGAACCCAAACCCCTCCTTACTACACCTGCTTTTCAGCCACTTGTTTACTTCCCTAATTTCCCTCTGCCTTTCTGTTGTGGCTCGGTGTACCAGTAGTATTCCTGAGAATACTACCTTGGAGGTCCTTTTCCTCAATTTAGCTCCTAAGTCCCTAAAATCGTTCTTTAGGACACTCCATCTGACTTTGTCATTGGTACCAACGGGCACCATGACAGCTGGGTCTTCCCCAGCCCCTCCCTGTAATCTGTCCACCAGATCCGTGATGTGTTGAACCCGAGCTCCTGGTAGACCACATACTGTTTGGCGCTTCAGGTCTTTGACAGATTGGCCTCTCTGTCCTAAGAATTGAGTCCCCTACCACCAGAATCTGTCTTTCCTTTCCCTTCGCTTCCCCCCCCCCCCACTCTCACTGGAGGAGTTCTTCCCCCGGCAGCTAGGAGAGTCACTCAGCTCCAGCAGTGCTGGTCTCTCACTGGTTTCACCAACGTCACTCAATGGAGTGTACTTATTGCGATGCTCCAGCCTCCCTGGCACTTACCCCCTCTACCCTTCCTGACTGTCACCCATCTACTCTTTGCTAGTGCCTGCACCTCTGTCTCCACCCGCCTCTGTGCTGACCCCTGCCAGAACCTGCTGTGTACGTTCCCAGCTCTCCTTTAGTATGGAGGGACTTCTCAATGCAGACAGTTGCTTCCCCAGATTCAGAACCTGGGCTTCCAGGGAAACAATGCTCTTACGTTTTGCACAGCAGTATTCAGCCTCAATCGGATGGTCAAGGAACACATACATGCCGCAAGATGTACAACAAGTCGCCTCTCCACACCCGCTGGGCATCCTACCTATTAAATTTAATGAGGGTTGGGGATTATACCCTGTCCAAATTACCTAACAACTAGCTTCCTGACACTAATACTCAAGACAATACACAGGTACTCAACAAGACAATAAACAGGTACTCGCAGAACTATGTGCACTTGCAGACCACTCACAGACCTACGTGCACTCGCAGAACTACGTGCACTCGCAGAACTACGTGCACTCGCAGACCAACGTGCACTCGCAGACCAACGTGCACTCGCAGACCTAGTGGAACCATTGCCTTCAGAAGTCACCTAATTTGTAAATAGAGTCCACCTGTGTGTAACTTAATCTCAGTATAAATACAGCTGCTCTGTGAAGCCCTCAGTGGTTTGTTAGAGAACCTTAGTGAACAAACAGCATCATGATCGCCAACGAACATACCAGACAGGTCAGGGATAAAGTTGTGAAGTTTAACCACATGCCGACCAGTGTATGACGATATACATCGGCACAATGGCATGGCTGGGCAAATGGGTGTACAGGTACGTCCCCTTTAAATCGCGTCATTGTGGGCATGCGCCTGCCACCGGTGGGGTGCACAAGCGCCCTCCGCGAACTCCGTGACCATGCCCGCGGGTCCCGCCGTGTCACGGATCGGCAGAACAGGGAGATGCCTTTGTAAACAAGGCATTTCCCTGTTCTGCCTAGCAACATGACAGATCTACTGCTCCCTGTCATCGAGAGCAGTGATCTCTGTCATGTTGTAGTGAGGCAATCCCCCCCATGGTTAGAATCACTCCCTAGGAAACACTTAACCCCTTGATCGCCCCCTAGTGTTTAACCCCTTTCCTGCCAGTGTCATTTACACAGTAATCAGTGCATTTTTATAGCACTGATCGCTCCTAAAATGGTCCTAAAATAGTGTCAAAAGTGTCCGATCTGTCCGCCATAATGTTGCAGTCACAATAAAAATGGCAGCTCGCCACCATTACTAATAAAAAAAATTAAAACTTTTATTTACCAAAAATATGTAGAAGAATACATATTGGCCAAAACCGAGAGACATTTTTTTTTTAATATATTTTTTGGGTTATTGTAGCAAAAAGTAAAATACAGTTTTTTATTTTCAAAATTGTCGCTCTTTTTTTGTTTATAGTGCAAAAAATAAAAACCACAGAGGTGATCAAATACCACCAAAATAAATCTCTATTTGTGGGAAAAAAAGGACGTAAATTTTGTTTGGTTGAAACATCGCGCGACTGCGCAATTGTCAGTTTAAGCGACGCAGTGCCGTATCGCAAAAAGAGCTCTAGTCAAGAAGGGGGTAAATCCTTCCAGGGCTGAAGTGGTAAAGCAGGATTAGGTTACTAAAAAAATTGCCAAGCTTTGAACATCTCACACAGCACTGTTCAATCCATCATGCAAAAATGGAAAGAGTATGGCACAACTACAAACCTACCAAGACATGGCCGTCCACCTAAACTGACAGGCCGGGTAAGGAGAGCATCAATCAGAAAAGCAGTCAAGAGGCCCATGGTAACTCTGGAGGAGCTGCAGAGATCCACAGCTCAGGTTTGAGAATCTGTCCACAGGACAACTATTAGTCGTGCACTCCTCAAATCTGTCCTTTATGGAAGAGAGGCAAGAAGAAACCCATTGTTAAAAGAAAGGCATAAGAAGTCCCATTTGCAGTTTGCGAGAAGCCATGTGGGGGACACAGCAAACACGCAGTCTGGTCAGATGAGAGCAACATTTAACTTTTTGACCTAAAAGCAAAATGCTATGTGTGGCGGAAAACTAACACTGCACATCACCCTGAACACTCCATCCCCACCGTGGTGATGGCAGCATCATGTTGTGGGGATGCTTTTCTTAAGCAGGGACCGGAAAGCTGGTCAGAGTTGATGGGAAGATGGATGGAGCCAAATACAGGGCAATCTTAGAAGAAAACCTGTTAGAGTCTGCAAAAGACTTGAGACTGGGGCAGAGGTGCACCTTCCAGCAGGACAACACCCCTAAACATACAGCCAAAGCTACAAATATTCATGTGTTAGATTGGCCCAGTCAAAGTCCAGATCTAAATCCAATTGAGCATCTGTGGCAAGACTTGAAAATTGCTGTTCAGACGCTCTCCATCCAATCTGACAGAGCTTGAGCTATTTTGCAGAGATGAATGGGCAAAAATGTCAATCTTTAGATGTGCAAGGCTGGTAGAGACATCCCCAAAAAGACTTGCAGCTGTAATTGCAGTGAAAGGTGGTTCTACAAAGTATTGACTCAGGGGGGACTGAATAAAAATGTACGCCACACTTTTCATTTATTTTTATTTCATAAAATTTTGTGTACGCCACACTTTTCACCTATATTTATTTGTAAAAAACGGACTTTAGAAAAAAAAGTCCATTTATCATTTTCCTTCCTACGTAGCTAGCGTAGGCAAAATGCCGCCGCGCTAGCTCCGCTAGCTGGCATGGATTTAAAGGGAATCCCCACGCCAAAAAACGGCGTGGGGGTTCCCCCCAAATCCATGTCAGACCCTCATCCGAGCACGCAGCCTGGCAGGCCAGGAAAGGGGTGGGGACGAACGAGCGCCCCCCCCCCTCCTGACCAGGCCGCGTGCCCTCACATGGGGGGTGCCCTGGGAAAGGGGGGCCGTGCCAAAGCACCTTGTCCCCATGTTGATGAGGACAAGGGCCTCTTCCCGACAACCCTGGCCGTTGGTTGTCGGGGTCTGCGGGCGGGGGCTTATCGGAATCTGGGAACCCCCTTTAATAAGGGGGCCCCCAGATACCCTATGTGAATGAGTATGGGGTACGATGTACCCCTACCCATTCACCTAAGGTGTAAAAATGTAAAGTAAAAAAAAACCCCATTTGAAAAAATAGTTTATTGCACTGCTCCGGGGTCTTCTTCCGTCTTGGGGGTCTTCTCGCCGGACTCCCCGCCATTTACCAAGCTCTTTTACCGAGCGAGGGGAGTCCGGCTACCTTCTTCGTCGTCGCCGCCGTCTGGGGGTCTCGATCCGCCTTCGGGGGTCTTCTTCCGTCTTGGGGGTCTTCTCACCGGACTCCTCCCCTCTCTTCTGCTCTTTTACCTAGCTCTTTCACGAGGGGAGGTGTCCGGCTACCTTCTTCGTCGTCGCCGCCGTCGTCTGGGGTCTCGATCCGCCCTTCGGGGGTCTTCCGGGGGTCTCTTCTGTTCTTGCGGCGGTCGTCGTCTTCCGCGCCGCCGGCGCCTTCTTCTTCTTGTCCTTCTTCTTGTCCTTCTTGTTCTTCTTCTTCTTCCGATGTTGACCCGACGCTCTCTCTGCCCGGAATGCCTGTGCCGCTCTGAGCTCGGACTTATATAGGGACATGGGCGACAGGGTCACATGCACATGTCACATGGTGACCCCGCCCCTTGTGTTGTCACAGTCCCGGAGGATGCTGGGACTGTGACATCGCAAGGGGGCGGGGTCACCATGTGACATGAACATGTGACCCTGTCGCCCATGTCCCTATATAAGTCCGAGCTCAGAGCGGCACAGGCATTCCGGGCAGAGAGAGCGTCGGGTCAACATCGGAAGAAGAAGAAGAACAAGAAGGACAAGAAGAAGGACAAGAAGAAGAAGGCGCCGGCGGCGCGGAAGACGACGACCGCCGCAAGAACAGAAGAGACCCCCGGAAGACCCCCGAAGGCGGATCGAGACCCCCAGACGACGACGGCGGCGACGACGAAGAAGGTAGCCGGACACCTCCCCTCGTGAAAGAGCTAGGTAAAAGAGCAGAAGAGAGGGGAGGAGTCCGGCGAGAAGACCCCCAAGACGGAAGAAGACCCCGGAAGGCGGATCGAGACCCCCAGACGGCGGCGACGACGAAGAAGGTAGCCGGACTCCCCACGCTCGGTAAAAGAGCTTGGTAAATGGCGTGGGCGGCGAGAAGACCCCCAAGACGGAAAGAAGACCCCCGGAGCAGTGCATAAACTATTTTTTCAAAAGTGTGGGTGTTTTTTTTTAGGTGAATGGGTAGGGGTACATCGTACCCCATCTCATTCACATAGGGTGGGGGGCTGGGGGCCCCCTTATTAAAGGGGGTTCCCAGATTCCGATAAGCCCCCGCCCGCAGCCCCGACAACCAACGGCCAGGGTTGCGGGAAGAGGCCCTTGTCCTCAAACATGGGGACAAGGTGCTTTGGGGTGGGGGGGCCGCACGGCCCCCCTTACCCCAGGGCACCCCCCATTTGAGGGCACGCGGCCTGGTACGGCTCGTCCCCACCCCTTTCCTGGCCTGCCAGGCTGCGTGCTCGGATGAGGGTCTGACATGGATTTGGGGGGAACCCCCACGCCGTTTTTTCGTGGGGATTCCCTTTAAATCCATGCCAGGTCACGGAGCTAGCGCGGCGGCAGTAACTGCCTACGCTAGCTACGTAACCTGAAGTCACGTGCTAAATGAACGGACTTGCCGATGAGCAAGTCCGTTCATTTCAAAAGTCCCGCGGACTTGCCCACTAACGGCGGGATTGTCCGCTGGACTTCCAAGTCCAGCGGATAATTTGAAAACAAAACCTGAAACTTTAGTCCGCCGTACTTTGGCGCCAAAAAGTCCGCCGGCGCCCACACACGAGGGGATTATCCGCTGGACTTCAGTCCAGCGGATAATCCCGCGGGATTGTCCCTTCGTGTGTACGCGGCCTTAGTCTATCACATAAAATCCCCAAAAAATACATTTACGTTTTTAATTGTAACATGACAAAATGTGGAAAATGTCCAGGGGTATGAATACTTTTCAAGGTACTGTATATAGCGGCAACAGTTTGCACAGCACTTTACAACACAAAAGAGTTACAATACACTTCAAGACAAAGTGTTAGGAGAATCCTGCTTGTGAGCACTTGCAATGTAAAAGTGAGGTACAAATGATGCAAAAGATAACTGTGTAGGGATGAGTTGATGGAAAAAGTAAAAGTTCAGTTGTTAGGGAGAGGTGGAAAATTAATGAATACGTTCATTATGCATAAAATAACAAACTGGCAAGGATTTTGAGAGTAGTTGTCTACTGTTTTTAGTAGTGTACTCAGGGCCGTCTTTAATATTGATTGGAGCCTGGGCAAACATTTTCTTTGCCCAGCCCCCCCCCCCCCCCCCCCCCCCCCAATGCAATTTTGCTCTTCATCTGCTTTGAAACATACAGTAAATAGCAGCTAAACTCCAAATCAGTTTAGTGCAGCAGATCAGGCAGCAATTGTAATTGGTTGCCAGAGGTTAAAGGATAACATTACTGCTCACTTATTAGTTGCTAGAGGTTACAGCACATAATTTCTGCTTTCTGATTGGTTTTGGTTGCTAGAGGTTACTGCACATCATTAGCGATCACCCATTGGTTGCTAGGACTAGGGGTGGTGTGAGCATGTGGTGAAATGGTATCAGTGGCAGTGGGGGGAGATTGGAGAGTGTGATCAGTGGAAGTGCAGGGGGGTTGATGGGATCAGTGGCAGTGCTTTGGGGGTGGAGGGGGATGGGGTCAGTGGCAGTGCTTGGGGGGGGGGGGAATCAGTGGTGGTGCTTGAGGTGGATGTGATCAGTGGTTTTGTCTTTCAGAGAGAGGGGGGTGAGAGGGGTTGGGTGAAATAGAGGGGGGGTGAGAGAGAGGGGATTGGGGATGAGAGAGAGGGGGGGATTGGGGATGAGAGAGAGGGGGGGATTGGGGATGAGAGAGAGTGGATGGGGAATGAGAGAGAGTGGATTGGGGATGAGAGAGAGAGAGAGAGGGGATTGGGGATGAGAGAGAGTGTATTGAGGATGAGAGAGAGTGTATAGAGGATGAGAGAGAGTGTATTGAGGATGAGAGAGAGTGTATTGAGGATGAGAGAGAGTGTATTGAGGATGAGAGAGAGTGTATTGAGGATGAGAGAGAGTGTATTGAGGATGAGAGAGAGTGGATTGGGGATGAGGGAGAGTGGATTGGGGATGAGAGAGAGAGAGAGAGGGTATTGGGGATGGGAGAGAGAGAGAGAGAGAGAGGGGATTGGGGATGAGAGAGAGAGAGAGAGAGGGGGATTGGGGATGAGAGAGAGGGGGGATTGGGGATGAGAGAGAGAGGGGATTGGGGATGAGAGAGAGAGGGATTGGGGATGAGAGAGATGGGAGATTGGGGATGAGAGAGAGAGGGATTGGGGATGAGAGAGAGAGAGAGGGGATTGGGGATGGGAGAGAGAGAGAGGGGATTGGGGATGAGAGATAGAGAGAGAGGGAATTGGGGATGAGAGATAGAGAGAGAGGGGATTGGGGATGAGAGATAGATAGAGAGAGGGGATTGGGGATGAGAGAGAGGGGATGAGAGAGAGATGAGAGAGAGAGGGATTGGGGATGAGAGAGAGTGGATTGGGGATGAGAGAGAGTGGATTGGGGATGAGAGAGAGTGGATTGGGGATGAGAGAGAGTGGATTGGGGATGAGAGAGAGTGGATTTGGGGATGAGAGAGAGAGTGGATTGGGGATGAGAGAGAGAGAGATTGGGGATGAGAGAGAGTGGATTGGGGATGAGAGAGAGAGAGAGAGGGGATTGGGGATGAGAGAGAGAGAGATTGGGGACTGAGAGAGAGAGAGATTGAGAGAGAGGGAGAGTGGATTGGGGATGATAGAGAGAGAGAGGATTTGAGAGAGAGAGAGGGATTGGGGATGAGAGAGAGAGAGAGAGAGAGAGAGGGGGGGGGATTGGGGATGAGAGATAGAGAGAGAGGGAATTGGGGATGAGAGATAGAGAGAAAGGGGATTGGGGATGAGAGATAGAGAGAGAGGGGATTGGGGATGAGAGAGAGGGGATTAGGGATGAGAGAGTGGGGATTGGGGATGAGAGAGAGAGAGAGTGCATTGGGGATGAGAGAGAGAGAGAGAGGGGGGGGATTGGGGATGAGAGAGAGAGAGGGGGGGATTGGGGATGAGAGAGAGAGAGAGGGATTGGGGATGAGAGAGAGAGAGAGGGGATTGGGGATGAGAGCGAGAGAGAGAGGGGATTGGGGATGAGTGAGAGAGAGGGGATTGGGGAGAGAGAGAGAGAGAGAGGGGGGAGATTGAGGATGAGAGAGAGTGTATTGAGGATGAGAGAGAGTGTATTGAGGATGAGAGAGAGAGGATTGGGGATGAGGGAGAGTGGATTGGGGATGAGAGAGAGAGAGAGGGGGGATTGGGGATGAGAGAGAGAGGGAGAGAGGGATTGGGGGGAGAGAGAGAGAGAGAGAGAGGGGGAGATTGGGGATGAGAGATAGAGAGAGAGGGAATTGGGGATGAGAGATAGAGAGAGAGGGGATTGGGGATGAGAGATAGAGAGAGAGGGGATTGGGGATGAGAGAGAGGGGATTGGGGAGAGAGAGAGGGGATTGGGGATGAGAGAGAGAGAGGGGGGGGATTGGGGATGAGAGAGAGAGAGGGGGAGGGGATGGGAGAGAGAGAGAGAGGGGATTGGGGATGAGAGAGAGAGAGAGGGAGAGAGAGAGAGGGGGATTGGGGATGAGAGAGAGAGAGAGATTGGGGATGAGAGAGAGAGAGGATTGGGGATGAGAGAGAGAGAGAGAGAGTGGATTGGGGATGAGAGAGAGAGAGAGGGAGAGGGGAGGGGATGAGAGAGAGAGAGAGGGATTGGGGATGAGAGAGAGAGTGTATTGGGGATGAGAGAGAGTGAGGGAGGAGAGCGGGAGGAGAGGGAGAGAGAGAGAGAGATTTCGGGATGAGAGAGAGAGAGATGAGAGGGAGATGTGGGGATGAGAGAGAGAGAGTTGGAGGTGAGAGAGGGGGATTGGGGATGAGAGAGAGAGAGAGAGAGAGAGAGAGAGAGGGGATTGATGTGAGGAGAGAGAGAGTGGGGGGTGATTGGGGATGGGAGAGAGAGAGAGCGGGAGGGATGAGAGAGAGGGGGATTGGGGATGGAGGGGATGAGAGAGAGAGGGATTGAGGGTGAGAGGGGGAGGGGGATGAGAGAGAGAGAGAGAGGAGAGAGAGGGGAGGGATTGGGATGAGAGATAGAGAGGGTTGAGAGAGGGGGAAGAGAGATGCTGAGAGGGGGATTGGGGATGAGAGATAGAGGAGAGAGAGGAGAGAGAGATGGGGACTTGGGATGAGAGAGAGAGGGGAGATTGGGAGATGAGAGAGAGAGAGAGGGAGGGGATGAGAGAGAGGGGATGAGAGGAGATGAGAGAGAGAGGGGATTGGGAGAGAGAGAGAGAGGGAGAGAGGGATTGAGAGAGAGAAAGAGAGAGAGAGGGATTGGGGATGAGAGAGAGAGAGAGAGGGGATTGGGGATGAGAGAGAGAGAGAGGGGATTGGGGATGAGAGAGGGGGGATTGGGGATGAGAGAGAGAGAGGGGATTGGGGATGAGAGAGGGGATTGGGGATGAGAGAGAGAGAGGGGATTGGGGATGAGAGAGAGAGAGGGGGGATTGGGGATGAGAGAGAGAGAGAGGGGATTGGGGATGAGAGAGAGAGAGGGGGGATTGGGGATGAGAGAGAGAGAGGGGGGATTGGGGGATGAGAGAGAGAGAGGGGGGGTTGGGGAGGAGAGAGAGAGAGGGGGGATTGGGGATGAGAGAGAGATAGAGGGGATTGGGGATGAGAGAGAGAGAGAGGGGATTGGGGATGAGAGAGAGAGAGAGGGGGATTGGGGATGAGAGAGAGAGAGAGAGAGAGGGGATGAGAGAGAGAGAGGGGGGGGATTGGAGAGAGAGAGAGAGAGGGGGGGGATTGGAGATGAGAGAGAGAGAGAGAGAGAGAGAGGGGGGGGATTGGGGATGAGAGAGAGAGGAGAGGGGGGGATTGGGGATGAGAGAGAGAGAGAGGGGGGGGATTGGGGATGAGGGAGAGAGAGGGGGAGGGGGGATGAGAGAGAGAGAGGGGATTGGGGAGAGAGAGAGAGAGGGGATTGGGGATGAGAGAGAGAGAGAGGGGATTGGGGATGAGAGAGAGAGAGAGGGGATTGGGGATGAGAGAGAGAGGGGGGGATTGGGGATGAGAGAGAGAGAGAGGGGGATTGGGGATGAGAGAGAGAGAGAGGGGGATTGGGGATGAGAGAGAGGGGATTGGGGATGAGAGAGAGAGATAGAGAGAGGGGATTGGGGAGAGAGAGAGAGAGAGAGGGGATTGGGGATGAGAGAGAGTGTATTGAGGATGAGAGAGAGTGCATTGAGGATGAGAGAGAGTGCATTGAGGATGAGAGAGAGTGGATTGAGGATGAGAGAGAGTGGATTGAGGATGAGAGAGAGTGGATTGGGGATGAGAGAGAGTGGATTGGGGATGAGAGAGAGAGAGAGGGGATTGGGGATGAGAGAGAGTGAGAGAGAGGGGGGATTGGGGATGAGAGAGAGAGTATTGAGGATGAGAGAGAGTGTATTGAGGATGAGAGAGAGTGTATTGAGGATGAGAGAGAGTGGATTGGGGATGAGAGAGAGGGGATTGGGGATGAGAGAGAGTGGATTGGGGATGAGAGAGAGAGGGGATTGGGGATGAGAGAGAGGGGATTGGGGATGAGAGATAGAGAGAGAGAGGGGATTGGGGATGAGAGATAGAGAGAGAGGGGATTGGGGATGAGAGATAGAGATAGAGGGGATTGGGGATGAGAGAGAGGGAGAGAGGATTGGGGATGAGAGAGAGGGAGAGGGGATTGGGGATGAGAGAGAGAGAGAGGGGATTGGGGGGGAGAGAGAGAGAGAGAGGGGATTGGGGGGTGAGAGAGAGAGAGAGAGGGGATTGGGGGATGAGAGAGAGAGAGAGAGGGGATTGGGGGTGAGAGAGAGAGAGAGAGGGGATTGGGGATGAGAGAGGGAGAGGGGATTGGGGATGAGAAAGAGAGAGAGAGAGAGGGGATTGGGGATGAGAGAGGGGATTGGGGATGAGAGAGGGAGAGGGGATTGGGGATGAGAGAGAGAGAGGGGGGATTGGGGATGAGAGAGGGGATTGGGGGTGAGAGAGAGAGAGAGAGGGGATTGGGGATGAGAGAGAGAGAGGGGATTGGGGATGGGAGAGAGAGAGAGAGAGAGGGGATTGGGGATGAGAGAGAGAGAGAGAGAGAGGGGGGATTGGGGATGAGAGAGAGAGAGAGGGGATTGGGGGGATGAGAGAGAGAGAGAGAGAGGGGATTGGGGATGAGAGAGAGAGAGAGGGGGATTGGGGATGAAAGAGAGAGAGAGGGGGGATTGGGGATGAGAGAGAGGGGATTGGGGGATGAGAGAGAGGGGATTTGGGGATGAGAGAGAGGGGGGGGTTGGGGATGAGAGAGAGGGGGGGTTGGGGGATGAGGGAGAGAGAGAGAGGGGGGATTGGGGGATGAGAGAGAGAGAGAGAGAGGGGATGGGAGAGGATGAGAGAGAGGGGATTTGGGGATGAGAGAGAGGGGATTTGGGGATGAGAGAGAGGGGGGGTTGGGGATGAGAGAGAGGGGGGGTTGGGGGGGATGAGAGAGGGGGGGGTTGGGGGATGAGAGAGAGAGAGGGGGGGGATTGGGGGATGAGAGAGAGAGAGGGGGGGATTGGGGGATGAGAGAGAGAGAGGGGGGATTGGGGGATGAGAGAGAGAGAGGGGGGGGATTGGGGGGATGAGAGAGAGAGAGGGGGGGATTGGGGGGATGAGAGAGAGAGGGGGGGGTTGGGGGGAGAGAGAGGGGGGGATTGAGAGAGAGAGAGGGGGGGATTGGGGGATGAGAGAGAGAGAGGGGGGATTGGGGGATGAGAGAGAGAGAGGGGGATTGGGGGATGAGAGAGAGAGAGGAGGGGGGGGGATTGGGGGATGAGAGAGAGAGGGGGGGATTGGGGGAGAGAGAGGGGGGGGATTGGGGGATGAGAGAGAGGGGGGGATTGGGGGATGAGAGAGAGAGAGGGGGGATTGGGGGATGAGAGAGAGAGAGGGGGGGATTGGGGATGAGAGAGAGAAAGGGGGGATTGGGGATGAGAGAGGGGGGATTGAGAGAGAGAGGGGGGATTGAGAATGAGAGAGAGAGGGGGGATTGAGAGTGATAGAGAGAGGGGGGAGTGAGGTTGAAAGGGGAGATTGGGGATGAGAGAGAGAGAGGGGGGGATTGGGGGGTGAGAGAGAGAGCGGATTGGGGATGAAAGAGAGAGGGGGGTTGGGGATGAGAGAGGGGAGCCCTTAGCCCTGGCTGCAGTCCCTTCTGTGCACCTTCTGTGTATTAATGGGTATGATGCATGGTACCTCCTACCATAGGATGTTCACGCTGGCCAGCAGTGGGCAGGGCCCTTCTCCTTCTGGGTGATGAGAATGGGGGTGCTCTGCTCCTTCCAGCGGATCCTTCTTAGACCGTTGACTGTCCCAGGTAGCATTCCCTGGCTGCATGCACGCCCCGCCGTTTCTCGAGGGGGCCCGATCCACTTGTTTTCCACCCTGCTGTCGGAGCTTGGAGTGGAGAGAAGGGTGGCAGTCCCTGGCTACGTGAACCTCCCGCCGGTCCTGTGGGGCCCCCTGATCCGCCTGTCCCCAGGCCGCTGTCAGAGCTTGGAGTGGAGAGAAGAGCAGGGTAGCAGTCCCTGGCTGCATGCACCTCCGGGGCCCCCGATCCGCCTATCCTCTGGGCCACTGAGCTTGGAGAAGAGGTTGGAGGAATCCAGCCTCTGGGTGGCGCCGCCGCATCAGGGTTGTGCCTGTTGCTCCTCACCTCTCTGGTGGTCAGGGAGCTCTTTCCCCTCCCGGGCTCTCGCTTCTCCTTGCTCCCGCCACCACTGGTCCAGGACTCCCCATGACAAGGGGCTCAAGGAGCAGCTGCTTGGGCCCCTCAACAATGGCAGGGCCCTGGGCAGCTGCCCCTTTTGCCCCGCGTTAAAGACGGCCTTGAGTGTACTCCTAGATTTAGTGTTGAAACCATTACTTTTTAGCCTGTTGGCAATTGATATAGAGCAGGGGTCCAAAACTTTTAGAAAAGAGAGCCACTGCTCAGTCTGTCAGACTGTTTGGGGGATGGATTTTGGGCAGAAGTAGAAAAAATTACGCAATGTCAAAAATGATCCTGTGTCCAGTGGTCATTTGGAGTAAATGCACACCTGCCTCTGTGATTGGTGCGAGTCAAAATATTCCTGCATAAGTGGGAGTTCAACTTTCCCCTGCATCAGCGGACAGATGGAATAATACATTTTTTCATCATTGGTCAGTGGGAGTAAGAAATGCAACTTCATTGGTGGTTAGTGGAAGAAAGAAATTCCTGTGCATCGGTGGTCGGTAGGGTTAAAAAAATGCTCCAGTGTTAGTGATCAGTGGGATTAATAAATGCCCCTGGACAATGGTAGTAATTCATCTGTGCCAGCGCTCAGTGGGTGTAATAGTGCCCAGCAGTTAGTTCAAGTGAGGGTGGGGTGCCCTATCATTGGTGTCAGTAGGAGAAAATGTTTCTCATCATTGGTTTTCAGTGGCACTTACCTCTGGGTAGGCTTCTTGTCCTATACTAATCCTTGTGATGATATCACAGCTGGGACTATACAAACACCATTTCAAGCAGCATATTACTCCACCCCACACTGCGTAGGATACCTAACAGGGTGCTGAAATGTTCTATATCTCTGTGTCTGGCATTCAGCAGATTCCTCAGGCTTATATACAAAAATTCCTGCAGGTGGGACCTTCTCATTTCAATGGTTAGTTTACAGCTGATATGAAGTTTAGTGTTAGATATACTATCTCTGTGTTTGTAGATGACACAAAGTTATATAGTGGATTATAGTCCTTACAAAATGTTTCTGCCTTACTACAAGCTATCTGAATGGCTGTTTGTTTGGATAACTACATAGATAATGAAGTTTAATGTTTATAATGTAAAGTTTATTTTCATCATAAAATCTAGGGGGAGAACGATTAAGAAAATGATACAGAATGATATGGGTTTTCTGGTAGATCATACATTTAATAGCAGCTTTCAAAGCCAATCTAGTGCTTATGGAGCAAGCAGAAATTTTATTAAGAGGTATAAATTTGAGAAAAAGATAGTTTTGCTGATGTAAATTAGTAAAAGTGTGTCTTGAATATGTAACTTAGTCTTGTTTGTATCAAATGCATTTGCAAGATCAGATATCACCCGGCACAGGTAGCAGTGACATCACTGTGCAGCTGGGGCACAGCAAGTCTACACCCTACAGGTTGCCTTCAGAAGACTATAGGAGGGGGTGAATAAAAGACCAGCCCCCCCCCCCCCCCACAAGGAGAGGGAGCAGTGCTGACTTTGATTAATTATGCAAGAAATACAAAAGGGACACAAAGATTCAAAAAAGAATACACACAGTTCTTGTATTTAAACTATCTGTTTACCCTGAATTTCAGCATTATTATTATCCCATATAGATATTTAAATCACTGCAAATTAGAAAGAGGCATTCTTTGTACATGGAGGAAAAGAGGTTTAACCTTTGCATATTAACATACTTCTTTACAATAAAACCTGTAAAAATGTCTAATTGATTTCCATAGAAGCTAGTTATACCCAACTCTATAAATTATTTCAAAAACTGTCTGACTATATCTCTAAATACACAAAATATATCTGGAGTTTAATATTTATAATACATTATGCTGTAGATAGTTGATCCAGGGAGAATCTATTAAGTGATAGGGGAGATTTGTTTCCATGTTATATACAAATGAACCATGCTTTATAAGGGTTTTCTGTCTTCCGCTGGATAAACCTTGAACTTGGGGTTCTGAGGATGCATTTACAGTATTTTTGTCTTTTGATTGAACTGATTAGATTAGATTTTTTTTTCAGCATCTAAGCATCCATGCATTTCACTTCTAAGCTACAGACTCAGAACAAACTTGCAGTAAAGAAGAGAAAATGTAGTCAAAGCAAAACTGTAAATTCTTATATCTAATATATAGGTCTGTAACTAGAGAAGCTCTAAAAAAGCTGCCAAAAAACATTTATGCAATATGGCAACTTGAAGTGTTCTGTACATCGTTGGTGTACACAATGCTCCCAGAAAGGTACTTCTACTATTAAATCCTGGTGTGCTTTGTGTATTTCTTCCAGATCTGTGTGGTAAGCCAGTGGGACACTTTGCCTCTATAAGGACTGGTCACTGCTGCTCTTCCTCCTTACAAAGGGTGACTAGTCTTGTATCTTCACCCCCAAGCTTACCCTGTAGGTCATACCTTTATGTCTTGGGAACCACATAGCAAGCAAGGAGACACAAGTAAAAAAACCTTACAGAGATTCTAATAGTTCCCTATACTTCTAAAAAATGTATTGCTGCCCAGGTCTCTTGCCTCGATAAAAGCACAGGAAGTGAGTAGAAATCTATGTAATAACTTAACAGGGATTCCAAACTTTCACCATTCTAAAAATCTCCAAAATTTTAAATAAAACATGTCGAGTACCTTACAACAGCAGTTTTTATGACATGATGATATGTGACATGATAACTGGAACATTTTGTCAACTTTTTTTTAATGTGTTTCAGAGGAATTCAAAAACTTTTTCCTTAAGCATCCGGAATATGCCAAGCTGTTTACAACATACCTGGAGCATCAGAAATTTTTCATGCATATGGTACAGCAAATGGAAAATGAAGAGAAACTGTTGATGCCTCATATTACAGAAAATCAGGATAATATAAATATGAAAGATGAAGCTCTAAATACAACAGACAAGAAAGAAGACTGAGAGATGAGCCATCATTAGAAAATACACTGGATGATTTTTTAAATATTCTGCTTCCTTTATTTTATTACAATGTACTTATTGCAAATATAAAAATCTCAAAAACGACTGCTTTATATATTTCAGGCCAAATCAATCAACTCTGCTTTTTACTTATTTTTATGTATATGGACTAAGAAAAATAAACTATTCTCTGTATTTGTGTAAAATAAAATGCTAGTTGTGTCTCACAGATGTAATATATTAAATGGTTTTATATATAGGCATTATTAAAGGGTGCCTCCTTCACAATTTAGTGAAAAAAATGAAATATTAATAGATTAATGCTGCGCGTAACTGACACCAGTCAAGATAAAACTGCACTTTTAGACTTTGTGCTTATAGGGTTTCTTTTTTTGACTGTGGGTACAGCAAAGCATGCTAAGGGCTGATTCACACCTATGCATTTTTAGTGCTTTTTGTATATTTGCTCTACAGAACGTGTTCCATAGGAAACCATGGTAAATGGACTGTAGTGCAAATCTGCAAAATGCAAAAAGCACTAAAACTGCATAGGTGTGAATCCAGCCTTAAGGTTATAAAATTTTCCTTCCAAAGAACATTTAAAAAATTCCCTTAGGAGCAACTTCTAAATAAAAGGAAGTTCATATAGGAAGAACTAGTACTGGGTCAAAGTAGAAAGGGCCTGATGAAAAAATATACAGTTTAATATACCTGTCCGATGAATGTGCACAGAAATTTGCAGCAGATCAGCTACAATTTATTGTTCAGGTCCAGTTAAAAGATTCTAGTAGGCACATAAATTTGAGCAAAAATGTTGTCGGCTAACAGATTTTGTTTTTGAGAAAATGCCTTGGTCCATTTGCAGTGGATCAATTGTTTCAGGATTCTCCACCCTTATGTCCATAAATTGGAATAATTCAATGGTGCTGAATTGCCTAATTCATCAAGAATGATCATATTCACAATGGGAAAGAAGGGAAAGCCTCGTCCCTGTGACCAAAAAAACGAACACACTAAAAACACTTATAATTAGTACTATTAGGATTTGCAGGAATGGTAGCCTGACCACTACAATCTACACTGTTGTGTAAAATAACAGGTAAAGAGCTGTGCATGCTGTTTATCTGTTATTTTTTTATTGTAGTTAACAACCACATTAACATTTATCAAAATGATCAATAATTATACTATTACTACAGTGTTGGTATTAGTATATGCTTTTCATCTATAGTTTGTATGATAGTAGAGATGGTAGCATGTAGTATTTACACAATATTTAATACTATCTACAAAAGTTCATGAATCAGAAAATGATTTTCTTTGCAAAGCTAAATTAATGTAAAATCTGTTTTTGTTACTTTTGCAAAAGATTTACTATTCCATATTGACAGTTGGAAAGTCTAATAGTTGCATGGCCTTTCACTCTCATGCAAACATTTAGTTAAAATAACACAAAAATCTTCAAGCAAACATTTTTGCATTACTTACATATAGGGTTGAGCGAACCCGAACTGTAAAGTTCGGGTCCGTACCGGACTTTTGAGTGTTCGGGACCCGTACCCGAACCCAAACCCGAACTATTGGCTGTAAGTTCGGGTTCGGGTCCGGTGTTCGGCGATGTATTGGTGCCTTTTTAACAGCTGCAGGGCAGCCAATCGACGATCGTTTCACTAGTGTGCCCTTAGAAGCCATAACAGCCATGCCTACTAATGGCATGGCTGTGATTGGCCAGTGCAGCATGTGACCCAGCCTCTATATATAATACACACACACAGCACACAGCGTCATTCTGTTATAGACAGGTTCCTGTGCTGCAGAGATATAGAGGATTTTAGGAGTTAGTGTGCTAAAGTCAGTCAGTCAGTCCACATTGCTTGAATTTTCTTCTAATTAGTTAGATAAGTGAGAGATCTAGATAGCTAGAGTAGGGAGTTTCTTTAATAAGCAAAAGAAAGAGGTAGAGAGAATTATTGAAGAGATTCCTAAATCAATTGTACCCTGGCAGTGCACAGTCTTTTAACAGTGCCATGAGGCCAGTGCCAGACAAAATATAAAAGTTTTACCTGCAAGCTCAGTGCACCATTAGGACCAACACTGCATATAGTAAGAGATACACCATAGTCTGCCATTCTGCTATTGGAAACACATTGCAAAAATAATTAATTTTGCTGTGTTTTTTTTTTCACAATAGCATTTTCTGCGTTTTCATACATACACGCTGTAGACACTATCCGTGTATTCTGATATTGGAAAAACATTGCAAAAAAATTTAATTTTGCAGTGTTTTTTTTCTTCCCAATAGCATTTTCTGCGTGTTCATAAACGCTTTAGACACTGTACGTGTATTCTGCTATATACAAAAACACCCATTTAGGGCGAGATCATAAATTTTGAAAATATGAGGAGATCATCAAAAAGGGGACGTGGCCCGGGTCGTGGTGATGCTGGTGGCGCTCCTGTTGCAGGGAGAGGACGTGGTTGATCTGTGCCAGCTACACGCACTAGTGAAACACCTTCCTCAGGTGCGAGTAGGCGACAGAGTCTGCAGCAGTATTTTGGCGCGCCTAATGAGGCTGTACGAATGTTGAGGCCAGGACAAGTACAGGCGATAGTAGATTGGGTTGCTGCTGACAGTGCCTCCGGTTCCTTCACATTGTCTCCCACCCAGTCTCCTGATGAAAGTTCAGAGTTGGCACCTGCAGCCGATGTCCATCAGTCTTTCACCTCACCCCCTTGCAAATCAGCCAATCAGTCTGAGCCCCAAATCATGCAGCAGTCTCTTCTGCTTTTTGATGACTCTGTTAGCAGGGTTTCCCAGGGCCTTAAACCTAGCCCTGCCCCAGAAGTGGAAGAGATTGTGTGCACCGATGCCCAACCACTTATGTTTCATGATGAGTACATGGGCGGACCATCGCAGCACGTCTCGGATGATGACGAAACACAGGTGCCAATTGCTGCTGCTTTCGCCATTGTGCAGACCGACAAGGAGGGCAGGGGTGAAGACTGGGTGGAAGATGATGTGGAGGACGATGAGGTCCTTGACCCCACATGGAATCAACGTCATGCAGGTGACCAGTGTAGTTCAGAGGAAGAGGCGGTGGTCGCACAGAGCCACCAGCACAGCAGAAGAGGGAGCAGGGTGCAAAAGCGGAGCGTCCGTCCCCTAGACAGTACGTCTGCTACTGCCCAACGCAGCAAGGGACCGAGCACACCAAAGCCAGGTGCAAGGAGTTCCCTAGCGTGGCAGTTCTTCAGACAATGTCCTGATGACAAGACACGAGTGGTTTGCACGCTGTGCAATCAGAGCTTGAAGTGAGGCATAAACGTTCTCAACCTGAGCACAACCTGCATGACCAGGCATCTAAGTGCAAAGCACGAGATGCAGTGGAGTAGACACCTCAAAAACCAAGAAAGGTCTCTGGCTCCTCCTGCTTCAGTCTCGGCCTCTTCATCCACCTCTGTAGTGACAGTGACACCTGCCAACCCGCAAACAGAGGATCTGGGAACAGAGGATCTGCCAGCAACACTACCACCTGGGTCACCAACCATCTCCACAATGTCCCATGGAAGCGTTCAGCTCTCTATTTCCCAAACACTGGAGCGGAAGAGGAAGTACCCCCCTAGCCACCCGCGATCCCTGGCCCTGAATGCCAGCATTTCAAAATTCCTCGCCTTTGAAATGCTGTCATTCCGTCTGGTGGAGACGCAGAGTTTTAAAAGGCTGATGTCATTGGCTGTCCCACAGTACATCGTGCCCAGCCGCCACTACTTTTCCAGACGAGCTATCCCTTCCCTGCACAACCAAGTGGGGGACAAAATCAGGTGTGCACTGCGCAACGCCATCTGTGGCAAGGTCCACCTAACTACGGATGCGTGGACCAGTAAGCATGGTCAGGGACGTTGTATCTCCCTAACAGCACACTGGGTAAATGTAGTGGCGGCTGGGCCTGAGGCGGATAGCAGTTTGGCGCATGTCCTTCCACCACCGAGGATTGCAGGGCACTTCAGTTTTCCTCCTGTTGCTAACTCCTCCTACTCCGCCTCCTCATCCTCTACCACCTCCTCATCCGGTCAGTGTAACACCTTCACCACCAACTTCAGCACAGCCAGGGCTAAACGACAGCAGGCAGTTTTAAAACTTTCCTGTTTGGGGGAAAAACCCCACACCGCGCAGGAGTTGTGGAGTGACATGGAACAACAGACCGATGAGTGGTTGGTGGCAGTGAGCATCAAGCCCGGCCTGGTGGTGTGCGATAATCGGCAAAATCTCGTAGCAGCTCTGGACCTTGCCGGTTTGACGCACATCCCTTGCCTGGCGCAGGTGCTGAACTTGGTGGTCCAGAGATTCCTTCAAGCCGAAGTAAACCCATCGATTTAACAGTCTAGAAAAAAAAGGCATGCCGTGAATGCTAACTGCACATTGGCTGTGCTCTCAACCAGTCAAACCATCCAATGGCTGGTGTCATAATGGATCACATTTGCAGCACTGTGGCAGTTGAAGATTAAACAGAGGCAAAGATGGCAGCTTCCTTGGCTGAAAACGATAGGAGGGTTTACTTCCACTTTAAGAATTACCCCGATATGCCAGAGCTGCTGCAGAAAGTGCGGGCCGTCTGTGCACATTTTCGGCGTTCTCACCCTGCTGCTGCTCAACTGTCAGCGCTGCAACGTAACTTCGGCCTTCCCGCTCACCGTCTCATATGTGACGTGCCCACAAGGTGGAACTCCACCTTGCACATGCTTGCCAGACTGTGCGAGCAGCAGCAGGCGATAGTGGAGTTTCAGCTGCAGCACGCATGCGTGAGTCGCTCTGCGGAACAGCACCACTTCACCGCCAATAACTGAGCCTCCATGCGACACCTGTGTGCCTTGTTGCGCTGTTTCGAATACTCCACCAACATGGCCAGTGCCGATGACGCCGTTCTCAGCGTTACTATCCCAGTTCTATGCCTCCTTGAAAAAACTCTTCAGGCGATGATTGAAGAGGATGTGGCACAGGATGAGGAGGAGGAGGAGGAGGAGGAAGAAGAGGGTTCATTTCCAACGCTTTCAGGGCAGTCATTTACAAGTGGCTACGAGGGTGGGTTCCTGCACCAACAAGCGCCAGGTACACAATTGTCCGGCAGCAAGGGCACAGTTCTGGAGGATGACGAGGTGGAGGATGAGGAGGAGATGGAGGAGGAGGAACCATGTTCACAGCAGGGTGGCACCCAGACCAGCTCATGTCCATCACTGGTGCGTGGCTGGGGGGATACAGAGGACACAGACGATACACCTTCCACAGAGGACAGCTTTTCCTTGCCTCTGGGCAGCCTGGCACACATGAGCGATTACATGCTGCAGTGTCTCCGCAACGACCACCGAGTTGCCCACATTTTAACTGGTGCTGATTATTGGGTGGCCACCCTGCTGGATCCCCGTTACAAGGACAACGTGCCGTCCTTAATTACCTCACTGGAGCGTGATCGTAAGATGCGCGAGTACAATCGCACGCTGGTAGACGCGCTGCTGGTGGCATTCCCACTTGGAAGCGGGGGTACGGTGGAAGCACAAGGCGAAGGCAGAGGAGGAGGAAGAGGTCGCCAATGAAGCCGGGGCACCGCCAGCACCTCGAAAGGCAGGGTTAGCATAGCCGGAATGTGGAAAAGCTTTGTCAGCACGCCACAACAACCAGCACCACCAGCTGAGATGGAACGTCTTAGCAGGAGGCAGCATTTCACCAACATGGTGGAGCAGTATGTGTGCACACGCCTACACGTACTGCATGATGGGTCTGCCCCCTTCAACTTCTGGGTCTCCAAATTGGGCACATGGCCTGAGCTTGCCCTTTATGCCTTGGAGGTGCTGGCCTGCCCTGCCGCCAGTGTATTATCTGAACGTGTATTTAGCACGGCAGGGGGCGTTATCACAGACAAGCGCAGCCGCCTGTCCAGAGCCAATGTGGACAAGCTCACGTTCATTAAAATGAACCAGGCATGGATCCCACAGGACTTGGCCTGCAGAATAGGACTTGCAGAATAGACACATATACCGGTGTTCTGACGAAAACTGTCTTGCTATCGGATAGTGTTCGACCACTTACTGCGCAGGTGCAGTGCTTGTGCAGTACGGAGGACAAGGAGATTCACAAAATCTCCAAAGATAAACGTCGCCTGTGCAGTGAGTGCAGGTTCAAGCCCGACCATCCAAGTGGACATACGGTAGCACATAGTAACAGGGCCCCTCACGGGCTCGCTTGGCTAGGCTTCAACCTCGGATGATGTGGCTTGAACCTGGAGTCACCGCGCATCGTCTTCGGAGATTTTCGAAATCCCCTTGTCCTACGTACTGAGCAAGCGCACTACAGGGCGGACACTATGCGACGGGGGACAGAATTCGACACATCATTCACCACTAGCCTTACCCAGCCATTGTTGTATTTTTGAACCAGTGTTGGCTACCTCGTCCTCCTCCCCTGCCGCTTCCACCCACACCGCCACATCCACCGCCACCTCAACCTCCTACTCCATTTGAATTTCGTCCTCCTAGGTCAAGATTATAACTTTTTCATTTTTTTTAATTTCCAAGTATTTTATTTTCCCACTATCTTATCCATTAAATTGAATATTTTTTTTCCAGAAAGTGCGTATTCTGGGGTATTCCCACCATATGTGCGGCATCGTGCCATTGAGTTTCTGAGGTTCTTAATGACTTCCTGTAACTCTTCTGCTGAGAAGGGGGCCTCCAGCATTTTATTTTTATTTTTTATTTTTAAATGTTATTTTAAGATATTTCCCTATCCACATTTGTTTGCAGATCACTTGCCATGCAGGTGTTCCAACCCGAAAAACTGACCAGAGCTAGAGCTGCCACAATCCAGGCCAGAAGACCAGGCCCTTCAGCGCCAACCCAGTGGTTCTCCATCCCCATCAGAAGGCTTCCCTTTCGGCTACGAACCGATCCAGGTCACCTTTACGCCAGCAGGCTTTTGCATAGCAACCGCCACCCCTGCTCCACCTCGCCGTAGAACAGGGACGGAAGCAAGCGCCACCTTCTGGCAACTGATAAGAACAGATACTACACTTGATCTTAGCCAAAAGGCCGAGAAGCACTAGTGAAACACCTTCCTCAGGTGCGAGTAGGCGACAGAGCCTGCAGCGGTATTTTGGCGCTCCTAATGAGGCTGTACGAATGGTAAGGCCAGGACAAGTACAGGCGATAGTAGAATGGGTAGCTGACAGTGCCTCCGGTTCCTTCACATTGTCTCCCACCCAGTCTCCTGATGAAAGTTATTACATTTTTCCTGAAAGTGCGTATTCTGGGGTATTCCCACCATATGTGCGGCATCGTGCCGTTGAGTTTCTGAGGTTCTTAATGACTTCCTGTACCTCTTCTGCTGAGAAGGGGGCCTCCAGCATTTTATTTTTATTTTTTATTTTTTTATGTTATTTTAAGTTATTTCCCTATCCACATTTGTTTGCATATCACTTGCCATGCTCTTAACAACATTGTTGCCATTTGCAGCCCTCTAGCCCTTTCCATGACTTTTACAGCCATTTTAGTGTTCAAAAGTCCGGGTCCCATTGACTTCAATGGGGTTCGGAGTTCGGGTCAAGTTTGGTCCCGAACCCGGACTTTTTTCCGAAGTTCGGCCGAACCCGCCGAACCAGAAAATCCAGGTGTTCGGTCAACTCTACTTACATACTATGAGAAAAAACTACTGCAGGTTGAAGTCCATATGGAACATAATTTTTTCTTCCAACTGGTGTACGCAAAAACACAAAGGAGACACATATATACATATCTTTTACCTTACAGTGCCTTGAAAAAGTATTCATACACCTTAACCTTTTCCACATTGTCATGTTACAACCAAAAACGTAAATGTATTTTATGTGAAAGACCAACACAAAGTGGCACATAATAGTGAAGTGGAAGGAAAATGATTAATGGTTTTCAATTTGTTTTACAAATAAATATATAAAAAGTGTGGCGTACATTTGTATTCAGCCCCATTTACTCTGATACCTCTAACTAAAATCTAGTGGAAACAATTGCCTTCAGAAGTCACCTAATTTGTAAATAGAGTCCACCTGTGTGTAATTTAATCTCAGTATAAATGCAGCTGTTCTGTGAAGCCCTCGGAGATTTGTTAGAGAACCTTAGTGAACAAACCGCATCATGAATGCCAAGGAACACACCAGACAGGTCAGGGATACTTAGACTGATAACAGGACAAACCCGGATCCGGATCATCAGCTCAGTCATCCAAGGACCATTAAACTTCATCCTCTGGCCATGTGCTACTTTAAATATTCAGCAGAAGTCCTCCACAGACTAAGAAATTCCACCGCAACTTTGCCAGCTCCCATTCAAAAAATTCTACGGAAAGAACATCTATTAAAGACCGATCTACAATCAACCTGCAAAAACAGGAAGATACCGACCCAACCACAACAATTAGCATGGCCATGATCAACACCAGATCTGCAGCCAAACACAGACTAGAAGTACACGACTTCATCACTCAAAACAATATAGACTGCCTCTTCATCACGGAAAGCTGGCTAACACCCGACTGCAACACCATCCTCACCGAATTGGTGCCGGAGAACTACAGGATCCTAACTGAACATCGGATAGGAAAAAAAGGAGGAGGCCTACTCTAGTCAGATGAGACCAAATTTAACTTTTGGCCTAAAAGCAAAATGCTATGTGTGGCGGAAAACGAACACTGCACATCACCCTTAACACAGCATCCCCACCGTGAAACATGGTAGTGGCAGCATCATGTTGTGTGGATGCTTTTCTTCAGCAGGGACAAGAAATCTGGTCAAAGTTAATGGGAAGATGGATGGAGCTAAATACAGGGTAATCTTAGAATAAAACCTGTTAAAGTCTACAAAAGGTTAGGTTGGTAAATGATAATGATGTAAGTATATAAAATGGCGCAATGTTAATACCCTGGTGTGCTCTCTTTGTTGAGGGGGTATAACATGCCTGCCTTCTGTTCACACCCCCTACCATTCCAGGAATATGATGGAGACCCCCGGGATGCAACCTAGTACTCTTAATATAGCTTCCTGGAATGTTAGGGGGCTTGGGAACCCAGTCAAAAGGATAGCGGTTCTCTCCACACTTGAGAAAGGTCAGATGGATTTGGTCTGCCAGGAGACACACTTAATGAGAGACATGACTGCATGCCTGTATGGTAGGAAATTCCGGTTTCAATACCATTCAGTGCATTCCTCCTGCTCTAGAGGTGTAAGCGCAATAGTTAGAACCGGTGTGCGTTTCTCCTGTAGGGAAACCAAGATAGATATAGAGGGATGGTATGTGTTTTTGTGCTGTCAGATAGAAAATAAACCATATATTGTGGCTAATCTCTATATTCCACCTCCTTTTAAGATGGAGGTCCTATATAAATTAGTAGAATTTCTTGAAGAAAAAGAGGATATACCGGTTATAGTGGTGGGGGATTTAAATGAAGTTATTGAAAAGAGCAAAGATCGATTCCCCCCGGGGAATCGATCTGATAAGGTTTCTGATGGACGGTTAGCCCAATTTATGGAAGAGCTGGGGCTGTGTGATGTTTGGAGAACCCGGAACCCAGTGAGGCAGCAATATTCATGTTACTCCAGTTCATATGCCATATTGTCAAGAATAGACATGGGGTTTGGAAACAGGGATATGGTGCAATTGGTTAAAAGTATAGTATACGCTACTAGGGGAGTGTCTGACCATTAGGGATGAGCCGAACACCCCCGGGTTCGGTTCGCACCAGAACCTGTGAACGGACCGATAGTTTGCGCAAACGTTCGAACCCTATTAGTTACAATGGACGCGAACGTTCGAAATCTAAAGTGCTAATTATAACAGCCAATATGCATGTTATTGTCATAAAACAGGTTTGGGGACCCTGGTCCTGCCCCAGGGGACATGTATCAATGCAAAAAGAAGTTTAAAAACGGACATTTTTTTCGGGAGCAGTGATTTTAATGATGCATAAAGTGAAAAAAAAAAGTGAAATCTTCCTTTAAATATGGTACCTGGGGGGTTTCTAAAGTATGCCTGTGAAGTGGCATGTGTTTCCCGTGTTTAGAACTGTCCCTGCAAAAAATGACATTTGTAAAGGAAAAAAAGAAGCCACTTAAAACTGCTTGCGGCTTTAATGTCATGTCTTGTCCTGGCAATATGGATGAAAATCTTTGAGAAAAATGGCATGGCTACCCCATCACTCCCTTCCCCACCCCAGCCCATTACCAGCCCCTTTGGTCTTGTATGGATATTAAGGGGAACACCGCACCCAAAATAAAACCCTATACCTACAACCCTATATACTCTGAACAGCAGTATACAGGCGGTGCAAACAAGTCAGGGACTGTAGGTTTGTTCTTAAGTAGAATCTGTTTGTAATTTTGAACAGGTAAATTTGCCCCTGTAATATTTGTGCACCTGTTCAGAACATTACACCTCACTTTCTGTCCCAATGACAAATGTTTTTGGAAAAGTGTGTTTTTTATTGAAACAAGGATTGGTGATAAAGCATCAGTAGAGAGGAGATACCTTTTTACCAAATTAAATCTATCAGGATAGAATTTTCCTTCCTAGGAATAGATTTCCTCTCACTTCCTGTTTTCTCCTTCCGTTTGCAAGTAGGAGTCGTTTCTAAGTTGGATGTTTGAAAGTAGGGGCCTGCCGTATATACTCTGCAGAAATTTGCCCCATTAGATGTTGGTGTTGCCACAACACTGTAAGCCCTCACAGCTACTCTTGGTGGGCACAGGAATGGGCCCTGCTGTGAATTATTAGATCAAGAATTGTAATTGCATGTGTAAGGAAACGTGGGAAGTGTAGAGTTACCCTTCAAGATTTAATAGTATTGTAACAAAGATGTTTTTTCTGTTTCTCTGTAGATAAGGAGTACCCGGAGCAGATTCCCTCCTTGGTAATGCATTTCTTCTCTTCCCACTGGAAAACACTTCCGCAGGTAGTCCTTAAAGTTGAGGGATGGGTGGTATGTTTTTTAGTGGACACAGGGGCTAGCACGAGTTGTCGTAATCCACTCTATGGGAATTAATGGGATTGATGTTACACACAAACATTTGCCATCCTCACTGACTGCCCCTTATGTCTAAAGGGAAGAGACCTCATGTCTTCATTAGGGGTAATGTTAAATTTGACCTACAAGGGGGAATGACTGCCAAATCATCAACATGTGACTTGACTATGCCAAAAAAAAATAAAAAATGACGTTTTACTTTATGACCATACAAGCAGCATTAGAGACTCACCCGATATGGGAAAAGTCAAAAACAGACGTAGGACATGTCAAATGCACTCCTTATGTCCCTACTTTCAAACCAAACATCATACCATTCTTTCAGAAACAATACCACCGTCATGCTGACGAAGTATAGAGTACACCACAGATCACCACATACATGCAGAAAGGCATTCTAAAACCCAACATCAGTCCCTGGAATACACACATGCAGTAAAGAAAGCCAGCGGCGAGTGGAGGCTAGGGGGATTTGAGGGGGGTGAACAAATGTATTTAACCACTTCCACCACTAGCCTCATACATCACGGGAATTTTTATAAACATCCCCGCTTCCTCCACTCCAACTCCAGGGTACTAGACTTTCAATGCTTTCTTTAGCATTGATGTTCACAAGGATTTCCAAAGGATCTTTGCCTTTACCTGGGGCACGGGCCAACTGACTTGGACCCGTCTTCCTCAAGGCTTTGTAGACAGTCCTGCAGCATTTTCCATGGTGTTAAAACTAACCCCTGATGACTGGGTGCTCCCACAGGGATCAGTACTCCTGCAATATGTAGATGACCTACTGTTATGTAGTGAGAGCGGGGCACAGTGTGCAGAAAACTCTAAAAGCCTGATGACTCACTTATCTCTTAAGGGTCACTTGGTGTCTCGCAAAAGAGATCCAGTGGTGCAGGGAGAGGGTGGAATACCTAGGATGTATTATCTCAGGCGGGACCAGGCAAGTGTCCCCTGAAAGAGTCAAGACTCTGACCTGTCTCGGCCCCAAAGATAAGGCAGCGCTCCTTTCTTTTCTTGGCTCTATTGTCTACTGCAGGCAGTGAATCCCAGATTGTACTTTTCTTTGACTCAATCCTTGCACCCCTCTGCTGCAGCCACTGCCCCCAGGCAAGTGTTACACTGAGGAAATGACACGGACCTTTGCAGTCTTTGGCCGGTGCTCCAGCACTGGGTTTACCAGATCATAAGAAATCCTTTGTGCTTTACTGTATAGTCAGGGGCCCTGCGCTGGCTGCCGTACTGGCCCAAGCGCATGGTACCCACTACCGACCCGTGGCTTATCTATCCAAAAAACTCCCCGTTCAGATACAAAGACTGCCAGCTTGTCTACAAGCTGTTACTGCCTGTGGCAGTAAACATGACAGTAAAGGAAACATCCAAAATCACTTTAGGAACTGATACTACATTGTACACAACACATACTGTAGTACACCTTTTACAAAACATTTCTACATCTACTAACTACATAAATGTTTTTTTGGACGGCAGCTGTTCTAAGCGATACTGTATGCTGTAGTGACTTTACCAGACATAATATAAGAACCAAAACCACTAGCAGCGACTTCAGCTCAGCAGGCAGAGCTCTATGCTATGACACATGCCTGTCAATTATTCAAAGGACAAAAAGTAAACATTTACACTGACAGTAGATACACTTTTGGGGTCTTTTGGGCCCTCGGGTACAAGACAGCGGATAACAAGCAAATCTCAAATCAAGTCTGGGTAGAGGATTTATTAAGTGCACTCCATTTACCCTCAAAAAACAAAAACAAAAAAAAATTGTATTAATGTCATAAAAGTAATAGGTCATTCCTATGACAAATCTGATATTACTAAGGGAAACAACTTAAGAGTCAGCAGCCAAAATTACTGCTATGGAGGCAATCAACCCTCCAATTGTTTTCTACAGATTTTTCGTCCCCAAGTTTCCCAGCCCGAGCCAGAAGAATTGTCTGACATTACCTGTTGGGCTTGTGGTCAAACAAGGAGGGGATCATAGGTATTCCAGAAACAGTAGCTCCTTTGGTAAGAAACCCCTACAGCAACTTGCTTAACTTGTGTCCAGAATAATGTTCAGGGACACATAGGCCCATTAAAAGACTTACAGATTGATTTGACACACATGCCCAAACAGAAAGGTAATATCAAATATCTTTGCGTAATAATACTCCATTTTGCCATTTTCCCTCATGGCCGGAAGTTATTCCCGTAACAGGAGAGACCGCAGAGAATGAATAGAAACATTAAAGAACGAAAGAAGCCCCCATGCTAGGACAGGACTGTCCCCCTTTATTAGATAGGCGAGGAATCTAACTTATATTCCTTACAGGAAGAGTACGTGAAATATCTGGTAAGTAGCCCTGCTGAAACTTATGACAAGGTTGCTGTCACCTTTCTTCCTCTTTCCACAGAACCAACACATCCTTTCGTCCCGGGGGATAAAGTACTGATCAAACAACTTGCAGTCCGCAAACAACCAGGCCCCCCGTCTTCCAAGGTCCATTTGAAGTCCTCAATGTCTCCAGGACAGCAATACTGACGGATCAAAGCCTGCAATGGATCCATGCATCAAGGTTGAAGAAGAGCCCACAAATAAAGGAGACAGGGAAGGAAATGGAGGAGCCCCACAAGAAGAGACTCAGCCACTACTGTCCCATGCCCCCTCTCACAAAACCCCCAAACCATTCTTACCATAGACTTTCCCCGTGAGCCAAGAAAATGCACCACCTGGACAGTCTTTCTTTTTTCAATTGAAATGACCATCACTGTATTCTTACTCTTATTTTTTGGCTTTATGAGTTGGCTAAACTCCTCGTGCGGGATGGGGGAGGGTACTGTTGAAGTGAATGCCAGAGCAACATACATGGAAAGGAGTCATACTTATCCACAGGCCGACATTTAGTCCCTATGGTTGGAAGGCCTATCATCCTAGAGCAGTTACTAAATACCACCCAAGAAGTCCCTGTTATAAACACCACTCCCACGGGTTAGCTACTTTTAATATCCTGGACCCTGATGAAAGGATAGGTAACAGGTCCCTATATGACATATGTAAATGTGTAAGGGGATCCAACAATCCACGGGTTACTGAATGGATAAACAGCACACACATGGACAGCCCCTGGATAAGGCAAGGCAATGTGGAGATGGAGATTCCCTCTTTGGGGGATTGGATGTGTTTAGTGGGATTAAGGTCAAGACTTAGCCCCCCCAAAGTGGTTCAAACCCCTCATGTTCCCCACGGATGGATGGTCTGTTGTGGACTATGGTGCCATACCACCGTCCCTTACCCTATGGAAAAAACTTCAGGTTGGTGTACTATTGTGGAAATGATCCCTCTAATGGGGACCACAGGGTCAGACACACTTGTGTCCATGAAACCTGCCCACGGTCACCTTGAATTTGGCAGACACAAGAGGGAATTAACCACTTGGTGGGACAAAATTTTTGCATCCTTCGGTGGGGTGGGCGTATACAATGCCCTCACAACGGTAGATGGATTTGGGATGTTAATGCACTCATGGAATCCCTTTTCAGGTGCAGGAGGATGGTTTGGTTCTATTTGTGAAAACATTATGAATTACTTTAAGAAAGCGGGTAAGATACTCTTCAAAATTACTTATTTTAGCTCTGGCAGTTTATGTGACAATCAACTTGGTGTTCTACCTGATAAGTAAAGTAACAAAATCAAAGAACCTAGTTGATAAGTCTGAAACAGCCATGACCATGTTCAAGGCAGGATATAGGTGGTACAATGAGTGATCAGCGGAGACTTCTTAAAGTCTCCTATGATCAAAGGAGGGATTGTAAGGAAACGTGGGAAGTGTAGAGTTACCCTTCAAGATTTAATAGTATTGTAACAAAGATGTTTTTTCTGTTTCTCTGTAGAAACTCACTGTAAATTCTGTTTATCTCACACTCACACATTTCCATAACAAGTTTTAGTTCTCATGGCTTCTAGTAACGGGTCTGCTTCCCATAACAAGTATGCTATATTATTAAAACATACTGAGAATCTTATCAAGCACATATATTGCGTGAGACATTTTTTAGAGTAAATATGATGTTGAGTCCGAAAGAAGAAATATTATGAATCTTGCAGATCAATATTGAATTGTATAACAGAATGCTTAAATGCTTGAATGTGATTGGTTGTTCAATTGCGTTCTTCCCCCTTTTTTGTATTGTATATGCTCTGTGAAACGGAAGTAAAGGGATCTTTTTCCAAACCTCATACGGTGTATGGTGTCTGATTATCTGTCTGGACAGACAAGGGGGGAAAAGGGCGAGAGTTTTCCATTGACCGTCAAAGTCCAGTTGAGGGAAAGAGGAGCTGATGCAGAGGACAATACAGGAAACCTAACAGCATGCACCTGTTGAACAGGGGCAGAAAAATTGGGCCTTTGGTGGTGGTGGTGGACGGTGTTGCCACAACACTGTAAGCCCTCACAGTTACTCTTGGTGGGCGCAAGAATGGGCCCTGCTGTGAATTATTAGATCAAGATTTGTAATTACACGCCCCTGTTAAACAGGGGCTGAAAAATTGTGCCTTAGGCACTGGTGCCACAACACTGCAACCCCTCACAGATACTGTACTTGGAGCACAGCAATCGGACCTGTTGCAAAGCATTGCATAAAAAATTGTAATTACACGCCCCTGTTAAACAGGGGCTGAAAAATTGGGCCTTAGCCACTGGTGGTGGCACCCAGAAACAAAAATGTTCTTTCAAGCTATCTTCAGGATCATTGAGGAGGAAGAGGATAGTCAGTCAACATAACAGGACAGTCACTCAGCATCAGAATAGGCAGTCTTGAAGGGATGTGACATTTCAAAATAAATTATTCTGTTATATCAGCTTCAGGTGGTGCCTGGTAGCTGGTGGTGATCCAAGACTGATTCATCTTTATGAAGGTCAGTCGATCAACCGAGTCGGTGGACAGGCGCACCCTGTGATCGGTGACAAAGCCTCCAGCAGCACTGAATGTGCATTCGGAAAGAATGCTGGATGCAGGACAGGCCAGTAGCTCAATTGCATACTGTGCAAGCTCTGGCTAGTGATTCATCCTCAAGACCCAGTAAGCCAGAGGATTTTCGGTGGGAAAGGTGTCCAAGTCTGACCTTGCCCCTAGGTATTCCTGCACCATGTATATCAGACGCTGGCGATGGTTGCTGGAACCGATCATACCTTGGGGCTGCGGACTAAAAAATTGTCTGAACACAACTCGTCGTCCAGGACCAGGAGTTTGTAACCTCCCAGTCTCTGGGAATGCGTTGCACAGACCTTTCTGCAAGACCTCCCGGAGATGTCTCATCCTCTGTTCCCTCTGCGACGGCAAGATAAGGTCCACAACCTTACCCTTGTACCGTGGATCAAGGAGAGTGGCCAGCCAGTAATGGTCCCTCTCCTTGATCTGAAGAATACGAGGATCCTTCCGCAGGCTTTGCAGGATCAGGGAGGCCATACAACATAGGTTAGCTGAGGCATTCGGTCCGGAGTCTTCTGGGTCACTGAGGACGACATGATCCGCAGCCACCTCCTCCCAGCCACGTACAAGTCCACTGGTTTCTTGGGACTGTAAATCATCCCTAAAAGACTGCTGCTGCTGATGCTGAGTGCCAGGCTCCACCTCCATGCTGACACAATCATCCTCCTCCTCCTCATCCTCTTCCTGTGTGATTGGTGAGAGAGAAGGAACACTGTCTGGATAAAGGGGGCATTGAGAGGCAAGGAAGTCCTCCTCTTCCTGCCTCTGTTCTGCCTCAAGTGCCATGTCCATTATTCCACGCAGCGTATGCTCCAACAGGTGGACAAGAGGTACAGTGTCACTGATGCATGCACTGTCACTGCTCACCATCCTTGTGGCCTCCTCAAATGGTGACAGGACAGTGCATGCATTCCTGATTATGCTCCACTGGTGTGGGGAAAAAAATCCGAGCTCCCCTGACCCTGTCCTGGTGCCGTAGTCGCACAGGTACTCATTGATGGCCCATTTGCTGCGTGTGCAGTCGCTGCAGCATGGCCAACGTTGAGTTCCACCTGGTGGGCATGTCACATATAAGGCGGTTCTTGGGCAGGTTCAACTCCTTTTGCAGCTCAGCCAGCCGAGCACTGGCATTATATGATTGGCGGAAATGCACACAGACTTTCCTGGCCTGCCTCAGGACATCCTGTAAGCCTGGGTACCTGCCCAAGAACCGCTGCACCACCAGGTTAAGGACGTGAGCCATACAGGGCACATGGATCAGCTGTCCCCGTCGCAGGGTGGATGGGAAGGTTGGTGTCATTGTCACAAACCACCATTCCTGGCTTAAGCTGGCGTGGCGTCAACCACCTCTCGGCCTGCCCCTGCAGAGCTGACAGAACCTCTGCCCCAGTGTGGCTCCTGTCCCCCAAACACACCAGCGCAAGCACCGCATGGCATCTTTTTGGCTGCGTACTTGCGTAGCCCCTTGGACGCCTACGGAGCACCACTGTTTCTGAGGACAGAGCACTCGAAGAGGCCATGGAGGAAGAAGAAGAGGAGAGGGTGGAGGAGAGAGGTGTGTCACAACCAGTAGTAGCATTTTGGAGGCGTGGTGGCGGAACAACCTCCAACACTACTGCACCTTGTCCTGCATCCTTCCCAGCTGCCAAAAGAGTGACCCAATGGGCCGTGAAAGACAGGTAACGTCCCTGTCCATGCCTGCTGGACCATGAGTCAGCGGTAATATGCACCTTACCGCTGACCGCCTTGTCCAGCGAGGCCAAGACATTGCCTTCCACATGCCGGTAGAGAGCCGGAATCGCCTTCCATGAGAAAAAGTGGCATTTGGGAACCTGCCACTGAGGAACCGCACATTGAACAAACTCACAGAAGGGGGCAGAGTCTACCAACTGAAAAGGCAGCAGTTGAAGTGCTAGCAATTTAGCCAGGCTGGCATTCAACCGCTGGGCATGTGGATGGCTGGGAGTAAACTTCTTTCAACGGTCCAGCAGCTGGGGCAGGGAAATGTGCCTGGTAGAATCGGACGTCGGTGTACTGCTAGCAGAGTGCCCGCAAGTACTTGGCTGTGACACACCTAATTCTACACCTTCATTCCTCTCAGTACAGCTTTCACAGAGGACTGAAGGTATAGTGGGGTTGGAGATCCCAGCTGATGAGGAGCAAGAAGAGGTCCGCTTTGTTCTTTGGTGTGGGTCTTTAATGCGCGCTTGCCAACGAGCTGCATGGCAGGTCAACATTTGTCTGGTCATGCTTGTGGTGCCCAAGCGGCTGATGTTTTGGCCATGCGAGATACGCTTGAGACATTTGTTGCAAATAGCAGCGGTGCGATCTGATGCACTCGTCTCAAAAAAGGCCCACACCAAAGAACTTTTGTAATAACGTGCAGAGGCAGCGCCCTGCACAGGCAGAACTCTGCGGTGTGATTCAGTTGGTGTGCTGGCCTCAAGCTGGCCCCCGGAGGGCATCCTGCCTTGTTGGAGATGTGCTGCCTCCTCCTCTCTCCGTTCAGGCACCCACATGGCATCAGTGACCTCATCATCCCCTCCCTCTTCACCACTGGAGCAAACCTGGCAGTAAGCTGCAGCTGGTGGAACATGACTGCCAGATTGCTGTCCTTGAGCATCCCCTCTCCCTGCGCTCATGCTATTGCCTTCCTCTAGCTGGGTATCATCATCGGAGCCTTCAAAACGCTGGGCATCCTCCTGGAGCATGTACCCAACACTGTGCTCAAACAGTTCGGGGGACTCCTCAGGAGGACATGATGGGTCTAGGGAAGGGGTGCCTGATGATGACATTGAGTACGCGTTGGCAGCTGCTTTGCCACTACCCTGAGCCTGGGTGAGAGGGGATGAGGAGGGCTTGGTCATCCACTCTACCAAGCCTTCGGCATGATGCGGCTCAACATGTCCAGCTGCCGAAAATAAGGACAAGCGTGTCCCATGGCCACGTGCCAGCACTGTTGTCTCTAGACACAGAGCCTGCTTGCCCTGTTTTCTTGGCTCGAGACTGCCTCTCCTTGTTGGTCTTCCAGACATTGTAATGGTTAGTGTATATTGTGCTGGAGTCACACAGCACACACACTAACTCCTGCAGATGGCTGTCTTAGATGACAACAGGGCAGAAGGGCAGATACAGGGTGAGGTGGTTTAGTGTGCTGTGCTATACTCACACAGCACACACACACACACACTAACTCCTGCAGATGGCTGCCTTAGATGACAACAGGGCAGAAGGGCAGATACAGGGTAAGGTGGTTTAGTGTGCTGTGCTATAGTCACACAGCACACACACACACACACACACACTAACTCCTGCAGATGGCTGGATTGGTAGAGAACAGCACTGAGAAGAACACACTATCCCTGCCTATTTTTCCTCTATCCCTACACTTTCCCCACAAGCAAAGGATGAGAAGAATAAACTATCCCTGCCTATTTTTCCTCTTTCCCTACACTATTCCCCACACAGAAAGGAATCCCAAGCACATATAGTGTGTACACTGTACAGTACAGTCTGTCACTGTTCCTAACGCCGGAACACACTACACGAGGCGGCCGGCGCAGCGCCCTTATATAGTGTGGGGTGTGTACAAAACCCCCTGAGCTATAATTGGCCACAGGCAGGATGCCCCAACTCTTGTACCAGCTACATAACTCTCCAGTTTGGATCTGAATAGGATGGTTCAAGAAAATTGAAACACTGTTCCGGGAACTAATTTGGAAGAAGGGGCAGGCCCATATTGGTTTACAGACATTGCATCTACCAATATAAGAGGGAGGCGCAGCAGTGCCACACCCGCACAGCCATTTCTTGGCTGCCCAGTTGCAGCATCTCAGGGGATGTTACATACAAGGGGAGAGTAACAAAAATGCACAAATGATGTTGCAGGGAGCCAGGCATAGTAGTTTGCTGGAAGCTTTGGAGGCAGATTCTCTACCTGCCAGATTCCCCACACTAAAATTAGTAACAAAAGTATGGCAGGCTGTCAGGGTAGTAATGGGATATATGGGGTTAACAGAATATACCCCTATCTGGGATACTAAATATCTCCCAGATTTGAAGAGCTGAGGGGAGAGTACGGTATCCCAAACCAATCATTCTACCGGTATCTTCAAATTAGACACGCCCTGAACGCCCATTTTAAAACACAATGAGTGGAATGGTGTGAAATATCTCTTATACAAAAAATAGCCATGACAGGATCTTCTAAGGGTTTAATATCAGAGATATACGAACAGATATGTAGAAAAACTATTACTGGGGAGAGACTGGCTAAAAATAAAAAGGGATGGGAAGAGGACCTGGGTAAAATAATAACAGAAGAACAGTGGAGAAGTATATTGAATCTGAGCTCCCAGATGTCAGTTTCCTGCTCACAGAAAATGTCACAATTATTTTTGCTACATAGAGTCTACTATACCCCAAAGAAACTTTTTCGGTATGGATGTAGATCAGACGATAAATGCCCAAGGTGTCAAGCAACAGGTGATTTGATCCACATGATGTGGAGGTCTCTAAAATTATTTAGGTATTGAACAGAGATACTTGAGGATATTAATCGTACCTTTGGGCTTAAGTTGGAACTGAATGGCACTATATGTATCTTGGGGAAAATGGAGGCAAATAGTGTGTCAGTAAATAGTAAAACTGCAGCAATAAGAGGTTTATTTCAAGCACGAAAGATTATAGCTCAGAATTGGCAATCAGCGAGACCCCCGACCTTAGAAGAATGGACCAAAGTGATGGATTCTACAGTATGGAGGGAAAAAGTGACATTTATTAGACGGAGGAACCTGGATAAATTCTTAAAAATCTGTAAGCCCTGGTTAGATAGAATAGGATGTCCTCCTTAAATGGGATAATCAGGGAGGGGAGACTATACTTAAAGACTGGGTGGATATGACCGAGGAAATAAGGGGGAAGTAGAGAGAACAACCAGAAGTAGGGTTGAGCGAACCCGAACCGGACTTTTGGGTGTCCGGGGCCCGGACCCGAACCCGAACCCGAACTATTGGCTGTAAGTTCGTGTTCGGGTCCGGTGTTCGGCGATGTATTGGCGCCTTTTTAACAGCTGCAGGGCAGGCAATCGACGCTAGTTTCACTAGTGTGCCCTTAGAAGCCATCACAGCCATGCCTACTAATGGCATGGCTGTGATTGGGCAGTGCAGCATGTGACCCTGCCTCTATATATAGTCCAGACACACAGCACACAGCGTCATTCTGCTATAGACAGGTTCCTGTGCTGCTAAGAGAGAGGATTTTAGGAGTTAGTGTGATAAAGTCAGTCAGTCAGTCAGTCCACATTCCTTTAATTTTCTTCAAATTAGTTAGATCAGTGAGCGATCTAGATAGCTAGAGTAGAGTAGGGAGTTTCTTTATTAAGGAAAAGAAAGAGGCAGATAAATTATTGAAGAGATTCCTAAATCAATTGTACCCTGGCAGTCTTTTAACAGTGCCATGAGGCCAGTGCCAGACAAAATATAAAAGTTTTACCTGCAAGCTCAGTGCACCATTAGAAACAACACTGCATATAGTAAGAGATACACCATAGTCTGTGTGTATTCTGTTATTGGAAAAACATTGCAAAAAAAAATAATTTTGCTGTGTTTTTTTCCCCAATAGCATTTTCTGCGTGTTCATACACGCTTTAGATACTGTCCGTGTATTCTGATATTGGAAAAACATTGCAAAAAAAATTAATTTTGCTGTGTTTTTTTTTTCCCAATAGCATTTTCTGCGTGTTCATACATACACGCTTTAGACACTATCCGTGTATCCGTATATTGGAAAAACATTGCAAAAAAATTTAATTTTGCAGTGTTTTTTTTTTTTCCCCCAATAGCATTTTCTGCGTTTTCATAAACGCTTTAGACACTATCCGTGTATTCTGATATTGGAAAAATATTGCAAAAAAATTTAATTTTGCAGTGTTTTTTTTCTTCCCAATAGCATTTTCTGCGTTTTCATAAACGCTTTAGACACTATCTGTGTATTCTGATATTGGAAAAACATTGCAAAAAAAATTATATTTGCAGTGTTTTTTTTCTTCCCAATAGCATTTTCTGCGTTTTCATAAACGCTTTAGACACTATCCGCGTATTCTGATATTGGAAAAACATTGCAACAAAATTTAATTTTGCAGTGTTTTTTTTCTTCCCAATAGCATTTTCTGCGTTTTCATAAACGCTTTAGACACTATCCGTGTATTCTGATATTGGAAAAACATTGCAAAAAAAATTATATTTGCAGTGTTTTTTTTCTTCCCAATAGCATTTTCTGCGTTTTCATAAACGCTTTAGACACTATCCGTGTATTCTGATATTGGAAAAACATTGCAAAAAAATTTAATTTTGCAGTGTTTTTTTTTCCCATAGCATTTTCTGTGTTTTCATAAACGCTTTAGACACTGTACGTGTATTCTGCTATTGACAAAAACACCCATTTAGGGCGAGATCATAAATTTTGAAAATATGAGATCATCAAAAAGGGGACGTGGCCCGGGTCGTGGTGCTGCTGGTGGCGCTCCTGTTGCAGGGAGAGGACGTGGTCGATCTGTGCCAGCTACACGCACTAGTGAAACACCTTCCTCAGGTGCGAGTAGGCGACAGAGCCTGCAGCGGTATTTTGGTGCGCCTAATGAGGCTGTACGAATGTTGAGGCCAGGACAAGTACAGGCGATAGTAGATTGGGTTGCTGACAGTGCCACAGTGTCACATTGTCTCCCACCCAGTCTCCTGATGAAAGTTCAGAGTTGGCACCTGCAGCCGATTTCCATCAGTCTTTCACCTCACCCTTTGCAAATCAGCCAATCAGTCTGAGCCCCAAATCATGCAGCAGTCTCTTCTGCTTTTTGATGACTCTGTTAGCAGGGTTTCCCAGGGCCTTAAACCTAGCCCTGCCCCAGAAGTGGAAGAGATTGTGTGCATTGATGCCCAACCACTTATGTTTCATGATGAGTACATGGGAGGACCATCGCAGCACGTCTCGGATGATGACGAAACACAGGTGCCAATTGCTGCTGCTTTCGCCATTGTGCAGACCGACAAGGAGGGCAGGGGTGAAGACTGGGTGGAAGATGATGTGGAGGACGATGAGGTCCTTGACCCCACATGGAATCAACGTCATGCAGGTGACCAGTGTAGTTCAGAGGAAGAGGCAGTGGTCGCACAGAGCCACCAGCACAGCAGAAGAGGGAGCAGGGTGCAAAAGCGGAGCATCCGTCCCCTAGACAGTACGTCTGCTACTGCCCAACGCAGCAAGGGACCAAGCACACCAAAGCCAGGTCCAAGGAGTTCCCTAGCGTGGCAGTTCTTCAGACAATGTGCTGATGACATGACACGAGTGGTTTGCATGCTGTGCAATCAGAGCTTGAAGCGAGGCATAAACGTTCTCAACCTGAGCACAAACTGCATGACCAGGCATCTAAGTGCAAAGCACGAGATGCAGTGGAGTAGACACCGCAAAAACCAAGAAAGGTCTCTGGCTCCTCCTGCTTCCTCTTCTGCTGCAGTCTCGGCCTCTTCATCCACCTCTGTAGTGACAGTGACACCTGCCAACCCGCAAACAGAGGATCTGCCAGTAACACTACCACCTGGGTCACCAACCATCTCCACAATGTCCCATGGACAATATTCTGATATTGGAAAAACATTGCAAAAAAATTTAATTTTGCAGTGTTTTTTTTCTTCCCAATAGCATTTTCTGCGTTTTCATAAACGCTTTAGACACTATCCGTGTATTCTGATATTGGAAAAACATTGCAAAAAAAATTATATTTGCAGTGTTTTTTTTCTTCCCAATAGCATTTTCTGCGTTTTCATAAACGCTTTAGACACTATCCGTGTATTCTGATATTGGAAAAACATTGCAAAAAAATTTAATTTTGCAGTGTTTTTTTTTCCCATAGCATTTTCTGTGTTTTCATAAACGCTTTAGACACTGTACGTGTATTCTGCTATTGACAAAAACACCCATTTAGGGCGAGATCATAAATTTTGAAAATATGAGATCATCAAAAAGGGGACATGGCCCGGGTCGTGGTGCTGCTGGTGGCGCTCCTGTTGCAGGGAGAGGACGTGGTCGATCTGTGCCAGCTACACGCACTAGTGAAACACCTTCCTCAGGTGCGAGTAGGCGACAGAGCCTGCAGCGGTATTTTGGTGCGCCTAATGAGGCTGTACGAATGTTGAGGCCAGGACAAGTACAGGCGATAGTAGATTGGGTTGCTGACAGTGCCACAGTGTCACATTGTCTCCCACCCAGTCTCCTGATGAAAGTTCAGAGTTGGCACCTGCAGCCGATTTCCATCAGTCTTTCACCTCACCCTTTGCAAATCAGCCAATCAGTCTGAGCCCCAAATCATGCAGCAGTCTCTTCTGCTTTTTGATGACTCTGTTAGCAGGGTTTCCCAGGGCCTTAAACCTAGCCCTGCCCCAGAAGTGGAAGAGATTGTGTGCATTGATGCCCAACCACTTATGTTTCATGATGAGTACATGGGAGGACCATCGCAGCACGTCTCGGATGATGACGAAACACAGGTGCCAATTGCTGCTGCTTTCGCCATTGTGCAGACCGACAAGGAGGGCAGGGGTGAAGACTGGGTGGAAGATGATGTGGAGGACGATGAGGTCCTTGACCCCACATGGAATCAACATCATGCAGGTGACCAGTGTAGTTCAGAGGAAGAGGCGGTGGTCGCACAGAGCCACCAGCACAGCAGAAGAGGGAGCAGGGTGCAAAAGCAGAGCATCCGTCCCCTAGACAGTACGTCTGCTACTGCCCAACGCAGCAAGGGACCAAGCACACCAAAGCCAGGTCCAAGGAGTTCCCTAGCGTGGCAGTTCTTCAGACAATGTGCTGATGACATGACACGAGTGGTTTGCATGCTGTGCAATCAGAGCTTGAAGCGAGGCATAAACGTTCTCAACCTGAGCACAAACTGCATGACCAGGCATCTAAGTGCAAAGCACGAGATGCAGTGGAGTAGACACCGCAAAAACCAAGAAAGGTCTCTGGCTCCTCCTGCTTCCTCTTCTGCTGCAGTCTCGGCCTCTTCATCCACCTCTGTAGTGACAGTGACACCTGCCAACCCGCAAACAGAGGATCTGCCAGTAACACTACCACCTGGGTCACCAACCATCTCCACAATGTCCCATGGAAGCGTTCAGCTCTCTATTTCCCAAACACTGGAGCGGAAGAGGAAGTACCCCCCTAGCCACCCGCGATCCCTGGCCCTGAATGCCAGCATTTCAAAATTCCTCGCCTTTGAAATGCTGTCATTCCGTCTGGTGGAGACGCAGAGTTTTAAAAGGCTGATGTCATTGGCTGTCCCACAGTAAGTCGTGCCCAGCCGCCACTAATTTTCCAGGCGAGCTATCCCTTCCCTGCACAACCAAGTGGGGGACAAAATCAGGTGTGCACTGCGCAACGCCATCTGTGGCAAGGTCCACCTAACTACGGATGCGTGGACCAGTAAGCACGGTCAGGGACATTATATCTCCCTAACAGCACACTGGGTAAATGTAGTGGCGGCTGGGCCTGAGGCGGATAGCAGTTTGGCGCATGTCCTTCCACCACCGAGGATTGCAGGGCACTTCAGTTTGCCTCCTGTTGCTAACTCCTCCTACTCCGCCTCCTCATCCTCTACCGCCTCCTCATCCGGTCAGCGTAACACCTTCACCACCAACTTCAGCACAGCCAGGGCTAAACGACAGCAGGCAGTTTTAAAACTTTCCTGTTTGGGGGAAAAACCCCACACCGCGCAGGAGTTGTGGAGGGACATGGAACAACAGAACGATGAGTGGTTGGTGGCAGTGAGCATCAAGCCCGGCCTGGTGGTGTGCGATAATGGGCAAAATCTTGTAGCAGCTCTGGGCCTTGCCGGTTTGACGCACATCCCTTGCCTGGCGCATGTGCTGAACTTTGTGGTCCAGAGGTTCCTTAAGAATTACCCCGATATGCCAGAGCTGCTGCAGAAAGTGCGGGCCGTCTGTGCGCACTTTCGGCGGTCTCACCCTGCTGCTGCTCGCCTGTCAGCGCTGCAGCGTAACTTCGGCCTTCCCGCTCACCGTCTCATATGTGACGTGCCCACAAGGTGGAACTCCACCTTGCACATGCTTGCCAGACTGTGCGAGCAGCAGGCGAAAGTGGAGTTTCAGCTGCAGCACGCACACGTGAGTCGCTCTGCGGAACAGCTCCACTTTACCGCCAATAACTGGGCCTCCATGCGAGACCTGTGTGCCTTGTTGCGCTGTTTCGAGTACTCCACCAACATGGCCAGTGTAGATGACGCCGTTCTCAGCGTTACTATTCCAGTTCTATGCCTCCTTGAAAAAACTCTTCAGGCGATGATGGAAGAGGATGTGGCACAGGAGGAGGAGGAGGAAGAGGGTTCATTTCCAAGGCTTTCAGGGCAGTCATTTACAAGTGGCTACGAGGGTGGGTTCCTGCACCCACAAGCGCTAGGTACACAATTGTCTGGCAGCAAGGGCACAGTTCTGGAGGATGACGAGGTGGAGGATGAGGAGGAGATGGAGGAGGAGGAACCATGTTCACAGCAGGGTGGCACCCAGACCAGCTCATGTACATCTGGTGCGTGGCTGGGGGGATACAGAGGACACAAACGATACACCTCCCACAGAGGACAGCTTTTCCTTGCCTCTGGGCAGCCTGGCACACATGAGCGATTACATGCTGCAGTGTCTCCACAATGACCGCCGAGTTGCCCACATTTTAACTGGTGCTGATTATTGGGTGGCCACCCTGCTGGATCCCTGTTACAAGGACAACGTGCCGTCCTTAATTACCTCACTGGAGCGTGATCGTAAGATGCGCGAGTACAAGCGCATGCTGGTAGACGCGCTGCTGGTGGCATTCCCACTTGGAAGCGGGGGTACGGTGGAAGCACAAGGCGAAGGCAGAGGAGGAGGAAGAGGTCGCCAACGCAGCCGGGGCACCGCCAGCACCTCGGAAGGCAGGGTTAGCATGGCCGGAATGTGGAAAAGCTTTGTCAGCACGCCACAACAACCAGCACCACCAGTTGAGATGGAAAGTCTTAGCAGGAGGCAGCATTTCACCAACATGGTGAAGCAGTATGTGTGCACACGCCTACACGTACTGCATGACGGGTCTGCCCCCTTCAACTTCTGGGTCTCCAAATTGGGCACATGGCCTGAGCTTGCCCTTTTACGCCTTGGAGGTGCTGGCCTGCCCTGCCGCCAGTGTATTATCTGAACGTGTATTTAGCACAGCAGGGGACGTTATCACAGACAAAGGGCAGCCGCCTGTCCAGAGCCAATGTGGACAAGCTCACGTTCATTAAAATGAACCAGGCATGGATCCCACAGGACTTGGCCGTACCTTGTGCAGAATAGACACATATACCGGTGTTCTGACGAAAACTGTCTTGCTATCGGATAGTGTCCGGCCACTTACTGCGCAGGTGCAGTGCTTGCGCAGTACAGAGGACAAGGAGATTCAAAAAATCTCCAAAGATGAACGTCGCCTGCGCAGTGAGTGCAGGTTCAAGCCCGACCATCCAAGTGGACTTACGGTAGCACATAGTAACAGGGCCCCTCACGGGCTCGCTTGGCTAGGCTTCAACCTCGGATGATGTGGCTTGAACCTGGAGTCACCGCGCATCGTCTTCGGAGATTTTCGAAATCCCCTTGTCCTACGTACTGAGCAAGCGCACTACAGGGCGGACACTATGCGACGGGGGACAGAATTCGACACATCATTCACCACTAGCCTTACCCAGCCATTGTATTTTTGAACCAGTGTTGGCTACCTCGTCCTCCTCCACCGCCGCTTCCACCTACACCGCCACATCCACCGCCACCTCAACCTCCTACTCCATTTGAATTTCGTCCTCCTAGGTCAAGATTATAATTTTTTCATTTTTTTTAATTTCCAAGTATTTTATTTTCCCACTATCTCATCCATTAAATTGAATAATTTTTTCCAGAAAGTGAGTATTCTGAGGTATTCCCACCATATGTGCGGCATCGTGCCGTTGAGTTTCTGAGGTTCTTAATGACTTCCTGTACCTCTTCTGCTGAGAAGGGGGCCTCCAGCATTTTATTTTTATTTTTTATTTTTTTATGTTATTTTAAGTTATTTCCCTATCCACATTTGTTTGCAGATCACTTGCCATGCTCTTAACCACATTTTGTTGCCATTTGCAGCCCTCTAGCCCTTTCCATGACTTTTTTACAGCCATTTTAGTGTTCAAAAGTCCGGGTCCCCATTGACTTCAATGGGGTTCGGAGTTCGTGGTCAAGTTCGGGTCAATTTCGGTCCCGAACCCGGACTTTTTTCCGAAGTTCGGCCGAACCCGCCGAACCCGAACATCCAGGTGTCCGCTCCACTCTAGCTGCAATGTAACACAGGACCCGACCATAGCTCTCCTCAACAACTTTATCCCGCAGGTTCCTAAATTGACCCGCTTGCTCATCCATTTAATCCTCCTGGGTGCCAAGATTACCATAGCTCACGCCTGGAAGTCGCCCTCAGTTTCATTCCGCCGAGCTAAACAAATAATTTCGTGGATAATGTCACAGGAAAAAATCGCCAACACCTTACTAGACTCAGCAGAAAAATTCCGTCTCATCTGGGAACCTTGGGCTCAATATGTGGGTATCTCACTGATTCCCCAATGAGAAAGTGCCGACAATCCCTTTATTAGAGTAGCACAGGATCCTCATTCCTTCTCCGCGAGGGTTCCAAACTGACCCTTCCCCTCCTTCCCTCCTCTCCCCTCCTTCACCCCTCTTTCTGTACCTCTTCTCCTCTTTCACTTTCCTTTATCTTCCTCTGTCTTTTTCTCTCTCCTCTAATTCTGACTTGGAGGGTCCCGGCTCGCATAGGGACCCAAATTGGTTAAATTAGTTTAATCATTTTTGATGTTCGAAGGTACAGAGGGGCAGCCGCCTGGTAATATGTTGTAACCATAGCTTCAACAGGCTACTTCTCAGCTTCTCCCCTTCATTTGGGGGGTCAAAAGCTGACCCACTGCGGCATGTTCACCCTAGTAAGTGGTTAGCATCCCGTTCTAGGGAGCAGTGACTCCCGCCTTTCACTCTGGTACTACCTGAGGTGCTGGTCCCTGATCGTTCCACGCACAGCAAGATCCCTTTGGGGGTGCACGGGGTGTTGGGTAGCAGATGCTAATTCTATGTCTCCTGATATTTAACTTAGAGTTATTCAATCCCACCCAGTGGAAACAGAGTCTATGTCAACCGACTACTTAACACCCTCTTCTTCACTCTATAAGTTACTCAGTAGCGCAATACACCCCTCCAAGCAAATTACTGAATGCTTTTGTCTGTAAACTGACCTCTGTACTGACCCTTTAGGGGGTAACTTGTTTCTTTTGTTTACTTTTTATAATCTTGTATTGTTACTATTTACTATAAAATTATTTTAAAACTCAAAAAAATAAATAAATAAATAAAAAATTTAAATAAAATAAATAAAAAAGAAATTAGTAGAAGGAGCCCAAAGGGTGGCGCATTGGCTATTGAACTTCCCTTTTATAGTCCCGTCATATATGTTGTAAGTCACTGCGTTCTTGGCGGTCGGAATTTGGTGTGACCGTGTGTATGCAAGACAAGCTTGAGCGGAATTCATCATAGCTTTTTCCGACGAGAATTTCGATCATGTGTACGCGGCATAAGACTACGTTTAGACCTGCAGCAGACCTTGCCACCCCCATCACCACCCCTATTCCTATCACATATCACCTCCTCGTCACCGGTTTTCCCTGTAAATGTAATTCCTGCTCTGCTAATGTGTGCATTACCAGCAGGATAGTTGTGGCGTGGCCCCATTTCCTTAACTTCTTCAGATCCGCGCTAAGTGGCTTACGTGTCCCCCTGACCACCTTACCACGTGATCAGCTGTCAGCCAATGACAGCTGATCATGTGATGTGAACAGAACTATTTTCCTCGAGCTGATAGCGTGAGAGGAAAAAAAAAAAAGCCGATCACCGGCAGCTGTCAGAGGGACATAGGTCCCAATCAAGGAGAGCTGCCGCCAACTCATCTGTATCCACCTGTGCCACCTACCGGTGCACAACAGTGCCACCCATCAGTGCCCACAGTGCCACCTATCAGTGTCACCAATCAGTGCCTCATCAACAGTGCTGCCCATCATTGTCACCTACCAGTGCCCATCAGTTTCACCTACCAGTGCCCATCAGTACCACCTATCAGTGTCCATCAGTGCCACCTATCAGTGGTACCTATCAGTAACACCTACCAGTGCCCATCAGTGCCACCCATCAGGGCCCATCAGTGCCATCTTATCAGTGGCCATCAGTGCCGCCTTATCTGTGCCTGTCAGTGCCCATCAGTGCCCACCATTGCAGTCTATCAGTGCCCACCAGTGCTGACTCATCAGCGCATATCAATGCAGGAGAAAAATTACCTGTTTGCAAAATGTTACAACAAACTCTGAAACATGATTTTTTTTTTAAATGTTCCAATATTTTTGTTTGTTTAGCAAAAAATAAAAACCCCAGCTGTGATTAAATACCACCAAAAGAAAGCTCTATTTGTGTGATAAAAATGATAAAAATGTCATTTGGGTACAGTGTTTTATGGCCGCCCAATTGTCATTCAAAGTGTGTCAGCGCTGAAAGCTGAAAATTGGTTTGGGCTGGAGGGGGGGGGGGGGGGGGTTTAAGTGCCTAGTAAGCAAGTGGTTAAATGAGTTGCCTTCAACAGTGGTACTGCCCACCGAACACAATATGGGATAAAACTTTTAGTTTCAAAAGTTTTTTTATTAGAACAAAATACAGAGTACAACAAGAAGTAGTCAAGAATGGTGAATGTACATCATTCACGTTGCATACAAAGTGTAATCATTACAAAACATCAGAGGTATATCAATATAAGTGCTATCATTGCTCGCTGACAAATATGGGGGAGTATGTTATCATGGTAGAAACAGTATGTATCAGCAGGGAAGGTCCCTAGAACTTTGACAACAGGTAACATTGTTCATTTATAACAGGTTCTTAGGGTATCAAGTATGAGAGATCACAGCCTCAAAGGCTTGTTCTTGTTGAAGGAGTAAGTGAACAGGGATTCAAGTAGAGTTTGTGGAAGGGGGAAAGAAGAGTAAGGAGAAGAGGGGCATAAAAAGGAATAAAGAGAAGAGAGAAAGAGGAGGGAAGGGGATCAGTGCCGGCGGGACCGCGGTGTGGCTGAGGGGACCACTATGTACAACGGTAGGGGTAAATAGAAAATCATGGGATAAGGAGGTTGGGATCAAAGTCCGGGGGCAAAAAGTTATCCGCCCACGGGGTCCATATTTTAGTGTGTCGAGGGACACGGTCTAGTATTGTGGCCTCCATTTTGCTGTGGATCTTGGCTTGGGTTACTCTATTTTTCATTTCTGCTATGTGGAGTTTCGGGGTTTTCCAGGCTTTGGCAATGGTTTGTTTGGCAGCAGTGGTCAACTGAAGGAGGAGACAAGTCTGATTTCTGGTGTATTCTCCCTGGATATGGTTTAAGAGTGCCAGGGCCGGGTCGGGGATCACTGTTTCATGCAGTATTGTGGAAATCATTTGGAAGACAGCCTTCCAGAATTGTTGAGCTATCTGGCAAGACCACCAAATATGGAGATGGGTGCCATGTTCACTACATCCTCGGAAACAGTTTAAAGGATAATTCGGCACAAATGGGGATAAAACCTTTTGCCACAGCATGTGTATAACCCCATCTGGCTGCTTTTGCAGCTTACGGGGGGACAGTCAGGGCAGTAAAAACCCAACCCCCAACTGGAAATGTAAAAGAGCCATACATTTTGAAGTTGAGGACCAGCTGAAGAAATGTTATGTGTGGGACCTTGACAGTGCCTGATCACAAGAATACATGACTAACTTTGAGTTATAATACACAATTGACCCTGCAGAAAATAAATGACAACATTTTTGGGTAAGCAGTGAATTAGCTGCAGAAACATTATGTATGTTATTTCGACAGTATCATAACTCCAAGATAAGAATTCTTCCGATGGTGGAAAAACTTGGTATAATTGGCAGAAGATAATAATGATTGTAGGTCAGCAGAGGAGGCAGGAGATGGTAAAGCTGCAAAGTATAATAATGCTTTTGAGGCCAGAATCAAGTAAAAATGTATTCATTAGCATCAGCTTGCCCTGGTGGAGGAGCCAGGAGCACCAACAGGGGACCCCAGAAGAGGAAGGCGTACATACCTAGTGCATTACCAGTGATAATTTAATAAGAAGACTTTTTTGTATAAAAGTGGGTACTCACAAAATGCAACTGACAAAAGGCCACAAACACAGTGCATGGACATGCACAGAACACAGGGTACAGCTAACGTAGGGTGACCAGATGTCCCCGGTTTCAGGGGACAGTCCCTGGATTGAGGACACTGTCCCCATACCAAGTCTGTCCCCGGTTTTGTCCCTGGATTTGACTTCAAAAGGAGCTGGGGCAATTTTCAAAGACAGTCAGTGCAGAGTAAAAAAAAAACTGATTTACACACCCTCGCTACTACTAGCATAGGGGGGTGTATTTTTTCCATTACCTGTGTCCCTTTCTGACGATGATGGGCTGGTCAGAGCGGATGGACTATTCTTCAGTTTCTGGCACATGCCCATTTAGCTCCGCTCACATGTTCTTCTGCCTTGGCTCAAATCCCGTCCTGCCTGCTTATCTTCTTGCCTTCCCCGGCAGAGTCATTTTCCTCCGCTCCCCACCCAGTAGTAGCCGTGGCCCGGAGAGTGAGACCTGAGAGGCAGCTGAGCTCAGTTGACGATGTCCAGAAGCACGAATAGAGGGGAAGCAGATCCAATCGTGGGCCTGCCATTCCCCTCAAGGCTTCAACACAGGTGTGCTTTGGGGGTGTCTGTGAATAGACTACATTTCACTGTGTCTGTCTCTCTGGCATAATGGATGGTATCAGAACTAACAGGCAGCAGGCACTTATTGGTCATAAGTTAACAAAATCAGCACCCAGCAGCCATGTTATGTGACACACTGTGACAGAGCCAGCCAGAGCCATGATAGAGTGCCTGCTGCCCGTGAGTTCTGATTGCCGATTTACTGCTACAGGGTGGTTGCGCTGCGCAGGATCACTTATATATGTGATCCTGCATTTCTGTGTATCAGAGCCAATCAGCAGATCCGGCGGACTCGCCTAGTGGTCTGCCTATGTAAACAAGGCAGTTCGCCATTCTGTCAGTATGGAAGACATTGATCCTGTGTTCCTGCAAAGCAGGTATAGGGATCTATGTCTTCCCTTAGTAAAATCACCTGCCCCACAGTGAGAAAACACTTGTTAGGCACATATTTAACCCATTGATTGCCCTAGATGTTATCCCCTTCCCAGCCAGTGTCATTAGTACAGTGACAGTGCATATTTTTAGCACTGATCACTGTATTAGTGTCACTGGTTCCCACAAAGTGTCAAAAGTGTCACTAATGCCGCGTACACACGAGCGGAATGTCTGACAGAAAAAATCAGACGGAAACTTTTCATTGGATATTCCGATCGTGTGTGCATGCCTCATCTGATTTTTTTTTTTTTAATTCTGACGGACCTAGAAATAGAACAGGTTTTAAATATTTCGGACGGAATCAATTCCTATCGTGAAAACTGATCGTCTGCATGCTGTTCCGACGGACCAAAAACGACGCATGCTCTGAAGCAAGTACGAAGCAAGTACGAGATGGAAGCTATTGGCTACTGGCTATTGAACTTCCTTTTTATAGTCCCGTCATACGTGTTGTACGTCACCGCGTTCTGGACGGTGGGACTTTGGTGTGATCGTGTGTAGGCAACTCCGTTGGAAAAACCTTCGGACATGCCATGTCCGATTTGTCCAACGCAATATCGCAGTCCCGCTATGAGTCGCTGATTGCTGCCATTACTAGTAAAAAACTAAAAATATGTCCCCGGATTTCATTAAAAAAAATCTGGTCACCTTAAGCTCATGCGTTTCAGGGCATTTCACCCCCTTCCTCAGAGCTAGGCTAGTCTTGTACACCATGGGCAAGTGCTTTTATAGGGAATGGTGGAATTTAAAATTGTTTGTCAAAAAGAGCCACGCCCTCAAAGGGGCAGGAAAGAATTTATATATATATATATATATATATATATATATATAAAAACATTTTCTTTCTTGCCCCTTTGAGGGCGTGGCTCTTTTTGGCACACAATTTTCAATTCCACCATTCCCCACTCCACACCTTGGAAGACCTATTAGCGCTGGAAGTGACTGTGTTTTTGGACCCCAGATGAGGAGGATCAGGGCTACTCTGTGCAAAACCATTGCATGGAGCAGGTAAGTATGACATGTTTGTTATGTGTGTATATATATATATTTTATTTATTTTTTAAATACATATATATATATATATATATATATATATACACACACACACATAACAAACATGCCATACTTACCTGCTCCATGCAAGAGTAGCCCTGATCCTACTCTGGGGTCCAAAAAACATAGTCACTTCCAGCGCTAATAGGTCTTCCAAGGTGTGGAGTGGGGAATGGTGGAATTGAAAATATATACATATACACACACACACATGCATTTATGACCGCTTTAAAATAAGGTGGGCCAGAAGCAGAAGTTGCTCTGACAGGGGAGATGGGGGCTGCTGATTGATAGGTAAAGACCAGTGCCATCCTGTTTGATTTTAGCCAGTCTAAAGGCCCATACACACGATCAGACTTTTTGACAACAAACATGCAAATTAGCTGTTTTAAGGCAACATTCGACCATCTGTATGCTCCATCGGACAAACTTTTTCGGTTTTCATCGGACAAAAGTTCACTCTAATAACAGACAAACTTGATGGCAACAAAAGTCCGATGGAGCAAAGTCTGATCGTGTGTACAGAAAACCATCGGATTTTAGTCCAAAGTACAAACACGCATGCTCAGAACCAATGCAAAAGATCAGACAATAATACAGAAGGAGACCAAAGGGTGACGCCGGAGAATTAAACTTCCTCTTTTGAAGTGTCCTCAGTACATTGAAACATCACTACGTTCATGTTTGTTGCCTATAAAGTCCTGCCATTCACGGCCAATGGACAGAAATCCACAGGAAAGTTTATTTGAAGTCCGATCGCGTGCACGAGGCTTTAGTATGGCACCTCTCTGATTGGACATGGCCGTAGCACTCTGGGTAAAACCTGGACGTACATGGGCTGGCACTGGACTGGATTGTGGGAGGAAAGTAGCACTGACAAGGTAGAAGAGCCTAGGGACCTTTAGAAGCAAACTTTACCCCTGGTAATCCTCATCAAGCCTAAACCTGGTAGGAATTTTCCAACTGGAAACCCGTAATATCCTAGAAAGTTTACATTCTGTGTGCAGTTCACCCAAAAAGTAGTAATTAAAACGATGGCAGCAGAAAAATAAAATATGCTAGGAAGCAAATGTGTTTTTAATCTTGGAATAACATTCTTGCTTTATTACTTCTGTCCTGTCTGCAGTTAAGGTATCTGTTTCTATCAGGCTTTAAAAGCACCTTAAAAGCGTTCTGTTTCATTTCAACTTCCCATTCTTCCTCATTGTTTGCAAACCTACAGATTATCAGCATGCCTTAATTTAATTGTGGTCAGTGTGGTCAACTCAGATCAATTATACCTTCCTTGTGTTGTTTTCCAAACTATCATTTCCCATTTACAGATGTGCCTGAGGGACAGCTTATCGCAATGCTTTCTAAGTAATTGTAAAACTTAATTAAATTTCTCTTTTTCACCCAGCGAAATCCACATGATTCTTTTATATTTAAGGGACTGATTCATTAGTGTGTAGAATTTTCATTCAGAGCAATATCTGACACATTTTTAATGTTAATTTTATATAAAAATTATTTAAATAAATAGTGTATAAACAGCGTACTGAGCATCTGAAATTTGGCTTAAAATAAAGCAGATTATGTGCTAAAATGATTTGTCAATTACATGAAAATAAATATAAAGAATAACACTATACATAAATTTATATGACTAAAATACATAATTGGACATGCTGCTATATTTAACCACTTCAGACCGGACCATTTTGCTGGCTTAAGACCAGAGAACTTTTTGCCATTCAGCACTGCGTCCCTTTAACTGACAATTGCGCGGTCCTGCGACGTGGCTCCCAAACAAAATTGACGTCCTTTTTTCCCCACAAATAGAGCTTTCTTTTGGTGGTATTTGATGACCTCTGCAGTTTTTTTTTTGCGCTATAAACAAAAAAAAAAGCGACAATTTTGAAAAAAACACATTATTTTTTACTTTTTGCTATAATAAATATCCCCCAAAAATATATAAAAAAAAACATTTTTTTTCCTCAGTTTAGGCCGATACGTATTCTTCTACATATTTTTGGTAAATAGGCGATTATTGATTGGTTTGCGCAACAGTTATAGCGTTAACAAAATAGGGGATAGTTTTATAGCATTTTTATTAATAATTTTTTTTACTAGTAATGGTGGCAATCAGTGATTTTTATTGTGACTGCAACATTATGGCGGACACATTGGACATTTTTGACACATTTTTGGCACCATTGTCAATTATACAGCAATCAGTGCTATACAAATGCACTGATTCCTGTGTAAATGACACTGGCAGAGAAGGGGTTAACCAGGGGGTGGCAGTGTAGGGGTTAAGTGTGTCCTAATGGCGTGTTACTAACTGTGGGGGGTGTGGCTGTGTGTTACTGATCACTGATCTCTGCTCCAATCACAGGGAGCAGAGATCAGTGTCACTTGTTGTGAGATGATCACGCACGCGATGGCATGGCGGCATATTCAAAGGGACGTGCCTGTACGCCCTTATGCCTGTCCGTGCCATTCTGCCGACGTATATGTGTGTGCGCCGGTCGGGAAGCGGTTAAAGATGCATACTGTATGTTTGTATGGTTTCTAGAGGGAAAATAGGGTTTGTTTATGCAGAGAAACATTTGTGATAAACCTTGTACATACTTGTGGCATATTTGTATATAACATTAACATAATATTTCATATTTGTGAAATAAATTACTAAAGCGCTGATATGAGGTACAACCTGCAAACTATAAATGTGACTAATTGTATTCATAGTTAGTAAGGTTGAATAAAGACACCAGTCCATCCTGAGTGAGTGTGGGTGCGTGTCTACAATTGTCCCTATCCCTGTACATTGTGTCTCATTAAGATGGCCATCTATTATATTATTATTTATTTAAGGTACCCATATAGCGCCGTCAGTTTACGCAGCGCTGCACACATACATTGCCCACTCACAGCAACCCCTACCCTCAAGGAGCCCACAATCCAAGGTACCCAAATTGATATACTAGAGCCAATTTTTGGACAGAAGCCAATTAACCTACCAGCATGTCTTTGGAGTGTGGGAGGAAACTGGAGTACCCAGAAGAAACCCATGCAGGCACAGGGAGAACATGCAAACTCCAGGCAGGTAGTGTCGTGGTTGGGATTTGAACCAGCAACCCTTTTTACTGCCAGGCGAGAGTGCTACCCACTACACCACTGTGCTGCCCATTATTCATGAAAAACAGCTGCAAATATTTGAAATGTGTTCTGGAACCACATATAAAGTGAATAATAAAGATAATAATAATATTGCGCTAAATTTAAAATATAAACTTAGTAATGAACTCCAGTGAAAATGTGACAAACCGTGATCTAAAAAAAAAAAAAAATATATATATCTATATATATATATATATATACACATACATATATGCAAAAAGTCCATATGCACAATGAAATGAATAAATAAATAAAAACTCTTGATTGCTGAAGAAAGACTCAATCCATGGTCTGTGACAGTCTCTACAGAAATAAGTGCTGATAGGTAATCACCACCACCTCCATGTGCAATGCCTGCTCAACTCAATCAAAGACCCCCTTGGGTCTATTGGCACTTTTAATAATAATCCACAGACAAGTTTTCGGTCGTATAGAAAATGTATTTCTCCACAATACAGTTTCTCAAAGCAAATAAAACATAATCATTGTGATTAAGCAATCAAGATTGCTTAAAAATGACTTGCTTTTAATAAATAACATCGTATACACTCACATTTGAGCAGCGATAAAACCACATAAAATAGTTGATAGTGATACTGAGGTCAGGCGCTACCTGGGTTATGAATCAGGACTGACAGTACGCTACGTCACTTAATTATAATAAAAGGTAACCAAAGTGTCACAGATAAGTTAAATTGTGGACTACTGTAATAGCCACCAGTGTGCGCGCAAGCGTCAATACTCAAAACGTGACAAGAAAATGTATAAACCTTCTAAAGAAACCAGAGAGATTATATATATGTATATGCATACATATATATGCATACACACACGTACATATAGCCTGATGTGAGTTGCCTCAATAGTAATCACTTAGGCCAGAAGGTAAGATACCTATTAGTGTGTCTAGGCAAACTAGACCGTGAAACATAAAGTATAAGACATATAACTCATATAAGTGTTTGTGCTAACATCAGCTGCACCGTATGTGCCACTATGATTAGCACCGTGCTAAGTGACGTGCACATTTACTGAAAAAGGGTGTTACACATATGGTGATAACACGTAAGTGGTTCACCATACACCAAGGGTTAAAATCTCCTAATTTCTGCCTGAAAACCACATAAAAGATCGTTTAAATATCGGATAGGTATTAGGACAACTCTACCCCTCACTACACATCCAGAGTAACGAGACATGAAGTCTTGTCACCGACACCTTCCGATGCGTTGCCACTTGAGAAAGTCACTTGACCTGTGACGCAACTCGTCGGGAGGAGCCGGTGACGACACTCCCGGTGTCTCGCTACTTTTTATAGCGTCAGGTAACCCCATACACTACCTAATAAAGGTTTTAACCCCTGATTGCCCCCTAGTTAACTCTTTCACCAGTGATCACTGTATAAGTGTTATGGGTGATGCTGGTTAGTAAGTTTGCTTTTTTACCCGCCGTTTATTACTCAATAAAGGTTTAACTCCCTGATTGCCCAGCGGGTGATATTAGTTAGGTTTTAGGGTTAGTTAGGGTCTGTGTCGCCCCAGGCAGCGTCAGATTAGTGCCAGTACCGCTAACACCCACTCACGCAGCATACACCTCCGTTAGTGGTATAGTATCTGAACGGATCAATATCTGATCTGATCAGATCTATACTAGCGTCCCCAGCAGTTTAGGGTTTCCAAAAACGCAGTGTTAGCGGGATCAAGCCCAGATACCTGCTAGCACCTGTGTTTTGCCCCCAGCCCAGCCCAGCCCACCCAAGTGCAGTATCGATCGATCACTGCCACTTACAAAACACTCAACACATAACTGCAGCATTCGCAGAGTCAGGCCTGATCCCTGCGATTGCTAACAGTTTTTTTGATAGCGTTTGTTACAGTTGCTGACAGCCTAGGAGCTTTTTTACCTGTGAGTCTCACTAGTGTACTAGTAAATTTAGAACCCAAAATGGCAAATCGAAGGTACACTAGTGAAGAAGGCTACACATTTCTGAGCATGACAGATAGTGTCCCCTCCCCAGGACGGCACGAGGAGCAGTCTATCTGCCATAGGAGGAAACGCACATCACCCCCATACCTTTCCGGTATCCGATCTTATTGGTTATTGCTGGCAATAGAGTGGTGCACTAGACACACTTTATAAATGTGAGTACCCTGTATTAGGGTTTGTTTGCTTGTGTTCATTAAATTGTTTAAACCTACTACACTATCAAGCGCTTTTATTTTTGCATAAACTGAGGTATTTCACTGAGGAGCCCTGGATGCAGTTTTTCCCTTCTGAGCCCAGAAGAGGTTCAAATGCATGTTTAAACTTGGCTTAATCACTAAGTTGCATGCTCTAATGTGAGCATTCACTACCTAGAGGATCACTGGAGGGAGCACTGTAGCACTGACCCCCAAAGGAGTGGCTGAATTTTTCTGGGGTTACCGATTACCTCCTCCAGCTCATAACACGTTGTTCTTGTCTAGGGGTTCCCAGGGTTGATGACCCAATAACTGTAGAGCCCGACACCTAAAGTTTAGCTCAGGTGCTTGGAACTGCTGACTTCAATAAAAGTCTCTCTCTGTACATAATCCAGGGAATAGCCACTCGCAACTGGATTCTTTAACTGCTGGATAAATCCTTGAGCTTGGATCTAGCAAGCAACAGTTATTCTAGCTTTGCAAAGTCTCTCACATAGACTTGGTTGAAGAACTTAGTTGTAACCGAAAGGTAAAGGTAGGAACTTTTCTTACTGTACCAGAATCTTTCAGCCGGTCCGGCGATACCGTAAGAAATTGTGGATTCAATCAATGTCCATGGCAGCTCAGCTTCCAGGCTCTTACCGAGCAGCCAGCCTTGTGCGTGGCCCTCTTCTCAAGAGTCCTCCCCTGGTTGCATGTAAAGTTGCTGGGCCTCTCCAAACCCGAGATGGCACTGGAACACCTTAGAATCCTCCCTCCAGTTACTGCGCCTCGATCTAGCCAGTTCCGAGGCTCGGAAACGGATGGATCCGCACCCCAGGCCATGAGGGCCTCTGGATGCTGGTCAAGAGGAGACAAGACCAGCAACAACTTCTGGACCGGAACCCCGAACCACGTGACTTCAGCACCTTAAGTACCCTCTCCCGGAATACACAGTGAGACAAACGTGCCCACTGATTGGCTCCGAGAAGAGATTGGTACCCAATGCGTCCAACCAGACTGCGTTCTAAGTCCTCTCACAGGTGCAAACCCCACCTATGACCAGGCAGAACCTCAATACAGCCCAGCCAAACTGATGCCAAAGCATAATTTAGAACAATTAACCCCAAAACTCAACTACAGTTTTGGGCAAAAACTAAATTTAAAGCCATAGCGCGTACTCATCAGGAGTATATATATATATATGTAGCACTGACCCCCGAAGGAGCTGCTGAATTTGATTGGGCCTGCACTCTGCTATTAAACCCCCAGTGACTTGGCTCAATCCCCTTGACACAGCTGTGGTGCAATGTAGGTGTGAAGCTAATAGTAAAGGATAACCCCACAATGTGCAATATAACAATAGTATACCTTTGTTCAGGGCTCAAAATTTCAAGTCCTGAGCTACTAGCCAGGCCTCAAGGGTTACTCGCCACCAGTTGCCCCGCCCAACCCCTACCCTTCCCCGCCCCTAAACCCGCCCTCATAAATGATCTCATTAAATGACACCTTTAATGTTTTATGCAGTTATAAAAATATTAACAACTTTAATGTTAATGCAGCCTGTGTCCCCCATGTGCAGCCTGTGTCCCCCCCCCCATGTGCAGCCTGTGTCCCCCCCCCATGTGTCAGCCTGTGTCCCCCCCCCCCCATGTGCAACCTGTGTCCCCCCCATGTGCAGCCTGTGTCCCCCCCCCCATGTGCAGCCTGTGTCCCCCCCCATGTGCAGCCTGTGTCCCCCCCCATGTGCAGCCTGTGTCCCCCCCCCCATGTGCAGCCTGTGTCCCTTGTGCAGCCTGTGTCCCCCCCCCATGTGCAGCCTGTGTCCCCCCCCATGTGCAGCCTGTGTCCCCCCCCCTGTGTCCCCCCCCCATGTGCAGCCTGTGTCCCCCCCCCATGGTGCCGCCTGTGTCCCCCTTGTGCTGCCTACCTGTGGAGAAGAGAGGAGAGCCGCCACTGGGAGATCACAGCAGGGAACATCACAGCTTTAGTTTCATAAGCTGTGTGTTCCCCCGCCGCGTGCCATCACATAAGCCCCTCCCCTTGTCCAGGGAACTTTGATACATGTCACCTGTCCTAGGATTGGACAGGTGATCTGTCTATCAAAGTCCCGGAAAAGGGGAGGAGCTTATGTGACGGCGCACGGCGGCGGAACACACAGCTTATGAAACTAAAGCTGTGATGTTCCCTGCTGTGATCTCCCAGTGGCGGCTCTCCTCTCTTCCCCTCGCCAGCCCTCAAAAATCACTCGCAAAATGCGAGTGTGCGAGTGTAATTTTTGAGGGCTGCCTTTGTTATTACCTGGGTATCCGATATTCCACCTGCTGGAAAAGAAACAACACTCCACACCAATTGTACTCAACCAGGAATGTATTTTTACTGGAACTGGTATAAAATAGTAATTACAGTATTTGCACTGTCACACAAACCTAATGCAACAGCACAATAGGTATTCACAACAGTTGGTAACATATAAAGTTGTCTTAGATGACCCCTGAGAGTGTGTCTCCAAGTGGCACTAATGCTCAGAGTGAACATGCCTTAACTCTGGGCACCTTCCCACTTCCAGCACACTTTGGTAACCACAGGAATGCAAAGTTAATCAATAAAGTACAACACAATCACTAGGGAGCCCCCCTACTTTATATTGCAGTCCCTCTTAGCATTAATAGGATGCAAGTCCTTGCAATGAGAGAAGCAGTCTTTAGTCTTCTGTGTTCTGCTAGCTATTTGTATTGTAGTAATTGTAATCCAAACAGTTGAACAAACAAGGATTAAAGTAAGGTGAATGTTAGATCTGTTCTTGTAGTGCAGTACACCTGTAACTGCCTCCGGTGCAATTGGCTTTGAATAACACAGTGTCAGTAATACAGTGAGGGTAGGCTTGAGGCCTGTTTAAACTCAGGGGGAGGGGTCTGAGATGGCGGAGTAGAGGCACACGAGTCTGCGGAGCTCCGTCCACCCACCTGGCTGACTAGGATGGATATCGCGGCCGCAATCCCATATGAGGCATATCCTGAGTAAGACCCGTCTCACGCTGCAGAAGATATAGCTCCCTGCTTCCGGCTCCCAGCCACGAGAAACCCCCGCACTCACTCGGCGTTCCTAAGCAGGCGGAAGCACGCTGAGAGCCGGCTTCAATAGCCGAGAGCTCGGGGTCTAGAGCCAGTTGCCTGGAGCAGAGACTAGCAAGCCACAGCAATACAGGAAGAGCTGCCGGAGGAGACGTAAGTCAGAGGAGCTGACATACACCATCCCCACCCCCCCACCGCTCCACCGCCCCACCGCCCATTGTGACACGAGAGGTACCCCAGTCACACACCGGAGCAGTGAGCAGAGAAAGCGCTCAGAAAGACCAGAACCCCCCGGAGCAGCACTGTAAGATAAGGGGAAATATCCAACGGACTCCAGGACTTCATAAGGTATGACCCATCCTTACTACACAGCCCGCAGCTGAAAATCACTGGAAGCCAGAGCAATTGAAATTACACCTAAACAAAAAAAAAAAAAAAAAACAGGACATATGCGGTACGTACTGACAAAACTCTGCGCACAAATTAGCATTTAATTGCAGTATACAACAAGAGGCAAATTAAACTATTATATTGCATATATATTGAACTGCTGGTATACTATAAAATTATACGGGAAAGAGGGGAAGGTATGCCCCAATTTTTATGCACGTATGCCGAGCCTAGGTAACTGAATATGGAGTCTTGAATGCATGTTGATAAAGAGGCAACCAAACTTTAATCAGTAGAATATTAAAAGTATAGAGGGGGGCAATAAAAGCCGATAAGGGAATATGAACAAACCGTTTGAGTAAAAAGACCGCCATCGGGGGAGTGGTTTGAGATGGTGGAGTAGAGACACATGAGTTTGTGGAGCCCCGTCCACCCACCTGGGTGATTATGATAGATATTGTGGCTGTATTCCCATATGCTTAGGCAGATTATCCTCATCCTGAAATTAAGCCCGGAATGAAGAAGAGAGAAAATAAAATACAGCGAGCGCCAAAGCAGTTAGAAATCGCACAATACTTTCTCCGTACGAGAGCGGAGGTATCCCGAGATCGTGAGCTGGAGACACGAGGGGCGGCGCTGTGTGTAGTACCCAGAAAACCGGCACAGTCTGCTATACCCACCCGGCTAGAAGCAGCGAAAGTGAAAGCAAAAATGCAGTGTACGGCAGAGGAGCAGACACAGAGTTCAAAGGAGCAGCATGAGGTGACTACGGGCTTGGGAGACCCTGATATTAAGACACTTCTCAGGGTAATGCAGACCCTACCGACGCGCTCAGATATGGAAGCTATAGTGGCCCGCATGGAAGAGGTACACCGAAGGGAGGTGGAGGGGGTGCGAGAGGAGGTGCAATGTCTGTCGGACAGATTGAAACAGGATGAAACAGCATTGGCAGCCTTGGAAGACCGAATTGCGCAATTGGAACAGGTACAGATAACACAAACTGTACAAACCCCTTATGTCTCCCCTATGCAGCTTCGTTTAGAGGAACTTGAGGACCGCAGCAGACGTAAAAATTTGAGGTTCAGAGGGGTGCCTGAGGCAATAGGAGGGGATGCTCTACAGCATACAATAATGGAGATTTGCAAAAGGTTGGCTACTCCCCCTCCCTCACAGGATTTAGAATTCGAGAGGCTACATAGAGCCTTGGGACCCCCCTCAGTGCACCTAAATAGACCTAGAGATGTGATAGGATGTTTCCATCGCTATGCTCATAAAGAACTAATAAGTCGTAAGGCCTGGGAAATAGGAGAGATTGCCTATGAGGGACAGCAAGTAAAAATTCTCCCAGACTTATCTCGCGCTACTTTACAGCGAAGAGCTATGCTGCGTCCATTCCTGGATAACATTAAGAAGATAGGGGGGACATATCGATGGGGATATCCTATGGCATTAATAATAAAGAAGGATCAAAAGACATTTGTCCTACGACACCCCTCGGAACTTCCCGAGTTGTTTTCTTTTTTGGAGATGGAAGCAATGGAGGTTCCAAACTGGTTACAGCATATTCAGGGACCGAGAGGACGAGTAGGGGTCCCAAGGACTGAGGAAGTACTGCCACAGAGAAGAAGAGATGGGGGGGCCCAGGGAACTGCGCCCCAAAGTGATGGTTAATAGACTGGACCTAAACCAATTGACAAGACGTTTAAATGCTCCCCCCCCCATGTCCCCCCAGGGTCCTCCCTTTTCTCTCTTTTTTTTTTTTTTTTTTTGGTCTGCTCCCCCTCCCCCTTCTTTTTTTTTTTTTTTTGCTTATTTTGTTTGCCTGCTTGTTCTTCCTCCCCCATCCTTCCCTTCCCCCAGGTCTCCCCTCAGAGTAGGTGGAGCAGTCTGATCTTGCTCTCTTTCTATCTCCCCCTTTTTTTTTTTTTTTTTTTTTTTTTTTTTTTTTTTTTTGGGCTCCCAATGTCGGACTGTTAAGGCCTCATATTACACGGTGGAATAGATAATAAGATTGTTTAAGTATGGATATCACAGATAATGTACAAATGAGTGACACGTATTTATAACCTTCACGAAATGGTTGTGAATACTTTTTTTTTTTTTTTTTTTTTTTTTTTTTTTTTTTTTTAGAGGTAGATGCGGTGGTAGGAGGGGCATGAGGGGAGGGGAGGGAGGGATTGGAGTTGCCCAGATATGGGTTGATGTGTGTTTTTTTTTTTTTTTTTTTTTTTTTTGTTTTTTTTGTTTTTTTTTGCTTGCAAAATCTCAATCACTAAACCACTTAAGATACAAGAGGTAAGAAATAAGGCACTCTTTAGATAACGAGACGTAAAATGAGGAGTAGGTAATAGGGGAATTACCCCCCAAGTAAATAGAATTTTGGAGGTCTCTCTGTCTAAAGAAACACTCACAACTTATTCAGTTATTTATTCTTTTTTTTTAGGTGTAATACACAGTACACCCTTCCCCTTTTTTTTTTTTTTTTTTTTTTTTTTTGGTTGCACCAATGGCTGGGCAGACTGACGCTGAGAGCCGAGGATATTTAAAGTAGGTCATTTTTTAAGGGGGATAAACTTAGGATAGTAGACATAGTAAAATAGATACGGACCCCAAAAGATTGAGTCCCAAAGAAGTTAATAAATAGATATTTTAAGAATATAATACTAAAGTTCGGTATTAGTTAAACTGAGACATTGGGTAAGATCTATAAAGGAATAAGGGTTTTTGGAGACACATGAGAGGAGAGTAAGAGTAGAATCTCGTTGAGAGAACAATAGAAATGATAGGAGAGGAGGGGAGGAGAAGAAAATGGGAGAAGAAGAAATAGTATGTATAAGTGAAGGGAACGGTTTAGCTAAGGAGGGAGGGGGAGGGAGGAAGGGGAAGAGGAGGGGGAGGGGGCAGAATGAATAGACAGATAGATAAATCTTTCAAGGGTAGAGAGGGAAGAGGAGGGAATGGGAGGAAGTGAGACGGATGGGTAAGATGTGGGGGAGAGAGGAGGGGGATGTGAGGAAGAGAGAGGGGGAGAAGGGGAAAAGGGAACGCTGCGGTAGTATTACGAGATTATAAAGACAGTCGGGGGGATGGACGGGAGGAGCCGGGCGCCTCCGCTAACTCAGATCTAGTACCCCATATAGTTTAGCACCCACAGAAACCACAGGTTAGTGGTATAGAGGTGGGTGCTCCTTTTTTTTGGAGGGAGGTGGGTGTTTGGGTAAGGGAAACCTTTTTTTTTTTTTTTTTTTTTTTTTTTTTTTTTTTTTTTTTTTTTTCTTGTTGTTAGTGGACATATGTTCAACCCTTAGGAGATGGAGGGAATAAAGGTGACCTCACTAAATGTTAAAGGACTAAATGTCCCAGAGAAGAGAAAGATGCTTCTAAACGATCTGAAAAGATGGGGTACAGACATAGCATTTGTGCAGGAGACGCATTTTAGGGAGGGTGGATTCCCCCTCCTACAGAATAGATTTTTTCCATGTGTATATCACGCCTGTAATCAAGAGGCAAAATCCAAAGGGGTATCGATCTTAATTTCTAATCGGATTCCTTGGTTACTTACAGACAAACGTCTAGATAAAAATGGTCGATTTCTCTTCCTTAAAGGGTCCATAGGAAGTGTTAAAGTAACTCTGGCCACGTTGTATTCACCAAATGTTCATCAAGACGCATTCATGAGGAAAGTACTGTCAGAATTAACAAACTTTACAGAAGGGAAATTGATTCTAGGGGGAGATTTAAATATCCCTTTAGATCCAAGTCTAGACACTTCCTCAGGGACTTCCGCGGTAGCAGGGGGTATCAGGAAGGGCATATTGCGGAAGCTGCACGAAGCACGTTTGGTAGATGTTTGGAGGATTATGCATGCAAAGGATAGAGATTACACTTTTTTTTCTAATCCTCATCAAGTATACTCCCGCATAGACCTATTCCTGATACCACACTACTTACTTACCTCAGTATTGGAAGTTCATGTGGGGAGTATAACGTGGTCAGACCATGCCCCGGTCACCCTGTGCCTCTCTTTGTCGGACGCGGTCTACTCCCCGGAGAGAAGATGGCGTCTAAATGAGAGCCTGTTGCAGATCCCCGATATTCGGGAAGATGTAGCTAAAGAGATGACAGCGTACTTCCAGACGAACGACACTCCGGGGATGGACCCGGGTACGATATGGGAGGCACATAAGGTGGTGATCCGGGGGATTTTGATTAAGCATGGATCCAGATTGAAGAGGGATAGAGAAAGACAGATAGGGAAATTACTGGAAGAGGTCCGAATATTGGAGCTCCAGCACAAGAGGACACAGGCACCCGCTTTGGGGATAGAATTGGCACATGTGAGGCGACAGATTACAGATATTCTCCGTTTTAAAGCGAAAGCAGCACTACAACTGGGCAGAAAGGTATCTTATGAATGGGAAAATAAATGCAGTAAATTACTGGCAGGGAAACTTAAGGGGAAAAATGCTACAGTGTATGTACCCCAAATAAAGAGGAAAGATGGCCGATTAACATCATTGCCAAAAGAAATAGCCCAAGTATTTGGAGAATATTATTCCACGTTATATAATCTAGCACCATCATCAGTCCCTAGGGCATTTTTAGAGGAATATCTTCGTACAACGCGTTTACCGCGGATATCATCATTAGATCGGCTAAAATTGGAAGCACCAATTTCCATTGAGGAGTTAAATGTAGTACTAAAAACAGCAAAACACGGGAAGGCTCCAGGCCCGGATGGATTTTCCATACAATATTACAAAAATTTTTTCCCACTGCTCGGTACTCAGATGATAAAGATGTTCAATGAGATGGGTCAGACTGCCGCATTCCCCCGAGACGCGCTTTTAGCACATATTACGGTGATCCCAAAGAGCGGGAAGGACCCGGCGGAGTGCGGCAGTTATAGGCCTATCTCTCTATTAAACATAGACCTGAAACTTTTTACGAAGATATTGGCCTCACGATTGCAACCACTGTTGGGCCAATTGGTAGATTTAGATCAAGTAGGATTTATCCCATCGCGTGAAGCGAGGGACAACACCATTAAGGTACTCAATTTGGTCCATTATGCGAATAAAATAAAAATCCCCTGCGTCTTTTTGAGCACAGACGCCGAAAAGGCGTTCGATAGAGTAAATTGGCGTTTTCTGTTTGAAGTCCTAAGGCATGCGGGAATAGGGGAACATATGATTCAGTGGATCTCAAGTGTTTACACCACCCCACATGCTTCGGTGAGAGTAAATGGAGTCTTTTCGAAACCGTTTGAGATTTCGAACGGTACACGCCAGGGCTGCCCTCTCTCACCGTTGCTCTTCGCTTTATCGATAGAGCCATTATTAAGTAAGATCCGACAAAACCCGGATATCCAGGGGTTACAATTGGGAGATCATAACTATAAAGTCTCAGCGTATGCAGACGACTTGCTGTTCTCCTTGTCTAACCCACACGTGTCATTACCCAATCTTATGAAGGAGTTCGAAATCTATAGCACCCTATCAAATTTGAAAATAAATTATACTAAGTCGGAAGCGATGGGGGTTTCACTACATCCCAGTCTGCGCAACTCCATCCAACCGAATTTTAAGTTTAAGTGGGTAGCGGCGGCGTTAAATTATTTGGGTACCCAAATACCATCGAATGACAGAGACACCTTTAAAATAAATTTCCCACCGTTATATAAAACAGTAGAGTCCTTATTAGAGAAATGGCATCACGGACTACATTCGTGGTTCGGTCGGTGCAGTATTATTAAAATGAGCATCCTACCAAAGTTTTTATATCTTTTTCAGGCACTACCGATTAAGATCCCGGCAGTTTTTCTTCGCCAAATTGGTTCACTTTTTACTAAATTTATATGGGCAAGGAAACGGCCAAGGATTAGTAGAGGTCTGATGACGATGCCCAAAGGTAATGGTGGAGTAGCAGCCCCAGACATATCGAAATACTATCAAGCAGTACATCTGGGCAGGGTAGTAGATTGGTGTAGACACAAAGAGTTTAAACGGTGGATAGACATGGAGCAACAGTTTAGTCCAGTACCTCTGCAAAGAGCACCGTGGTGCTATGTAGCATTACCGGCCTCTCTTAAAAAACATCCTACAATAGGCCCTACGCTGCGAATAAGTGCAAAAATTTGCTGTGACCCTAAATACTCATCAAGACAATCTCCATTGTTCCCTATTCTGGGAAATCCTGATTTTCCGCCAGGGACGGAGCCAGGAGCTTTCAGGAATTTGTTGGAAAGGGGATGTTTTCAGGTCTCACATTTCCTTTCCTCAGATTCCTGGCCTACAATTGCAGATTTGACACAACCAGGAGGGCCTTTCGAAATAAAACTCTGGCAGGCGCTACAGTTAAGCCATTTCTTGAAATCATTGGGAACGCCGATAAATTATCGGCGTCAATTAACCATATTCGAACAATGTTTTGAAGGAAAAGAACCACTCCCTCGGATAATCTCCAAAATGTATATGTTTTTAAACACTCCCGCAGAAGATTACGTAATGGAAAGTATTAATAAATGGGAAAGAGACCTTAACAAGATTTTTACCCCGGCGCAGCGTAAGAACATTATCTACCTTACACTAAATACGTCAATATGTACACGAGTCCAGGAATGCAATTATAAAGTATTGACGCAATGGTATCTTACCCCATCAAGACTGAGTAGATTCTCGACAGGGGCCTCAGATCGCTGTTGGCGATGTGAGGAGGAACGTGGGACGTTGTTTCATATCTTTTGGACCTGCCCTAAGATTAGACAGTATTGGACAGATGTTCAGTGGATCTCTCAAAAATTTACCGATTTTGAAATACCAACAGACCCCGCCTTCTTTTTACTACACAGTTCACAAATTCCGGTACAGAAATATAAGAAGTCAGTGCTGTGCCACTTGATAAATGCAGCCAAAGCCTGTGTCACCTTGTGCTGGAGGGACTCTAGGCCGCCCACTATTGCAAGATGGCTGAATAAGGTCAGAGAGCTAGGGGCCATGGAGGATCTTGTCCTCTCGGCCCAAGATAAGAAAGAACAATATAATAAAACCTGGTCAGAATGGAATAGATTTATATATTCAGAGGAAGGAAAGAAGAGATTGACAGAAGATTCGGGGGAGTAGAGGCTTGTCTGTGAGTTTATCTAGGATATATATGTATATGTATGTATGTGTCTGTGTATGTGCATATGAGTATGTACGTATATGAGTATGTAGGTGTGCATGTGTGTGCGTGTGTATGTCTATGCATGTATGGGTGTGTGTGTATATATATATACACATGTATGTATATCTGTGCATTTGTGTGTACATGCAGTCGTATACATGCATGGGCGAAGTGCGTACACATGTACGTATATAGACCAAATCCCTCCATCTATAGGGTTGAACAGAAGGGGGGGGGAGGAGGGAGGGAGGTAAGAGATAGGTTAAATTTTTTTTTTTTTTTTTTTTTTTTTTTTTTTTTTTTTTGGCTAGGGTATATTGTTTTATTTAGTTTTTGATAGGAATGGGTTTGGTAAAAGATAAAATTAAAAAGAGGCTTAAAGAGTCCATTAAGGGGAAGGTTGAAGAGATGTTGGAAATGCTCTATTTTCTCCTTCTTTCTTTATGGAGACATGTACATAGGTATTACATAGGTAATGAATTACATAGGTACCACATGAATTACATAGGTAATGAAGACGTATATGAGTTTGTTTTAGACAACCATGGAATTCTAAACCAGTATGAAATGAATAACTGTCAAAGAAAATGTGTAATGTTATATATCTGGAAATTTGAATTTACTTTATATTAGATGTTTTGCCTCTTTTTTTGAATAAATAAAGAATTAAAAAAAAAAAAAAAACTTGCTTTGCGCCGGCCGCGCCGTCACACTGCTCCGCTCTCCAAGATGAACCGGGACCCTCTGGTGGCTACGAAAGATGTCTCTGGATCCTTCCCGATCCGTTCACACAGTATTTCCAGCACACAGGTGAAAGGCAGAGTCTCTAGTTGTTCCGCTCTGCAGTGACTGTAGACGGGCTCTCTGGAAACCTCCTCACAGGTCATTGTAGGCAGGCCACGCGTCCAGAAGAGAAAGAAAATGGCCGCGTGTGTCCTTTTATAGCCTACCCAGCATGCAGTTCAGTACTGAGTGTCCATGGGTAGGTCACTTGGCATTCTGGGTAGGTAGGTCATAGTAAAATGTAAACAGACAGTCACTTCCTGTTATATTTCTAATACTCCTGGGCTGGGAAATAAATTAAGTCCATTTCCTGTATAGGCCACTAGATGGTGCCAAATACTAAAATATAACACTGCTTAGAGATTAATATTGCTTTACATTAGCAGGCAAAAATACCAGCACATTATATATATATATATATATATATTTTTTTTTATATACATTATGAATTTTGCGAATCTATATGTTTTTTCACAGGAGCACTATATACTTACTGTGCATTTGAGTTTCCACTCCCTTATATGTTTTTTAAATTTTTTTTATTTATTTATTTTTATTTATTATTTACTGGCACTTCACCATTGGTCAATATTTGTGTGTTTCTATGTTATATATACATTTGGTATCCAATTATTGGGTGTATAGTGAATATTACATAGCATAGCACTTTTCAATTCATTTTACAATTTGTTCTGATTTTAGCTGCTGTTTCCTATTACCTTTTACATATTTTTATATTTTTGATGAGATCATATTTATAGCGCGGCGTGGTATTTACTTATTTATTTCAATTGGCTTTGCTGAACACTTATGTGCTATACAGAGCTTCAGGACGGACTGTATCCTTCCTTAAATTCCAAGAAGAGATCGTTAGAGCACTTCTGTTTCCAGACGGTGCTCCACCTCACCTTCCCAATCCAAATGTAGTAAGCCGGCTGCATGAAAGGCATTTTCCGTATGTCCTCCCGAGTACCCCTACCCAACGAGCCCCCCAAAGAAGATGTTGTGTCTGCAGCAAGCGTGGATATAGGCGTGACACCCGCTATTATTGTCCCTCCTGTCCTGACAATCCTGGTCTTTGCATTGGTGAATGTTTTGAACACTACCATACACTAGTTGAGTATTAGCATAGGGTACAGGACTGCACAGACTAGGACACACTTTCACAGGGTCTCTCAAGATGCCATCGCATTTTGAGAGACCCGAACCTGGAACTGTTACAGTTACAACCGTTGCAGTTACAAAAAAAAAAAACACAAAAAACACAAAAAATATATATATATATATAAAAAAAAATAGTTGTTGTTTTATTGTTCTCTCCCTCTCTATTCTCTCTCTATTGTTCTGCTCTTTTTTACTGTATTCTATTCTGCAATGTTTTATTGTTATTATGTTTTATTATGTTTGCTTTTCAGGTATGTCATTTTTTATACTTTACTGTTTACTGTTTTATTGTTAACCATTTTTTTGTTTTCAGGTACGCCATTCAGCTGCAGTGCGGATTTATTTATCTTGACAGTGACAGCATTTGCTCCCACAATACATAAAGCCGTGACTCCAGTGCTGTAGAAGGTGATTTCACCACCACAGTTAAAAAAAAGAGCATATAAGCCGAAGCATTGGGGAAGCAGGGGTGGAGGAGCGATTTACTTCTCTGGCTCTCCTGTCCCAACAGGGAACCTGAGAATGCAGCTGGTGGTTCTGCCAGCTGACCATAGAGCTGATCAGAGACCAGAACAGCTCCAATCATCTCTATGGCCTAAGAAACCGGAAGCTACGAGCATTTCATGACTTCGATTTTACCGGATGTAAACAGTACCATTGGGAAATTGGGAAAGCATTTTATCACACCGATCTTGGTGTGGTAAGATGCTTTGAGGGCAGACGAGAGATCTAGGGTCTAATAGACCCCAATTAAAAAAAGAGTACCTGTCACTACCTATTGCTATCATAGGGGATATTTACATTCCCTGTGATAACAATAATAATGATAAAAAAAAAAAATGACAAAAAGGACAGTTTAAAAAAAAAAAAAATTAAAAAAAATAATTTAAAAAAATAAAATAAATAAAAAGCACCCCTGTCCCCCCTGCTCTCGAGCAAAGGCTGACGCAAGCATCGGTCTGGCGTCATATGTATAGAGCAATTGCACCATGCATGTGAGGTATCACCGCAAAGGGCAGATCGAGGGCAGTAGACCTCCTCTGTAAATCAAAAGTGGCATTTAAAAGCTTTTAAAAATGTATGTAGTTTGTCATCGCTGCACGTTTGTGCGCAATTTTAAAGCATGTCGTGTTTGGTATCCATGTACTCAGCCTAAGATTTTCTTTTTTATTTCACCAAACATTTGGGCAATACAGCATGTTTTAGTGCATTAAAAGTTTAAAAAGTGTGCTGTTTCCCCCAAAAATGCACTTGAAAAATTGCTGCGCAAATACTATGTGAAAAAAAAAATGAAACATCCACCATTTTAATCTGTAAGGCCTTTGCTTTAAAAAAATATAAATATTGTTTGGGGGTTCAAAGTAATTTTCTTCCGACGGAATTTCGCTCAAACTGACTTGCCTACACACGGTCACACCAAATTCCGACGGTCAATAAAACCACGCACTAAAAAACGTTCAACTGCACTATAAAAGGGAAGTTTAATGCTTCTGAGCATGCGTCGAATTGTTTCCGAGCATCCGTCGGAATTTTGCGTGTTGGAATTGCATACACACGATCGGAAAATCCGATAGAAAGGTTTTCCGTCTGAAAAATTAAGAACAGGTTCGTTCTCAATCCAAAGTCCGTCGGAAATTCCGACAGAAAAAGACCGATGGGCATACACACAGTCGGAAAATCCGATGAAAAGCTCCCATTGGACTGTTTCCATCGGAAATTCCGACCGCGTGTAAGCAGGATTAGAAATCCTGAAGGCAGTGCTTGGTTTTCGGGGCTCCGTACGCGGCTAGGCTCCCAAAAAGTCCCACACATGTGGTATCCCCGTACTCAGGAGAAGCAGCAGAATGTATTTTGGTGCGTAATTCTACATATGCACGTGGCATGTCTGAGCAATATACAGGACCATTTTTAAGGCAGGGCAAAAGGGGCAGCTGCCCCATACTTGCCAACTAGCCCAGTTTAAATCCCCTTATCCCTTGAAGTTTTAGTCCTGTGCTGTGTCCTGTTATCTCAGTGTAAACTTCTGCTGCTGCTGCTGCCCAGCTCTGCCCTATTGCCATGTACAGATGACTCACCTGCAGACCCTGTGTGTACATGTAAATAATCTGCATTGATATGTAAATAGCGGCAGCATTAATATGTAAATAGCCGTGGACCGCGGCATTGATATGTAAATATAGTCAGCATTCATATGTATATCATGTCCCCCTGAGGTCACATCCACCATCACTTCTGCTGAATGCTGCCCACTGGGGAGGTAAAGGAGCATGCTTGAAAGTCCTGCCTACAACTGTGGTCATTAAGCCTAACATCAGCCTGTTCTGCAAAGGTAAGCAAATTGGAGGCGGAACCCTTCTTCAAAATAACATGGTGCCACAGCACCCTGAATTTTGGTGCATGTGAATATGCAGGCAGGCAGTGAGGAGATGATGTGCTGTAACCTTTAGCAACCAATCAGTGAGTAGCAATGCTGTGCACTAACCTCTTGCAAGTGAGCAGTAATAATGTGCAGTAACCTCTAACAACCAATTTGTGAGTGGTATAGATGTTCAATAACCTCTAGCAATCAATCAGTGAGCAGTATTGATGTACAGTAATCTCTAGCAATCTATCAACAAGCAGAAGTCATGTGCTGTAACCTCTAGAAAACAACAGTGAGCGATAATGTGTGCTGTAACCTCTAGCAGCCAGTCAGTGAGTGGTAATGATACACTGTAACCTCTGGCAACCAATCGCAATCGCTGCCTGATCTCATTCAGTAAATAGATTTTGAGTCTAGCTGCTATTTATTGTATGTCTCAAAGCATGTGGAGAGCGAAATTGCGTGGAAAAGGGGGCCCAAGAAAATGTTTGCCCAGGGTCCAATCAATATTAAAGACGGCCCTGGCAATATATAATTTAGTGACAACTTGGTGCAACAAAAAAAAAAAAGTTTGTAATTTTCCTGCAACTTGTGGCAAAATATAAAATATTCAATGGACTCAACATGCCTCTGAGCAAATAGCTTGGGGTGGCTACTTTCCAAAATGGGGTCATTTGGGGGGTTTTGTGCCGTCTTGGCATTTTATGGCCTTCAAAACTGTGATAGGTAGAGAGGAGTGAAATCAAAAATTTACGCCTTTAGAAATCCTGAAGGCGGTGCTTGGTTTTCGGGGCTCGTTGGGTGTGCAATTCCACATATAACCATGGCATGTGTGAGCAATATATCATTTAGTTATAACTATAGTTTATAACTTTTTGTTTTTTTGTCATTATTCAATCACTTGGGACAAAAAAATTAATTATTCAATAGGCTCAACATGCCTCTCAGCAATTTCCTTGGGGTGTCTACTTTCCAAAATGGGGTCATTTGGGGGGGGGGGATTTGTACTGCCCTGTCATTTTAGCACCTCAAGTAATGATATAGGCAGTCATAAACTAAAAACTATGTAAATTCCAGAGAATGCACCCTAGTTTGAAGACGCTATAACTTTTGCGCATACCAATAAATATACGCTTATTGACATTTTTTTACCAAAGACATGTGGCTGAATACATTTTGACCTAATTGTATGACTAAAATTGAGTTTATTGGATTTTTCTTATAACAAAAAAGTAGAAAATATAATTTTTTTTCAAAATTTACATTTTTTTTACCATTTAAATTACAAAAAATAAAAAATGCAGAGGCAATCAGATACCATCAAAAGAAAGCTCTATCTGTGTGAACAAAAGAAGGAGACCGTCAAAATTATTATGATTTTTTTTTTTTTAAAGTCAGCAGCTCTTCACTCAAACAAGCTACCAACACACCTTAAATCGAATATGCTTATAAGGGATACAGTCATAGCCTGGAGAGAGACTCGAAGACTACTGGGGCTACCCTCCAGTATCTCGTGCCACCTGCCAATCCAAGCCAATCCAATGTTTCCCCCCTCCATTATGCACAAAGCTTTTGACCAGTGGAAGGCTAGAGGTCTTACTAAAATTAAGGAAATCTATCTTAACAGCACGGGTAAAATTAAACCCTTTCAGACACTATCTAGGGAATTTTCCTTACCAGCGACTAATAACTTCTACTATCACCAGCTCCTCAGTTATTTAAAGACCTGCTATGGACCTAGCACAGACCCTCTTCAAAAATCATTTATAGACGCGGTACTGAACAACGAGGACTATTCCATTTCCAGTTTATACACCCATCTTATTTCCCACCAGTCTGCCAAATATCATCTCAAACCATTTCAAAAGTGGTCTGACATATTTGATGACGTAGACCTTCCCGAAAAAATACTGGAAGGATACAAATGAGTTCGCCAGCTCATCGTTTCCAAAACATGGAGAGAAACACAATTTAAGATTGTGCATAGAGCATATTATCCTTTATGCATTAATAAAACAGATCCTGAGCAGGAATTCTGCCATTAGTGCTTGACACAGCGTCCCACACTGGTGCATCGTTTATGGGAATGTCCTGCCATTATCACGTACTGGGACTCGATACTAAACTTTATAAATGAGATTATTGAAATACGGATCCCAAGTGTTCTGCCCTCACAATGTGTTCAAAGTACAAGGCTTGGCAGACAGTTAACAGCTTCCCAATAAAGACTCAGGAGGAAGGGCTAATAGTTGAAATCTTTACTGAGAATAATTTTTTTTGTAAAACTGCAAAACACAAATTATAAAAATATGCATTAGCATTTAACATTACATCACAAATGCAAATAGTAACAGGCATGCTACAATACTGTTAAGGCACTAGCTAGCAAAAATGTGGCCTAGCTGAGTGAACTTCCTGACATACACATCCCACCAACACACATATAAAATGTAGTTGCATTAGTAGAACATATACTAACTAATTGAAAACTAATGACTGCTTACTTACAGACTTATGCTTCCAAGGCCTGTATTAAGAAATAGTGGAGGTCTTTAGCATGCTTCCTTCACTGTAGAAAGATTATCTAATATGACTGCTGGGCAGGAAGTGGGAGGAATATACTACAGTTCCTGTTAGTAATGGATGCCAATTTAAAGCAACAGTACGATCAGTAAATATATACCTTATAATCAGAACACCAAGAGATCACCTAATATGCCTGTTCGGACACGTACCACCTCTACCCACACTGTTGGATAAAAGTGCACCACAGATCCCTCAATGGGCACACATCTGCCTTCTGGTGGCACGTAGGACAATAATGGCACAATGGATCAAGGAAACACTGCCAAATCTACAGGCAGTAAAAAAAGCCCTTGTATCATTCTTCTACCTTGAAAGATTAGATACTATCTCATTAAACTTCTGTTCTACCGCACGATTCTTCAAGAGATGGTGCAGATTCATGGAACATGTGTTCTCCCAAGAAGAGATACAAAAAATATGCAACCATTCCGATACACAGACTGGTACCTTAAAGCGGTTCTGCACTCTGAAAAAAATTTTTTTTTTTTTAGGATGTAATATAAAGTGTGCTTACCTTTATTAGGGGACTCACCTGTTCCATCTTCCATCTCGATCGCCGCCGGTTTTTCGTCCGATGAAGTTCCTCGTCTTCTTCTTTAGTGCTGGGGGCCATCTTGCCTGTGGGCATGTGAAACACCCACAGGGACTTTAGATGGCCCAGCATGCACTGCCGTTACTCGCGCGTGCGCAGTAACGGCTCATCTGCCGAGATCTCACGAGATTTCGGCAGATGCGGCCGAAATCTCGGGAGATTTCGGAAGATGTGGCCGAAATCTCGCGAGATTTCGGAAGATGCCCGCACTGACTGCTGGGATCAATGACACCAGATCCCAGGAGACAGTGCGGCGTGACGACGATCGACGCAAGACCCCGCCCGCCGCCGCAGAGGGAGAAGACCGGAAGTCTTCAATTACAAGGTAAGTAAAAAAAAAAAAAAAAAAAAAAACATTTCATTTAGTACTCTTTGCCTGATTTGGAAGGCAAAGAGATTTACTAAATGAAATGAGTGCAGAACCGCTTTAAACAAGACCTTACAAACTCTTTGGGTATCCTAAGGCTACCCAATTCACTAGATCCATAACGGCCCCTCTCGATCTGAATCACGAAAAAAGAAACTAGGAGACTCTCTGACATCCATAACTAGCCCAGCCTGACACAAGAAAAATGTGTCTGGAATTGCTACCCTATTTAGGCTATTGTATAGATTTCTTGACTTAACCTTTCAAACGTTGCTTCCACTCCTAAAGGCACTAAATGCTGTAGTACTTGACAACCCCAATACGTTGTTATGAAAAAGTTGTTAAATTTACTTTATACATATATGTATACTGTTGAAAATCTCAATAAAATTTATTTAAAAAAAAATAATAAAAAAAATAAATAAAAAAGTCAGCAGCTACAAATGCTGCAGCTGCTGACTTTTAAAAAAAGAACACTCACCTGTCACAGGGTCCAGCGATGTCGGCACTCAAGGCCGAACCGTCCCTCGGTCCTCGGATGCTGCCGCCACCATCATGGGTATGGGAATCAGGAAATGAAGCCTTATGGCTTCACTTCCCGGTTCCCCTACTGCGCATGCGCGAGTCGCGCAATGCAATAGGAATGCTCCGCACTGTCTCTGGGACCCGTGTGTGTCCTAGCAGACAGCGCGGCGGGACAGGAAGAGGCATAGACTCCCGAGTCTATGCCCGGAAGTGGGTGCAAATACCTGTCTTAGACAGGTATCGGCACCTCCCTCCCCCTGAAAGGCGCCAAATGTGACACCGGAGGGGGGGAGGGTTCCGATGAGCAGAAGTTCCACTTTAGCGTGGAACACCGCTTTAAGGATTGAGCCTCTTTCTGAGATTTGGTGTTTACAAGTTAAAAACTTTTTTTTTTCCCTAGAAAATTACCACACATTATATATATTTTTCTAACACCCTAGAGAATAAAATGGCATTGCAATACTTTCTGTCACACCGTATTTGCGCAGCGGTCTTACAAGCGCACTTTTTTTGGAAAAAAAAAGACACTTTTTTTAATTAAAAAATAAGACAACAGTAAAGGTAGCCCAATTTTTTTTATATTGTGAAAGATGTTACGCCGAGTAAATTGATGCCCAACATGTCACGCTTCAAAATTGCGCCCACTCATGGAATGGCGACAAACTTTTACCCTTAATAACCTCCATAGTCAACGTTTAAAAAATTCTACAGGTTGCATGTTTTGAGCTACAGAGGAGGTCTAGAGCTAGAATTATTGCTCTCACTCTACCGATCGCAGCAATACCTCACGTGTGGTTTGAACACCGTTTTAATATGCAGGTGCTACTCACATATGTGTTCGCTTCTGCACGCAAGCTCGGCGGGACAGGGCACGTTTATTTATTTTACCTTTTATTTTTTATTTTTACACTGTTCTTTTTTTTATTTTTTAAAAATGGTATCACTTTTATTCCCATTACAAGGAATGTAAACATCCCTTGTAATAGAAAAAAAAGCATGACAGGACCTCTTAACCACTTGCTTACTGGGCACTTAAACCCCCCTCCTGCCCAGACCAATTTTCAGCTTTCGGTGCTCTCACACTTTGAATGACAATTACTCATGCAACACTGTACCCAAATGAATTTTTTGTTCTTTTTTTCCCACAAATAGAGCTTTCTTTTGGTGGTATTTGATCACCTCTGGGTTTTTTATTTTTTGCGCTATAAATGAAAAAAGACCAAATTTTTCTTAGTTTTTGTGATAATGTAATGTAAACACAGGCAGAGGAAATTATGTTATCTCCCCTTATGGAGCCCCTTTCGGTTCCAGTGCAAGAGGAGAAGACATCTTTCTGTGAGTACACCAACACTACACTAACACCAATACACGTAGACACACTTTTAACCCCCTGATCACCCCCTGATCACCCCCTGATTGCCCCCCCAGTTAACCTTTTCATTCCCTGTCACAGTGCCATCAAGTGCAGTTTTCATATGTTTAACTCTTCACTGTACTGATGTCACTTGTGACACTAATCAGCATAGGGTAGTTAGTAGTAGTCCCAGATAGGTTTAGGGTATCCCCATTAACCCACTAATAAAGGTTTAACCCTCTGATCGCCCCCCCCCCCCCCCCCCAGTTAAACCTTTCACCCATGTCACCAGTATCACTAGTGTACAGATCTCTTTTCTGATCACTGTATTTAGTGTCACGGGTGACGCTAGTTAGCTAGTTAGTGTCACCGTCAGTTTTTATTAGCATCAGGGTACCCGCCATATATTACCTAATAAAGGTTTAACCCCTTGATCGCCCATAAGTTAACCCTTTCACCCCCTGTCACAGTGTAACTAGTATAGTGTACAGATATTTTTTCTGATCACCGTATTAGTGTCACGGGTGACATCAGTTAGGTTTTAGTGTCAGTTAGGGCCGGTGGCAATCCCAGGCAGTGTCAGATTAGTGCCAGTAGCACTAACACACACATGCACACACCATACACCTCCCTTACTAGTATAGTGTTTGAACAGATCAATATTTTTGATCTGATCAGAACTATATTAGTGTCCCCAGTAGTATATTGTTCCCAAAAATGCGGCATTAGCAGGATCAGCCCAGACACCTGCTAGCACCTGTGTTTAGCCCCTCCGCCCAGCCCACTCAAGTGCAGTATCAATAGATCACTGTCACTTACAAAACACAGCACACATAGCTGCAGCGTTAGCAGAGTCACGCCTGATCCCTGCAAACGCTAACAGTTAATTTTTTTGGTAGCGATTGAAGCAGTCTCTGACAACCAGGTGCTCTTTTGCCTGTGAGTCGCACTAGTTGTACCTATAAATTTACTGGCTAAAATGTTCAAACAGAGGTATACTAGTGAAGAGGCCTACATGTTGCTGAGCATAATGGATGAGAGTGCAGGGGAAGCCTCACTGTCAGATTCAGGCTCAGTGTTAGGGATGAGCCGAATACCCCCGGGTTCGGTTCGCACCAGAACCAGCGAACGGACCTAAAGTTCGTGTGAACATTAGAACCCTATTAATTACAATGGACGCGAACGTTCGAAATCAAAAGTGCTAATTTTAAAGGCTAATGGGTTTGAATCGAACACTGGGCCCATCCCTACTCAGTATATGAACAGCGGCACCCTGACAGACAGCTCTGACGACGGAGTAGTGGTCCCTGCTAAGGTCAGGCATACCTGACCCCGTTCATCTGTTGCTGAGGTACAACAACCACAGGGTTCTCGTATGAACAGAGAGCCAGTACTAGTGCCGCTCAACCTTCTGGTGAACTGGCAAGCACCGGCGGTCTAGTAAATCCTGGTCAAAGACAAACCAGCACTGCAGTAACAATTGGTGATGTGGAAAGTACCATAAGTGCAGTTCAAGCTGGTGCGGTGACTAGCACAAGTGGTGCCCCGCAGCCACCAAGAGTTTGAACACAGGCCTGTAGAGCCCATAGTGACCTTCCTGCTGTGTTTGCAACCCTAATTTAGAGCCCACCACGTCTGCTGCGCCCATACTTTTCCCATTCACTGGCCAACCCGGAATTCAGGGGGAAACAGCGGATTTTACTTTTGACTTTGACCTTGACTTTTAGTCTCTGTTTTTCACGGAATATCTCTACAGAGTAATTTATACGCTGATCAATTTGACCCTGCCAGAGAATTTGCCTGGAAACCTATTATCGTTCCCGAATTTAAGACCTTTCTGGGCCTCATCATCTCTCCTCATGGGCATAACTAAAAAATGTGAGTTGCGGTTATATTGGCCCACTGACCCAATTCATCATATTCCCGTGTTCTCTGCTTCCATGGCCAGGACTAGATACAAGCATCTTGCGGTCCATGCATTCAAATGACAATGAACTCTGTCGTCCTCGGGGTGTCACTAAATACATAAGTACATAGTTACATAGTTAGTTAGGTTGAAAAAAGACACAAGTCCATCCAGTTCAACCACAAATAAAAAATAAATAAATAATAATATCATACAATTTCCATATACCCCATTCTTTACCCACAGTTGATCCAGAGGAAGGCAAAAAAAAAAAAACAGCAGAGCATGCTCCAATTTGCTAAAGCAGAGGCAATCAGATTTTCCCCGGATCAACTTTACCTATAAATGTCAGTACCCAGTTATATTATGTACATTTAGGAAAGTATCCAGGCCTTTCCTAAAGCAATCTACTGAGCTGGCCAGAACCACCTCTGCAGGGAGTCTATTCCACATTTTCACAGCTCTTACTGTGAAGAAACCTTTCCGTATTTGGAGATGAAATCTCTTTTCCTCTAGACGTAAAGAGTGCCCCCTTGTATATTTGTACATGTTGATCATATCCCCCCTTAATCTCCTCTTATCAAGGGTAAATAAATTCAGTTCCTCTAATCTTTCCTCATAGCTGAGCTTCTCCATGCCTCTTATTAGTTTGGTTGCCCTTCTCTGAACTTTCTCCAGTTCCCCAATATCCTTTTTGAAAACTGGTGCCCAAAACTGAACTGCATATTCCAGATGAGGTCTTACTAATGATTTGAAAAGGAGCAAAATTATATCTCTCTCTCTGGAGTCCATACCTCTCTTAATACAAGAAAGGACTTTGCTTGCTTTGGAAACCGCAGCTTGGCATTGCATGCTATTATTGAGCTTATGATCTACCTAAACCCCCAGATCCTCCTCCACTATGAATCCCCACAGTTGTACTCCCCCTAGCATGTATGATGCATGCATATTCTTAGCCCCCAAGTGCATAACTTTACATTTATCAACATTAAACCTCATCTGCCACATAGTCGCCCAATTAGACAGAGCATTGAGGTCGGCTTGTAAATTGGAGACCTCCTGTAAGGACGTTATTCCACTGCATAGCTTGGTGTCATCTGCAAAGACGGAAATGTTACTTTTGATCCCAGACCCAATATCATTTATAAAGATATTAAAAAGTAAGGGTCCCAGCACTGAACCTTGGGGTACACCACTGATAACCTTAGACCATTCAGAGTAAGAATCATTAACCACTACTCTCTGAATTCTATCTTTTAGCCAGTTTTCTATCCATTTACAAACCGATATTTCCCAACCTGTAGACTTTACCTTACAAATGAGCCGTATGTGCAAAACTGTATCGAACGCTTTTGCAAAATCCAAGTATACCACGTCCACCGCCACCCCTCTGTCCAAGGTTTTACTTACCTCCTCATAAAAAGAAATCAGGTTTGTCTGACAACTTCTGTCTTTCATGAATCCATGCTGTCTGTTGCTTAAAATATTTTTTTCCTGCAAGAACTCGTCTATGTGGTCTTTTATTAATCTCTCCAGTATCTTCCCAACTATAGAAGTTAAACTAACAGGTCTATAGTTACTTGGTAACGACTTTGTTCCCTTTTTAAATATAGGCACCACATTGGCCCTGTGCCAATCCAGTGGTACTATTCCTGTCATTAATGAGTCCCTAAAAATTAGATACAATGGCTTTGAAATTACAGAGCTCAATTCTTTTAGGATCCGTGGGTGGATGCCATCAGGTCCAGGTGCTTTATCCACCTTTATTCTGTCTACATATTTCTGGACCATATCACTTTTGAGCCATTGTGGATTTGGGGCTGTGTCACTACCACCCCCATTACGGACATGAGCTCCCCCATGCTCCTTTGTATACACAGAGCTGAAGAAAGTATTTAATAAATTAGCCTTCTCTTTGTCCCCAGTCACCCACTCTAGATTATTTTGTAAAGGGCCTACATGCTCAGACTTGACCTTTTTACTATTAATATATTTGAAGAATTTTTTAGGGTTTGTCCTACTATCTTTTGCAATCTGTCTTTCGTTTTGAATTTTTGCATCCTTGATTTCCTTTTTTTACATATTCTGTTATATTCTTTGTAACATTTAAATGACACTAGTGATCATTCATTTTTATATTTTTTAAAAGCTTTTTTCTTATAGTTTATAGCTTTTTTAACTTTGGCCGTGAGCCACATAGGTTTTATTTTTAGCCTTTTAAACTTATTGCCCATGGGAATATACTTTGCAGTGAGTTCACAAACTGTCTTTTTGAAGAATTCCCATTTCTGTTCTGTGCCCATTGATACCAATATTCTCTCCCAGTCTAAGTCCTGGAGAGCAGCCCTCATCCTTGGAAAATTTGCTCTCTTGGAATTAAGTGTTTTTATCTTTCCCGTATGTGATTTTTGTTTACAGCTAACATCAAATGAAATCATGTTATGGTCACTGCTACCCAGATGTTCCTTTATCTGAACATTAGTAATACGCTCTGCATGGTTTGAGATTACCAGGTCCAACAGAGCATCATTCCTAGTTGGGGCCTCAATAAACTGGACCATAAAATTGTCCTGTAATAGGTTTATACTCTTTTGCCCTTTAACTGTCCCAGCAGTGACATTACTCCAGTTAATTTCTGGGTAGTTAAAATCCCCCATTATTATCACTGTCCCAGCCCTTGCAGCCCTTTCCATCTGTGCAAGGAGCTGAGTCTCCACCTCCTCATTAACATTGGGTGGTCTATTACAAACTTCAATGATTAACTTTGAACTACGCACATCTGTATGCAGTTCCACCCATAATGCTTCAGACTCATCACACTCTCCATCCACCAGGTCCTCTTTCACACTCGCTTTAAGATCACTTCTCACATAAAGACAGACCCCTCCCCCTTTCCTTTTAACTCTGTCTTTCCGAAAGAGTACATAGCCAGGAATATTACTAGCCCAATCATGTGAGGAATGAAGCCAAGTTTCAGCAATACCGATTACATCATAGCTCTCCTGATGCACCAGAGCTTCCAACTGACCTATTTTGCTTGGCAGACTTCTGGCATTGGTGAACAAACACTTTAATGCATTAATATATTTTGACCGGTCACATACTATCCTCTTGGGTGTTCCAAGATTGCAACTAGGACTTGCTACTATACTTACCTTGGGTTTATGTGCTTTGGTTACCCTACCACTAATGCCCCTAATATTACCCTCTGGAATATGTTCCACACTGACTATTTCTATCTCTGGACCCTCCCCCCCATCGTCTAGTTTAAAAACCCCTCTAACTTTTTGGCCATCCTTATTCCTCATTTAGGTGCAGTCCATCCCTTCTATAGTACCGGTTATCGAATGAGAAGTCGTGCCAGTCCTCCAGGAACCCAGACCCCTCCTTAATACACCAGCTCTTCAGCCACTTGTTTACTTCCCTAATCAACATCTGCCTTTCTGGTGTGGCTCGATATACCGGTAGTATTCCTGAGAATACTACCTCGGAGGTCCTTTTCCTCAATTTAGCTCCCAAGTCCCTAAAATCATTCTTTAGGACACTTCATCTGCCTCTGACTTTGTCATTGGTGCCAACGTGCACCATGACAGCTGGGTCTTCCCCAGCCCCTCCCAGTAATCTGTCCACCAGATCCGTGATGTGCCGAACCCGAGCACCCGGTAGACAACATACAGTTTGGCGCTTCAGGTCTTTGTTACAGATTGCCCTCTCTGTCCTTCTAAGAATTGAGTCCCCTACCACCAGAATCTATCTTTCCTTTCCCTTCACTCCCCCCCAATCTCACTGGAGGAGTTCTTCCCCTGGCAGCTAGGAGAGTCCCTCAGCTCCAGCAGTGCTGGTCCCTGACTGGTATCACCAATGTCACTCAATGGAGCATACTTATTGGGATGCTCCAGCCCTGGATCGGCCTCCCTGGCACTTCCCCCTCTACCCTTCCTGACTGTCACCCATCTACTATTTTCTAGTGCCTGCACCTCTTTGTCTCCACCCACCTCTGTGCTGGTCCCTGCCGGCACCTGCTATGTACGTTCCTGGCTCTCCTTTAGTATGGAGGGACTTCTCAGTGCTGACAGTTGCTTCCCCAGATTCAGAACCTGGGCTTCCAGGGAAACAATGTGCTTACATTTTGCACAGCAGTATTCGCCCTCGATCAGATGATCAAGGAACGCATACATGCCGCAAGATGTACACGAGTCAGCTCTCCACACCCGCTGGGCATCGTACCTATACATTTAATGAGGATTAGAGATTATACCCAGTGCAAATTACCTAATAACTAGCTTCCTGACACTAATACTCAACAAGACACTACACAGGTACTCGCAGACCAGCGTGCACCCACAATACACAAGTACTAACGATCCACACACACTACCCAGACAACACTCAGGTACTCACACTACACAGGTACTATGACCCCTGTTACCACCTCCTGTTTTCAACTCCTGGTTTTAACTCACCACTTAGACAAGTTCCACTAACTCCTGGTTTTAACTCACCACTTAGACAAGTTCCACTAACTCCTGGTTTTAACTCACCACTTAGACAAGTTCCACTTGGACAGAGTTCCAACAGACTCAAAGATGAGCAGGCTCATAATGAGTTTGACAAAAGGCTATATAGGCCTCAAGCACCTGTGACCAATTAACCACTCCCCTTAATTAGTAGGCTGAAGGAAGCAAGGAAAAAAGCAGTTTAAAAGGTGTCAGAAAAAAGGTTAAAAAGCTACAAGGAAAAGCCCCAAAAAGAACCTAAAAATGCAAACCAGAAATCACCAGCAGTCAAAAGCAAGTCTCCACTCAAGTTTCCCACTGTTTAGCTTCCAACCAGCAGTTTGGAAGCTCCATGATCAGCTCCACAAATTTGGCCCCTCGTAAACCACTTCAACCAACACTTTTCAGCCTTGTTTATTCCTGATGAAGTTGTCTGCATTGATGAGTACCTGTTTACATTTTCTGGCCGCCTGTATTTCAAACAGTATCTCACCAGCAAGCGTCCCATATATGGGGTCAAGATGTATAAGCTCTGTGACAGGGCAACATGCTATATATATAGTTTTATGGTTTACAAGGGAAAATATAGTAACATGGAGCCCCCCAACTGCCCAACTGCCCAGACTACATAGGGAGCAGTGGTAAGATTGTTTGGGACTAGGGTTGAGCGAACCCGAACTGTAAAGCTCGGGTTCGTACCAGACTTTTGGGTGTCCGGGTCCCGGACCCGAACTCGAACTATTGACTGTATGTTCGTGTCCGGTGTTCGGCGATGTATTGGCGCCTTTTACAAGCTGCAGGGCAGCCAATCCACGTTAGTTTCACTAGTGTGCCCTTAGAAGCCATCACAGCCATGCCTACTAATGTCATGGCTGTGATTGGCCAGTGCAGCATGTGACCTAGCCTCAATATAAGGTACAGGCACACAACACACTCTGCTATAGACAGGTTCCTGGCTGCTAAGAGAGAATTTCATTATAGGAGTTAGTCTGATAGGAGTCAGTCAGTCCACATTCGTGAAATATCTTCAAATTAGTAATAGTCAGTGAGCGATCTACATAGCTAGAGACTAGATAGTGTCTTTATTGAGGGAAAGAGGGAGAGAGAATTATTCACCAGATTCCTAAATCAATTGTACCCTGGCTGGGGTGCAGTGCACAGTCTTTTAACAGTGCCATGAGGCCAGTGCCAGACAAAATATAACTTTTATCTGCAAGCTCAGTGCACCATCACTGCATATTTTACTAAGAGATACACCATACTCTGGGTGTATTCTGAAATATCTTCAAATTAGTAATAGTCAGTGACAGTGAGTGATCTACATAGCTAGAGACTAGAGAGTGTCTTTATTGAGGGAAAGTAAGGACCGGAATATAGTGGACAGCAGGGAAACGTCATGCAGGTCCGCCCATGACAGTGTGTCAGGTGACACCTTTTGCTAGGAATGAGTTAACAAAGTTAGGGGTGGGCTTTCCTGTGGGGCTAGGGGAGCGGCCATATAAAAAGGAGGGGCGGAGCCGGGAGGTCAGTGCGGGAAAGCCAGAACACGAGGAGGCAGGTTTTTTTCCCTGCTCCTCTTTACATCTTAAAGAGCATGGCTGACGGCTGTGACTTTGCAGCATTCGTGCGGGCAGCGGCGGTGGAGCGAGGACCCGAGTGGGTCATGGAACAAATTTCAGCAGCGCTGAATGGAGCAGGAAGGGGCACAGAGGACCGATCAACAGCGCTGGATTTCCAAGATGGCGGCGCCGGGCAGCGCGGCCGAGTGTCCAGGGCGCCAGACCGCTATTCTCCCGGGGCCATAGCAGGCCCATCCAGACTGGTAAGGAGCCCCAGAGGCGATCGATCCACCCCCCCGGCCAAGAGAGTACAGAGGGACAGCGCTGGAGGGTCACACAAGCAGACAGGACAGAGGCCTAGTGGAGCGGGGGGGGCCGTGGGCAGAACAGGAAGAGGATCCCTAATTGCTAGTAGCAGTGCTGCAACAGCCTCAACAGCCCCAGCATCTCAACCCGAGGTGGGGGGCAGTAGGAACACTGGGGGGAGGGGGGGTGGGGGGGCCGTGGCAAGAGGGAAGAAGATGGCCGGCGCATCAGGCTCTTCAGGGACCACGTCCACCCCAGCAGCTCTGCACGAGCAGGGGGGAGGGGATTCAAGGGCCAGGAGGGCAACGGCCAGGAGGGGGGTCACAGCCCCCGGACGTGCCTTTTCAGCGAACCCCCCAGAGGCTCTGCACGAGTCGGGGAGGGAGGACAGAAGGGTCAGCAGGGCAGCACAAAAGGGGGGGAGGGGGACTCACGCAGCGACAAGAGCGAGGGATGGCGGGATGCCACCCTCATGCACGGCGACGAATCGAGTCAGCAGGAGCGGAGCCCAAACCGGCCCACCTGTGCAGGGGAGTTCTGATCAGCCAGGGACCAGCCAGCAGCCCGAGTTAGAAACGGGCAGGCGGGGACGTAACACTTACAGGACCCCCTCTCCGAGGGTGCGTTCCTTGTCGTTTACACAGGAAGAAGATTCCCGGTCGGAGGGAGAATTGTCGGAAGAGGAGGAGGAGCCCAGTCGCCCTATCCCGCCGGTGGAGGCCCGTACAGCGGCTGTGGGAATCCCGCCCGGTCAGCCCGGTAAGTCCACTGACAATAGTTCTTTTGTAAAAGCTTTACAGTCGTTATTGGGGACAGGTAACAGTGGGGGGAGTCCAGGGTTACCTCCCGCATCGTCGTTGGCAGAGACAGACCAACCGCGAGCGGAGGGGAGGGGAGATGGGGTACCTGGGCAAATGCAGGAACTGTTGGAAGGTCTAAAGTTGTTGATAGGCCGTTTTGGTGAGAGGAGGGAGGCTCCAGCAGGAGTGGTAAGTATGGAAGTGGGAGTAGGGGAGACTGGAGTAGCTGGCGGGGCGACCACCGCTGAGGTGGCTGCAAATAAGGGAAATGATACGGAAAAAGGGGAGAAGGAACAAACAACGAGGGATGATATAGTGCGTATGGCCGACGCGGCAAAGTGTGAGGTCTACGTCTGTTTTGAAGGACCGCTCGGGGCCCATTTAAAACAGGAAGTCAGGGAGAAGATTTGGAAGGGGGAGTACGTTGAGATTTTCTCTTTGCTCCCCCTGGAAAAATTCAACCTTGATAGGGTGAAACCGGATAGTAGCAAAAAAGATGATGAGGAAAAAAGGAGGTATAGGCTAATTCCGTGGACTTTCGCCAATTGGCTCCAGGCGTTTGCCATTTTGGCGGGAGTGATTGGGGAGAAGAACCCCGAACATTGTTCGGCGTTGTTCTGCTACATGGACGCAATTGGGGAGGCTTATAGAGTTTATGGCGGATCAGCATGGCTGCGGTACGACGAGCAGTTTCGTCAGCGAAGGGCTGTCCGTCCGGCATTAAGGTGGGATCATAACGATATTAGCCTCTGGATGAAGCTGATGGCGTCGGCTAAGACGCCGGCTCAGACATTTCAAGGGGGGGCCGGAGGTAGCCAGGCCTCGGGACCTTCGGCCGGTAAGAAGTGGGGGGTATGTTGGCAGTTTAATGAGGGGGCCTGTAAATTTGGTGGAACCTGTAAATTCAAACATGAATGTTCAGGATGTGGGGGGGGTCACACTCTCGCCAAGTGTTTTAAAAAAGGTAAGCGGGGAAGGGATGCTGGCCACAAGAGGGACGACGCTGGTGATGTGGGAAAGGATGGAGCCTTTTCTAAATAGATACCCGGACAATGGGGCGGCGGGTTTGTTGAGCAGGGGTTTTAAGGAGGGTTTCAAGATTCCGTGTACATTGTCAGTGATTCCGCCACTGGCCAAGAACTTAAAATCTGCCTTACAACACCCTGAGGTAGTGTCGGAAAAACTCTCCAAGGAAGTAGGCTTGGGTAGGATGGTGGGACCATTTAAGGTTAAGCCGTTAGAGGATTTGGTGGTGTCCCCGTTAGGTGTGGTACCCAAGAAAGAGCCGAATAAGTTTCGGCTCATTCACCATTTGTCGTTCCCAAAAGGGGGCTCGGTCAATGATTTTATAGACCCGGGGGAGTGTACGGTGTCGTACACGTCGTTTGACGCCGCGGTGCGTTGGGTGCGGCGGTACGGAAAAGGGGCGCTGATGGCGAAATCTGACGTGGAATCAGCATTTTGGTTGTTACCAGTACACCCCGAGAGTTTTCATTTATTGGGCTGTTGCTGGGAGGGTGAGTTCTATGTTGATCGGTGTTTACTGATGGGTTGTTCAATTTCTTGCGCCATGTTTGAGGCGTTTAGTTCCTTTTTGGAATGGGTGGTGAGGGATGTGACAGGGATCGATTCCGTCATCCACTACCTGGATGATTTTTTGTGCGTGGGTCCTCCATCTTCCAATGTGTGTGCGATACTGTTGTCCACGTTGCAGCACATTGCGGAGAAGTTTCGGGTGCCGTCGGCGGCCGATAAAACGGAGGGCCCGCGGACAGAGTTGAGTTTTTTAGGCATAGTGATAGATTCCATGGCCATGGAATGCAGGTTGCCGGAAGAAAAGGTGGTGGATTTGAGAAAAATGGTGGGAGAGGTTTGTGGTTGGAAGAAGGTTCAGTTGCGCACGTTACAATCTTTGTTGGGAAAGTTGAATTTTGCGTGCAGGATTATTCCCATGGGTAGGATATTTTGTAGGCGGTTGTCAGCAGCAACTAAAGGGGTGCGGATGCCGACACATTTCATTAGGCTGAACAAGGAACACAGAGAAGATTTGAGGATATGGGATCAGTTTCTGGGACAATACAATGGGAGGGCGGTTTGGATGTCGGGACCGGTAAGTAATTTCGATGTGGAGCTGCTGACAGACGCCGCTGGATCTACGGGTTATGGGGCGTTTTTGCAGGGCCAGTGGAGTGCTGAACCCTGGCCGCAGTCATGGTTAAAGTTGGGTTTTCAGAAAAATTTGGTACTGCTGGAATTGTTTCCGGTGGTGCTGGCTTTAGAGTTGTGGGGAGAGTCGTGCAGGAACCTCAAGTTAAGGCTGAACTGCGATAACATGGGGGTGGTTCAGGTGATTAACAACATGTCTGCGGCTTCACCTCCTGTCATCAGATTGATGAGACATCTGGTGTTGCGTTGCATGCGGTTGAACATCTTTTTGTATGCTGTTCACATCCCTGGTGTTGAGAACACTTTAGCTGACGCCTTGTCTCGCTTTCAGTGGGACAAGTTCAGGGAGCTGGCGCCAAAAGCACGAGCGGAGGGTGTTCCATGCCCGGGCTGGATGTGGGAGTTAGCATTGGAACCACGGCAGAGTGGATTCGGAGGTCCGTAAGTGAGTCGACATGGTTGGCTTATTCTAAAGTGTGGAAGGAATGGACTGACCTCCGGGATACGGCAAGTTCCGGGGGGGAGAACCCTGGAGACAGGTTGTTGTTGCTCGATTTGGTGGCCAGGGATATGGAAACAGGGAAATCGGTGTCAGCAATTGAGAAAAGGATGGCGGGGCTTGCGTTTTGGTTCAAGTTAAGGAGAAGGGAGGATCTGACGAAGGATTTCTGGGTAAAACAAGCCATTAAGGGTTATCGGAAGTCGCATAGGAGTAGGGACAAGGGGCGCCCCATCACATTTGGGAACTTGTTAGATATCGGTGCACAGTTAGAAGGGGTGTGTCAGTCAGAGTACGAAGTGAGGTTGTTTTCAGTTGCGTTTGCATTGGCATTCTTTGGAGCGTTCCGTATTGGGGAATTGGTTAGCCCTTCAAAAGAGGTGGCTGGGGGTTTGATGGTTCAGGATGTGGAAGTAAGGGACGACAGGGTTACAGTCAGGGTGAGAAGATCAAAAATGGACCAAAGAGGAAGAGGGACGCAGGTGAGTTTGTTTGCGGTACAGGGGTGCGGGGTGTGCCCTTTAATGACGGTGAGAAAGTTTCTGGCATTGAGACCAAAGGGGGAGGGTCCGCTGTTATTGCATGCGGACGGACGGTACTTGTCCAAGTTTCAGTTTGTGGCGGTGCTAAGAAAGTGTTTGGGGAGGTTGGGTCTGGATAGTCATGCCTACGCGTCACACTCCTTCCGCATTGGGGCAGCTACAGAAGCCGCCAGGTGTGGGTTGGATGAAGCGGATGTGCAAAAGTTGGGTAGATGGGAATCTCAGCGATTCCGTAGTTATGTTAGGCCACAGTTGGTGTGTGAATAAAAAAAAAAAAAAAAGGGGGGGGGGGGTTGGTTATTAATATAAGTAACGTATAACATAAGTATTGATTGGTATGAAGGAGTACTGCATAATGTTAAGGTAGTGTGGGGTGTTGTGCGTGTAACGTTGTACGTTGTAATTGTTGTTACAGATGCAGGGCGACAACTCCTTGTATGGATCCTTGGCCATTCCTACGTTTGCTGGGGAGCCAGGAGGGGGGACGTGAGACCAGGTGGGAGACAGCTGGGCATCTCCAGGAGGGAGGCAGTTATCCGGTGGTTGGGTAGGCCGGGTATGATGTGGGGCAGAGTTGTCCCGGAGGTTGAAAGGTACGCATGGCTGGACCGACCACCTGAAGTGTTGGTGATTCACGCCGGAGGCAATGATTTGGGTGTACGGACCGTGAGGGACTTGATAGCTGATATCAAAGCGGACATTATGTTCCTCCGGGCCACATTCCCGTGCACCATATTAATTTGGTCTGACATGGTAGCCAGATCTAATTGGCGCATGGCCAGGTCGGTGTTCAGGATCAATAAAGCCAGGATCCGGGTTAATAAAGTGGTGGGACGTTTCATGGCATGGCAAGGTGGCCTAGTTGTTCGCCACCGGGAGTTGGAGGTTAATGTGGGGATGTATTTGAGAAGGGATGGTGTACATCTTTCAGATGTGGGTATAGACCTTTGGTCTTTGGGTTTGCAAGAGGGTATCCAGGCGGCCCTGCGGGTGTGGAGGTGCCATCAAGGGTGAGGTGTCTCCCTTTTCAGGCTGTGGCGTTGGTTGTTTAGTTGGTCAGTGACGGCAGCAGGTGTACTGGTGGTAAGTGGGTGGGGGGCTCATCAATAGATGGCCCCTCCTTGTTACATCAAACGTTGTTGATGTATAATGGTATCGTGCACTGCGGGAATGTTGGTTATCGGGCGGTACGGTAGAGACCCATGGGTTTCTTTATCTCCCGCAGTGCCCCCTTGTGTTGATATCAGTTGATATCAGGTTGTGCTTTAAGCACTTAGCTCCGTCACTGACCAACATATATATTGGGGTTTAACCTGTTTTGTTTTGTTTTCAGCAGGGGGTCTGAAAGTGTTTATTGTTATTGTTATTTATGTTTTATTTGTTGAATAAGAAACTGGAGTTCTTATTTTGGTATTTAAAATAAATAGCTGTTATGGCCATTTAACTCCATAACCGGTGTGGTCTCTTATTCATTAATTAAGTTAAGATTATGGGGTTTATGGTCACAGCTATGGGGTCTTATCAGGACTACACTAGTCAAGTAAGGACCGGAATATAGTGGACAGCAGGGAAACGTCATGCAGGTCCGCCCATGACAGTGTGTCAGGTGACACCTTTTGCTAGGAATGAGTTAACAAAGTTAGGGGTGGGCTTTCCTGTGGGGCTAGGGGAGCGGCCATATAAAAAGGAGGGCCGGAGCCGGGAGGTCAGTGCGGGAAAGCCAGAACACGAGGAGGCAGGTTTTTCCCCACCCACCCTCCCCCTTTTTTGTATAAATGTGATGGCATGTACTAATGTTTGTTGTCGTTTCAGGTCTTTGGAAGCATTTTCGTCATAACAGCTGGGGGGGTTGGCGTTGGTTGTTTAGTTGGTCAGTGACGGCAGCAGGTATACTGGTGGTAAGTGGGTGGGGGGCTCATCAATAGATGGCCCCTCCTTGTTACATCAAACGTTGTTGATGTATAATGGTATCGTGCACTGCGGGAATGTTGGTTATCGGGCGGTACGGTAGAGACCCATGGGTTTCTTTATCTCCCGCAGTGCCCCCTTGTGTTGATATCAGTTGATATCAGGTTGTGCTTTAAGCACTTAGCTCTGTCACTGACCAACATATATATTGGGGTTTAACCTGTTTTGTTTTGTTTTCAGCAGGGGGTCTGAAAGTGTTTATTGTTATTGTTATTTATGTTTTATTTGTTGAATAAGAAACTGGAGTTCTTATTTTGGTATTTAAAATAAATAGCTGTTATGGCCATTTAACTCCATAACCGGTGTGGTCTCTTATTCATTAATTAAGTTAAGATTATGGGGTTTATGGTCACAGCTATGGGGTCTTATCAGGACTACACTAGTCAAGAGGGAGAGAGAATTATTCACCAGATTCATAAATCAATTGTACCCTGGCTGGGGTGCAGTGCACAGTCTTTTAAAAGTGCCATGAGGCCAGTGCCAGACAAAATATAACTTTTATTTGCAAGCTCAGTGCACCATCACTGCATATTTTTCTAAGAGATACACCATACTCTGGGTGTATTCTGCTATTGCAAAAACATTGCAAAAAAATACAATCTTTCAGTGTTTTCTGCATGTGTGCAGGAGTGTGACATATACAATCCATCGATATTTCTTCTATTGTGCTATCCCCAAAAAAAAATTGTAGTGACATTTTTTTTCCCCATAGCATTTTCTGCAGTTTGATACATGCTTTACACACTGTGGGTGTATTCTGCTATTGCAAAAAAATAAAATCTTTCAGTGTTTTCTGCATGTGTGCAGGAGTGGGCCATACAATCGATCGATATTTCTTCTATTTGTGCTATCCCAAAAAATAAATTGTAGTGAAAAATGTTTTTTTTTCCATAGCATTTTCTGCAGTTTAGCAGTTTTTGAGATACACGCTGTACACACTGTGGGTGTATTCTGCTATTTTAAAAACACCCATTTAGGGCGAGATCATAAATTTTGAAAATATGAGGAGATCGTCAAAAAAAAGACGTGGCCCCGGTCGTGGTGCTGCTGGTGGAGCTCCTGTTGCAGGGAGAGGACGTGGTCGATCTGTGCCAGCTACACGCACTAGTAAAACACCTTCCTCAGGTAGGAGTAGGCGACAGAGCCTGCAGCGGTATTTTGGCGCGCCTAATGAGGCTGTACGAATGTTGAGGCCAGGACAAGTTTCACGTCACCCCCTTGCAAATCAGCCAATCAGTCTGAGCCCCAAATCATGCAGCAGTCTCTTCTGCTTTTTGATGACTCTGTTAGCAGGGTTTCCCAGGGCCATCCACCTAGCCCTGCCCCAGAAGTGGAAGAGATTGTGTGCACCGATGCCCAACCACTTATGTTTCATGATGAGTACATGGGAGGACCATCGCAGCACGTCTCGGATGATGACGAAACACAGGTGCCAACTGCTGCTGCTTTCGCCATTGTGCAGACCGACAGGGGTGAAGACTGGGTGGAAGATGATGTGGAGGACGATGAGGTCCTTGACCCCACATGAAATCAACGTCATGCAGGTGACCAGTGTAGTTCGGAGGAAGAGGCGGTGGTCGCACAGAGCCACCAGCACATCAGAAGAGGGAGCAGGGTGCAAAAGCGGAGCGTCCGTCCCCTAGACAGTACGTCTGCTACTGCCCAATGCAGCAAGGGACCGAGCACACCAAAGTCAGGTCCAAGGAGTCCCCTAGCGTGGCAGTTCTTCAGACAATGTGCTGATGACAAGACACGAGTGGTTTGCACGCTGTGCAATTAAAGCCTGAAGCGAGGCATAAACGTTCTCAACCTGAGCACAACCTGCATGACCAGGCATCTAAGTGCAAAGCACGAGATGCCGTGGAGTAGACACCTCAAAAACCAAGAAAGGTCTCTGGCTCCTCCTGCTTCCTCTTCTGCTGCAGTCTTGGCCTCTTCATCCACCTCTATAGTGACAGTGGCACCTGTCAACCCGCAAACAGAGGATCTGCCAGCAACACTACCACCTGGGTCACCAACCATCTCCACAATGTCCCATGGAAGCGTTCAGCTCTCTATCTCCCAAACACTGGAGCGGAAGAGGAAGTACCCCCCTAGCCACCCGCGATCCCTGGCCCTTTCAAAATTCCTCGCCTTTGAAATGCTGTCATTCCGTCTAGTGGAGACGCAAAGTTTTAAAAGGCTGATGTCATTGTCTGTCCCACAGTAAGTCGTGCCCAGCCGCCACTAATTTTCCAGGCGAGCTATCCCTTCCCTGCACAACCAAGTAGGGGACAAAACCAGGTGTGCACTGCGCAACGCCATCTGTGGCAAGGTCCACCTAACTACGGATGCGTGGACCAGTAAGCACGGTCAGGGACGTTATATCTCCCTAACAGCACACTGGGTCAATGTAGTGGTGGCTGGGCCTGAGGCGGATAGCAGTTTGGTGCATGTCCTTCCACCACCAAGGATTGCAGGGCGCTTCAGTTTGCCTCCTGTTGCTAACTCCTCCTACTCCGCCTCCTCATCCTCTACCGCCTCCTCATCCGGTCAGCGTAACACCTTCACCACCAACTTCAGCACAGCCAGGGCTAAACGACAGCAGGCAGTTTTAAAACTTTCCTGTTTGGGGGAAAAACCCACACTGCACAGGAGTTGTGGAGGGACGTGGAACAACAGACCGATGAGTGGTTGGTGGCAGTGAGCCTCAAGCCCCGCCTGGTGGTGTGTGATAATGGGCGAAATCTCGTAGCAGCTCTGGGCCTAGCCGGTTTGACACACATCCCTTGCCTGGCGCATGTGCTGAACTTGGTGGTCCAGAGGTTCCTTAAGAATTACCCCGATATGCCAGAGCTGCTGCAGAAAGTGCGGGCTGTCTGTGCGCACTTTCGGCGTTTCTCACCCTGCTGCTGCTCGTCTGTCAGTGCTGCAGCGTAACTTCGGCCTTCCTGCTCACCGTCTCATATGTCACGTGCCCACAAGGTGGAACTCCACCTTGCACATGCTGGCCAGACTGTGCAAGCAGCAGCAGGCAATAGTGGAGTTTCAGCTGCAGCACGCATGCGTTAGTCGCTCTGCGGAACAGCACCACTTCACTACCAATAACTGGGCCTCCATGCGAGACCTGTGTGCCGTTTTCGAGTACTCCACCAACATGGCCAGTGCCGATGACGCCGTTCTCATCGTTACTATCCCAGTTCTATGCCTCCTTGAAAAAACGCTTCAGGCGATGATGGAAGAGGATGTGGCACAGGAGGAGGAGGAGGAGGAAGAGGGATAATTTCCAAGGCTTTCAGGGCAGTCATTCACAAGTTTCTACGAGGGTGGGTTCCTGCACCAACAAGCGACAGGTACACAATTGTCCAGCAGCAAGGGCACAGTTTTGGAGGATGATGAGGTGGAGGATGACGAGGAGATGGAGGAGGAGGAACCATGTTTACAGCAGGGTGGCACCCAGACCAGCTCATGTCCATCACTGGTGCATGGCTGGGGGGATACAGAGGACACAGACGATACACCTCCCACAGAGGACAGCTTTTCGTTGCCTCTGGGCAGCCTGGCACACATGAGCGATTACATGCTGCAGTGTCTCCGCAACGACCGCCGAGTTTCCCACATTTTAACTGGTGCTGATTACTGGGTGGCCACCCTGCTGGATCCCCGTTACGAGGACAACGTGCCGTCCTTAATGGACGAAATGGGGAAAAGCTTTGTCAGCACGCCACAACAACCAGCACCACCAGCTGAGATGGAACGTCTTAGCAGGAGGCAGCATTTCACCAACATGGTGGAGCAGTATGTGTGCACACGCCTACACGTACTGAATGACGGGTCAGCCCCCTTCATCTTCTGGGTCTTCAGACAAGCGCAGCCGCCTGTCCAGAGCCAATGTGGTCAAGCTTACGTTCATTAAAATGAACCAGGCATGGATCTCACAGGACTTGTCCGTACCTTGTGCAGAATAGACACGTATACCGGTGTTCTTACAAAAAATGTCTGGCCAGCGGATAGCGTCCGGCCACTAACTGCGCTGGCGCAGTGCTTGCGCAGTACGGAGGACAAGGAGATTCACAAAATCTCCAAAGATGAACGGCGCCTGCGCAGTGAGTGCAGGTTCAAGCCCCACCATCCAAGTGGACATAGGGTAGCACATAGTAGCAGGGCCCCTCACGGGCTCGCTTGGCTAGGCTTCAACCTCGGATGATGTGGCTTGAACCTGGAGTCACCGCGCATCGTCTTCAGAGAGTTTCGAAATCCCCTTGTCCTACGTAGTGAGCGAGCGCAGTACAGGGCGGACACTATGCGACGGGGGACAGAATTCGACACATCACCACTATCCTTACCCAGCCATTGTTGTATTTTTAAACCAGTGTTGGCTACCTCGTCCTCCTCCACCGTCGCTTCCACCTACACCGCCACATCCACCGCCACCTCAACCACCTACTCCATATGGACCTCGTCCTCCTAGGTCAAGAATATTATTTTTTTATTTTTTTAATTTCCAAGTATTTCATTTTCCCACTATCTTATCCATTAAATTGAATATTTTTTTCCAGAATGTGCGTATTCTGGGGCATTCCCACCGTATGTGCGGCATCATGCCGTTGAGTTTCTGAGGTTCTTAATGACTTCCTGTACCTCTTCTGCTGAGAAGGGGGCCTCCAGCATATTATTTTTATTTTTATTTTAAGTTATTTCCCTAGCCACATTTGTTTGCAGAGCACTTGCCATGCTCTTAACAACATTTTGTTGCCATTTGCAGCCCTCTAGCCCTTTCCATTACTTTTTTACAGCCATTTTAGTCTTGAAAAGTTCGGGTCCCCATTGACTTCAATGGGGTTCGGAGTTCGGGGTCAAGTTTGGCCCCGAACAGTGTTGGTCATCTTACTTTAAAAAAGTAATTAGTTAAGTTACAAATTACTTCTCCCAAAAAGTAATTGCGTCAGTAACTCAGTTACTTCATTGGAAAAGTAATTAGTTATGCAGCAAAGTAACTGTGACTTTTTTTTTAATATTCTATACATGTATCTAAGGGGCGGGTCTAGTAATACTGTAAGCAAGGGGCGCATTTATTATTATTATTATTATATATCGTGTAACCAAGGGGCAGATCTGTTATAGCGTGTAAGCAAGGGGTGGGTCTATTATTATTATATCGTGTAACGGGCGGATGGCTACAGAAGAGGGCGAATGTTAAATTAATGGGCAGAGCTTGATATATAACATTAATAATAAATGCGCCCCTTGGTTACAGTAATACTAGACAGTTACACGATAGACGCCCCTTTTAGAGTAGCACGAGCATCAGGAGCGTGCGGCATCGCCTCGTACAATTACATGTTAACTGCACCTGCACGGTGTAGAGTTCACCCAGAGCTGTTTAGGTTCAGCAATTTTCGTAAGCTCCGTAGTCCTTCGTACTGCGCAAGCGCTGCGCCTGCGCAGTACAGGGGGTCCTTATCGGGCGGGGGAACTTTTTCGGCAGGACACCGGAATTACACTACTGCCATCTAGTGGCGGTAGATGTAATTGCGGTAACTCTGCCCAAGTCATGGGAACTGCATTACCATGAGGGGAAAAGTAATCAGTTAGATTACTCATTACCCTCTAAAGTAACTGCGTTAAGTAACTCTGTTTATTTTAACTCAGTTACTTACATCACTGGTCCCGAACCCAGACTTTTTTCCGAAGTTCGGCCAAACCCGAACATCCAGGTGTCCGCTCAACTCTATTTGGGACTTATTCGGAAAGGGGTACCACTTGTACGCGGGCAGTTATTACATAAGCGTGACACTTTTTAGTTACCTTTTTGATTGTGGAATTGGCACATGTGGCACCTTGCGATTGAATCACTGGGGCTTTCCCCAACAGCTTGTAGAGTCCCGACTTAGATGGGGGGGGGGGGGCGAGAGCCTGCTTGAGAAGTAATAATTTGCTTGCAGTAAAGTAGACAGACACACGGCATGTTTTCGTTCTGTCCTCCATTCACGCAGACACAGCAGTCCAAATTCCAACAGCGATAGGTGTTGTTAAGAAGCCCCTCTGTGTCCACGAATACAACCTTAACATGGGAGGGGTGGACTTCAACGACCAGCTGATGGCACCATACTTAAATGCCCGTAGAGCCAGACGCTGGTATAAAAAAGTGTCTGTATGATATCTTGGTGTGGCTTGGCGCGCGGTGAGGATGTCAGCTTAACTCAGGAGCTCCGTCGAGATTGCGGCCCTAACCCGTCTATCTGCACTATCCCCACATGAGGATGAGCAAAAGCGGCAAACACTCACACCAGACCCGTTCCCGCCGCTCATCAGCCACAAATTCCGGGCGGAAAATAGCAGATATTTTAAAAAATCAAGCTATTGCGCTGCAGGTGACGGCGGGAGGCAAGATGGCACCGGTGCACGCTGGGGAGGACTTCAGCGAAGACTCTAAATCAGGGGGCGGAAGACAACAGCAGGAGGGGAACCCGTTTAGATCACCCTCTGACATACGAAGACATGTCAGGCTTCGCTGCTGACATAAAGGCCTCCTTCTCCGCAGTCATCACGGACCTCAAAACCAGCTTCCTAGTCCTGCAGGAGAAGATGGCGACCGTAGAGAATGCTGGTAAGCAGAGAGACAGGGGGATCTCTAGGCTGGACAAGGTGGTCAATACACACGCCATGCATTTCATAGAAATAAACCGACACTTAGAAGACCTCGATAACAGGGGGAGACGCAACAATATTAGGGTACGGGGTATACCCGAATCGGTCATGGCGGATCAAATCACCCCAGTACTACAAAGGGTTTTTAACTCCCTCCTAGAGCGGCCGGAAGAGACAGAGATTGAGTTTGTCAGAGCACACAGGGCCCTCAGAGCCAGAGGCCCAGATACACTGCCTCCCAGGGACATTATCTGATGCTTACAGACTTTTAACCTTAAGGAGGACATTATGTTTAAGGCAAGAAGAAATGAGCAGATAATCTTTAATGGAGAAAGCATTAAACTCTTTCAGGATCTCTCACAGATTACCCTGAAAAACCGCAGGGCCCTGCGACCTCTCCTGGACAGGCTGAGAGAAAAAGAGATGCGTTACACGTGGCGCTTCCCATTCGCTCTGCTGGTCACCCATAATGGCAGACAGCACACATTACGCACGCCAGAGGATCTCCCTGGGTTCTGCACTGCCCTTCAAATGGAAGTGATCGATTTGCCGGAATGGTATCAGGAGTTCACAGTACCTCACAGAGACCGGAGCCCGCATCTTTCCCCGCTAGCATCCCCGGACAAGCCTCAATACAAGAAACAGAAGCAAGGCCGCCATGATGCATTACTACCCGGCACCCCGAGAAATCGGCCGCACTCGTCCAGGAACCTGCTGGAAGATTGATAGCTGCCACTTTTGCTTCACTACTGAGGACACAGACTGGCTTTGTCGAGGTTGGTGATGACCCCCTTTCTCCGCAGAAGACGCCATGCTTTGGAGTTAAGCAGCAAGCCATCTCTGGGTAAGACTGAGACTTTGTGTGACCGACAGGCCCCCACAAGTTTGGGACTGTTTTCGGTAGGTGTCGGACCTATGTTGGAAAGTTGAGCACACAATGACATGGCTACACATACCCCTACTCTGCAAGCACCATGCTAGTGGCCGGGCACTTAGTGTCTGGTTAGGCACGCGTTCATGTGTTTGACTTTCAGAGAGGCAACCAACATTAACATGCAGCATCCTGCTTGCTTCTCACACCAGTGAGATGACCTCCAGATGGCTTAACTTGTGGTTGGGTGGGGAGGGGGTTACACCACTCTCCTCATATGATGAGCGCACCCCTGACTCAACTTTAAACTACCTGAATGCGAACTTGCTTGGTGCGGAGGTCGCTGAGACTTTTCCTCGTGTTGCTTGCTGTTTTCGTGTTTTTTTTTTTTTTTAGATTTTTTCTCTTTTTTCTTTACTAGTGCAGATATGACTAAAGTGCATTTACCATAAGCTATTCTCGGGCCGCGACCCGACTGTTCCATGTTACATGATAGTTACTTTACTGAATTATCAATCTATTCATTATACTGACACATACGTGATTTGAACGTGTGTTCAGTACAATCTGTTGCTACCCTCGCCGGGAGCTTCCCATAACCCCACGCTAGTGTAATAAGGGGTGGCATGTTTGGCTGCACCCTGCACACTACTTTGACCCCTATTAGACGTTATACACGTCCGGTAGGGGAGAGACCTTATTCTCCCTTTATCTTTAACTACTTCTTCTCTCTACATTTTCTCTCTTATCCCCCCCCCCCCCTATTGTTCAACGCTATCCCTTTTTACCCACCCAGTGTATCTACTACACCCACTGGAGGCGGAGGCTTCTCAGTAGGAATCAATATTATTTATTACAATCAATATTTATCTATACGCCTTAATAATAGTTAATCCTTTTCAGGTGAAGGCTTGCTGATCTGGACCACCATCTCTCTCTGAGTCTCTGCAATGGCCTACTCAGGTCTGGGCCGTGGCCCCACTGTAATCTCCCACAACGTCAAGGGGATAAATATACCCGAAAAAAGATCCTCTCTTCTACGTGAACTTAAAAAAGGTAGGCCTAACTTTGTGTTCCTCCAAGAGACTCACTTTAAGACTGGTCAAATACCTAGACTCACTGACTCGTACTTTATAGAAGCACATCACGCCACTAATGACACGACAAAATCAAAAGGAGTCACTATCCTGGTGGGTAGGGTTGCCAAATTCGAGATTTCGGATAAACTTACTGACCCGGAGGGGAGATTCATATTCCTCAAAGGATCATGCCAGGGCGCCCCCATGACTCTAGCTAACGTATACTTCCCCAACTCTGCCCAGCTTTCTTTTTGCCGCAGCGTAGTCAATCAGCTGATGGGTTTCAGTTCCGGAAGGTTGTTACTAGGGGGCGACTTTAATGTACCCCTCAACCCTGTGGAAGACACCTCTACTGGTAAGACAGCAGTCACCTACAATACCCTCAAACATATAAAACGGCTTCTGCACTCCCTGCAGTTGGTTGACACATGGCGATACCTACACCCAGGGGACAAAGATTATTCTTTTTACTCGATACCACATAACAGACACTCGAGGATAGATTATCTATTCATTTCACAGAGGGACCTCCACTTGGTCACGGAGGCACACATTGGCCTACAGACTATATCTGACCACGCGCCAGTGTCTGTCTCGCTTGACTGCCTGGACTCCCTCATCAAATCCAACATATGGAGATTAAACTCCTCCCTACTCACAGACATGGTATTGTTGCCAAAACTCACCACATCACTCACAGAATTCTTCATGCACAACAACATACCGGGCGCAGACCCGATGATGGTGTGGGGGGCTCACAAGTGCCATATCAGGGGGGAATTGATACGCATGGGTGCACGCAAAAAACGGGAAAGGGACAAAGACATTGCTGACGAAGGAAATCCGCACTCTCGAATCCTTACACAAGCAGTCGCTCACGATAGACTCAACCACCTCCCTGCTACAGGCAAGAAAGTCCCTTAAACAGATACTGGCCAGGAGATTTCTCTTCTTTAAGAAAAAGATGTTTTATGAGCACGGTGACAAGCCAGGGAAGACTCTGGCTAGGGCTTTAAAAGCCCAAGCAATACGTAATACAATAACAGGCATTGCGAATAAAAATGGTAAAATTGACAGGGAAACGGAACGTATAGCTCAACATTTTCATGAGTATTATACGTCTTTATATAACTTACCAAGGCAACACAGGCCACCGGGCATTCAGGCTGACAGATCACAGGCGATAAGGGATTATCTAAAGGAGGCAAATTTACCCACACTGACTGATGAAGATGTGACTACACTTGAAGCTCCAATAACAGAGGTAGAAACTAGACAGGCTATTAAGGAAATGAAAAATGGGAAAAGCCCTGGCCCAGATGGGTTCAGCGCAATTTACTATAAAACCTTCATAGAGTTACTGGCCAGGCCACTTAGAGACGCAGTAAACACCCTGTCCTCCACAAGAGAAATCCCGGGTGAGTTCTTATCGGCCTTTATCACGGTACTACCAAAAGAGGGCAAAGACCCGTTGCATTGCACCAGCTATAGGCCGATCTCTCTATTAAACCTAGACATTAAATTACTATCTAAAATTTTAGCAAATAGGCTGAACCTTTGTTACACGACCTTATAGGACCTGACCAGGCAGGTTTCATGCCTGGGAGGGAAGCCAAGGACAATGTGACAAAATCCCTGAACTTAATTTATGCCGCCCATCAGCGAAAGATCGAAAGCTTTCTCTTGTCCACAGACGCGGAGAAGGCCTTCGATTGAGTAGCTTGGGACTATATGATGGACACATGTAGACATGCGGGTCTGGGACCACACATGATGGCCTGGATCTCAGCCCTCTACCAAAACCCTTCAGCCAAGCTTAAAATAAATGGGATGCTGTCAGACAGTGTCACAATAAGAAATGGGACGAGACAGGGCTGTCCCTTGTCACCCCTGCTTTTTATTATCTCATTAGAGCCGTTCATTCGGCATGTACTTGCCAACAAATCAGTTAAAGGGTTTCAGGTCAATAAGAGGTCATACAAGGTCGCAGCATACGCGGATTGACCTTCTCTTTTTTCTGACAGACCCGCATGTCTCCATCCCTTCGCTAATGAAGGAATTTTCCACATATGGTTATATTTCTAACCTAAAAATTAACTACTCCAAGTCGGAGGCAATGAATGTTTCACCAGACCTAGACAGCTTGATAAGGGCCCAAGAAAATAGCTCCTTCAAATGGGAAAAATCAGCTATTAAGTACTTGGGAGTGTGGTTAACTCCCAGAGTTGCTTCAATCTTTGGCCAAAATTTCCCTCCTCTTCTCAATACTATACTTAAAGATTTGTCAGACTGGCAGCCGAGATGTTTCTCGTGGTTTGGCAGGGTCGCCATATGTAAGATGACGCTCCTGCCAAAGGTACTTTATCTTCTCCGCACACTACCTGTTAAGATACCTCAAAGCTTTTTTAAGACCCTACATTCCATGCAGATGTCTTTTATCTGGGCACGTAAGCCTCCGCGACTGAAATCTTCTCTCCTAACCAGACCTAAGATTAAAGGGGGATTAGGCATTCCTGACTTTAAGGCATATTATCAGGCGACACAAATGGGGCGCATTATTGACTGGCATTGCCATCACAAATCCAAGGACTGGGTCTTGATTGAGAGTGAGTTATGCAACATGCCCCTGCGGTTCTCGCCATGGATCCCTAAATCCAGACATCCACTGTATGTAAAAGGCCATCCCCTAGTTGGCACCTCACTAGACATATTTCGTACACTTGCTAAAAACCCCAAATTTTCTACACCCCTTAGTCCATTGACTCCGCTACAAGACAACCCTGATCTCCCCCCAGGGGTACAGACTCGCTCGCTGAATCCCAGAGATTCAAAGACACCTCTTCTCGCGTCTCATTGCTTCACCAACAAGCAGATAAAAGATTTTTCCGCGCTCAAGACTGACAACAGAATACCACAGATGCCCTTATGGGCATATTTTCAAATACGTAGTTATGTACTAGGAGCCCCACGCAAAGGCTTCTTCACAAGAGAGCTCACTGAGTTTGAGAGGATCTGCCTGGAAGGCGAGCAAGTCCAAAAGACTACTTCCTTGTCTTATGAATGGTTACAAAATACAAAACCAGATGAGGGAGACAGACTCAGAGAGAGATGGTAGAAAGATCTGGGAATCCAGGTCTCAAGTAAGCAGTGGGACAGAGCCTGCTTGCTGGCATATAAGGGATCCCTCAACACAAGCATGCAGGAAACGGCCTACAAGGTACTAACACAATGGTATGCCACGCCGGTACAGGTACACAGGTGGTTCCCACAAACATCTGACTTATGCTGGAGGTGTAAAAAAGAAAGGGGCATGCTGCTACACATTTGGTGGCAGTGTGACCTTCTGAAACCATATTGGTCCAAGGTAATCGAGGTTGTGTATCAAATCACGGAGACTAGAATGCAGCTAGACGCGGCCTGTTGCTTATTGCACATATCGAATTTCTCCCTTAACAAATACAAACATTCGTTGTCTAGACATCTGCTAAATGCAGCCAATGCACTTATCCCCCTTCACTGGAAGTCAACGAATGCTCCCACAATCAAAGACTGGCTTGACAAAATCTCCTTCATATGTGAGATGGAGGATACAGTAGCCCAGGCTCATGAACAGGTAGAACGTTTCCATAAAACCTGGTCTCCTTGGTTTGTATACAAATTCTCTCAAGAATACTTGGGCCTTCTGATGTAACTAAACCTGACACTTTTTGATGAATAATAAATTCAAAAAATAAATAAATAATAAAATAAATAATAAAAGCTGCATAATCATTGCTCCTGAATACACCTGAATGAGACTCTAAACCTAAATAAGGAAGGCAACAAAACCCTCTTCCCTCCCACTCTACTACTCCCCCTCTCTTTCCTTTTCCCTTTTGTTTGATCAGCTGCTTTGGAGGCCAGAGGAGAGATTTGGGGTCTAATAGACCCCAGATCTCTCCAGAAAGAGGACCTGTCACTGCCCCATGCTATCAGAAGGGATGTTGTTCATCCTTTCTGATAGCAATAAAAGAGATACAAGATGAAATGAAAGATACAGTATACATATTTTTTTTTTGTCTAAAAATAAAATTGAAAGCATTTTTAACCACTTCCCACCCGGCCAATGTAGATATACGGCCGGGTGGGAGCCGTCTACTTCTGATAGGACGTTCCGGAACGTCCTTCAGAAGTAGAGGGATTTATTTTATTAAATTATTAAAACTGCTGCAGATAAACACACATACATTAAAAAAACAATACATAAAGAAAAATAGCCACACTCAGGCTCAAAAGAAAACTGGAAAAACAAAGAAGCACAATGGAAACAGACTGCTCCAAAGGGGCCCTCTCATACAGCCGGTCCGGTCACTAGGGACACTAACACTATTTACATTATATACAAAAAAATATATACATTATACAAACCTATACAACTATATACAACCCATGGACCCACCACCCCCACCCCCTACACACACCACCACCCCTACACTCTAACCCACACCAACTACACACCAACACACTACACTATACACCCAAATGCAGAAGGCAGTACAGTATGCAGTGGAGCGGGACGCCCTCTGTTCACAAAAACAAAAACAAAAAGGGCCCTACGGGGGGTGCAGGACAGGAAGAACCACCACCTCAGGAGAGAGGGCCGGGGGATCCTCAAGGAGGCCTGAAGGAGAAACCCCTCCATAACCTAGCACTCCTCTCCATCCCAACCCTCTCCTCGTCAAGATGCCTCACCTTCACCAGTTCCCAAAAGATACCACCCACCACCTCATGCACGGGCAGGCTTTTGTCCCTAGTGGTCACTAAACACCGAGCGTGCCAAGTGTAATAGAGGCAAACTGTACTAACTAAAAACAGTGATGACAAATCAAACCCACTGCGTACCCTAAAGTCACCATACACCCGCTCCGAAAAGGCCAGGGCCTGGAGGCGGGGATAGCCTATGGCATCCCCAACCCCCGCCAGAACCTCCGAGTTGAAAGGGCACTCGACCAAGAAGTGGTCCATGGTCTCGAGCACCCCACCACACTCTGGGCGAGGACAACCTCTGTCATCTAGGTTCCGATTTTTCAAGTTCGCCCTGACGTATAGGCGTCCATGGAACGCCCTCCACGCCAGGTCCCAGAACTTCGCCGGAATTCTCGCGGAATTCAAGAGGGCTAACCCCTCCCTGAGGACCCTGTCCGGGCAGTCCCTTAAGGCCAGTGGTCTCAAAAAGTCAGAGGCCATGACCCTTGAGTACAACTCACGTCGACCCAAGGAGCCCACCTCAAGGGCAGTTATCCTCCACTGCCTTAGTACTTTCAGCGCTGTTGGAACATAGGCAGGGAGGTACCCATGGGACCTACGAAGGTCACCTGGACGCCCCCCTCCCTCCCAGCTACCCAAGAACAGCAAAAACCAGCTCTTACATGAACGCTCCCACAGAAGAGGCACATCCACAAAGATGGACTGCAAATTGAATTTCACAAACACAGTAGTGAAAAACACCACTGGGTTGATCATGTCCAAACCGCCATGCCTCCTCTGCCGGTACGTGACCTCTCTCTTGATCAAATTCATTCTGTTTCCCCACAAAAGTAGAAAAAACAGACTGTAGATCCGCGTATAGAGAGACGCCGGCAACAGACAGACGTAGCTGACATACAGAAACTCAGGCAACAGATAAGTCTTGATCAGGCTTACCCTTTCCCGAAGGGACAGTTTCCAGCCCTTCCAAGCATTCACCTTCCGAGTGGCACCCACTAGCCTGCGCTCCCAGTTCAGTTTGGGATAGTCATCCAGGCCAAAATGGATGCCTAAGATCTTTACCTCTGGCTGGGGGCTGGGGAACATGTCCGGAAGGGCGAATTGCTCGCCCTCCTTCCCCATCCAGAGAACTTCACTCTTATCCCAGTTGACAAGCGAACCCGACGCCTCGGAGTAGCCCCCAATCTGTGTTTCCACAAACTGGGCCTCCTCTCGGCTAGACACCACTACCGAAACGTCATCCGCATAGGCCACTACCCTCACTGCCAGACCTGAACCACTGCAGGGATCCACCGGTACCCCCCCCAGACGCTCGCAGTCAAGCCTTCTCACAAAGGGGTCTACTGCAAAGACGTAGAGCAGGGGACTTAGTGGGCAACCCTGCCTGACCCCAGATCCCACAGGAAAGGAGGGACCCACCCAACCGTTGACAAGAGGGAAGCTCACCGCCCTCCTATACAAAGTCTGGAGCCAATGATGAACTGGGCGGGCAAACCGTACCGCCTCAGCAGAAGCCACAGGTACTCGTGGTTCACCCGATCAAAGGCCTTCGCCTGATCTAATGCCAGCAGATACCTCCCGTCGCCCGTTGCCCTGCACCTTTCCACGGCCTCCCGGACGCTCAGGACAGCACCAAAGGTACTACGGCCGGAAACTGCGCAGTGCTGGGACACGGAAAGTAACTTGTCCGCTACTGTGGACATATGCCAGAACAAGATCCTTGCCAGTATCTTTCTATCCGTGGTGAGGAGGGCAATAGGGCGCCAATTCTCTACCACGGACGGATCTTTGCCCTTTGACAAGAGGATCAAGGCCGACCTTCTCATCGAGGGAGGGAGCAGGCCCGTAGCCAAACATTCATTGAACACCTCCCTCAGATGAGGAGCCAAAAGGCTCTTAAAGGCTTTGTAAAACTCCGCCGTGAGCCCATCAGGCCCAGGTGACTTTTTCAGCGACAGAGAATCAATGGCCCGCTCTACCTCGGCCACCGAGATCAACCCCGTCAAAGAGCCGGAGAGGTCAGGCTCCACATCAAGCGGAGTCTCATCAAGAAAGGCCCTGGCCTTCTCCTGATCCAAAGGCTTCCTCTGGAGGATGTCTGAAAAGTGAGCTCTGACGACCCCCAGGATCCCTGACCTGGACCGCACCAGAGACCCAGAGGAATCCTTCAGTCCATGTATAACCTTCCCACTCACCGCATCCCCACAGTTCTTATAGGGATCTGGGGAGATACATTTCCCATAATCCCTCTCAAGGACCAGGGAGGCGAGACGGTCATACTGACATTCCTTCATCCGAAGCTTCAGATTGGATATCTGCTCTTGGGGCCCACCAGAGGAGACCAGGCGGTCCAGCTGCCTACGCAACCTCTGGTAAGCCCAGTACCTGGAAACAGCCCGGTACCTAGAGACCCTACGAAAGAAACCCTCAGATCTCTTCTTCACCACCTCCCACCATTCCTGGCGAGGGCAGCCGCTCTCAAGGAGCGAGGTTTGATCCGTAAAAAAGGCCTCATAGGCTTCCCTGACCTCAGGGTCCTCAAGTAGCATCCCATTCAGGCGCCACAAGCCCCGACCTCTCTGGGGGGTGTCGGCAACATTCAGGGCAACAGATACCATACAGTGATCGGAGAACTCCACCGCCTGCAGCCCTGGGGCCGCGAAGGAAGAGTCCCCCTTTAAAAAAAACCTATCTAACCTACTCCTACTGCTACCTCGGGCGAATGTGAAACCCGTGAGGTTGGGGAAGTGCCGGATATGCACATCCACCAACCCAGCCTCCCTTACTACACTATTCAAAAAAATGCTATCGTATCCCAGAGGGGCTGAGGCACCTGCCCGGTCCTTTGACCTGGTGACCATGTTGAAGTCACCGCCAAAGACCACCTGCTGGGACGTGAACAGGTATGGTTTAACCGCCGCAAGGAGGCTTTTCCTCTCCCCCTTGCTCTGGGGCCCATAGAAGTTAATGAGCCTGAGGAATTGCCCCCTCACGACGGCGTCCACCACCAGGCATCTACCAATCTCCACCTCAATAACCCGTTGGCAAGCCACCGGGCCGGTCTTAAAAAGGACCGCAACTCCACTGCAGGGCTCAGCCGCAAGAGACCAGAGGGAGGGCCCGCACCTCCACTCCCTCTTTGCTAGATGCATCTCTGCCACAAATGCCAGCCAGGTCTCCTGCAAAAATAAAATGTCAGCTTCAACACGGCTGAGAAAATCGAAGGCTGCAAAACGAGCCGCCGCAGATCGCACGCTTGCGACATTAATCGTCGCAAGGCGAATTGGAGAGGGTACCGCCATCCTTTGAGATTGGACCGTACTCTCTTCTGCACGCTAACCATAACCTATACACCCTGGTCCTCTTCGGAATCCGAAGAAAGGACCACAAACCTCCTACTTATTGCTAATGGGCCGGGACCACCAACCACCGCTTTACCCGCAGCAGACCGAGAACCCGACCCCACAGTCTGCCCACCAATCTTCCTTTTTCTTTTATTTTTAACTTTTTCCCACCCACCTCCAACCATCGGAGGATCCTCATCCCTATCCTCCTCTGACTGTCCACTTGAAGCGTACCGCTTCTGGGGACCCCTAACTGGTCTTGAAGTATCCATATCCTGAATCTACAGGGGGACAAGGGGAGGGGGGGGCAGGGGAAAGAAGGGGGGAGGGGGAGGACGGGAAGGGGAAGGTGACACAGGAGGGAGCGGGGAAGGAATCTCACCCGGGGGAGGGGGGGGAGGAGCAGTGGGCCTCTTGGGAGGCGGCTTGGCCCGCACCCCCCCAGATCTCTTCGAGCTACTAGACCCATGAGCCATACCAGAGACCGTAGGGGCCAGACCAGCCGCCCCCAAGGTGTCACCTGACCCAACCGAGGGAGCGGCCTGGTCATCTCCACCGCCCCTCTTCCTACGGCCCTCCTGCTTCTGTCTCTGAGGAAGAGGGTCCCCATGGCCACAGGCTCCTGGACCAGCCTCAGCGCCTCCAGGCGCAGGGTCACCCCCCCCCCGAAGCACCACCACCCGGACCCCTCTCCCCTTCAGGCATATGACCTCTGAAGGCCTTGGGGCACCTACTAAATGGGTGCCCCATTTCCCCGCATAGATTGCAGCGAATCAGTCTGCAGGTGTCAGCAGAATGGCCAAACCCGCTACATCTAGCACATCTCATTACAGTGCTCTCCGTACTTAGGTGCGTAGGGCATCCACATTTAAAACAACGACGGGGTTGGCCGGGATAGAAGACCAGGATCCGATCTCTACCTATAAAGGCACTTCCGGGCACATGGGCCATGGTGTTACCGGCCCTTCTGAGTCGGATCCTGGTCGTCCAAGCCCCGGTCCAAACCCCGCGCTCATCCAAAGATTTCTTCATTGGGCTCTGAAGCTCCCCAAACCTCCCTAACCACGTCTGTATATCTTCCGGCGGGAGCGACTCATTCCTCACTAAAATAGTTAAGGTCTTGACCTCCTCCTGACAGGAGATAGGGATTATCCTAAAATTCTTCCAGGGGTCATTATTTTTCAGGATCTCATAAAGGACAAAAAACAACTCCATCTGGACCAAAGATGTGAAACTCACATCAAATTCTTTTGATCCAGCTGGGTGAATGATGGCAAAAAGATCTGCCACCTTATACCCCATAGCCAGGACCCAGTCCACGACTTGCCCTCTGCTAGGGCACTGACCAGGACTATCCCATCTCAACTGGACAACATTTCGCCTCCTCCGCCCTGGACCCCCCGTACCCCGGGACCACGGGTTCGCCCCCTGGAACTGGTCCGAGGGGGGAACCCGAAAGTTCCGGGCGCCAAACTGGCCGTACAGGGGGGCCAGAGGGACGCTGGAGCCCGCAACATTAGCATAAGATCTCCCTTGCTTAAGGGCAGAGAGAAGCTCCGCCTCTTGATCAGCACCCAGCTGTCGCACCGGGGTCAGGACAGTGGGAGGAGCCCCCTCCACAGGGATCCCCCCATCCCCTACCACACTGGATTGAGCACCCCCTCCCCCCTCCCCATGGGCCTGAGGACACCCCTCCACCCCCCCTCGGGGTTGGGAGTCCCCCCCTACAGAAGCCTGCTTTTCCCTGACAACCGGAGATGGCTGGGGGACAGGGACTTCCCCCCCCAACCCAGGATCTTCACCAAGCAGCAACCCTAATTGGCTCCCAGCCAAGCTGCCCCATTCTGTCCCCATTGCACTTCCCACCTCAGCATAAGCCCCCACAGAGTCTACCAAGGGGTTCTCCTGGCTATCCTCCTGCTGGGAATTCTCAAGGTACCTGATATATGCCAGAGCAGGACAGTCAGTTTTTAGCTCCCCCGCAGCTGAATCAGCCCATGATCGCGGCTGAGCCGCACATACACCATTCTGACCTGTATCCACCCCATCAGGCATCCCATCATCAATAACTATTCTGGACTCCAGCTGCAGACCGGAAGCATCGGGGGGCGCCACACAGGAAACGCTGGGGGCAACCACTTCCGGTCGTGCGTCCCCGGTCTCCCGAAGCCCCGCCCCCTGACCCGAAGCCCCGCCCCCCACATTGTCCGCTGCAAATGGGGCTGCCGATGCCACTGAACCGTGTGGAGCCCGAGCACCACTCCCCTCATAGGAAGATGGCGGCCCGAGCCCCACTACCCCCACGTCTCCCACCAGTACTTGTTCCATAGCCTCACTGGGCCGTACAGGCACGGAGGTCTTAGGTCCACTTGATAAAAGTTTTCCTTCCACACACGCAGCAGAGGCCGCCATTTTGGCGCAAGTGGGATTCCCCGCTGCTGCACCGTCAGTTTTAAGAGTCTTTTTCCCTTTGGACTTTCCTTCTACCTTTCCTTTGGCCGATAGTCCCGCCAACTGAACCACAGGGTTTGGCTGCTTACTGCTCCCACTTGCCACACATCCCACCTGTCCCGTCCCAGCATCATCGGGTGCCCTACCCGAGTCCGCACCTAGACCAGCCTCTCTCACAGGCTGGCCTGCGGCAGATTCCCGGGGACCCTCCGCTGGGACACCTGGGACTCCTGGGGATACACTCACACCCTGCGGGGCTGCAGCTGCACCATCCATCCCTTCACCACAGTCCACATTCCTAGGTTCAGGGGCTGTCTGGGAGCCCTCCCCCTGAGTAGACTGCTGGCGGGTTCGCCGCCTTGCGGCCTGGCTTCCCTCCTCATTAGCCCTTCTCAGGTCCCGGCGGATCTCCATCAGAAACTCCTGCTCCTCCCGACCACGCTCACATAGCCCAGTCAGCAACTCACCAAGGTCTCTGCAGTACGTTTTCAAAGCTTCAATGGCTTCTCTGAAGTCACCTCTTTTCGTGCTGCTTGTCTTATCTCTTCTATTCCGCAGATTTGTCAGAATCTGCATGCGCGCACAGAAAGCCAAGGCTGCCTTCTGTATCAAATCCTTGATCCTCTCTCTCCGCTTCAGGGATTTCCCCTGGCTGGGTTCTTGTCCAGTCTGACAATTGAAATTGCGTGCCAAGAAACAACCTCTCCTCCCTGGAGAGGTCCCTCACTCCAGGGAATGACTGCTCACTACTGGCCCGGGAAGGCCTCCCTGAGCCTGGGCTTGCAGAAGCCATGACACCTCCTCCCTCCTCCACAGCACTGCAGGAAGTTCCAAACACTACTTCCTCTTCCTCCACAGCGTTTCTGCAAGGCCTCCCGGTGATGTCTCATTCTCTGCTCCCTCTGCAACGGCAAGATAATGTCCGCAACCTTACTCTTGTACCGTGGATCAAGGGGAGTGGCCAGCCAGTAAAGGTCCCTCTCCTTGATCCGAAGAATACGAGGATCCTTCCGCAGGCTTTGCTGGATCAGGGAGGCCATGCAGCGTAGGTTAGCTGAGGCATTCGGTCCGGAGTCCTCACGGTCACTAAGGAGGACATGATCCGCAGCCAATTCCCCCCAGCCACATACAAGTCCACGGGTTTCTTGGGACTGTAAATCATCCCTAAAAGAATGCTGATGCTGAGTGTCGGGCTCCACCTTCATGCTGACACAATCCTCCTCCTCCTCTTTATGTGTGATGGGTGGGACAGAAGGAACCCTGTCTGGATAAAGGGGGCCTCTAGAGGCAAGGAAGTCCTCCTTATTCTGCCTCAAGTGCCCTGTCCATTATTCCATGCAGCGTAGGCTCCAACAGGTGGACAAGAGGTACAGTGTCACTGATGCATGCACTGTCACTGCTCACCATCCATGTGGCCTCCTCAAATGGTGACAGGACAGTGCATGCATCCCTGATCATGCCCCACTGGCATGGTGAAAAAAAACAAGCTCCCCTGACCCTGTCCTGGTGCCGTAGTTGCACAGGTACTCATTGATGGCCCTCTGATGCGCGTGCAGCAGCTGCAGCATGGTCAATGTTGAGTTCCACCTGATGGGCATGTCACATATAAGTTCTTAGGCAGGTTCAACTCCCTTTGCAGCTCCGCTAGCCAAGCACTGGCATTATATGATCGTCAGAAGTGCACACAGACTTTCCTGGCCTGCCTCAGGACATCCTGCAATCCCGGGTACCTGCCCTAGAACCGCTAAACCACCAGGTTAAGGACGTGAGCCACACAGGGCACATGGGTCAGTTGTCTCTGTCGGAGGGCGGAGAGGAGGTTGGTGCCATTGTCGCAAACCACCATTCCTGGCTTAAGCTGGCGTGGCGTCAACCACCTCTCGGCCTGCCCCTGTCCCCCAAACACACCAGCGCAAGCATGGCATGGCATCTTTTTGCCTGCGTACTTGCGTAGCCCCTTGAACACCTACGGATCACCGCTGGTTCCAAGGACAAAGCACAGGAAAAGTCCATGGAGGAAGAAGAAGAGGAGGGGGTGGAGGAGAGAGGTGTGTCACAACCAGTAGTAGCATTTTGGAGGCGTGGTGGCGGAACAACCTCCAACACTACTGCACCTTGTCCTGCATCCTTCCCAGCTGCCAAAAGAGTGACCCAATGGGCCGTGAAAGATAGTTAACGTCCCTGTCCATGCCTGCTGGACCATGAGTCAACGGTAATATGCACCTTACCACTGACCGACCTGTCCAGCGAGCCATGGACATTGCCTTCCACATGCCGGTAGAAAGACGGAATCGCCTTCCGTGAGAAAAAGTGGCGTTTGGGAAGCTGCCACGGAGGAACCGCACATTGCACAAACTCACGGAAGAGGGCCGAGTCTACCAACTGAAAAGGCAGCAGTTGAAGTGCTAGCAATTTAGCCAAGCTAGCATTCAACCGCTGGGCATGTGGATGGCTGGGAGTGAACTTCTTTTGACGGTCCAGCAGCTGGGGCAGGGAAATTTGCCTGGTACAATCGGACGCCGGTCTACTGCTAGCAGAGTGCCCGCAAAGTACTTGGCTGTGACACACCTAATTCTACACCTTCATTCCTCTCAGTGCAGCTTTCAGAGAGGACTGAAGGTATAGTGGGGTTGGAGATCCCAGCTGGTGAGTAGCAAGGAGAGGTCCGCTTTGTTCTTTGGTGTGGGTCTTTAAGGTACGCTTGCCAACGAGCTGCATGGCAGGTCAACATATGTCTGGTCAAGCATGTGGTGCCCAAGCGGCTGATGTTTTGGCCACGCGAGATACGCTTGAGACATATGTTGCAAATAGCAGGGGTGCGATCTGATGCACTCATCTCAAAAAAGGCCCACACCAAAGAACTTTTGGAATAACGCGCAGAGGCAGCGCCCTGCACAGGCGGAGCTCTGCGGTGGGATTGTCGGTGTGCTGCCCTTAAGCTGGCACCCGGAGGGCATGCTGCCTCCTTGGAGATGTGCCGCCTCCTCTCTCCTATCAGGCACCCACGTGGAGTAAGTGACCTCATCATTCCCTCCCTCTTCATCACTGGAGCAAACCTGGCAGTATGCTGCAGCTGGTGGAACATGACTGCCAGATTGCTTTCCTTCTTGAGCATCCCCTCTCTCTGCGCTCACACTACTGCCTTCTTCTAGCTGGGTATCATCATCAGAGCCTTCAAAACGCTCCTGGAGCATGTACCCAACACTGTGGTCAAACAGTTCGGGGGACTCCTCAGGAGGACATGGTGGGTCTAGGGAAGGAGTAACTGACGACATTGAGATGAGGGAAGAGGATGCGTTGGCAGCTGCTTTGCCAGTACCCTAAGCCTGGGTGACAGAGGATGAGGAGGATGAGGAGGGCTTGGTCATCAACTCTACCAAGTCTTCGGCATAATGCGGCTCGACACGTCCAGCTGCCGAAAATAAGGACAAGCATGCCCCATGGCCACGTGCTGATGACGATGCATCGCGTCCATGGCCAGCACTGTTGCCTCTAGACACAGAGCCTGCTTGACCTTTTTTATTGGCTCGTGACTGCCTGCCTCTCCTTGTTGGCCTTCCAGACATACTAATGTCCTGCAGGGAGATGGGAAAACCAGCAATAAGGGGTAGCTTTCAGGTGTATACTGTGCAGGAGGCACCTACACCCACTGTAACTGCTGCAGATGCCTGTGTTACACAACAGAACAACACCAGCAATAAGGGGTAGCTTCAGGTGTATACTGTGCACTAGGCACCTACACCCACTGTAACTGCTGCAGATGCCTGTGTTACACAACAGAACACCAGCAATAAGGGGTAGCTTCAGGTGTATACTGTGCAGGAGGCACACTACACCCACTGTAACTGCGCTAGGTTAACAAGCAACGATGACACTGTCCCTGCCTATCCTGCTCTCTCCCTGCATGCCAACATACTACACAAGGCCGCTGCGCTGTTGGCTTTATATAGTGTGGGGTGTGTACTAAACCCCCCTGAGCTATAATTGGCCACAGGCATCCTGCAATTATGGCCAATTATGGCTCTCCTCGCTGCCGGTGCTGTGATTGGCCAAGCATGCGGGGTCACAGTGCATGCTTGGCCAATCATCAGCCAGCAATGCACTGCGATGGCGCAGTGCATTGTGGGCCATTCACGCCACACGAATATGGAGCGAAAGTTCTGGATTCGCTGAACAGGCGAACGGCCGTGTCGATGTTCGTGTCGAACATGCGTTCGACTCGAACACCGAGCTCATCCCTAGTTATGAGGAAAGGTTACAAGCACTGAACTTATTCTCTCTGGAAAAGAGAAGCTTGAGAGGGGATATGATTTCAATGTACAAATACCGTACTGTGACCCCACAATAGGGATAAAGCTTTTCCGCGAAAGGGAATTTAATAAGACACGCGGCCATTCACTAAATTTAGAAGAAAAGCGGTTTAACCTTAAACTGCATAGAGGGTTCTTTAGTGTAAGAGCGGTTAGGATGTGGAATTCTCTTCCACAGGCAGTGGTTTCAGCAGGGAGCATCGATAATTTCTAAAAACCATTAGATAAGCTCCTGAACTACCACAACATGCAGAGATATACAATGTAATACTGACATAAAATCACACACATAGGTTGGACTTGTGTCTTTTTTCAACCTTGCATACTATGTAACTGGTGGCAGGCAGATGAGATCTGTTAAACAAGTCATGGTTAAGGTCAGGAGGTGGGCAGTAGATAGGTGTGGAACAAGCCAGGTCGGTAATCAAGAATCACAGGAAACAGGGAAAATGGGAACGTTGGTAACAGCTGAAGATCAAACAGCACTTCAGCCAAGGGCTGGCTTCCTTATAAAGGCCCATGTGATGTGCTGGCGGAGATGCTGGGTCCTAGAGCCCTTCTCCTGCCCCGACAGATGCTGGGTCCTAGAGTCCTCTTGCTATTGGTGCCCTGGCAGGCCCCTTTCACATGGTCAGGTTGGTGTGGATTTCTGGTATAAATTGTAACGGGCACCTTACAAAAAATGGCGGGGTGGTACCGCTTCAAAATACATACTAGACCTTTATCTTTGATGAGGGTCTGATATTGATGTCATGTGGGGACCCCACAAGAAAACAAATCATGATGAGGATTCCCCCAAAGTCTATGCCAGACCCTTCAACTCTGGTAATGATTTTAAGGGGACCCCCATGCAAAAAAATCTATACCAGAACCGTATCTGAGCATGCACCCTGGCAAGCCAAAAAATTGCCAGGTCACATGCCCACAACATAGAGGGATAACATTTCAGGGGTGAACCCCTGGAAATGCACCTTGTCCTCATGTTGAGAACAGGCACCTTTTCCACACAACCCTGACCTGTGGTTGTTGATGGCTTTGGCAGAAGGCTTATTGAAATCTGGAAGCCTCCTTTAACAGGATGGGCCCAGATGCCATTCCCCCATGAGGGGGCACATCCCACATAGCAAGCAATTGTGCTGCAAGTTTGAAAATGACGTGCTAAGCCATTGCTAGACTTACGATTCTGCAAGTCTGCTGCAAGCTCTGGTTCAGTTGTTGTGCAATAGTCATCCCACCACAGGGTTTACTGCGGCTACATTTTTATGCTGTAGACTTGCAGAGCTCTTGCTGTAGACTCACCGCTGCAACTTTGCTCTTGCTCTTGCTAGAGACTTGGAAAAATGGAAAAGTGTCAACTAGAAGTTGTGCTTCAAGTGCTTTGCAAGTGTACAACTTGCCAATGAAAATGTGCAGCAAGTTAACAGACTTACAATTCAACACTGACATAAATTTGGGCCAAATAATCTTGCTATCTGGGATAGTATAAAAAAAAAAAATAAATAAATAAAAAGGGGAAATGCATAGTTCAGGAAGGGGGGGCACATGCTCATTTTCCACTTATCTGACCTGTTAGACTGCATGCTTAAAAAAAGGGTTTGGTACAGATTTTTGGGTTCCCCCTTAAAATCAACGCCAGACTCAAAGGGTCTTATATACAATTTGGGGGACCCTATATGGATCAATTTTGTTTTTGTGTAGGGTCCCCTGTAAAATTCATACAATTTTAAAAACTTTATCTGGTCACTATGGTTGGAGATTCCCACTACACATGTATGTAGCACAATTGCTATTATAATCTTTCTCTACACAAGCAACTTTTTAAGACAATTTCTCTCTAAAATTCATGAAAGCACAAATCGCTTTGATACTGAATTACAATTATATCAATACATTTAAAGCTCTCTGCTATTAGAGCACCCCTACAGCCGATTCCCAGGTGTCTCTGGTCCACTCTGGTGATAACACAGGTCCTCTGCACCCAATGATTCCTCTGCTGGATGGCAGATCTAAAATACTAAAGAGAATGGTGCCATTTAATGGTGCGGAGATGCTCTTTGCAGCATTTTCCTAAGAGTTATGCCCCGTACACACGGTCGGAAATTCAGACGGAAAATGTCCGATCGGACCATGTTGTCGGAAAATCTGACTTTTTCCGTCGGAAATTCAGACGGAAAAAGTTTGAGAGCTGGATCTCAAATTTTCCGACAACAAAGTCCGATCATGCAAATTGCAATCGTGTGTAGTCTAGTCCGACGGACAAAGTGCCACGCATGCTCAGAAGAAATTCTCTGATGGAAGCGCTCGGTGAGGTAAAACTAGCGTTCCTAATCAACAGAGCACATTCGTCACGCTGCAATGTTAAAATTTGTTTAATGCAGCGCATTCTCTTTTTCTTTACAATGCAAGAAGAATGACGTTTTTTAGCTGCTCATATTCACACTGACTTCTCCAAAACTTCTTTCTTTATTATTTTTCCTGATTTCATGACTAGAATATTTTTATTCGCCAGATCTCAAGAATTCATTTTTTTTTTTACATTTAGTGGTTGGTTTTTTAATCAAGATTTCCTTTATTTGTAATTTTGCTCATCTTCTTCATCTTTTTTTTGGTGTGTTTTGTGTGTCTTAACTTACCCCAACACCATTGTTATCATTTTTTTAATTTTCAAATTCTCTAGGAGGTTGTTTGGTGTTGGTGCCCCTTGTTAATTTGACTTTCTGGTTTGTAAAATGTACCTGCCTACTCACAAATAAACTGTCCTGTTTGAAGTAAAACACATAGGCAGTATTTAAAAAAAAAAAACTTTATTCAGTGTCATAAACAAAATAAACAGGAAGGCAACGCTGGAGAAACTGGTCAATTTGGTGAAGCATTTTGGCCCCCATGGCAGACATCAAATATGTAATAGCAAAATTGGTGGCATGAGGAGTACATATCTGAGGGAGTACAATCTGGTCCAAAAGTCCAAGCGATCAGGAAGATCAGATGACATCTATGTCCCCAGGATGTTGTCAGACAAGAGGCTGCATCTTCTGACAGACCAGACTGAACCCAGGCAATCACTCTCTGGTCTTCCTAAGGCACTTCCCTCCAGGCTTCTTTCCAGGCTGTGGCTCTGATCTTCTAGTTTCATATTTTTAGTTCTTTGTTCATCAATCACACTATTTTCAGCTCATGACTGTTGCAAATTGAATGTTAATAAATAGAACATACTATCATTCTGAGCCCAGCATTTTTAATTCTTGGCCCGATATGTCAATCACTTTGTTAAATCACAACTTAACTGATTAATAATAACATCTAGTTAACATCATTAAATGTACGTCAAGAAATATGTTCACCAATGCTATACCTGTCTCAAGCTGGACCCCTCCACATGTTGCTGCCTGGAAGGCCCAGGTTGGACATCCGAAGCCTCAGCTGGGGGGGGGGGGGAAGGAAGCCTGGAAAGCCAGTAGAGTGATGGCATAGGTTCCCTCTGGTTTGCCAGAAAATGTAGCCTCTCGTAGAAGTGCATCCTGGGGACATAAATGTCATTTGGATCTCCTGATCGCAGGGAATTCTTGAACCTCTGGCTCTCCCTCAGATACGTGATCCTCAGGGCACCAATTTTGACCATCACATAGATGATGTCTGCCGTGGGGACCAGGATTTAAAAGTAACGGAGTAGTTTCTCCAGCGCTGCCTTCCTTTTGCTTAGATCATTATAATCTGGGTTGCTTATCTCCCACAGGTCGGACAGCGCCCTGAGCTCATCAATGATAAGCATTTTAAAGAATGGCAATTTAAAAGGATCCATAGTATTTTCTGCAAGACGAACCATAATAATGTCAGGCTAAACTCTCCTAATCTTGTCCCAAAATAAGCTTCAATCTAGATGCAGTCTAGGCTAGTGATGTACCAAGTTAAAATTGTACCTTCGTTAAAGCGATCGTCACGTCAGCTCTCGCTCCCTCTGCTCACAGATCGTCCGTACGACACACGCGTGTGACGTTTTATATACAGTGCGCATGCATGAAACTCTGCCCGCCCCTGATGATCTTTCTTGTCTATTCCCCGCCCCTTCTCTTTAAGGCACAGTGGGGAGAGCAAATGGCAGAGACACAGCAGGTGCGCACTAACTATTCCAGCAACGAGGAGGAGGACGAGGAAAGCCTGGAGCCAGAAACGTCCCAATCCCGGAGGAGAAGATTTAAGGCCTCAAATATGTCTTTTGGAGAAATGTTGGAGATGGTGGACATATTGAAGAGGAGCGACTATGATGGGAAGTATGGGCCTTACCCCAACCCAAATGTCAGAAAGGCCAAGATCATGGCTAAAGTTGTGAAGAGTCTGCAGACGAATTTTGGGTTACGACGATCCAAGGATCAACTGAGTAAACGCTTGTCAGACCTGAAACTGAGGGAGCATGATCAGTACAGAAAGATCAAGCGAGTTCTTCAAAAAAGTAAGTAGTTGTCGTGTGTTCATATTATTTTTCTTACTTGCATACTGCTCCATGTGCTTTGTTTTTTAATGTTGGACAGTTGAAAATGGCCACTTTCATGTTCGTGGGTTCAATCGTTCGTAATAAACCTCGATCGTTCGCCCACTTTTATAATACGGTGTTTGGTGAAGTTGCAGTTAACTACATTTCTTCAGGCCTGTTTCTAGTCAAAGGAAGTTTGTTGTCTATAGGGGTTTGTAATAGTATGAAATGCAAACTTGATTCAGTGTAAAGGAGAGGACACTCAGTAGCTGTTTACACATCTGGTGTCCCAGCACTAGTGCTCTAGAGTCCAGAACACCCTTTTTATTAGGGTGTCCCACACATGTGCTCCAGTGGATACTATAGGGGTGTCTCCATCTGACAAACTTGCACCAAACAGGTAATATGTATTCCAGCTTTACAAAGTGTCAACAATAATGATTTTTGGCTTTGAACTTGGCCAAAAAACACAACTGTACGACACTTCCAAGCAATGTTTCAGATTACTATTTCTGCCCTCAAAGATTGGTGTGCTAAGTATTCCTTTTGTACATTCTCATAGGGGAGAGAAGACTCGGGACATCTGAGGACACCAGGGACCCCACACCTCCCAAAGAACAGGAAATACCAACACCAGAAGCAGAGGAGGAGGAGGAAGGAGAGATTGTAGAAGTTGGAGAAATTGTCACCACAACAGGTGAGTGTCGGAGACCACAGCTTCAGGTAAGCTAATCAATGTATGCCTGCATATTTATAATACACAGTGTTTGTTATTTTTTATTTTTTTTAGGTGATGAGGATGTTGTGGAATAAGAATCACATTTTACCAGTGAAAGTGCACACGTCCTCATCGGGGAGATAATGGTGTGCAATCGGGATCTAGATGATATCAAGAAAAACATCAATGATGTTCAACAAAAAATGAAGATCATCATGTTTTAGGGAAAATCTGAAACACCACAAACTAGCTACCAGACATTTTCTGTTTTTAAAAAACAAAATTTATACGTAACAAAATTGCCAAATTTGGAAGATGCACATAGTGTGTCAACATGTGCTATCTCCCATCATGGTGGATCAATGACCATGTTTTGTGGGTGCAACCCCTTACTAACTACTAAAGTGGCTGAGGTGAAGGGGTTGCACCCCCAAAACACGTACATTGATCCCCATGATGGGAGATTGCACATTTTGACATTCTAGGCATGGATTCTTGGAGAAAATGCCCAGTTTGATCCCCAAATTGTGTGCATCTTCTAAATTTGGCTTTTCCAGGGGTGACACCCCATGTGATGAAGGCAAGATCAACACAGTTTGGACATACTCATGTCTGATCTTGTCTTCACTTTTCCAAGTTGAACTTTGTAAGTTCTGTGTTATATATGTTCTGCTTTGATGCATGCCTGTTTAGACAAAAGCGCCAAGTTATATTAATGTTAGCAAAGAATGTTATAAACACCAAATATGTTTCTTTTTTTGAAAAGCCTTTTTGAAAGGCACATGTGAATGTGCTTGAAGTAAAATTGGACCGTATCAACAATGTGTGGTTTCCTTATTCCTAACCCCAAAAGCATTACTTGCATAAAAAGTTTTTGTTTTTGGTGGCAATGGGTGTTATTTACTAAAGGCAAATCCTCTGCACTCCCAGTGCAGTTTCAGGTGCACTTTTGCAGTGCACTTGTAGTGCATAGTGAATTTGTCTTTTGGAAATAACACCCACAGTGTTTTTTACTAAACCACCTATCACGCCATTGTCATGAATCCACACATTTCTGTCATGGTGCTGAAAAGGAGTATTTTTTGGTCAGTAAATGCTCTACATACCTTAAGTAGAAAAACTAGCTGTATGTATCAGACCCACAACATGAAAAGATTATTTTTAGGAAGAAGAGACTGTAACCTCATCTCGCCCAGAAAGTGGGTTTACACTGTTGAAGATAAAGGCCCAAAAATATACCATAAAATAAGCAAGAAGACACCTACAACAAACCCAAGCAGTAAATGAAAACAAAGCTTATTTCAGTTTCCAAAATAAATGTATTAAAAAATGCCTCTCACACATTGTCTGGCATATCAATGGCCCCCCCTACCCACAAAGTACTCCATATATCTGGTTCTGACTTTGCAGGCGTTTTGGGGGGGCAAGCCAGGATGTACAGCTTCAAGGGCCATCAGGTTGGCATTTTGGGGGATGTCGGCATCAGGGTCAACAGACACAACATAGTTTGTTGAATGTTTTTTTTTAAATTGTGAAGAATGCAGCAGGAAAGCACAATGTGATTCAGTTTATATTCCGCCATGTGGATAGGTGTCAAAAATAGGCAGAAGCGGCTGGCCATGATCCCAAGGGGTTCTCCACCACTCTTCGGGCTATGGACAGCTGGAAATGAAAGACCTTCTGGTCCGGGGTGAGGGTCCTCATCGAGAAAGGTCGCATCAGATGGCTTGACAAAGCAAATGCTTCATCCGCAACAAAGACGAAGGGGAGTCCTTCCGCATTCTCCTCTGGAGGTGGCAAGCCCAGACTGCCACTCTGGAGACCCCAGTAGAACTCTCTGCGCGATGGCTCCACCATCCGACATCCGGCCATTCTTCCCCACGTCCACATAGAGAAACTCATATGTCATATGTCGCCGACACCACCGCCAACATCACAATACTATTAAACCCCTTATAGTTGTAATAGTATGACCCCGAGTTGGGGGGTGGGACGATGCGGACGTATTTCCCATCAATTGCACCTTCACAGTTAGGAAAGTCCCAACGGCTGGCAAAGTGGGAGGCCACAGTCTGCCATTCCTGTGGCGTTGAAGGAAACTGTGGAGTCAAAAAAGAAAAACAAATTAGTCATTTTGCACATAAACATTGCAAGCAGATTATACACAAACATTTTGGAACAAGATCAGAATAACATTTTTGATAAACAGTATTTACAAACCAAAGTATAAGGTCCCCTTAGCAAAATCCTCACCCCCCACCCCCCCACACTTCTGATGGCCCATTGTGAAAAATTAGGGGGGGGGGGTGTATTGGACAGGTAACCCTCTCCACTTCATTGAGAGCTGAATGCCTAAATAATGTGTGATAGTTTGGCCAGACCCTCCTTACTTTACACTATTGGCAGCCCACCGGACAGGTAAGAAGTGTCCTAATCTCAAATAGAAAAAACACAAAATGCATAAATGGAAGCACATTTTGACATTCTGCTCTTACCTATCAAGCTAATAATAGGAGCAAAAAAAATAGATAACATTTAGCATTTGAAAGTATTGAGGCAGGCCCTTGCACTACATGCTTTGCTGAATTCATCCATAAATCTGACCACTAAAGAGGTAGGTATAGTGTGTATTGAGTTTGGCAAAGTCAGCAGATAGAGGATTGGTATCAGCTGACCTAGCAGTTGGAGGAGGGGGGTTCCTAATGAGTTTGGGCCACCAAAAAAAAAAAAAGAAACAGGGAATCTGCATGAAGTTAAACACACAGAAAACATTTGTGGATATTTTAGGGGGTGTTTAGGGGAAACCAATACTATGGAGCAGACAAAATACATTTCTAAGTGACTAGGCCATAGGTGTATATGGGCCCAGAAGAGCATGCTGGGGAGGTAAGTGAAGGCAAAAATGCATGAAGGACAAAAATAAAACATTCCCAGGTTCCAGCATGCATGAGGACAAAGGGGCACAGCATATTACAGCATATTGCAATCCTGGTAATTAGGGAACGAGGAAAGAAATACAAGACATTAGCAAACAGTAAATACATAGAATGGAAAAGTAAAGGAGAAATTTTACCTTAATATAGTCCTCTTGCAGGACCTGTATGATGGCAGAACAGGTCTCTGGAATAATTATACCCAGAGCCTGGGGGGAGATGCCTGTGGAGAACTTCAGGTCCTGAAGGCTTCTCCCTGTCGCCAAGTATCTCAACGTGGCAACTAGCCTCTGCTTCGGAGTGATGGCTTGCCTCATGCAGGTATCCTGCCTGCTGATGAAAGGGGTCAGCAAAGCCAACGGACGGTGAAAAACGGGGTCCGTCATTCTGAGAAAGTTCCTGAAATCATCAGGATTATTCTCCTGGATCTCACGAAGCAAAGGCATGTGCGAGAATTGGTCACGCTGGAGCAACCAATTCTTGGTCCATGAACTCCTCCTTGCCCTGTTCATGGACTGGGCTTGTGTCAAAGCTAAAAGCCCAACACCAAGCCCCTGCATAGCACAAACTATACGATGAGTACGTACACGAAACATGGCTTCCAAACGGTCGGCTGGTCAGAAGGGACTAAACAGAAAGCACCGATAAACAGCAAGGCCTGAAAGAACGAAATGAATACCAGAAACGAGCAGACAATAAGCAGTGAAAATCAAAGCGTCCTATATCAAGATATAGGCCGCAATGACCAACAAATGTGAACTGACTACACGCACTGATAAACAGATACGCACCGACAAGCACAAACTGAAGAGCAGTAACGATCTGAAGCACAAGTCTGAAAAGCGCGAATCGTATGTAGCCAAACTTCTACTAACACGCGATAAACACAAAATCAGCAGAAGGAGCCCAAAGGGTGCCGGACGTAGTGCTGAACTTCCCTTTTCTAGTACCGTCGTACACGGTCACGGCGTTCTTGAAGATCGGAAATTCCGACAACGTTGTCCTACCATGTGTACGCAACACCAGCTTCGGACAAAATTAGACGGAAATGATCCAACGGATATGATCATCGGAATCTCTGACCGTGTGTACGAGGTATTAGGCAATGTGGAGGGCCATGATTCTGTGGGCTCACAGGAAGTAGGTTGAATGACACTGAGTATCTTTCAACCTAGAAAAGTTTGGGGGACAGCACTGGAGATGGGGTGAATTTAGCAGCCAGATATTGTTTTTATTACAAGCTACTAAGGGATCAACGTTTTTGTTTCTTGCCGAAGCTGAAAATGGGCTTTAAAGTATTGTATGATATTACACTTATTTTAATGTAACTGCCTAATGATTTTATCATTATTAAAATTAGACTACACATCCTATATATGCTGTAACAAAACATTTTAATCTATCAGAACATTAAGTTTTTGACAGAAATTGTTCTGACTTTTATTTCAGCATACACTATTAAATTGTACCCTTACACGGAAAGGAATTATGCTGGTTTAACAGGGTTGTCACAAAGAGAAATTCAATTAAGCTCTACAATTACTTAGGAGCATCAAGATAAACTGTCCCTAAGGCACATCTGTACCTGGGAACACAGAAGATATATAATTGATCTGAGGTGACCACACACCAAAATTAAATAAAGACATGCTGATAAGCTGTAAGGAAACGAATAAAGAGCCACAATCAGGAAGGATGGGAAGTTGAAAAGAAGCAGAATGCTTTTAAGGTAACTTTTAAAACTTGGCAGCATCTGATATCTTAAAATACATTTAAACCCAATCACCAAAAACGTATATAAGCTTCATCATGTTATTGTAACATTAACATGTTAAAAGCTGTTTTCAATCATTTTTCATTTGCAGCTTTCATTAAAAAATATCCAGTAAAATACCTGGTGATCCTGCCACAAAGGTCTTTGTTCAGGTACTTCCAGTCATAGGGTGATAACTATCTCCTAATTGTGTTCCTATATTGTCACTATCAGATGCTCCTCTGGTGAAAACTATGGGCAGCTGGCTGATAAATATTTCACAGACATGGTTCACCATTGACACTCTAATGCCGCGTACACACGACCGGACTTTCTGGCAAACTAGGTCCGACAGACTTTGACGGACTTTCGGTGGAGTTCCGACGAACTTTCAAAACGAACGGACTTGGCCACACACGAACAGACTAAGTCCATTCATAAGTCCGTTTGTTTTGAGCGTGATGACGTACGACGGGAAGTTCAATAGCCAGTAGCCAATAGCTTCCCTTGCGTCGTATTTAGTCCGTCGGACCAGCACACAGACGACCGTTTTTCCTGAATTAAGTCCGTCGGAATTGAGTCCGTCTGACAGATTTGAAACATGTTCTATTTCTAGGTCCGTCAGATTTTCGTTCCGAAAAACGAACGGATTAGCCCACACACGTTCGGATTGTCCGATGGACTAATCCCGTCGGACCCAGTCTGCTGGAAAGTCCGGTCTTGTGTACGCGGCATTACTTATTGCGGGTGCAATGTTCTGGTAGCAGGCGTAGGCAACTTTTTAAGCATTGTGTGCCGAAAAATGTTTTTGAAGAAATTGAGCGGAAAGGAATGTTCATACAGTAAATGCTGTATACTATTTGAATAATAGTAAGAAATGAACATTGAGCTTTCAAAGATGGTAAATGGCAACTTACCCTTGTTCCAGAACAGATGTGATGCGAAGAAAGTACAGTAAGGTTTAAATGAATATACTAGCCAAGCAGGGGCAGCTCCAGACCACATTTTTTTGGGTGCTGAGAAGGTGCTGGAAACACAAGTGGAGGAGCTGTGGCATGGCTTAACCACTTCGCAATTTGCGTCCTTTTCTTCCCACAAATAGAGCTTTCTTTTGATGGTATTTGATTGCTTCTGTGATTTTTATTTTTTGCGATATAAACGGAAAAAGACCGAAAATTTCGAAAAAAAAAAATATATTTTCTACTTTTTGTTAAAAGAAAAATCTAATAAACTCAATTTTAGTCAAACATTTGGGCCAAAATGTATTCAGCCACATGTCTTTAGTAAAAAAAATGCCAATAAGCGTATATTTATTGGTTTGCGCAAAAGTTATAGCGTCTACAAACTAGAGTACATTTTCTGGAATTTACACAGCTTTTAATTTATGACTGCCTATCTCATTTTTTGAGGTGCTAAAATGGCAGAGCAGTAAAAAAAAAAAAAAAAAAATGACCCCATTTTGGAAAGTAGACACCCCAAGCTATTTGCTGAGAGGCATGTTGAGCCCATTGAATATTTTTTTTTTTTTTTTTAGTCCCAAGTGATTGAATAAAGACAAAAAAAATGTTTTTATAAAAAGTTGTCACTAAATGATATATTGCTCACACATGCCATGGTTATATGTGGAATTGCACCCCAAAATACATTTTGCTGCTTCTCTTGAGTATGGGGATACCACATGTGTGGGACTTTTTGGGAGCCTAGCCGCGTACGGGGCCCCGAAAACCAATCACCGCCTTCACAATTTCTAAGGGTGCAAATTTTTGATTTCACTCCTCACTACCTATCACAGTTTCGAAGGCCATAAAATGCCAAAATAGCACAACCCCCCCCCCCCCAAATGACCCCATTTTGGAAAGTAGACACCCCAAATTTGTTGAGAGGCATGGTGAGTATTTTACAGCTCTCATTTGTTTTTAAAAATTAAGAAAGTAATGAAAAAATCATTTTTTTCCAATTTTCAAAACTTTGTGACAAAAAGTGAGATCTGCAAAATACTCACCATACCTCTCAGCAAATAGCTTGGGGTGTCTACTTTCCAAAATGAGGGTCATTTGGGGGGGGGGGGGGGGTTCTGCCATCTGGGCATTCCATGGCCTCCGAAACTGTGATTGGCAGTGAGGAGTGAAAAAAAAAATTACACCCTTAGAAAGCCTGAAGGCGGTGCTTGGTTTTTGGAGTCCCGTACGCAGCTAGACTCCCAAAAAGTCTCACACATGTGGTATCCCCGTACTCAGGAGAAGCAACAGAATGTATTTTGGGGTGTAATTCCACATATGCCCATGACATGTTTGAGCAATATATAATTTGGGACAAAAAAAAAAAAAAATATTCAATGGGCTCAACATGCCTCTCAGCAAATAGCTTGGGTGTCTACTTTCCAAAATGGGGTCATTTGGGGGGGGGGGGGGGGGGGGGGTTGAACTGTCCTGGCATTTTATGCACAACATTTAGAAGCTTATGTCACACATCACCCACTCTTCTAACCACTTGAAGACAAAGCCCTTTCTGACACTTTTTGTTTACATGAAAACATATTTTTTTAGCAAGAAAATTACGTTGAACCCCCAAACACTATATATATTATTAAAGCAAAGGCCCTACAGATTAAAATGGTGGGTGTTGCATTTTTTATTTCCACACAGTATTTGCGCAGCGTTATTTCAAACGCATTTTTTGTGGAAAAAATACACTTTTTTTATTTTAATGCACTAAAACACACTATATTTCTCAAATTTTTGATGAAATAAAAAAGATGATCTTAGGCCGAGTACATGGATACCAAACACGACATGCTTTAAAATTGCGCACAAATACGCAGTGGCGACAAACTACATACATTTTTAAAAGCCTTTAAAAGCCTTTACAGGTTACCACATTAGATTCATGGAGGAGGTCTACTGCTAAAATTACTGCCCTCGATCTGACCTTCGCGGTGATACCTCACATGCATGGTGCAATTGTTGTTTACATATGATGCCAGACCGACGCTTGTGTTCGCCTTTGCGCAAGAGAAGGTGGGGCAGGGGTGCTTTTTTTTTTTTTTTTTTTTTTTTTAATTTAGCTATTTTATTTTTAAAACTGTTCCTTCCATTTTTTTTTTTTTTTTTTATAATTTTTATTGTTCTCTCAGTGAATGTAAATATCCCCTATGATAGCAATAGGCAGTGACAGGTACTCTTTTTTTTGAAAAAATTGGGGTCTATTAGACGCTAGATCTTTCCTCTGCCCTCAAAGCATCTGACCACACCAAGATCGGTGTGATAAAACGCTTTCCCAATTTCCCAATGGTGCTGTTTATATCCGGGAGGGGGGACATTCCCTCCCACTGCTTGTAAAAGCAGTCTAGAGGCTAATTACCCCCTAGAATTGCTTTTACATGAAAGCCGATCACTGGCTGAAAAGAATGATACCAAGATGATACCTAAACCTGCAGGCATCATTCTGGTATAACCATTCAAAGTCCAGCAACATACTGGACATATATTGTAATCTTTTTTTTTTTCATGCAGCCTCTTGGCTGAACGAAAAAAAGAGATTGATCGGTGGGTATGCCCACCATTAGAATACCTCCCTTCATCCACCCACTTCTAATGATGGGCATAGATGTACCATTTATATATGCCGAAGCATGGGGGCATCCTCCCGCAAAAGTTATGCCGCGTACACACGGTCGGACTTTTGCACGGGCAAGCCTCCATCGGAATTTCGATCGCATGTACACGGCATTAGGAGCCAATCGCTCCTCCGCCCCTGCTGCCCCCATGCTTCGACATATATGCTCTTTTTTTTTTAACTGTGGTGGTGAAATCACATCCTACAGTGTTGGAGTCACGGCTTTATGTATCGTGGGAGCAAACGCTGTTGCTGTCAAGATAAATAAATCCGTGCTGCAACTGAATGGCGTACCTGCTAAGCAAATTATGGTTAACATTAAAACAAAGTAACATTACAGTATAACAGTAAGACCTTACCATACCTGCAAAGCAAATACCAAAAAAAAACCATAGTAAAAAATAAAACATTTTTTTAACGAAACCGGTGCCTAAAATATATATATGCCGAAGCATGGGGGCATCCTCCCGCAAAAAAGTTATGCCACGTACACATGGTCAGACTTTTCCACGGGCAAGCCTCCGTCGGAATTTCGATCGTATGTACGTGGCATTAGGAGTAAATCGCTCCTCCGCCTCTGCTGCTTCAGCATATATTCTCTTTTTTTTTAACTGTGGTGGTGAAATCACCTCCGACAGCACTGGAGTCACGGCTTTATGTATCGTGGGAGCAAACGCTGTTGCTGTCAAAATAAATAAATCCTCGCTGCAGCTGAATGGCGCACCTGAAAACAAAAAAATGGTTAACAATAAAACACAGTAAACAGTAAAGTATAACAAAATTACATACCCGAAAAGCAAGCATGATAAAACATAATAAAACATTGCAGAATAGAATACAGTAAAAAAGAGCAACAACAGAGAGAGAATAGAGTGAGAGAGAGAGAGAGAACAATAAAACGACAACTATTTTTGTTTTTTTTATTTTATATTTTTTTGGGGGGGGGGGGGGGGGGTTGTACTTTTTTATTTTATTTTTTTACACTTTTTTTTTGTAACTATAATTTTAACGGTAACGGTCGGGTCTCAAAATGCGATGGCATTCTTGAGACCCTCTGAAAGTGTATCCTAGCCTGTGAAATGCTGTACCCTCCGCTAAAACTTCACTAGTGAGTGGTAGCGTTCAAAACATTCACCAATGCAAAGACCATGATTGTCAGGAAAGCGTGGACAAAAATTATGGGTGTCATGCCTAAATCCGTGTTTGCTACCGACACGACATCTTCTTTGGGGGGGCTCGTTGGGTAGGGGTATTTGGGAGGACATGAGGATAATGCCTCTCATGCAGCCGGCTTACTGCATTTGGTAGGGGATGGTGAGGTGCAGAACCATCTGGATACAGAAGGTCTGTGACAACCTCTCCCTGGAATTCAAGGAAGGGTAAAGTCCCGCCTGAAGCTCCGTATAGCACATGGGCATTCAGCAAAGCCAATTGGAATAAATAAATAGACACTTTTTTGTACCAGCGTCTAGCCTTGCGGGCAACTAGATACCGTGCCAACAACTGGTCGTTGAGATCCACCCCTCCCATATTTTGGTTATATTCGTGGACACAGAGGGGTTTCTCCACAACACCAGCCGCCGTACGAATTTGGACTGTCGTGTCTGCAGGAAGGAAGGTAAGAACAAAAACATTCTTATTATCCCTCCACTTCACAGCGAGCAAATTATTACACTGAAAGCAGGCTCTAGCCCCCAGCTTAAGAGGGGAATCTAAAAGCCGCTGGGGAAAGCCCTGGCGATTAGGTTGCACGGTGCCACATGCTCCAATCTGATGATCAAACAAGTGACTAAACAGTGGCACGCTTGTGTAATAATTGTCCACGTACAAGTGGTACCCCTTTCCGAATAAGGGTGACACCAAGTTCCACACTATCTTGCCAGCGCTCCCTATGTAATCTGGACAGTTCTCCGGCTCTACGTAACTATCTTTTCCCTCATAAACCGAAAAGCTCCATGTATAGCCTGTTGCCCTGTCACGGAGCTTATAGAGCTTGACCCCGTATCTGGCACGCTTGCTGGGAAGGTACTGTTTGAAAGACAAGCGGCCAGAAAACTTAATCAGGGACTCGTCAACGCAGACAACTTGATTGGGAGTAAACAAGGCTGCAAAACGTTGGTTGAAGTGGTTTATGAGGGGCCGAATTTTGTAGAGCCGATCAAATTCAGGGTCTCCACGAGGACGACAGAGTTCATTGTCACTGAAGTGCATGAACCGCAAGATCTGTTCGTATCGTGCCCTGGACATGGAGGCAGAGAACACAGGCATATGGTGGACTGGTGAGGTGGACCAATAAGTCCTCAGTCAGGAATTTATGTATGCCCATGTTGAGGGAAAGGCCCAGAAAGGACTTAAATTCGGAAACCGTAATTGGTTTCCAATCTCTGGCAAGGGAAGGCAACTGGGGATTAGCGGCGATGTATTGACCAGCATATATATTACTTTGGTCCACAATAGATCTATAGAGATCTTCCGTAAAAAAAAAAGTGAATAAAAATCGGATGGCTTAAAATCAGCTGTTTCCACCTGAATATCGGGTTGGCCAGTGAATGGGGGAAGTACGGGATCTGCAAAAGTGGTGGGCACCCAATCAGGATTAGACATGTGCAATTCATTTCGTTTTTTCCGTTTTTCTTTTTTTTTCGTTATTTTCGTTCGTTTTCGTACGAATGAACGAATCGTTCGAATCGAACGAATCCGAAAAACAATGAAAATCCGAAAAAAACTAATTAGAAACAACGAATGTACAAATGAAGAAAATCCGAAAAACGAAAACGAACAAAAAAATTTGTACATTCGTAACTTTTTTTTTTTGTTGAATTGATAATTTTCCGTGTCCCTTACAATGGTCCTGCTTAACGTGCTTCGAATGGATTGAACAAAAAAATTCGTACATTCGGAACTTTTTTTTCGATTCGTAACTTTTTTTTTCGATTCGTAAATTATTAAAATGTAATAATAGCATACACATTACATAAAATTATGAATTATGCTCCGATTACAAATCTACGAATGTTACGAATGTTACGAATGTTACGAATGTACGAATAAATACGAATGCGTCCGAAAATTAAACTAACGAAAAAACGAATCAACGAAAAAATAACTCTTACGAATGTACGAATCGTTACGAATACGAACACAGACGACTTACGAATGTACGAATCGTTACAAATACGAACACCGACGACTTACGAATATACGAATCGTTACGAATCAACGGAAACGAAAAAAACAAAACGAAAATAAACACATTTTTTTGTTGTGCACATGTCTAATCAGGATTGGCGAATTCTGCAGGAAGGACACTATGTGATCGACGGGCCTGCCTTTGTCTTCTTCTTCTTGGTGGCAGCGGGACACTACTTGTGCTTGCCACCTCGCCAGCTTGAACTGCACTTATGGGACTCGCCACGTCCTTATTTGACCCTAAAACCTAATTGATATCACCCGCCGGACGATCAGGGGGCTAAACTGTTATTGGGTAATAAATGGCGGGTGCCCGGACAGTATAAAAAACAAACGAACTAACCAGCGTCACCCGTAACAGTTATACAGTGATCACTGGTGAAAGGGTTAACTAGGGGCAATCAGGGGGTTAAAACCTTTATTAGGTAATATATGGGGGTACCTGACGCTATATAAAAACCTGACGGGGAACCTAAATAACTAAATAACTAACTGGCTAACCAGCGTCACCAGTGACACTTATACGTTGATCACTGGTGAAAGAGTTAACTGTAGGGGCAATCAGGGGGTTAAAACTTTTATTTAGGTTGTAATATGGGGGTACCTAACCTATAAATCTATTTATGAACCTATATAAACCTGGCGGTTCACCTAAAAAAATAACTGGCTACCTAGCGGCACCAGTGACACTAATGCAGCCATCAGAAAAACAATTGCTTAATGACACTGACAAAAGGGGGTGAAAGGGTTACCTGGGGGGCAATCAAGGGGTTAAACCTTTATTAAGGGGGGTAGGGGGCTACCTTGGACCTAAAGGGGCCTTAAGCTAACTGCCCTGACAGTTATTACAGTCACAACTGACACTAAATGCATCAGTAAATAAATGATCACTGCAATCAGTGACACTGTGACTGGGGGGGCAGGGGGTGATCTGGGGGGGGGTGATTGGGGGGTGAAATGTGTGCCTAAGTGTCCTGGTGTCAGTGTACTGTTGTGCACTTACTTGGATGTCTTCACTCCTCAGGTTCCAGTCAGAAAGACTGACACGAGGAGTGTGACATCACTTCCTCCTGCCTGTGTTTACAATTACACAGGCAGGGGAAGCTTCTCATTCGGCAGGAGCGATCGCGAGGGGGTGGACAGAAATCGCTGGCTGCCCCCTCATCTCAGATCGCTCCTGAAGCAAAGCCGACCGTCTCCGACGGCGGGGGGGGGGGGTCCTATCGGACCCCCCACCCGCTGGAAGGCAGGCGCGTACAGGTACGGGGTTTTGCCTGTACGTGACATTTTGCCGACGTATATGTACAGGAGGCGGTCGTCAAGTGGTTAAACACACCAACATGCATCATATAAAGTCCCAAACCCCACTTCTTTTTTGTTCTTGTATAGCATTTAGGGATGGAGGCATTTTGGTGTTTTTCTCTTTAGGTTGAGACAGGCCTCACAAATTTCCTAGTGAACCCCACAGTATCCCCACTATTGCATAATACTATCTATACAGGACTCAAAACCTGTTAATCTAGCACAGTTCAACAACAGTTTGTTGGTTCATGATGGCCTTACAGCAATGAGATAGCAACACAGAAAATGTGTTATTACCGCATATCTTTCCCTTGGCATGAACTGTAAATAGAATACCCTTGTCCATGTACTTCAAGTAAGCTGGAAACGTAAATTTTGACTCAAAGCAAGTATTTGATTTGTTTCTTGGACAGACTAGGAGACTGTCAGGAAGTTCTGTCTAAAGCCTCGTACACATGGTACGAAAATCAGAAGGGATTGTCATTTGACAGGCTGTTGTCCGAAGTTCTTACCGTTAGTACGATCCTTTCAACAATTGTTTTCCAATTTTTTTGAATGACAGGATAGTAAATTTTTGTCAAACGACAGCTCCACCTCAGATTTTCGAATGGTCAGTATACACATCCGTCGTACAAAAGTCGAAAGTACAAACACACATGCTTGGAATCAATGCTCACCAAACACGAAATTAGCAGAAGGGGCCCAAATGGTGGCGCTCAAGAGCTGTAATTCCTCATAGTACTTCACTACATTCGTGTTTGTGGCATGACAATTTGTGTAACGTTAGTATGCAAGACAAGATGCTGGCACACGCCCCTTTGACAAAAATCAGACGCTCGGTTGTCCAACAATTGTACCGTGTGTACGAGGCTTTAGGCAGACCATAATTATAAAATTTTCTTGTACAATTTTCCTTTAGATTTACCAAAACCATATAATATGAGGTCAAACCTAAGCACTTTCAATTGGTATGCAATCAGGAAGGCTCTTGTACTGCATAGTGAAGGTAAATCTAAAGGAAACTTGAACCAGAAAATTGTATAAAAAAAAAACACGGTCACTTCCAGCGCTAATAGGTCTTCCAAGGTGTGGAGTAACAGATGTCAGATAAAATGGTGGTGTGAAAGGTATATATGATATCGGGCCCGGATTTACTCCCTTTCCCACCCCAAGGCCGGGTCCTTCAATGCCGCCCCCACACACGCACACACCACCATTATCGTCCTTTATGCAATCATAGTACAGGAGATGGTCAGAGACTGTAGTTATGATACAAGAGACTGTCAGAGACTGCAGACATAGTACAGGAGATGGTCAGAGACTGGAGTTCCTATGGACGTTAGTAGATAATGGCCGATCAGCCCTCTCACCTGACCCAGCGACACAGCAACGGTTCCTCTGATCAGGAGTAAGCTCACGCTGAATTTCCCGTGGTTACTACGCTGGGTAGCACCCAGATCTGTATTCCTGCAATGACTCCATTCCATTCTCCGCCAGGGATGGCGCTAGGCTGTGTGGCTTTCCCTCTAGTGGCGCAGGGCAGCGGGGTTCTCTCTCTCCCTCCATTAGTACAGACCCCCAGGACAGACCCCCCTTCCATTAGTTCAGACCCCCCAGGAACCCCCCCCCCCTCCATTAGTACAGACCCCCCAGGACAAACCACCCCCCTCCAATAGTACAGATCCCCCCAGGACAAACCACCCCCCTCCAATAGTACAGACCCCCCAGGACAAACCACCCCCCTCCATTAGTACAGACCCCCCAGGACAAACCACCCCCTCCAATAGTACAGACCCCCCCAGGACAAACCACCCCCTCCAATAGTACAGACCCCCCAGGACAAACCACCCCCTCCATTAGTACAGACCCCCCCAGGACAAACCACCCCCCTCCAATAGTACTGACCCCCCCAGGACAAACCACCCCCTCCAATAGTACAGACCCCCAGGACAAACCACCCCCCTCCAATAGTACAGACCCCCCAGGACAGATCCCCCTCCATTAGTACAGACCCCCCCAGGACAGATCCCCCCTCCATTAGTACAGACACCCCAGGACAGACCCCCCCCATTAGTACAGACCCCCTAAGACAGACCCTCCCCCTCCATTAGTACAGAACCCCTCAGGACAGACCCCACCATTAGTACAGACCCCCCCTCCATTAGTACAGACCCCCCAGGAGAGACCCCCTCCATTAGTACAGACCCCCCCTCCAATATGGTACATAAAAACACCCGGGCGGCAGCTGGAGAGAAGAGGACAATGTGCAGCCGTGCCGCCCGGGTGGAGAGCAGTTGTTCAAGGCATGCAGAAGAGAGACACAGAGAGGTTGAATAGTGACAGGCACGGACCGCCCCGCAACGTCACTCCGCTGATCATGCTCCACACTCCAGCCGCTCTCCAGGAGGAGGGAGCGTGGAGGAGCTTGACCAGGAAACACAGCGGAGGAGAGAGCCGCCTCTGCAAACAAACAAGAGGAGGAGGGAAGGGAGCACTCTGGCGCTTCAGTGCCCCCACCTCTCTGGCGCTTGGGAGCACTGCACCCCCGAGCAGCCTAGGATCAGCCCTGCATGCGGCGCCGCCCCTGCACCACTGCCTGGCCTCGGTGGCCTTGCGGGAAATCCGGCCCTGTATGGTATCCAAAACTGGGTGGATGCTGCCTTCCTCAGGTACAGCTCGTACCCCGTGTTCTGTGCATGTCCATGCACCATGTTTATGGCCTTTTGTCAGATGCATTTTGTGAGTACCCACTTTTATATAAAAATTTGTTATTATTAAATTATCTTTGGTAATGCACTAGGTGTGCGCGCCTTCCATTTCGTTTTTTCTTGAAGAAAATTGTATAATGTATAGCCAGCAAGGGGTCTTCTTGCTGTATGCGTTAAATTTAGAAACAAACCAGATCTGGTAACAAACATACATTTTTCCTCTTTTTTTGTGACAAGGGAGACCAGGACAGGATATGTTAATGCTATTGACAGACTGCATCTTATACAGTATGTAATTGTTTTGCCCACAATTACACTATAACCTTGCAAAAATGTTACTACTATAGTTTCTCTATCATTTCTACAATTAGGCTATCAGTTTCTGTCAGCCATTTAAAGTGGCCATAAAAGTGTTCTGTTTCTTTTCAACGTGACATCCTTCCTTATTGGGTCTCTTGATTTATAACCTTACAGCTTATCAGCATGTCTTGATTTCATTTTGGTCAATGTGATCACATCAAATCCATTATACCTTCTCTGTGTTTTTTCCAAAACATAATATCCCAGTTACAGTTGCGCCTGAGGGACCGTTTGACTTGATGCATCTTAAGTAATTGTAGAACTTAATTACATTTCTTGTTGTCCAACCCAGCTAAATCAACATAATTCCTTTATATTTTAGGGAGTAATTCAATAGTATATATTGAAACACAAGTCAGAACAGTGTCTGACAAATATTTATATTGTCATAACGTTTTAAAAATGTTATTACAGCATGTTTTGTTTGAGAGGTTTCATTTAAAATAAATCTAATTGTATGATGTGTTAAAATCATTAAGCAATTACATTATAATAGGTCTCAATATCAAACAATATTTTAAATGCATCTATTCCACTGTAAATCATCATTGACTTGCTGCTATAGTAATGGAGAGCCCTAGTAAGCCATATGCAGCAGCTTTGGGAGGTTATTATAATGTGCAAGGTATGCTCACCCCTAGCAGGTCATTCACTAAAAAATCTGCTGCAAAATCTCTACACTCCCATTAGCTCACCGGCCTTCTGTACATTTGTGGTCCTGGAGCTCTCCATTCTTTGAAATGAAGCAGACAACTTCATTGACTGCAATGTGGGCATATTTTTCAAATCAAATATAATAGCAGGACAAGAACGTGTGCGGGCAATTGGTAAGACGAGGGCTAAATTTGACAAAAGTAAACTCTTGCTACTAAATGTAAATATTTGGGACTGACGGATGTGTGGCGTAGTAGACATCTAGACCTCAAAAAATACTTATGTTATTCAGCCTCACACGGAGGCCTGTCCAGAATAGACCTGGGACTAGGTAATGAGAAAATGATTCAACGTATTATAGCCTCAGATTATGCTGATAGACATGTTTCCGACCATTCCAAGTTTTGAATTTCCATCTCACTCCCAGACATGGTTAAAAGTCCAGTTTGGAGGCTTAACCCTTTCTAGCTTTCGTTACTCCCAGAACCAGACCCAATGCGGGACATGCTCAAGTTATTTCTGCAGGACAATGTTGGTACAGCTAAATTGGGAGTGGTATGGGATATGGCAAAGGCCTTTATGAGAGGGCAATTCATAAAATTAATAACTTGCATCAAAACAGACACAAAGGCCTGGGAGATGACGGTACGCGGAATGGTCACTGAGACGGAGGACAAATATACTGCCAACCCTACGGAGGACACAAAAAGGGCATGGTTGGTGGCACAATCCATGTCTAGACAACTGACATTACAGTTGGCCGAAAATAAACGCTTCTTTCTGCAACAATCACATTTTGAGGAGGGGGGGTGACCGGACATATGTTAGCGCTAATGGCGCTTGCACAACAGTCATCATCCCTCATTTCGGCCATCTGCGATACTCAGAGCGTCTCACGATCCTTAACCTCAGACATTATGCAGGTATTTAAGTTTTTTTATGCTGTCTTATACACCTCCAAGGTGGTGGAAATAGCAGAATTTTTGGGGAAATATGAACTCCCTGACCTGCCAGCCGAAAATGTAGTTATGCTTAATGCACCACTGACAGAAGAAGAACTAGCTATGGCCTTAACACAATCCCAAAATAAAAAATCACCAGGTATGGGTGGCCTTCCATTTTAAGTATACAAACACTACTCAGGTACATTACTTCCTATGCTATTGAAGGTCTATAATGAGGCGCTTAAAGAAGGATCTTTGCTCCATGAACAAGACAATTATCATTGTCTTGCTGAAGCCAGGCAAAGATGCAAAATTGCCTGGCTCATATAGACCCATATCATTGCTGACAGCTGACTTCAAACTACTGGCCCGGGTGTTCGCAAACAGATTAGCTAAGGTGATACACAAAATAGTCCAATCTGGGTTCATTCCCACGAGATCCACAGCCCAAAATATAAGGAGGCAACTCCCTGTGGCCAATACTGGCAATAGATTGATCTTCTCGCTGGATGCAGCTAAGGCCTTCAACAGTGTCGAATGGCCTTACCTGTGGAAGGTACTGAAGCCTATGGGGCTAGGAGACACTTTTATTAAATGGGTTCAGCTACTGTATGCCGAGCCTACAGCTAGGATTATAATTAATGGGGAATTATCAGAATCCTTCCCATTGTTCAGGGGCACCAGACAGGGGTGCCCTTTGTCACCACTGCTGTTTGTCCTGGCTTTGGAACCCATAGCAGCAAGAATCAGGGGAGATTCTAGTATCATAGGGTTCCAGCGATCCACGGGCACAGATATTGTGTCCATGTATGCTGATGACACCCTACTCTACCTAGGAGACACCCAAGATACCCTACAGGTGGTTAAGACCCTTATTAAGGCCTTTGGAGAGCTATCAGGCTTCTCTATTAATTGGGATAAGTCCATGTTGATGCCACTAGACCCTCTGGACACCCCACTGCCAGCTTGTGCGGAGACAGTGCAGATAGTAACCTCATTCAGGTATCTGGGCATTCAGGTGACCCCAGACCTTACTTTTAGTCCTAAATTAGTCCCCCTTCTCAGCAAGTTTTGTGACAAATGTTCCGCTTGGTGTAATTTACCTCTGTCAGTAGTCGGGAGAATAAATTTCATTAAAATGGTGTGGGCACCACAATTGCTATACATATTTAATAATTCCCCAGTGTGGATCCCCCAGAGATGGTTTGAAAAAATTAAGTCCCAATTCAGAGAACTAATATGGCGTAAAAAAATAGCTAGGATCAGGCTAGCAACACTACAATATAATAAAGACGAAGGGGGGCTTGCGGTCCCCCACCCCATTAGAGATTACCTTGCATCCCAGCTACAACAGCTGTGGGGCTGGGGAACGATAGACCAAACAGACCCTATTTGCAGACTACTGGATATAGTGGGCGACAATGAGTCCACACTTACAAGGCTGGAGGCAGGTTACATGCACTTAGACCCTGGGGCCCCCACTGTGAAATTGTTGAATACATTATGGTCCTATATTAGAAAGTTGTTGAGGATAAAGGGTTTTTTGACCCATACACCCCTGTGGCGCAACAGACAATATAGAGAAATACTGAAACTCAGAGGATTCAGGAACTGGGAAGAAGCAGGCATAAAATATATTTCTTAATTATATAATGGCCCTACTATCAAATTGTTTTCTGAGATCCAGGCAGAATTCGGGATCCCAAACAACAATTTTTACAAATATCTACAGTTATGTCATGCCATACAAACACAGGCAAAAACCACTATGCTACAGCAGTCCAACCATGCGATAATACAAAATATTCTTATGGAAAATGTTAAAAAGGGAATGATCTCCAGGTGCTATAATATTCTACTTGCACAGATACAAGACCCTACTGGGCTACCATGAAGACAGGGTTGGGAGGATGATGTAGGAGCCATCGATGGGGAGAGCTGGGAGCTATGCCTCTCAGTAGACATGTGCTTTCGTTTTCGTCCAAATGCATTTTCGTACGAATTTCAGGTATTTTCGTTATGGTTTTAACAAACGATAACGAAAGTGCAGAGTTCAAAAGACGAAAGTTGCGACATAAAAAAATGCGTTATTTTTTCGTTGCGACAACAGTTCGTTATAGATAGGAGATTCGACATGACGCTGACAATAACAATCTGTGTCTATCAAACCTGTAGTCGAATGTGCCTAACCTTAACCACATGCCGACCGCGCTATAGTCGAAAGACGGCTACAGCGCGGTCGGCTTATCCTGGGAGGACGTCCTACGGACGTCCTCCTAGAAACATGCTCCCGCGTGCCCCCTGGGGCGCGCACTCGGGAACATCCGTGACCGCCGGGTCCCGAGGACCCGGCGCATCACGGATCACAGTAAACAGCCGCTGACATCGGCCGTTCACCACGTGATCGCTCCGTCAAATGACGGAGCGATCACATGTACACAAACCGGCGTCACGTCATGACGCCGGTTCCTCCCTCCCCTCTCTGTACCGATCGGTACAGAGAAGGGAGAGGGGGAGAGACGGGACCAGCGCTGTGGGCTGGATGTGTAGTGCCCACAGCGCTGGCCAATACACTGCCACCGCTGTGCAATACTCTGCAATCACTGTGCAATGCTCTGCAATTACTGTGCAATGCTCTGCCACCACTGTGCAATGCTCTGCCACCACTGTGCAATGCTCTGCAACCACTGTGCAATGCTCTGCAACCACTGTGCAATGCTCTGCCACCACTGTGCAATGCTCTGCCACCACTGTGCAATGCTCTGCAATCACTGTGCAATGCTCTGCCACCACTGTGCAATGCTCTGCAATCACTGTGCAATGCTCTGCCACCACTGTGCAATGCTCTGCCACCACTGTGCAATGCTCTGCCACCACTGTGCAATACTCTGCCACCACTGCAATGCTCTGCAACCACTGTGCAACGCTCTGCAACCACTGTGCAACGCTCTGCAACCACTGTGCAATGCTCTGCCACCACTGTGCAATGCTCTGCCACCACTGTGCAATACTCTGCCACCACTGTGCAACACTGTAATACTCTGCCAATACTCGCCAATACTCTGCCAATACTCTGCCAATACTCTGCCAATACTCTGCCAATACTCTGCCAATACTCTGCCAATACTCGCCAATACTCTGCAATAATTTTTAATAGAAACAAAGAATTTTTTTTTTTTTTTTACCGAATTTTCTGTATTTTTTGATTTATAGCGCAAAAAATAAAAAACCCAGCGGTGATTAAATACCACCAAAAGAAAGCTCTATTTGTGTGAAAAAAAGGACACAAAATTCATTTGGGTACAGTGTTGAATGACGGAGTAATTGTCATTCAAAGTGTGAGAGCACCGAAAGCTGAAAATTGGTCTGGTTAGGAAGGGGGTTTAACTGCCCAGTGGGTATGTGGTTAAAGTGGTGTTGCACCCCCCAACAAAAAATGCTTAAAATTAATAAAAAAAAAAATATTTGGATTTTTTTTTTTAACTCACCTCTAAATGGAAAAGGTATGTGAAGCGCTAAAACACTAAAAATTGTGCAAAAATGCAGAGAAAATAAATATATATGTATAAAATATAATATAATATAAAAAGTGCAAAAAAAAATGATGTGCAACAATGCTAAAGTATAATAAATAGTGGTATAACTAGTGGTAAAAAGTCTCTCTATTTCAAGGTAGACACTAATGAGGTAGATGGATGGAGATTTCTCTTCCAAACGCGGTCGTGGGTACAATCTGACATTGTAGAGGTACTGTGCACACAGAAATGTGTGAATGTGATCCCAGGGAAATATAGGTAATTGGTAATTATTCATGAGAGGTGCGGAATGCACCTACTTTGCTGACAGCTTCCAGGAGTCCTTTTAAAGCTTTTCCTCTTCTATGCATTATGGCCGGATGTGACGTTGCATTCCACCTCGCCGCTCACAGGCAGAGGTTGGAACGCGAAAGAAGGGTGAACCAAATATCTGCGCTAATTGAATGTAGGTGTATATTGCAGCCAACGCAGTTTGTTGATAAGCAAACCAAATAAACATAAAAAAACACAAGTGTGGCGCTATATAAAAGGAAATAGTGATCAAAAGTCCATCTGTCCCCAAAAAAGGGAGAAAGCCAATTCTTGTATCTTAAATATTGGATCTTCAAAAAAAGTTCAGTGCATCACAACATTACGAAAGAAAAACATCTTGCAACGCGTGTAATCTCAGATCTGCTTACCAGAATGTTGAAAATAGTGAGCGGTGTTAACAAACGGTGCCAGAGGTTGGTGATGAGATGAAATAAATGATGGTGGCGAAAGCCCAGATCCAGAAGACTTCAGTGGACGAATAGTGCCAGGATATTTAGAGCCAGGAAAGCACTGCAAGGCTGGAAAGATTCTCCCACGGCAGTGGAGGAAAAAAAACAGCCACAATAGTGAAGCCCATAAAAATTTTTAAAAACTTTTATTCATTGTAGTCTACTTACAGGAAATATGCAGACATCAGGGCATAAGTAAAAACAACAGATCCGCGTACTTGCATCAACCCGCCTGACATGTTTCATCCAATGGTGGATATCATCAGAGGCGTGGCTGATGCTGCAAGTACGCTAGTATATGTAGTGAATAGCATAGGTCAAGCTGTCTTGTGATAGGACATCAGGCTTGATGGTATAATAAACAACAGCTGTTCCCCTTTATTCCAATCGTTAATTGGGCCCACAATAGCAAAGATTATAAGGAGGCTAATTGTATACCTGAACAAAAACTCTAAACATCATTTGCTAGAAAGTTAAATGGTGGAAAGGGAGAAAGGCTGGTATGTACACACAAAAAACGCCATACGGCGTTCGTCCGCGCATGCGCCATACGGTCAATAGCCGGCCGCGCATGCGCAGTGCGGGCCTTATCATTCCGCGCATGGGCAAAACGACATGCGTTCCACCGCCGTGCGCGCCAAACCACGGCGCACGCGTTCTAGGTAGTGGCGGACGTCATGACGTTAGCGCATGCGCAATGGGTTCTCGCCCCATAGAAATGACGTAGGTAAACATAGGAAGCAGGAACTTCATTTCCGGCACTTCACCGGGAGTGAGGTATGCGTTTCAGAAGTGTAAACATCCCCATACACGGAAGTGTCCCGGGAATTTAGAAACAGCAGGACACAACATAGCCTTAAAAGTCAAAGCTTCTATAGAAACCCCGGAACAAATTACTAAAAGAATATACACATGACCAGTGAAAGCATATATATATAAATATTAAGGGTCTAATTAAAGGAGAAGACCTAAGCCCCTATCTGTAAATAACTAAATGGTATCTTAAACATAGATGTGGTAGTAAACCTTACTATAAGGATATATTGTGCACTATATGGCATCCACATGTGCAATGACACTTAAAACGGTAATGATAAATTCATACATGTATCAAGATAATTAAAAATTATTAAAAAACAGAGAGGAAGTAAAGGAAGGAGGCTCTCTGTTTATTACAATATGCATAATGTATACACCTTATCTGTATATTAAATGTTTGAATATTAAATGAAAGGGTATAGCCAGCGGACACTGATATAACTAGCATTATACCCGGCGGACACTGCCCACAATGTTCGCTATTGGCCGCTGGAGGGAATAGAATTAAAAACGTATGCTTTAACTATTATTTATAAAACAATTTACATCCCAATCGACATTCATGCCGAAGGGAGTGTAACACTTTAGGTCATAGATCCACCGAGTCTCAAGTTTGGATATCTCTCGTTTAGACATACTTCCCCGCCAATGTGGGTTGAATCTGTCTATGGCTATAAAGGTGGTTCCATTTGGATTTTTATCATGGGACTCAAGGTAGTGCCTCGACACGGTGTGCTTGGGAAAACCTTTCCTAATATTTGCGATATGTTCGCTCACCCTGACGTGCATTGCTCGTGTCGTGCGGCCTACATACTGTAGGCCACAGGGACAAATTAAAAGATATACCACATTCATAGAGGTGCAAGTAATAAAGGTATTAATATCAAAAAGCTTGCCTGTAGCATGTGATTTGAATTGACAGATCTTTCTGTTTTTGTTCTTATTTACAGTACAAACGTTACAGTATCGGCAAGGATGGTACCCTTTTGATTTTTGAAAGAAAGACACTCTATTAGGGGCGTCCAAGACATTAGGTGCAACCTGAAGTTTTAATGGAGGGACTCCCCTGAAAATGACCTGGGGCCTGTCTGGAAGCACAGGCCCCAGGATCTTGTCATTCCTGAGGACCCCCCAATGTTTCGTGATAATTCTCTTAATGTCACGATATTGGTGAGAGTAGGTGGTAACCATTGAAAAGTTATAATCAATTTTGTTGTTAACCGGTTCCTTTTTTTGTAGAATGGTGGTTCGATCTACATTAGCCACCTGATCGATAACCATGTTTAAATCGCTAGAAGAATATCCCTTTTCAATAAACTTTTGCTTTAAAAGACTTGCTTGTGTGAGAAAATCCTCCCTGAGGGTGCAATTTCGTCGCAACCGAAGAAACTGGCTCTTAGGCACGGATTTCAACCAAGAGGGATGATGGCAGCTCCCCAGCCCAATATAGCCATTCCTATCTGTTTCTTTAAAGAACGTGGTGATATTGAAGGCACCCTCTTTGATTTCAATATTCAGATCCAAAAAATGGATTTTGTTGGTGCTACTCTCAAACTGTAAAACGATACCCAAGGTGTTATTGTTGAGATACTGCATAAAATTGTTGAGTGATGTTTGATCACCATCCCATAGGAGGAGGATGTCGTCTATATATCGACCCCAAAAGACCAATTCTGGTCTTCGGTCAGTATAGACGACATCCTCCTCCCACTTGGCCATGAACAAATTGGCCATGCTCGGCGCGAACTTCGCGCCCATGGCGACTCCCCTGTTCTGGAGATAATGTGTACCTCCGAACCAAAAATAGTTGTGAGTCATGGCATATCTTAGCAGATCTAAAATGAATTCTTTCTGAGGGGGAATCAAGCTGATGTCTCTAGTTAAAAATATGTCAACCGCTTCCAGACCATCATGGTGGGAGATGATGGTGTAGAGGGAGGCCACGTCAGCAGTGGCCATGATGTAGTTATTCCTCCACTGCATGTTCTCCAAACTCCGAATGACCTGGGCGGAGTCTTTAATGAAAGACGGGGTACCCATTACTAGAGGTTGTAAAAAGCCATCTATATATTTACCAACCCTAGATGTTATGGAATCAAGCCCACTGATAATAGGTCTCCCCGGTGGGTTGACAGGGTTCTTGTGTATTTTAGGTAGGAAATATATGATGGGTTTCCTAGGGGCTGCGGGAATTAGGAAATCCCTCTCCTTCTCTTTAAGAAGGCCACTCTGAAACCCACCCTCCACAATATTGGAAAGTGTTTTTTTATATTTGAAAATGGGGTCATGATTTAGCGGTATATAGGTGTCTGTATCCGATAAGATTCTTTCCATTTCATTGACGTATGCACTTTTATCCATCACCACTATCCCACCCCCCTTATCAGCAGGGCGGATGATGATGTCATCCCTCTTTTTGAGAGACTCAAGTCCATCCCGAAAACGTGAATCCTTATAGTTCCGTTTAATTTTCAAAGAGTCTATGTCTTTTAGGACCAACTCCTTGAAAACGGAAACAGATGGAGGTATAAAACCCGGAGGGTTGAAGAGGGAAGCATTCGAAAGGCCAGAATGCCTTACCCCAACATTATCTCCAGCGGAAGAGGCAGTGGCTTGGGACAAGAAATATCTTTTGATATTAACCTTTCTGATATATTTTTGTATATCTATAAAGGCTCCAAACTTGCTTAGGGGTTTATCCGGGGCAAATTTCAAGCCATGATCCAAAACAAATTTTTCATTCTCAGTTAGAGTGCTATGACTTAAATTAAAAATCCCTGCATCTCTTATAATCTTCGCCTTTTTCGATCTATTTCTCCTCCCCCCTCTGGTCCCTCTTTTAATTCTCCCCCTCCCCTTTGTTTCATTGGGGCCTGAGGAAAAAAAGAAGAAGTTGTGGAAATGGGTGGGCCAGAGGGGTAAGGAGGACCTTGGTTATATTGCGGGGGTCTCCTGGGTGGATACCCGGGACTGTCCCAACCGGATCGTGTGTACTCTGGTCTCATATTACCAGAGCCTAAGGTAGACGGATGATCAACAATGTATCGATCATCATAGGTGTGGTTATTGTGGGCATTATAACCCCCATGATGATTCACAAGTGGTGTATATTGATTGTACATAGGAACTCCCTCTGGATAGTGGGATGTCCCATGATCATAATGTACATAATCATTATTAGTCGGTTTAGAATGGGCTTCCCTATTTTGGGGTGGTCTGTACGGCAAAGGTTTTTTATTGTTATTATTACTGGAACCCCTTCTCCAGCTTCCTTTAGTTTTTGGCGTGTTGCCGTTTGATATATCTCTAGTGGTCCCTGAATTCATAAGAGCTATGGAGGGTAATGGGCGTACGGTTGGTGCTGGTGGTACCCCTGTTCCTCCTTCAACAGGGGACGCCCTCCTAACCTGCCATTTGAAGACTTGTTTGGACTTGTAGTCCTCCAAATCCCTTATGAATTTTTTCATTTTTTTGGCTTTCTGATCAAGATCCTCTTTTTCTAAGATCTTTTTTAGATTGTCAGATTTGATTTTATATTCTTCTGACTCCTTATAGGGAAGCAACTTATCTTTAACTTCCACTATAGTTTCATCAAGTTTTTTAAGCTTGGTTCGTTTCCTGGCTATCAAAAATCTTAAAAGATCCAGACCCACATCATTAAAATATTTGAACCAACTGGCAAGGTCAGTCTCATCCTCCTGAGGTGTGATTTCAAACCTGAGGCTTCTGGGGACCATGCCATCTTCAAGATATCTCTCCAAGAGGCCAACATCCCAATAACCATGAACTTCCGATACCATCAGGTTTTTTAATCGGACAAAGAGACCGCCTATATCTAGGTTTTGTTGAACCTCTACATTGTTAAACACCTCCTTAAGATTTAAGGAGCGTGAATTACGAAAATCAAAAACATCCATGATGACGCAAAAAGTGAAAACAAATTATATATATAAAATTATATATATATATATATACAAATATATATATATATATATAAAAGAGTGATTAAACAAATGTGATTACACAAAGAAAAAGCAGCTGATATTAAATCAAGAGTAAATGTGAAAGAAGGGTGAACCAAATATCTGCGCTAATTGAATGTAGGTGTATATTGCAGCCAACGCAGTTTGTTGATAAGCAAACCAAATAAACATAAAAAAACACAAGTGTGGCGCTATATAAAAGGAAATAGTGATCAAAAGTCCATCTGTCCCCAAAAAAGGGAGAAAGCCAATTCTTGTATCTTAAATATTGGATCTTCAAAAAAAGTTCAGTGCATCACAACATTACGAAAGAAAAACATCTTGCAACGCGTGTAATCTCAGATCTGCTTACCAGAATGTTGAAAATAGTGAGCGGTGTTAACAAACGGTGCCAGAGGTTGGTGATGAGATGAAATAAATGATGGTGGCGAAAGCCCAGATCCAGAAGACTTCAGTGGACGAATAGAGGTTGGAACGCACAGATCCAGCCCTCTACAGCATTAACACCGGAAGTGATGATGCGTCCTACCTCCCTGCCCTTTGGGAGAGTACTTTCTTGCTGACAGTTTGGTTTCACCACTTTGAACGATACACAATTGTTAATGCATAAGCACCATTTTATATTGGGGAGTACATTTAGCCATCTGAACTATTAGTTATCAAACTATTACCCTCACTTAACATTTTTCAATGCCCCGGAAGTGGTTGCTCACATGGAGGTTTGTTATACATGCCAGACCACTACTTCCGGTTTGCAGAACATGTGGGTGGTACCATTTCCGTTTTTCTTCCATTTTGTATTTTATATAAATTGTAGCAATGTGGGGGATCAATTGATGCCCCTGTTGATGACCACTAGCGTCGTAACGCGTAGGGATTTTATTAAATACTTTTCACATTGCCCTTTACTGTTTTCATGCTTGTACATTTTAAACTGGACTGTTTTCGTTTGCTCCTTCATTGTGAGACTTTTTACTGCAATAAAACGTTATTGGTTAATCTGCACCATATGGAACATTTTTTTCCTGTTTTTTACACCATGTTCCACCATTTGTGATCTCGGATGAGTCGGAGTTACATAGTTACATAGTTACATAGTTAGTAAGGTTGAATAAAGACACCAGTCCATCCAGTTCAACCTGAGTGAGTGTCCACAATTGTCCCTATCCCTTTATATTGCACACTCACATCAGTCCCTGCCCTCAAGGAGCCCACAATCTAAGGTCCACATTCATATACTAGGGCCAATTTCTGGAAAGAAGCCAATTAACCTACCTGCATGTCTTTGGAGTGTGGGAGGAAACCGGAGTACCCGGAGGAAACCCACGCAGGCACAGGGAGAACATGCAGAACATGCAAACTCCAGGCAGGTAGTGTCGTGGTTGGGATTCAAACCACCGACCCTTCTTACTGCTAGGCGAGAGTGCTAACCACTACACCACTGTGCCGCCCATTTCCATACCGTGTGCCAACCACCTGGATGATTTACCATGCGTCTACTGGATGATCCATCGTGTGTCCACTCCTGGACGGTTTGGTAATACCCCAAGGCTGCGTGTTCATATCCACAAGGCGTGCCCGTAGGACCCGGAACCACCTCCCATCATCCAAAAGGAAAAACACACAAGCGCTTTTGACTCACTGCCGTATGGTATGTGCATCCATCCCTTCCGGTAAGAAGTACCTTATCAAGTGTCTATATTTCCCTGGGATCACATACCCACATTTCTGTGTGCACAGTACCTCTACAATATCAGATTGTACCCACGACCGCGTTTGGAAGAGAAATCTCCATCCATCTACCTCATTAGTGTCTACCTTGAAATAGAGAGACTTTTTACCACTAGTTATACCACTATTTATTATACTTTAGCATTGTTGCACATAATTTTTTTTGGCACTTTTTATATTATATTATATTTTATAAATATATATTTATTTTCTCTGCATTTTTGCACAATTTTTTGTGTTTTAGCGCATTTTTTCACATACCTTTTCCATGTTTGTATAACTTTTTTTGTTTTCTTATCACTTTGTTTTTTTTTGGGGTATAGCGCAGTAATATTCCCCCTCCACTAGCACTCACCTCTAAATGCCTGTTGCTAGGGGGTCCCTCCTAGATGGGGTGCCTCCTTCAGTGCCCGGGCAGGTGACATCACTTTCCCTCGGCGCAGGAAGGGCTCCATCCCTCCAGTCAGTCATCTGGGACACGTGACAGGTCCCTGATGACTGCACGACATATCACGGTGCGTGGCGCTGCTTGCGCATGCACAGTGGGTGCCCAGCTGTGAAGCCACAGCCAGGTGCCCACAGTTGCAATGCCGGTGCCACGGAGTGGATCGGGGGACAAGTGGAGCTTCGACCCCCCCACCATGCTGGACCCTGGAACAGGTAAGTGTCCGATTTATTAAAATTCAGCAGCTGCCGTAGTGATAAATAACTAGCCGAGACGGGTGGGTAATGCTTTAGAAAAATAATATTTTTTTTTGACTGAAACACAAGCTGATTAATTTGTTCTCTTGCCAAACTCCACCGTGGTCAGAGTTCCCTGGTCTACCCTGTAGTGCCTCATAAATGTGTGCTGTAAAGACCATGTTGCTGTTCTGCCAATTCTATCCACTGAAACATTTGCCCTGACGAGACTGCTTTGGTCGAGTGTGCCCTGACTGGAGGATCCGGGCCTCTAGTCCTGAACGTCTTCTGGATTAATTTTACTATCCAAGCCGCAATAGTTCTGGATGAGCCTTCCTTGCCTCTGTTCTTTCCTCCCGGAATGACGAACAGCTTTACTGTTTTCCTGAATGGGCTGTAGACTGTAGGCAAAATTTGGGAATATTGGAAAGATCCAGCTCATGGAGAAAGCCCAGGAAAGGATCCAAGTAGAGTCAAAAGTTTTGTCAGAGAAGCAGGAGGGGATATCTTGGGTATAAAACTACATATCATACGCAATTCTACTCTATCAGGGTAGAAGACAACGTGTTCACCTTTTGCTCCCAGGGTTTCCAATTCTGAAACTCTTCTGTCTGATGTTATTGTGACTAAGAAGGCCAGTTTAAGAGTTAGGTTCCATAATTAAGTTGTTTCAGACAGAGCAGAGAAAAACTTGAAAGAGAACAGAGAATACGAATAAACGAGAAATCCTAACCGTTTCGACCATATCCCAGAATGTCTAGAAAAACTGGTTTAGGTTGCCCCAAGGGATTGTATGGGTAGAGATAATGGCAGGAAAATGAGGGTAAAGAGAGTAAATTATGTATAAAAGTAAAACATATCTTTATTAAAGTACTAAATACATAAATTGGTGTATATCACATACTAAGAACAAAAAATACAAACACATGATATAATTTACCAACTTCCAAATTGTTGAAATACACAAATAGATCCGCCCTTCGTGTCAGATGTAAGTGATGGTTACAACAAAACCCGACATGTTTCTGAAAATTGATGGTGTGTCCATATCCTTCCTCAGGGGTTGTAAGGTAGCGTGTTGGTATTATTCTATTAAAAAATATACATGTACATAAATAAGTGTAACTAAAAAGTTATCCTCTGCCTGTGGATGAGGGAGGCGTGAGATGAGTCTGGGCAACTTTGTATTGATTGCTGAGGCAAAGAGATCTATCTCTGGCAATCCCTACAGATCCATGATCTAGTTAAAAACTAGGGGATGGAGTGGCTACTCGGTGTCTCGGAAGTTGTGTGATAGGTGACCGGCTTCCATGTTTGTCTGTCCCGGTAGATAAACTGCTTTCAGGTAGACATGTGTGATTCGGGAGGATCTGAAAAAAGAATAGCTATGCTTCCGAATTTTGTACAAAATACGAAATTTCGTTTACGAATTTTGGATCCAAATTCCTAACGAACATTCGTAATTGTTACGAAAAGTTAACGAACCTAAAAGTTAAAAACCCAGGAAGTCAGCACAGCACAGGGATGGTGGGAGCCCCTCATAATGATAAATTCATCATAACGAATGTAGCGATACCCCCAGTTAAGAGGGCCGCTGGTTTGTTTTGGGTCCCTGAGTACAGCTCCACCAACCCCCCGGCAATTTGCTCTACCCACTCTGGCACAGTTAGTAAAGGGGTATGTATCTATACACATATAAATATCACTTATACTCTAAGTGTAATGTACTCAAACTCACAAGCAGACTGCTGAGATAAGAATAACTGGCTTTACTTTGGCAGTAAGAAAAGAAATAGTAACATGCATTTAACATTTGACTTACAACACATTAGCAGGTCCCTGCAATATGCACTTTAACATGTACACATATATGTATCAAACTAGCAATGGGAAACGGAGCGCCAAGTGTAGCGACCGTCTGCTATGCACCCCTGAGGTACAATAAATCTATCTGCGCCTACCTAACGGACCAGGCCTGATCCCTAGCAATAGAGCTCAGTCCTTGAATAAGTACAGTATTCTTCACCGGCAAGAGAACTGTAGAGGTGGTGCACATGTAGCTTTAAATGGTGTATTTGTAATCCACAGAAAGAAACATCTGTTGCTCTGAGGTAAATTGTGCCTTGGCAGTTCAATAGGCATAGAAGTGTATATAGCAATGTAGGATGAGCCTTTCAGCTCGCTCACCACTCCTGGGTACCGTCCTCAGCTCCGGGACCTCCAATGGCGGCGTCCGGCCTCCTCCGTCACAGCCCCTGCGTTCCGGTCCTCTCTCCGACCGACCGACCGACTGTAGGGAAAAGTCTCCGCTCCGCTGCTGCTGACACTGAGGGGTGAGAGTCTCTCTCCACCTGATGCAAGGCCCAGGCTTCAGGCCTTCAGCAGTCCCGGTCCGCACAGGTGTCTCCTCACTTGCAAGTCTCTGCCTCACCAGCCCAGTCAGAAGAGGAAGAGGCGGTCTCTCCTCTTCCCTTTTATCTCCTCCCCCAGCAGCCTCTCGGGCGGAAACAAACAGCCACCCGGGAGCCTGGGGAATTATGGGGATTGTAGTTTTCTCCCCTAAAAGGGGAACGACCCCGCTACACGAACATTCGTAATTTTTACGAAAAGTTAACAAACCTAAAAGTTAAAAACCCCGGAAGTCAGCACAGCACAGGGATGGTGGGAGCCCCTCATAATGATAAATTCATCATAACGAACATTTGTAATTGTTACAAAAAGTTAACGAACCTAAAAGTTAAAAACCCAGGAAGTCAGCACAGCACAGGGATGGTGGGAGCCCCTCCATAATGATAAATTCATCATAACGAACATTCGTAATTGTTACGAAAAGTTAACGAACCTAAAAGTTAAAAACCCAGGAAGTCAGCACAGCACAGGGATGGTGGGAGCCCCTCATAATGATAAATTCATCATAACGAACATTCGTAATTGTTAACAAACCTAACAAAAATTTGTATTTCGTATGAAATTTCGGACACGAATTACGAAATACAAATTAATTCTAATACGAAACGGAACGGAACGGAACGAAACAAAACAAATTTATTGACGGCGCACATGTCTACTTTCAGGGCTATCTAGTTTCTCTCTACCTATAACATGATAGGCTCCACTTCCCTTTAATAAGGACAAGCTGTGTGTCCCTCCTTGGCGCAAGATGTATGATATTGCCGCACGATTGTCCATGCGCAAAAGCACAAATTTGTTTCTGATCTGTGAGGCTAAGGCTGATATTGCCAGAAAGGCTGCCCGAATCTTCAAAACGTTCAACACAATGCCCTCTGCTGGAGAGGACCATTCTGCCTGTACTCACGTTTGTCCGCAGTGAGCCGGCCCAGTTCTTCATGCTGGTGTCTGTGGTAATTATGGTGTGACCCAGCCGCTGTGGTCTTGATAGTAGTTTCTCTTTTTGACCTCCACAGGAGAATCTTGCACATAGTGCTCGTCAGACGGATCACTTGGGACATAGATTTGCCTATTTTATTGTGCCCGAAAGCCCAGCTGAATGTGTCTCAGGTGCCAATGTGCCCAAGGTAACATTGGTATGCAAGTTGACCCGGATTCTATCCCACTTAGGCATCTGGATGATGATAGGTGAGAGGTTGATTTGCATGTTCTCTTCCTCCGAGCAATTGACATTACTTTCTGAGGGGGGAGAGAGACGATTCCCCTTGTAGTATTGAAGAAGGCTTCCAGATAGATAATTTTCCTGGGTTGAGATGGGCTGCCTTTTCTCCTCATTAACTAGCCACCCAAAATCTGAGAGAGTTGTTATTAGGCTCTTCCTGTGTGTCAGAAGCTGGACTGGGCTATTTGCTAGTAGCAGGATATCGTCTAGATAATGAAAGACTGAGTCCGCTTCTCTCAGGGGGCTAGTACTGAGATCAGAACTTATGTAAATACTCTTGGTGAGGTGTCCAAAAGTGAGGGCAGGCTATGGAATCAGAGGTGAAGTTGGCCAACTGTAACCTTCAGATAACTCTAAATGGCTGGGAGAATTGGGATGCACAAGTATGCATCCCTGAATCTGCTGATATTGTCCAGTCTCACGGCTGCATGGCCTGTATGATTGTCTGTAGAGACTCCATTTTGAAAATTCAGAAAATATGGAACTGTTCAACTTCTTCAGGTCTATTACCGGGCTCTAGCCCCCCTTTCTTTTTGGGAACCAGGAAGAGAGCAGAGTAGAAACTGGAAAACCTCTCTGCCGAAGGGACTGGGGTCACTGCAATGCCCAATGGTGCCCATGCATTAAGACAGCCCTGCTTTGCCCTCAAAGGGAATCTTACCCCAACTTTGTCTGGATGCTGCATTTGTCGCCCCTGGCTTCAACCATAGGGGTTGTTTTTTAGTTTTTTGTTTTTTATTTGTACAAATGTTTTAATATTTATACATGAAAAAACCTTGGTGCAATTAGCACCGCTTAACACTGAGTAAAGTAAATATCACAACAAAATGTATATACTACACACTCACACTATTGTTTTCCCATGAAACATTTTATATACATTGAACACCAACACTGCCTAGGCGGCAGAGTACTGATGACAATCGCCTGCCCCCTTATTACATCTTTTGAAAATTCCAGTAGAAAGATTTCCATGCAGTAGTTTTTAAATTGAGGAATAACTGCATTTTTTGACTTATGTGCCTGCCAATGTGATAATGCTTGATAAACGGCATTTGTCCTAAACTGAAGTGCAACATATGCAAATACTTTCCATTGCCACTTCCCAATCAACATTTTTTAAATGATTTTCTTTTCAAGAAGTACCTCTTTTAGGATCTGGTGAAGTCATCACTGAATCTGTATGCTGGAATTTGTTTAGAATTTGGTGGGAGGGGCTGGATGGCTCACCCAAAGGTCAACACCCTGCCTCAGGTGATTTTTTTTCCAGCTTTCTATGAAAAAAATATGCCCAGCACCCCTTTAAGGGCTCATTTACATGTGCTTCAAAGCAAGGCTTGCGGACAGCTTTTGCTTCCAAAATTATACCCCATGTAGCTTTAGTGGTGCTTCAAAGCATCCATAGAAGTCTATGGCAAAGCTCACTTAAAAACCCCACCAAAGCCTCACCAAAGCCTCATCAAAGCACTAAGCAAAAGTAAGGTGTAAACAGGACTGTAAGCTAACCCTTTTAGCGTAGTGTAAACTAGCCCTAAAAGTATATGCTCCTTCCTGCTGGCCACTGAAAGCTGCAGACTTTAAGTTTGCAATGCCCTCATTTTCTGTCTGAACGGACTTGATCCTATTGATTTCTAATCAAACAGATTGCACAGCTCAAGTCTGCTTGTCTAAAGCTAGCCAGGGATGTCTGATTGCAGGGTAAGCCGCTGTGAGAGGTGGTCAAAAAGTATGGATCAGGAAGAGGTGATTGATGAATGATAGATTTCGTTCAGACAGGAAATGAGGGTGGGCTCAAAATAGCTGTTGCAGCTTCAATGAGTTATCGTAGAGATGCAAGTTACAGACGGGAGCTTTTCATCGTATATTCCGATCGTGTGTATGCCCCATCGGACTTTTTACGTCGAAAATTCTGACGGACCTAGAAAGAGAACATGTTCAAAATTTTTCCGACAGAATCAATTCCTATCGGGAAAACCGTTCAACTGTATGCTGTTACGACGTACCAAAAACTACGCATGCTCTGAAGCAAGTACGAGACGGAAGCTATTGGCTACTGGTTATTGCACTTCCTTTTTCTAGTCCCGTTGTACGTGTTGTATGTCACCACGTTCTAGACGGTCGGACTTTGGTGTGACCATGTGTAGGCAAGACCACTTGAGCGGAATTCCGTCGGTATTTCATTGGAAAAACCTTCAGAGTTTATTCCGAAGGCTTGTGTATATGTGACATAACTGGTTTCAACATCAGAAAGCACTAGTTACAGCAGACTAGTTACAGCAGAATCAGACTAGTTTCCAAGTAATCTGCTCAGCCAACATCTCTTTTGTGAGGAAGTGAACCTAATAAGAATTAGCTGACAGCTTATAAAAACACATTTATATTTTGTAAATGTTCTGTATCTTCGTAAGATGTGACACAGACATCCTTAGTGACATTTCCAGAATGGTATAATCAATAACTGCAAAATATTTAAAGACACTACTGTGATATTTTGTAGAAACTTAAATCATCACTGATAGTACCACTTGCATTAAAGCAAACTAAGAGATAAGATTGTGGTGAACAAGGCGCATGCGCGGCAGCTCGCAAGATGGCCGCCGGCTATTAGAGCTCCGCTCCACCACGGCCCCATAATAGCTACCGCAGCCTACAGAACGCCCCGCGGCGAATAATAACGGGACCCACGGGCGGGAGAAGCCTACAGGAATCCTCCGGTGTCCACAGCGTAGGATCGGAGGGACGCTATGAGCCAGATAACGGCGACGGCCGTTCCTGTCAGCTACTCTAAGATGGCCGCGGCTGCGGCTCCCCGAGACATTCACGGGCCTGATACACAGGAAGACTCGATAGCGGACCAGGACTTAACTTCTCCCTACTCCCCAGGTACAGATTTTCCTCCTCTCTCCCTGGCAACTTCCCCCACCTCCACTGAATCTCTGCTGAGCAGAATGGAGAATAATCTCCCCTCCACCCCCATGCTAGACCCTCACACAGGCATGCTACTGTCTGTGTGTGAAGCAAATACAGCAGCTCCCTTACCAACTGACTTCCCCTCCATGATGGAAGCTATCTCACAGCTGCTAACTAAAAGTCTAGCGCTAAATGCTGCCCAAATTACCTCATCTATTACCGCATCTTTCCATGCTGATCTGCAGCAACTAGGGATGAGAATGGACTCTATTGAAAGGAAAGCGGATCAATCTGTGGCAAGAATTAACCAGAACTCGGCCAGAATTCAAGACCTTCAGGAACAACTTGATACGGCTGGCGCAAAAATCGACGACCTTGAAAATAGATCCAGGCGTTATAACTTCCGGGTCAGGGGGCTCCCCGAATCTGAGAAAGATGTCACTGCGGCGGTAAAGACACTGATCAAGGGCCTTATCCCAGACATTGCGGAACACCGCTTAGAGCTCGATAGAGCCCACAGAGCCCTACAACCCCCCAGATCCGATGGCCTCCCCAGAGACGTCATTGTAAAACCCCACTATTACTCCGTGAAGGAGGAGGTAATGAAGAAATCTAGGTTCTCCGACAATCTCAGGCTGCTGGGACACAAAATACAAATTTTTGCGGACCTGTCACCCTACACGGTGCAGAAAAGACGCGCCCTCAAACCGCTACTCCAGCTTCTGATAGAACAACCGATTTCCTACAGATGGTCATTCCCTCTACGCCTCAACTTCTCGTACAGGAATAAGAGTCACAGCTTCTCCTCATTTGCAGAGGGTGAGCGCCTCATGCTACAGCTCGGTCTGATCGCCCAGGAACCATCTCCCCCACAAACTACCAGAGGAACTCCCTCTTCATCCAAGAGACCCCCACCAGCAAGTCCTCTTCAACCTTCCTGGCTGACACAGAATTCCAAACGCACCAAAGAGAACTTCCCGCCATGATGAAGAGTCTACTTCTGAGGATTGGGGCTCCGATCCTTTTACCTCCACAGCATTGATTTTGACCTCCAACTGACTCCTGGGACTTCCTGTAACCCTCTTCTTCTTGTTTTTTTTTTTTTTATTTTTTTTTCTTTTTATTCCACTTTTTGTCCAGACCCCTCATCTGAACAGATTTACATTTAATGTGGACCCTCATTCGATGGGTCTATCGACATTCCTCATTAAGAGGGTTCTGTGTGGGTGGGGGAGGGAGGGAGGGTTGGAACTCCTTAGCATCCCCAGGAGCTCATATGGAGGATGGGCCTTCCTATTTCAGAATTATTTTTTTTTTTTTTTTTCCCTTAGTACCTAACGGTATTGTAGGCTAGGATTTACTCTACCCCTTGGGGACTGCATATCAGTCCTCCAACCTATAATTGCAGCTAAAGGCCTTTACTTTTCTCAACTTATACCCTCTGGTGCAGTTAGCGGAATCTTTGACGTCAGTTGCACTTGGGGGTAACCTCTCGATTTCAGTAGGACCTCTCCTTGTACTGCCCTGGTGTTCTCTATTTACTCTCCGGACGGGCCCGCCTCACTCTCCGGACTCCCTGACTCTGGAGTCGGGGGCCCTGGGGGTGGGCGGAGCATCCGGATAATTACCCCGGTAATGTTTTTTTTTTTTTTTTTTATTTCATAACTAAGTACTATTGTTGGACGTTCTGTTTACAGGTTCTCATGGGCTTATTTATAGCCTTCAACTGTTTTGTTCTACTTTTCCGGTAGCTGGGGCTGTGGTGGACCCAGTGCACCTCTGACAGGCTTCAGGAGCACTACTAGTGCCCCTGCTTGCCTATCCGGTCGCCCCGTTCTTAGGGCAAACCGGGCCTCTCAGGATACGGGCGGAGAATGACTATTTAGCTCCGCTCTGGGAATGGGCAGGGGTCAGGGGACCCCCGATTAGTAGGGGATTTGTATCTATTTTCTAATATATGTACTTTCACTCTGATTGTGTTAACGCTGTTTTTTTTATTCCTTTTTCTTTTCACCTCTTTTCTCCTCCTCCTCTCCCTTACTTATCTTTCCGTCTCCAGGTTCCATGGATGTTCATGGTCTCCAGTCCCAGGCCCCAGTACATTGGTCTCCACGCCACCCATTATAATCCTAAAGCTCCTCTCACGAACCGAAGGTAAGACTTACACACACACATTGGGAATACCTCTCCTGACACATGGCTAGTACACATACCTCTGCACCCTCCCTGAAACTTATATCTCACAATACCCAAGGCCTCAACTCCCCGGTCAAACGTAGAAAACTGTTCCAAAGCTATCAGTCCCTACACGCAGATGTTCTCCTACTCCAAGAAACCCACTTCCCTTCCTCATATAAACCTACTTTCCTCCACCAACGCTTCCCCCAATTTTTCCTGTCCTCGGCGGCCAATAAAACGAAAGGAGTGGCCATCTGCCTGGCCAAACATATTAACCTCTCACAACCAGAGATGGTGGCTGACCCTCTGGGACGATACATTTTGGTATCTGGAAAGATTGATGGGGAACTATATACCTTTATTTCTTACTACACCCCTAATAAGGGTCAGAGAACCTTTTTTGAATCCTTACTACACAAACTACAGCCGCACCTTCGAGGTACAGTTTTTTTTGGTGGGGACTCAAACATTGCTTTCGATTCCGGCCTTGACAAATCTGGCAAGGGGTCTCCGAAAACCAAACATCCCCCTAGGCAGAGTGTTAAGATCGCAAAACTGCTTCATGATGCGGGTCTGGTCGACATCTGGAGGGAAACTAATCCCCACACTAAAGATTATACTCACTTTTCAGCGCCTCACAATTCCTATGCCAGGATAGACCACATCTTTACTCGCCCCACCTCGATCCCCCTCGTTACAAGTTCCAAGATTGTAGACACGCCCCTTTCGGATCACTCAATGGTCACTCTGAACACAAGAAGGCCCATGGGCTTTGGGTCACCCCCGCGATGGCGACTACAAGAATCTCTTTTAAGTAACCCTGTACATTGTACAATGATAGAAAAAGCCATAACAGAATACTTTTGCAATAACACCACGAGTGACGTTACTCCTATGTCCATTTGGGCGGCACATAAAGCAGTAGTTCGGGGGGAAATTATGCATTTGACAGCAAAACTCAAATCGGAACGTAAAGCAGAGACATTGAGATTAACAAAGGAATTCCAATCTCTAGCCACGGCACACAAACAACACCCTACGTCTGTATCTCTAGCTAACCTTGACAAGGCTCGGACCCTATTGAACCTGAACTTGACCACAGCAGCCGAAAAGCACCTTAGGTGGACAGGAGCCAAGTTCTATTCCCAACAGGACAAGATTGGCTCCAAACTAGCGGTTAAGCTTAGCCCCAAACCCCGTTCCTTAGCTTTCCCTAAAATTAAATTGCCCTCTGGGGATTTATCGCAGAATCCCGAAAAGATTATGGAAGCTTTTCTCCAATTCTATTCTGAACTATATAAACCTAAACCCCGCTCATCTAGACAGAATCAGGACTCTTTTCTGGACTCCCTTCTATTGCCCTCTCTGTCCACTGATCATAAGGACATGTTAGACTGCCCGTTCTCTCAAGAAGAGGTTCTACACACTATCAACTCCTTGAAATTGGGCTCATCACCAGGACCAGATGGCTTTTCCACTGGTTACTATAAAAAATTTGGACCTTCTCTGGCTCCTCACCTGACTAAATTCTTTAACTCCCTTAGGGAGGGGACCCCCCTGAATGCTGACCTTAACTCGGCATACATTTCAGTAATACCCAAACCAGGTAAGGACCCCAGCGAAGTGGGCAATTATCGCCCGATATCGCTGATCAACAACGATATAAAAATTATGACGAAGATATTAGCCAATAGGGTTTCAAGCTTTATCCCATCTTACATCCATAAAGACCAAGTAGGCTTTATCCCCGGAAGACAGGGACCTGACCAGATCAGACAAACCATTGTTATAATCTCCCTCCTAAACTCTTGCTGGGACCGGGGACCCTCGCAGGAAGGGCTTCTTCTCTCAATCGATCTACACAAAGCCTTTGATTCTATAGATTGGGATTATCTGTCTGACATCCTCAGACGGTGGGGCTTTGGCCCTTATTTTCTTAATTTAATCACGTCCCTCTACTCAAACCCCTCAGCCCAGGTGCGTTTGATGGGCAGATACTCAACTTCATGCAACATAGGCAGGGGTACCAGACAGGGATGCCCGCTCTCTCCCCTTCTTTTTGCCATCGCCATTGAAACCCTGGCCATTGCTATTAGGTCGAACCCTGACATTCGAGGAGTAATGTGTGGAGCCCAGGAGCACAAATGCGCTTTATATGCCGACGATCTCCTCCTATATATAACTTCCCCTCTAATCTCCATCCCAATGATATACAAAATACTAGGAACTTTTAGTTCACTCTCTGGGCTTAAAGTGAATATGAATAAATCCCTAGCACTAAACGTAAATATCCCAACTGACCGGCTTACACAACTTACTAATAACTTTGACTTTGCCTGGGCTCCTGCAGCGCTTCCTTACCTAGGGATCAAACTTACTCCCGCAATTATTGACCTTTTTAAAGCGAATTACCCTCCTATACTCACCAAATGCAGAGAGGATCTTAAACGATGGTCTCGATGTGGTCTGTCCTGGCTGGGTAGGGTGCATGCTGTAAAAATGACCCTCCTGCCCCGCCTCCTGTACTTATTTAGATCTCTACCTATCCCTATTCGGAAGCAGTTCCTCAGCAAATTCCAATCTGAGATACTACGCTTTATTTGGGGTAAAAAGGGTTACAGGTGCCCATCAAGGACTCTCCTACGCTTGAAAACTCAGGGTGGGTTAGGCCTGCCGGACCTCTGGTCCTATTATTTGGCTGCGCAATTATCTCAAATCTCAATGACTTTCTCCAAAGGTCCAAAGCCTGACTGGCTCTCTATGGAGAGACAGGCTGTCCCCCTTAATACTATTGACTTCCTACTGTGGTGTGATCCTAAAGTCAGACCGGCCATAATGTCTCCCACCCTCTCTCACTCCATTGCACTCTGCTCTAAACTATACACAAACAACGCCCTGACTTCCCCACTGAAACCACTAACACACTTATTTCACAATGCGAATTTCCCTCCGGGTCTGGATATGCAGGCGTTCAAATGGTGGACGGATAAAGGTCTTTACCGCATAGGCCACTTCCTTTCCCCGACAGGCCCTCTTTCCCTTTCCCACTGCAGGAAGAAACTCGACATGCCTGACACAGAATTATTCAGATTTTCTCAAATTTCCCACTATTTGAAATCCATTTGGACCAATAAGAAGGAACCTCACTCGATAACCCCCTATGAACATTGGTGTGTCAACACCACTGATCAGAAAGGAGGTATCTCCTTGATTTACACAGCCCTCTTATCGAAAGTGGATAAACCATCTTATGCTCGGGCCTGGGAGGAAGACACGGGCAATACATGGACCACAGCGGACTGGTTTCGGTCCTCTACACGTTCTTTCAAAGGTATGTGTAATGTTTCTCTGATGGAAGCCAGTCTAAAAGTATTATTCAGATGGTACTATGTTCCCTCTAGACTAGCGCTACTGTTCCCAGGTACCTCGTCCTTATGCTTTCGGGGCTGTAAACTAGAGGGTACGATGATGCACATATGGTGGACTTGCCCACGCATTCGATCATTTTGGCGGAAGACATTCTGTATTATTGGACTTTTGACTAATACTACAGTTACTCCCAACCCTAATGTAGCCCTTCTTAACCACTACATCCCGAACATGACTAAACCTCAACAACAACTATCATTTTTTATCCTGTTAGGGGCAAAAACCACACTGGCTAAAGCCTGGAAAAAGCCTACAGTTTCGTTCCAGTGCTGTAGGAGAAAAGTGTCCTGGATTATGTCTCAGGAACACATAGTGGCTACATTAAACGACAAGGTTGATAAGTTTCTTCTCACCTGGGAACCCTGGGCGAAATATTGTAACATACCTTTACTACCTGGAATGGAAAATAGATCTGAGATTTCCACTTCCTCCCCTCCCTGACTCTATCCTGTTATCCACCTCTGTCTTTTCACACGTTTTTTTTTTTTTCTTTTCTCTTCTCGGGACGCCCTGGTCCCCACTTCTCTGCACTCTTGACAAGACCTGTTGTTGTCCTCGCAGGGGTTGCTTCGCTGATTGTAGGATGGACTGTCGGAGGATGTCAGCCCTACGTACTTACTGGCAGGTACTTCCTTGCCCTAAATTTATCCCATTGTTACTGAATGCCCTGTCTATATGGCTTTGGCCTTTAGCAGGGAGCGACTCCTCTCAGAGGGTCCAGGATCGGCTCCGCGGGAGCCTTGAGCTTGTCCACAGTTAGTTCCCAATGGGGTGGCGAGCATGGGGCCCCCGGGGTTGTTCGTTGACCTCCTACTGAGTCACCTATACTCATCCAGACATTCTTATCTATGGATGACATTCCCTGACAGTCCTGATTCCGATATACTAGTTTTTATTTTTTTATTTATGTATTTTTATTTTTTATTTTTTTATTTTTTTTTCTGATACATGATTATCCACAGCGTCTCCCCTGTTCTATGTGATGTTTTTGGGTAATTTCCGTTATCTGAACCCGACTGTATGTATCCTATGTACTGATCGTCATCGACACGTTATTCTGTTTACGGTTTTGTTACTTTGTACACTCTCATATTTATGCAATAATAAAAATCTTCAAAAGTAAGATTGTGGTGAACAGCTGGAATCCAACTGCATATAACCCTGCGACACTAATAGAGAAATATATATATGTGCCTGCTAGTTGCTCCTATATATTTCTGTCTATTTTTATTTTATGCTGCTCCCTAAAAAGAAAAATATATTCTCCAGTGATGTGTAGTGATATAGGGGAGCTATTTTACTCCTAACAATGCTGTGAATATCCCGTGTAAATAAGTGTTACCCTTAAACGTGGTAATACTCTATGGTTATTTGTGTTATTAATACATATATACCCTATATAAGATATCTGAAAAACAATTGCTGCAATATATGCAAATTTACATGTGTTATATAACATATACAAAATGAAAAATAAAATGGAAACATAAATCAACATTTGTCATGTGTATCATTTAGTACCATCCGTGCACTTTGGTGAACTCCAATCACCCAAATCGTGAAAATTAATTGCTAAAAATAATAAATGAATATAACAAGTCCCATTCGCATAAGATTTTCAACTTGATTTGAATAAATTCAGCAGTCTATAAAATGTCCATCAGATAGACTGCTGAATTTTTTCAAATCAAGTTGAAAATCTTATGCGAATGGGACTTGTTATATTCATTTATTATTTTTAGCAATTAATTTTCACTATGGTGCATATGTGGTGATTTATTGCAGTGGAATCATATTTATATGCTGACACAACGATTTGGGTGATTGGAGTTCACCAAGGTGCACGGATGGTACTAAATGATACACATGACAAATGTTGATTTATGTTTCCATTTTATTTTTCATTTTGTATATGTTATATAACACATGTAAATTTGCATATATTGCAGCAATTGTTTTTCAGATATCTTATATAGGGTATATATGTATTAATAACACAAATAACCATAGAGTATTATCACGTTTAAGAGTAACACTTATTTACACGGGATATTCACAGCATTGTTAGGAGTAAAATAGCGCCCCTATATCACTAAGAGATAAGATTGCTAGCTGTCACAGAGGAGACAATTTCACAAATTTTCATTGTCCAAGTCCTTTAACATATTAGCAAAATCATTTATGCCAATTAGAAAGCACTAACTTTTTAAGGGCATACAAAAAACTTCTACCAGGTTCCATTACGACATAATGAAAAAGGGAATGTTTATCCTCAGACAATAAAAAAAAAAGCTTTAATAAATATTGAAATTGTGTTGGCATGAAAATCAAGATTTTTCACACCAAAAGTCAACAAGTGAGGGCACAAATATGGAAACCGCCATTCCCAACTTAAATTTACTGACCTGGAGTTTGAGATTTTTTGCTCAAAGCCTAGAACAAGCATACAGCCACTGGACAACAGACCTGGAACTTTCACCTTTATAACCAAGTCAGCAATGGTGGTTACCATATTTCAATACTCGCAGGTTACATTTCAGTAAAAGAAGGTGAGCTTTATGCCACGTACACACGATCGGAATTCCGGCCAGGAAAAGACAGATAAGAGCTTTTAATCGGAGTGTAGGCTCCATCACAATTTTTCTGGCCGAATTTCCGACAGCAAAGAATTGAGAGCATGTTCTCAATTTTTCAGACTGAAAAGGTTTCTATTGGAAATTCCGATTGTCTGTATCAATTCTGACACGCAAAATTCCTACCCATGCTCGGAAACAATTTGATGCATGCTCAGAAGCATTGAAGCATTGAACTCGGCTCGTTGTAGTGTTGTACGTCACCGCGTTCTTGACGGTCGGAATTTGGTGTGACCGTGTGTAGGCAAGACAGTTTGAGCGGAATTCCGTCAGAATTTTGTTGAGAAAACCTTCAGAGCTTTTTCCAACGAGAATTCCAATCGTGTGTATGCGACATTAAAGTAGAAATTTACCCATATTGGTTTTGCCATGAACGCTTATCAGAACAAATCTCCCAAAAGGACCCAGAGGAAATAGGCAATGAAGGCTGCCTTACAAAATTCTATTTTGCATGCAGTATTGTTCAAACCACAGAATGCAAAAGAAGGTGGAAAAAATAGGTCCCAGGTCTTTTATTGCAATATTTAAGCAATGTAGTCTTATACATCTTCTGCAACTTGTCCGCTGGGATTTCCGTCCTCATCTTCATCATCTAGATCTTTTTCCATGGGGGGACCCACATCTTTTGAAATTTCATCTACATGAGCCAGCATATCTGCCATAAGAGCCTCTTCCAGCTTTTTTCTCACTTGCTGCACAAGTTCTTCTTATTTCCTTATGTCTTCATCTGTCACCATAAAAGCCTTGCAGAGAGGCTGTGAAGTATTAAACAGACTCCAGGATTTTTCTCCACTGCAGCAGATAGTTGTCCAGTTATTGGCATAGTACTTGTGTGTAGAGCACTAGCAATGGCAGATAAAAGGGTTTCATCTGTGCACCCAGGACCAACACCCTGCAGTCCCTTTGGCAACGCCATAGTTTTCACCAGCTCTTCTGTCGAAAGCATTTAAACCAGATAGTTTTTTTTCCCAAAAAAGCTGACGTGGCTGGTCAACTGCTTTCTGAGGGTCACTTTTCACTTTGTTGGTAGGATGGTTTGTCACTTTGGTGACTGGTTGCTTGAAGATGGACGCAGTCTGCCGGACTGGGAGGGCAGTTTTCAAATCAGGCTTGATTAAGCCCATCATATCACATTTGCTGTCGAATCTTATTTATTTTGCTCATCAACATTTTTCCTGTTTGAAAGTTAAAAGTGCTGAGATCCATTGAGTTGCCAAGGTATCGTGCCAGTTGAGGTTTACTACGGAACTTCTTCCCACGAGCTTCAGAGGTATGTTTCTGTCTGGAGGAGAAAACACAGTCACTGGCTTCATGGAGGAGCCTCCTTATAAACCTGTCCTATAAAGACACCTTTTGGGAAAGGGGGTATCATTCTGCAACTGCTCAAACACTCCTGTCACTGGACAGCTTGATCAATAGTAATAGACCTTACTCTTCCCCGCGGACAGCCCTGATCTAGGGGTCACCTCTTCCTTCTTTAGGGCTTGTTTTTTTAAAACGTTATCAATACGTCTATTCAATGGGTCCTTGAAAAAAGTTAAATCAACCATGGGCAAAGTTACATTCTTTGGCCAAGAGCAGAACTGTTGCGTCAATTACCAGAGGGTGGTCAAGCATCAGTGCGTCCTCTTCAGCCAATAGTTAAAATTTATTGAGATGATCTAGAGGGAATCCTTCCTCTGTTTTCTTCCACTCTTCTTTAATGAGGCCCTTAACCTCATCCATTAGAGGGAAAGAACAAACGTTTTCCTAGAAAAGGAAAATAACTTTTAACTTTATTTTATTTATTTTTAAGTGGCTCTTTGACTTCTTCCCAGCCAATAGTTTGAACGTAGGGTTGAACCAGAGTGAAACTAAACCCAGTAGGGTCTGACTCATTGGATGATTCCCCAGACAGATCTTTGTCTGTTGATGGTTTAGAGGTTCGTCCCAACATAGGGAGGGCAGAATCCCTCATGGATGGGCCATGAGCTGCTGGCTCTGCTTCCTCCGCCTGAGTTGGTTCAGGTATTTGGTGAGAAGGTAGAAAGGTCATCAATTCAGAAAAAGGAATCTTTGACAACCTTTTCCAACAAATATGCCACCTGTTGACCTTTCTATTCCCTCTCCGTGGCATAATCCTCAAAACAGCTCTTGCAGACCACATTATCAACCATAGTGGCAGTCCCGCAAGCCCAACACTTTCTGGGTCTCTGCCGATCCACTGATGTCCCCTTGGACTTCTTTGGGCGTAAAGGGCTAGAAAAAAAAAGGTGCCAGCATTGATGTGCTCTTTTAATTTGTGTTTTTTTTCTTTTTTTTATCGAATGTCCTTACCTAATAATAGAGGGAGGGTCTTGGTCGGGCGGCAGACGACTTCTGACCTTAAGGGCAAAGAGAGCAGTTGAAAAGTAGATAAAGATAAACAAACAACTAAAGAAAAGTGAAAGCTATTCCACTGTTTCTTTTTTTTCCGGAAAATTATAGATATATTGGAAGGCCGGGTACCGGCCTGAAGTTATGGGAGGAGCCCGGAGGGTATTTAAGCAGCCCAAAGGCCGCCGGTCTTTGTCGGTTTCCTGTGCGTGATATCTGATACGTCAGACATCTAGGACCGACTCGTTCGAGACAAGCGCTGCTGGTGCCGTTTCGTGAGCTCCGTTTTCGTCTGTCCGTCTTCTCTTGTTGCAGTCCCGCGTTCCGTGTTCGTAAGTTGTGTTATCCCTTCGTGTCGCACTCGTGTCGCCGAGTCGCAGTTTCGTACAAAGAGTCTGGTTCGGCTGTCGCAGGTAGGGCTTCGGCTCCCATGTTTTACGTTCTCATGCACTGCTTACCATGTCACTAAACTGTGGTCTGCGTAGCTCACGAACCACGCGCTGCTTGTCTCGAAACCTAAACACTTACTCGCACGTTTTTGGTTGTACACGATCGGGAGCCATCTAGCGGCACGCACATTCAGGGCCGCCCGCCACAACACTCCGACCGATGCCGCATCCGGCACTCAAGGGTTCCCCTTTCGCGGTCGTGCTACGCAGTCTTTGAATCGTTCAAACATGACTCACGCACGGGTGCCGTTCGCACTCACACGCATCGTTCATGTCCTGCCGTTATTCAAATTGGTTGCGCCAGCGAGCGTGCCGAATCGCTATTTGCATTCCGAATCGCTGTTGGCATGTCAATTGTACGAATCACTTCGACCGTGTCGAAACATTTCACGTATTAGCATGACAATCATTTCATCATTTCAAACATGGCTAACGTATCAGGCCATTCGATCATGCTAAATCATTTTGCATCAGTTAAACAGGGCGTTCATGCCATCGTTTCGATCCTGGTCCGGTCGCATCCATAGATGCTCCGATCGGGGCGATCCAGATGCACGACTACCCGGCCTCATTTCGATACATGCGCCAAGGGCGGAATCGCATCACTGGTTGCGTACATTCTTGATTCTTGCCCCTGTCATGGTATATCATTTCTGTCACCTTACCACGCCCGGCATGAATGCAGTCACTTCCCTGCACTAATTCGTGTCGGCGTGCCCTAGGCCCGGCCTCATTTCAATACATGCGCCAAGGGCGGAATCGCATCACTGGTTGCGTACATTCCTGATTCTTGCCCCTGTCATGGTATCTCATTTCTGTCACCTTACCACGCCCGGCATGAATGCAGTCACTTCCCTGCACTAATTTGTGTCGGCGTGCCCTAGGCCCGGCCTCATTTCAATACATGCGCCAAGGGCGGAATCGCAGCACTGGTTGCGTACATTCTTGATTCTTACCCCTGTCATGGTATGTCATTTCTGTCACCTTACCACGCCCGGCATGAATGCAGTCACTTCCTCGCACTAATTCGTGTCGGCATGCCCTAGGCCGGCCTCATTTCAATACATGCACCAAGGGCGGAATCGCATCACTGGTTGCGTACATTCCTGATTCTTGCCCCTGTCATGGTATGTCATTTCTGTCACCTTACCACGCCCGGCATGAATGCAGTCACTTCCCCGCACTAATTCGTGTCGGCGTGCCCTAGGCCCGGCCTCATTTCAATACATGCGCCAGGGGCGGAATCGCAAAAAAAAAAAGGAGACGCGTTAATTGGTCACCTGCCTGTACGAATTCGCGCCGGCGTGCCCTAGGCCGGCCGCATTTCTACAAAAAAAAAAAAAAAAGCTTGGAGTCGGACCTGGTGGCAGCTGGATGTCACAGTTCGGCCTCAGCGTACCCAGGCAGTTGGCCTCATTTCACGGTTGCCTCATTTCTGTCACGGGAAGTTCATTTCAGTTAAGGCAACATGTCATGTCAGTCATTCGTGTTGTTATCTGTCGTTTGATTCCACAGCGGTCTCGGCAGTCGACTTAAGTCACTATCGCCTGTTGTTATCATCTACGTTGGGTTCCGTCGCTCTGGACGGCAGCAGTTTCAGGCTCTTAAATAGGTACTTTCTCTCACACTCTCTCAGGTCAGTCAGATTCAGTAGGTCCACCTGCACCAGCTTGATCAGGGTTCCAGCAGGTAAAAAAAAAAAAAAAACGCAGGGGCACGGGGGGGCTCCTGCTTTCTCATGGCAGGTACGTATACCATAGGTGACACGTCCAAACTCATTTCTTGTCACCTCTTTATAGGCCCAGCCTGCAGACACGTGACCAGTCTACTAAGTAACGGGTCTTGGCAGCCGCCATGTCGTCAGTCGGCAGCGATGACCTCACCACCCCGCTATCCCCGGCGTCAGCCTCCGAGGCTGGCAGTGTCCAGTCTCTTAGGGCATGGACAATTCCCAGGCTGTCCGCCGAGCTGAGGCGCAGAGGGATACCCTTCTCGTCCGCGGCCAGGAAGGCGGAGCTATTCAGGCTCCTCTTCCCACCACCGGCCGCAGCAAGCCCCAGCAGCCAGCAGGCGTCTCTGGAATCGATTTCAGCCGCCGTCGCTCAGCTACACACCCTCGTGTCTTCCCTGTCTTCCTCAATCGTTGAGGTCCAGGACAGGGTGTCTCGTCTAGAGACCAGCCCGGCTGCCACGGTTCCGGACCCTGCGGTGGTCCCAGCCATCAGTGCACCGGCCGCAGGTAGTGAGCTTGCCACGACTACCGTTCACCCTTCCCACCTGGTGCCACCCAGCGTAAGGAAGGACATTCTAGAGGGCAGAGACGTTAACCTGGCCTCACTCTTGATCTCGGTCCATGACTTGGCCGAGAACAAGGCCTACACCTGGGGGGACGTCTCGGTGGTTTTGAAAGCAAAGGATCCGAGGCTCAACAGAAAGCTCACGGTGCCCGAGTTCACGCTCGCCTTCGGCATGTTCAGGGACGTGCTGTGCTCAGCCTCCCCCGGCAGACTGGAGGAACTGGACCTCTACCTCCATTTGATCGTAGACCTGGGCCACAAATACGGTGGCTCAGCGTTCTACGATTATCATCGGTCCTTCTCGGCCAAAGCCGCGGCCAGATTCTTACAGTTTCATTTGACAACAGACTGGAGCGTAGTGGACACGGAGTTGTTCTGCCGCCACTTCGCGGGTCTACGCTCCCCGCTATGTGCTGTCTGTCAGTCAGCGTCCCACACCACGGTCTGGTGTGCCAACATAGCCTCTGTCCATCCGATAGCTAGCACGGCCTCTACCAGCACGAACCAGGCTCAGCAGGCCCCGGCGCAAGGGCAGAAGGTGGACAAGTTGGGACGTCCGGTGCGGATGGTTGGGGGAGCCGCCATTTGCAACAATTTCAATTACGGCTCCTGCAATTTCAGCCAGTGCCGGCTCTTGCACGTTTGCACCCTATGCCAGAGGGCGCACCCCAGGATCCTATGTGAGGTCAAACAGAAGAAACCATGACTAAGCCGGGTCAATGTCCTTTGGCTCGATGTTTACTTGACCTCACACCCCACTCCGTCACTTGCCAGCTACCTCATCAGGGGTTTCACCGATGGGTTTCATACCGGGCTCATCACCTACGCTCAGCAGCAACAGATGAGCCGGCGATTGACGTCCTTCTGCAGACGGAGTTGGATCGGGACTTCATGATAGGTCCGTTCAGTCAGTCTCCCTTTAGCATCTGGAGGGTTAGCCCTATCGGGCTTGTACAGGGGAAATTTTCAAATAAAAAACGTCTGGTGTATGATCTGTCAGCGCCTCATTCTTCCGTCGTTCCCAGTCTCAACTCGCTCATCCCCTCCGAGGAGTTCTCACTGAAGTATACTTCGGTAGACATGGCTATCCAGGCCATTCTCAGGACGGGGGTGGGTGCTTGGCTCTCGAAGGCGGACATATCCGACGCCTTCAAGCTGCTGCCCATTCATCCTTCCCTGTGGTGCTGGCACGGCATCAAGTGGAGGGAGCGATATTATTTCGCGACCAAACTGACCTTCGGGTCTAAGAGTAGTCCTTGGCTTTTTGACAAGTTCGCCGAGACCCTGGCGTGGATCCTTCTCCATGAAGCACAGTGCCACGAGGTCATCCATTATTTGGATGACTTCCTTCTGATAGAACCGCCCGGGGCTCCCCCAGGGGACCTGGGAAAGTTGAGGACAGTTTTCGACAAACTGAACGTCCCCATAGCGGAGCACAAGGTTGATGGCCCGGCACACAAGATCACGTTCTTGGGCATCGACCTTGACACGCTTGCCATGCAGGCCAGCCTTCCCGCGGACAAGTTGGACCATATCAGGACGGTTCTGCGAGAGTTCACCCGGGTGGGGGGATGTACTCAGAAGCAACTTCAGTCTCTCCTCGGGATGCTGAACTTCGCTGTGAGGATCATCCCCCAGGGCCGCTCCTTCGTGTCCCGGTTATTGGTCTTCCTGTCCTACACTCAGGACCCGGACCAGGTCATCAGGCTGGATTCTGCAGCCAGGGCAGATCTGGCCATGTGGGAACACTTTCTTAGTAATTGGAACGGTGTGTCGCTGTTCATCCCAGTCGTGTCCACGCAGTCACCTCAGGTGGTGACCGATGCGGCGGCATCCACAGGATGCGCCGCCATTTTTGGCCATTTGTGGTTCGCCGCCCCTTGGCCTCCTCAAGCACTAGCCACACCGGGCTTCACTACCACGTCAGCCCTCTTTGAGCTCTTCCCCATCGTAGCAGCCGCTCACCTATGGGGTCACCATTGGTCTGGACAGACTGTGGCTTTCACGACAGACAATCAAGCCACAGCCGAGATCATCAGCAAGGGCAGGTCTAAGTCCAGGCCCGTCATGTCCTTCCTCCGCAGACTGGTCCAGCTATCCCTACAGCATCAGTTCAATGTTTACTGCTCATTCATTCCAGGGAAGTTTAACTCAGCAGCGGACGCACTCTCCCGTTTTAACTTTATTTCTTTCTTTGAACAGATGCCAGGAGCCTACCATCTTTCAGCCACTATCCCGGATTGGTCACAACTGACCTTGGACTAGCCCCACATCTACGCTCAGCTACCAACATAATTAACGCCTCGCTCGCCCGCAACACCCGTCGGGCCTACCGGACGGCCTGGAGGGCGTTTAACAAGTTCCTGCCCCATCGCCCTCGTGAGTCTTCCAGCCTCAAGCAGGTCCTGGCGTTTATCGCCTATTGTCATTCTCACCTAGCACTGTCACACAGCACGATACGCCAGTACGTGGCCGGGGTGCAGCACTACTTGTCACTTCAAGACCCTGCGAGGCCTTCGGTGTTCTCCTGCCACGCAGTGAGGGCTCTACTACGTGGAGTTCAGAAACACCAGCCGCCAGTCAGCCCGAAGCGGCTGCCTATCACGGGGGAGATCTTCAAGGGGATGTCTGACATCCTGGATAGGTCCCCTTTCGGTCTCCTCCTCAGCACCGTCCTGCAGGCTGCGATTCACATGGCGTTTTATGGGTTTCTACGGCCCAGCGAGTTCACTCGCAGCCACCCAGCCGGTCCAGTCTTGCATAGAAGTAATCTCTGCCGCCACCAGGATCACTACGTCCTTCACTTGGCGACATCCAAAACTCAGCAGCGAGGTTCCGGAGTAGATATTCACCTGTACAGGACTCACAACAACTGGTGCCCAGTTGCCGTGTTAAACCGCCTGACGGCACTGCTATCCGACCGCCCAGGGTCCAGTCCGCTTCTACCCTTTCCGGTAAAACCCCTCAACTCGTTGCAGTTCGTGGAACATGTCCGGGTCCTTCTCGGCAATCTTCAGTTGGACCCCAGCCAGTACTCCGGGCATTCATTCCGGATCGGGGCGGCCACGACGGCCTCAAGACAGGGGGTTCCGGACCACGTGATCAAGAAACTGGGTCGGTGGAAATCGGCCTGCTTCTCTCGCTACATTCCTAACCCTCAGTTAGAGATGGCTCAGGCCTTTGCTCGACTTACTCAGTGACATTGCCTTTAATAAATAATTATCCCCTACCTGAAGGTTTTTGCCCCCTTATTTTGGTGTACCATACGGTAGACCAAGGCACACTTTCAGGTCTATTTCATGTTGGTGAGTTTTGTGTTGTTCCTATGTGTCATCATTACTCATGTCGTCCGTAGGGCTCTAGACCATAAATTGGAAGGCCGGGTACCGGCCTGAAGTTATGGGAGGAGCCCGGAGGGTATTTAAGCAGCCCAAAGGCCGCCGGTCTTTGTCGGTTTCCTGTGCGTGATACCCACCCACCCTCCCCTTTTAAAAGCCTCTTCCAAGTATTCTTACCCCAGACTGAATACTCATTCCACATTATTCCATAACTACTTCTTATCATTCCTTATCTAGGGTATGCCCCCTTATTTTGGTGTACCATACGGTAGACCAAGGCACACTTTCAGGTCTATTTCATGTTGGTGAGTTTTGTGTTGTTCCTATGTGTCATCGTTACTCATGTCGTCCGTAGGGCTCTAGACCATAAATATATATACACATATATATTTATATATATACATATATACATACACACTCTCACAAAAGTGAGTACACCCCTCACACTTTTGTAAATATTTTATTATATTTTTTCATGTGACAACACTGAAGAAATTACACTTTGCTACAATGTAAAGTGGTGTACAGCTTGTATAACAGCGTAGATCTGCTGTCCCCTCAAAATAATAGCCATTAATGTCTAAACCGCTGGCAACAAAAGTGAGTACTCCCCTAAGTGTAAATGTCCAAAGTGGGCCCAAAGTGTCAATATTTTGTGTGGCCACCATTATTTTCCAGCACTGCCTTAACCCTCTTGGGCATGGAGTTCACCAGAGCTTCACAGGTTGGCACTGGAGTCCCCTTCCACTCCTCCATGACGACATCACGGAACTGGTGGATGTTAGAGACCTTGTGCTCCTCCACCTTCCGTTTGAGGATGCCCCAGAGATGCTCAATAGAGTTTAGGTCTGGAGACATGCTTGGCCAGTCCATCACCTTTACCCTCAGCTTCTTTAGCAAGGCAGTGGTCATCTTGGAGGTGTGTTTGGGGTCGTTATGTTGGAATACTGGCCTGCAGCCCAGTCTCGGAAGGGAGGGGGGTCATGCTCTGCTTCAGTATGTCACAGTACATGTTGGCATTCATGATTCCCTCAATGAACTGTAGCTCCCCAGTGTTGGCAGCAGTCATGCAGCCCCAGACCATGACACTCCCACCACCATACTTGACTGTAGGCAAGACACACTTGTCTTTGTACTCCTCACCTGGTTGCCGCCACACATACTTGACACCATCTGAACCAAATAAGTTTATCTTGGTCTCATCAGACCACAGGGCATGGTTCCAGTAATCCATGTCCTTAGTATCCTTGTCTTCAGCAAACTGCGGGCTTTCTTGTGCAGCATTTTTAGAAGAGGCTTCCTTCTGTGACGACAGCCATGCAGACCAATTTGATGCAGTGTGCGGCGTATGGTCTGAGCACTGACAGGCCAACCCCCCATCCCTTCTACCTCTGCAGCAATGCTGGCAGCACTCTATTCCCAAAGACAACCTTTGGATATGATGCTGAGCACGTGCACTCAACCCCTTTGGTCAACCATGGCGAGGCCTGTTCTGAGTGGAACATGTCCTGTTAAAGCTCTGTATGATCTCGGCCACTGTGCTGCAGCTCAGTTTTAGGGTCTGTCAGAAACCATGAATCATACTGAGACAGAAGGACAGTTAAATCACACTTGTTTAATAATAAAAAAAGGTAAACAGAATAAACGTAGTCAAAACATAGCCAGAGTTTAGGAACCAGAACGGATAGTCAGACAAGCCAAAACGTCAGGGAGCCAGAGATGAGCCTAGTAGAACAGCAAGCAGGATCTGAAGCCAGAAGGAATGTCAGCCAAGCAAGTCTTTAACAGGAACACAGGAGAGCGTCTCTAGAAATGTGACCAAGGTGAAGGCAGAGATCATCTGGACTGGACGGCAGGACTGATGAGCAGGATATCATCAACAGATGAGTCACTGTGTAGAGATATGAGCTAGAAATTACCTGACACCTGTGCGGCCAGCTTTGAGAAGGAATGGCTGAGCCCAGCCCTGACAGTACCCCCTCAGAGGACCGCCAGGCTTGAGGGGAAAACATCTATGGAAATCACGGAGGAGGATAGGGGCATGTACCTCCGAGGATGAGACCCAAGAGCGTTCCTCCGGACCGTACCATTTCCAATGTACCAGGTATAGGGATGAGCCGAACACCCCCGGGTTAGGTTCGCACCAGAACCTTCGAACGGACCGAAAGTTTGTGCGAATTTTCGAACCCCATTCGTTACAATGGACGCGAACGTTTGAAATCAAAAGTGCTAATTATAACGGCCAATATGCATGTTAATGTCATAAAACAGGTTTGGGGACCCGGGTCCTGCCCCAGGGGACATATATCAATGCAAAAAGAACTTTTAAAAACTAACGTATATTTTCGGGAGCAGTCATTTTAATGATGCATAAAGTAAAAAAAAAAAAGTTAAATATTCCTTTAAATATGGTACCTGGGGGGTGTCTAAAGTATGCCTGTGAAGTGGCATGTGTTTCCCGTGTTTAGAACTGTCCCTGCACAAAATGACATTTGTAAAGGAAAAAAAGAAGCCATTTAAAACCGCTTGCGGCTTTAATGTCATGTCTTGTCCTGGCAATATGGCAAAAAATGGAAAAATGGCATGGCTGCAAGTAGGAGTCGTTTGCAAGTTGGATGTTTGAAAGTAGGAGCCTGTCATATATACTCTGCAGAAATTTGCCCCATTAGATGTTGGTGTAGCCACAACACTGTAAGCCCTCACAGTTACTCTTGGTGGGCACATGAATTGGCCCTGCTGTGAATTATTAGATCAAGATTTGTAATTGCATGCCCCTGTTGAACAGGGCAGAAAAATTGGGCCTTTGGTGGTGGTGGACGATGTTGCCACAAGACTGTAAGCCCTAGCAGTTACTCTTGGTGGGCGCAGGAATGGGCCCTGCTGTGAATTATTAGATCAAGATTTGTAATTGCATGCCCCTGTTGAACAGGGCAGAAAAATTGGGCCTTTGGTGGTGGTGGTAGTGGAAAGTGTTGCCACAAGACTGTAAGCCCTCACAGTTACTCTTGGTGGGCGCAGGAATGGGCCCTGCTGTGAACTATTAGATCAAGATTTGTAATTACACGCCCCTGTTAAACAGGGGCTGAAAAATTGTGCCTTAGGCACTGGTGCTGGTGCCACAACACTGCAACCCCTCACAGATACTGTACTCTGAGCACAGCAATGAGACCTGTTGCAAAGCATTGCTAAAAAAATTGTAATTACACGCCCCTGTTAAACAGGGGCTGAAAAATTGTGCCTTAGGCACTGGTGCTTGTGCCACAACACTGCAACCCTTCACAGATACTGTACTCTGAGCACAGCAATGAGACCTGTTGCAAAGCATTGCTTAAAAAATTGTAATTACACTCCCTGTTAAACAGGGGCTGAAAAATTGTGCCTTAGGCACTGGTGCTGGTGCCACAACACTGCAACCCCTCACAGATACAGTACTCTGAGCACAGCAATGAGACCTGTTGCAAAGCATTGCATAAAAAATTGTAATTACACACCCCTGTTAAACGGGCTGACAAATTGTGCCTTAGGCACTGGTGTGGTGGCACCCAGAAACAAAAATGTTCTTCCAAGCTATCAAGGAATGGATCATTGAGGAGGAGGAAGAGGGTAGTCAGTGAACATAACAGGACAGTCACTCAGCATATGCAGTCTTGAAGGGATGTGACATTATAAATTAATCAGTTAAATCCGCTTCAGGTGCCTGGTAGCTGGTGGTGATCCAAGACTGATTCATCTTTATGAAGGTCAGTCGATCAACCGAGTCGGTGGACAGGCGCACCCTGTGATCGGTGACAAATCCTCCAGCAGCACTGAATGTGCGTTCGGAAAGAACGCTGGATGCAGGACAGGCCAGTAGCTCAATTGCATACTGTGCAAGCTCTGGCCAGTGATCCATCCTCAAGACCCAGTAAGCCAGAGGATTTTCGGTGGGAAAGGTGTCCAAGTCTGACCTTGCCCCTAGGTATTCCTGCACCATGTATATCAGACGCTGGCGATGGTTGCTGGAACCGATCATACCTTGGGGCTGCGGACTAAAAAATTGTCTGAACGCATCGGTCAGACGTCCACCTTCCCCACCACTCCTTCTGCTACTGACCGAAGCCTCAGCAACTCGTCGTCCAGGACCAGGAGTTTGTAACCTCCCAGTCTCTGGGAACGCGTTGCACAGACCTTTCTGCAAGGCCTCCCTGAGATGTCTCATCCTCTGCTCCCTCTGCGACGGCAAGATAAGGTCCGCAACCTTACCCTTGTACCGTGGATCAAGAAGAGTGGCCAGCCAGTAATGGTCCCTCTCCTTGATCCGAAGAATACGAGGATCCTTCCGCAGGCTTTGCGGGATCAGGGAGGCCATGCAACGTAGGTTAGCTGAGGCATTCGGTCCGGAGTCTTCTGGGTCACTAAGGACGACATGATCGCCAGCCACCTCCTCCCAACCACGTACAAGTCCACTGGTTTGTTGGGACTGTACATCATCCCTAAAAGACTGCTGCTGCTGATGCTGAGTGCCAGGCTCCACCTCCATGCTCACACAATCCTCTTCCTCCTCCTCCTCCTCCTCCTCATCCTTTTCCTGTGTGATAGGTGGGAGAGAAGGAACACTGTCTGGATAAAGGGGGCCTTGAGAGGCAAGGAAGTCCTCCTCTTCCTGCCTCTGTTCTGCCTCAAGTGCCCTGTCAATTATCCCACGCAGCGTATGCTCCAACAGGTGGACAAGAGGTACAGTGTCACTGATGCATGCACTGTCACTGCTCACCATCCTCGTGGCCTCCTCAAATGGTGACAGGACAGTGCATGCATCCCTGATCATGCTCCACTGGCGTGGGGAAAAAAATCCAAGCTCCCCTGACCCTGTCCTGGTGCCGTACTCGCACAGGTACTCATTGATGGCCCTCTGCTGCATGTGCAGTCACTGCAGCATGGCCAACGTTGAGTTCCACCTGGTGGGCATGTCGCATATAAGGCGGTTCTTGGGCAGGTTCAACTCCTTTTGCAGCTCAGCCAGCCGAGCACTGGCATTATACGATCGTTGGAAATGCACACAGACTTTCCTGGCCTGCCTCAGGACATTCTGTAAGCCTGGGTACCTGCCCAAGAACCGCTGCACCACCAGGTTGAGGACGTGAGCCATATAGGGCACATGGGTCAGCTGCCCCTGTCGCAGGGCGGAGAGGAGGTTGGTGCCATTGTCAGAAACCACCATTCCTGGCTTAAGCTGGCATGGCGTCAACCACCTCTCGCCCTGCCCCTGCAGAGCTGCCAGAACCTCTGCCCCAGTTTGGCTCCTGTCCCCCAAACACACCAGCACAAGCACAGCATGGCATCTTTTTGCCTGCGTACTCGTGTAGCCCCTTGTATGCCTACGGAGCACCGCTGGTTCCGAGGACAGAGCACTCGAAGAGGCCATGGAGGAAGAAGAAGAGGAGGGGGTGGAGGAGAGAGGTGTGTCACAACCAGTAGTAGCATTTTGGAGGCGTGGTGGCGGAACAACCTCCAACACTACTGCACCTTGTCCTGCATCCCTCCCAGCTGCCAATATAGTGACCCAATGGGCCGTGAAAGACAGGTAACGTCCCTGTCCATGCCTGCTGGACCATGAGTCAGCGGTAATATGCACCTTACCGCTGACCGCCCTGTCCAGCGAGGCATGGACATTGCCTTCCATATGCCGGTAGAGAGCCGGAATCGCCTTCCGTGAGAAAATGTGGCGTTTGGGAACCTGCCACTGAGGAAATGCACATTGAACAAACTCACGGAAGGGGGCCGAGTCTACCAACTGAAAAGGCAGCAGTTGAAGTGCTAGAAACTTAGCCAAGCTAGCTGAAAAGGCAGCAGTTGAAGTGCTAGAAACTTAGCCAAGCTAGCATTCAACCGCAGGTCAACATATGTCTGGTCATGCTTGTGGTGCCCAAGCGGCTGATGTTTTGGCCACGCGAGATACGCTTGAGACAAATATTGCAAATAGCAGTGGTGCGATCTGATGCACTCGTCTCAAAAAAGGCCCACTTTTGTGATAACGTGCAGAGGCAGCGCCCTGCACAGGCGGAGCTCTGCGGTGTGATTCAGTTGGTGTGCTGGCCTCTAGCTGGCCTCCCGAGGGCATCCTGCCTCGTTGGACATGTGCCGCCTCCTCCTCCTCTCTCCCTTCAGGCACCCACGTGGAGTCAGTGACCTCATCATCCCCTCCCTCTTCACCACTGGAGCAAAAGTAAGCTGCAGCTGGTGGAACATGACTGCCAGATTGCTGTCCTTGAGCATCCCCTCTCTCTGCGCGCACGCTACTGCCTTTCTCTAGCTGGGTATCATCATCCGAGCCTTCAAAACGTTGGGCATCCTCCTTGAGCATGTACCCAACACTGTGCTCAAACAGTTCGGGGGACTCCTCAGGAGGACATGGTGGGTCTAGGGAAGGGTGCCTGATGATGCCATTGATTACGCGTTGGCAGCTGCTCTGCCAGTACCCTGAGCCTGGGTGAGAGAGGATGAGGAGGATGAGGAGGGCTTGGTCATCCATTCTACCAAGCCTTCGGTATAATGCGGCTCAACATGTCCAGCTGCTGAAAACAAGGACAAGCGTGTCCCATGGCCACGTGCTGATGACGATGCACGACCACGTCCACGTCCACGACCAGCACTGTTGTCTGTAGAAACAGAGCCTGCTTGCCCTGTGTTCTTGCCTCTGGACTGTCTGCCTCTCCTTGGCGGTCTTCCAGGCATTGTAGTGTGTAGTGTATATTGTGCTGGAGTCACACAGCACACACACTAACTCCTGCAGATGGCTGCCTTAGATGACAGCAACAGGGCCTTACGGCAGATAGAGGCTGCCTTAGATGACAAGAACTGGGCCTTACGGCAGATAGAGGCTGCCTTAGATGACAACAACTGGGCCTTAGGACAGATAGAGGCTGCCTTAGATGACAACCACTGGGCCTTACGGCAGATAGAGGCTGCCTTATATGACAACAACTGGGCCTTATGGCAGATAGAGAGGCTGAGGTGGTTTTATGTGTGATGTACTAACAGAGCACACACACACACAAGCTAGCTCCTGGAGATGCCTGGCTGCCTTCGATGACAACAACTGGGCCTTACGGCAAGTAGAGGCTGCCTTTATATGACAACAACTGGGCCTTATAGCAGATAGAGAGGCTGAGGTGGTTTTATGTGTGATGTACTAACAGAGCACACACACACACGCTAGCTCCTGGAGATGCCTGGCTGCCTTCGAATAACAACAAGTGGGCCTTACGGCAGATAGAGACTGCCTTATATGACAACAACAACTGGGCCTTATAGCAGATAGAGAGGCTGAGGTGGTTTTATGTGTGATGTACTAACAGAGCACACACACACACAAGCTAGCTCCTAGAGATGCCTGGCTGCCTTATATGACAACAACTGGGCCTTATAGCAGATAGAGAGGCTGAGGTGGTTTTATGTGTGATGTACTAACAGAGCACACACACAAGCTAGCTCCTGGAGATGCCTGGCTGCCTTCGATGACAACAACTGGGCCTTACGGCAGATAGAGACTGCCTTATATGACAACAACAACTGGGCCTTATAGCAGATAGAGAGGCTGAGGTGGTTTTATGTGTGATGTACTAACAGAGCACACACACACACACACAAGCTAGCTCCTAGAGATGCCTGGCTGCCTTATATGACAACAACTGGGCCTTATAGCAGATAGAGAGGCTGAGGTGGTTTTATGTGTGCTGTACTAACAGAGCACACACAAGCTAGCTCCTGGAGATGCCTGGCTGCCTTCGATGACAACAACTGGGCCTTACGGCAGATAGAGACTGCCTTATATGACAACAACTGGGCCTTATAGCAGATAGAGAGGCTGAGGTGGTTTTATGTGTGATGTACTAACAGAGCACACACACACACAAGCTAGCTCCTGGAGATGCCTGGCTGCCTTCGATGACAACAACTGGGCCTTATAGAAGATAGAGTGACTGAGGTGGTTTTATGTGTGCTGACTAGGGATGGGCCCGGTGCTCGATTCGAACCCACGTTCGAATCAAGCACCGGGCGTTCAACCCGCTCGGCGAGCCCAGAACTATTTGGGCCGTTCGCATCAAATTCGTGTGATGCCAGCGGCCCGCAATGCATTGCGGCCGGCGCAGTGCATTGCTGGCTGATGATTGGCCAAGCATGCACTGTGACCCCGCATGCTTGGCCAATCACAGCGCCGGAAACTAGGAGAGCAATAATTGGCTACAGGAAGGACACCTGTAGCCAATTAAAGCTTGATTTTCTTCTTTGCTAAACAATTTCTGACTCCTGACCTGAGTCATTAAAATCATTACTGATCATTGCTGCTGATTGCACAGAGTGTGATATTATCTGCTGCTGTGGATTAGTCTGGTGTGTGCGTTCTGTTAGTACAGCATTGCAGTAGCACCAATCGCAGTGCTGTTAGAACAGCATTGCACCCCAACTTCTGTCCCAACCTTCTGTCCCATCCCAGGCAGGGATTTATAGGAGCCATATTGTGTTTGTGTCTGCACACATAGGAGCTAGTGTGTGTGGGTTGTGAGCACACATAGGAGCTCTATTTCTTCGTCAGCACACATAGTACCTCTAGTGTGTTTGTGTCAGCACCCATAGGACCTATAGTGTGTTGTGAGCACACATAGGACCTATATTTTTTTGTCAGCACACATAGTACCTATAGTGTGTTTGTGTCAGCACCCATAGGACCTATAGTGTGTTGTGAGCACACATAGGACCTATAGTGTGTTGTGAGCACACATAGGACCTATATTTTTTTGTCAGCACACATAGTACCTATAGTGTGTTTGTGTCAGCACCCATAGGACCTATAGTGTGTTGTGAGCACACAATGGACCTATATTTTTTTGTCAGCACACATAGTACCTATAGTGTGTTTGTGTCAGCCCCCATAGGACCTATAGTGTGTTGTGAGCACACATAGGACCTATATTTTTTGTCAGCACACATAGTACCTATAGTGTGTTTGTGTCAGCACCCATAGGACCTATAGTGTGTTGTGAGCACACATAGGACCTATATTTTTTTGTCAACACACATAGTACCTATAGTGTGTTTGTGTCAGCACCCATAGGACCTATAGTGTGTTGTGAGCACACATAGGACCTATATTTTTTTGTCAGCACACATAGTACCTATAGTGTGTTTGTGTCAGCACCCATAGGACCTATAGTGTGTTGTGAGCACACATAGGACCTATATTTTTTTGGTCAACACACATAGTACCTATAGTGTGTTTGTGTCAGCACCCATAGGACCTATAGTGCGTTGTGAGCACACATAGGACCTATATTTGTTTGTCAGCACACATAGTACCTATAGTGTGTTTGTGTCAGCACCCATAGGACCTATAGTGCATTGTGAGCACACATAGGACCTATATTTTTTTGTCAGCACACATAGTACCTATAGTGTGTTTGTGTCAGCACCCATAGGACCTATAGTGTGTTGTGAGCACACATAGGACCTATATTTTTGTCAGCACACATAGTACCTATAGTGTGTTTGTGTCAGTACCCATAGGACCTATAGTGTGTTGTGAGCACACATAGGACCTATATTTTTTTGTCAGCACACATAGTACCTATAGTGTGTTTGTGTCAGCACCCATAGGACCTATAGTGTGTTGTGAGCACACATAGGACCTATATTTTTTTGTCAGGACACATAGTACCTATAGTCTGTTTGTGTCAGCACCCATAGGACCTATAGTGTGTTGTGAGCACACATAGGACCTATATTTTTTTGTCAGCACACATAGTACCTATAGTGTGTTTGTGTCAGCACCCATAGGACCTATAGTGTGTTGTGAGCACACATAGGACCTATATTTTTTTGTCAACACACATAGTACCTATAGTGTGTTTGTGTCAGCACTCATAGGACCTATAGTGTGTTGTGAGCACACTTAGGAGCTCTATTTCTTCGTCAGCACACATAGTACCTCTAGTGTGTTTGTGTCAGCACCCATAGGACCTATAGTGTGTTGTGAGCACACATAGGAGCTCTATTTCTTCGTCGGCACACATAGTACCTATAGTGTGTTTGTGTCAGCACCCATAGGACCTATAGTGTGTTGTGAGCACACATAGGACCTATATTTTTTTGTCAGCACACATAGTACCTATAGTGTGTTTGTGTCAGCACCCATAGGACCTATAGTGTGTTGTGAGCACACATAGGACCTATATTTTTTTGTCAACACACATAGTACCTATAGTGTGTTTGTGTCAGCACTCATAGGACCTATAGTGTGTTGTGAGCACACATAGGAGCTGTATTTCTTCGTCAGCACACATAGTACCTCTAGTGTGTTTGTGTCAGCACCCATAGGACCTACAGTGTGTTGTGAGCACACATAGGAGCTCTATTTTTTATACAATATACACTACCCACTACAATGGCTAGAAGACCGCCAAGGAGAGGCAGACATTCCCGAGGCAAGAACACAGGGCAAGCAGGCTCTGTTTCTAGAGACAACAGTGCTGGTCGTGGACGTGGTCGTGCATCGTCATCAGCACGTGGCCATGGGACACGCTTGTCTTTGTTTTCGGCAGCTGGACATGTTGAGCCGCATCATGCCGAAGGCTTGGTAGAATGTATGACCAAGCCCTTCTCATCCTCCTCATCCTCTCTCACCCAGGCTCAGGGTACTGGCAGAGCAGCTGCTAACGCGAACTCAATGGCATCATCAGGCACCCCTTCCCTAGACCCACCATGTCCTCCTGAGGAGTCCCCCGAACTGTTTGAGCACAGTGTTGGGTACATGCTCCAGGAGGATGCCCAACAATTTGAAGGCTCGGATGATGATACCCAGCTTGAGGAAGGCAGTAGTGTGCGCGCAGAGAGAGGGGATGCTGAAGGACAGCAATCTGGCAGTAATGTTCCACCAGCTGCAGCTTACTGCCAGATTTGCTCTAGTGGTGAAGAGGGAGGGGATGATGAGGTCACTGACTCCACGTGGATGCCTGAAGGGAGAGAGGAGGAGGAGGAGGATGTGGCGGCACATGTCCAACGAGGCAGGATGCCCCCTGGAGGCCAGCTAGAGGCCAGCACACTAACTGAATCACACCGCAGAGCTCCGCCTGTGCAGGGCGCTGCCTCTGCACGTTATCACAAAAGTGGGCCTTTTTTGAGACGAGTGCATCAGATCGCACCACTGCTATTTGCAATATTTGTCTCAAGCGTATCTCGCGTGGCCAAAACATCAGCCGCTTGGGCACCACAAGCATGACCAGACATATGTCGACCTGCCATGCAGCTCGTTGGCAAGCGCACATTAAAGACCCACACCAAAGAACAAAGCGGACCTCTCCTTGCTCCTCATCAGCTGGGATCTCCATCCCCACTATATCTTCAGTCCTCTCTGAAAGCTGCTCTGAGAGGACTGAAGGTGTAGAATTAGGTGTGTCACAACCAAGTACTTGCAGTACGCCGACGTCCGATTGTAGCAGGCAAATTTCCCTGCCCCAGCTGCTGGAGCGTCGAAAGAAGTATACTCCCAGCCATCCACATGCCCAGCGGTTGAATGCTAGCTTGGCTAAATTGCTAGCACTTCAACTGCTGCCTTTGCAGTTGGTAGACTCGGCCCCCTTCCGTGAGTTTGTTCAATGTGCGGTTCCTCAGTGGCAGGTTCCCAAACGCCACTTTTTCTCACGGAAGGCGATTCCGTCTCTCTACCGGCATGTGGAAGGCAATGTCCATGCCTCGCTGGACAGGGCGGTCAGCGGTAAGGTGCATATTACCACTGACTCATGGTCCAGCAGGCATGGACAGGGACGTTATCTGTCTTTCACGGCCCATTGGGTCACTCTATTGGCAGCTGGGAGGGATGCAGGACAAGGTGCAGTAGTGTTGGAGGTTGTTCCGCCACCACGCCTCCAAAATGCTACTACTGGTTGTGACACACCTCTCTCCTCCACCCCCTCCTCTTCTTCTTCCTCCATGGCCTCTTTGAGTGCTCTGTCCTCGGAACCAGCGGTGCTCTGTAGGCGTACAAGGGGCTACGCGAGTACGCAGGCAAAAAGATGCCATGCCGTGCTTGCGCTGGTGTGTTTGGGGGACAGGAGCCACACTGGGGCAGAGGTTCTGGCAGCTCTGCAGGGGCAGGCCGAGAGGTGGTTGACGCCACGCCAGCTTAAGCCAGGAATGGTGGTTTCTGACAATGGCACCAACCTCCTCTCCGCCCTGCGACAGGGGCAGCTCACCCATGTGCCCTGTATGGCTCACGTCCTCAACCTGGTGGTGCAGCGGTTCTTGGGCAGGTACCCAGGCTTACAGGATGTCCTGAGGCAGGCCAGGAAAGTCTGTGTGCATTTCCAACGATCGTATAATGCCAGTGCTCGGCTGGCTGAGCTGCAAAAGGAGCTGAACCTGCCCAAGAACCGCCTAATATGTGACATGCCCACCAGGTGGAACTCAACGTTGGTCATGCTGCAGCGACTGCACACGCAGCAGAGGGCCATCAATGAGTACCTTTGCGACTACGGCACCAGGACAGGGTCAGGGGAGCTTGGCTTTTTTTCCCCACGCCAGTGGAGCATGATCAGGGATGCATGCACTGTCCTGTCACCATTTGAGGAGGCCACGAGGATGGTGAGCAGTGACAGTGCATGCATCAGTGACACTGTACCTCTTGTCCACCTGTTGGAGCATACGCTGCGTGGGATAATGGACAGGGCACTTGAGGCAGAACAGAGGCAGGAAGAGGAGGAATTCCTTGCCTCTCAAGGCCCCCTTTATCCAGACAGTGTTCCTTCTGTCCCACCCATCACACAGGAAGAGGATGAGGAGGAGGAGGAGGATTGTGTGAGCATGGAGGTGGAGCCTGGCACTCAGCATCAGCGCAGCAGTCTTTTAGGGATGATGTACAGTCCCAACAAACCAGTGGACTTGTACGTGGCTGGGAGAAGGTGGCTGGCGATCATGTCGTCCTCAGTGACCCAGAAGACTCCGGACCGAATGCCTCAGCTAACCTACGTCGCATGGCCTCCCTGATCCTGCAAAGCCTGCGGAAGGATCCTCGTATTCTTCGGATCAAGGAGAGGGACCATTACTGGCTGGCCACTCTCCTTGATCCACGGTACAAGGGTAAGGTTGCGGACCTTATCTTGCCGTCGCAGAGGGAGCAGAGGATGAGACATCTCAAGGAGGCCTTGCAGAAAGGTCTGTGCAATGCGTTCCCAGAAACTGGGAGGTTACAAACTCCTGGTCCTGGACGACGAGTTGCTGAGGCTTCGGTCAGTAGCAGAAGGAGCGGTGGGGAAGGTGGAAGTCTGACCGATGCGTTCAGACAATTTTTTAGTCCGCAGCCCCAAGGTATGATCGGTTCCAGCAACCATCGCCAGCTTCTGATATACATGGTGCAGGAATACCTAGGGGCAAGGTCAGACTTGGACACCTTTCCCACCGAAAATCCTCTGGCTTACTGGGTCTTGAGGATGGATCACTGGCCAGAGCTTGCACAGTATGCAATTGAGATACTGGCCTGTCCTGCATCCAGCGTTCTTTCCGAACGCACATTCAGTGCTGCTGGAGGATTTGTCACCGATCACAGGGTGCGCCTGTCCACCGACTCGGTTGATCGACTGACCTTCATAAAAATGAATCAGTCTTGGATCACCACCAGCTACCAGGCACCTGAAGCGGATATAACTGAATAATTTATAATGTCACATCCCTTCAAGACTGCCTATGCTGATGCTGAGTGACTGTCCTGTTATGTTCACTGACTATCCTCTTCCTCCTCCTCAATGATCCATTCCTTGATAGCTTGGAAGAACATTTTTGTTTCTGGGTGCCACCACACCAGTGCCTAAGGCACAATTTTTCAGTCCCTGTATAACAGGGGCGTGTAATTACATTTTTTTTTAAAAAAATGCTTCGCAACAGGTGTGACTGCTGTGCTCCAAGTACAGTATCTGTGAGGGGTTGCAGTGTTGTGGCACCAGCACCAGTGCCTAAGGCACAATTTTTCAGCCCCTGTTGGGGCGTGTAATTACAATTTTTAGGCAATGCTTTGCAACAGGTCTCATTGCTGTGCTCAGAGTACAGTATCTGTGAGGGGTTGCAGTGTTGTGGCACCAGCACCAATGCCTAAGGCACAATTTTTCAGCCCCTGTTTAACAGGGGCGTGTAATTACAATTTTTTAAGCAATGCTTCGCAACACGTCTGACTGCTGTGCTCCAAGTACAGTATCTGTGAGGGGTTGCAGTGTTGTGGCACCAGCACCAGTGCCTAAGGCACAATTTTTCAGCCCCTGTTGGGGCGTGTAATTACAATTTTTAGGCAATGCTTTGCAACAGGTCTCATTGCTGTGCTCAGAGTACAGTATCTGTGAGGGGTTGCAGTGTTGTGGCACCAGCACCAATGCCTAAGGCACAATTTTTCAGCCCCTGTTTAACAGGGGCGTGTAATTACAATTTTTTTTAAGCAATGCTTCGCAACACGTCTGACTGCTGTGCTCCAAGTACAGTATCTGTGAGGGGTTGCAGTGTTGTGGCACCAGCACCAGTGCCTAAGGCCCAATTTTTCTGCCCTGTTCAACAGGTGCATGCAATTACAAATCTTGATCTAATAACTCACAGCAGGGCCCATTCCTGCGCCCACCAAGAGTAACTGTGAGGGCTTACAGTCTTGTGGCAACACCGTCCACCACCACCACCACCACCAAAGGCCTAATTTTTCTGCCCTGTTCAACAGGTGCATGCAATTACAAATCTTGATCTAATAACTCACAGCAGGGCCCATTCCTGTGCCCACCAAGAGTAACTGTGAGGGCTTACAGTCTTGTGGCAACACTGTCCACCACCACCACCAAAGGCCCAATTTTTCTGCCCTGTTCAACAGGTGCATGCAATTACAAATCTTTATCTAATAACTCACAGCAGGGACCATCCCTGCGCCCACCAAGAGTAACTGTGAGGGCTTACAGTCTTGTGGCAACACCGTCCACCACCACCACCACCACCAAAGGCCCAATTTTTCTGCCCTGTTCAACAGGTGCATGCAATTACAAATCTTGATCTAATAACTCACAGCAGGGCCCATTCCTGTGCCCACCAAGAGTAACTGTGAGGGCTTACAGTCTTGTGGCAACACCGTCCACCACCACCACCACCACCAAAGGCCCAATTTTTCTGCCCTGTTCAACAGGTGCATGCAATTACAAATCTTGATCTAATAACTCACAGCAGGGACCATTCCTGTGCCCACCAAGAGTAACTGTGAGGGCTTACAGTCTTGTGGCAACACCGTCCACCACCACCACCAAAGGCCCAATTTTTCTGCCCTGTTCAACAGGTGCATGCAATTACAAATCTTGATCTAATAACTCACAGCAGGGCCCATTCCTGTGCCCACCAAGAGTAACTGTGAGGGCTTACAGTCTTGTGGCAACACCGTCCACCACCACCACCAAAGGCCCAATTTTTCTGCCCTGTTCAACAGGTGCATGCATTTACAAATCTTGGTCTAATAACTCACAGCAGGGCCCATTCCTGTGCCCACAAAGAGTAACTGTGAGGTCTTACAGTCTTGTGGCAACACCGTCCACCACCACCACCAAAGGCCCAATTTTTCTGCCCTGTTCAACAGGTGCATGCAATTACAAATCTTGATCTAATAACTCACAGCATGGACCATTCCTGCGCCCACCAAGACTAACTGTGAGGGCTTACAGTCTTGTGGCAACACCGTCCACCACCACCAAAGGCCCAATTTTTCTGCCCTGTTCAACAGGTGCATGCAATTACAAATCTTGATCTAATAACTCACAGCAGGGCCCATTCCTGTGCCCACCAAGAGTAACTGTGAGGGCTTACAGTCTTGTGGCTACACCAACATCTAATGGGGCAAATTTCTGCAGAGTATATACGGCAGGCCCCTACTTTCAAACATCCAACTTACAAACGACTCCTACTTGCAAACGGAAAGAGAAAACAGGAAGTGAGAGGAAATCTACCCCTAGGAAGGGAAATTCGATCCTGTTAGATTTAATTTGGGGAAAAGGTATCTCCTCTCTACTGATGCTTTATCACCAATCCTTGTTTCAATTAAAACCCCACTTTTCCAAAAACATTTGTCATTGGGACGGAAAGTGAGGTGAAATGTTCTGAACAGATGTGCAAAGACAGCAAATGTTACAGGGGTGATAACCCCTCCCTATGTTCTCCAAAAAGCTTAAAAATAGATTTTTTGGGGATGGAGCTACACTTCATAATGTACCTGTTCAGATTCTACTTAAGAACAAACCTACAGTCCCTCTCTTGTTTGCACCACCTATATACTGCTGTTCAGAGTATATAGGGTTGTAGGTATAGGGTTTTATTTTGGGCGCGGGGTCCCCCTTAATATCCATAATATCCATACAAGACCCAAAGGGGCTGGGGGGGGGGGGGGGGTGATGGGGTAGCCATGCCATTTTTCTCAAGGATTTTCAGCCATATGGCCAGGACAAGACATGACATTAAACCCGCAAGTGGTTTTAAATGGCTTCTTTTTTTCCTTTACAAATGTCATTTTGTGCAGGGACAGTTTTAAACACGGGAAACACATGCCACTTCACAGGCATACTTTAGACACCCCCCAGGTACCACATTTAAAGGAAAATTTCACTTTTTTCTTTCACTTTATGCATCATTAAAATGACTGCTCCCGAAAAAACTTTAGTTTTTTAAAAGTTCTTTTTGCATTGATATATGTCCCCTGGGGCAGGACCCGGGTCCCCAAACCTGTTTTATGACATTAACATGCATATTGGCCATTGTAATTAGCAATTTTGATTTTGAACGTTCGCGTCCATTGTAACGAATAGGGTTCGAAAATTCGCGCAAACTTTCGGTCCGTTCGAAGGTTCTGGTGCGAACTGAACCCGGGGGTGTTCGGCTCATCCCTAGTGCTGACACACACACTAGCTCCTATAAATCCCTGCCTGCCTTAGATCACAATAGGACAGAAGGTAATACTGCAATGCTGTACTAACAGCATAGGCCAGAAGGTGCTACTGCAATGCTGTACTAACAGCACGCACACACCAGACTAATCCCCAGAATCACAGCAGTTAGACTCAGCAGCAGATAATGTCACCACTCAGCAGCAGTGCAATCAGCAGAATAAATATATATTCTCTAATGATCAGTATTCACTTCAGTAGTAATGATAATGAATCAGCATCAGCATCAGCATCAGCAGTCTGCTCTGCCTATATCAGAATCAAAGCCGGAAAACATGTGCACTAGGCCGATGGCGCGGCGGCCTTTTATACAGTGGGGCGTGTACTAAAGCCCCTGAGCTATAATTGGCTACAGGCATCCTGCCTGTAGCCAATTATTACTCTCCTCGCTGCCGGCGCTGTGATTGGACAAGCATGCGGGGTCACAGTGCATGCTTGGCCAATCATCAGCCAGCAATGCACTGCGCCTGGCGCAATGAACTGCGGGCCGCTCGCATCACACGAATGTGATGAGAATGGCCCAAATAGTTCTGGGCTCGCCGAGCGGGTGAACGCCCGGTGCTCGATTCGAACGTGGGTTTGAAATCGAACACCGGGCCCATCCATAACCAGGTACTGTATGCGCCTACGGGAGTCAACAATGGACTGTACTTCATACTCCTCATGGTTATCAACCTGTACAGGGTGAGGACAAGGCACCAAGGTGGTAAAGCGGTTGCAGGCCAAAGGTTTTATTAAAGAGACATGAAATACATTTGAAATACGCATATTAGAAGGAAGGTCTAATGCGTAAGCCACTGGGCTAATCCTGCAAAGAATACGTAAAGGCCCAATAAACTGAGGTGCGAACTTAAGAGAGGGAACATGAAGTCAGAGGTTGTGAGATGACAGCCAGACCCTGTCCCCAACCTGATATGAAAAGGCGCAGTCAGGTGTCTGCCGTCAGCATGGAGTATCATTAGCATGCTGCAAAGCCTCCTGGACTTGTTCCCAAGTGAAACGAAGACCACAGAGATGCTCCTCTAATGCAGGAATACTCTGCGGAACAAATGAGTCGGGCAACATGGAAGGTTGGAAACCATAGTTCTCCATAAACGGGGACAAATTGGGAAGCAGAATTCAAGGCACTATTGTGAGCAAACTCCGCCCGCGGTAAGAGGTCTGACCAGTTGTTATGATGGTCAGATATATAGCAACGTAGGAATTGCTCCAAGGACTGATTTGCTCGTTCTGCAGCCCCATTGGATTGCAGGTGATACGCAGAGGAGAAAGCAAGCTGAATTCCCAACATTGCACAAAAGGCTCGCCAGAACCGGGACACAAACTGACTACCCCTGTCCGAGACAATCACCTTAGGTAGCCCATGTAAGCGAAAGATCTCACGAGCAAAAATGGAAGCCAGTTCCTTAGAAATGGGCAACTTCTTAAGTGGAAACCAATGGGACATTTTCAATGAACCGGTAAACCACCATAAGGATAACTGTGTTGCCCTGGGAGTTGGGTAACTCCACAATGAAATCCATAGACAGGTGGGTCCAGGGCCTCTCTCCATTGGGTATGGTTTGTAGGAGGCCCACTGGAAGGTGTCGTGGAGTCTAAAGCCTCGTAGACACGATCATATTGTTGGCCAACAAAGCATCAGACTTTTGACCGAAGGGCATGTGCCTGGATTTTGTCTTGCATACTAACGGCACACAATTGTCGGCCAACAAACACGAACATAGTGGCGTACTATGTGGAATTTCAGCTCTTGAGCGCCACCCCTTGGGCACCTTCTGCTAATGTCGTGTTTGGTGAGCATTGATTCCGAGCATGCGAGTTTGTACTTTAGACTTTTGTGTGACGGACTTGTGTACACACAATACGAAAATCTGACAACAGACCGTTGACCGGCGAAATTTTACTAGCCTGCCATCCAACATTGGGTTGGCGGAAATTTGGCAGTCTGTCATCACACAATTCCCTGCCAAAACACACAGAACAGTCAACTATGAATGCGTTTACATCAGCACGTAGTCTAGGCCACCAGAATTGTTGGGAAATGGCCCAAAAGAATTGATTCTTCCCAGGGTGGTCAGCAGCCTTGGGAGAATGGTAAGTCTGAATAGGGATGAGTCAAGGATGAGTCAAACACCCCCCCCCCCGGTTCGGTTCGCACCAGAACCTGCGAACGTTAGAACCCTATTAAATACAATGGACGCGAATATTCAAAATCTAAAGTGCTAATTTTAATGGCTAATATGCATGTTATTGTTCTAAAAAGGGTTTGGGGACCCGGTTCTGCCCCAGGAGACATGTATCAATGCAAAAAGAAGTTTTAAAAACGTCCGTTCTTACATCACTGGGGAAGCCTGGGTTTCCCCAGTGACGTACGGGTGACCCCGCCCCCCTCTGATGTAACGCAGGTTTGTGTTCCGAAGAGACCACCCATCGCTGGATAGCAAGAGTGGATTACCACCGCTGGAATCTTTTTTTTATTTTTTTTTTTTTTTAATAAAGGACTTTTCCCAACGGTGTCAGTTTGTTTTTTAACTATTTTTTACACTTTCTTTGTGAAATGGTAGGGGTAATTTTGTACCCCCTTACCATTTTAAACAGGGGGGGCCAGGATCTGGGGGTCCCCTTGTTAAAGGGGGCTTCCAGATTCTGATAAGCCACCCGTCCGCAGACCCCCACAACCACCGGCCAGGGTTGTGGGGAAGAGACCCTTCTCCTCATCAACATGGGGACATGGTGCTTTGAGGGGTCACAGACCCCCAAAGCATCCTCCCAATGTTGAGGGCATGTGGCTTGGTACGGTTCAGGAGGGGGGGCGCTATCTCGTCCCCCCTCTTTTCCTGTGGCCTGCCAGGTTGCGTGCTCGGATAAGGGTCTGGTATGTCCTTTTTTTTAAATTTGGCGTGGAGTTCCCCTTAAAATCCATGCCCGACCTGAAGGGTCTGGTAATTAAATTTGGGGGGAACCCCACGCATTTTTTTTTTTTTTTTATCAATGATTTTCAATGACTGTTTTAGCCGCGAGTGATTTTAAATAACTTTTTTTCCTGCAAAAATTACACTTTGTGCAGGGACAGTTCTAAGCACGGGAAACATGTGCCCCTTTACATGCATACTATAGACACCCCCCAGGTACGAAATTTAAAGGAATATTACACTTTTATTGTTTCACTTTAAGCATTATTAAAATCACTGCTCCTGAAAAAACGTCAGTTTTTAAAACTTTTTTTTGCATTGATACATGTCCCCTGGGGCAGGACCAAGGTCCCCAAACACTTTTAATGACAATAACTTGCATATAAGCTTTTAAAATTAGCACTTTAGATTTCTCCCATAGACTTTTACAGGGTGCTCGCGGCTTTTGACTTTTGGCTTGACGCGAACACCCCAAATTGTTCGCTGTTCGGTGAACAGGCGAACAGGCAATGTTCGAGTCGAACATGAGTTCGATTTGAACTCGAAGCTCATCCCTACTGTTAAACAGGGGCTGAAAAATTGGGCCTTAGGCACTGGTGCTGGTGCCACAACACTGCAACCCCTCACAGATACTGTACTTGGAGCACAGCAATAAGCCCTGTTGCAAAGTATTGCATCAAAAATTGTAATTACACGCCCCTGTTAAACAGGGGCTGAAAAAATGGGCCTTAGGCACTGGTGCTGGTGCCACAACACTGCAACCTCTCCCATATACTCTAGTTGGAGTGCAGGAATGAGCCCTGCTGCAAAGCATTGCATAAAAAATTGTAATTGCATGCCGCTGTTAAATCTTCCAAGCTATCATCAGGATCATTGAGGAGGAAGAGGATAGTCAGTCAACATAACAGGACAGTCACGCAGCATCAGCATTGGCAGTCTTGAAGGGATGTGACATTTCAAAATAAATAGAGTTGAGCGGACACCTGGATGTTCGGGTTCGGCGGGTTCAGCCGAACTGCGGAAAAAAGTCCGGGTTCGGGACCGAACTTGACCCGAACTTGACCCTGAACTCCGAACCCCATTGAAGTCAATGGGACCCGGACTTTTGAACACTAAAATGGCTGTAAAAAAAGTCATGGAAAGGGCTAGAGGGCTGCAAATGGCAACAAAATGTTGTTAAGAGCATGGCAAGTGATCTACAAACAAATGTGGATAGGGAAATAACTTAAAATAACATAAAAAAATTAAAAATAAAAATAAAATGCTGGAGGTCCCCTTCTCAGCACAAGAGGTACAGGAAGTCATTAAGAACCTCAGAAACTCAACGGCACGATGCCGCACATATGGTGGGAATACCACAGAATACGCACTTTCTGGAAAAAATTATTCAATTTAATGGATAAGATAGTGGGAAAATAAAATACTTGGAAATTAAAAAAAATTAAAAAATTATAATCTTGACCTAGGAGGACGAAATTCAAATGGAGTAGGAGGTTGAGGTGGCGGTGGATGTGGCGGTGTAGGTGGAAGCGGCGGTGGAGGAGGACGAGGTAGCCAACACGGGTTCAAAAATACAACAATGGCTGGGTAAGGCTAGTGGTGAATGATGTGTCGAATTCTGTCCCCCGTCGCATAGTGTCCGCCCTGTACTGCGCTTGCTCAGTACGTAGGACAAGGGGATTTTGAAACTCTCCGAAGACGATGCGCGGTGACTCCAGGTTCAAGCCACATCATCCGAGGTTGAAGCCTAGCCAAGCGAGCCCGTGAGGGGCCCTGTTAATATGTGCTACCGTATGTCCACTTGGATGGTCGGGCTTGAACCTGCACTCACTGCGCAGGCAACGTTCATCTTTGGAGATTTTGTGAATCTCCTTGTCCTCCGTACTGCGCAAGCACTGCACCTGCGCAGTAAGTGGCCGGACACTATCCGATAGCAAGACAGTTTTCGTCAGAACACCGGTATATGTGTCTATTTTGCACAAGGTACGGCCAAGTCCTGTGGGATCCATGCCTGGTTCATTTTAATGAACGTGAGCTTGTCCACATTGGCTCTGGACAGGCGGCTGCGCTTGTCTGTGATAACGCCCCCTGCCGTGCTAAATACACGTTCAGATAATACACTGGCGGCAGGGCAGGCCAGCACCTCTAAGGCGTAAAGGGCAAGCTCAGGCCATGTGCCCAATTTGGAGACCCAGAACTTGAAGGGGGCAGACCCGTCATGCAGTACGTGTAGGCGTGTGCACACATACTGCTCCACCATGTTGGTGAAATGCTGCCTCCTTCTAAGATGTTCCAACTCAGCTGGTGGTGCTGGTTGTTGTGGCGTGCTGACAAAGCTTTTCCACATTCCAGGCCATGCTAACCCTGCCTTCCGAGGTGCTGGCGGTGCCCCGGCTGCGTTGGCGACCTCTTCCTCCTGCTCTGCCTTCGCCTTGTGCTTCCACCGTACCCCCGCTTCCAAGTGGGAATGCCACCAGCAGCGTGTCTACCAGCGTGCGCTTGTACTCGCGCATCTTACGATCACGCTCCAGTGAGGTAATTAAGGACGGCACGCTGTCCTTGTAACGGGGATCCAGCAGGGTGGCCACCCAATAATCAGCACCAGTTAAAATGTGGGCAACTGGGCGGTCGTTGCGGAGACACTGCAGCATGTAATCGCTCATGTGTGCCAGGCTGCCCAGAGGCAAGGAAAAGCTGTCCTCTATGGGAGGCGTATCGCCTGTGTCCTCTGTATCCCCCCAGCCATGCACCAGTGATGGACATGAGCTGGTCTGGGTGCCACCCTGCTGTGAACATGGTTCCTCCTCCTCCATCTCCTCCTCATCCTCCACCTCGTCATCCTCCAGAACTGTGCCCTTGCTGCCAAACAATTGTGTACGTGGCGCTTGTTGGTGCAGGAACCCACCCTCGTAGCCACTTGTAAATGACTGCCCTGAAAGCCTTGGAAATGAACCCTCTTCCTCCTCCTCCTCCTCCTGTGCCACATCCTCTTCCATCATCGCCTGAAGAGTTTTTTTTAAGGAGGTATAGAACTGGGATAGTAATGCTGAGAACGGCGTCATCGGCACTGGCCATGTTGGTGGAGTACTCGAAACAACGCAACAAGGCACACAGGTCTCGCATGGAGGCCCAATTATTGGCGGTGAAGTGGTGCTTTTCCTCAGAGCGACTCACGCGTGCGTGCTGCAGCTGAATCTCCACTATCGCCTGCTGCTGCTCGCACAGTCTGGCAAGCATGTGCAAGGTGGAGTTCCACCTTGTGGGCACGTCACATATGAGATGGTGAGCAGGAAGGCTGAAGTTACGCTGCAGCGCTGACAGGCGAGCAGCAGCAGGGTGAGAACGCCCTTTCTGCAGCAGCTCTGGCATATCGGGGTAATTCTTAAGGAACCTCTGGACCACCAAGTTCAGCACATGCGCCAGGCAAGGGATGTGCGTCAAACCGGCAAGGCCCAGAGCTGCTACGAGATTTCGCCCATTATCGCACACCACCAGGCCGGGCTTGAGGCTCACTGCCACCAACCACTCATCGGTCTGTTGTTCCATGTCCCTCCACAACTCCTGCGCGGTGTGGGGTTTTTCCCCCAAACAGGAAAGTTTTAAAACTGCCTGCTGTCGTTTAGCCCTGGCTGTGCTGAAGTCGGTGGTGAAGGTGTTATGCTGACTGGATGAGGAGGCGGTAGAGGATGAGGAGGCGGAGTAGGAGGAGTTAGCAACAGGAGGCAAACTGAAGTGCCCTGCAATCCTCGGTGGTGGAAGGACATGCGCCAAACTGCTATCCGCCTCAGGCCCAGCCGCCACTACATTTACCCAGTGTGCTGTTAGGGAGATATAACGTCCCTGACCGTGCTTACTGGTCCACGCATCCGTAGTTAGGTGGACCTTGCCACAGATGGCGTTGCGCAGTGCACACCTGATTTTGTCCCCCACTTGGTTGTGCAGGGAAGGGATAGCTCGTCTGGAAAAGTAGTGGTGGCTGGGCACGACGTACTGTGGGACAGCCAATGACATCAGCCTTTTAAAACTCTGCGTCTCCACCAGACGGAATGACAGCATTTCAAAGGCGAGGAATTTTGAAATGCTGGCATTCAGGGCCAGGGATCGCGGGTGGCTAGGGGGGTACTTCCTCTTCTGCTCCAGTGTTTGGGAAATATAGAGCTGAACGCTTCCATGGGACATTGTGGAGATGGTTGGTGACCCAGGTGGTAGTGTTGCTGGCAGATCCTCTGTTTGCGGGTTGGCAGGTGTCACTGTCACTACAGAGGTGGATGAAGAGGCCGAGACTGCAGCAGAAAAGGAAGCAGGAGGAGCCAGAGACCTTTCTTGGTTTTTGCGGTGTCTACTCCACTGCATCTCGTGCTTTGCACTTAGATGCCTGGTCATGCAGGTTGTGCTCAGGTTGAGAACATTTATGCCTCGCTTCAAGCTCTGATTGCACAGCGTGCAAACCACTCGGATCTTGTCATCAGCACATTGTCTGAAGAACTGCCATGCTAGGGAACTCCTTGGACCTGGCTTTGGTGTGCTTGGTCCCTTGCTGCGTTGGGCAGTAGCAGACGTACTCTCTAGGGGACGGATGCTCTGCTTTTGCACCCTGCTCCCTCTTCTGCTGTGCTGGTGGCTCTGTGCGACCACCGCCTCTTCCTCTGAACTACACTGGTCACCTGCATGACGTTGATTCCATGTGGGGTCAAGGACCTCATCGTCCTCCACATCATCTACCACCCAGTCTTCACCCCTGCCCTCCTTGTCGGTCTGCACAATGGCGAAAGCAGCAGCAGTTGGCACCTGTGTTTCGTCATCATCCGAGACGTGCTGCGATGGTCCTCCCATGTACTCATTATGAAACATAAGTGGTTGGGCATCGGTGCACACAATCTCTTCCACTTCTGGGGCAGGGCTAGGTGGATGGCCCTGGGAAACCCTGCTAACAGAGTCAACAAAAAGCAGAAGAGACTGCTGCATGATTTGGGGCTCAGACTGATTGGCTGATTTGCAAGGGGGTGAGGTGAAAGACTGATGGACATCGGCTGCAGGTGCCAACTCTGAACTTTCATCAGGAGACTGGGTGGGAGACAATGTGAAGGAACCGGAGGCACTGTCAGTAACCCAATCTACTATCGCCTGTACTTGTCCTGGCCTCAACATTCGTACAGCCTCATTAGGCGCGCCAAAATACCGCTGCAGGCTCTGTTGCCTACTCGCACCTGAGGAAGGTGTTTCACTAGTGCGTGTAGCTGGCACAGATTGACCACGTCCTCTCTCTGCAACAGGAGTGCCACCAGCAGCACCACGACGCGGGCCACGTCCCCTTTTTGATGATCTCCTCATATTTTCAAAATTTATGATCTCGCCCTAAATGGGTGTTTTTGTCAATAGCAGAATACACGTACAGTGTCTAAAGCGTTTATGAACACGCAGAAAATGCTATTGGGAAGAAAAAAAACACTGCAAAATTAAATTTTTTTGCAATGTTTTTCCAATATCAGAATACACGGATAGTGTCTAAAGCGTTTATGAAAACGCAGAAAATGCTATTGGGAAAAAAAAACCACAGCAAAATTTAATTTTATTGCAATGTTTTTCCAATATCAGAATACACGGACAGTATCTAAAGCGTTTATGAAAACGCAGAAAATGCTATTGGGAAAAATAAAACACTGCAAAATTTAATTTTTTTGCAATGTTTTTCCAATATTAGAATAAACGGATAGTGTCTAAAACGTTTATGAAAACGCAGAAAATGCTATTGGGAAAAAAAAAACACTGCAAAATTAAATTTTTTTGCAATGCTTTTCCAATATCAGAATGAACGGATAGTGTCTAATGCGTTTATGAAAACGCAGAAAATGCTATTGGGAAAAAAAAAAAACACTGCAAAATTAAATTTCCTGACAGACTCCATGGCAGCCTACGTGTGGGTTAACCCCGCCTCCTCTCCAATGCTATAGGACCCCATTACCATAAAAGAACACTCACCACTCCATACTGTGTTCCTTTTTTGTCCTCCTCCTATGGACCTTCACATTCCGTTCGCGTCCGGTAGGATTTCGGTTTTTCGTTCCTGAAGAAGCATACCTGTGCGGTGCAAAGCTCTGTGCTCAGCCATGGGCGGGCGAGTAAGCTTTTTTGAGGCTGGATGTCCTTCTCCCCCAGAACGGGGTGGTTTTGCCTCTGTATGCTCGTGGATGCACAAGGACGTTGGACGGATGGCATCGGCGGCTGGCAAGGTCTGCACCGTTATTTATGGCTCTATGGCTCCATGGCAGTAATATTTGTTTTATGTGTTTTCCCTGGCGTCTAGTGTACTTTCCCCCCTGGATGGCGGCTGGAGCGCTCCTGCGTTCCAGCTCGCCGTACGATTTCCGGGTTCCCAGCCGCTTCGGCGGTCTGCGCATGCGCACCAGCCTCTGGCGAAATCGAGGCCTGGTTCGCGCGTGCGCGGTCTGAAGGTCGCGCATGCGCAGTACGGCTTTTCCCACGGCGCAGGTGCGTGGTGGAGGAGCGGTGACGTCACGGGCGGGGAATTTAAATTCAGGGCTGCTGCTGCAGTCCTGTCTGGGTTTCCAGGATATTGGAAGCAGCAAGCCCGTTCCCCAGCCCAAAACGAACTTTTTGGCTACTACAAGGTCAGTGCGTGTTACTTTTTATGCTGTTTGAAAAAAAAAAAAAAAAAAAAAGAAAAAGAGAAGGAATTTTTTCTGAAGTATATGCATATATTTAAAAATTTGTGGAGGAATTCTTTTGTGATTATTCTTTCAAATGTAATGTAATGGCAATGCCTTCTCATGCTTTCATGTGTAGATATATATATTGAATATATGGTGTTTTTAAAAAAAAAAAAAAAAAAGAGAGGTGTTGGCACGCATTGTCCTTGCTAGTTCTTTTTTTGCCGGTTTGTTGCTTAGGGTATTTTTCTCTTACAGACTGCAGTATTCATTTTGTGACGCCCGTCGTCCACAGATTATGGACAATTCACCGCCTTTTAGTGGCCAGCCCTTACGCACTAGGTATGTGCTGGTAAGGGAGGGGTTGAGGTACAACTGTATTGCTCGTTTGCATTTTTTGATGCCAATGTTTCCCCCCCCCCCCCCCACCCTGTTTGTGCTTCAGCCCTTCCAGACCGGATTCGCAGGATAGAGACCTTGCCAGGCCACAACAAAAGCAATCTTCCAGATCCAAGCAAGGATCCTCGCATGGGTCCCATCATCAGAGGAGAAGTTCTCATTCCTCCTCCAGACACCGCTCCCACCGCCATGATGAACGCCCGAAGTACAGAACGTGCTGGGGCTGTAGGACACGAGTCCCGGATGGCAAGTCATTATGTGACAGATGTTTTGCCAAGGCGGTCGGGGAAAAAGACACGGAAAACCAGCGCATGGAGTCCCTGGTAAAACGTGTTGTACAGCAGTCGCTTAAGGACATGGTGGTCCCTCACACGTTGAGCCAATCAACGTCGGCGTCTGGTCCCCAGGCTGATGAACCCCGTGACGATCCGGGTACGTCCCAGCCCTACGAAGCTTCTGGTGAGTCCTCTGGAGAAGAGTTCCCGGACGAGGAGATCGGGGGCTTTGATTTCGCCATGGTCTCGCCACTGATTAAGGCAATTAAAGAAGCCCTCAAGTGGGAAGAAGCGTCTACTCCCCCAGCCAAACAGAAGAAGTTTTTCAAGCAGCTGGGTAAAGAGCGGCCGAACTTCCCTCTACTCACAGAATTGAAAGATGTGATAGAGGAAGAGTGGAGCAGGGTGGATAGGAAATCCTCCATGACTACCAAGACTTCCAGGCTGTACCCCTTTAAGATGGAAGAGGTGAAGCATCTGGAGAACGCTCCGCTTGTGGATGCAGCATTGATGCGCCTGGCCAAGCATGTCACCCTCCCGATGGAGGACTCCGTTTCCTTTAAGGATGGTCTGGAGAGGAAGATCGACCAGGACCTCAAAAGGATCTACGGTCTTGCCGGAATGGCCTGTAAGCCTGTCTTAGCCCTAGCGGCTATGTCCAAAGCCATGGAGGCATGGACTGAAAATGTGGACTCCTTCCTGAATAGCGTGTCGGCCGAACTGGCCAGGAGTTCAGCAGCAGCAGAACTAAAACTCGCAGCAGTCTTTCTGGGGGAGGCTTCCATCGACTTGATTCGTCTGTTGGCACGCATTATGCTGTCCTCGGTCACGGCTAAGCGCGCCTTGTGGCTACGTCCTTGGCTCGCCGATCCTGTTTCCAAACAAGCCTGGTGCAAAATCCCCTTCGAGGGATCTACGTTATTCGGTAACAAGTTGGATGATGCCATAACGCGTGCGACAGGCGGTAAGTCGGGTTTCCTTCCCCAGGACAGAAGACTGCTCGGGCGGAAGAAGCCTCAGTTCAAGAGGCGTAGTCCTGAGCGATCGAGGGATGTACGCTCCTACAAGCCGGGAAGGGACTTCAGAAGAAATTGGAACAGAGGACAGAGTTCCTTTCGCAAGTCCGTCAAGAACCAGTCGTCTGGTGGACGTGAGCCACCCAAGTCCTTCTGAGATCGTGCCCGCCCAGGCGGGTCGGGTGGGGGCCCGTCTATCCCTCTTCCGGCACGTCTGGGTGGCCTCGATCTCGGATTATTGGGTCATCAAGACGGTCTCGTCGGGGCACAGGTGGACCTTCTCCAGCGTTCCTCCTCCCAGGTTCGTGTCTACCCAACTTCCTCGGTCGGAAGACCAGAGACAAGTTCTGTTTTCATACGTGGAGCTATTAAAAGCTCAGGGGGCAGTGGTCCGGGTGCCAGAAGAGGAGCCTTTTTTAGGGGGTCTACTCTCCCCTCTTCTTAGTACAGAAGAAAGGTGGATCATGGCGCCCAGTGATAGATCTGACATACTTAAATCGGTATATACAATACGGGAAATTCAAAATGGAGACTCTTCTAACTATACAACAAGCCATCCAACCAGGGGATTGGATGGTCTCGATCGACTTAAAGGACGCTTATTTTCATGTTCCAATAGAGGAAGACTGCCAAAGGTTTCTAAGATTTCATGTCGATCAAGACCATCTACAGTTTATCTGCCTCCCCTTCGGGTTGACGACCTCCCCTCGAGTCTTTTCAAAGGTGCTCTTGGCAGTGGTGGCCCTGATCAGGTTGAAAGGGGTAAGACTGTACCATTATCTAGACGATCTGCTGGTTCTGTCACAAGACAAAGAGCAGCTGTTAGTTCATCGCGAGCAGGTGATGTCCACATTGACCAGCTTCGGTTGGCTCCTAAACATGGAAAAAAGCCAGCTAGTGCCAACACAACGGCTAATTTATCTGGGTGCCCAGTTCGACACCGTGCGAAGTACAATCTCGCTACCGGTGGAAAAGATCCCGGTCATACGGGAAAGGGTTTCTCAAGCCCTTCATACACAGTACCTGAAAGCCTCGCAGTGTCTCAAAATCATAGGGACAATGGTCTCCACGACACCTATGGTCAAGTGGGCCTTGTGGAGACTACGCCCGTTCCAGTCGGGGTTTCTGAAACAATGGAAGTCAGGAAGCAAAAGCCAAAAGATACGAATAACATCAACAATGAGGAACAGTCTCTTCTGGTGGCTCCAACACAAGAATCTCCTGAACTGTCACTCGATAGCTCCCATCTCTTGGGTAACGGTCACGACCGATGCCAGCGGGACCGGCTGGGGGGCCCTCTGCGGGTCGGACCTTGCACAGGGCAAGTGGGACACAGGTCTTCCTGTCCCAGGATCGAATATTCTAGAACTACGAGCAGCCTGGTGCGCTCTCCAGCACTTCTCTCAGATCTTGAAGGGGAAGTCGGTACTGTTGCGAATGGACAACACCACGGCGGTCTCCTATGTGAAGAGACAAGGGGGCACCAGGAGCTCTACACTTCTCCAGGAAGTGGAACCCATTCTATCATGGGCACAGAAGAACTTGGTGAATATTTCTGCGGTTTTTCTCCCAGGGGTGCAGAACGCGCAAGCGGACTTCCTATCACGCACCCAGTTGGACAACAACGAGTGGTCCCTCCACATTCAGTCCTTCAAGTGGATCCTGTCGCTGGGTGTCGATCCAGAGGTAGACCTTTTTGCCTCCCCGTGCAACTTCAAAATAGAGAAGTTCTACACGCGGAACCGCTGCAGCCAGGCTCTGGGGACAGATGCACTGACAGACCAATGGAGATTCAGGAGGGCCTATGCCTTCCCGCCACTTCCCCTGATTCTCAGATTTCTTCAGAGGCTCCAGATGGAGACGGTGGAGGTAGTGATGATCGCCCCTTACTGGCCCAACAGGCCTTGGTTCCCTCTGCTAGTTCAACTGAGTATACGGGAGCCGGTATCTCTCCCTCTCAGGACGGACCTTCTGTCTCAGGGGGCGGTACTGCACCCATGTCCAGCAATACTGAAACTGATGGTCTGGTTCTTGAAAGGAAGAGGCTAGAATCCATCGGATGTGCTTCTAGTGTGATTTCTACCTTATTGAGTTCCAGGAGATCGAGTACGAACAAGGTATATGGCAGGATCTGGTCCAAATTCGTGAGTTTTTGTTTATCTACAGAGAGGTCCTTTGAACATCCAGGAGTCCAAGATATCCTCGGTTTCCTACAGACTGGCCTTGACCTTCCCTTATCCGTAGGCTCTCTCAGGGTGCAAGTTTCAGCTTTGTCAGCCTTCTCCGGTACCTCCTGGGCAATCCATCCGTTAGTTCGTCAATTTTTTAGGGGGGCCTCAAGACTCAAGCCCCAAAGGAAGTCGAGATTCCCTAAGTGGGATCTTCCCCTTGTCCTGGATTATATTTCTGGGCTGAGTATGTCGGGGCCATCCCCGCTTTCTATTAAAGACTTTTCGGAAAAAGTTGCCTTTCTGGTGGCAGTCACTTCGGCCAAGAGGGTATCAGAAATCGGGTCACTGGGCTTTGAAGAACCCTTTTTGACTTTCTTTCCGGACCGAGTGGTCCTCATTCCTATGTTGGGATCCAATCCCAAGGTAACCTCGGTATTCCATCAGAATCAGGAAATTGTTCTACCTACCTTTAGATCACCGGAATCTGATGACATTCATCCTTTGGATGTCGGGGAAGCACTGAGAGAATACCTTCGCATTACCTCCGCCTTTAGGCGTTCAGATCATCTTTTCATACTGCACTCCGGCAGCAACAAGGGGAACAAGGCTTCAACCAGGACTCTTGCAGCTTGGATTGTGAGAACGATACAGCAGGCTTATAGGGCTAAGGGCTTGGCTCCTCCTGAGGCGGTGACAGCGCATTCGACTAGAGGAATGGCTACTTCATGGGCAGCGGCCCGGCACGTGGCTCCTGAGACAATCTGCAAGGCAGCCTCTTGGGCTTCTATTAATACTTTTATGTCACACTATTGCGTTGAACCTGCTTCGTTATCATCTGTTAACTTTGGTTTGAAAATTCTATCGGCTGATAGACCAAATTAAATATTTTCTGTTTAAAGCATACCCACCCGTGTGGTCGGCTAGTTATTTCCCACACGTAGGCTGCCATGGAGTCTGTCAGGAAAAAGGAAAATTTATTATCAAATACTTACCGTAATTTTCCTTTCCTGATGGACTCCATGGCAGACGGAGTTCCCACCCATGAGTCATATGAGTAGGCTAGTTACGGAACACAGTATGGAGTGGTGAGTGTTCTTTTATGGTAATGGGGTCCTATAGCATTGGAGAGGAGGCGGGGTTAACCCACACGTAGGCTGCCATGGAGTCCATCAGGAAAGGAAAATTACGGTAAGTATTTGATAATAAATTTTCCTTTTTTTTGCAATGTTTTCCAATATCAGAATACACGGATAGTGTCTAAAGCGTTTATGAAAACGCAGAAAATGCTATTGGGGGAAAAAAAAACACCGCAAAATTAAATTTTTTTGCAATGTTTTTCCAATATCAGAATACACGGATAGTGTCTAAAGTGTTTATGAAAACGCAGAAAATGCTATTGGGAAGAAAAAAAAACACAGCAAAATTAAATTTTTTTTTGCAATGTTTTTCCAATATCAGAATAAACGGATAGTGTCTAAAGCGTTTATGAAAACGCAGAAAATGCTATTCGGAAGAAAAAAAACACTGCAAAATTAACTTTTTTTGCAATGTTTTTCCAATATTAGAATACACATATAGTGTCTAAAGCGTTTATGAAAACGAAGAAAATGCTATTGGGGAAAAAAAAAAAAACTGCAAAATTAAATTTTTTTGCAATGTTTTTCCAATATCAGAATACACGGATAGTGTCTAAAGTGTTTATGAAAACGCAGAAAATGCTATTGGGAAGAAAAAAAACACCACAAAATTAAATTTTTTTGCAATGTTTTTCCAATATCAGAATACACGGATAGTGTCTAAAGCGTTTATGAAAACGCAGAAAATGCTATTGGGGAAAAAAAAAAACACTGCTAAATTAATTTTTTTTGCAATGTTTTTCCAATATCAGAATACACGGATAGTGTCTAAAGCGTTTATGAAAACGCAGAAAATGCTATTGGGGAAAAAAAAAAACACTGCAAAATTAAATTTTTTTGCAATGTTTTTCCAATATCAGAATACACGGATAGTGTCTAAAGCGTTTATGAAAACGCAGAAAATGCTATTGGGAAGAAAAAAAACACTGCAAAATTAAATTTTTTTGCAATGTTTTTCCAATATCAGAATACACGGATAGTGTCTAAAGCGTTTATGAAAACGCAGAAAATGCTATTGGGAAGAAAAAAAACACTGCAAAATTAAATTTTTTTGCAATGTTTTTCCAATATCAGAATAAACGGATAGTGTCTAAAGCGTTTATGAAAACGCAGAAAATGCTATTGGGAAGAAAAAAAACACTGCAAAATTAAATTTTTTTGCAATGTTTTTCCAATATCAGAATACACGGATAGTGTCTACAGCATTTATGAAAACGCAGAAAATGCTATTGGGGAAAAAAAAAAAAAAAACACAGCAAAATTAAATTTTTTTGCAATGTTTTTCCAATATCAGAATACACGGATAGTGTCTAAAGCGTTTATGAAAACGCAGAAAATGCTATTGGGGAAAAAAAAAATCACTGCAAAATTAAATTTTTTTGCAATGTTTTTCCAATATCAGAATACACGGATAGTGTCTAAAGCGTTTATGAAAACGCAGAAAATGCTATTGGGAAGAAAAAAAACACTGCAAAATTAAAATTTTTTGCAATGTTTTTCCAATATCAGAATACACGGATAGTGTCTAAAGCGTTTATGAAAACGCAGAAAATGCTATTGGGAAGAAAAAAAACACTGCAAAATTAAATTTTTTTGCAATGTTTTTCCAATATCAGAATAAACGGATAGTGTCTAAAGCGTTTATGAAAACGCAGAAAATGCTATTGGGAAGAAAAAAAACACTGCAAAATTAAATTTTTTTGCAATGTTTTTCCAATATCAGAATACACGGATAGTGTCTACAGCATTTATGAAAACGCAGAAAATGCTATTGGGGAAAAAAAAAAACACCGCAAAATTAAATTTTTTTGCAATGTTTTTCCAATATCAGAATACACGGATAGTGTCTAAAGCGTTTATGAAAACGCAGAAAATGCTATTCGGAAGAAAAAAAACACTGCAAAATTAACTTTTTTTGCAATGTTTTTCCAATATTAGAATACACATATAGTGTCTAAAGCGTTTATGAAAACGAAGAAAATGCTATTGGGGAAAAAAAAAACACTGCAAAATTAAATTTTTTTGCAATGTTTTTCCAATATCAGAATACACGGATAGTGTCTAAAGTGTTTATGAAAACGCAGAAAATGCTATTGGGAAGAAAAAAAACACCGCAAAATTAAATTTTTTTGCAATGTTTTTCCAATATCAGAATACACGGATAGTGTCTAAAGCGTTTATGAAAACGCAGAAAATGCTATTGGGGGAAAAAAAAACACTGCTAAATTAATTTTTTTTGCAATGTTTTTCCAATATCAGAATACACGGATAGTGTCTAAAGCGTTTATGAAAACGCAGAAAATGCTATTGGGGAAAAAAAAAACACTGCAAAATTAAATTTTTTTGCAATGTTTTTCCAATATCAGAATACACGGATAGTGTCTAAAGCGTTTATGAAAACGCAGAAAATGCTATTGGGAAGAAAAAAAACACTGCAAAATTAAATTTTTTTGCAATGTTTTTCCAATATCAGAATACACGGATAGTGTCTAAAGCGTTTATGAAAACGCAGAAAATGCTATTGGGAAGAAAAAAAACACTGCAAAATTAAATTTTTTTGCAATGTTTTTCCAATATCAGAATAAACGGATAGTGTCTAAAGCGTTTATGAAAACGCAGAAAATGCTATTGGGAAGAAAAAAAACACTGCAAAATTAAATTTTTTTGCAATGTTTTTCCAATATCAGAATACACGGATAGTGTCTACAGCATTTATGAAAACGCAGAAAATGCTATTGGGGAAAAAAAAAAAACACAGCAAAATTAAATTTTTTTTGCAATGTTTTTCCAATATCAGAATACACGGATAGTGTCTAAAGCGTTTATGAAAACGCAGAAAATGCTATTGGGGAAAAAAAAAACACTGCAAAATTAAATTTTTTTGCAATGTTTTTCCAATATCAGAATACACGGATAGTGTCTAAAGCGTTTATGAAAACGCAGAAAATGCTATTGGGAAGAAAAAAAACACTGCAAAATTAAAATTTTTTGCAATGTTTTTCCAATATCAGAATACACGGATAGTGTCTAAAGCGTTTATGAAAACGCAGAAAATGCTATTGGGAAGAAAAAAAACACTGCAAAATTAAATTTTTTTGCAATGTTTTTCCAATATCAGAATAAACGGATAGTGTCGAAAGCGTTTATGAAAACGCAGAAAATGCTATTGGGAAGAAAAAAAACACTGCAAAATTAAATTTTTTTGCAATGTTTTTCCAATATCAGAATACACGGATAGTGTCTACAGCATTTATGAAAACGCAGAAAATGCTATTGGGGAAAAAAAAAAAACACCGCAAAATTAAATTTTTTTGCAATGTTTTTCCAATATCAGAATACACGGATAGTGTCTAAAGTGTTTATGAAAACGCAGAAAATGCTATTGGGGAAAAAAAAAACACTGCAAAATTAAATTTTTTTGCAATGTTTTTCCAATATCAGAATACACGGATAGTGTCTAAAGTGTTTATGAAAACGCAGAAAATGCTATTGGGGAAAAAAAAAAACACTGCAAAATTACATTTTTTTGCAATGTTTTTCCAATATCAGAATACACGGATAGTGTCTAAAGCGTTTATGAAAACGCAGAAAATGCTATTGGGAAGAAAAAAAACACTGCAAAATTAAATTTTTTTGCAATGTTTTTCCAATATCAGAATACCCGGATAGTGTCTACAGCGTGTATGTATGAACACGCAGAAAATGCTATTGGGAAAAAAAAAAAACACAGCAAAATTAATTTTTTTTGCAATGTTCTTCCAATAGCAGAATACACACAGACTATGGTGTATCTCTTACTATATGCAGTGTTGGTCCTAATGGTGCACTGAGCTTGCAGGTAAAACTTTTATATTTTGTCTGGCACTGGCCTCATGGCACTGTTAAAAGACTGTGCACTGCACCCCAGCCAGGGTACAATTGATTTAGGAATCTCTTCAATAATTCTCTCTGCCTCTTTCTTTTGCTTCATAAAGAAACTCCCTACTCTAGCTATCTAGATCGCTCACTGATCTAACTAATTAGAAGAAAATTAAAGGAATGTGGACTGACTGACTGACTGACTTTATCACACTAACTCCTAAAATCCTCTCTCTCAGCAGCACAGGAACCTGTCTATAGCAGAATGACGCTGTGTGCTGTGTGTCTGGACTATATATAGAGGCTGGGTCACATGCTGCACTGCCCAATCACAGCCATGCCATTAGTAGGCATGGCTGTGATGGCTTCTAAGGGCACACTAGTGAAACTAGCGTCGATTGGCTGCCCTGCAGCTGTTAAAAAGGCGCCAATACATCGCCGAACACCGGACCCGAACCCAAACTTACAGCCAATAGTTCGGGTTCGGGTCCGGGTCACGGACACCCAAAAGTCTGGTACGGACCCGAACTTTACAGTTCGGGTTCGCTCAACCCTATTCCTGACTAAGGACACCACAAAGCAACTTACTCACTCCGTGATTATTTCCCGCCTTGACTACTGCAACTCTCTCCTTAATGACCTACCCTTACGCAGGCTATCCCTCCTTCAGTCCATTATGAATGCTGCTTCTAGACTAATACACCTCACTAACCAATCCGTGACTGCTGCCCCTCTCTGCCAATCCCTTCACTGGCTTCCCCTACCCCAATGTATAAAATGCAAAATGCTAACCACAACATACAAGACCAGCCGCAACATCGCCCCCAGCTACATCACCAACCTCATCTGCAGATATCGCCCAAATCGTCCCCTCCGCTCCTCCCAGGAGCTCCTACTCTGTAGCTCCCTTGTTACCTCCTCTCATGCTCACCTTCAGGACTTCTTCTCCAGAGCCTCTTCCATCCTCTGGAACTCCCTGTACCTGTATATCCGATCAGCCCCTAACCTGTCCACCTTTAGAAGATCCCTGAAAACTCACTTATTCAGGGAAGCCTCACCCACCTAACAACTGTCCCAAACCACCCCCATCAAATCATTCCCTGCATCTATTACCTTTTGTACCACCACCCCCTCCCTTTAGAATGTATTGGACTGTATTGTAATTGTGCTGTCCCCCCTCTGCATTGTAAAGCGCTGCATAAACTGTTGGCACTATATAAATTGTGTATAATAATAATACTATTCGGTTCAAATGCTGAATTTGATTCAGAAACGGAATTGGAATTTAAATATGGTGAGAACTCCCCGCTGCTCTCATCAGCCATGGAGAGGATCTGGAACACATCCTCACTGATAAAAACTTTTTTGGACATTTTCTGAAGGGCTGTGCAACGGGTGGCAGGTGAAGGTCACTGATGGGCTGTGTGATGGGTGACAGACGGGTAGCAGGTGACATTCACTGATAGTTGAGAGGTGATGGGTGATGGTCACTGATGGGTGATAGGTGACAGGTTATGGTCACTAATGGGTGAAAGGTGACAGGTGACGTCACTGATGGGTGAAAGGTGACATGTGACGGTCACTGATGGGTGACAGGTGACAGTCACTGATGGGTGACAGATGACAGGTGACGGTCACTGATAGGTGACAGGTGACAGTCACTGATGGGTGACGGGTGACGGCCATTGTTGGGTGACAGGTGACGGTCACTGATGGCAGTCTCTGATGATGACCGGTGCACTTTATGGAACTGATAGGTGACAGATGAGAGTCACGGAAGGTTTACTGATGACGGTCACTGATGGGTGACTGATGAGTGAGAGACAATGGTCACTGATGGGTGACAGATGCACCACTGATGGCAGTCTCTGATGGTGACAGGTGCACTTTATGGGCACTGATGGGTGACAGGTGCACTTTATGGGCACTGATGGGTGACAGGTGTCCTTTTATAAGCACTGTTGGGTACTGATGTGGTGACAGCTGCAATGGGGGGGGGGGCAATGTGACAGGTTCTCTTTTCTGTGTGGTGTTGGTGCAGACACTGACACTACACAGATTGGTAACTCACTAGCATTTCTCTCCTCACACTGGAAATGGTATGTGAGGAGGGAAGTGCCGGTAACAACTAGTTATCGGTCTGTGTTTACATTTAGTGATCGGCTGAGAATAGATCACAGCCAATCACGTGGTAAACAGCCACCAGCCATTGGCTGTTTACCCTTGCCAGTGACGAGCAGTGTTTCTGGGAACACACCGCCACTGACATAACCTTGCAGGGTGCGCATGCATCGTCTTAAAAAGGGGAGTACCATTTGTGATCGGCCGTGATGTAATCGCGGCTGATCACATTGTAAACAGGCATGCCCAATAGATGTTCACCCCTGTCGGTGATGCGCTGTGTCTCGGAGACACGCCGTCATGACTGTGCCGGGCTGCGCGCACGCACTGTCAAAAGACAGCTCCTCATCTCTAGTAGATATTGGGAGCTGGTGGGACCATTTCCCGATCATGTGACCAGTGTGACAGCCAATAACAGTTCTCACATGAACAAGCAGACCTTCACACCCCCCTGGGTTTAACCATTTCAACCCCGGAAGAATTTGCCCCCTTCCTGACCAGGCATTTTTTTTGCGATACGGCACTGCGTCGCTTTAACTGACAATTGCACGGTCGTGATGTGCCCAAACAAAATTGACGTCCCTTTTTTCCCACAAATAGAGCTTTTGTTTGGTGCTATTTGATCACCTCTGCAGTTTTTATTTTTTGCACTATAAACAAAGAAGAGCCATAATTTTGAAAAAAAATATATATATTTTTAACTTTTTGTTCCAATAAATATCCCCCCCAAAAAATTGTTTAAAAAATGTCTTCATCAGTTTAGGCCAATATGTATTCTTCTACATATCTTTGGTAAAATCGCAATAAGCGTATATCGATTGGTTTGCGCAAAAATTATATTGTCTACAAAATACGGTATATATTTATGGCATTTTTATTATTATTATTTTTTTTTACTACTAATGGCAGTGATCTTTGCTTTTTAGCCGGACTGCGACATTGCGGCAGACAGATCGGACACTTTTGACACTTTTTGGGACCATTGACATTTATACAGCGATCAGAGCTAAAAATAGCCACTGATTACTGTATAAATGTCACTGGCAGGGAAGGGGTTAACACTAGGGGAGCGATCAATGGTTTAAGTGTGTCCTAGGGAGGTGTTTCTAACTGTGGGGGGATGGGACTTACTGGGAGTAGCTAGAGATTGCTGTTCCTGATTATTACTGTACTGTTGTACAAGGAGGATTTGGATTTTGTGGGAATTTCACAGACCTGGCTCAACAGCTCTCATGATTGGCTGGCAACTATTTAAGGGTATACCCTTTATCGCAGGGATAGAAAGGGTAAAAAAGGGGGAGGGGTATGCAAAGATATCAAGAATAATGTACAAGTGAATGTGAGAGATGGCATTACTAAGGGAGCTAGGGAGGAGGTGGACACCTTATGGGTAGAGCTCCAAAGGGATAAAGCTAAGGGGAAAATATTACTGGGAGTATGCTATAGGCCCCCTAACCTGAGGAAGGAGGGGGAGACGGATTTCCTATCACAAGTTGGATTAGCAGCAAGGATGGGAAGTGTTATCATAATCAGGGATTTTAATTGTCCAGACATGGGCAGAGGGAACCATGCATTTGTCTAAGGCTCGCCAGTTCCTAAATGTCTTGCAGGACAATTTCATGGTTCAGATGGTAGACGCACCAACTAGAAATAAAGCGTTACTGGATCTACTGATTACCAGCAATACAGACCAGATCATGGATGTGGAAATACGCAGCAATTTAGGAAACAGCGATCACAGGTCAATTGGCTTCAGTATAAATCACACAAATAGGAAACATAAGGGGAATACAAAGACACTGAGAGCAAACAAAAGTCCTGGATGGCTTAACTGCAATGCAAAAATGCATATAAAAGCCTTCAAAAAATACAAGGTTGAGGGATCACCATCAGCATTCAGACTTTATAAAGAATGCAACAAGAAATGTAAGAGTGCAATTAGGGTGGCTAAGATAGAACACGAAAGACACATAGTGGAGGAGAGCAAAAAAAATCCCAAGAAATTCTTTAAGTATGTAAACAGTAAAAAAGGGAGGACAGACCATATTGGCTCCATAAAGGATGAGGAAGGATATCTAGTTACAAAGGATGGTGAGATGGCGAAGGTATTGAATTTATTCTTCTCAGTCTTCATGAGGGAACGGGGGGCTTTAGTAACCAAAACTGCAGTGTTTATCCTTATGACACATCACAGGAAGCACCTCCATCATTAACAGAGGACAAAATTAAAATTAAACTTGGGAAAATTAACATGAATAAATCACCGGGACCAGGTGGCTTTCATTCGAGGGTACTTAGGGAACTCAGTCAAGTAATTGCCAGACCATTGTTCCTAATTTTTACTGACAGTCTACTGACTGGTAGACATGGGAGCCGCCAAAAAATTAGTTTTGTTCCGTTTTATTCCGTATTCGAAAAAATTCGTAATTCGTATACGGAATTTAATTCGGATTCGTACGAAATACGAATTTCGTACGAATCGTTAATTTGGTTAACGAATAGCGCCACTCTACGAATAATAACGAATTATCCAAAAACGTATTAAGGTTACATAACACAAGTCTATTGTGTAGACAATGGCGCTGCCTAACATGCTTCAAATGGATTCGTAAATTCGTTACTTTTTTTTGTTTGTTGATTTGTCATTTTACATGTCTCTCTCACAATGGCACTGTCTAACGTGCTTCGAATAGATTCGTACATTCGTTACTTTTGTTTGTTGATTTGTCATTTTACGTGTCTCTCTCACAATGGCGCTGTCTAACGTGCTTCGAATGGATTCGTACATTCGTAACTTTTTTTTTTAGTTTGTTAATTCGTAATTTTCCGTGTCGCTTACAATGGCGCTGCCTAACGTGCTTCGAATGGATTCGTAAATTCGTTACTTTCTTTTGTTTGTTGATTTGTCATTTTACGTGTCTCTCTCTCTCTCACAATGGCGCTGTCTAACGTGCTTCGAATGGATTTGTACATTCGTAACTTTTTTTGTTTGTTTGTTGATTTGTCATTTTACGTGTCTCTCTCACAATGGCGCTGTCTAACGTGCTTCGAATGGATTCGTACATTCGTAACTTTTTTTTTTTTTGGTCGTTGATTTGTAAATTTACATGTCTGACAGTGGCGCTGCGGCGCTGCGTCCTTCGAAAAGGTTCGTACTTTTCTAATACATAGCTGTTATTCGTAACTATTCGAAATCTCGTTTTTTTTTACTTTCGTTTTTGACATGTGGCTATAGTCTCCGACCCTGTATGTCATTTTGAGAGGCCGTATAGTGTGGTGTGGTGAGGGAGGAGCAGAGAGCAGAGAGTGGTATTGTTGGAGTTGTGGTTGTTTTTGTGTGGTTTGGTGCTTTTGGTGAAATTAGAATGTCTGGGAGTGAGAATGGATGTGTGAGTCTTGTGAGTGAGAATGTTGGTGTTGGTTTGAGAGTTGTTGTGAGTGAGAGTGGAGAGGACTCAGGGGGGCGGAGAAGTGGAGGGGAGCGGAGGAGTGGAGGGGACTCAGGGGAGAGGAGGAGTGTAGCGGAGGAGAGGCATGGAGGGGAGAGGAGGAGTGGAGGGGAGGAGAGGCGTGGAGGGGAGCGGAGGAGTGGAGGGGAGGAGAGGTGTGGAGCGGAGCAGTGGAGGGGACTCAGGGGAGCGGAGGAGTGGAGGAGACTCAGGGGAGCGGAGGAGTGTAGGGGAGGAGGGGCATGGAGGGGAGCGGAGGCGTGGAGGGGAGAGGAGTGGGGGTGAGAGGAGGATCAGTGGGGGGTTGAGGAGAGAGGAGGGAAGAGGAGGTGTGGAGGGGAGAGTAGAGAAGAGGAAGCGTAGAGGGAAGAGGAAGCACGGAGGGGAGAGGAGGCGTGGAGGAGAGGAGAGGCGTGAAGGGGAGAGGAAGAGTGGAGGTATGGAAGAGAGCATGCCCATGGAAGTGGAGTGGAGCGGGAGCATGGCCAAAAAAAGAGGCCTGGGCCCCCCCCCCCCCACATCAGAAGAGATTTCTGACGCCGACCAGCGAACCAAGAGACCAAAGACATCAAGGGGGCCCATATTTACCCCGCAGGACAATTCTGCTTTGGTTGCTGCTGTGAAGAGGGACAAGGTTAGACTCTTCAGCCTGAATGTCCCTACCTCTGTGAAGGCAGCAGCCTGGGAACGAGTCCGGGACCCAGTTAATGCGGTGTCGATGGTTCGCAGGGTCACCACTGGTGTCAGGCACAGGTAATTATTCAAATATTATATCACTCTTAGTACACACCCCATATATGTGAAAAAACACACACAGTATAGTAGTCTAGTCAATAAACTGATTTGAACGTAACACAAGTATTTATTTGGCACAGACACAGAAAAGTAAGATGTAAAATAAAAATAATATTGTTCTAACATGTATTAACTATACTCTATCTTTTTTTCATTTGCAGGTTTTATGATTGTCGGGCGGCTGTCCATAGAAAGATGGAGAAGCAGTCCACTGGAGGAAAGACTGTGGTGTTCAGGCAGTGGGAGGCAGAGTTGAGGGATGGCCTGCATCATGAAGATGGAGATGCCCCTGGAGTGAGCACTGGCAAAAAGGGTCCAGCTGAGCATCAGAGAGTTGGTGAGTAAAATAAAATATATCATTATATATTGCAGTTATATGGTTGTTTCCAGCTCACTATTTTTTTTATGACTACGGCATGTGAGACTTACGTTTTGCTTTACATTCATGTTTTCCAGATCGAGCAGAGTCATCTGTAGAGGGAACAGCTGCAAGTTCCTGCCCTTAATATTCTGGCAGTGGTGAGTACCTACCTAACAAACACAAAGCAAACATAATAATAAACATAATAACAAACATCTATTTAACCACTTCAGCCCCGACGATTTTACCCCCTTCCTTACCAGAGCACTTTTTGCGATTCAGCACTGCGTCGCTTTAACTGACAATTGCGCGGTCGTGCGACTTGGCTCCCAAACAAAATTGGCGTCCTTTTTTTCCCACAAATAGAGCTTTATTTTGGTGGTATTTGATCACCTCTGAGGTTTTTATTTTTTTGTGCTATAAACAAAAAAAGAGCGCCAATTTTTAAAAAAATTCTATATTTTTTACTTTGTTATAATAAATATCCCCCAAAAATATAAAAAAATGAAAGTAGGGTGGCGCAAATAGCGCCCCCTACCTATGGGAATAGGGACAATACAAGAAAGTGGCCAGTATTTTGAAAAAACATCATATTTTTTTTTGTTTTAAATCAAAAAGGTTTTTATTGAACATTTTGCATATCACAACAGTTTCCTTTGTACAAAAAAAATAAAAATTTTCAATAAACTTGTGCATACAGTTACATCTGGTACAGTTTTCTCTTCACTCATTGATATACATACAATATTCACATAGACGCATATGGTAAAATCTATAAGCATTGCAGAAGTCTGGACATAACCAATTCCCTGGGGCTCAAGCCAGGTGTGTCCAGCCATTTAGACCATATCTTTTCAAACCTGCCTGGGCTCCCCCTGTGCTGATATATATGCTTCTCCATTATAAGAGTATTACCCACATGTGTTATCCATGAAGACAAGGTAGGTGGCAGTATGGATTTCCACCCCAGTAATATTAGCTTTCTAGCTTGGAACAGTGCTCTAGAAGCTGCTATTCTAGTTGGCTCCTCCAGGACTTATATCCTCCAGGACCCCCAGCAAACAACACAGGGGGTCCATGGGGATCGCTGTCTGAAACACTCCATTTAGTGTGCTTACCACCTCATGCCAATACCTATGGAGTTTCGTACATCTCCATAGCAAGTGTATAAGGTCTCCATTTTGTCTCCTACAACGGCTACATAGTGGGTCTGGTAGTCTACCCATTTTATAAAGTTTGGTAGGGGTATAATGGACTCTCAGTAGTATATAAAGCTGTGAGACTTTCTGTGCTACATTAAGCGAAGATATAGTTACCGCTTGCATGGCCTCAATCCATTGGTCCCCTGATATTTGGCCTAGGTCCCTTTCCCACATGCCTTCTGCTCTGTTTTGGGAATGCTCGTAAGTGTTTTGTTAACAACATCTGGCAGCATTGGGAGATGAAACCCTTCATTTCCGTGCTGTCATGCATTACCCGGAACACCGGAGTGGGAGACTGTATCCACTCCACCGCGTTCCCCTGTGCAGCGACAGCATGGTGTAATTGTATGTAGTAGTAGTGCATAGTAGCAGGTAAGTTATACCTCACCTGCAGTTCGTGGAAGGACAGTAATCTACCATTTTCAAATATGTGAGACATCAGGGATATACCCCAGGTCCGCCACCTGGGTCCCTGCTGCAGTTTAACCAGCTCTACGTAAGATTTGTTATCCCAAATTGGGCTGTATTCTGTGAACCCCTGCACTCCCTGGAACTGTCTACTCTTGTTCCATACCTTTTGTACCAATGAAAGCGTCGGGGTCTGCTTATTGGATTTCAAGAACATTTGAGCCTCCAGACCAGCCGGTATGGTCTCTGACCCCGTGGCCATCAACATCAGTTGAGCCGATGATCCACCAGGGTTCTGAGACATAGAGCCAATCAGATGTTTCAACTGGGCCGCAATGTAGTACAGCCAAGGGTTGGGAACTGCCAACCCTCCGCTGTCCTTGGGTTGCTGCAGCTATTCTAGTCTTATTCGGGGGGGTCTAGTGTGCCACAAAAGCTGTCTGAAGAGAGTATTCACTATCCTAAAGATTTTTAGATGTATCACCACTGGAGAGTTGTGAAGAAAGTAAAGCAGTTGGGGCATCAATATCTTTATTGACTTTTTTACACTTACAACAAAAATAAACATTCTGTTACATGTCAAGTACCCATTTATATACAATCACATACATCTTCCTTGCATTAAACTGTGAGAGAATATTTTAAATGCCTTATTCCCCTCACACTTCTCTTTCATCTCCCCCTTTCTCTCCCCCTCCACCCCCTCCTTCCATCTTCTTGCACTCCCACTCCATATAGCACTTAACATCCTAATCCTCACAAGTTTGTTATCCAGTTAGTATTACTATATCCGAATTCGCTCAAACCACATTTTCCATATCCTCTGAAATTTGGTATGGTTCCCCTGTTTTATTTAAGTCGTTTTTTCCATAAGAATCACTCTCTCCATATTCTGTTCCCATTCATGGATAGATGGTGGAATTGGGGATTGCCATTTTTGGGCTATTAATTTTCTAGCCTGAAAGAGGCATCGAATAATTGCCAGCTGCGCCTCTCTTGACCTACCCTCACACTCCAGTCCCCCGAGTACACACAGGGTGGGATCCAGGTCAAGATTGGTATTAAATACCTGAGCAATCCTATCCACCACCTCCTTCCAGTATCAATATAGTTTTGGACATCTCCAAAACATATGGATAAGGTCGCCTCCCGGTCTCCTACATCTGGGACATGTATCATCTTGTCTACGGCCAAACCTAAAAAGTTTTGCTGGTGTAAAGTAAGCTCTATGTAGTAAAAAGAGGTGTGACATCCTCTGAGGAGAGGAGAGGGAGACCCAGGGAGCAAGCGCTAGAATCCTTTCCCATTGTGTAACAGACATAGTTCCCACATCTCCTTCCCACTTAGCTTTTTGGAATCCTATTTGATGACCTTCCCCATTCCCCTTATGTATTTGTAAATAAAGTTTAGAGATCATCCCTTTTCGGGTGTCAGATTCAGCTATACTCAGTAGTACCGGAATATTAGTCCTTTCGAATACCGTCCCTTTAAACTGTTCGATCAGGGCGTGCCGTATCTGCAAGTACCTAAAAAAGGACCGCTTAGGCAGCGCAAATTGTTCTCTTAAATCCTGAAAACTTCTAAGCCTCCCCTCCTGGTACATCTGAGTAATAAAATTCAGGCCCATTCTTTCCCATTCTCTAATAGTCCCCATTTTTTGTATCTCAAATAGGTTATTGTTTTTCCACAGAGGGGAGTAGTCTGTAAAGCCGCTATATCCCAATATTCTTTTAACTGTATTCCATACTCTTGCTATCAAGTCCTGAGTGGGTAGCCCCTTCTGAAAAGACCCAGCCTCTAAAACTTCGATCAGGGAGTTATGAGTTGAATTATAGAGAAGAGTCTTCCACTCTCGCCCCTCTTTTGTAGCCTCACATCCCCCAAAAAATAACTCCAGGGGTGCGGGAGAGCTACACCACCGGCGCTATTTGATGATTGCAGAGTACTAAGACGGATACGTGGTGCGCCCCCCTTCCAAATTAAGTCTCTAAATAAGGTATCTATCTTCTTAAACCACTTTTTATAGATCCATACTGGAGAATTATGGAGTACATACAGTAATTGTGGCATAAGTACCATTTTAATTAGGTTACAGCGGCCAGTTTTTTCCAGATTTGGATTTTGCCTTTAAATTTATTCAAAAGTAACACTAAGGCCGCGTACACACGAAGGGACAATCCCGCGGGATTATCCTCTGGACTGAAGTCCAGCGGATAATCCCCTCGTGTGTAGGCGCCGGCGGACTTTTTGGCACCAAAGTCCGGCGGACCAAAGTTTTAAGTTTGGTTTTAAAATTATCCGCTGGACTTGGCAGTCCGGCGGACAATCCTGCCGTTAGTAGGCAAGTCCGCGGGACTTTTGAAATGAACGGACTTGCCGCTCATCGGCAAGTCCGTTCATTTAGCACGTGACTTCAGGTTACGTAGCTAGCGTAGGCAGTAAATGCCGCCGCGCTAGCTCCGTAAACTGGCATGGATTTAAAGGGACTCCCCACGCCGAAATACGGCGTGGGGGTTCCCCCCAAATCCATGTCAGACCCTTATCCGAGCACGCAGCGGACTTTTGCCGGCGGACTTAGTCCAGCGGACAATCCGCCGGACTTTCCAGCTGGGTCCGCTGGACTTTCCGAGCGTGTGGACTTGCCCACACACGCGCCGGCGCCGCCTTCTTCTTCTTGTCCTTCTTCTTGTTCTTCTTCTTCTTCTGATGTTGACCCGATGCTCTCTCTGCCTGGAATGCCTGTGCCGCACTGCGCTGGGACTTATATAGGGACATGGGGACAGGGTCACATGCTCATGTCACATGGTGACCCCGCCCCCTTGTGTTGTCACAGTCCCGGAGGATGCTGGGACTGTGACATAGCAAGGGGGCGGGGTCACCATGTGACATGAGCATGTGACCCTGTCCCCATGCCCCTATATAAGTCCCAGCGCAGCGCGGCACAGGCATTCCGGGCAGAGAGAGCATCGGGTCAACATCGGAAGAAGAAGAAGAACAAGAAGAAGGACAAGAAGAAGAAGGCGGCACCGGCGGCGCGGAAGACGACGACCGCCGCAAGAACAGAAGAGACCCCCGGAAGACCCCCGAATGCGGATCGAGACCCCCAGACGATGGCGACGACGATGAAGAAGGTAGCCGGACTTCCCCCGCTCGGTAAAAGAGCTTGGTAAATGGCGGGGGAGTCCGGCGAAAAGACCCCCAAGACGGAAGAAGACCCCCGGAGCAGTGCAATAAACTATTTTTTGCAAAAGTGTGGGTGTTTTTTTACTTTACATTTTACACCTTAGGTGAATGGGTAGGGGTACATCGTACCCCATACTCATTCACATAGGGTGGGGGGCCGGTATCTGGGGGCCCCCTTATTAAAGGGGGCTCCCAGATTCCGATAAGCCCCCGCCCGCAGACCCCGACAACCAACGGCCAGGGTTGTCGGGAAGAGGCCCTTGTCCTCATCAACATGGGGACAAGGTGCTTTGGGGTGGGGGGGCCACACGGCCCCCCTTTCCCCAGGGCACCCCCCATGTTGAGGGCACGCGGCCTGGTACGGCTCAGGAGGGGGGGGGCGCTCGTTCGTCCCCACCCCTTTCCTGGCCTGCCAGGCTGCGTGCTCGGATGAGGGTCTGCCATGGATTTGGGGGGAACCCCCACGCCGTTTTTTCGGCGTGGGGAGTCCCTTTAAATCCATGCCAGCTTACGGAGCTAGCGCGGCGGCATTTACTGCCTACGCTAGCTACGTAACCTGAAGTTACGTTCTAAATGAACGGACTGCCCGGTGTGTGGGCAAGTCCGTTCATTTTCAAAAGTCCCGCGGACTTTTGGCCGGCGGATTATCCGCCGGAGAAGTCCGTGCGTGTGTGGGCAAGTCCACACGCTCGGAAAGTCCAGCGGACCCAGCTGGAAAGTCCGGCGGATTGTCCGCTGGACTAAGTCCGCTGGCAAAAGTCCGCACGTGTGTACGCGGCATAAGTTATCAGGAATAAATTGTTTAGGATCTCTTGATATGTTTATACCTAGATATTTAAACTGATGGACAACTTGCAGCTGCGCTGCCTCTTGGGGTAGGGAAACATCCAGTGGGTGGATAGGGAGCAAATTTGATTTATCCCAATTAATCCTAAGACCTGACAGACAACCAAAATTTTTAATTCTGCCCATGGTCTCACGTAGTGAACCCTGTGTATCATTGAGTAGTATCAAAAGGTCATCTGCATACAGAATCACTTTTTCTTCTATTTCACCTCTTTTGAAGCCTTTAATATCTGGGGATGCTCTAAGGGAAAGAGCCAAAGGTTCGATTGCGAGGGCGAAAAGGAGGGGGGACAACGGGCACCCCTGCCTTGTCCCCCTCAGCAATCGAAACCTGGTAGAATATTCGTTGTTTACTTTTAGTCTTGCCCCAGGCGCTCCATATAATAGTTTCACCCAGTTAACAAAGTGTGGCCCAATCTGGAATTGTATTAGTGTTCTCCATAGATACTCCCACTCCAGTGTATCAAAGGCCTTGGCAGCATCCAAGGAAAGCACGGCCCTGTTTCCACAGTCTTCCGCTGGAGTTTGCAAGTTCAAAAAGAGCCGTCTGATATTTAGACTGGCGGACCTTCCTGGGATAAATCCCGATTGGTCCGAGTGCACCAGTTTACAGATAACTTTATTGAGTCTGGCTGCCAGGACCTTTGCCAGGACCTTCGTGTCTGAGTTCAGGAGTGAGATAGGCCTATATGAGGCCGGGGATAAGGGGTTCTTGTTTTCCTTGGGAATTACGATTATGGTTGATTCCATCATCGATAGGGGGAGCGCACCCTCCACCATCGATGAGTTAAATACCTTCAGGAGCTCGGGAAGAAGTACCTCCCCGTAACGGCGATATATTTCTATGGGTAATCTGTCTGGTCCCGGGGACTTTTGCCTTGCCATTTCCTGGACGGTCCGCTGTATCTCCTCCAGGGTGACAGGGCCGTCAAGGACAGCCCTGTCCTCCTCAGAGAGACAGGGGACCGCCAATCCTTCAAAAAATGTATCCAGCTTTTCTATTATGTCATCCTGGCTGGAATGATATAAGTTCTCATAATAAACTCTAAAAGTGTCCACTATCTCTGGCGTGTATGTAGATGTCTTACCAGCTCCAATGTCTATCATCGGGACCATAGATGAGGGGGAGTTGGACCTGACTAGGTGGGCAAGCATCCTACTTATTCCTTCCCCTTCCCCAAAAGAAGATTGCTTCTGGAAAATATATTTTTGTTCTGCTTTACTTAATAAAATTAGTCGATATTCCTTTTGTGCTTCTACCCAATCTTTAAAGTTCATCGGTAGTGGATTGTTTATGTATTTCGCTTCTGCAAGAGATACTTTTCTCGCCGCATTTTTTTCCCCCTCCCTTGACTGTTTTTTTATTCTTGAGATTTGCTGGATCAGCAAGCCCCGAAGAATAGCCTTAGTTGTATCCCAGATTACCCCCTGGGGGGCCGAGCACGCGTTCATATCTATGCTTTCACTCAGAGCCTGTATGACCTCTTTTGGGTCACCCATTAGTTCCAGCCAGGAAGGGTTGATTCTCCATTCCCGGTACGTATTTCTCACCCCTACCTCAAATGAGGCTGTTAGGGGGGAGTGATCGGAGAGACTTCTAGGCCCATACCTAATATTATCTAGCAGAGACGTCGACTCATCATTGCAAAGCAACATATCAATCCTCGACAGTGTGGAATGTGTGCTGGAGAAACACGAGTACCCCCTAATCCCGGGATTCCGCAATCTCCATATGTCTTTCAGGCCCAATTCCTCCAGGAAGCGGGGGAAACGGCTATCCACTAGCCCTGCCCTCTGGCTCCCCTGGGGGAGCCTGTCCAGTACCGTATCTAAGACCATATTGAAGTCTCCGAAAACCACGACCGGGAGACCCGGCCTATCCAGCACAAACTCCACAAGGTCCAAAAGGACCTCAGTATCGAGGGGGGGCGGGATATATTAGCCAGCAGGACAACTTTATTTTCAATTTTACAGTGTAAGAAGATATACCTTCCCCGATCATCGATTTTTCTTTGGATACAGTTAAATGTAATCCCTGAATTTATCATTATACTGACACCCCTAGAGAAGGACGAATGGACTGAATGATACTGTAAGACAAATTCTCCCCACCCTAACTTGGGGATGGAGGCTTTGGTTAAATGGGTCTCCTGAAGACAAAGAATAGAAACCCCATAGGATCGGATCATAGATAATGCTGCAGCTTTTTTCCCTGGGTCCCCCAATCCCCTAACATTCCAAGAGCATAAAGTGACTTGTTTCCTATTAACCTGTGTATTGTGACTCATTAAATTAAACTAAATTTCTTTAAGATATTCAGTAAACTTATTACTTATACCCCTACTCAATATTGCACTCCAAAAATGTATAATTGTGGTTAAAATTTATGAAAAATACTTCTGAACATACTTGTCATCAAAACGTGATTTTTTGGTTAATACTTGTAACGTGTCATCAAAGAAACTTTCAAGGTGAGTGATTTTTTTTCCATAACGTTTTTCCTCCCTCCACCATACAACTTCATACGTATTGTGCCTCTCCCCCTTCACCATACATTCACTTTTAACCCTACTACCACTCTGATTACATTCACCATTCATTACCACCCTAGGTTTGGCCGGGGGCCTTCTAATGTGACCAACCCATACACCCCTCTTTTGAGACTTTCTTGATATTTGTGCCAGTAAATCTACCCCATTCCTAACCCTCCCTTTACCCCATGCTACCCATCCATCCCCCTCCCCCTCATTAAAGAGAACCCTTCCACTAAGATCAACCTGCAACACTCCAAAACTACTAGAGTGCACCATCTTTTAACCTCTTCCCCCCGTGCATTCCACCCTCGTTCCTCCTCCCCCCATGGGAGACAGGGACAGCAACACAAAGAAAAAAAAAAGGAATTGAAAATAGAAGTCACTATATAGCACTATATGTCACCACTCGCTCCCCTTCCGTCACTACGTTAAATATCAGCTTTATCCAACCCCCCTCTCCAAAAAAGAAGGGGAATAAGAAAAAAAAAAGAAAAAAAGAAAAAAGTCAAATCAGCATATTAAGATGATCTTGGTCGTCTAGGGACGCTCCTTAAATTTAATAAGCCAGTCTTCAGCCCCTTTGGGGGAGTCAAAGAGTAGAGTCCCTCCGGGCGCCATTATTCTTAATTTTGCTGGATATAATAAGGCATAGGTTAAGTTGGCTTGGCGCAGATTTTGTTTTATTTCTCCAAATTTAGCTCGCCTTCTTTGGAGGTCTGGAGAGTAGTCAGGGTAAATAGACACCCTCATGCCATTGTAGAAGATATTTCCTAGTTCCCTTGCCTTCCGTATGATTGTTACTTTGTCCTTAAAGAATAGGAATTTTGCCAGTATGGGCCTAGGAGGGGCCCCGGGTTGGATGGGTCTAGAAAGAGCCCTATGGGCTCTTTCCACCGCAAAGAGCGAAGAAAATGATTCCTGCCCAAAAGTTTCAACCAGCCACTTTTCCAGGAAAGCGGCCGGGTCAGGGCCCTCGGAATGTTCCGGGAGGCCAACTATGCGGATATTTTTCCTTCTCATCCTGTTCTCCATTTCGTCCATTTTATTAAGATGTATATTGAGGAGATTTTTAATATCACTCACTTCATGTTTTAGAGGGGTCAAGTCATCTTCCACTAGGCTCATCCTATCCTCGAGGATTGTAGTCCTTTCTTGTACCTTTTGTATCTCAGTCCTTACAATAGCAAGTTCCACTTGTATTGTCTTCAGTTGGTCGTGCATGTCACTCAGAGAGGCCCTGCAAGAATTAACAGCCTCCAATATCTCTTTTAAAGATGGCTCCACCCCAGATGTACTATCTGCCCCCCTTTCTGGAAGTAGGCCCTCCGCTACCTGGCTCCGGGGTTGCCCCTCTATTTCACCCCCCTCCACTATTGTTCTCTGGGGAGTCTGTATAGATGTTTGATTCAGTCCCTGGCTTTTCCTTCCTCCTGTGGCCCCTGTCACTCCTCCTGTCCGGTTAGGCTGGGGCTGCTGATTTTGATTTTGTGAGAGGGTTTTCTGAGGGGACAGAGCTGGCCCTTGGCTTGGGGTGTGAGCGAATTTCTCCAGTTTCGCTGCTGCTACTTGGCTGGCCGCCTGGCTGGCTTTTGTAGTGCGCTGTGAAGGCATGTTTAATAATTGACTTTAACTTAGATATAACAAGCAGTATGACTTGGAGAGGGACAATACACTACACCCTGAGGTGATATAGTACTGGGACGTACTAAGCCAGAGTCCAATTAGAATTTTCACTTTCAAATTTATAAAGCAAAAACTCTATTGCATATGTACCGTCAGTAACAAAAAAAGAAAGTAAAAACAGCAAAGGCAGGCTCTCCGTTATTGCGCAACTTTCACTTTTTGCAGGTCAGAAATTAATATAAATTGGCAAAGCATACATTCTTATAATTTAGGCAGTCTCTTGTCTCACCCATCCAGGTTGTCAGTATTGGCGTAGCAGTAGATGCAGAATCCACTGACCAACGGGTCTAGTAAACGTTGTGAGTTGATCTCTTACAGTTATGGCGCCTAGGAAGCCTTCTTACTGCTATGCCTGTTTCCACCTTCAGCACACTTGCTTGTATAGGCGAGGATGCAGTCAACAGCTGATATATAAAAAAAAAAAAAAAGAAGTCTGCACAGCCGACAAGATTTTCGTCTCAGCAGAGGTAGTAGAGGCAGCTGAGGACTCTCACCCCCCTTGCCGCCGCCTGCACCTCCTCTCCGCCTTGTGTGTTCTCCCCTCTCTCGTCCTCTCCTCCTGCTCCGTGAGGCGCGTGGGGGGTTCGTCGGTAGAGGCGCACTATGCGCTGTGGAGATGGAAGCGGGCGTTGAGAAAGCCCGCCGTCACACTGACACGCTGACACCTGCTCCGGCTCTCCTCGAACACACGCTGCTCTATGAACGGTGCTGTCACACAGCCACCCTGCCGTTGAAGCGGTGCTGGCGGGCTCAGGGCTCAATGCTGTAGTCTAGTATGTGGAGCGGGGGATGAGAGGTGAAGGAACGCTGCATGGACTCACTCCTCTCTCACTCTCACCTGCATCCGGTCACGCCCCTGGGGCATCAATATAATTTGTATCAAGTTAGCTTTACCATTTTAAGGGAATTCCATGTATTAATTTTATCCCTGAACCTGGACAGTAAGGGGTGCACATTGAGGGCACAGTAATCCCCAATCCTGGGCGACACCTGCACCCCCAGGTACTTTAAGCTGCCCACCACCGGGATGGGGCAAGAGTCAGGGAGGTGCACCTCCTGGCTCTCATCCAACATCATCAATGCTGACCAATGCTACCAATTTATGGTCAACCCGGAAAAGTGGCCAAATTTCCCTATGATTAACAGGAAGGGAGTGTGACGGGTCCCCCAGGAAAAGCATCATGTCATCAGCGTATAACATGATCTTTTCCTGTATCGAACCGTATTGGAACCCCCGGATACAGGTACTCGCCCTCACTATGGCAGCCAGTGGCTCTATGGCGATCGCAAACAGCAGCGGGGACAGCGGGCATCCTTGCCTCGTCCCCCTGCTGAGTGCGAAAGCTGGTGACATCCTATCGGCCATTCTAATAGTCGCTTGAGGGGATGTGTACAACAGCCTCACCCAGGCTACAAATCTTTCCCCAAAGCCAAACTTCCCCAGTGTTGCCCACAAATACCTCCAGCTAATACTATCAAATGCTTTGTTGGCATCTAGGGACAAAAGAGCCCTACGGTCCCCTTTGTCTGTCTGTAATTGCATATTAAGAAACAGGCGTCTTAGGTTTGTGGCTGTGGATTTCTGTGGCATAAAGCCAGCTTGGTCCTGGTGTATAATGCTGGTTATTACCCCATTGACCCTGAGCGCCAGCACTTTGGCTAGTAATTTTATATCGCTCTGGAGCAGGAATATGGGTCTGTACGACCCAGGGTCAACCGGGTCCTTCCCAGGCTTTAACAACAGTATTATGTTAGCCCTAGACATAGATTCTGGTAACTGTCCTCTCTCCAGGGAGGCATTAAAAACTTTCAGAAGCTCAGGTAGTAACTGTTCTCCATAGTTAGTGTACACTGCAATGGGGAGACCATCCTCCCCAGGGGCCTTATGCGTGGGGAAAGAGCTTGCTGCCATCTGCAGTTCCTCTATAGTAATGGGGGCGTTAATCAGTTCCCTAGCTGCTACAGGCAGTAGGGGCAAGTCCATCTCAGCCATATATAACTCTAAGTCCTCATCCTTGTAATCATCCCTGGACTCATATAAATTTTCATAGAAAGACGCCAGCTCAGAGATAATGTCCTCTGGTGTATTAACCACCCTACCATTGGCGGCTCGTTTTGCGCCAATGGCTGGGGAGTGCTGCTGGGACCTTGCAATTTTTGCCAGTAGTCTGCCTGTCTGTTCCCCTTCTTCATAAAATGCAAGTCTTGTAAAAAAACGTTTTTTCTCAGCAGTAGAGGACCTCAATCGGTCCAGGGAGTCCTGGGCCGAAATCCATGCCTCCCTTGCCTGTTCAGTTGGGTTAGTAACATATGAAAGTTCCAGCTGTCTCACCTGGTCGCCCACCTGCTCCAAGAGAGCCGAAGAGTTATGTTTAACTATTTGTATTTCTTCTATGAATATCCCCCTAAGGTGGGCCTTTAACGTCTCCCATTTCTGCAATGGGTCCAAATGATACTTATGCACTTGAAAGAAGGCTGTAATTTTAGATTCTACATGGTCTTGTGAAGTAAATAACTTAAGCCAAAAGGCATTTAGCCTCCAAGGGGCCCGGGGTAGCGTGCTGAGCGGTCTGGTAGACATCCACAGTACCAGTGGGGAGTGGTCCGAAACTCCACGTGGAAAATAATCCACCTTCGAAGTGAGGTTAACCATATTTGGGGTACCCATACATAAATCTATGCGGGAAAGTGAGCCATGAGTCTTAGAGAAACAGGAGAATTGTTTCCTATGTGGGTTGCGAACCCGCCATAAGTCCACCCACCCAACTTCCTCCGCTAATCGGCTAAGGGCCGTTCCCCTGCCCCCCCCTAGGGGGTGATACTGGGGGGTGTCTGTCAATTCTGGGATCTAAATAGCAGTTATAATCCCCCATAATCAGTATTGGCGTATCAGGCTTATTCCCCAGGTAAGACAGCAGCAACTGTAACACCTTCCTGGAAAATGGCGGAGGTATGTATACAAACGCTATAATCATGGTTATGGTATACAATTTACAGTACAGAAAAAGAAATCTCCCATCAATATCAATGAGGGAGTCAAGCTCCTGGTATACAAGTGATTTGTGGATCAATACACTCACACCGCGGGAATAGGCGGTGTGAGTGGAGTGATACGCCTTCCCCACCCAGGCATACTGCAGATAACCAACCGTATCTTTAGTCAAATGGGTCTCTTGTAGTCCGACAATGGCCGGGTGAAAGTTCCGTAGCCCTGCCGATATCATAGATCTTTTCAGTGGGTAATTTACCCCCGGACATTCCAGGACACTTAGGGCGTAGAGGACATCCCGAGTGTCTAAACATCATCCAGAATGCGCGGGGGGTAACCCCACCATTAGGTAACATTTGTTCAACAGTGCAGCCGTGAAGCAGCGTATCTATCTTATCGCACATCAAGAGCAACTGTACACATATCAAAGCCAAACATCGCCTTGTTTGTCGGCGTATTCTGAGGAAACTGAGAAAAAAACATCTGCAACTGCGCAACTGCGCACTGTGGTCAGATTTTAAACAGGTAGCAGAGTAGTCAGTGACTGGTGGGTCATGGTACGCCAACATGACGTGCCCTGAAAACACCCACCCTAAAAAGCAGTCATATTTGGGTACTTTCCACGTGGCAACGGGGCACAACCACTGTAGCCATGTAACACATGGCAGCAGGCAACTTTCCATGAGCGTAGAAAAACTTCCTTCGCCTAAACACATAAGTCAGCAAAGTGTACCCTCAGCTTCTTGTGGGAGCCCTGTTTGCTGACAGCTGAGAACAACGTAAAGGCCCCAGTGGCGTCACTAGGGTTGGTGTCACCTGGTGCGGTATAACATGGTGTCACCCCCCCCCCCCAATAATTTATTATCCATATATATCCATTGTCCATATATATCCATTGTCCATATATATCCATTGTCCATATATATCCATTGTCCATATATATCCATTATCCATATATCCATTATCCATATATATCCATTGTCCATATATATCCATTATCCATATATATATCCATTATCCATATATATTATCCATAGCTGTAGCAGACCACCTTGCACCCCCCCTATCATACTTGCATAGCCATAACAGGTCAGCCAGGGCACCAGACACTGAGAGTCCTCCCTCCTCCCACCAGCTCTTTCGTGGTGTGTCTGTGTCGGTACCATGGCATGTTTCAGCCCAGCGAAAACGGCGCTGGGCTGGGTGAACGGCAGCTAAAAAAATAAATAAAAATAAACCAAAAAAAAACAGGGAGGGTGTCACCAGGGCTGCTGTTAGGAATCATGGGGCCCCGTACAGCCTACCTGACGGGGCCCCCTTTAACCCCTCCCTTGACCCCACCCCAGGCTCCTCCCCTGACCCAACCTTTGCAGATTTGTCACCGTTTACATATGCACACGCGTTCATGATTGTGCATGAGTACAGGGGGGCAGAGGCAGTTTAACCACTACAATACTGTGCACTTAAACACCCTTCCTGCCCAGACCAATTTTCAGCTTTCGGCGATCTCGCACTTTCAGTGACAATTGCGCGGTCATGCAATGCTGTAACCAAATTCATTTTTTATCATTTTGTTCGCACAAATAGAGCTTTAGTTTGGTGGTATTTATTCGCGACTCCGTTTTTTATTTTTTGCGGAAATTTCGAAAAAAAACAATATTTTCTCCTTTCTTTTTTAAAAGAAATCCAATAAAATCAAATTTTGTCATAAATTTAAGCCAAAATGTATTCTGCTACATGTTTTTTGTAAAAAAAATTCCGTTAAGTATATAATAATTGGTTCGCGTGATCGCGGACATATGTACGCAAATGATCATGTAAAAGGGGTGTGCAGGTGATCACGGACATATGTGTGCAGATAATCATTGGCACATGTTATTTTACTGGGACATATGTGAGGGACATGTGTTTTTATTATTTGGGGACATGTGTGTTTTGGGGACATGTGTGTTTTGGGGACATGTGTGTTTTACTGTGGGGACACTACTGGTGATCAGTGAGTAAAAAAAACAGCTAATACTCACTGATCACCAGCCGGCTGCAGCGATCCGCTCTCCTCTCCTCACCGACGACTTCCGTGTGAGGAGAGGAGGGCCGATTGCCTAGCAACCGGCTGTTTGTTTACATCACATGACAGCTGTGATTCGACACAGCTGTCATGTGATCAGGAGGGCCAATCACTGAGCCCACCTGCCGATCCGAGATGCGCCGTGTCCGGGTGACACGGCCGCATCAGGATCGCGCCGCTGCGCGGGCACGCGCGCGCGATCCCTCTACTTCTGAAGGACGTTCCGGAACGTCCTATCAGAAGTAGACGGCTCCCACCCGGCCGTATATCTACATTGGCCGGGTGGGAAGTGGTTAAAAATGCTTTCAATTTTATTTTTAGACAAAAAAAAAAAAATATGTATACTGTATCTTTCATTTCATCTTGTATCTCTTTTATTGCTATCAGAAAGGATGAACAACATCCCTTCTGATAGCATGGGGCAGTGACAGGTCCTCTTTCTGGAGAGATCTGGGGTCTATTAGACCCCAAATCTCTCCTCTGGCCTCCAAAGCAGCTGATCAAACAAAGATCGATTTGATCAGATGTTTGTTTAACCACTTACCCACTGGGCACTTAAACCCCCTTCCTAACCAGACCAATTTTCAGCTTTCGATGCTCTCACACTTTGAATGACAATTACTCTGTCATGCAACACTTTACCCAAATGAATTTTGTGTCCTTTTTTTCACACAAATAGAGCTTTCTTTTGGTGGTATTTAATCACCTCTGGGTTTTTTAATTTTTGCGCTATGAATCAAAATATACTGAAAATTCTATTCTATTAAAATTTATTGCAGAGTATTGGCAGAGTATTGGCGAGTATTGGCAGAGTATTGGCAGAGTTGCACAGTGGTGGCAGAGCATTGCACAGTGGTTGGTGGCAGAGCATTGCACAGTGGTGGCAGAGCATTGCACAGTGGGGGCAGAGCGTTGCACAGTGGTTGGGGGCAGAGCATTGCACAGTGGTTGGGGGCAGAGCATTGCACAGTAGTGGCAGAGCATTGCACAGTGGTGGCAGAGCATTGCACAGTGGTTGGGGGCAGAGCATTGCACAGTGGTTGGGGGCAGAGCATTGCACAGTGGTTGGGGGCAGAGCATTGCACAGTGGTTGGTGGCAGAGCATTGCACAGTGGTTGGTGGCAGAGCATTGCACAGTGGTTGGTGGCAGAGCATTGCACAGTGGTTGGTGGCAGAGCATTGCACAGTGGTTGGGGGCAGAGCATTGCACAGTGGTTGGTGGCAGAGCATTGCACAGTGGTTGGTGGCAGAGCATTGCACAGTGGTTGGTGGCAGAGCATTGCACAGTGGTTGGTGGCAGAGCATTGCACAGTGGTTGGTGGCAGAGCATTGCACAGTGGTGGCAGAGCATTGCACAGTGGTGGCAGAGCATTGCACAGTGGTTGGGGGCAGAGCATTGCACAGTGGTTGGGGGCAGAGCATTGCACAGTGGTTGGTGGCAGAGCATTGCACAGTGGTTGGTGGCAGAGCATTGCACAGTGGTTGGTGGCAGAGCATTGCACAGTGGTTGGTGGCAGAGCATTGCACAGTGGTTGGGGGCAGAGCATTGCACAGTGGTTGGTGGCAGAGCATTGCACAGTGGTTGGTGGCAGAGCATTGCACAGTGGTTGGTGGCAGAGCATTGCACAGTGGTTGGTGGCAGAGCATTGCACAGTGGTTGGTGGCAGAGCATTGCACAGTGGTGGCAGAGCATTGCACAGTGGTGGCAGAGCATTGCACAGTGGTTGGGGGCAGAGCATTGCACAGTGGTTGGGGGCAGAGCATTGCACAGTGGTTGGTGGCAGAGCATTGCACAGTGGTTGGTGGCAGAGCATTGCACAGTGGTTGGTGGCAGAGCATTGCACAGTGGTTGGTGGCAGAGCATTGCACAGTGGTGGCAGAGCATTGCACAGTGGTGGCAGTGTATTGACCAGCGCTGTGGGCACTACACATCCAGCCCACAGCGCTGGTCCCGTCTCTCTCCCCCTCTCCGCTTCTCTCCTCACTGTACCGATCGGTACAGAGAGGAGAGGGAGGAACCGGCGTCATGACGTGACGCCGGTTTGTGTACATGTGATCGCTCCGTCATTTGACGGAGCGATCACGCAGTAAACGGCCGCTATCAGCCGTAGGACGTCCTCCCAGGATAAGCCGACCGCGCTGTAGCCGTCTTTCGACTATAGCGCGGTCGGCATGTGGTTAAGCCAGTAATGGCTTGCTTACATGAGACCATGTAAGTAGGAGGAACATCATCAGTTTCTCTCACTTTGTCCCAGGAACTGGATGTTGCTGCCCACATGCTTAATGGGACCCCTAATTGCACGGGAGAGCAACGGTGGTGAAACCCCCTTCCACTGCCTGAAAAAGTAATCCATTCGCTTCTTAGCCACTAGGATTACTTTTTCTTTGTGCACTCATTGGGGCTAAAAAATAATATCTTGATCATTGCTGCAGCAATGACCAATATATCACCCTTCCAATCCAGCAATTTGCCAGTACGTTGCTGGACAGGAAGTGGTTAAAGGGGGGGGGGGGGGGGGGGGGGTGGGAGGCACATGTTTACTGCCCCCCCCCCCCCCCCCCAAAGGAAAGTGTAAAGTAGCATCTCACTGCATCTTATGATTATCAGCATTATGGAAATTACACAGGTAGCACAGTCAGCATTTGCTCTGTCATGGATTTGTCAGTGTCACATGGCTTTTGGGTGCTGACTTTGTTAATTGATGGCTGTACTGTGTGTTACAAACTTTAACCCTGTACAGCCATAACAAAGCAAGCACCAAACAGCAATATGACACACTGACAGATCCATGACAGAGCACATGCTGACTGTGCTGCATGCGTGAGTATCATAATGCTGACAATCACACACCTGCTTTGCTGTGTGTAAGCCTAAATGAGACAGTGAGGATTCTATCTGCTGTTCTCCACTCACTCTGCAGTGTAGGTGCAGCAATGCTGTCCTCCAGGTTCTTTCGCCCTCTCATCCACTGAGCCGCCTGTCGTCTCACCTCAGTCTCGGCAGTCGGCACGGGAGGCGGGGCTAAGCGGAGCCTTGTAGTATCACTCCGCCAGGGAAGGCAGTGGCAGCCGGGTCTAATTAACTAGCAGCCCAATATGCGGAACTGCTTAATGTACATGCGCCCGAAAAAGGAGAAATAGTCCAAGCGCTGCGCTCACCCCCTGGGCCCCTCTGTAGACCAGATAGGGCCCAGCAAAATGTAATTACACCCCCCCCCCCCTCTCTAAACAAGTATTTGCAGGGGTGAGGTTTAGAAAGATCTAGTTTTTAATATGCAGAAATTAACTGTAAAACTTACAGGGCCCCCCTGTGGAGCCGATGGGGGCTGGGCCCAGTACAACAGGGCTGGCTGTACTGCCCTATTAGCGGGCCTGGGTGTCACCCCTCTAGCGGGTGTCACCCGGGCTGCGGCAGCTAAAAAAAAAATAAAAAAAAATGAAAAAAAAAACAAAAAAAAACAGGGAGGGTGTCACCCCTCTAGCGGGTGTTACCCGGGTGCGGACCGCACCCCTCGCACCCCCCTAGCAACGCCTCTGAAAGGCCCTCCAACAAAATCAGTAATAACCATATGTGGTCGCCTTTGTGTCTTGCGTAAAACAATAGCAGGTTACAGTCACCCTTCGCCTTCCTCTCTGGCCCTTCTGCGTAGACCTTGTTCGTTGCGATCCAGCCATTCAGCAGCGCCTTGTGTGTTTTCAAAAAAGTGGTTTTGGTCCCTGGCAGTAATGCAGAGCTTGGCCGGGTACAGCATGGCATAAGGTAGTTGGACCTTCTGAAGTCGCTTTTTAACGTCCACAAACTTGGATCTCCTGCGTTGCACCTCTGCTGAGAAGTCGGGGTAGAACGAGATTCTGGTACCATTGTAGTGCACAGCCCCTTTTTCTCTGGCCATTCTAATGCCGCGTACACACGAAGGGACAATCCCCGCGGGATTATCCTCTGGACTCTAGTCCATCGGACAATCCCCTCGTGTGTTTGGCGCCAAAGTCCGGCGGACCAAAGTTTTAAGTTTTGTTTTAAAACTATCCGCTGGACTTGGCAGTCCGGCGGACAATCTCGCCGTTAGTAGGCTAGTCCGCCAGACTTTTTAAATGAACGGACTTGCCGCTCATCGGCAAGTCCGTTCATTTAGCACGTGACTTCAGGTTACGTAGCTAGCGTAGGCAGTAAATGCCGCAGCGCTAGCTCCGTGACCTGGCATGGATTTAAAGGGACTCCCCACGCCGAAAAACGGCGTGGGGGTTCCCCCCAAATCCACCTCAGACCCTTATCCGAGCACGCAGCCCGGCCGGCCAGGAAAGGGGTGGGGGCGAACGAGCGCCCCCCCCTCCTGAGCCGTACCAGGCCGCGTGCCCTCAACATGGGGGGTGCCCTGGGGAAAGGGGGGCCGTGCGGCCCCCCCCACCCCAAAGCACCTTGTCCCCATGTTGATGAGGACAAGGGCCTCTTCCCGACAACCCTGGCCGTTGGTTGTCGGGGTCTGCGGGCGGGGGCTTATCGGAATCTGGGAGCCCCCTTTTATAAGGGGGCCCTCAGATCCCGGCCCCCCACCCTATGTGAATGAGTATGGGGTACGATGTACCCCTACCCATTCACCTAAGGTGTAAAATGTAAAGTAAAAAAACACACACACACTTTTGAAAAAATAGTTTATTGCACTGCTCCGGGGGTCTTCTTCCGTCTTGGGGTCTTCTCGCCGGACTCCTCCGCTCTCTTCTGCTCTTTTACCTAGCTCTTTCACGAGCGGAGGAGGCCGGCTACCTTCTTCGTCGTCGTCGCCGCCGTCGTCTGGGGGACAAGAAGAAGAACAAGAAGAAGAAGGCACCGGCGGCGCGGAAGACGACGACCGCCGCAAGAACAGAAGAGACCCCCGGAAGACCCCGGAAGACCCCCGAAGGCGGATCGAGACCCCCAGACGACGGTGGCGACGACGAAGAAGGTAGCCGGACTTCTCCGCTCGGTAAAAGAGCTTGGTAAATGGCGGAGGAGTCCGGCGAGAAGACCCCCAAGACGGAAGAAGACCCCCGGAGCAGTGCAATAAAATATTTTTTCAAAAGTGTGTGTGTTTTTGTACTTTACATTTTACACCTTAGGTGAATGGGTAGGGGTACATCGTACCCCATACTCATTCACATAGGGTGGGGGGCCGGTATCTGGGGGCCCCCTTATTAAAGGGGGCTCTCAGATTCCGATAAGCCCCCGCCCGCAGACCCCGACAACCAACGGCCAGGGTTGTCGGGAAGAGGCCCTTGTCCTCATCAACATGGGGACAAGGTGCTTTGGGGTGGGGGGGCCACACGGCCCCCCTTTCCCCATGGCACCCCCCATGTTGAGGGCACGCGGCCTGGTACGGCTCAGGAGGGGGGGGCGCTCGCTTGTCCCCACCCCTTTCCTGGCCGTCCGGGCTGCGTGCTCAGATAAGGGTCTGAGATGGATTTGGGGGGGACCCCCACGCCGTTTTTCGGTGTGGGGATTCCCTTTAAATCCATGCCAGGTGACGGAGCTAGCGCGCCGGCATTTACTGCCTACGCTAGCTACGTACCTGAAGTTACGTTCGAAATGAACGGACTGCTCCGTGTGTGGGCAAGTCCGTTCATTTTCAAAAGTCCCGCGGACTTTGTCCAGCGGATTGTCCGCCGGAGAAGTCCGGGCGTGTGTGGGCCTGCCTTCCACCTTTTCTGGGAGCCCTCTTACCTGGGACTTGCTAGGATCCTTTTTTGTTATGAAGTCAGATTTACGACATCTGGCTTCTGCTGTGCTGCCAAAGCCGGGTGACAATCCTCTGCCGTCCATTCTCTGGCTGAGAGATTAGCTGATTGTTTTCAGCCAATATCTGGCACACTGTGCAAGGAAAAAAAAATTAAAATAAAGCTGAAATAAGTCCTGTAGCATACCACTTCCCGTAAAACAATGTATCTGTACAGCGCTTTGAGGAAGTGGTTGGTTGTACCGGGGTGATAAGCAGCTGCAGTCGTCACCCCCGTACCGCTTTTTAGATCTGGTGGTCGGCATTGTTATGATAACAACCGAAGCGGCTCAGAAGCTGCTCAGCTGTCATCATAAGGAGTGGGTGAGATCACGACAAGCCCCCCGCCCGCCGCCTTCCACGGCTTCGCCCGGGTCTCCAGTCCGGAGTGTCCAGCCGGCACGTTCGCCGGCATGGCAGAGTCGCAAACAAAGCTGGAATCGGCTTCAATCGAGTCTCCAACACAGTAACTCAGAAGTTACGTACTCGTTTACTTGGCTGCCAATGGCGCCGATATGAAAAAATCCACAGTATTCAAATATGCAGATTTTTGCTTTGTGAATACTTGTACATGCAAAGGAGGGATTTGGGGATTGGTATTTTTTTAAAGTAAAACTGGAAAAAATAAACAAATAAGAACAACAAAAATTATTTGAAAGTGCCCCGCATGCTCGCTGACCAAAGAAAACACATACGTGGCGCCCACAAATGTAAATGTTGTTCAAATCACACTTGTGAGGTATTGCCGCGATCCTCACATCGAGAGAAATAATTATAGCAAAAGATCTCCTCTGTAACTCTAAACTGGTAATCATAAAACAAAAATTCCATGCTCATCTATAGTGATTCTTAAGTACCGTAGTTTCTCGCCATTCCAAGATCGTTTGCAATTTTAAACCATAACATGTTCGAAATCTATTTACTTGGAGTTACACCGTCTATCGCAATATCCCCAAAAATTGGGCTAAATAAATTTACTGTAAATTTATTTTTTTAATTCAGTAAATTTTTCACCAAAAATTGAAAGGCCGCTGTGCAAATACATATATATATATATATATATATATATATATATATATATATATATATAATGTTTGTGGTTCTCAGTAATTTTCTAGCAAAAAATTATGATTTTAAATTGTAAACAATAACTGTCAGAAATAGGCTTGGTGAGAGGGTGATGCGGACGACGTGATGACGCCGTACAGCTAGGTGGGAGGAGCCTGCGCGTGGAGCTCGCGGCGGGGAATGCAGGACGCCGAGATTGACGGAGAGTGAGAGCTCCGGAACGGCGTGATTCATCTCCCGCGCCCGCCGCGGTGCTCTTTTCCTGGACACCCAGCCCTGTTCAGCGGACCAACAGAACCCGGCGGATGGAAGATCTCACCGCCGCTCCTTGAGCGGCATAACCCCGGGCGGACGGGGCTCCCGCGCTTCTGTCCCCCCTCTCCTTCCCTTCTGCTCTCCCCCTCCCTGCAGGCAGCAACGAGCGATACGCCCTGCATTAAGCAACCAAACACGGAGGACATACGATCATCTATCCAGCTTACAGGACGGCCAGACATGGTGAGAAGAGCAGAAACAGCAGGTAAAAGGGATCTGACATACAGATAACTCTGGGTAAAGTGGCTCAGGAAAAAAAAAAAAAAGGAGGACAGGATCAACCCAGTGCGGCTCTAAGGGGTAAGAACTGAGGATTATTCTTGATCTTTTTGTGAATTTATGAAATGAACTTCTGCCTGAAATCGATTTGTATACCCTTTTTTTCCTGATGAACATGTAAGACACCACACAAATAGATGTTATTAGCTTGCTATTACTGCTTCGCTGAAAGCTGTGAGAAGTAGAACGAGCGTTAAGTTATAACGAATTAATTCTCTAGTGCAACCAGCCCCCCATACAGGGTCATAGAGCTGATCTAAAAAAAAAAAAAAAAACAGGGGAGGAGAAAGGTTGCGGAAGGAGGATTTAAAGGGTAAAGAAAAGAAGAGATTGGAAGGAGGAAGCTGTATTCAAAGTAAAACCGGAATGCCTAAACAACATCATATAAATACCCTACCAAGGAACCGCACTAGGGGTGCGGACAGATATAGGTTTGGGATCAGACAGGCCCCTTTACAGGAACGGAGCCCAGCAGCTCCTCCTTGGTGGTGTTTTTTGGTGTTTTTTTCTTTATTTATTTTTTTCTCTCTCTTTCTGTGCTTGGTACTTTGTACCGCCCCCCCCCCCCCCCTATCTCAGGCTCTATCCTCACGAGGCTTCCAATTATAGGGAAGTATATGCTGCGAAATAAGGTGTATGAGTGACTATGTGGCTATTGTTAGAACCCCTCGGATAATAAGAACGTGGCTGTAAAATACGTTAGAACAAGGTTCCCTAGCCGACTCCAAATGTCACCTCAGCCTAGCCCTTCTCTCAGCAGCTGCCAGAGACAAACAGCAGCCTAAGGGACTACGAGAATAAATACGGCTGAACTCACGGCCCCTTCTCTGCCCATACCAACCGCTATCCTTGCTTAAAACCAAGGGGAAGAAGGGAAGAAAAAAGGAGAGAGAAGGAAGGAGGAAGAGGGAAAGGAGAAAAGAAGGAATAGAGAAGAGGAAATAACACAAATTCCGGATTAGATAGAGGAAAGGTGGGTGGATCTGGGGGGGAGGGACGGAGAAGGGGAAGAAGAAGGGAAGACTGCAGAAAGAGGGAGATACCTCCAAGGGAGAAAGGAGATTACTAAAGGGGAACCCCCCTCCTCCGGCTCTGCTTCCGCCAGGAGACAATTCAGTTCTCAAAAAGTAAGAAAACTGGGTAAACGAATAAGAAAAGTCAAAACAAAAGGGGTAAATATGAGCAGGTCCACGAACAAAACAACAAAGGGGGGGCCTCCTAAAAACTTGAAAGAGAAGAATTCGGAGAGCACCATTAAGCAATACATGACCCAAGGAGTCAGCCCAAAAAACCCAGAAGCAGTAAGACAGAGCCACCTCAAAAGCGAAAAAAAAAAAGGAGCAGAAAAAATATTAGAGGAGACCCTGGATTCGGACCCCATCATAGAAAGCGAAACTGACGAAAGTAGGATGGAAGAACCTAAAGAGGTGGAACAGCCACCAACAAAAGGGGAGATGGATAGGATGCTCCTAAGATTAGAAAACGCAATAAAAGCTGACATTGGCCTCTTGAGGACAGATCTAGGACTATTGCTTACACGAGTGAAAGTAGTTGAAGAAAAGACAGACAAAATGGCCCAAGAGATAAACAAACTAAAGGACCAGCTTTATAAAGAACAGCTCAATCAGAGGAGACTACAATATAAGATCGAAGATCAAGAAAATCGCAGCAGAAGACAAAATATAAGAATTAGAGCGGTACCCGAATCTAGAGGAGAAGACCTTAAGACAATTATCCATAAGATCTTTTGCCCAGTATTAGATAAAGGAGAAGATGAATTCCCTAGGACTGATAGAATACACCATGTGGGAAGGCCTAGAGAGCAGAATATAGAACGACCACGGGACATCATAGTCCGATTTAGCTACTATGAGGATAAAGCTGAGATTTGGGCAAGGACTAAGAGGCCTATGACAATACAATACGAGGGTAAAGACCTACAGATATTTATGGACTTAGCACCGGAGACCCTGGCTAGAAGACGACTTTTAAAACCCCTCTTGGAGATGATGCAAACTCGGAACATTCAATACAGTTGGGGGTTTCCTGCTTGCCTAATGGGCTACAGAGATGGGATCTCAGCAAAATTGACATTCCCGGAAGAATTACGAGATTTCTGTGAAAAGTTGGACCTGCCGATCCCAAAGCTACCGGGCTGGTCAGATGGCTAGACTGCCGTGGGAGGAGGGGGGATCTCGAGGGAGGGGCGGGATGGAGGTGCAGGGCATCCTCCCCCCCTCCTGGACCCGTCGGGCCCGGGGCGGAGGGGGAGGGATATACGAGCAGGCTTCCTCGAAGTGTGGCTCAAGGATGGTCAAGAGTTTCGAGACCATAGGCGAGCCAGGGGCCATAGAGGGGCCGATTGGGGGGGGGAGTAGACCCTGAGAAGGGAGAGAGAGGGGAGGGGATGTGGGGAGGGGGGTGGGGGAGGAGGGATTGGGGAAGGGGCCTGACCAGAATATTTGTAAGTCTAAGACAAGACAATTTGAATTTCTCCTATCTACCAGGAAATGATGTCAACCATAAATTTTACAACATATAATGTCAAAGGGCTCAATTCACCCAACAAGCGCCACAAAATTTTGAGGGAATTGGGACAGTATGCTGCAGACGTGGTTTATTTACAGGAGACTCACATCTCACACGACTCAAACATTAAGCTTTTCTCCAAAGAATTTCCCAAGTGGTACTATGGGGACACAGTTACTACTAGAAGTAGAGGAGTTGCTATTGGGTTCACAAAAAAAATAAGATTTAGCCTGGAAAAAAGCGAGTCTGACCCAGAGGGAAGATATCTCTTTTTGCAGGGCAAACTAGATGAAACAGAAGTCACTCTGGCTAATATATATGCCCCCAATAGCACCTCTGGGACATATTTAATTAAAATTTTGAGAAAATTAACTGAGTTTAAAAAAGGAGTATTGATCCTGATGGGTGACATGAATTTCTGTTTAGATCCACAGTGGGATAGTACGTCCCGTGCGCAGGGGATTAGTAACGTGCAACTACGCAGAGTCAAACAAAAATTACTGGAACATCAATTCACAGATGTCTGGAGAAGCCAACATCCCAAAGACAAAGATTATTCGTTCTACTCCCCTGTGCACGGGACGTACTCCAGAATTGATTATATCTTTTTGGAACATAGATCATTAGAACAGGTGCTTGAATCTAACATCGGGATAATTTCATTATCAGATCACGCTCCGATCTGGATGAAAATACAAATAGCCTCGGAGCGTAAGGTATCCCCCAGGTGGCGACTGAATGACGAAATAATAAGAGACGCAGAAGGAGCCGAAGATTATTCGTTCTACTCCCCTGTGCACGGGACGTACTCCAGAATTGATTATATCTTTTTGGAACATAGATCATTAGAACAGGTGCTTGAATCTAACATCGGGATAATTTCATTATCAGATCACGCTCCGATCTGGATGAAAATACAAATAGCCTCGGAGCGTAAGGTATCCCCCAGGTGGCGACTGAATGATGAAATAATAAGAGACGCAGAAGGAGCCGAGAAAATAGGAAAAGAGCTGGAACAATATTTTAGGGTGAACGACACAGAAGAAATCTCTGGGCAGACCCTATGGGAGGCCCACAAAGCCTACATAAGAGGAATTTTGATCGCGGAGGGGGCAAGAAAAAAAAATGACAGGCTCAGGAAGATTAAAAAAGTTACAGAGGAAATATACAATTTAGAACAGAAACACAAAATGTCTCCAAACCCCGACAGAATACTATACCAAGAAATAATAACCAAAAGGGATGAATTTAAAAGACTAATGGAACAAGACACAAAAAAAAGTTTTTATTACCTCGCCAAGGAAAAATATTATGGAAGTAATAAATCCCCAAAGTACTTAGCAAAAATGTTACAGAAGAAAAAAACTTTAAACTTCATTGAGAAAATACAGGCAGATAATGGGACCCTAGAATACACCACAAAAGGGATCTCACAAACATTTAAGGACTATTATGAGGAATTATATGCAGTGGAACACGAACAGGAATGGGAGGAAAAGGAAAAATATAGGAAAACTAAGGATTTCTTAAGTCATGCGGGCTTAGCAAAAATGACAGAGAGTGACCGAGATGCGCTGGAGGGACCTATCTCAGAAGAAGAGATAGTCAGGGCAGTGGCCGATTCTAAGAATGGGAAAAACCCAGGACCGGATGGGTTCACGGTCTTCTATTACAAGAGGTTTCAGAAGATTTTGATCCCATGGCTATGCAAGTACCTGAATGGTCTGGGAACGGAATATCAAATGAGTAAAGAGGCCTTATTAGCCTCGATTACGGTTATAAAAAAAGAGGGCAAAGACGGAACGTGTTGTTCCAACTATCGGCCAATTTCTCTGCTTAATGAGGATACTAAACTTTTCGCTAAAATCCTTGCTAGCAGAACAAAAATCCTTATGAACAAATTGGTACATCCGGACCAAGCCGGTTTTGTCCCTGGGAGAGAATGTAGGGACAATGGGGTCCGCACCCTGCTCCTGCTTCTACATGAGAAGGAGAAAAGGAGTCCCAGTCTACTCCTGTCAACAGATGAGCAGAAGGCTTTTGACAGGGTAGACTGGTCCTTTATGTTTATGACCTTAGAGGAATTGGGATTCGGCCCAAACATGCTAGGGCGGATCAGGGCGCTGTACTATCATCCGACAGCGACAATCAAGATCAACGGCACAGACTCTCTTCCCTTCGAAATGAGAAACAGAACCAGACAGGGTTGCCCATTGTCCCCCCTCCTGTTTCTCCTCTCTCTTGAACCCCTTCTGTCCACAGTTAGAGGGGACTCCGGGATAGCGGGATTCAGGATAGGGGAGGAGAAACACAAATTATCTGCCTATGCAGACGATGTATTATTTTACATAAACAGACCCGGGGCAACTTTACCCCGATTAATGAATATAATTAAAAAGTACGGCGAGTTATCAAACTTTAAAATCAACCAGGGGAAGTCGGAGATTCTAAATATAAATACTAGAAATACAGAAAAACACATACTCCAAAAGGACTTTAAGTTTCCCTGGCGGGAAGAAATGACGTACTTAGGTATAAAATTAGCAACTACCATAAAAAAAAATTTTAAGTTAAATTTCATCCCTTTGTTGGATGATATCAAGAACGAAATTAAAAGATTAGCATACAGACCCCTATCGTGGTCTGGGAGAATTCAATCACTCAAGATGTTCATACTGCCCAAAATCGTATACAAATTTCAAATGATGCCCATTTCACTCCCCAAATATTTTTTAGTAAAACTTAAAGCTTAATGTCGTTTGTATGGAAGGGGAAAAAACCCAGAATTGCTTTTGCTACTCTTAAACAGGAGAAAAAAAATGGAGGACTAGCAATCCCTGTTGTATCCCTATATTACAAAGCCATTGTACTTTCAAGAATCACAGAATGGATAAAAGAAAATAAAAAAGAAAAAAGATGGGTTAACTTAGAGTTCACCCTGAGTAAGGCACACTTAGGTAGTATTATATGGAATCCACCTAAACATAGGATAATTGATTTAAATAGTAGTAAACTTACACTAAATGCACTAAGGATATGGGACGGAATATATAAAAAATTTAATGGCCACTATAACTCACCACTTATTGCCCTAAAAGAAAATAATTTTTTTGCACCGGGGATGAAGATTAATGGGGGGAATTGGATAAAACACGAACACACGCAGATTAAGGATATAGTAAAGGACCGAAAGATCCTACCACTACAGGAATTAAAAATTAAGGGTGGGTTTGAGGATATAGATGAGTGGCGGTACCGTCAGCTCACCTGCTTCACGGAGAGTCTGCCTCACCCTCTGAGAGAAGTGACAGATTTAACCGCGCTTGAGAGGCTGTGTCTGAACAATAGCACTAGGGGCACGATATCTAGGTGGGGTAGACTTCTACTGGACGGGGAGGGAGGAGGGATGCCGCCATTCATCTTAAAATGGGAGAAAGAACTGGGAACACAATGTGATATTAGCACTATTAAGAAAGTTTTAAAACTAGCACATAGGTCTGCAAATGATAATAAGCCTGCCGAAACTAATTATAAAATTCTTTCAAGATGGTACGTCACCCCTGACAAGGCTTGTAAATACCAACGGGATAAACAAGGGAATTGCTGGAGAGGATGTAGAGATCCAGGCACTATGACACATATTTGGTGGAGTTGCCCTAAAATCAAGGTGTTTTGGGAGAAAGTGGTACACCACGTAAAAGAAATAACAAACATTGAATTACCAAATGAACCGTGGACAATTTTATTCCACGGGACAAAAGAAGGTATCAAAAAGTACCAAGGATCACTTATCCCACACCTCCTAAATGCAGCAAAGAAAGTAATCCCCAAGAAATGGCAATATGGGAATGGGTAGATGAAGTAAAAGGGATCTATAGTATGGAAAGGGGAAAGGAAGAGACGGGACACATGAAGGAGGACAAAAGAGATAAGTGGCAGGGTTGGAGGACATTTAAAAAGACATGGAGCTACACGGAACAACTTAGAGCCTAATGCACAAGGGGGGGACATCGGATTACGAAGAAAAAAACAAATTGAAATTCTAAAAAAATCTTTTTTCTATGAAGCAAATACTGGTCAGGCTGGGGAGGGGTCTAGGGGGGTGGGGGGGGGGGATGGTGGGGGAGCTTACAGGATAGTGGGAGAATTGTGGAATTGAGGGAACAATGTGTTTATTGGGTCTAAATCTTTACCTGGTTGGGGAAAAAAAAAAAAAAAACACATGCAGATAAAGTTTAGCTACAATGATGTGAATAACGTGACGAGACAGCTATGAACTTGAAGTTGATTTGAAGTCTCCCGAAGTGGCAAAAAAAAAAAAGAAATAGGCTTGGTCCAGAAGTGGTTACCTTAACTCTTTTATTCTATCTTTAACAGAAAGCCTGAGCCATATCCCGGACCCTCCAGCGTCAGCTTCTGTCACAACTGTCAAGAAGCAGCAGCCCATTACTACTCAACGTAAGTAGAATACCCAAGCTGCCAATATAAAGAAACAGGACACAAGGCACCATCATCATCCACACTTTACAAACAGGCATTATAAAACACATAAAAATCTATTTAACAACCATCCATTTTTAAGTTCATACACACACACACACATCAAACTAGGGGTCGACCGATTATTGGTGGCCACTTTTTTGTAATAATCGTTATCGTTGACAAACTTACCAATATAGTGCTTCAAGGTATTGTAGTGGGGTGATGCTTGCAGCGGCAGACATCACCCGGTACCGTTTTTTAACAACCGATGTGGCTAAGCAGCCGATGTCTGTTATTACAAACAGCCAGAGGGAATGTCCTCCCCAGAAGTGCAGTCTGAAATTAGGGGAAGCTCTGCTGATTTTATCATCCAATCATGTACAAGCAAACATTCTTTTTTTTTTTTTTTCCTTGCATGACCCCCTCAGATCTACAGCGACTGCACTTCCAAGTGCACTTGTAGTGGAAAGCGTATTTTCCTTTAGTAAATAGACCCCACTATTAAGCCCCATACACACGGTCGGACTTTTTCATGGATTCTGTCCGATCGGACAATGTTGTTGAAAAATCAGACCGTGTGTATGCACCATCGGACAGTGTACGTAGGATTGTCCGACGGACAAAGTCTTATCTCCTGCTGGAAAGATTTGCCGACAACACGGTCCGATCACACCAAATCCGATCGTGTGTACGGTTGTTCGACCGGACAAAGTGCTACGCATGCTCAGATCACATTACAAGACCAAAGCTATTGGCTACTAGCCTCTACGTAGTCCCATCGTAGGCAACAAACGTCACCACGTTCAGAATGATCGGATTTTCCGACAACTTTGTCCGACCGTGTGTACGCAAAACCAACATCAGACAAAGTATGACGGACAGGATCCGACCGACCTGGTCCGCGGATTGTCCGACCGTGTGTATGGGGCTTTAGTATTGTAACCTATAATTGTTTATTCTATTACTACATTATTTGGAAATGCATCTGATCTTAGTATCTGACCGCCACTACAATCGGCCACCAGTAACTAGGGTGGAACTTAGAAAAGAGTAGCGAAAATAAAATATTTGCTATATAATGAAGAGAAAAACAAACATATTTTTCTTTAAAGCGTTTGTTAACCTAAAAAAAACAAACCTGTTCCCTTAACAACTTAAGGAAGGACCACCCGCCGCAGTTATATGTCGGCTGTTTGAAGAGGACCACTATTGTTATGGCAGCAGATAGCTGCCATAACCCCGGTATGTTCTTCAGCGGACGGTCCTCTTTCAGATAAAAGTGGTTACTGCGGCGGACTTGCCGCAAGTTCACTTTTATCAGGGGCAGGAGAGGCCCGCCACGCTCCGGTCACCTCTGCCGCTTACCAGTAGCGGTGGAGACGATCAGGTCCACTTCTGCCCTCCAGTCTTAAAGGGGCTTTTTTTTGGGGGGGGGGGGGGTGGAGAATATGACATTTCTTTTTATATTAATTTTTTATTGCATTTTAGTGTAAATATGAGATCTGAGGTCTTTTTGACCCCAGATTTCACATTAAGGAGGACCTGTCATTCTTTTTTTCTATTACAAGGGATGCTTACATTCCTTGTAATAGGAATATATGTGACACAAAATGTATTTCTTTTTTAAAGGACTATGTCAAAATAAGAAGTAAAAAAATTTTTTTTATTCTAATCTCTAGAAATTAATTTCTTTGAATGCTATCATCAACATTGGCTATCTCGTCTATTTCAGATCAACAAGACCTGTCAGAGGGGAGAGCGCAATGCAGCCCGCCTCGTTCACCTATTGGCGAGGGCATTGAGCTCCAGGATGAGCCAGAGCTGACCCCTGTGATGGACCAGACTCCTTTCTTCTCCCCATGGCTACAGGAGGAGGTCACGGGCCATGTTTCCCTGCCACCATCTGATGCTGCCCCTAGTGTGCCTCTCCCTCTACAGGAGCAGCCACAGCTGTTGCCACCTACCCAGATGGCACTGGCAACGCCACCTACAGCTGTACCGCCTGGACCAGCAACTGATGCAGTGCCTCAGAGTGTCCTCCTCAATGAAATCCGCAGGCTGGCCACTAACAATAAAAGAATGTCACGGAAAATCCGAAGGTTGAACCGGACCCTTCATCTTACAGTCAGGAAACAGACTGATGATATGGAGAGGATGTTGGCCCGGTTCAACCAACAGAAGAACCAGGCAATGGAGCATTTGAGACTGTCTTTGATGGAAGCAATTTCCAGGCACAATGCTCCATTGCCTGGGAGCTCGTCCACCTCTTCTCCAGGACCCAAGGCAGCTAATTGTTGTATAATGTATATATGTTGTGTTAAGATATTTTTATTTCTACGTTTGTTTGTTAAAATAAATACATTTTTGCCTAATAAAAGCATTCTTTAGTGCTTGACACTGGGAGACACTGTGATAAGCCGTTGACACAGAAATAAAAAGTTTGTGATCCACAGATCCCTCCGCCTGCTCTGCAACTCAAAAGGAGTGTTGCAAAGCGAGCTGTACATTCTGTCCCCCATCCGAGGTAGCCAGACATAGGACAGAATAATGTGACACTACTATACATAGAAATGTTTAGGTCTCTCAAAAGCATAAAGCAACTCCAACAGTATTAGTTCCCTTCTGCAACGGCAGAAAACACTCCCCTTTCCCCCCTCCCCACACCCCCACCCAAACACGGGGATGCATTGTATCCCTAACTTCCAACATGGAACAAAAAAACTCTTTTACAGAGGGTGTGCACTCACAGCCAGAGGTGCTACCTACTAGTAGGCAACTGAGGCAACAGAGATGCTGGTTAGTGGTGCATAAACAATCTCCTAGCCTGGCTAGGGGTACATATCTTGATTACTGGTAAGGCCACGATCATCTTTGGATAGTCTTGACAACCTTTCGTGGGACTGGACCGTCTGTAGTAAGAAAATTAAAAATGAAAATGAAAAAGAGGGGGAAAATAAAAGCAAGGGGAAAACATGAGAGATCCAGAGCGGCCTTGTCGGGGGAGCATAACCCTACTATGAGTACAGCGGTTCGGTATTCGATCCGGAGCAAGGGGACACAGCTGGGTAAGTTCCACATATCCCAATGCAGTCATCCAGTATCAAAGTCATGGTATGATGCAGTATCTCAGCTTAGAGGAAGGGAGGTAATTGACAGGCCTGGAGGCCCAGCAAGAGATTCAACCGCTCACAGATTCAACTCTGTGTTCCGCCTCGGACACCCGTGATCTGAGCTTATCAAGATCCTGGCGAATGAGGCCAACATCCAGCTGGACCTCTTCGATTTTGCTGGTCAGAGTCTCTTGGCACATAGCAATAGCCGCCATCACCTCTTGGAACCAGAGCCTCGTCTCCTCCGGCTGGTCCTCCATCTGCGATGCCATGTTATGAGCGCGCCTAGGAGAGGCCGCCACGTGGGGAACCTCTTTCAGGGCCGGATCCGGGAAACGGAGCTTCTTTCCCTTGTGCCTGGTCCGATATGACATCCGGAGTGTATAGATGTAGTTTTAGGTTAGAATTACAGGGTAGGAGACCGGATTAATGTCAGAAAGCCAGCAGAGCTCTGAGTCCTGCGACCTCTCAGATCACGATCTTGGACATGCCCCCCCTGATCGTATCTTACTCCCCCTCTGTCATTAGCAGACAGGCTGAGCTCCGTCCTCGTGGCAGGTGCCGGCGCCATCTTGGGTGTGTCCGGGGTGGAAGCGGCCGGCTGGATCTGCACCAGGAATCGCTCCATATGGGCAGCAGAGCCTTTTGTTCTGTGGTGACACTTCCCCAAGTCCTTATGAGGTGTTGAGAAGCCGTAATATGCGGTATGTCTGTCTGGGTAAGCTGCCGAGGAGCCGCGGTCCGGGAGCCCAGAGAAGACACGTCTACACGCTTCCATGCTGAGACCACGCCCCCCCTAAATGTCTTTTTATCTGTTCTAGCAGTCACATGTGTAAATGAGAAGAATGGCAGGGGCACATTAAGGCCCATCAGGGCACATTGGAGAATACATTAGGGCATATTGGAGCACATTGGGGCACATCAGGGCATATTGAAGCACATTGGGGCATATTAGGGCACATCAGGGCATATTGGAGCACATTGGGGCATATTAGGGCACATCAGGGCATATTAGAGCACATTGAGGCACATCAGGGCACATTGGGGCACTTTAGGGCATATTGGAGCACATCAGGGCATATTGGGGCACATCAGGGCATATTGGAGCATATTGGGGCACACCAGGGCATATTGGGGCACATTGGGGAACATCAGGGCACAGGGTTTGCCAGCTTGTGGATTATTGTATAAATTTGGCACATTCACCAACAATTGAGTATAAGTATTTTTTGGGCATTTAATAAACTGTGATTGTGTGTGGGGGGGGGGGGGCAGGGGTCAACTAAGACCATGTGGCCATCTCTGCTGCAGACAGTCAGTTCAAGAAATGTCCAGAGTGAGGGAGGGGTACCCCAGCTTTGGCAAATTGATTTTCAAAAATGCTAACTGCTCCATTAGCTGGGGGGACAACTGTGATCTTTGGGGTGACAGGATGTTTCCCGTCACAGAAAACACCCGCTCACTCTGGACACTTGTCGGAGGGCAGGACAGTAGCTCCTTGGCAATATCTGTGAGGGCAGGCCACTCCTCGCTCTTCTCCTGCCAAAAAAACATTGGATCTGTGGTGGGGTGCACTGGTGGGGCTAACAAATAGGACATGACAACCTCCTTTGCTGAAATGGGTTTCTTGGGGCGCACTATGCTGGAGGTTCCCATTAGGGTGTCAAGTGCCTCAGCCAAGACAGAAGATGCTCCGCTGGCAGGAGCTCTGCTCACTTCACTAGATGATGATAGATGGGAGAGGGGGTGTTCAATATCTTCTTCCTCCTCTTCCTCCTCTCCCAGCTCTAGCGGCCTTACCATCTGCCTTTCCCTCTGACGCACCCTGTCGATTAGTCTGTCCCGCCATGTTGTCAGAGCACTGCACTGCACAGCCATTTTGCCCTTGATGCAAGGGTCACACATGGCAGCCAGCATCAGTTCTGGGCAAGAGGCGATCAACTAGTGCGCGCGCCTGCCAATTCCATCAGAAATGTGTTTAGCAGAGCCAACACATCAGGTTGAGGGCCACCACCAGGCAAAGGTTCCTCAGCCGACTTGAACCGCTCCAATTTGCTCTGAAGGTGGTTGAAGAGTGGGAGCACATGACCAATGCTGGCATCCTCGCGGCTTAGGTGTTCTGCGACAGAGAGGAAAGGTTTGAGAACTGCCACAATCTGCCCAATTATGGCCCAGTCCTTCCTGCCTAAAGGTCTCTCTATGCCAATGTTATGATCAAAGGCCATGGCATGGAGAGCCTTCTGCTGCTCAAGGATGCATTCCAGCATTGCTAGGGTTGAATTCCACCTAGTCCCCACATCCTGTTTTATGCAGTGTTCTGGAAGGCCTGCCTTCCTGTGTTCCACCCTGAAGAGGTGGCTGTCCCTCACACTTCGATGGAAGTGGCCAGCCATCTTCCGACAAGAGTCCACCACTTTGGACAGCCTTCCATCGCCGCCAGAATTAGCCTCCACCAACCAAAAACTGTCAGTTACCACCTGGTGGAGAAGGTGGGCTGAGCAGCGCACACCCACAAAACTGCCATCCCTTACAGCCTTGACCATGTTGCTGCCTCCATCAGTGACAACATAGCCAATCCGGTAGTTGTTGCTGTCTGCCTGTCCAAACCACTGCAACAACATTTTCTGCAGGGCTTGCAGGATGTTTTGTGCTGTGTGCTTTTCATCAAGCACCTCAGCGTGCAGGAGGAAGGAACGGTGCCCCTTTTTGTCAACTGCTGACGAGGATCCAGATGTTTGAACTACATCATGGGACACCTTGCCCTGCCACCAATGTGCCGTCAGGGACAGGAAGGTGTGCTGGGCACTACACGCACTCCACAGGTCAGTGGTCAGGTGCACTGCCTGTCCACCTGCCCTTCCAATCTCCTCCTTGAGCACCCCAACACAAGACCTGTATAAGGCTGGCACCACAGTTTGGCTGAAGGTCTTACGCGATGGCACACGGTACTGTGGTGCAACAGCCTGCATCAATTGCTTGAAGGGCTAACCTTCTACCATGTTGAAAGGTGCTCCTCCAACTGCAATGAGCTGGCCGATCAGGCGTGTTATTTTTCTTACCTGTGCCCGAGACATACCCTTACTCTGAAAGCCACCAAAATCTTCCAGGGTGGCCTGGTGGCTGGTATGGATTGGATGTGGGATGGTAACAGCATTATTTTCTGCCTTATACTGGCTAGTGGTGCTGGCACTTATGGTGGCTGTGGCGGTGCCACTATTGGTTCCCCTTTTGGTGTTTGGAGGTGGGGACATAATACTTTTCTCCGCTAACAGCACTGCGTGGTGGTGCACACGCATGTGCTGGTTCATGCCACTGTTACTGAGATGCCCTATGTCTCGGCCCCGGCTGACCTCCCTGCCACAGTGATTGCATTTGGCCTTCTGACCAACACCAATTCTTTTAAAATGCTGCCAAATGCTGGAACGGCAGCCACCACCAATAACACTGCCTGATGGAATCCCATCCACTGCAGTGGTCACACTCTCTTCCTGAGGTTCGGCAGGAGGAAGAGACCTGAACATCCCAGGTATTTTGGGTGCTGTGGTGGTTTGAGGCCTAATGGTTGCATTGGCCAATTCTGATGCTGGAGGCTTAAAAAGCACTTGGGCAGGGGACTTATCAGGAGAGAAAAGTAGTGGGGACTGAGGGGAGATACATTCTGGGCTGTCGGTGGGGCCAACATGGGTAGAGGGTTGGAAATCAAATTTGTCTACAATGTCAGGAAAGCCTGTTTCCACCTCTTCCACGTTGCCAGGGAAACAGTGATCATTAGAAGCAGTAAACTCTGTCTTCTTGCTGATCACTGCCAAGCTCCCTGTAGTGCTGATGGTGATGGCACTGGCAGCAATGGTGGTGGTGGTGAAATCATCATAAGCCTCGGCCTCCTGACATGTTTCCTGCTGCATGGCCAGGATCTCCAGCTTTGGCTGCACAAATGTATGTGCACTGGGAACCCCTTTGGCCTGCCCTCTTCCATAAAAGGTACCAATGGGCACCATGCTACCAGCAGCAGTGGCAGAGGTGGTAGCGCCACTTTTGCTATGAACTTGAACTGTGCTGCTGGTTCTAGGAGGTAAATCCTGGAACAGCTGGCGACGTGCAAATGTCTGCTGTTTGCCAGGCTCTTTACCACCAGCAGTCTTCACTCCCGTTCGCCTCAGCTTTATGGGAGGTGAGTTGAGCTCAGGGGGCACAGAGACAGAATGTCCCACCTGCTGCTCATGTACACGGCTCATAGCTCTCCCTCTCCCAGCAGCATTCTTACTGCCTTTTTGGCCTTGATTGCTGCTCATTTTTCCTTTAAAAGTTAGAAAAAGACAAAAAAAATATGATTTTGATCGCAGCAAACTAACAAAAAAATCACGAGTAAACGAATAAAACCAATTGAGTGCGACCGTGAATGCCCGCCCCTAAGGTCCACTCCTCCGCGCTATCTGGATATAAATTTCTTAAACTATGGATAAAAATGTAATCAATAAATATATAAAAAAAATATAAATAAATATATGTATACGAGTATATAAATATAATACACCACTTCTGGTGATAGCAGCTGCTTGAGGTCCACAAATAAGAAAATACGGCAATATTATAAGAATAGTCCTTTTAAACCAAGTCTCTGTATTATTGCAGCAGCGCTTGTGTCCTTATTAACCCCAAGGACAATATGGTAAATATAGCACGAAACAGAGCTGTTGAATCACTATGATCTGATAAAAAAGACCCCACGTAGTAGTCCCTTATGTGAAATAGTAACAGCTTCCACCGAGCATTTCCACCAGATACTTCACCACGTGCAGTACGGACTCCCCTATGGGGATGCACTCACCAGAACAAAGATAAATAACAGCCTTTGAATAAGTCAATCATGCATCGGCGTTCCTCCACAATCTATCTCCTTTTGCAGCAGAATAGCAGGATCCAGGGCAGGACTTAGGGTGCTGGGGGCCCCTGGGCTTGAGTCACTTTCGGGCCCTACCTTCTATATTCATTTGTCGCCATCTGGTGCCGTAACAATATAATCGATCCAATCGTTATTTGAAGTGCCAAGCTACTTTTAAAAGGTGACTGGTACCGTAGACAGTGTTAAATGCTAAAAAAAATGTAATAATCTATTTATATGACCACTGAAGCTTGAAAAGCTTTTTTCCAATATATAAATAATGATTAAAAAAGTTCAAAGTGATCATGTGTTTATTGCAATGCACAAATGAGAACATAAAACACTTATTTACCTGGAAAACATATTGAAAAACAAACAACTACCTTGTAAGATTGCAATCATAACAAATCAATTGCAAGAATATAGCAAAATAACACATTGAACAAAGTGCAAGATAAATTGTGTGTGTGTGTGTAGTACGTAAGTGAGCGTTGTACTGAAAAATCTTAACTATGCACACAAATTAGAAATGTACAGTCAATAAAATAAAATAATAATAAGCATTACATCAACAACAGAATCCAGAGGCGGATCATTTAAAACAACAAAAGGCAAGGGTGAGAAAGAAAGAGAAAGGTGATCAGGTTATGACTTCATGCATGTCATCTAATTTTCAAGATATTAACATTACTATTTAGAAGTGGCATCTTCTGGATTTCTTTGCAGCAAAGTCTTTGATCAAATCAGTAAAATCCAGTTTACGGAGAAGGTCACTCTCAATTGACATCAGAGTGAGATGATTTAATTTCTGCTGTACAATTGTGGATCTTAGTCTATTTTTTACTAGTTTCAGTTTGGAGAAACTGCGCTCCCCACTTGCATTTGTGACTGGTAATGTCAGGTAAAGTCTGAGAGCGACATCCACGTTTGGGAAGATGGTCTGTAGTTTTCTTTTTTTAATGCACAAAAGAAGTTCCCTAGCAGATGATGGCTCATCATGGCAGATGAATTCTTTGAACTGGATAATTTCTTCACAAAATTCATTTTCCAGGTCAGTGTGGTATCTCTTCTGTAGATCTGCTGCTTTTTTACGAAGATGTTCTGCAGAGAGGGTAGGTATGTTGTTCAGGAAACCAAAAGTGCTGTTGAGGTCATTATAGGACTGAAAACGGCGATCAAGTTCAGCCAGCAGCCTATCCATTACAACTAGAAACACACCAGATGAGAACCGTTCTCTTCCTGATAAGCGAACCTCAGGTGTTGCAGACTCATCCACATGAGTCTTGCGTTTTCTTTGTCTTTGTGTGTCTTGTTTGTAAGTTGCAGAAACGGTGGGAGACATCGCTTTTGCTTGGTCTTCAAACACATCAAATTCATCTCTCAAACCCACAATATATTCCCGCAGTGACCTCACCAAATCAACAGCATTGCACAGGTCCAGATCCACAGCTTGAAGTGCAACACTTGTCCCATGAAAGCGTTGTAGAACATAATTCCACATAGTGCAAAGAAAAGCAGTCTCAAGCCTGTTCATTTTTTTATGCAGTGACCAAGCATCATTTTGTGTTGTCGGGTTCTGTTTGCTGTCTTCTGCAATGTTCATTAGTGACTCTTGAATATTGGCATAGTTCCTGCACAGTGCCTTGGTGGCCTGTGCATGCGCAGCCCACCTGGTGTCAGAGAGAGATTTTAGTGTCTCAATGCGGTGGTTTTCATTAGGCTGCAAACCTGCAGTTACCACCTTCCATCTAGCTGTGGATTTCGAGAAGAAGTTGAACAAAGTCTGAATGAAGTTAAAAAAATCGGCGGTCTCTGTACAGCAGTTTACACTATTAACTCCAGCCAGATTAAGAGTGTGCGCGGCGCACGGCACCCACTCTACTAGTGGATTAATGTCTTTGATGTGAGCTTGCAGACCGTTGTACACTCCTGACATGTTTGCAGCATTATCATAGCACTGTCCACGGCAGTTACTGATATCTATGTCCATCTCTTGTAAAACTGTGAACACTGCATCACAGAGTGCCTTCCCTGTGTGGCTAGATATAGGAAGAAATTTTAAGAATCGCTCTTCTACGAGGCCCTCTGGTGAAACATACCTTATGATAAATGTAAGCTGATCAATGTGCGTCATGTCGGGAGTTGAATCAATGCAAATGGAAAAGTACTTTGTCACTTGCACTTCAGCAATGATTTCAGAAAGTACTCTATTGCTCATTAGCTCGATAAATTCATCGCATGTTTTTGATGAAAGATATGAGGGGGTTCCTACCCCAGCATTGCCATATATCTGTATGTGTGATTTCAAGAATGGGTCGAATTCGCTGATCAGTTCCAGGATTCCCATGTAATTCCCATTGTCAGCTCGACCAAATATTTCACTGGAGCCTCGGAAAGCCAATCCCCGCTCTGACAGAAATTTTACAACTGCAACCACTCTTTTCAAAACTTCACTCCAATAATTGCATTGCGACTCGAACTGCTTTTTAAGCTGAGAATCTATAACTCCGTCAGCTGCTGCTCTGTTGATGTAATTAAACATAGCCTTTCTATGACTTTCACTATTCTCGTGCTCGGCAATGCGTCTGGTAGCATGTTTCCAGTCACTATATCCAGACTCAAAAAGGGATTGACCGTTACCATCGCCAAAAAGGCGGCAAGCAAAACAAAACACACAACCGGTGGATGGTGAGTAGAGCAACCATTCTCTGGGCAAGTACTCACCATTTAAATGCTTGCGTTTGAAATGAGTTTTAGAAAACAGTCTCTTCTGATGTTTGTAGTGACGTTCAGAAGCCTTGACATTAGCATCCTTATTTTGAACGGACTCCGGACCTTTTCGCGCCCAATAAGCACGCACTCTTTCATCTATTTTACCCCAGCGAGCAGGATCAGTGGATAAAGAATCTGTAGCAGGATCAGGATCAGTGGATAAAGAATCTGTAGCAGGATCAGGATCAGTGGATAAAGAATCTGTAGCAGGATCAGGATCAGTGGATAAAGTGGATAAAGAATCTGTAGTTGGACATTGTTCGGTCGCTGTTTCTGACTGAAGAGATGATGATTCATTGATGGGCTGCCCTGCTCGTGAATTCAAATCGTCTCCAACCGTTTCTCCCAGCGTGTTCGGGTTGTTGTCCTCTGGATTCTCCGCTTGCACATCAGGCTGTGGTGTCATGGGTGTAAAAAATCCAGTAATCCTTTTCATTTTACTGAGAACTTCTGTTTTGCGTTGCTGTCTTTCATTCTTTAGTTTCCTTTTAAGCGCTCCACTCTGATACCGTTTGTCCGCCATTACATCACTGTCTAATGCAGACAGGTTTTCTCAACGGCAGTAAACGAGGCACTACGTAACTGCCAATAACCAATCAGCAAACCGCAAGATAAGAGAAAAGGAGAGATGGCGCAAGGAACAATTCTGAAAAAAAAAACTAATTTTTTTCAGTTTCTGCGATAAAATTTAGCAAATTACTATTTTTTCTTCATAAACTTTGGCCACAATTTATACTGCTACTTATCTTTGGTAAAATTAACCCAAATTAGTGGATATTATTTGGTCTTTGTGAAAGTTAGAGAGTCTACAATTTGTGGTGCAAATCTTAAAAAATTGATCACATCTGATGTACTGGTGGCCTATCTCATTTCTTGTCACCCGAACAAGCCAGGAAAGTACAAATACCCCCCAAATGATTCCTTTTTTGGAAAGTAGACATGCCAAGGTATTTAGGCCCCTTTCACACCGGGGCGTTTTTCATGCGGTGCAGCGCTAAAAATAGCGCCTGTTCACCGCATGAAAAAATCCGGCCCCTTTAACTCCAGTGTGAAAGCCGGCGGGCTTTCACACTGGAGCGGTGTGCTAGCAGGATGACAAAAAAAGTCCTGCTAGCAGCATCCTTGGAGCGGGATAGGAGCGGTGTGTTCACCGCTCCTATACCGCTCCTTCCCATTGAAAAGAATGGGAGACCGCGGTAAAACCGCGGCAATACCGCCGCAAAGCGCCGCTACGGCGGCGCTCTGCGGGGGGTGTTTAACCCTTTTTCGGCCGCTCGCGGGGGTTAAAACCGCACCGCGAGCGGCCGAAAACCGCGGTGAAAACGACGGTAAAGCAGCGCTAAATATAGCGCTGCTTTACCGTCACCGCGGCTCACCGCCCCAGTGTGAAAGGGGCCTTAGTAAGAGGCATGGTGAGTTTTTTGATGTTGTAATTTTTTTTTCCACAATTCTTCAAAATGAAGATTTTTTTTTTTTCACAAAATTGTCATTGTAATAGGTTATTTCTCTCACATGAAATGTGTATACCACGAATGACACCCCAAAACACATTCTGCTACTCCTCCTGAGTATTACGATACCACATATGTAGGACTTTTCCACAGCCTGGCCACATAGAGAGGCCCAACATGCAGGGAGCGCCATCACATGTTCTAGGAGCATAAATTACACATCTAACTTCTTGACTACCTATTACACTTTTGAAGGCCCTGGAGCACCAGGACAATGAAACGTGATACTGATGTGGCACTGATGACAGATGGCACTAATACGTGGCACTGATGACACGTGACACTGATGACAGATGGCACTAATATGTGGCACTGCTGGCAGATGGCACTAATACCTGGCACTGATGACAGATGACACTTATACGTGGCACTGACTGGGGACAGATGGCACTGTGGACAGGTGGCACTGTGGACAGGTGACACTGGGGACAGGTGGCACTGGGGACAGGTGGCACTGGGGACATGTGGCACTGGGGACATGTGACACTGTGGACAGGTGACACTGGGGACAGGTGGCACTGTGGACAGGTGACACTGGGGACAGGTGGCACTGTGGACAGGTGGCACTGGGGACAGGTGACACTGGGGACAGGTGGCACTGTGGACATGTGGCACTGGGGACATGTGGCACTGGGGACATGTGACACTGGGGACATGTGACACTGTGGACAGGTGGCACTGGGGACAGGTGGCACTGGGGACAGGTGACACTGTGGACAGGTGGCACTGGGGACAGGGGACATGTGGCACTGATGACACGTGACACTGATGACAGATGGCACTAATATGTGGCACTGCTGACAGATGGCACTAATACGTGGCACTGATGACAGATGACACTTATACGTGGCACTGACTGGGGACAGATGGCACTGTGGACAGGTGGCACTGTGGACATGTGGCACTGGGGACATGTGGCACTGGGGACAGGTGGCACTGGGGACATGTGGCACTGGGGACATGTGACACTGTGGACAGGTGACACTGTGGACAGGTGACACTGGGGACATGTGGCACTGTGGAAAGGTGACACTGTGGACAGGTGACACTGTGGACAGGTGGCACTGGGGACAGGTGGCACTGGGGACAGGTGACACTGTGGACAGGTGACACTGTGGACAGGTGACACTGGGGACAGGTGGCACTGGGGACAGGTGACACTGGGGACAGGTGGCACTGGGGACAGGTGACACTGGGGACAGGTGGCACTGGGGACAGGTGGCACTGGGGACATGTGGCACTGGGGACATGTGGCACTGGGGACAGATGGCACTGTGGGGACAGATTATCATGGCACTGACAGCACTTTATTTTCCACTTTTTTATTGTTTTACTTACAAACAAGCTGCACGTCGCTCTCCCTCCTCACAGGCTGTCTCTGTGTAAGGGGGAGAGCCGGCGATGAGAGATGATCTCATGAGATCATCTCTCATTGGACACTCAGATCAGTGCTAAATGGCCGCTGTGATTGGCCATTTAGCATGATCTGTGATTGGCTGTGTCCAAGGGACACACTGCCAACACAGAACTTCCCCGATGCGCGCCGGGGGGGGGGCGCATCGGGGAAGTAAACAAGAGGACGTCCAGGGACGTCCTCCCAGCAATTGGCGTCCGCGCTGTAGCCTGCTATAGCGCGGACGCCTAGTGTAAAGGAGATAAGGACTGGTCCGGTCCGGGAAACAGGCGGCTGAGGCGGGGATTGCGGGGACCGCGGGGCCCCCTATTGGACGGGACAATTGGCGTCCGCGCTGTAGCCTGCTATAGCGCGGACACCTAGTGTAAAAAGATAAAGACACTGGTCCGGGAAACAGGCGGTGATTGCGGGGACCGCGGGGCCCCCTATTGGACGGGGCCCATGGGCTTGAGCCCCGTCAAGCCCTATGGAAAGTCCGGCCCTGGCAGGATCACATACCAATTTCCCTCATAGAAAACAAAGGGGTTGCAATAGTGTAATACTGTTTTTTGTAAAACATTGACTTTATTTAAGTAAAAAACGTCTGCCCCCCTTAATAAACTGCGTACCATGAATGAATACACATAAAGCATTGAGTGTGTTAACTGTGCCTGATTTTGTGCAGCCTCCGGCGGAACCAGTGTATCCTTGCTGTATAGAACAGCGCTCAATATCCTGTTTGTCCCCCTTGGAGCGCACGCTGAGGCGCATACACGTCACTTCCGGTCTGTAGGTCACTACCCTGACGTTTCTTCACTTCCGGTCTTCCTCAGCGGAAGTCCGGAAGTGACGAAACGTCAGGGCAGTGACCTACAGACCGGAAGTGACGTGTATGCGCATCAGCGTGAGCACCAAGGGGGACAAACAGGACTGGTTCCGGCGGAGGCTGCACAAAATCAGGCACAGTTAACACACTCAATGCTTTATGTGTATTCATTCATGGTACGCAGTTTATTAAAGGGGGCAGACGTTTTTTACTTAAATAAAGTCATTGTTTTACAAAAAACAGTATTACACTATTGCAACCCCTTTGTTTTCTATGAGGGAAATTGGTATGTGATCCTGCTATTCTGCTGCAAAAGGAGATAGATTGTGGAGGAACGCCGATGCATGATTGACTTATTCAAAGGCTGTTATTTATCTTTGTTCTGGTGAGTGCATCCCCATAGGGGAGTCCGTACTGCACGTGGTGAAGTATCTGGTGGAAATGCTCGGTGGAAGCTGTTACTATTTCACATAAGGGACTACTACGTGGGGTCTTTTTTATCAGATCATAGTGATTCAACAGCTCTGTTTCGTGCTATATTTACCATATTGTCCTTGGGGTTAATAAGGACACAAGCGCTGCTGCAATAATACAGAGACTTGGTTTAAAAGGACTATTCTTATAATATTGCCGTATTTTCAAACGAATAAAACCAGAAACTAAATAAGCACTAATAGATGATACACTCGCACACTACAAGAGATATCAACTAAAATGAACAACGAAAATCAAAGGATTGCAAAGATATTCGCTCAGATGCACAGACAAATAATTGTGTGATCTGCTCCACTACACTAACTAACCCACAAAGGGAAGTCACATGATCGGGCGTGCCCTGTAGGCCTCAACATCAGAAGAAAAGCTCTGATTGGTCAACCAACAGTCACATGTTTCTGTAGTAAAGAAATTTGGACCGAAAACGAATTTGTTATTATTCGTAGAGTGTCGATATTCGTTATACTGAATATCAAATTCATTCGAATCATTCGTTATATCCGCTATAATAATTTCTTTCGTATTAGTTGAAATTCGATATTTGATAGTTGGATTCGAATAATTTGGAGCCGAAATTCGAATCATTCGTTATATCCGCTATAATAATTTCTTTCGTATTAGTTGAAATTTGATATTTGGTAATTGGATTCGAATAATTTGGAGCCGAAATTCGTAAACGGAATTTCGTATTCCGTACAGAATTCGTATTCGAAAAAAATCGTACTTCAGATTCGTACGAATGTACGAATTTCAAAAAATTTGTATGAATTTCCGATTCGTATGAAACTAATCGCACATGTCTACTGACTGGAATGGTACCAGGTGATTGTAGAAAAGCCAATGTAGCACCAATATTTAAAAAGGGCCCAAAATACATGCCTGGGAATTACAGACCAGTTAGCCTAACATCAATAGTATACAAGCTCTTGGAGGGGATGATAAGGGACTATATACAAGATTTTAGTAACGAGAACGGTATCATTAGCAGTAGGGATGAGCTTCGAGTTCAAGTCAAACTCATGTTCGACTCGAACATTGCCTGTTGGCCTGTTCACCGAGCAGAGAACAATTTGGGGTGTTCGCGGCATATTCGAAAAGCTGCGGAACACCCTGAAAAAGTCTATGGGAGAAATCTAAAGTGCTAATTTTAAAGGCTTATATGCAAGTTATTGTCCTAAAAAGTGTTTGGGGACCTGGGTCCTGCCCCAGGGGACATGTATCAATGCAAAAAAAAAGTTTTAAAAACTGAAGTTTTTTCGGGAGCAGTGATTTTAATAATGCTTAAAGTGAAACAATAAAAGTGAAATTTCGTACCTGGGGGGTGTCTATAGTATGCCTGTAAAGGGGCGCATGTATTCCATGCTTAGAACTGTCCCTGCACAAAGTGTAATTTCTGCAGGAAAAAAGTTATTTAAAAGCACTCGCGGCTATATATATATATATATATATGTATATATATATATGAATTGTCGGCTTCCCATAATACAGAGAACAGTCATTGATAAAAATAAAATAAAAATGCGTGGGGTTCCCCCCAAATTTAATTAACAGGCCCTTCAGGTATGGTATGGATATTAAGGGGAACCCCGAGGTCAAATTAAAAAAAATGATGTGGGTTCCCCCAAATATCCATACCAGACCCCTCAGGTCTGTTATGGATTTTAAGGGGAACTCCACGGCAAATTAAAAAAAAATGGCGTGGAGTTCCCCCCAAAAATCCATACCAGACCCTTTTTTCGAGCACGCAACCTCTCAGTCTGCAGGAAAAGAGGGGGACGAGAGAGCCACCCCTCCTGAACTGTACCAGGCCCCAAAAATGTTGATGGGGACAAGGGCCCCATCCCCACAACCCTGGCCGATGGTTGTGGGGGTCTGCGGGCGGGGGGGCTTATCAGAATCTGGAAGCCCCCTTTAACAAGGGGACCCCCAGATTCCGCCCCCCCCCTGTTTGAAATGGTAAGGGGGTACTAAGGTACCCCTACCATTTCACAAAGAAAGTGTAAAAAATTGTTAAAAAACACACTGACACCGTTGGAAAAAGTCCTTTACTAGAAATAAAAAAAATTTAAAAAAAGATTCCAAAGATTCCAGATTCCAAATCCGTCTGACTTTTGGAGTGATCGTATGTGGCCAAGTCCGTTATTTTGAAAGTTCGGCGGAACTCAGCTGCAAAGTCCTTCGGATTGTCTGCCGGACCAAGTCCGTCGAAAAGTCCAATCGTGTGTACGTGGCATAAGAGTGGCAAGGATGCGGAATTCCCTTCCACGGATGGTGGTCTCAGCAGGGAGCATCGATAGTTTCAAAAAACTATTAGATAAGCACCCGAAAAACCACAACATACAGGGATATACATGGTAATACTGACGTATAATCACACACACAGGTTGGACTTGATGGACTTGTGTCTTTTTTTAACCTCACCTACTATGTAACTATGCCAATCAGTGCCCAGAAGTGCCCCAACAATAAAGTGTGCCAGTGCCCACCACAGTGCCAATCACTGCCCACCACAGTGCCAATCACTTCCCATCACAGTGCCAATCACTGCCCAGCAGTAACACCTGTCAGTACATATCAGTACCTAATCATCAATGCTGCCCATCAGTGCCACCTGTCAGTGCCAATCAGTACCGCCTAACAGTGCCAATCAGTGTCGCCTGTCAGTGCCCAATACAGCCACCTGTCAGTGCCCATCACAGCCGCCTGTCAGTGCCTATCAGTACCGCCTGTCAGTGCCCATCAGTGCCGCCTGTCAGTGTCCATCAGTGCCACCTATTAGTGCACATCAGTGCCACCTATCAGTGCCCATCAGTGCCACCTATTGGTGCCCATCAGTGCTGTATATCAGTGCCGCCTATCAGTGCCCATCAATTCTACATATCAATGCTTCCTCATCAGTGCCCATCAGTGCCACTTTATCAGTGCGAACTCATCAGTGCCACCTCATGAGTGACCGTCAGTGAAGGGGAAAACAACATTTTAAGAAAGAAACTAAAAAAATAATAATTTTTTTTCAAAAATGTTGGTCTTTTTTAGTTTCTTTAGCAAAAAATAAAAACCGCAGAGGTGATCAAATGCCACCAAAAGAAAGCTCTATTTGTGGGAAGAAAATTATAAAAATTTAGTTTGGATACAATGTTGCATGACCACACAATTGTCAATCAAAATGTGACAGTGCTGAAAGCTGAAAATTGTCCTGGGCAGGAAGGGGCGTAAGTGCCTGGTATTGAAGTGGTTAAACTACATAGAGAGTTCTTTACTGTAATGCCGCATACACACATGTGTGGGCTCCAGCGGACTTTTTATTCCCAAAAGTCCAGCAGACCTAGAAATAAGACTGGCTTCAAATCTTTCCGACGGACTCGAGTCTGGTCGAAAAAGTCTGGTCGTCTGTGTGCTAGTCCGACGGACTAAAACCGACACTAGGGCAGCTATTGGCTACTGGCTATGAACTTCCTTATTCTACGTCATCACGTTCGAAACCGTCTGACTTTTGGAGTGATCGTGTGTGGCCAAGTCCGTTGGTTTGAAAGTCCGGCGGACCTCAGCTGCAAAGTCTGTCGGATTGTCCGCCGGACCAAGTCCGTCGAAAAGTCCGATTGTGTGTACGCGGCATTAGAGCAGCAAGGATGCAGAATTCCCTTCCACAGATGGTGGTCTCAGCAGGGAGCATCAATAGTTTCAAAAAACTATTAGATAAGCACCCGAAAAAACACAACATACAGGGATATACAATGTAATACTGACATATAATCACACACATAGGTTGGACTTGATGGACTTGTGTCTTTTTTCAACCTCACCTACTATGTAACTATGTAACTAAGATCTCTCTCTACTTCCCTGACAGAACGGGGATCTGTATGTTTACATTGACAGATCCCCGTTCTGTCTCTGTGAGGTGTAATCGGGGCGGCTGGCGACATTGACCAAATACGGCTGTGACCATATTTGGTCAATCATGTTAAGTGGGAGACCTTGCCCATTGGATTAAAGTGGTTATAAAGTCACTTTGTTCTCTTCACAAAATCCCCTGTGTTACATTACATTATGTGCCCCAGTGTATGTGCTTTATAAAAAAAAATTCAGTTTTATACCTTATTTCAGGAGCTCACATGACTGCTCGCCGCTCTCCTCCCCCGATCTGACAACCACAGTGGGAGGGGCTGAGAATCCCCCACTGACATCAGCCAGGAGGAGGGGAGGAAAGGAGGAGAGCAGTGTGCGGTCACTTGAGCGCCAAGAGGTGCTCTAAAATAAGGTATTAAAAAGCTTATTGTTTATAAAGCACATACACTGGGGCACATAATGTTATCTAACACAGGGGATTATATGAACATTACAAAGTTATTTTAGCAGCAGGAGGGGAGTGGCAGGCCCTGACACTAGCTGACAGGCAGGGGGGGGGGGGGGACACAGGAGAGACAGTGAGCTGACGGAGGCACATAAACTGACCACCGTATCAGGGCTCAGCATGGTTAGTTTAGGGGAGGGCAGCACCAAGCAAGATAAGCCAGGTATTTTAGATAATAGACAAATCACACAGCACAAGCACTGTGATGTTATTCATGCTTTAAAGGAACAGAATCATATATTTTTTTTTTAGGGTAACAACCGCTTTAACTTTATTTCCGGGGTCCCAGGAGATTTGGCATTGGTCAGCATTTTATGCTTTGACATCAGGCATCATGGATCTGAATTGCTAGACAACTCTTACTTTTGAATACTGTTCTCCTGAGGATTTGACATATACACAATATCGGCATCTGATCATATATCTGTGGTCTCTGCAGACGATTACTACATCATTGCAATGAGCTGCTCATATTGCTATTTGGTGAGTTATTTTTGGGCATAAGTGGTGGTGGATTTTCTCACAAAAGTATGGTAGAAGTAATACAAGAAGAAAATTGTTGTTTACACGGACTATGCATATCATTTTGGATAAAGATTATTTTTTGGCACTGTGTGAAATATTGTTTAATCAAGTGATTTATTTATTTTTTGGGACTTTTTTGCACTATATTAGCACTTCATATGGTTTTTACATCGTATTTATTTGTAATAGATTTAAAATTACTTTTGCACACAGATGGGACATGCAATTTAGGTTCATGCACTGGTTTAACAGATTTATATAACACAGAGGTATTAGACTTCTGAATATAGTATTACTTGTTCACAATGCTGTCACTTTGTGAGCATATATTTGGGTTGAGTCAATCTCAATAGCACAGCAGCACTGTAACATCTACATATTTAATTCAAGGCATGGTTCGATCCCATTTGCAAAGTGACTGATGATGGATATACACTGTGACTTTTTTGTTTCTTTTTTTTTTTTTTTTTAATAGAGGACTTGGGACTGTATAAGTGCCCTGTGTTCCTTTACTGTTGCATTTTTTTGTGTGAATGAGTAAGAGTATTCATTCACTTATGTGAATGAATACTCCTACTCATTCACGGCAGTAGGGGCTTTTTTCTTATTTAAAGGGGGTTTCCAGATTACCAATAAGTCCCCCATACAGACCCCCACAACCAATAATCTTCCAATCGACTTCTATTCAAACACCCTGTCCCATCCGAACATTGCCTGTTCGCCTGTCCAGCAAACATCCAAATTTGCGGGGGGCTCGGCGGGATGTTCGCCCACCCACTGCACGCTTTACAGTGCATTCTAGGGCATTCTAGGGCCCTAATTGGATGAAGCAATACACGTAAATGCTGGTCGAGGTGCAAGGCTTTGCCAATTAGGGCACAGAGCACTGTCAGAGCCCTGATTGGACAAAGTGATGATGACTTTGTCCAATCACGGCTCAGTGCTCATAGTTCTACCCCACACTATAAAAGGTTCCCTCCCACAGGAAGCTTTTGCAGTGTGTTGTTGGAGTGGAGACAGATAGAGCAGGGCTCAGTTTGCTACTAACGAGTTAGTGTGTTCACCTTTTGTGACTCTGAGTGTTAGTGTAGTGTTAGTATAGTGTGAGTATACTGTAGTGTGTCAATATAGTGTGAGTATAGTGTAGTTTGCTAGTATAGTGTGAGTAAAGTGTGTCAGTATAGTGTGTCATTATAGTGTGAGTATATTATAGTGTGTCGGTATTGTGTGAATATAATGTAGTGTCAGTGTAGTGTGTTAGTGTAGTGCAGTGTTTAACACAGCATTACATTTAGTGCTGTATACAGTGCTGTATACCTTTTTTTTTTGGCTGCTGCATGTTTTTTTTTTCCCTGCCTGCCCCCTTTTTTAAATTGTCAGCCGCAGTTTTGCTGACTGTAACGCTGGTGTTACATAGTTACATAGTTAGTTAGGTTGAAAAAAGAAACCAGTCCATCCAGTTCAACCTGAGTGAGTGTGTGTGTTGTTCCAGAGAGCAACGCATACCCAGACTATTCTACTGTCCTTGTGGATGAGAGATTATAGGCAGGTGTACACTCATGGGGCCACAAATATGTTGATCAGGCACACAGGGACGACACGAGCGCACACTCGTTAAACCGATAATGTCTTCGCAGAGCGAACACACCCCCACCAGACGATCGTTCTGTGCATCGCACAGGGGCCGTTAGCTGGCGGACATTTCCCCACTCCGCAAACACTTCTCTACATCCCCAAGGAGCTTTTCACTACCAAGCGGATATCAACCAGCGTCAGTCTGCCCCAATCAGCTCTTTAGAGCGGGCTGCGGGAGCGCTAACACTGGGAGACTCTTATGACAATACATATTAAAATACATCTTTATAAAATTTCCACAACAGGGTGGATGGAGAATCATACTGACCAGTAGTGGCGGCCGTCCATTAGGGGCGCACGGGTGCCGCCCCCGTCTATGCATCCAGCCCCCTGATCTACATAGTTACATAGTTCCCCTTTTTAATTTTTTAAATTTTTTGGAGGGGGCAACAGGGAGAGGCAGACGTTCCCATGCCACCATTAGGGGGACAGCAGTGTCTGTGTCCACAGGCAAAGGTGGACTTGGTCTGTCCTCAGGCAGGGCACATTTGTCTCTGTTTAGTGATTTTGCCCGTTTACTAAACCATCTTCATCCTCCTCATCCTCTATGACCAGTCCCTGCACAAAATGACATTTAACAGAAAAAAAGTCATTTAAAACTGCTTGCGGTTTTAATGTAATGTCTGGTTCCGGCAATATGGATGAAAATCATTGAGAAAAATGGCATGGGTAGCCCCCCCTGCTCATTACCAGCCCCTTTGGGTCTTGTACATATATTAAGGGGAACCCTGTACCCAAATTAAAAAAAGGAAAGGCGTGGGGCCCCCGGGCCCTATATACTGAGAACAGCAGTATACAGGCAGTAAAAATAAGACAGGGACTGTGTAGGTTTGTTGTGTTAAGTAGAATCTGTTTGTAATTATGAACTGGTACATTTTTAAAGTGTAGCTCCAGTCAAAAAATCAATTTTTAAGCTTTTTGGAAAACATAGGGAAGGGTTATCACCCCTGTATAATTTTTTGGGCCGTCCGTCTTTTTTCATCTCACTACCGGTTGTCTCCTTCCGTTTGAAAGTAGGAGACGCTTGTAAGTGGGATGTTTAAAAGTAGGGGCCTGCCCTATATGCTCTTCAGAATTTGGCCCTAAGGTGTTGGTGTTGCCACAATTTAACACTGTAAGCCTTCAAACTGACTCTTGGTGGGCGCTGGGGCGCCCTGCTGTGAACCATTATATCAAGAATTGTAATTACATGCCCCTGTTAAACAGGGGCTGAAAAATTGGGCCTTAGGCACTGGTGCTGGTGCCACGACACTGCAACCTCTCCCAGATACTCTAGTTGGAGTGCAGGAATGAGCCCTGCTGCAAAGCATTGCATAACAAAATTGTAATTACATGCCCCTGTTAAACAGGGGCTGAAAAATTGGGCCTTAGGCACTGGTGCTGGTGCCACAATATTGCAACCTCTCCCTGATATTTTAGTTGGAGTGCAGGAATGAGCCCTGCTGCAAAGCAGTGCATAAAAAATTGTAATTACATGCCCCTGTTAAACAGGGGCTGAAAAATTGGGCCTTAGGCACTGGTGCTGGTGCCACAACACTGCAACCTCTCCCAGATACTCTAGTTGGAGTGCAGGAATGAGCCCTGCTGCAAAGCATTGCATACAAATTGTAATTACATGCCCCTGTTAAACAGGGGCTGAACAATTGGGCCTTAGCCACTAGTGGCGGCACCCAGAACCAAAAATGTTCTTCCAAGCTATCAGCAGGATCATTGAGGAGGAAGAGGATAGTCAGTCAACATAACAGGACAGTCACTCAGCATCAGCATAGGCAGTCTTGAAGGGATGTGACATTTCAAAATAAATTATTCGGTTACATCAGCTTCAGGTGCTTGGTAGCTGGTGGTGATCCAAGACTGATTCATCTTTATGAAGGTCAGTCGATCAACCGAGTCGGTGGACAGGCGCACCCTGTGATCGGTGACAAAGCTTCCAGCAGTGTGTGCGTTCTGAAAGAACGCTGGATGCAGGACAGGCCAGTAGCTCAATTGCATACTGTGCAAGCTCTGGCCAGTGATCCATCCTCAAGACCCAGTAAGCCAGAGGATTTTCGGTGGGAAAGGTGTCCAAGTCTGACCTTGCCCCTAGGTATTCCTGCACCATGTAAATCAGACGCTGACGATGGTTGCTGGAAACGATCATACCTTTGGGCTGCGGACTACAAAATTTTCTGAACGCATCGGTCAGATTGCCACCTTCTCCACCGATCCTTCTGTTACTGACCGAAGCCTCAGCAACTCGTTGTCCAGGACCAGGAGTTTGTAACCTCCCAGTCTCTGGGAACGCATGCACAGACCTTTCTGCAAGGCCTCCTGGAGATGTCTCATCCTCTGCTCCCTCTGCGACGGCAAGATAAGGTCCACAATCTTACCATTTTACCGTGGATCAAGGAGAGTGGCCAGCCAGTAATGGTCCCTCTCCTTGATCCGAATAATATGAGGATCCTTCCGCAGGCTTTGCAGGATCAGGGAGGCCATGCAGCGTAGGTTAGCTGAAGCATTCGGTCCGAAGTCCACTGGGTCACTAAGGATGACATGATCCACAGCCACCTCCTCCCAGCCACATACAAGTCCACCGGTTTCTTGGGACTGTAAATCATCCCTAAAAGACTGCTGCTGCTGATGCTGAGTGCCAGGCTCCACCTCCATGCTGACACAATCCTCCTCCTTGTCCTCTTCCTGTGTGATATGTGGGACAGAAGGAACACTGTCTGGATAAAGGGGGCCTTGAGATGCAAGGAAGTCCTCCTCTTCCTGCCTCTGTTCTGTCTCAAGTGCCCTGTCCATTATTCCACGCAGCGTATGCTCCAACAGGTGGACAAGAGGTACAGTGTCACTGATGCATGCACTGTCACTGCTCACCATCCTTGTGGCCTCCTCAAATGGTGACAGGACAGTGCATGCATCCCTGATCATGCCCCACTGGCGTGGTGAAAAAAAACCGAGCTCCCCTGAACCACCATTCCTGGCTTAAGCTGGCGTGGCGTCAACCATCTCTCGGCCTGTCCCTGCAGAGCTGACAGAACCTCTTCCCCAGTGTGGCTCCTGTTCCCCAAACACACCAGTGCAACCATGGCATGTAATCTTTTTGCCTGTGTACTTGCATAGCCCCTTGAACGCATACGGAGCACCGTTGGTTCTGAGGACAAAGCACAGGAAGAGGCCATGGAGGAAAAAGAAGAGGAGGGGTGGAGGAGAGAGGTGTGTCACAGCCAGTAGTAGCATTTTGGAGGCATGGTGGTGGAACAACCTCCAACACTACTGCACCTTGTCCTTCATCCTTCCCAGCTGCCAGAAGAGTGACCCAATGGGCCGTGAGAGATAGGTAACGTCCCTGTCCATGCCTGCTGGACCATGAGTCAGCTGTAATATGCACCTTACCGCTGACCGCCCTATCCAGCGAGGCATGGACATTGCCTTCCACATGCCGGTAGAGAGCCGGAATCGCCTTCCATGAGAAAAAGTGGCGTTTGGGAACCTGCCACTGAGGAACCGCACATTGCACAAACTCACGGAAGGGGGCCGAGTCTACCAACTGAAAAGGCAGCAGTTGAAGTGCTAGCAATTTAGCCAAGCTAGCATTCAACCACTGAGCATGTGGATGGCTGGGAGTGAACTTCTTTTGACGGTCCAGCAGCTGGGGCAGGGAAATTTGCCTGGTACAATCGGACGTCGGTGTACTGCTAGCAGAGTGCCCGCAAGTACTTGGCTGTGACACACCTAATTTTACACCTTCATTCCTCTTAGTGCAGCTTTCAGAGAGGACTGAAGGTAAAGTGGGGTTGGAGATCCCAGCTGATGAGGAGCAAGGAGAGGTCCGCCTTGTTATTTGGTGTGGGTCTTTAAGGTACGCTTGCCAACGAGCTGCATGGCAGGTCAACATATGTCTGGTCAAGCATGTGGTGCCCAAGTGGCTAATGTTTTGGCCACGCGAGATACACTTGAGACTAAGGATGGGCCCGGTGCTCGATGCGAACCCACGTTCGCATCGAGCACCGGGCGTTCGCTCGCTCGGCGAGCCCAGAACTATTTTGGCCGCTCGCATCACGTTCGTGTGATGCGCGCGGCCCCGCAATGCATTGCGGCCGGCGCGGCCGACGCAGTGCATTGCTGGCTGATGATTGGCCAAGCATGCACTGTGACCCCGCATGCTTGGCCAATCACAGCCCCGGAAACTCGAAGAGCCATAATTGGCTACAGGCAGGACGCCTGTAGCCAATTACAGCTCAGGGGCTGTAGTACACGCCCCCCCCTATAAAACGCCGCCACGCCGTCTGCGCCGGTCACATGCTGTTCCGGCGCAGATTGAGCAGGCAGATTCTGTGACACTCTGCTGCATTTAGATAGTTAGAGAGATTCACTTACAGAGATTGAGTTAGATAGATTCAGTTACAAAGATTGATTGAGAAAGAGGGGCTTGTAGTGTGCTCGTGGCAGGCAGGCAGAGCTCCTATATTTTGTTACCAGAAGCACCTATAGGACTTGTAGTGTGTTCGTGGCAGGCAGGCAGAGCTCCTATATTTTGTTACCAGAAGCACCTATAGGACTTGTAGTGTGTTCGTGGCAGGCAGGCAGAGCTCCTATATTTTGTTACCAGAAGCACCTATAGGACTTGTAGTGTGTTCGTGGCAGGCAGGCAGAGCTCCTATATTTTGTTACCAGAAGCACCTATAGGACTTGTAGTGTGTTCGTGGCAGGCAGGCAGAGCTCCTATATTTTGTTACCAGAAGCACCTATAGGACTTGTAGTGTGTTCGTGGCAGGCAGGCAGAGCTCCTTCATTTTGTTCCCAGAAGAACCTATAGGACTTGAAGTGTGTTAGTCCCATCACACACACAGAGCTATATTTTGTTCCCAGAAGCACCTATAGGACTTGAAGTGTGTTAGTCCCATTACACACACAGAGCTATATTTTCTTCCCAGAAGAACCTATAGGACTTGAAGTGTGTTAGTCCCATCACACACACAGAGCTATATTTTGTTCCCAGAAGCACCTATAGGACTTGAAGTGTGTTAGTCCCATTACACACACAGAGCTATATTTTGTTCCCAGAAGCACCTATAGGACTTGAAGTGTGTTAGTCCCATCACACACACAGAGCTATATTTTGTTCCCAGAAGCACCTATAGGACTTGAAGTGTGTTAGTCCCATCACACACACAGAGCTATATTTTCTTCCCAGAAGCACCTATAGGACTTGAAGTGTGTTAGTCCCATCACACAGAGCTCCTCTATTTTCTTTGCAGAAGCACCCACAGGACTTCTAGTGTGTTAGTGGCATCACACAGAGCTCCTATATATTCTTCTCAGCAGCACCCACAGGACTTCTAGTGTGTTAGTGGCATCACACAGAGCTCCTCTATTTTCTTTGCATAAGCACCCACAGGACTTCTAGTGTGTTAGTGGCATCACACAGAGCTCCTCTATTTTCTTTGCAGAAGCACCCACAGGACTTCTAGTGTGTTAGTGGCATCACACAGAGCTCCTCTATTTTCTTTGCATAAGCACCCACAGGACTTCTAGTGTGTTAGTGGCATCACACAGAGCTCCTCTATTTTCTTTGCAGAAGCACCCATAGGACTTCTAGTGTGTTAGTGGCATCACACAGAGCTCCTCTATTTTCTTTGCATAAGCACCCACAGGACTTCTAGTGTGTTAGTGGCATCACACAGAGCTCCTCTATTTTCTTTGCAGAAGCACCCATAGGACTTCTAGTGTGTTAGTGGCATCACACAGAGCTCCTCTATTTTCTTTGCATAAGCACCCACAGGACTTCTAGTGTGTTAGTGGCATCACACAGAGCTCCTCTATTTTCTTTGCATAAGCACCCACAGGACTTCTAGTGTGTTAGTGGCATCACACAGAGCTCCTCTATTTTCTTTGCAGAAGCACCCATAGGACTTCTAGTGTGTTAGTGGCATCACACAGAGCTCCTCTATTTTCTTTGCATAAGCACCCACAGGACTTCTAGTGTGTTAGTGGCATCACACAGAGCTCCTCTATTTTCTTTGCATAAGCACCCACAGGACTTCTAGTGTGTTAGTGGCATCACACAGAGCTCCTCTATTTTCTTTGCAGAAGCACCCATAGGACTTCTAGTGTGTTAGTGGCATCACACAGAGCTCCTCTATTTTCTTTGCATAAGCACCCACAGGACTTCTAGTGTGTTAGTGGCATCACACAGAGCTCCTCTATTTTCTTTGCATAAGCACCCACAGGACTTCTAGTGTGTTAGTGGCATCACACAGAGCTCCTCTATTTTCTTTGCAGAAGCACCCATAGGACTTCTAGTGTGTTAGTGGCATCACACAGAGCTCCTCTATTTTCTTTGCATAAGCACCCACAGGACTTCTAGTGTGTTAGTGGCATCACACAGAGCTCCTATATATTCTTCTCAGCAGCACCCACAGGACTTCTAGTGTGTTAGTGGCATCACACAGAGCTCCTCTATTTTCTTTGCATAAGCACCCACAGGACTTCTAGTGTGTTAGTGGCATCACACAGAGCTCCTCTATTTTCTTTGCAGAAGCACCCACAGGACTTCTAGTGTGTTAGTGGCATCACACAGAGCTCCTCTATTTTCTTTGCAGAAGCACCCATAGGACTTCTAGTGTGTTAGTGGCATCACACAGAGCTCCTATATATTCTTCTCAGCAGCACCCACAGGACTTCTAGTGTGTTAGTGGCATCACACAGAGCTCCTCTATTTTCTTTGCATAAGCACCCACAGGACTTCTAGTGTGTTAGTGGCATCACACAGAGCTCCTCTATTTTCTTTGCATAAGCACCCACAGGACTTCTAGTGTGTTAGTGGCATCACACAGAGCTCCTCTATTTTCTTTGCATAAGCACCCACAGGACTTCTAGTGTGTTAGTGGCATCACACAGAGCTCCTCTATTTTCTTTGCATAAGCACCCACAGGACTTCTAGTGTGTTAGTGGCATCACACAGAGCTCCTCTATTTTCTTTGCAGAAGCACCCATAGGACTTCTAGTGTGTTAGTGGCATCACACAGAGCTCCTATATATTCTTCTCAGCAGCACCCACAGGACTTCTAGTGTGTTAGTGGCATCACACAGAGCTCCTCTATTTTCTTTGCAGAAGCACCCACAGGACTTCTAGTGTGTTAGTGGCATCACACAGAGCTCCTCTATTTTCTTTGCATAAGCACCCACAGGACTTCTAGTGTGTTAGTGGCATCACACAGAGCTCCTCTATTTTCTTTGCAGAAGCACCCATAGGACTTCTAGTGTGTTAGTGGCATCACACAGAGCTCCTATATTTTCTTCTCAGCAGCACCCACAGGACTACCGACTACAATGGCTGGAAGACCGCCAAGGGGAGGCAGAGCGTGCAGAGCCAAGAACACAGGGCAGGCAGGCTCTGTTTCTAGTGGACGTGGCCGTGGACGTGGACGTGGTCGTGCATCGTCATCAGCACGTGGCCATGGGACACGCGCGTCTTTGTTTTCGGCAGCTGGACATGTGGAGCCGCATCATGCTGAAGGCTTGGTAGAATGGATGACCAAGCCCTCCTCATCCTCCTCATCCTCTCTCACCCAGGCTCAGGGTACTGACAGAGCATCATCAGCCACCCCTTCCCTAGACCCACCATGTCCTCCTGAGGAGTCCCCCGAACTCTTTGAGCACAGTGTTGGGTACATGCTCCAGGAGGATGCCCAACGATTCGAAGGCTCGGATGACGATACCCAGCTTGAGGAATCTGGCAGTACAGTTCCACCAGCTGCAGCTTACTGCCAGGTTTGCTCTAGTGGTGAAGAGGGAGGGGATGATGAGGTCACTGACTCCACGTGGGTGCCTCAAGGGAGAGAGGATGAGGAGGAGGACGAGGAGGAGGAGGATGCGGCGTCACATGTCCAACGAGGCAGGATGCCCCCTGGAGGCCAGGTAGAGGCCAGCACAGCAACTGTACAACACCGCAGAGCTCCGCCTGTGCAGGGCGCTGCCTCTGCACGTTATCAGAAAAGTTCTTTGGTGTGGGCCTTTTTTGAGACGAGTGCAGCAGATCGCACCACTGCTATTTGCAATATTTGTCTCAAGCGTATCTCGCGTGGCCAAAACATCAGCCGCTTGGGCACGACAAGCATGACCAGACATATGGCGACCTGCCATGCAGCTCGTTGGCAGGCACACATAAAAGACCCACACCAAAGAACTAAGCGGACCTCTCCTTGCTCCTCCTCAGCTGGGATCTCCATCCCCACTACACCTTCAGTCCTCTCTGAAAGCTGCTCTGAGAGGACTGAAGGTGTAGAATTCGGTGTGTCACAACCAAGTACTTGCAGTACACCGACGTCCGAATGCAGCAGGCAAATTTCCCTGCCCCAGCTGCTGGACCGTAGAAAGAAGTACACTCCCAGCCATCCACATGCCCAGCGGTTGAATGCTAGCCTTGCTAAATTGCTAGCACTTCAACTGCTGCCTTTTCAGTTGGTAGACTCGGCCCCCTTCCGTGAGTTTGTTCAATGTGCGGTTCCTCAGTGGCAGGTTCCCAAACGCCACTTTTTCTCGCGGAAGGCGATTCCGTCTCTCTACCGGCATGTGGAGGGCAATGTCCATGCCTCGCTGGACAGGGCGGTCAGCGGTAAGGTGCATATTACCGCTGACTCATGGTCCAGCAGGCATGGACAGGGACGGTACCTTTCTTTCACGGCCCATTGGGTCACTCTATTGGCAGCTGGGAGGGATGCAGGACAAGGTGCAGTAGTGTTGGAGGTTGTTCCGCCACCACGCCTCCAAAACGCGACTACTGCTACTGGTTGTGACACACCTCTCTCCTCCACCCCCTCCTCTTCTTCTTCCTCCAGTGCTCTGTCCTTGGAACCAGCGGTGCTCCGTAGGCGTACAAGGGGCTACGCAAGTACGCAGGCAAAAAGATGCCATGCCGTGCTTGCGCTGGTGTGTTTGGGGGACAGGAGCCACACTGGGCCAGAGGTTCTGGCAGCTCTGCAGGGGCAGGCCGAGAGGTGGTTGACGCCACGTCAGCTTAAGCCAGGAATGGTCGTTTCTGACAATGGCACCAACCTCCTCTCCGCCCTGCGACAGGGGCAGCTCACCCATGTGCCCTGCATGGCTCACGTCCTCAACCTGGTGGTGCAGCGGTTCTTGGGCAGGTTCCCAGGCTTACAGGATGTCCTGAGGCAGGCCAGGAAAGTCTGTGTGCATTTCCGCCGATCTTATAATGCCAGTGCTCGGCTGACTGAGCTGCAAAAGGAGCTGAACCTGCCCAAGAACCGCCTAATATCTGACATGCCCACCAGGTGGAACTCAACGTTGGCCATGCTGCAGCGACTGCACACGCAGCAGAGGGCCATCAATGAGTACCTTTGCGACTACGGCACCAGGACAGGGTCAGGGGAGCTTGGTTTTTTTTCCCCACGTCAGTGGAGCATGATCAGGGATGCATGCACTGTCCTCTCACCATTTGAGGAGGCCACGAGGATGGTGAGCAGTGACAGTGCATGCATCAGTGACACTGTCCCTCTTGTCCACCTGTTGGAGCATACGCTGCGTGGGATAATGGACAGGGCACTTGAGGCAGAACAGAGGCAGGAAGAGGAGGACTTCCTTGCCTCTCAAGGCCCCCTTTATCCGGACAGTGTTCCTTCTGTCCCACCCATCACACAGGAAGAGGATGAGGAGGAGGAGGAGGAGGAGGAGGAGGAGGAGGATTGTGTGAGCATGGAGGTGGAGCCTGGCACTCAGCATCAGCAGCAGCAGTCTTTTAGGGATGATGTACAGTCCCAACAAGCCAGTGGACTTGTACGTGGCTGGGAGGAGGTGGCTGGCGATCATGTCATCCTCAGTGACCCAGAAGACTCCGGACCGAATGCCTCAGCTAACCTACGCTGAATGGCCTCCCTGATCCTGCAAAGCCTGCGGAAGGATCCTCGTGTTCTTCGGATCAAGGAGAGGGACCATTACTGGCTGGCCACTCTCCTTGATCCGCGGTACAAGGGTAAGGTTGCGGACCTTATCTTGCCGTCGCAGAGGGAGCAGAGGATGAGACATCTCAGGGAGGCCTTGCAGAAAGGTCTGTGCAACGCGTTCCCAGAAACTGGGAGGCTACAAACTCCTGGTCCTGGGCGACGAGTTGCTGAGGCTTCGGTCAGTGGCAGAAGGAGCGGTGGGGAAGGTGGACGTCTGACCGATGCGTTCAGACAATTTTTTAGTCCGCAGCCCCAAGGTATGATCGGTTCCAGCAACCATCGCCAGCGTCTGATATACATGGTGCAGGAATACCTTGGGGCAAGGTCAGACTTGGACACCTTTCCCACCGAAAATCCTCTGGCTTACTGGGTCCTGAGGATGGATCACTGGCCAGAGCTTGCACAGTATGCAATTGAGCTACTGGCCTGTCCTGCCTCCAGCGTTCTTTCCGAACGCACATTCAGTGCTGCTGGAGGATTTGTGACTGATCATAGGGTGCGCCTGTCCACCGCCTCGGTTGATCGACTGACATTCATCAAAATGAATCAGTCTTGGATCACCACCAGCTACCAGGCACCTGAGGCGGATATAACCGAATAATTTTTAATGTCACATCCCTTCAAGACTGCCTATGCTGATGCTGAGTGACTGTCCTCTTATGTTCACTGACTATCCTCTTCCTCCTCCTCAATGATCCATGCCACCACACCAGTGCCTAAGGCACAATTTTTCAGCCCCTGTTTAACAGGGGCGTGTACTTACAATTTTTTAAAAAATGCTTTGCAACACGTGTGACTGCTGTGCTCCAAGTACTGTCTCTGTGAGGGCCGTGTTGCAGTGTTGTGGCACCAGCACCAGTGCCTAAGGCACAATTTTTCAGCCCCTGTTTAACAGGGGCGTGTACTTACAATTTTTAAAAAAAAATGCTTCGCAACACGTGTGACTGCTGTGCTCCAAGTACAGTCTCTGTGAGGGCCGTGTTGCAGTGTTGTGGCACCAGCACCAGTGCCTAAGGCACAATTTTTCAGCCCCTGTTTAACAGGGGCGTGTACTTACAATTTTTAAAAAAAATGCTTCGCAACACGTGTGACTGCTGTGCTCCAAGTACAGTCTCTGTGAGGGCCGGGTTGCAGTGTTGTGGCACTAGCACCAGTGCCTAAGGCACAATTTTTCAGCCCCTGTTTAACAGGGGCGGGTACTTACAATTTTTTAAAAAAATGCTTCGCAACACGTGTGACTGCTGTGCTCCAAGTACAGTATCTGTGAGGGCCGGGTTGCAGTGTTGTGGCACCAGCACCAGTGCCTAAGGCACAATTTTTCAGCCCCTGTTTAACAGGGGCGTGTACTTACAATTTTTTAAAAAAATGCTTCGCAACACGTGTGACTGCTGTGCTCCAAGTACAGTATCTGTGAGGGCCGGGTTGCAGTGTTGTGGCACCAGCACCAGTGCCTAAGGCACAATTTTTCAGCCCCTGTTTAACAGGGGCGTGTACTTACAATTTTTTAAAAAAAATGCTTCGCAACACGTGTGACTGCTGTGCTCCAAGTACAGTATCTGTGAGGGCCGGGTTGCAGTGTTGTGGCACCAGCACCAGTGCCTAAGGCACAATTTTTCAGCCCCTGTTTAACAGGGGCGTGTACTTACAATTTTTTAAAAAAATGCTTCGCAACACGTGTGACTGCTGTGCTCCAAGTACAGTATCTGTGAGGGCCGGGTTGCAGTGTTGTGGCACCAGCACCAGTGCCTAAGGCACAATTTTTCAGCCCCTGTTTAACAGGGGCGGGTAATTACAAATCTTGATCTAATAGTTCACAGCAGGGCCCATTCCTGCGCCCACCAAGAGTAACTATGAGGGCCTGCAGTCTTGTGGCAACACCGTCCACCACCACCGCCAAAGGCCCAATTTTTCTGCCCTGTTCATCAGGTGCTTGCAATTACAAATCTTGATCTAATAACTCACAGCAGGGCCCATTCCTGCGCCCACCAAGAGTAACTATGAGGGCCTACAGTCTTGTGGCAACACCGTCCACCACCACCGCCAAAGGCCCAATTTTTCTGCCCTGTTCATCAGGTGCTTGCAATTACAAATCTTGATCTAATAACTCACAGCAGGGCCCATTCCTGCGCCCACCAAGAGTAACTGTGAGAGCTTACAGTCTTGTGGCAAAACCGTCCACCACCACCACCACCACCCCCAATTTTTCTGCCCTGTTCAACAGGTGCATGCAATTACAAATCTTGATCTATTAACTCACAGCAGGGCCCATTCCTGTGCCCACCAGTCTTGTGGCTACACCAACATCTAATAGGGCAAATTTCTGCAGAGTATATACGCCAGGCCCCTACTTTCAAACATCCAACTTACAAACGACTCCTACTTGCAAATGGAAAGAGAAAACAGGAAGTGAGAGGAAATCTACCCCTAGGAAGGGAAATTCTATCCTGTTAGATTTAATTTGGGAAAAAGGTATCTCCTCTCTACTGATACTTTATCACCAATCCTTGTTTCAATTAAAACCCCACTTTTCCAAAAACATTTGTCATTGGGACGGAAAGTGAGGTGACATGTTCTGAACACATGTGCAAAGACAGCAAATGTTACAGGGGTGATAACCCCTCCCTATGTTCTCCAAAAAGCTTAAAAATAGATTTTTTTGGGATGGAGCTACACTTCATAATGTACCTGTTCAGATTCTACTTAAGATCAAACCTAAAGCCGCAAGTGGTTTTAAATGGCTTCTTTTTTTCCTTTACAAATGTCATTTTGTGCAAGGACAGTTCTAAACACGGGAAACACATGCCACTTCACAGGCATACTTTAGACACCCCCCAGGTACCATATTTAAAGGAAAATTTCACTTTTTTTTTTTCACTTTATGCATCATTAAAATGACTGCTCCCGAAAAAACGTTAGTTTTTAAAAGTTCTTTTTGCATTGATATATGTCCCCTGGGGCAGGACCCGGGTCCCCAAACCTGTTTTATGACATTAACATGCATATTGGCCGTTGTAATTAGCACTTTTGATTTCGAACGTTCGCGTCCATTATAACGTATAGGGTTCGAAAATTCGCGCGAACTTTCGGTCCGTTCGAAGGTTCTGGTTCGAACCGAACCCGGGGGTGTTCGGCTCATCCCTACTTGAGACATATGTTGCAAATAGCAGCAGTGCGATCTGCTGCACTCGTCTCAAAAAAGGCCTACACCAAAGAACTTTTGGAATAATGCGTAGAGGCAGCGCCCTGCACAGGCGGAGCTCTGTGGTGGGATTCAGTTGGTGTGCTGCCCTTAAGCTGGCCTTCGGAGGGCATCCTGCCTCATTCGAGATGTGCCTCCTTCTCCTCCTTTTCCTCCTCCTCTCTCCTATCAGTCACCCTCGTGGAGTCAGTGACCTCATCATCCCCTCCCTCTTCATCACTGGAGAAAACCTGGCAGTATGCTGCAGCTGGTGAAACATGACTGACAGATTGCTGTCCTTGAGCATCCCCTCTCTCTGCGCTCACGCTACTGCCTTCCTCTAGCTGGGTATCATCATCAGAACCTTCAAAACGCTGGGCATCCTCCTGGAGCATGTACCCAACACTGTGGTCAAACAGTTCGGGGGACTCCTCAGAAGGACATGGTGGGTCTAGGGAAGGAGTGACTGATGACATTGAGACGAGGGAAGAGGACGCGTTGGCAGCTACTTTGCCAGTACCCTGAGCCTGGGTGAGGGAGGATGAGGAGGATGTGGAGGGCTTGGTCATCCACTCTACCAAGTCTTCGGCATGATGCGGCCCAACGCGTCCAGCTGCCGAAAATAAGGACAAGCGTGTCCCATGGCCACGTGCTGATGATGATGCACCACGTCCACGACCAGCACTGTTGCCTCTAGACACAGAGCTTGCTTGCCCTCTTTTATTGGCTCATAACTGTCTGCCTCTCCTTGTTGGCCTTCCAGACATACTAATGGCCTGCAGGGAGATGGGAAAACCAGCAATAAGGGGTAGCTTCAGGTGTATACTGTGCAGGAGGCACCTACACCCACTGAAAGTGCTGCAGATGCCTGTGTTGCACAACAGAACACCAGCAATAAGGGGTAGCTTCAGGTGTATACTGTGCAGGAGGCACCTACACCCACTGAAAATGCTGCAGATGCTGTGTTGCACAACAGAACTACAGAACAACACCAGCAATAAGGGGTAGCTTCAGGTATATACTGTGCAGGAGGCATCTACACCCACTGAAAATGCTGCAGATGCCTGTGTTGCACAACAGAACTACAGAACAACACCAGCAATAAGGGTGGCTTTAGGTGTATACTGTGCAGGAGGCACCTACACCCACTAAAAATGCTGCAGATGCCTGTGTTGCACAACAGAACTACAGAACAACACCAGCAATAAGGGGTGGCTTCAGGTGTAAACTGTGCAGGAGGCACCTACACCCACTGAAAATGCTGCAGATGCCGGTGTTGCGCAACAGAACTACAGAACAACACCAGCAATAAGGAGTGGCTTCAGGTGTATACTGTGCAGGAGGCACTTACACCCACTGAAAATGCTGCAGATGTGTTGCCTGTGTTGCACAACAGAACTACAGAACAACACCAGCAATAAGGGGTGGCTTCAGGTGTATACTGTGCAGGAGGCACCTACACCCACTGAAAATGCTGCAGATGCCTGTGTTGCACAACAGAACACCAGCAATAAGGGGTAGCTTCAGGTGTATACTGTGCAGGAGGCACACTACACCCACTGTAACAGCGCTAGGTTAACAAGCAAAGCAAAGCTGACACTGTCCCTGCCTATCCTGCTCTCTCCCTGCATGCCAACACACTACACAAGGCCGCCACGCTGGCAGCCTTATATAGTGTGGGGCATGTACTAAACCCCCCTGAGCTATAATTGGCCACAGGCATCCTGATTGTGAAGCTGTTATCTCCCGGCCCACTTCCCACTCAGCTGTTTGGGCCTTTTTTAGCACATGTGCAGCTGCACTGTTGCAATTTGCAGTCTCTGTCACAAGTAGGTCAAATGTGGCAAAAACTCCAGCCACTTGGGTACCACATGCTCCACAAGGCATTTAATCTCCCACCTGAAAGCCACACACAAGGGACACAATTCTTCTCTTCCTCACTACTCACTAGGGATGAGCCGAACCCCCCCCCCCCCCCCCCCTCCCGGTTCGGTTCGCACCAGAACACACACCGAACAGGCAAAAAATTTGGAAGAACACACGAACAACATTACAGTTCGTTTATTACAGTTTATAGAACACGAACATGAAAAATTAAATGTGCAAATTTTAAAGGCTTATATACAAGTTATTGTCATAAAAAGTGTTTGGGGACCTGGGTCCTGCCCCAGGGGACATGTATCATTGCAATTTTTTTATTTTAAAAACTGAAGTTTTTTCGGAAGCAGTGATTTTTTAATGCTTAAAGTGAAACAATAAAAATGAAATATTCCTTTAACCACTTTCAGACCGGACCATTTTGCTGGCTTAAGACCAGACCACTTTTTGCGATTCGGCACTGCGTCGCTTTAACTGACAATTGCGCGGTCGTGCGACTTGGCTCCCAAACAAAATTGACGTTCTTTTTTTTCCCACAAATAGAGCTTTCTTTTGGTGGTATTTGATTACCCATGCGGTTTTTATTTTTTGCGCTATAAACAAAAAAAGAGCAACAATTTTGAAAAAGATGCATTATTTTTTACCTTTTGCTATAATAAATATCCCCAAAAATGTATAAAAAAATGTTTTCCCTCAGTTTAGGCCGATACGTATTCTACATATTTTTGGTAAAAAAACTTGCAATACATGATTATTGATTGATTTGTGCAAAAGTTATAGCGTTTACAAAATAGGGGATAGTTTTATGGCATTTTTAGTAATAATTTTTTTTACTAATAACTTGTGACTGTGACATTATGGCGGAAACATAGGACATTTTCGACACAAATTTGGGACCATTGTCATTTATACAGCAATCAGTGCTATACAAATGCACTGATTCCTGTATAAATTACACTGACAGTGAAGGGGTTAACCCCTAGGTGGCAGTGTAGGGGTTAAGTGTGTCCTAGGGGTGTGTTGCTAACTGTGGGGGGCGTGGCTGTGTTGTACACATCATTGATCTCTGCTCCAATCACAGGGAGCAGAGATCAGTGACACTGTTGCTAGGCAGAATGGGGAGATGCTTGTTTACTTTAGCATCTCCCCGTTCTTCCTCCCCGTGAGACGATTGCGGGTATTCCAGCGGCGATCGAGTCCACGGGACCCGCGATCAGACTCACAGAGGTCCTGACCAAAGTTTAAAAAACAGTGGCATAGTGGTCCCCCCCAAAATCCATACCAGACCCTTATTCAAGTACGCAACCTGTCAGGCCGAAGGAATAGAGGGGGGATGGGAGAGCGCCCCCTCTCCTGAACCGTACCAGGCCACATGCCCTCAACATGGGGAGGGTGCTTTGGGGTCTGACCCAAAAGCACCTTGTCCCAATGTTGATGGGGACAAGGGCCTCATCCCCACAACCCTTGCCTGTTTTTTGTGGGTGTATGCGTGCGGGGGGCTTATCAGAATCTGGAAGCCCCCTTTAACAAGGGGAACCCCCAGATCCAGACCTCCACCCCATCTGAATTGGTAATGGGGTACATTGTACCCCTACCATTTCACAAAAAAAGTGTCAAAAATGGTAAAAAAGACAAGAGACAGTTGGGAAAATAAAGTCCTTTATTAAAAAATAAAAAAATAAACGATCAGTTTTAAATGACAATTTTTCCTTTAGAAATGTAATTTTGCTGTGGTACTGTTCTAAACACTTTACAGGCATACTATAGACCCCCCAGGCATGATATTTAAAGGAATATTTCATTTTTATTGTTTCACTCATGCATTAAAAAAATCACTGCTCCCGAAAAAACTGACGTTTTAAAAAAAAAAAAAATTACATTGATACTTGTCCCCTGGGGCACACTTTTTATGACAATCACTTGCATATAAGCCTTTAAAATTAGCACTTTTGATTTTTCATGTTAGTGTCCTATAGACTTTAACGGTGCTCTGGTGGCTTTCAAATTTGCCCCAAATTGCATTTGAGCCGACTCTAATTTGGCTCATCCCTACTCCTCACCTTTTATGTCTACCCCGGCTATATCTCATGACCTCTCAGCAGCCTCCACTGACTGGGATGATGGTATAGCAAAGGGTATAATAGCGTCTAATGCCGCATATACACGACCGGACTTTCCGGCAAACTAGGTCCGACGGTCTTCCCGACGGACTTTTGCTGAAATTCCAACGAATTTTCATAATGAACGGACTTGCCCACAAATGATCGGACTAAGTCCATTCGTATTGAACATGCTGACGTAAACAGGACTAAACAAGGAAGTTCAATATCCAGTAGCCAATAGCTTCCCTTGCGTCGTATTTGGTCCATCCAGCACACAGACAAACGTTTTTCCCGAATTAAGTCCGTCGGAATTGAGTCCGTCGGACAGATTTCAAGGTCTGTCGGATTCTTGTCCCGAAAAACAAATTAGTCCACACATGTTCGGATTGTCCGATGGACTAATCCCGTCGGACCTAGTCTGCCGGAAAGTCCGGTCGTGTGTACGCGGCATAAGATCCACTTTGTCCAAATTGCTGGCTTTACAACTCCTGCTTTTCCATCTGCTGGATTCTGCCCCCTTCTGTGATTTTTTAGAATGTGCTGTACCACAATGGCAGGTTCCCAGTTGCTATTTATTTTCATGTAAGGCCATTCCAGCTCTGTACCATCACATGGAAGTCAATGTTTTGGCATCATTGGGCAAGGCAGTTAACAGCAAGGTCCACCTTACTGCTTACATGGGGTTCAGCAAGCATGGTATCAGGGGAAGTGTTCCTGCGTGCATGCGCACGGGAACGGCGCTCTGGTGCACAATTGTGCGCAATGGAACTGCACTACTGTGCACGCGCGTTCGCTGCCCCACTGTGCATGCGCACAAGCACTCGCATAGTGTGACCCCTTGCTGCCCTATAAAAGGAGCACCAGCACTTTTCGGGCGATTTTCGGGCGACCGGAAAAAATTCAGAGCCTTCAAAAACGCTTGTTCCCTGTACCTGGCTCTGCAACCCTGGACTTTTTCCTCTGAGATTGTCAAGGTCGGATTCATCATCTCTCTACTATCCGAGGAACCCCAAGCTTGGGCCCACAGCCTCATGGAGCAAAGGAACCCCCTTTTGAATACTGTGGATACCTTCTTTGAAGCCATGGGACAATTATACAATGACCCCCAGCACACCGCCACAGCTGAGGCCACCCTGCACACTCTGTCACAAGGGAGGAGACCGGTGGAAGATTATACAGTTGAGTTTCGCAAATGGTCGGCTGTCACCGGCTGGAAAGAGGCAGCCCTTCGTTACCAATACCGATTAGGTCTGTGAGAATTTAAAAGATGAGCTGGCCCAAGTAGAAACTCCTGCTTCCTTGGAGGACTTAATCCAACTAGCCACAAAGCTAGACATATGCAAGAGCGGCATTCTGAACGCCTCCAGGTCCCTCTGCCCAGCTGGATGCTCCCTAAAGCCACCACTCCCTATCCACCAGTTCCAGTTCCTTCTGGCCCCTCGGCCTCAGAAGGGGAACCGATGCAGTTGGGGCTAGTTCGTCCTCGTCTTACCCCTGAAGAGCGACAATGGAGGCGCCAGGCCAATCTGTGCTTATACTGCGGTGGGTTCGGTCATTCGCAACTGTAAGACCCAGTAAGTTGTCCCCACAGTATGTTATGAACTTTCAAGCCTCAGGTCTTGCTTAGTCTTACGTGACTCTTTCTGTTTCTCTACAGCTGGCGGAAGAGAAGATCCAACTACCGTCCGTAATTGATTCAGGAGCATGCAGCTGCTTTCTGGACATTTCTATTGCTCAAAAACTGCATATCCCATGCCTGAATAAAAGACAACACCTGCTTGTCCCTCTAGCTAATGGGTCCCTTCCACACTCTGGACCAGTGATGCAAGAAACCCAGCCAATCCTTACCACCACGGTCTCTGGCCATCAGGAGTTCCTGCGCTTTGATCTAATATCCTCACCTATGTTCCCTATTGTGACAGACCTAGCCGGGACAGAGGCTGTTGGAGGGGACTGAATGCGAGCCTATTGCCTTGCGATTATGGGCCCTGGCATTTGGGGGAACGGTGCTCTTTGAGCTGCATGCCTGGGGACCCCTGAGCTGGGGTTACTTGGATTCAGGTCCATGCTAGCCCCCCAAGACAAGACACAGACTCTGTATATGTATTTGGCATATTAGCAATAGACTTAATGGGACACAAGCTGTCAGATGCTAATGTCATGAACTCAAGCCACCTGTCTGTTGTGTAAATGAGTATAGTCTGGTTTGTAGGAGTGTTCCACACATTGTTGTATGTGCTAATTAACCCTGAAATTGAATGAAGGAGTCCAGTGTTGATTAGATAATTAGCTCATGCTAATTAAGTTAGGTACTAGTCACATCGGCTGCTTAAAGGGATTAGTTAATTTGTTTATGTTAAGTTGTTACAAGTGTATTGTTAGAGTAATATGAGCAGGAGGGGGGATCTCCTCTTCTACTGTATATAAATGTCATCTTTAGTTTTGTAATAAATCAATCCATGATGAGACACTAAAGCAAGTGTCGTCTCGTTTAGTGCTTGGGAATGGTTGGAATATCTGATATCTATATCCAGACTTGAAGGAAGTTATATATGACGAACGCACTCAAGAGGAGTGTAGGGACGTTCCGTCACATTGTTGGCAAGCAGTGGGATGCTTCCTGCAGTCTGGGACATCCAAACCTCCACCTGGATCCAAGGTCCGGATAGCAGGAGAGGAGGAGAGGTACAGATACCAGCCGCCATGGAAGAGGAATTCAGGAGGATGTTGCGAGAGATGCAGCTACAGCATAGAGGACCAGTATCAGAGCAGGTCCTGCTGGGATGGTTTGATTCTATTCGCTGCGAACTCTGGAAGGAAGCGTTAGCCCGTGAGCGGCGTCACCAGGGAAAAGTTCTCCCCTCCAACCAGGAAAGGTACTGGTCGCAGTATGGATTGCGGGTGCTGTTTTTGGGAGAGAAACCGCACAAGGAGCAGACAGCTGAATTAAGCAGGCTGATCTGGGCAGAGATGAAGCTAGATGAGAGTTACAGAGCCCTCCGGTGGCATGTATCCCAAGCATGCCCTTGGATAGCAGATGACAGCCCAACGGAAGGCTTAAGCTACGGCGGTCTGGGACTGTTGTATGTGAAGCTGACAGGGGACTCTAACTTTGGAAAAGTGATTTGGAGTGGCGGTTGGATTAAATCATGGATTTCAGAAAAGGGCTACTGAACGTCTCGGAAGTGCACTGGGCACTGGAAGATTTGGAGTTTCTGGCCGATCAGGAATGGGAGCTGGAGATTGCCTACAGATGGCTGCTAGACTCTGCTCAGTGCCAGGGCTGGGCTCCCTTTGCCTGGGACTATACGGAACTACCAGTGGACAACTCTGAAATCCTGGCTGAAGAGTCAGCAATGTGGCAGAGTAACAGTGTGCTTTGCCAACCTGCCCCTGCAGCTTTGGATGCGGAGGTCTTATGGCGGATGCAGCAAGTGCTGACTGACCTTGATGATCCTGTTTCTGCATGGGATGATCTTGGATGGAGGAAGGTGCCTGTCCAGCAGCATGCCAGAGAATCGGCAGTGGAAAATCTGGAAATTGCCATCCCCAAAGCTGAAGTGCAGACAACCGGCCAGAGCTCGGCCAACCTCTGCTCAGCACTGATGGCATCTTCTAGGTTCCATGGACAGGAGATGGTGAACCTATATCCCCAGACACCAGTTGCAGAGACTGGGGATTTGATAGACTTTTCTGCTGAGGAAAAACAACCTGATGAGCCTCCAGCAGAAGAGCGGGTATTAGGGCCAAACTTCACTGTGCTCTGCCCAGCACCAATGCCAGTATCCATGGAGTTGCAAGGAACTTCCCCAGCTGAAGCTCTGGTCACCGGACAGAGGGTCCAAGACCTCTTCCCCACACTTGTGGCAGTTCTGGAGGCCCAGGGTGAGGAGGTGGTGGTCACTCCCGAGCAGCAGCTCAGGACCCAAGGAGAGGATGCAATCTGCACTTCACAACTGCAGCTTGAGCTGATATGGTGGATGGGACTTCAGTCCCCACTTGTATACTCCAGGGATGCTGGGCGGTCGGCCCAGATCCCCAACAGCATGATAGAGTGAGCCCAGTCACCCTGTCTTCTCTCCTGCCGCTGAAAAGTCTCCAGGGAGGAGGGCCAGTCCAGGCCTCTCCCCAGCGGCGGATATGTTCTCTGAGAGAGGCAGAGGTTGGCTGGGTGAGAAGTGCTCAGTTTGAAACAATTTGTTTGGGGTACTGTGTGGGTACAGGCATTAGAGGACTGGAACTATGGACTAACCTTGGAGTCAACCCGTCTGGGGTCTCCTCCTGTGTTAGTCTCCTGCCGAAAGGGGAGAAATGTGACAGACCTAGCCGGGACAGAGGCTGTTGGAGGGGACTGAATGCGAGCCTATTGCCTTGCGATTATGGGCCCTGGCATTTGGGGGAACGGTGCTCTTTGAGCTGCATGCCTGGGGACGCCTGAGCTGGGGTTACTTGGATTCAGGTCCATGCTAGCCCCCCAAGACAAGACACAGACTCTGTATATGTATTTGGCATATTAGCAATAGACTGAATGGGACACAAGCTGTCAGATGCTAATGTCATGAACTCAAGCCACCTGTCTGTTGTGTAAATGAGTATAGTCTGGTTTGTAGGAGTGTTCCACACATTGTTGTATGTGCTAATTAACCCTGAAATTGAATGAAGGAGTCCAGTGTTGATTAGATAATTAGCTCATGCTAATTAAGTTAGGTACTAGTCACATCGGCTGCTTAAAGGGATTAGTTAATTTGTTTATGTTAAGTTGTTACAAGTGTATTGTTAGAGTAATATGAGCAGGAGGGGGGATCTCCTCTTCTACTGTATATAAATGTCATCTTTAGTTTTGTAATAAATCAATCCATGATGAGCAACTAAAGCAAGTGTCGTCTCGTTTAGTGCTTGGGAGCGGTTGGAATATCTGATATCTATATCCAGACTTGAAGGAAGTTATATATGACGAACGCACTCAAGAGGAGTGTAGGGACGTTCCGTCACACCTATTATCTTAGGACTTCCCTGGCTGCAAGCCCACGACCCTCAAATCAATTGGGACCAGAAAGAGGTCTCCTTCACATCCTCTTACTGTACCCAGCATTGCCTTGTTCCAGTTCCAGCTTCCTACATGGCAGTCATTCCAGCATCGGATAACCTCCAGCACATTCCTCCAGTCTACCTAGATTTCAAAGATGTTTTCATAAAAAAAAGGCTGATCGCTTACCACCCCATCGGTCCTACGACTGCCCCATTGAACTGCTATCTGGCTCAGAGATCCCTTTCGGGCGAATGTTCCCATTATCAGAGACTGAACTAAAGGTTCTCAAAGCCTATATTGACGAGAACCTTGAAAAAGGCTTTATTCGCCCATCTTCATCTCCGGCAGGGGCCGGCATCTTCTTTGTAGGGAAAAAACATGGCTCTCTCAGACCTTGCATTGACTATAGAGAGCTCAACAAAATAACTATCAAAAACCGTTACCCACTCATCCTCGAGTTATTCCAACGCTTCCGGACTGCATATAACCTCATTCGAATCCGTGCCAGCGATGAATGGAAAACAGCCTTCAGATCCAGATTTGGTCACTACGAATACTTAGTGATGCCATTCGGCCTGTGCAACGCCCCGGCCACATTCCAGCACCTAGTAAACGATATCTTTAGAGACTATCTTGATGACTTTCTAGTTATTTATTTGGATGACATTCTTATCTTTTCTGCCAACATTGAACTTCACGAGTACATGTAAAAAAGGTTCTCACCACCCTCAGACTACATCGATTATACCTCAAGGCAGAAAAGTGTGAAGTTGAGAAAACTACGGTTCAATTCCTAGGTTTGTCATTTCTACTGAAGGAATTTCCATGGACCCTCAAAAGGTCAAAGCAATTTTGGAATGGCCTGCTCCAGAGGACAAAAAAGCTGTACAACAGTTCATAGGCTTTGCAAATTTTTATCGAAGATTTATTGTTGGGTTTTCATCCATAGTTACCCCCATTACCCAGCTAACCCGTCAACATGGCCGAGTCCAATGGTCCCAAGAATCCCAAGAAGCCTTTACCAGATTAAAGACTTTGTTCACCTCCGCTCCTATTCTACAGCACCCAGACCCACTACTACCCTTTGTGTTGGAGGTTTACGCCTTCGAAACCGCTACAGGAGCCATCCTCTAGCAACGACAAAGGCCTAAAGCTCTTCTGCATCCGGAGGCCTTCGCGTCTTGGAAACTAAGCCCCCCAGAGTGGAGCTATGACGTGGGCGACCGAGAGCTACTGGCCATTAAATTCCCTCTAGAAGAGTGGAGGTATCTCCTAGAGGGAGAAACCCATCCTATCACAATTTTCACAGACCACAAAAACCTTGAATACCTCAGGACTGCCAAGCGTTTAAAACCTCGCCAAGTCCGTTAGGCACTCTTCTTTTCAAGGTTTCACTTCCATATTTTATACCGGCCCGGGTCCAAGAATAGCATGGCAAGTGCGCTCTCTTGAATGTCCCCGGAGTCCTCCCAAGTAACAGAACCCAGCACCATCCTATCCCCCTAGAACTTTCTTTTGCTCACACAGACCGACTTATCAACCACCATCAGCGCAGCCTCTGCCCGTTGTGACGACCCAGTACTGTCCACTTTGGAGAAACGTGGTAATCTGTTTTGGGCCCAAAACAAGGTTTTGTTCCTCATGAAGCAAGATCGCTGATCTTAAAAACTTTCCACGACCACAAGTTGGCCTGTCACTTTGGAACACAAAAGACAGCAGAGCTAATTTCTCGTTCCTTCTGGTGGCCTGGTTGGAGACGGGACTGCCAAACTTATGTCTCCTCTTGTGTGCCATGTCAGCGCAGCAAAGGCTCCAAAACGAAATCCTGGGGATTATTGAGGCCTTTACCCATTCCTGAGCGGCCATGGGCCGACATCTCAATGGACTTTATCATTGACTTGCCACCCTCAGAAGGTTTCACCACCATCCTGGTGGTAGTCGACCGTCTTTCAAAAATGGGTCACTTCCTGCCTATGGTTGGTACCCCTTCTGCCCTGGAATATCTTTATTAAGGAGATTATCAGGCTCCACAGGGTCCCCAACAGCGTAGTTTCAGATAGAGGTTCCCAGTTCACCTCCAAATTCTGGAAGGAACTCTGTAAGGCTCTTGAAATTAAGATTTGCCTCTCGTCAGCTTATCACCCCCAAAGCAATGGACAGACAGAGCAAACAAATCAAACTCTAGAACAGTACCTTCGATGTTTTTGTTCAGGATCCCAGGATGATTGGTCCTCTCTTTTGCCGTATGCAGAGTTCGCCTATAATAACTCTATACACACACCCACTAACCAGACACCCTTTTGGTCGAACTTTGGATTTCGCCCGTCCTTCCTCCCCAACTCCATTCCAGAGTCCCCAGTTCCTGCCGTCCAAGATCGGATAAACTCCATCCAATCTAACTTCCGGAAAATCCAGGAGACAATACAAAAGGCCCAGGATGATTACAGGAGATACCATGATAGAGGAAGAAAGGAGAACCATGCCTTCAAAATTGGGAAGATGGTTTGGTTATCCGCTACTCATATCCGCTACTCATCTTAAGCTTCCTTGCCCCTCACGCAATTCATAGGCCCATTCAAAATTAGAAGAATGGTAAATCATGTAGCTTTCGAGCTATCCCTTCCTGGGTCATACAGGATACATCCTGTATTCCATGCCTCCCTCCTGAAACCACTGGTCCCTAGTCCTTTTCCGGGGAGAAAGGAGCCTCCTCCTCCACCCGTCATGATTGATGGTGAAGACGAATACGAGGTGGAAGCCCTACTCGGTTGCCGGAAGGTGGGTAGGCAACTACAATACCTGGTGAAGTGGAAGGGGTACCCACCAGAAGATAACTCCTGGGAGCCGTTCAAAAACCTTCATGCCCCAAGATTGATCAAAACCTTCCATCAGGAACACCCAGAGCTGATGGCCAGCCTGGGTATCCGGAGGCTGCCCCTCGGGGGGGCACTATCAGGGAAACAGGCTGCGCCAGTTGCATGTTTCTGCGGGAACTGCACTCTGGCGCACAATTGTGCGCAGAGGAACTGCACTATGGCGCACGCACGTTCACAGCCCAGCTGAGCGATGCGCGCGCATGCGCACAAGCACACGCATAGCATGACCCCTTGCTGCCCTATAAAAGGAGCACTCAAACAAATTGCTGGTTCGTCTTCAGCTCACCTGTGATTCCTGTTCTTGTTCCTGTGACCTGTTTACTCGTTGTGACCAGGATTGCCTCTTGACTAAGCTGACTCTCTCCTGTACCCGACCTCTGGCTTGCTTCTCGGACTTCTCTGGTGTTTGACCCTCGGCCTGTACCTGGACTTTGCCTCTTGTCTCCCGTGATCGACCCTCAGCCTGCCTCCGGATTTCCTTTCGCCTCAGCGCTTCTGATTACCATTTGCTCCTGGACTTTTGAACGGTGTTTGACCCTTGGCCTGCCTCTGGATTTGTTTACTGCCTGACGAACTATAACTGTTGCTTCCTGGACCCTTCCCGGGTCATGGTCTACCTGCTCCTCACAAGTTACTCCTTGACCTCCAAGCAAGTAGCTGTCCGGCTGGTAGCTTGTGCCTCTTGGTGCCAACCACTCCCTGTGTCATCTTCAGGGTTGGTGTGTGCTGAGTCGCAAGGGCAACCGCTCTCGGCATCTTGGCCTCGGTGAGTACTCCTCTTATGATACATGGTTAGGGAGGATATATTATGTTCAGAGCACACAAGGTAACTCTGCCAGGGCTCAGCGCTGGAGCTTGTTTTGACCCCATATCTCCATACAGCTGGTGATGATGATGCAAGATCTGTCAGCTCCACCACCTCCTCCCCCTCCACCATGCCCTCCTCTGCTGAATGGTCCTATGAACCACCAGTACCCCCTAAGCATTCAAGGGGCTATTCAATGAGTCAGGCTAAAAGATGCCACGCAATGCTTCAGCTGGTCTGTCTAGGGGACAGGAGCCACACTGGAGCATAGATTCTTTCAACTCTGCAAGGGCAGACCCAGAGGTGGTTTACCCCATGGCAGCTTGAGCCAGGGATGGTGGTGTGCAATAATGGCACTAACCTTCTGTCTGCCCTTCCACGGGGAAAGTTGACACATGTACCATGCCTGGCACATGTCCTCAATTTGGTGGTGTAGCGTTTCTTAAACAGGTACCCAGGGTTGCAAGATCTTCTAAGGCAGACCAGAAGAGTCTGTAGCCATTTCAGGTGGTCAAAGCCAGCCAAAGCTCAGTTGGCTGAGATTCATTGGGAATTCCACCTGCCCATAAACCGCTTAATTTGTGACATGCCCACAAGGTGGAACTCAACTTTGACAATGCTGCAGCAGAAGCACATGCAGCAGAGGGCCATCAACGAGTACCTGTGTGAGTAGGGCACATGGACAGACTCAGGCAGCTTGTTTTTTACTCCCAAACCAATGGCTGCTGATAAAGGATGTTTGCACTGTACTGTCTACATTTGAGGAGGCGACAAGGATGGTGAGCCGTGACAATGCATGCATCAGTGACTCAGTCCCTCTAGTGTTCCTGCTGGAGCATACTGTGTGGCATTATAGGCAGGGCACTTGAGGAAAAGCAGCGAGCCGAAGAGGAGTACTTCCTTTCCTCTCAAGGCCTTTTTGTAGACACCATTCTTGCGATGCACACACAGGACATGTGTGAGCAACACACGGGTCCGAACTTTTGCGATGTTCGAGAGTTCTGACGCAAACCAAACCATGGGGTATTTGGCCCATCTCTACTGATCTGTATATTCTGATGGAGAGGGAGTCCATATCGAATGCATGGATGGGGGGACCGGGTTTGTTTTTTCCACAATTAAGTTTTTATTGCAAGAGAAAAGAAAATAACAGCTGTACAATTGTACAAGGTAATAACATTTGTACAAATAATTATTTATAGTAAAAGTTCAGTAATGTGTACATAACATCATCAAATTGGTTGTTAGGTAGTTTTTTTCATTCATCCCCCTGTTTGAAAGAAAAAACTGGCCCATGTATGGCCAGCGTAAGTTATAAGTCTTAAGAATTGCAGAGGTGGAGTGCTATATCATTGGCTGTGGTTTTAATTTGTTGTGGTTTTAATCTTGAAGATGTAGGTATGGGTAGTCCTGCGGTGCAAGGCTTATACAAGAGATCTGCCGCCCTTCTTACCAAACTCAAAACTATGTTACGCAATGTTATCTGAAAATATTTTGTCATAGCATAGAGTCTCCTCTCGCAGCTAATTGGCCCAGCAATGACAGCTAACTTCTGGCACTGATATAACAAATAATCTATACTAATTATCTAGTTTCTACTTTAAAGATGTAATATACACACACATTTTTATATGGTTCAAATAAACAGTCAACCATCTGCAAGGCTTTTTATTGCTACATTACAGAATTTAAAAAGCAGTCTATCCACCAGTGGTACTGTAGAAGGAATGCTCAGCAGCATGGCAGTGAAAGGGTTAAACTACCTATTGCTATCTATGGCTATCACAGCTTGGAATATTATGTGGTAGGTTCTAGTACGAGTAGATAAGCTAAGCTGCTGCACAAAACATCAGTTTGTGATATATTAACTGTGTTTGGAAGATTTAACCAAGTTTGATTAAACTAAAACAAATTAAGACTAACATTTCTGTTTTCCGAGAAGAACGCTTACAAGAAATGTAATACAATATGAGATTTAGGAGAGAAAACATAACAACCAGAGAAAATCTTATGTAAAAAAAAAAAAAATAATGGTAAACTAACATGTCACCTAATCTATACAGGAGCATCTGCTTCAAATTATTTGCATGCATATTTGTTTACCTGTTTAAACTAACAATCTAAAAAATGTTTACTACTTACTATAGCCAGTGTAGGCACACAAGGAAGCATACCTAGAATTTACTATTTAGCTTTTACAGTTTGGATTTTACATCAATTTCTGTAAAAAAAAAAAAAAAAAAACGAGTAGCCAACAGGTTAATTCTTACTTTCTGTTATGCTCCTGTGGGGACATCAATATAAATTACATTTGATGTGATCCAGATAATCTTTCTCTTCCATTTGCTGCAACTCAACCTAAGGGCATGCTAATTTACATATTTCAGATTGCTTATATGTCCCTGTAATGCCTGATGCTTAAGAGATATATAATCACTTCCTTAATAAACTTGCTTTTGGCTTTTCTAAAAAAAATAAAAGAAATAAATTAAATTCAAAAACTCTTTTTTCACAATGTAAACACAAGTGATCTGTGCAGATTTCTGGTATTTCTTTGCTGTAGTATCCATAGGTGGTGCTGCTGAGTTTCCAGTGTCTACAGTGGGTGTATTGATTTAACAAGCAGCACGTGCATTGAGTGCATCATGGTTTAAAAGCTGACAACTTTCTATTCTTTACAGTTTTCTCATAACAGAAGGATCACAGAGTTTTCACTTGGAGAGGGCTGGGATTGGAAGGACTGAGTGGTCTTCATGTTGTTCAACATAAGCTTACTGAAAGACTTGTTGATATTAAAATCTACTTGCTGCAAGCTGGTAAGTCTGTGCACTTTTCCAAAAATATGTTTTTAGCTAGCAAGTAGTGAATTATGTTTATTGCAGAAGCTTTTAATAGTTTACCAAATTACATACTAATCCTAATATATATTTGTGGGAGTGTGTGTTGGCGGCAGGGACATTTATGTTGAAATTTGTTGGAAGGACTGTATTAAGGAGATATGTAATATGTCAATGCTTTATGAATGCTAAAGATAAATATGGTAAAATGCTATGTTAGTTTTAGCACAAAAATATTTTTTTAATAGTCATTTCATAGTTGTGATCTAATTCAGAATATGCTTTGTCAAAATATTGTCTAAGGAGACTACCGAGTTGGTGCAAGTAAAAATGTATCCGTGATTGCTTGCAAACCCTGTGTCTGAAATACTAGAACGCCAACTGCAAAAGTTTTTGAAAATAAATCTATGTTAAAGTCATCACTATACTTGCAACAATTTGGGTTATTAATAAACGGAGTATTGTTAGCAAACAGTGTGGAGATAGTATATTTTAGGTATCAGACTTCAATCCTACAAAGAAAATTGCCTTCTCTTCCATCCCCAGCATCTCCAAGGACCACATTAAAAAAAAAAAATACCAATGCAACAGTTTATGGAATTGTAATATCGACAATGTTTTGCATTTTAAATAATGTCTAGAGTTGTTATTAAAGCATACATTGGACAGATTTTACTTCTTAATCCTAGCATACAGAACAAGCGACAATATTGAATACATATGAATAAATGAACATCAAACACATTTTCAGTTATATAGCTTAAAAAAAATCTGAAAATCAAGAACTGTTAACTAGTATAACACACTTTAGTGTGCCTTGTATAGGAAACTGGACCAATTTGTTTATAAAGCTCATTTGATTACTAAATCTGATACCCACATTGTGAAATATTTTTATTGATTTTATTTTTTTTTCTAATCTTTCAGAATGAAGAGTTGAATAAAAAAGGTTAAACATCAGTACAAAGACTGCACTTGGTTTTTACTCTCCCTGAAAATCCTTTACAGATCTTGTTGCACGGCTAATACTTTTCAGATGCCGAAATCTAAGATCCTCATTCAGGGTCATACTGACCATAGATTGTCAGCAGTGGTTCCTTTAAATGAGTTTTCCCCAGAAAAGAAAGATGTCGAACTGATTTTAGTCAAAGAACAGAATGGAATTCAATATACAAATAACACAGTTATCGCCCCAGATACTTCCCAGAAATATGAGGTTCCAGTGCCAGAAGAGCAAGAAAGGGAGCATTGGGGCAAGAAAATTGACTTTCTTCTATCAGTTGTTGGTTTTTCAGTGGATTTGGCCAATGTCTGGAGATTCCCTTATCTCTGCTATAAGAATGGAGGCGGTAAGAACCTTTTATGACAATATATACTTTTTTGATTGCTGTTGGATTGCTTTATTTAATAGCAACAAGCTTACTTTTGCTGTTCAATTTAATAAAATATAAGGAACTTGTTGATAATGGAAAGCTGTACGGAAAGAACATGCCGGCTTCCATTGCTGACTTTACCTTTTAAAAATGCTGGTTGCTTAGCTTTCACACTAATCCACATTAAGTATGAACAGAAAAAGGGTTTGACTTTGCTCTGACTTGATGCATCTTTCTTTCTGGGTCAGTGAGTCAAAGTTTTTAATCCAGACAGCCAGGCAACTAGTATTTTCTAAATGAGGTCAGCTATGGCAGCCTACATGTTTTTGTCAGTAAAGGTGCACTATAAAAGTTTGATAATAATATATTAAATGCTGTAATCTTGGTGCAAACCAGGCATAAGTTTGTTGCACCCTAGTATATGTTGAACGTTTGGTTTGCTGGTGTGGACCCAAGCTGACTTGTAATATGCCTTGTAATACCTTCTGTTCATCTCAGTCATGCATTGAGATTTGATGACTGTCATGGGTAGCTGTAAAAAAAGCAATACAGCTCACTGGGTGGGAAAATAATACACCTATGTACGTTACAAGGAGAAGGGGTAGGTGTGGTAGGCAGGGAAGACTTGTTAGCAGTGCTATTGTTGCAAATATGCTCAGAAAATGTCTATGTTGGCAAAAATATTTTATGGGCCAAGATCTAAATGGGATTTGTAGGATGGATTCAGCTCTGTATTGGATCCACACGGGGAGATTTTTTCCTCACTTCCTGTCTGTGTGACACCAGTACAATAAATAGAGCATGTTGGTGACAGGATAGCAAAAGCAGCAATCGAAGAAAATGTCTAATGTTCTAACTTTTTTTATACTTCTAAAAATGCATTTTGTGTTTGTTTTTCCCTCTTCCTCCAATTGAGAGATTTCACTTCACTTTGTATCCTGACAGAACATATAGAGAAAAACTCAACAAGACACAGATTGTGATAGAAACCTGACAAAAGCTCTAACACTTGCCAAGTCTATTATAAAATTAAGGGGAATCTGTACTGAGAAAAAAACAGGGTTGCCATTGCTGTCCTCTTCCTCTGAAAATGCTAGCTGCCTGGCTGTTGTGCTAATCAAATGGCTTAACTTTCTAAGGACAGGGATGTGTTAATAGCAGGTTTACTAGGTAAAAATAAAGGAAAAGAAGATTTGAAAAGGAAACCAGCCACCACATTTAAGGTCTAATAAACTGCAATATATCAATCTTTCTTTTTCTCTCTCACTGGGTAATATATGTCTTCTTATACATATATGGGTATAAGTAACTTTATACGGTAACTATGTGGACAAAGTATAATTATTAAAAAAAAAATTGCCAGCAGTTTCACTTAAAAGATAACTAGAACTAGGAGAAATATGGACTGCCAATGCTGGTGTTCTCCTAAGAATACTAGTTATTGCCTAGCTGTCCCTGACTTCAATATTATTTTGAGCCAATTAAGTGAAACTGCTGGCAAGATACTCACTTGGAAACACATGAATCACATGGGGGATCCCATAAAAAAAACTAATTAAACTTAAAAAAAACACTCACTTATTCAGGTGCCGGTTTTTATAAGTTTTTTAAGCACTATTCAGATCGCTTGTATATGTAAGAGTGACGCTGCTCCACTCAGATTGTTCCCAATGAGTGTGTGTGTTCCTCTGTTTAGAAAGCTAAAATCAGAAGTGATGTGCAGTAACCAAGCCTCTACATGTTTCGTCGAATGCCAGACGTCCTCAGGGTCAGACGTAATGCTCTGCCCTATGCATTTCATCATACATGACATCCTCAGGGACCATATCATTTGCACAGCATACGGATTGTGCAAGGTAGCTCAACATGTTTATAAGCATCTGTCTATATATATCCTTTATCAGTGTTAGTGTGAGCTGCTTCTCGCTTTGATTTTAATTTTAGTTAAAGGAGAAGTACAGCCAAAGCTTGTTTGTCTGTACTTCTCCTGTGGATTACAGGAGTGCAGTTCGTTTTGCACTCCTGTGACCTGTTTTCAGCTGCTCTCTGCTGAGGTCACAGAGTCAGTGCAGGCTTGGGCATCATCACGACCATGGAGTCGGGATCCACCCAGATCCCGGGACTGGCACACGGCTCAGCCGCCCAGCGCTCCAGAGAGTGAGGAGGGGGCAGAGCAGAGAGCTGCTGACTGTCAATCAGCCAAGGTAAGTATGAATAAAAAAAATAAAAAAAGCCAATCTTCTCTTTTAATGCACTAAGTGTGAAGTGTGTATTGTTTGGAAAGCTGCAGTATATTACATTTTTGTTGAATATACTTTAACTAGTTTTGGACACTGAGCATGCTATACATGCCGTAAAAAACATTATTAAAGTACACAGTAGTATACTGTATATTGTCTTTCTTCTTCCTGCCATTTCTCCTCTGGGACTTGCTGGCATTTTCCAACTGTTATAGCTGAGGGTTGCCTTGTTAAAGAGGAGGTAAACTCCCTCTGCAGACATTTACCTATAGGTAAGCCTATAATAAGGCTTACCTATAGGTAGTGAAAATATCTCCTAAACGTGTACCGTTTAGGAGATATTTACATTGCATGCAGCCAGCGACATCACTGGCGCATAAGCTCAGAAGGAAGGGCCATGTTTGCCGTTCCTTCCCAGCTCCGTGCCGTGGATGCCATACGTGTGAGAATGATGTCATCCTGGCTCCGGCCAATCATAGCGCCGGAGCCCGCAAACCCGGAAGTAACACCGGGAAAGAGTGTGGACGGCACTGCAGGGCTTAGTTTTAAGGTAAGTATTTCATAATTAGCTAGTTTGCGATGCATACTAGCTCATTATGCCTTTGTCTTGCAGGGATTTTTTTTTGCCCACCCAAGTTTACAACCTCTTTAACCGCTTTGCGACCGCCGGCCGTCAAATGACGGCCAGGCGGCGCAGCTCTCGTTCCGGGAGGGCGTCATATGACGTCCTCCCCTTCTGTGCACTGCAGGGAGCGCGCGCGCGCCGCCGGGAGCGCGCGCGCGCTCTCGCCGTGTCACTGGGCACCCGATGCGCGTGCCCAGCGGCCGCGATGTCCGCTGGACACCCGCGATTGCCCGGTAACACAGCAGGACCGTTGATCTGTGTGTGTAAACACACAGATCAACGGTCCTGTCAGAGGAGAGGAGCCGATGGTGTGTTCTCTGTACAGAGAAACACCGATCGTCTCCTCCCCTTGTGAGTCCCCTCCCCCCACAGTAAGAAACACTCTTAGGGAACACACTTCACCCCTCCCCGCCCCTAGTGGTTAACCCCTTCACTTCCAGTGTCATTTATACATGAATCAATGCATTTAAATAGCATTGATTGCTGTATAAATGACAATGGTGCCAAAAATGTGTCAAAAATGTCCGATGTGTCCGCCATAATGTCGCAGTCACAATAAAAATCGCTAATCACCGCCATTACTAGTAAAAAAAAAAATATTAATAAAAATGCTATAAAACTATCCCCCATTTTGTAAACGCTATAACTTTTGCGCAAACTAATCAATGATCGCTAATTGTGATTTTTTTTTTACCAAAAATATGTAGAAGAATACGTATCGGCCAAAAAATATTGTTTTTTTTTTTAATTTGTCGCTCTTCTTTTGTTTATTGCGCAAAAAAGAAAAACCGCAGAGGTGATCAAATACCACCAAAAGAAAGCTCTATTTGTGGGGAAAAAAATGATAACAATTTCATTTGGGTACAGTGTTGTATGACTGCACAATTGTCATTCAAAGTGCGTCAGCGCTGAAAGCTGAAAAATGGCTTGGTCAGGAAGGGGGTGAAAATGCACTGTAGTAGAAGTTGTAGAAGCTGTCACAAACAGGCCTTCTGGCACAGCGGTAGACATTTAGGGGGTAGGGATGAGCTTCGAGTTTGAGTCGAACTCATGTTCGACTCGAACATTGCCTGTTTGCCTGTTCACCGAACAGCAAACAATTTGGGATGTATGCGGCAAATTCGAAAAGCCTTGGAACACCCTGTAAAAGTCTATGGGAGAAATCTAAAGTGCAAATTTTAAAGGCTTATATGCAAGTTATTCTCATAAAAAGTGTTTGGGGACCTGGGTCCTACCCAAGTGGACCTAGTATGCCTGTAAAGGTGCGCATGTTTCCCGTGCTTACAACTGTCCCTGCACCAAGTGTAATTTCTGCAGGAAAAAAGGAAATTTAAAAGCACTCGAATTGTCTGCTCCCCATAATACAGAGAACAGTCATTGAAAGTCATTGATAAAAAAAAATGCGTGGGGTTCCCCCCAAATTCAATTACCAGGCCCTTCAGGTCTGATATGGATATTAAGGGGAACCCCGGGTCAAATTTAAAAAAAAATTGGCGTGGAGTTCCCCCCAAAAATCCCCCCCAAAAATCCATACCAGACCCTTTATCCGAGCACGCAACCTGGCAGGCCACAGGTAAAGAGGGGGGATGAGAGAACGCCCCCCCTCCTGAACCATACCAGGCCACTTGCCCTAAACATTGGGAGGATGCTTTGGGGGTCTGTGACCCCTCAAAGCACCATGTTCCCATGTTGATGGGGACAAGGGCCTCATCCCCATAACCCTGGTCAGTGGTTGTGGGGGTCTGCGGGCGGGGGGCTTATCAGAATCTGGAAGCCCCCTTTAACAAGGGGACCCCCAGATCCCCCTACCTGTTTGAAATGGTAAGGGGGTACAAAAGTACCCCTACCATTTTACAAAGAAAGTGTAAAAAATTGTTAAAAAACACGGTGGTAATCCACTCTTGCTATCCAGCGATGGCTGATCTCTTCTCCTGGGTCCAGCGATGGGCGATCTCTCCCGATGGTCCAGTGCAGCGCATCCTGTCTCCACGGAGACACTGCGGGAATTATGAGTAACCCCGCCCCCTCTGATGTAACACAGCTTTCCCTTACATCAGAGGGGGGCGGGGTCATCCGCACGTCACTGGGGAAGCCCGGGTTTCCCCTTGCGTCAGAGAGGGGTGGGGGTCAGGTGACGGGTGGCCCCGTCCTCCTCAGCTGAGACCGGTCAGGCTCCGGGATTCCCGCAGTGTCTCAGTGGAGACAGGATGCGCTGCGCTGGACCATCGGGAGAGATCACCCATAGCTGGACCCAGGAGAAGAGATCAGCTATCGCTGGATAGCAGGTGGATTACCACCACTGGAATCTTTTTTTATTTTTTTTTATTTTTAATAATGGACTTTTCCCAACGGTGTCAGTGTGTTTTTTAACAATTTTTTACACTTTCTTTGTGAAATGGTAGGGGTACTGTTGTACCCCCTTACCATTTAAAACATGGGGGGGGCAGGATCTGGGGGTCCCCTTGTTAAAGGGAGCTTCCAGATTCTGATAAGTCCCCCGCCTGCAGACCCCCACAACCACCGGCCAGGGTTGTGGGGATGAGGCCCTTGTCCCCATCAACATGGGGACATGGTGCTTTGAGGGGTCACAGACCCCCAAAGCATCCTCTCAATGTTGAGGGCATGTGGCCTGGTACGGTTCAGGAGGGGGGCACTCTCTCGTCCCCCCTCTTTTCCTGTGGCCTGCTAGGTTGCGTGCTCTAATAAAGGGTCTGGTATGGATTTTTGGGGGGAACTACACGCCATTTTTTTTTTATTTGGCATGGAGTTCCCCTTAAAATCCATACCAGACCAGAAGGGTCTGGTATGGATATTTGGGGGGAACCCCACGTCATTTTTTTTTATTTGACCCTGGGTTCCCCTTAATATCCATACCAGACCTGAAGGGCCTGATAATTTAATTTGGGGGGAAGCCCACGCATTATTTTATTTTTTTATCAATGACTTTCAATGACTGTTCTCTGTATTACGGGGAGCCGACAATTCATTATAGCCGCGAGTGCTTTTAAATGACCTTTTTTCCTGCAGAAATTACACTTTGTGCAGTGACAGTTATAAGCACGGGAAACATGTGCCCCTTTACAGGCATACTATAGACACCGCCCAGGTATGAAATTTAAAGGAATATTACACTTTTATTGTTTCACTTTAAGCATTATTAAAATCACTGCTCCTGAAAAAACGTCAGTTTTTAAAACTTTTTCTTGCATTGATACATGTCCCCTGGGGCAGGACCCAGGTCCCCAAACACTTTTTAGGACACTAACTTGCATATTAGCCTTTAAAATTAGCACTTTTGATTTTGAACGTCGTTTGAGTCCCATAGACTTTAATAGGGTTCTAAAGTTCACGCAAAGTTTAGGCCTGTTCGCAGGTTCTGGTGCGAACCGAACCGGGGGTGTTCGGCTCATCCCTATTGGGGGGTACCAAAAATGCATCTCAAATATGTACCACCCCTTTGTATTTGTGTGCACAAAGTGTCATGAGAAAGAAAGTGCGAAACCGAAAACAGCCTTTATTTCTTTTGTAAATGACTTTGAAATGCTTAGTATCAATATCATAATTATATTGCATACATATATACATAGTTACATAGTTAGTTAGGTTGAAAAAAGACACAAGTCCATCCAGTTCAACCACAAATTAAACAAAAAATATATATATATATATATATATATACATATATATATATATATATATATATATATATATATATATATATATATATATATATATATATATATATATATATACACATATATCATACAATCCCATATACCCCATTCTATACCCACAGTTGATCCAGAGGAAGGCAAAAAAAACCCCAGCAGAGCATTCTCCAATTTGCTAAAGCAGGGGAAAAAAATTCCTTCCTGATCCCCCGAGAGGCAATCGGATTTTCCCTGGATCAACTTTACCTATAAATGTCAGTACCCAGTTATATTATGTATGGGGGATAGATTCATGGCATTTTTATTATTTCTTTTTTTTTCTAGTAATGGTGGTGATCAGCGATTTTTAGCGGGACTGCTGCATTGCAGCGGACAGATCGGACACCTAACTGACATTTTTGACACTTTTTTGGGAACCAGTGATCAGTGCTAAAAAGATATACTGACATTGTACTAATAATGGCACTGGCAGGGAAGGGGTTAACATAGTTACATATAGTTACATATGACTGAAAAAAGACACAAGTCTATCCAGTTTAACCAACAGGGAAGAAAACACACACACTTATAGACTATCCTGTATCCACAGTTGATCCAGAGGAAGGCGAAAAAAAAAAAACAATAAAGCATGATCCGATTTGCTCCAGCGGGTGGAATCAAATTCCTTCCTGATCCCAGAAGAGGCAATCAGATATTCCCTTGATCAACTTTTCCTACAAATATTAGTATCCAGTTATATTATATGCATTTAGGAAATAACCCAGTCCTTTTTACTCTTACTGTGAAGAAGCCTTTCCGTATTTGTAGGTTAAATCTATTTTCCTCTAGATATAAACAGTACCCCCTTGTCCTCTGCAATGATCTTAAGTTGAATAACGCTATACCGAGTTCACTATATGAACTACTTATAAATGTTGATCATATTTCCCCTTAATCTCCTCTTCTCAAAAGAGAATAAAATCAGTTCAGCTAATGTTTACTCATAGCTGAGCTCCTCCATGCCTCTTATCAGTTTGGTGGCCCTTCTCTGCACTTTCTCCAGTTCCCGATATCCTTTTTGGGAACTGGTGCCCAAAACTGAACTGCATATTCCAGATGAGGTCTTGCTAAAGATTTGTACAGGGGCAAAATTATATCTCTCTCTAAAGTCTATACCCCTCTTCAACCACTTCAGCCCCGGAAGGATTTGCCCCCTTAATGACCAGGTCATTTTTTGCGATATAGCACTGCCTTACTTTATCTGACAATTGTGAAGTCATGCAACGCTGTACCCAAATAAAATGTATGTCATTTTTTTCCCACAAATAGAGCTTTCTTTTGGTGGTATTTGATCACCTCTGCGGTTTTAATTTTTTGTGCTATAAAGAAAAAATGTTGACAATTTAAATAAAACAATATTTTTAATTGTCTGCTATAAAACCCACCCAATAAAAAAAATTAAAAAATCTAATTTCTTCATAAATTTAGGCCAATTTGTATTCTGCTACATGTTTTTGGTAACAAAAACCCCAATAAGCATATATTGATTGATTTGCGCAAAAGTTATAGCGTCTACAAAATGGGGGATAGATTCATGGCATTTTTATTATTTCTTTTTTTTTCTAGTAATGGTGGTGATCAGCGATTTTTAGCGGGACTGCTGCATTGCAGCGGACAGATCGGACACCTAACTGACATTTTTGACACTTTTTTGGGAACCAGTGATCAGTGCTAAAAAGATATACTGACATTGTACTAATAATGGCACTGGCAGGGAAGGGGTTAACATCAAAGGTGATCAAGGGGTTAACTGTGTTCCCTCAGTGTGTTTCTAACTGTACAGTGGGATGGGCTGCCTGGGACAAAACACAGATTTGTCTCCCTGCATAGCAGAAAGACAGGATGTCTGTGTAATCCCCTGACAGAACGGAGAATTGCCTTGTTTACTTTGGCAGATCCCTATTCTGTCTCTGCGGGGAACAATCGCGGGCGGTCGGCGGACATGGAGACCGACAGACCAGCTGATTGGCTCACACATGCCCACAGATCGCCGTCTACGAGCCCAACATACACCTACAGTGATTCAAGCAGCCAAGCCAACGTGCCGTAGTATAACTGCAGTGGCTGGTTGGCAAGCGGTTAATACAAGAAAGGATTTTACTTGTTATGCAAACCCCAGCTTGGCATTGCATGCCATTATATGGCATTATCATCTTATGATCTACCAGAACACCCAGATCCTTCTCCACCATTGATTCCCCCAGTTGTACTCCCCCTAGTATGTATGATGCATGCATATTTTTAGCCCCCAAGTGCATAACTTTACATCAACATTAATCCTCATTTGCTACACAGTTGCCCAACAGAACAGTACATTGAGGTCAGCTTTTAAGGTGGAGACATCCTGTAAGGACGATATTCCGCTGCATAGCTTGGTGTCATCTGCAAAGACTGAAATGGTACTTTGATCCCAGACCCTATATCATTTATAAATATATTTAAAAATAAGGGTCCCAACACTGAACCTTGGGATGTACCATTAAGAACCCTAGACCATTCAGATTTTGACTCATTAAAGAGGAGCTCTGGCCGACCTCCCTGTTTTTTTTTTGGCCCCGCTTACTTGATGGTGGTACCTTCACATTTCAGATACTCACCCATCCAGTGGATCCAGCATTGACCCACTGAAATCCTCTTATGCCACAGCTCCGTCCCACGCCACAATGTTCTCTCTGATGTCATCAAGAGCATCAAGAGGTCTTCCGTGTTCAGCGAGCGTGCCTCTCAATGATGCGCTGAAAGGCCCGCCCCTCCTCCTGTAAAGCTATGCCTCTTACGATATGCGACATACTGTACATATCCTGGGAGGCAAAGCGGGCAGTGTGTGCATCATTCGCCTAAGGCAATTGACGTGCATATGAAGGCGGGGCGGACGTTAAATAAAAAATAAAAAAAGAAGTAAACAAAAAAAAGCAATGTCCTATTCCTGCAGAGGAAGGGAGGAGGGGTGGAGAGGCAGAATCACCCTCAGGAGGGTGAAGGTCTGCTTTAACCAGTACTCACTGAATTCGGTCTATTAGCCAGTTTTCTATCCATTTACAAACTGATTTTTTCAGGCCTGCAGACTTTACCTTACACATTAGTTGTGACACAGTGTCAAACAATTTTGCAAAATCCAAATATACCACGTCTACAGCCACCCCTCTGTCCAAGGTTGTGCTCACAAAAAGAAATCAGATTTGTCTGACAAATTCTGTCTTTCATGAATCAATTCTGACTTTTGCTTAACCGCTTCAGCCCCGGAAGATTTTACCCCCTTCCTGACCAGAGCACTTTTTGCGATTCGGCACTGCGTCGCTTTAACTGACAATTGCACCCAAACAAAATTTTTTTTTACTTTTTGCTATAATAAATATCCCACAAAAATATATAAAAAAACTAATTGTTTCCTCAATTTAGGCCGATATGTATTCTTCTACATATTTTTGTTAAAAAAAATCACAATAAGCGTATATAGGTTGGTTTGCACAAAAGTTATAGCGTCTACAAAATAGGGGACAGTTTTATGGCATTTTTATTATTCATTTTTTTTTTTATTAGTAATGGCTGCTTTTATCAGGACTGCAACATTATGGCAGACACATCGGACACTTTTGACACTATTTTGGGACCATTGTCATCTATACAGCTATCAGTGCTATAAAAATGCACTGATTACTGTGTAAATGACACTGGCAGGGAAGGGGTTAACCACTAGGAGGCGATGAAGGGGTTAAGTGTGTCCTAGGGAGGGATTCTGATTGTGGGGGGATGGGCTTCAACTCACGTGACAGCGATCACTGCTCCCGATGACAGGGAGCAGGGATCTCTGTCATGTCACAAGGCAGAACGGGGGAAATGCCTTGTTTACATAGGCACTTCCCCATTCTGTGGCTCCATGACACAATCGACAGGAGACTGGGGGACATCAAGTCTGCCAGTCCCGCAGGCACTGTCATGCTGTATGCAGCCGTGCGCTCACGCCTGCTAGCCCTGGCTCTTAAAGGGGATATACAGGTACGCCCATTTGGCAACAGCTGCCATTGTGTCGACATATATCGGCGTGGAGCATTCGGCAAGTGGTTAAAATTTTATTTTTTCTAGCAAATCTATATGGTCTTTTATTAAACTCTCCAGTATCTTACCAACTATAGAAGTTAAACTAATAGGTCTATAGTTACTTTGACCCCTTTTAAATATAGGCACCGCATTGGCCTTACCCCAATCCATGGTGCTATGCCAGTCAATAATTAGTCCCTAAAAATTAGAATGGCTTTAAAATGACAGAGCTCAATTCATTTAGGACCTGTGGGTGTATGCCATCTGGTCTAGGTGCTTTTTTCACCTTTATTTTGTCAAAATATTTCTAAAATATCTAAAATATCAATTTGGAGCCAATGTGGATCATTTGGATCAATATCATCCCCATTATGGACACTTGCCTTCTCTTTGCCTCCACTCACCCACTCCAGATTATTTTGTAAAGGGCCTACGTGCTCAGACCTGACCTTTTTATTATTAATATATTTGAAGATTTTTTTGGGGGTTTGTCTTACTCTCTTTTGCAGTCTGCCGTTCATTTTGAACTTTGAACTTGATTACCTTCTTATATATTCAGTTATATCCCTTGTAACATTTAAATGATGATACTGTTTCTTTATTTTTATATTTTTTAAAAGCTCTTTTATTGTAATTTGCAGCTTTTTAACTTTTTATGTGAGCCATATAGGTTTTATTTTTAGACTTATAACCTTTTAAACTTGTTGCCCATTAATATATAATGTACTTCGCAGTGTGTTCACATACAGTCATTTTGAAGAATTCCCATTTCTGTTCTGTGTTCAACTATGCCAATATTCCCTCCCAGTCTAAATTTTGGAGAGCAGCCCTCAGCCTTTAGAAATTGTATCATTCCATTATATTGATGTTGTTTACAACTGACATTAAATGAAATCATGTTATGGTCACTGCAACCCAGATGCTCTTTTATATAAACATTAGTAATAAGCTCTGCATATTTTATACCAGGTCCAGCAGAGCATCATTCTCCTATGAATTGTACCATACAATTGAAGTACACAGGGAACATACTAGAGTAGCAATGCTGAATGTGGTTAGAGTGCACAGGGAAAACAGATGTAGGAATATTGGGTGAAGCTGGAGGGTACAGGGAACACACTGGGGCAGGACTGCAGAGTGAAATGCATGGAATCAATAGAGTCTAGCTACACAGAAGCAGGATACAGTCTAGAGCAGAGTTGCTTAACCTTTTAAAGAGCGAGGGTAACCGGTTGTGGGCCGCAATGAAATATGGGGTTTTTCCACCCCCAAACCACAAATATAAATGAGCCCTTACTGTTCTGAACCCCCTATAAGGCAGCTTTCACACGTGCTTTCGCAGTGCATTTACGGCTTTTCTGCAAGTTATATCTATTATATATCTATTATATCTTGCAGGTGTGGTGCAAACCTGCAGGATACCTGCAGGATATAATAGAAATCTATGGCTCAGTGCAGCTAAACCACAGGAAAGCTGCAAGTGCACAGCAGTGCACCCCCGGATCCGTGTGAAAGCAGCCTAATAAACTTGTTTTATAAGTGCTAATATGCCGATTGCAAAAGTGCAATATGTGCATATCTGCAATATGTGATGTTTAGTACACTGACATTTTCCTCTTCCTTCTTCTGCTGGCATCACTCTCCAGGCTGCTAGAAAGGACCCAGGTGAAGTGAACTTGGTATCACTCTGCCTGGAGACAGGAGCCAGTGCCACAGAGGAAGCATTGGCTTATGCATCTCCTGCTCTCTTTTGCATCCGCCTGCTTTCTTCGCTTCCCACATTGACTCTATGCACTCTGATATTCTGGGATGGTGGTTCAGCAACCTGTTGTTCGCGATCTGGGCTTTTGCCGACCTGCCATTCCCAGAGCATGGGCATGTTCTTCCCTGGTTTGAGGTCGCGGGTCACATCACAGGGCTCCGAGGGCCACAGGTTGAGCACCCCTGGTCTAGAGGCCATTGGGGACACAGGAGCAGGGAACAGGCTGGAATGCACTGGGTCGCGATTACCCAGGATACATAGAGGGAGTACACTGTGGACTAGGATAAACAGAGTCTCTGGAGGTTCAGGGATGCAGGAATTACAGGAACTTGTGGTCACTCAGAAACACAGGGTCACTCGGAGGGTCAAGGTCAATAGGAAACTTGCAGAAACTTGTTGGCACTAGGTAATATGAAATCTATAGAAAATGTACACAATCCCATACCCACAATTGATCCAGAGGAAGGCAAAAAAACTATGAAGCGTTTGCCCCAGTGCAAAAAAATAGTCCTTTCTAATTCACCAGAAGGCAATCAGATATTCCCTGGATCAACAATCTCTGGTGTTATTACTTATACATGTTAAATTAATATGAAGTTATTTTTTCATGCTTCAAAAAAGTGGCAAGTGATGTACAATAAACAATATATACAAAACATTTCTAACTTCTTTTTCATCCTCCAGTGACAAAAAATACAAAAAAGTCCACATGCAAAAGGGAAAGTCCTCTTTTCATGTGTCCATATATTCTTATACATGTGATAAGCATCCATCATCCATAAAGGATATGTTCAATCGTGAAGTCACCATATCCTATGAAAGGGTACGTGCTTACCAACTATATATGACCCCTACTTAAAGAGAAGTCAACAGAGCTTGCAATCGAACAGCAGCTTTAGATGATCATAGAGCAATTCCACAGGCTCTCCCTGCTGGCAGATGATTATAAGTTGGTTCTCAATCCAGCATCACTGCATAAAGTTTTCTTGTAAGAACATGGAAAGAAATGCTCCAATAGTGTAAAACCTTTCTGGTACGTTTATTTACGATTAGAGTTGCGGACTGTTTACCTTCACTTAAATTGTACTACCATTTTCTGTCCATTAGATTGCCCAAGATCTTGTGGCAGCTTTTTTCTTTCTTTAATTTTTGACTACCTTGCCCATATTGTCCACCAGGGGGGCTCAATGTTTATCCTCTGATGCCTCTAATTTACTATTGTGAAGGTCAGAATTTGTGGAAAAGGGGGGAAAAACTGCGCTGATACTAAATGTAAACAGAAGAAGCAGCTGACACTCAAACAAACAAAGTTTAACAAAATGGTGGGTAATTAGTGTAGCGCTAAGTGATAAAAATATCAAAGGTGTGTAAAAATGTGACTGTAAACACAATATAATTGGTGCAAAAAATAAAATAAAGTATCAACATGCAGATACAATATATGCCAACCAAAATGTGCGGGTATATGGTGAACCCAAATAAAGGTATCAACATACAGATACAATATATGAGAACCAAAGTGTGCAGGTATATGGTGAACCCAAATAAAGGTATCAACATACAGATACAATATATGAAGCAAAATGTGCGGGTATATGGTGAACCCAAGGGGAAGCTCAATGACTGTAGTCCAAAGCTACTGGGGAGGGGACTCCAGTGTATCTTGTGTTGGAGCAGTCCACATAAACATAGATTGTGCAGATGGAATCCTCCTGTGAAGTGGCGCCAAGCCAAAAAGAAACTGTACTGGGTGGGAAGAGTTGTCTGGAGTCACTTCAACACAGTCTGTCATAGATAAGAAGATGGGTACTCTTACGGGTGAAGTTGGACACACATGTCATACGACAGTGGGTCAGTAAGGCTTATGTTCCTGATTCCAATCAGGTGCTGTATGTGGGTGATGGTTGGATGGATCCAATGAAGGGTCCTCGGTTCTCAATCCGCCAACTCCAGGGAAATGTACACTTTTGGATGAGTGTATTCAGGACTGGTTTCACAGGAACTCAGCATGGAAATATGAAAGGAAAAAACAGAAGGGGCTCCAGATGGTGCAGGTCAAAAACCAATAGGTTTATTTAAAAAAATGCCGTAAAAATACATGACAAAAAATGATAAAAAGTGATCACAAGATAAAATCGGTCAAAATAAAAGCAATGTGGGGTACAAGAAGTGCTAGTCCGACGCGTTTCGACACTAAGGGTCTTCAACAGGGGAATACTATGTCTCCTCACATTGCTGTTTAATAAATAAACTGCTCAGACTCAGATCTGCCCATCATAAGGGGGCGGAGCCAGACATGGGCAAAGAGGTATGCTCTCCAAGCCTCAGTTTGACTCAGGCTCTGGGAAGCCTATTGGTCTCTATTGGTCATATGTAAATAAATCTTTAGTAATTATTTAAAAACATTTAAAATTGAGAACATAACCCAAAATATATAAATGAACCCAGGGGATAATCAATGGACCCATGGGCAAAATTTCCATAGCCACAGTGTGTTCCGTACCTTAATCATATCTGGCATCATCTGCAGAATGTGGGCCGATAGGGGATCAAGGTGGGACTCATCATAATCATGGGATCACATAAATCATTGCACATAAAACTTGTCATCAGCCATGTGTGCGGCGTGTCCCCGCTCATCTCAACAGGAGATGGACATTGCCGCAACTACACTGTCGGTGTCACTATACAGCGTCATCTCTCTGCCAGTGAGGTCGCTGTGAGTACATGCGCCTCTGGCTAGGTGGATCATGTGACGCTAGTGACGTAAGTCGTGCGTCCTGGGCGGTGAGGTCACTATGGTTATGAGCGCCTCCTGCTGTGTTAGTCATGTGACGCTGAAGGCGTGCGTCGTGCGGATCTCCGCAACGCCGTATTCAGCGAAGAGTCGACACTCCCTCATGATGGGATCACGTGACCACTCCGCATCAGCAATTAGCTTGATGGTCACGGCGCCATACGAGCCCACGTCGCCCCATCCCCACTATGTTTTAGTGTCCCCAACCAAAATATGAGGTAACCGGAAGTGTTCCAGAAACAAGAACACATCCAGACAAACATAAAAATGGGGGAGTAGTGGTAGAACACCAATTAATATTCATCAGTTCCACATGAACACCGCAATGAACAATGGGCAATTGAAATGTAGTAAATAAATTATGAATTAAATATATTTTAAATATATATTAGCCTGCTCTGAATATGCAAGTGAAGGAATGAGATTAGACATCACAGCTGGGCAATAGGAACATAATAAAGAACCCCAAAAATGTAATATTAAAAATATATAAAATATATGTGAAAAAATTATGTTATGCGGGTCCCAGCTCCAAGGCCCGCATACTACAGGCTACCCCGCTGCGACACGCAAGGCATCAGGATCATTATTCGTGTGGATATAAAAAGGAGGATGAACCAATGTATGTGCATAATAGATGAGTCCGTGTGAATCGGACACAATAAATGGCCATAAGACATGAATCGGTGGCTGAAAGAAAAGAAAATTAAGCCTGATTAATAAAACAGTTAATATCCCAGTCATCGTGAGTTCCCGGAAGTGTGGGTGCTGTTTGTATTTGTCAAGCTAGGAATGCAATATTTTTGATGTAAGTGTGTTTTTAATCTTTAATAAATGTTCCATAAAGGTTTTACACTAGCGAAGAATTTCTTTTCATGTTCTTACAAGAAAACATGGGATGATGCTGGATTGAGAACCAATTTATAATCATCTGCCAGCAGGGGGAGTCTGTGGAATCCTTATATGATGATCTAAAGCTGTGTGTTTGATTGCAAGCTCTGTTGACTTTAATTAGGGGGTCATTTATAGTTGGTAAGCATGTACTCTTTCCATAAAAGGTGGTGGCTTCACAAATTAACATTTCCTTTATAGATAATGGATGCTTATCAGGTGTATAAGATTATATAAACACATGAAAAAAGGACTTTCCTTTTTGCATGTGGACTTTTTTGTATTTTTTTGTCACTGGAGGATAAAAAGCAAACAAAGAAAACAAAATCAAAAGAAAAGTTTTTTGTATATATATTGTACACTTGGCACTTTTTTGCAGCGTGACTCCTTTTGTTGTAATTGAAGCTGAGTATAATATCTCACGTTGGAGCTGCTGCTTCAATTTCACTTGTTTAACCACTTGAGATCTACGCTATAGGTGAATGACGGCTACATCGCGGACCTGCATTGCCGGGACTACGTCTATTGATGTCCTCCCGTGCACGAAGGGCGCGCGTGGATCACCGGAGGCAGTGAGAGGGACATCAGTCCCGATCACTGCGAGCTGCCGCCAGCTCATCAGTGCCCACCTGTGCCCCCTACAAGTGCCACCTAGCAGTAGGCAACAGTGCCACCTACCAGTGCCCACCAGCGCCACCCATCAGTGCCCACAGTGCCATCTGTCAGTGCCCACAGTGCCACCTGTCAGTGCCCACAGTGCCACCTGTCAGTGCCCACCATCAGTGCCTGCAGAACAGTGCTGCACATCAGTGCCTATCAGTGTCACCTACCAGTGCCGCCAATCAGTGCCCATCAGTGCCACCTATCAGTGCCCATAAGTGCCATCTATCAGTGGTACCTATCAGTGCCCATCAGTGCCACCCATCCGTGCCACTCATCCGTGCCGCCCATCAGTGCCACCCATCAGCGTGCCACTCATCCGTGCCACCCATCCGTGCCACCCATCAGGGCTCATCAGTGCCACCTTATCGTTGGCCATCAGTGCCGCCTTATCTGTGCCCATCAGTACCGACTTATCTGTCCCCATCAGTGCCACCTTATCTGTGCCTATCAGTGCCGCCTTAACTGTGCCTATTAGTGCCCATCAGTGCAGCCTATCAGTGCAGCCTATCAGTGCCCACCAGTGCCGCCTCATAAGCGCATATCAATGAAGCAGAAAAATTACCTGTTTGCAAAATTTTATAACAAACTATTAAACATGATTTTTTTTTTTTCAAAATGTAATGTACAGTGTTGCATGACTGCGCAATTGTCATTCAAAGTGCGACAGCGCTGAAAGCTGAAAATTGGTCTGGGCAGGAGGGGGGTTTAAGTGCCCAGTAAGCAAGTGGTTAATGTACTGTATATATTCACTTAGAAGCGCAGTTTTATTTTTGATTTTTTGATTGTAAACATACATTGTAAAAACATAACAAACACGTCATAATTACCTGCTCTGTGCAATTGTTTTGCACAGATCAACCTCAATCCTCCTCTTCTGGGGTTCTCCAGTGGTGCTTCTGGCTCCTCCCCTCTGCCAAGTAGTGCCCCCATAGCAAGCCACTTGCTATAGGGATGCTCATGCAGGTCTGAACACAAGACACGTTCTGTGTGTCCATAGACACACACATTGCATCTCGGCCCCACCCTCTGCTCAGAGGCTGTGATAGACAACAGCAGGAACCAATGGCTCCTGTTGCTGCCTCCATGTGCAGTGAGGAGAGAGAGGAGAAAGCTGCTGTTCTTGGGCACAGCTGTGGATCTAGGCCAGGAAAGTATGGGGGAGGGGGGCTGGTGGGGATCCAGTGCATAGAAGGTGTTTTACTTTAATGCAGAGAATGCATTTTACAGTAACTTGAATTTTGAATGCATTCAGCTATAATTTTATCTACTGAGCTGGCAAAAAAAAATTCTTGAGGGAATCCATTTCACATTTTCACAGCTCTTATGCCGCGTACACACGATCGGACATTCCAACAACAAAATCCTAGACGGATGTTGGCTCAGACTTGTCTTGCATACACGCGGTCGCACAAATGTTGGAAATTCCGATCGCCAAGAACGCGCTAACGTACAACACGTACGACGGCACTATAAAAGGGAAGTTCAATACCAAGTGCGCCAACCTTTGGGCTCCTTCTGCGAATCTCATGTTTATCTCGTGCTAGTAGAAGTTTGGTGAGAGACGATTTGCGCTTTTCAGCCTCGTGCTTTTTAGTTCATTACTGCTCTTCAGTTTGTGCTTGTGGGTTCATATCTGGTTTTCATTGCGTGTAGTCAGTTCACATCTGTTTTTCAGTGCGTGTTATTTCTAGTACGTATTTTCAGTGCGTTCTTGTCCGCTCGTTTCTGATTTTCAGCTCGCTCTTCTCAGGCCTTTCTGATTTTCAGTGCGTTCTGTTAGTGTGTTCTGACCAGCCGACAGTTTTAAAGCCATGTTGCGGGTACGTACTCATCGTAGATTTTGTGATGTGCAGGGGCTTGGTGTTTGGGTTCTTACTTTGACCCAAGCCCAGTCCATGAACAGGGCGGGGAGGAGTTCATGGACAAAGAATTGGTTGCTCCAGCATGACCAATTGTCTCATATGCGGGAGAACGTTGAGAATAATCCTGATGATTTCAGGAATTATCTCTGGATGACGGACCCCTTTTCACCGTTTGTTGGCTTTGCTGTCCCCTTATATTACAAAGCAGGATACCTGCATGCAGCAAGCCATCACTCCTGAACAGAGGCTAGTCACCACCTGCGGTACTTGACAACGGGGAGAAGTCTGCAGGACATCAAGTTCTCGACAGACATCTCCCCCCCAGGTTCTGGGGATCATTATTCCAGAGACCTTGTCTGCCATCATTCAGGTCCTGCAGAAGGACTATATTAAGGTAAGTTTTATCCTTTAAAATCACATTTTATGTATTTAATGTTTGCTAATGTATTGTATTTCTTTCATCATCCCCTAATTACCATGATTGTAAAATGCTGTGAATGTCCCCTTTGTTCTCATGCATGCTGGAAGTTTTTAAAATTCCTTATTTGTTCTTAATGCATATTTGCCTTCACTAACCTCCCCATCCTGGACCCATGCACACCTAGCCTAGTCACTTAACAATGTATTTTATCAGCTCCATTGTACTGCTTTACCCTAAACACCCCCTAAAATGTGTTTAAATTTTATTTTTGTCCTAAAATTCAGGCAAAATGCAAGAGGCTTTTTTTGTGGTCCCAAACTCACTTGGAACCCTCTCTCCCCCCCCAACCGATAAGTCAACCAATACCAATCCTCTATCTGCTGACTTTGCCAAACCCATACACACTATACCTACCTCTTTTGTGGCTATATTTAGGGATGAATTCACCAAAGCATGTAGTGAAAGAGCCTGCATAAATACTTTCAAATGGTACTGTTTAAAGTTTTGTTCTCCTATTATCTTGATAAGTAATTGCAGAATGTAACAATGTGCTTCAATTAGGACAGTGTGTATTTTTATTTTTGTATTATGACACTTCTTACCTGTCCAGTGGGCTGCCAATAGTATAAGTAAGGAGGGGCTAGCCAAAGTAACACACATTATGTATGCATTCAGCTCTCAATGAAGTGGATACCTGTCCAAAACATCTCCCCTCCCCCTAAAAAAAATTCAATGGGCCATCAGAGGGGGTGAGAAATCTGATAAGTGCACCTTATCTTTTTGCCTTTAAATACTCCTTCAAATAAATGTTATACTGACGTTGGTCAAGAATGTTTGTGTCTAATCTGCTTGCAATGTTATGTGCAAAAGTACAATTTTTTTTTTTTATTGTTTCACTCCACAGTTTCTTTCATTGCCACAAGAATGGCAGACTGTGGCTTCCCAATTTGCCCAGCGGTGGGACTTTCCCAACTGTGGAGGGGCAATTGATGGGAAACACATCCACATCGTCCCACCCCCCAACTCGGGGTAATACTATTACAACTATAAGGGGTTTAATAGTATAGTGATGTTGGCAGTGGTGTCAGCGACATATGAGTTTCTCTATGTGGACGTGGGGAAGAATGTCCGGATGTCGGATGGGGGAGTCATCGCCCAGACCGAGTTCTACGGACAGCTCCAGAGTGGTGGCTTGGGATTGCCACGTCCAGAAGACAACGTGGCTGGTCTACCGTTTGTCTTTGTCACTGATGAAGCATTTGGGCTGGGTGATCACCTGATGTGGCTGTTCCCGATGAGGACCCTCACCCCGGACCAGAGGGTTTTTAACTATCGGCTGGCCAGAGTCAGAAGGGTGGTGGAGAATGCTTTTGGGATAATGGCTAGCCGGTTCCACCTATACCTTAGGCCTATCAACATGGCGGAATATAAACTAAACCATATAATACTTGCATGCTGCATTCTACACAACTTTCTATGGAGAAATTCTATGAACTATGTGGCCTCAGTTGGGCCTGAGGCCGGATTTCAAGAACAAACCCTGACGGCACTTGAATCTGGCCGTCCTTGCTTGCCCCCCCAAACGCCCACGAGGTCCGTAAAAAATATCTTAAATACTTTGCGCGCAGGGGGGCTATTGATATGCGAGCAAATGTTTATTTTTTGGAGTCCTGAAAATGGCCTGATTGTGGCAAAGAGTACTGTGGGGGTTATTTACTAAAGGAAAATCCACTTTGCACTACATGTGCACTTGAAACTGCACTGAAAGTGCACTTGTAGTGCAAAGTGAACTTACTCCAAAAACTGCTATTAAGCATTGAAAGAAGAAGCCACACATTGTTGAGTAGAAAACATTTTACTCTGCGCACATTCACATGTGCGTTAGAAAAGGGTTTTTGAACAAACCAACATATTTGTTGTATAAAATTTTTATGTTTGACAGTAGAAATAGCCTTTTTTGGGTTAAACAGGCATGTTTAAAAGTGAAGGCAATATCAGACATTAGTATGTCCAAACTGTGTTGATCTTGCCTTTATCAGATGGGGGTCATGTCACCCCTGTTAAAGCCAAATTTTGAAGATGTACACAAATTGGGAGTCAAAACGTGATCCTCCTGATCCCATGCCTAATGTCAACATGTGCTAGCTTCCATCATGGGGGATCAATGGACATGTTTTGGGGGTGCATCCCCTTCCTCTCATCTACTTGAGTTGTGAGGAAGGGGTTGCACCCACAAAACGCGTACATTGATATCCCGTGATGGCAGATAGCACACTGTGTGCATCTTCAAAATTTGGCTTTCAAAATACTTTAAAATAGTATGAAAAATAAGAAAATGACAAACAAACTTGAATATTTTTGGTGTGTTTTAGATTTTGCTTAAAACATCAATGGTGTTTTTGAGTCTTTTTTCCACATCATTGATGTCTTCCTTGATCTTCTGTAAATCACGATTGCACATCATGATCTCCCCGATGAGGATCTGTGCACTTGCACTTGTGAAATGAGATTCTTCTTCTCACAACATCCACATCACCTAAAATAAAAAACACACCATATATTATAAATATGCAGGCATCCATCTATAACCTGAAGCTGTGGTCTCAGACACTCACCTGTTGTGGTCACTATTTCGACCCAATTCATAAACCTTTCCTTCCGCCACATCCTCAGTTTGTGGTGTGGGAATTTCCCCTTCTTTAGGAGGTATGGGGTCCCTGGTGTCCTCAGATGTCCCAAGTCTTTTCTCCCCTATGTGAATTAAAAAAAGGTATACTTAGCACACATATATTTAAGGCCAGAAATAGGAATATGAAACATTGCTTGGAAGTGTCGTACAATTGTCTGTTTTGGCCGAGTTCCAAGCTATAAAACATTATTTTTTTCCCTTTCTAAAGCTGCAATACTTACCTGTTTTATGCAAGTTTCACACATGGAGACACCCCTAGTATTCACTAGAGCACCTGTGTGGGACACCCTAAAAAGTTTGTTCTGGTGTCCCACACTAGTGCTCCTGCGTCCAGATGTGTAAACAGCTGCTGAGTGTCCTCTCCTTACACCAAATCAAGTTTGCATTTTATTCATTTACAAACCCATCTAGACAACAATGTACTAAACTTCTTTTAATACAAATAGGCATGACCAAATGTAGTTAACCTACATCTGTTAAAAACATTGTATTAGTGGGCGAACGAACGATGTTTACTTCGACCGATTACTGTGCCCACAAACGTAAAAGTTGCCATTTTAAACTGTACAACGGTAAAGAAAAGCACATGGAGCAGCATGCAAGTAATAATACTTACTTTTTAGAAGCAGTTTCCTGATCCTTCTGTACTGATCGCGCTCCCTCAATTTCAGGTCTGACCAGCGTTTCCTCAATTAATCCTTGAATCGTCGTACCCCAAAATTCCTGTGCATACTTTTCACAACTTTAGTCATGATCTTGGCCTGTATCACATTTGGGTTTGGGTACAGTCCATACTTCCCATCATAGTCGGCCCTCTTCAAGATGTCCACCATCTCCACCATCTCTATAAAGGACATATTTGAGGCCTCCTGGATAGTGACGTTTGTGGCTCTGGCCTTTCGTTGTTGCTGCTGCTGTCTGCATGCACTTGTTCTTTCTCCGCCATGTGCTCTCCCACTGCGCCAAAAGAGAAGGGGCAGGGAATATACTAGAAAGAAGGTCAGGGGTGGGCGGAGTTTCATGCATGCACAGTGTATATAAAGCCTAACATGCCTGCATCGTACGTACGATCAGTTAGTGGAGGAAACGCTGATCGTGCTAACGAAGGTACAATTTTAACTTAGGGCATCAGTGGCCTATACTGCTTAGTATCCTGACCGAATCCCAGGTCATGCAGGAGTTAGCACTTGGGTTAATTCGGCAGGCTTCTGCGGCCCTCAGAACCCCCCCCCCCCCCCTAGTCTTCTTGAGGCCTATGCCTGCATAGCTGCCAACAAAATGCAGGAAATGGAGGTGGGCCAACGCCTCATTTGTGAGGAAGTGGTCTATCTGGCAATAAATAAGGGGTCGAGGGGCAAACTCACAAGCAAAACTTACCTGTGTGAGTTGGACCATCCTCCTCCAACACCAACACCACAGCCACAGCCTGGAAGCAAGCGTGGAAGGAAGACAAGAGGTGGTGTGGGTTCAGTCTGGTCTGACAAAAGACACAGGCTGTTGTATGACCACAGCCTCGGGACATATATGTCATCTGCTGCTGTTCCTGGTCTCTTGGAGTCCTGTACCGGATTGTGCTCCCTATTAAATGGACTCCTCAGGCTAACAAATTTGCATGTCAAATAGTTGATGTCTGCCCTGGGATACAAAGGCTTTGCAAATTTCACCAGTTTATCCTCTTTATTTTGTTATGACCCCTTAATAAATGTCTATTTTTTTTCACAAATCATTGGCGTTTTAATTAAAAAAGGACAGTTTTTTTGTGAGTAGGCAGGTACATTTCAAAAATACAATCTCAAATTAACAAGGGTCACCAACACCAACCAACCTCCTTGAGGTTGAAAAATGCAAGATAATAATGGTGTTGTGGTAACTTGATCACTACAAAAAAATAAAAGAATAAAAAAATCAGGAGATCTTGATAAAAAATAAAAAATAAAGTAGATCACTATGAACAAAAATTATAAACATTATTCTGGAGATCTGCCGGAAAAAAAAAAAAAAAGATTATTCAGAAGATCACAAGAAATAATAAAGAAATCAGTTTGTCAGAACTCTGTGTGAACATCAGCAACAAAACAACTTCATTATACTAGCATTATAAAGAAGAAGAGAATGCACTGCTTTAAAAGATTTAGCGTGACGAATGTGCTATCTCCATTACGAACGCTAGTTTTACCAGACTGATCGATTGCGTCTCTTACTTGATTCAGAGCATGCTTGGAATTTTGTGCCTCGGAATTGTCTACACGCGCTCAGAATTTACCATAACGGATTTTGTTGTCGGAAAATTTGAGAACCAGCTCTAAAATTTTTGTTGTCGGAAATTCCGACAACAAATGTCTGATGGAGCCAGGGCCGGACTGGCCTACCGGGATACCGGGATATTTCCCGGTAGGCTGCCTGCCCTGGGGCCGCTTTGCGGCTGCAGTGCTCCCATCTAATGCTCCTGTGAATGCGGAGCTGGCCGGGTCTGTGTTCGGCGGCCGCTCCGTAACACGGCCCCGCCCCCCTAGACCGGCTCGTGTGGTAGTAGATAGAATCCACCTATCACACAGCCGGTCCAGGGGGGCGGGACCGTGTTATGGCGTGGCCGCCGAACACAGACCCGGCCAGCTCCGCATTCACAGGAGAAGATGCTGTGAGTAGCCTGTGTGCCAGAATAGGGGGGTCAGCAGGGGGGGGCGGCATATGGAGTAAATGAGCTTTCTATATTCCTCCATGGAGCCGCTGAATGCTTGGAGGAGGGAGAGGAGGAGAATCAAGCATTCAGCGGCTGCATGGAGGAATATAGAAAGCTCATTTCCTCTATATGCCGATCCCCTGCTCCTCCACCTCCTATCCAACTTCCTTTACTGCCCCCTGAGTGCTCTCCTCCCCCACCAGATTTTCCAGCCCCCCCCCACACTTCTTTCAACCCCTGTTCTTTTTGCCCCCCCCCTGCTCTCCCCATCCTTCTCTAGCCCCCCCCCAGTGCTCCCCACCCCCCACAGTACTCTCAAGCCCCCTGCAGTGCTCCCCACCCCCCACAGTACTCTCCAGCCCCCCCGTGCTCCCCCCCACAGTGCTTTCCACCCCCGCAGTGCTCCCCACCCCCCACAGTACTCTCCAGCCCCCCCGTGCTCCCCCCCACAGTGCTCTCCACCCCCGCAGTGCTCCCCACCCCCCACAGTACTCTCCAGCCCCCTGCAGTGCTCCCCACCCCCCACAGTACTCTCCAGTCCCCCGTGCTCCCCCCCACAGTGCTCTCCACCCCCACAGTGCTCCCCAACCCCCACAGTACTCTCCAGCCCCCCGTACCCCACCCCTCACAGTACTCTCCAGCCCCCCATACCCCCCCCCCACAGTGCTCTCCACCCCCGCAGTGCTCCCCACCCCCCACAGTACTCTCCAGCCCCGTGCTACCCCCACAGTGCTCCCCACCCCCCACAGTACTCTCCAGCCCCCACCGTGCTCTCCACCCCCCACAGTGCTCTCCAGCCCCCACCCCAAGTGCTCCCCACCCCCCACAGTGCTCTTCAGCCCCCACCGTGCTCCCTACCCCCCACAGTGCTCTCCAGCCCCCACCCCAGTGCTCTCCAGTGCTCTCCAGCCCCCACCCCAGTGCTCTCTACCCCCCACAGTGCTCTCCAGCCTCCGTGCTCTCCACCCCCGTGCTCTCCACCCCTGTTCTTTTTGTCTCCCCCACCAGTGCTCTCACAAGCTCCCCCCAGCACTCTCCACTCCCCCCTGCATTTTACCCCCAACCCCCACAGTACTCTCCAGCCCCCCGTACCCCACCCCTCACAGTACTCTCCAGCCCCCCATACCCCCCCCACAGTGCTCTCCACCCCCGCAGTGCTCCCCACCCCCCACAGTACTCTCCAGCCCCCGTGCTCCCCCCACAGTGATCCCCACCCCCCACAGTACTCTCCAGCCCCCACCGTGCTCTCCACCCCCCACAGTGCTCTCCAGCCCCCACCCCAGTGCTCCCCACCCCCCACAGTGCTCTCCAGCCCCCACCGTGCTCCCTACCCCCACAGTGCTCTCCAGCCCCCACCCCAGTGCTCTCCAGCCCCCACCCCAGTGCTCGCTACCCCCCACAGTGCTCTCCAGCCTCCGTGCTCTCCACCCCCGTGCTCTCCACCCCTGTTCTTTTTGTCTCCCCCACCAGTGCTCTCACAAGCTCCCCCCAGCACTCTCCACTCCCCCCTGCATTTTACCCCCACCCATGTGCTCTCCAACCCCACCAGTGCTCTCCAGTCCCCCATGCTTTCCACCCCTGTACTTTCTGGCCTCCATGGGTGCTCTCAAGCTCCCCCCCTTTGCTCTCCACTCCCCCCTGCTCTTTGTACCCCCCAGTGCTCTCCAGCCCTGTTTTTCTGCCCCCCCCCCAGTGCTCTCAAGCTCCCGTCCAGTGCTCTTTGCCACTCCACACTCTAACCCCCCCCCCAGTGCTCTCAGCCTCCCGTGCTTTCCACCCCTGTTATTTTTCCCCCCCTAGTGCTCTGCACTCCCCACCCCTGTGATCTCCACTCCCCCCTGCTCTTTGCCCCCACCCATGTGCTCTCCAACCCCGCCAGTACTCTCTGCTCCCCCTTCTCTCCAGCTCCCACCCAGTGCTCTCCACTTTCCCCGGACCAGGGGACAGGCTGACTGGGGCCAGAAAGTGAGGACGGCTGAAGGTGCAGGTGGCCAGGGACCACTCCATCTCACAGCAAACAGATCCTCTGGAAGGAGCACTGTCCCCATCCAAAACGAGAACAGCCCCTGCCTGCTGCTGGCCATCATGGATATCCTGCTGGCATGCAAGGTACTGTACCGAGCATCAACAACACACCTTCCCACAGACAGGGACTGCAGACTGGGACATGGGGCACAGGAGGGGCTGCAATGATGGGCACAGTGAGGCTGCATTCATGGGCACAGTGAGGCTGCATTCATGGGCACAGTGAGACTGCTTTCACGGCACAGTGAAGCTGCATTTGATGGGCACGGTGAGGCCGCAATGGTGGGCACGGTGAGGCCGCAATGGTGGGCACGGTGAGGCCACAATGGTGGGCACAGTGAGGCTGCATTTGATGGGCACGGTGAGGCTGCATTTGATGGGCACAGTGAGGCTGCATTTGATGGGCACTGGCGAGGCTGCATTTGATGGGCACTGGCGAGGCTGCATTTGATGGGCACAGCGAGGCTGCATTTGATGGGCACTGGTGAGGCTGCATTGAGCTCTTGTATCATGTCTGCAGTCTCTGACCATATCCTGTATCATGTCTGCAGTCTCTGGGGGAGTCTGAAGAGGAGTCAAGAGTGGGAGGATAAAACCAGAACCACCAAGCTGGAGCCGACTGACTGAGCCCTGCTTAGTGCACCTGAGAGGAGGTCAGTGACTGCACCGCCATGCCAGTCTGAAGGGGGGTCACTGATGTAAGGGGGGAGTGAGTACAATAATGTAAGGGGGCACTGATATAAAGGGTTTCCCCCTTATACCAGTAACCCCCCCCCCCTTACCTTAGTGTATTCTTTCTGCAGAAGGTGTCCCCCCCCCCCCCCCACACACGTTCTGAGTTCCTGGGGTCCCCCTTGATGATTGACCACTTTTAACTGGAATTTGCTTATATATATAAAGCCCTATGTGATTTCATATCTGTCTTATCTGTATATAATACACTCTTCAAATGTGCTTTAAAATGTATGGTTTTCCCTTTCATGAACCAGAAAATAACGACGTTATGCTGTTGCGCTGGTATAATAATGCTGTGGGGCTGGTATGAATTTTTTTCCAGGGCTGAATTTTATTCCCAGTCCGGCCCTGGATGGAGCCTACACAAGCTCACATCGAACATTTGTTGTCGTAAATTCCGATCGTGTGTACGCGGCATTACTGTGAAGAAGCCTTTCTGTATTTGGAGATTAAATCTCTTTTCTTCCATATGTAAAGAGTGCCCCCTTGTCCTGTGTAATGGCCTGAAAGTGAGTAACTCTGCACCAGGTCCATTCTATGGACCACTTATGTATTAATACATAGTAATTATATCTTAATCGCCTCTTCTCAAAAGGGAATAAACCCTGTTCAGCTAATCTTTCCTTATAGCATGTCTCTTAACAATTTGGTTACCCTTCTCTGGACTTTTTCTAGTTCTCCAGTATTCTTTTTGTACTAGAATGTACAATGCATACATTGCTCCCCAAGTCCTTAAAGCAGAACTGCACTCTCAATCAACATTGAATATATTTAATCCCTATGCTCCTAGCATAAGGATTAAATAGATAGGACATATATCATGTTTGCTTGCTTTTAAACTTTTTTTTAATTTCTTTAGTTACTTCCTGGTTCCCATGCCTAGGCAAATTATGTCATACATCCCAGGAGTTTAACCAGTTGCCGACTGGGCCATAGCCGAATGATGGCTACAGCACGGTCGGATAACTCTGGGAGGCCATCATATGATGTCCTTCCCAGAATTGCACTCCCTTTCCCCCCTGGGGCATGCACCTGGGAATGTCTGTGACCGACAGGTCTTCCAGACCCGGCGTGTCACAGATTGGGGTAAAGGGCCAATGACAGCGGCCTTTTACCACATGATCACTCCGTCCAATGTAAACAAACCACAGCATTTCTGGTTTGGCTCCTCCCCTCTCCTCAAACCGATCGATACAGCATGTGAGGAGAGGAGGGAGCCGGTACAGTAGCGCTGTGGGCTGGATCTGAAGTGCCCACATCGCTGATCTGTGCCCATTCCTGGCTCATTCATCCCTGTCTCATCCATCCTCTTTCATGCTCACTCCCTGGCTCATCCATCCACATTCATGATCATCCATGCTCCATCCCTGACTTATCCATCCACATTCATGCTCTATCCCTGGCTCATCCAGCCACATTAATGCTCCATCCCTGGCTCATCCATCCACATTAATGCTCCATCCCTGGCTCATCCATCCTCATTCATGCTCATCCATGCCCCATCCCTGGCTCATCCAGCCACATACATGCTATCCATGGCTCATCCGTGCCACATCAGTGATCATCCTTGCAACATCCATGCCACATCAGTGATCATCCGTGCCACAACAGTGATCATCAATGGCACATAAGTGATCATCCATGCCACATCAATGCCACATCAGTGATCATCCATGCCACATCCATGCCACATCAGTGATCATCCATGCCACATCAAAAAAAAATCAATAATAAAAAACAAATCTTAATTTTGCAAAGAATTGTAGGAAAATATTACAACTTCACAAAACTCACCATGCCTCTTACTAAATACCTTGGACTGTCTACTTTCTAAAAAGTTGTCATTTGGGGGTATTTGTACCGTCCAGGCTTGTTGGGGTCTCAAGAAATGAGATGTCAGTACATCAGGTGTGATCAGGTGTGATCAATTTTCAATAATTGGCACCATAGATTGTAGACTCTATAACTTTCACAAAGACCAAATAATATGCACTTATTTGGGTTATTTATACCAAAATGTATGAAGAAAACTTACTAATTTGCAAAATTGTATAAAAGAAACAAAGAAAAATTCATTTATTTACCAAATTTTCTTTTTTTTTTTTTCATTTATAGCGCAAAAAATACAAAACCCAGTGGTGATTAAATACCACCAAAAGAAAGCTCGATTTGTGTGTCATTCACAATGTGAGAGCAATAAAAGCTGAAAATTGGTCTGGTTAGGAAGGGGTTTTAAAGGAGAAGTATGGGATAAGTAAAATAAATAGCACCTATTGCATTCATCACAAATCAGCTAATCTTTTTTCCTACCTCCTTTAGTTTTTCCAGCATCTGCACTTGAGCTTTCCTCCAGCTGCCAATAACGGTCCATTTTCTGTTTGAAAAGTTCTCAGGGGGTGTATACAACTTCAGCAACACACCAGAAATTGAGACCACACCAATCTGGAGAAAACTTGGCCGTAGCAGCCAATTAACTTTATTTATTTATAAAATATTCAAAAATAAACATAAATAACATAAACATAAATTAGCATAACCGTATGCACCTGACTTAAACCACCTCCTCCATTAACTTCGACCCCTTGGTCTTTGCAGGAAACCCCATCCATCTTAACACCATATCAAACCCGGCACTGTGGTACTTTAACTAAATTAGGCCTCAAGCTGACACACTAGCTCAGAGACAACAAGAATACTGCCCGCAGTGTACCCGATCACCAACTTCCAGCTAAACCCCTTTAGCTGGCATACGACCCTCGGGTACCATATCAGCAATGGGTCCAGAACTTATTCCAAACCTGGGGTTAATCCTTGATCAGCAAAGACCAACATCATGCCACCAGCACACAAGGGCAAAACCTTACCCTTGTGCGCCCTGCCACACCCGCAATGCTTGTTGGATCTTGTAAGCCCAGAGCCCACAAGTCTGTACCCACCTCATTCAGTTGCACCTCATCCCTCTTCAGGTACCGCCATGTCTCTACTTCCAGCTCCCTGTGACGAATGGCCAACCCCCCGTTCCGCACCACAAAGTCACTGATCTCCTTATTAACCTTCCTCCTAGCCCGGTTAATTTTATCAACAGAACGCGCCCCCACGCCAACTGGTATGCGCCACCATGTCCGACCACACAATGATCATGTGTGGAAAGGTACAGTGGAGCTGCCAAAAATCGAATTTGAGGTCCTTGATCAAATCCAACATCGTCCTGATGCCTAAATCATTACCCCCCACATGTAATACTAACACGTCTGGGGGGCAGTGCAATCGTGCAAATCTATGCACTTGTGAAACTGTCTTACTCCAGAGCATGCCTGGTGACCCCAACCATTTCAAATCAGCTTCCCGGCATTAAAAAACCCAGCTGTCTGCCATCAGGACGGACATCACCCCTCCTGGCCCCCCAACACACGTACGAGTGGCCCAGAATCCAGACGATCCCGCATGTTCTTCCTAAAAGTAAGAAAAGAAAACAAACCCCAGAACACGTCAAAACCAACCATATAACAGCAAAACACAAACACATTATGTACTTATCATATCAGCAGATGAGGGCGAACATATGACTTAAACCTTCGCGACTCCCATCTCCCAATCCTTTTAACCGCCGCCTCATCCATACCCCATCTGACAGCCTCGGTAGCCGCCCCTATGCGGAATGAATGGGACGAGAACCTCTCCTTCCCCAAACCCAGCGACCGCCCATCTTGGTGCACTAAAAGAGGGCCCCCCCTTTTTGGACGCAGTCTTAGGAAACCCCTCACCAACGTTATAGGGCACAAGGGGGAACTGGGTAATGAATACACATGCACCACCCGGCCCTTGCCCCGCTGATCAGTTTTAAATCTGCGCACCAGCATGGACAACCTATCCTCGTTGCACGTCACATCCGCTACCCCCAATCCCCCATCGACCTTCGTTGAAGGACTTACCAACTCACCAATCCGGAAAGCCCCAAAGAAGGCCAGCGCAAAGGCCGCTCTGAACAGCAATGTCTCATATTGTGATGAGCAGGTCACCCCTAATCGGGACAATAACCTGCCCAGCAATGCAAAGGAAACTGGACGCAGAGTATCCTGGCCTGGCTTAGAACGCCTATAACCCTTTACCGCCTGCCTGACCTAAAAATCTTTTGTCAGATCCTGAAAACCATTCAACTTAAACCAAAAAGCTAACCCGGCTCATTTTCTATCCAACCAGGACACTGACACCCCATCTTCCAAATTCCTGGAAACAAAGTATAAAACTAACAAGCGAAGCTCCTGTTCTTCTTGCCCCCCTTCCACCTGTTGTACCAACGTCAACCATTCCTTCCAAACCCTGCTGTAAGCTGACCACATAGACTCGTTCACCGACCGTCTGATCCAGCCAGCTACTCTTCCAATGCTATCGTCAACAGCCACTCAGGACAGGAGGGCCCGCATTGTTCCGCTCCCGGAGCCAACTCCCGGAACTTGTCCCACTAAAAGCGAGACAACGCATCAGAAATGACATTCTCTACCCCCGGTAGGTGGACAGCATATATGAAAATGTTCAACTGTAAGCAGCGTAAAACTAAGTGTCTGAGCATCTGGACTACCGGCGGTGATGAAGCTGATACTCTGTTGATCACCTGCACCACCCCCAGATTGTCGCCATTAAACCGCACTTTTAGATTCCGAAAGGAATCCCCCCACAGTTCCACCACTAAGACGACTGGAAATAATTCCAACAGCGACAGGTTCTTCAGGAACCCTGCTGCCTTCCATGACTCTGGCCAAGGTCCGGCACACCACTTACCTTGGAAAAATGCCCCAAAGCCCGCTGCTCCCGCTGCATCAGTGTACAGCTCCATGTCGAAGTTGCTAACTGGCCCCGATATCCACAACGCCCTGCCGTTAAACTGGGCCAGGAACGTGTGCCACATCGCCAAGTCCTCCCTATGTGTCTTCGTCAAGCGCACATAGTGCTTAGGAGAAGAAATCCCAGCTGTTCTTGCCGACAGCCGTCGACAGAACACCCTTCCCATCGGCAAGATGCGACATGCAAAGTTCAACTTACCCAATAACGATTGTAACGGTCTAAGTTGAACTTTACGCAGCCCCATGATCCCTCGAATCTCCTCCTGTAAAGCCGCCAATTTGTCCGCCGGTAGACGGCATTCCATCCTCTCCGAATCCAGCACAATGCCCAGGAAACTCAACACTGTCGTCGGGCCCTCCGTCTTTTCCGGGGCCAATGGAATTTCAAATTTGTCTGCAACGTGTTCCACCGTAGCCAACAGGACCGCACAAACTTCCGAAGACGGCGGGCCCACGCAGAGAAAGTCATCCAAGTAGTGAATGACTGAATTCACTCCCGCGACGTCTCGTACCACCCATTCCAGTAATGAACTAAACTTCTCAAACAGTGCACAGGAGATCGAACACCCCATGGGCAAACACCGATCCACATAGAACTCCTCCCGCCAGTGGCAACCCAACAATCTAAAACTATCCGGATGAACTGGTAGCAAACGAAAAGCTGATTCAATATCAGTTTTTGCCATCAACGCCCTTTTTCCATATTTCCGTACCCAAAACACTGCAGCATCGAATGATGTATACGACACTGCACACATCCCGGGGTCTATGGCGTTGTTTACTGACCCACCTTTTGGATATGACAGGTGATGTATGAGCCTAAATTTGTTGGGCTCCTTCTTGGGCACAACCCCCAATGGGGAGACCACCAAATCTGGGATAGGCATTTTCCCAAAGGGACCCCCCATGCGTCCCAACGCCACTTCCTTTCTCAATTTCTCATCCACCACCCCTGCATGTTGTAATGCAGACCGCAAATTCTGTGTCGTCCAAACGTGAAGGGATCCAGAAACCTTCTGAGAACCCCAGAGTCAGCAATTGCGCTGCCTCCCTATCCGGATACCTATCTAGGAAAGGCCGCATCTTTTCCACCTTCACCGGTGTTGTCCCCTATCCTGCAGCGTCACCTGTCCGACCTTTTCCCTGTTTAAAACAACAGGACAGGGGGTGACCACCCCCGCATCCAGAGCATTCGTGCTTGTACTTGCACGTCCCCCCAAACTTGCAGGATCCTTCATTGTACTGCCAGCATACCCCTTTCTTACTTGTGGCCGATTGCCCGGGGTTGCTAGCGCCACCGGCCCCCCCTAAAAAAACTGCCCCGCTGACCTCGTCGATGTCATCAGCCGCATCCATAAGCTGATGTCCTTATGGTCCCAACGTAACGATGGGCGGATAGCCCTCCTCTGACGGAACTGCTCGTCACATCGCAGCCAGGCCGTACCCCCGTAGACCCTGTAAGCCTCTCCCATGGCGTCTAAATATCAGAAAAAAGCCGAGCAGTGCTCTGGATTCTTCTCGCCTATCACGCTTGCCATTATCACAAACGCCTGCAACCAGTTCGTGAATGTTCTAGGGATGAGCCTGTATCTCCTTTTTTCTTCATTCTCCTTCTTGTGATCCTCTGGCTTGACCCTATCCAAATTAAACTTCTCAAGGGGCAATAACGTGAAAATCTCCACGTATTCCCCCTTCCAAATTTTTTCCCTCACGTCCGGCTTCAAATGCCCCCCGAGGGGTCCCTCAAAACACACATACACTTCGCACTTGGCTGCATCTGCCAACCGCACGAGATCTTGTTTTTTTGTTGCATCTGTACCTGACTCCCCTGTAGTCTTAGGCCCCGCCTCCTTGTCTGCCACCCCAACGACCTCCGTTGCGGGCGCCATCCGGTCACCGACATCGGCCGCACTAACCCCTATCCCACTCGGACCCGTACCCCCCCACCACTCCCTACCCCAGGGGACACCCACGCTGCCACAAGGGCCTGCCCCCCCTTCCCGGCTCAAACCTCTGTACCAGTTCCTTTAAACTAGCCAAAAAACCTGCAAAACCTGAATCCACCATGGCGTTGGCAGATGCCAATGCGGTCGGAACAGAGGGCACGGTCGACCCCGACCGCCCCGCAACAGCCCCGTCCACCCCAGCACCCCCCACCCTTGGTACCCCACCCCCTCCCACCCCCAATACCCCACATCCATAAATTACAGCCTTACCGTGATGCCTGGAAGGGGTGCCTCAAGCCGACGGACCACTCTCCACTGGATCCTGGTGACCTTTGTGCCCATCGTCATCCGATTGCGACAGTTCTCCTTCCGATCGACCTCCATCCATTTCCTCCTCACTGGTCAATGGCCCCCCAGCCAATGCAGCACTGGGTGCTGTTAAACTGTGGTGCTCCACTTCCATCCTCCGCCCGCCTGATCTGCCCACCGACTTCCCCTGCACCTTCCCGGGGCCCGCACGGGTCACCCCACAGTGTCGCCCAAGACCACTGCCACCAGCTTCTTCCTTCCTCTCTGCCTGTGCAGCATAGCCCCCTGCCGAAAGCATGTGGTGCCCGGCGGCCATCTTCCTGGACTTTCCTTGCTAGGCCCTCCCCTGCCGACTCTAGGCCAGAAGCCTGGGTCTCGCTTGCCTGCCTGGTCCTCATGGTATGCCCCACACCCGCACTGGGGCTGCTGGCGCCCCCCCCTGGCCGATGGGATGGCTGCCGCTTCCTGCCCGCCGCCCCCCCCCCCCCCAGCGGACGCTGCTGCGTGTTTTGCGGGGGGTCCTGAGCCCGTTCTAGATGTCCCCAGCCGTCCGGCCTAAGTCCCATGAGGGAGAGGGGGATCTGTTTGGAAACAGATCTGTTTGGTTTGTTTCCCTCCCACCCAGCTGACCTGGCCGCTGTACCTGGTTCCCCCAGCGCCGCTGCCAGCCTTGTTTCCAGCCATCCGGGCCCTTGTGAAGCCGTCTGGGCCTTCAAACGGGCGAACAGCTCCTCTACTGCAGCCATCAAGCTTCTCTCCTCCACGCTGACTGAGCTGCTGGAACCACTCCCCTTTGCTACTTTCCTGAGTTTCAAACTACCTGCTCCTCTCCACCAATCACTGCTCTGCTCTGCTACCATCACTTGATATAATACCTCCCTGTTAACCCTGTCATGCCCGCCTTATGCCTAATTTGGAAATCTCAAAATGCAGCGCACATTATCTTTTTCTTTATTTAATGGGATAATAATGAAGCTGCTTTGCTTGTGATACTGATGGAGTTATGGCAAATGTATTTTAAAAGGCTTTTATTTTCAAGAATAATATTATTATGCTTTTTTTTTTGGGCAAGTTACCACAACACCATTATCCCATAGTTTTTAAGATCAAAGATACAACTATGTTGGTGTTCCTTGTCAATTTTACATTGTATTTTTTTAAATGTAACTGCCTACTCCCAAACTGGCATTTGAAGTAAAAAACATAGCCAAGTGTTATTCTACACAATTTTTTTTTTTTGTGCATTAAAAAAAGAAAACAAATACAATTAGACATGCTATCTGCCAATAGAAATTAACCAAAAAGTGCATTCTATGCATCCAAAAATATAGAAAATAAACCAAATCAAATCATTATTCAACCAAAAAATAAAATAAAAGCCTCATGCACGTGTTCTGCTTCTTAATATAGGGGGTTGACAATGCCAAGAGTTGGTGAAAGTAGGGGTCCGTCATTCGGAGATAATTCCGAAAATCATCAGGATTATTCTCCTGGAGCTCCCGCAGCAAAGGCATATGACATAATTGGTCACGATTAATAAAGCAACACATTTTTGGTCCAAGAAATCCTCCTCCTCCTGTTCCTGGACTGGTCTTGGGTCAAAGCAATAACTCCAAGGCCAATAATAAATAACACGTTATCTCCTCCAATTCCGCAACATGTCTGGTTGGCAAACGGCCGCTCAGAAATGAACTGAAAAGCACGAACTGAAAAGCACGAACTGAAAAGCGCTAAATGAAAAGCGTGAATCAACACTCACCAAACTTCTACTAACACAAAATTGGCAGAAGGAGCCCAAAGGGTTGCGCTAAAGAGCTGAAAAACCATGTAATACGTCACTACGTTCGTGTTTGCTGGCCGACAATTCCTTGCCGTTTGTATACAAGACAAAATCCAGGCACACGACATCGGACAAAAGTCTGAGGTTTTGTCTGCAAAAAATCTGATCGTGTGTATGAGGCTTTAGGAGAATCACTATCTCTGGATAACACACTGAAGTGTAATACTGGATTATAACACTGATCGGTTCAATCCGAACACTACAGACAAGGAAATTACCTACTGGAAGAGCCGTATATATTGGGAATACACTGACAGGTTGACTCCCTCAATCACATGTGGAGTCCCTGCATGGTGACGAGTGGGACTTGTGAGTAATCTAAGCATACTGGAGCATTGAGCAGTCAACATAATGCCCCGTACACATGATCGGACTATCGGGCGGGTTTGTTTTTTTCTTCCCAAAACTCTACTTTACTTTTTTCAACCCTATTGACTGACCGACTTATGACCAGGATATTTTTGTGGGTACTACAGAGGGTGGGCATCTATTCAGTCTATTCTTTCCATTACATAGTTAAATAGTTACATAGTTAGTACATAGTTAGTCAGGTTGAAAAAAGACACAAGTCCATCCAGTTCAACCATAAATAAGAAATAAATAAAAATAAATAAAAAATAAAAATAATATCATACAATCCCATATACCCAATTCTATACCCACAGTTGATCCAGAGGAAGGCGAAAAACCCCAACAAAGCATGATCCAATTTGCTACAGCAGGGGAAAAAATTCCTTCCTGATCCCCCGAGAGGCAATCGTGATAGTGTGTTACATATCTTTGTGGTAACTAGGGATGAGCCGAACACCCCTGGGTTCGGTTCGCACCAGAACCTGCGAACGGACCGAAAGTTTGCGCGAATGTTCGAACCCTATTAGTTACAATGGACGCGAACGTTCGAAATCTAAAGTGCTAATTATAACGGCCAATATGCATGTTAATGTCATAAAACAGGTTTGGGGACCTGGGTCCTGCCCCAGGGGACATGTATCAATGCAAAAATAAGTTTTAAAAACTGAAGTTTTTTCAGGAGCAGTCATTTTAATGATGCATAAAGTGAAAAAAAAGTGAAATATTCCTTTAAATATGGTACCTCGGGGGTGTCTAAAGTATGCCTGTGAAGTGGCATGTGTTTCCCGTGTTTAAAACTGTCCCTGCAAAAAATGAAATTTTTAAAGTAAAAAAAGAAGCCATTTAAAACTGCTTGCGGCTTTAATGTCATGTCTTGTCCTGGCAATATGGATGAACATCTTTGAGAAAAATGACATGGCTAAAAGTGGGGTTTTTATTGAAACAAGGATTGGTGATAAAGCATCAGTAGACAGGAGATACCTTTTTCCCAAATTAAATCTAACAGGATAGAATTTCCCTTCCTAGGGGTAGATTTCCTTTCACTTCCTGTTTTCTCCTTCCGTTTGCAAGTAGGAGTCGTTTGTAAGTTGGATGTTTGAAAGGAGGGGCCTGCCGTATATACTCTGCAGAAATTTGCCCCGTTAGATGTTGGTGTTGCCACAACACTGTAAGCCCTCACAGTTACTCTTGGTGGGCACAGGAATGGGCCCTGCTGTGAATTATTAGATCAAGAATTGTAATTGCATGCACCTGTTGAACAGGGCAGAAAAATTGGGCCTTTGGTGGTGGTGGTGGACGGTGTTGCCAGAAGACTGTAAGCCCTCACAGTTACTCTTGGTGGGCGCAGAAATGGGCCCTGCTGTGAATTATTAGATGAAGATTTGTAATTACATGCCCCTGTTAAACAGGGGCTGAAAAATGTGGCCTTTGGTGGATGTGGTGGACGGTGTTGCCACAAGACTGTAAGCCCTCACAGTTACTCTTGGTGGGCGCAGGAATGGGCCCTGCTGTGAACTATTAGATCAAGATTTGTAATTACACGCCCCTGTTAAACAGGGGCTGAAAAATGTGGCCTTAGGCACTGGTGCTGGTGCCACAACACTGCAACCCCTCACAGATACTGTACTTGGAGCACAGCAGTCAGACCTGTTGCAAAGCATTGCATAAAAAAATTGTAATTACACGCCCCTGTTAAACAGGGGCTGAAAAATTGGGCCTTAGGCACTGGTGCTGGTGCCACAACACTGCAACTTCTCACAGATACTGTACTTGGAGCACAGCAATCAGACCTGTTGCAAAGCATTGCATAAAAAAATTTAATTACACGCCCCTGTTAAACAGGGGCTGAAAAATTGGGCCTTAGGCACTGGTGCTGGTGCAACAACACTGCAACCCCTCACAGATACTGTACTTGGAGCACAGCAATCAGACCTGTTGCAAAGCATTGCATAAAAAATTGTAATTACACGCCCCTGTTGAACAGGGGCTGAAAAATTGGGCCTTAGGCACTGGTGCTGGTGCCACAACACTGCAACCCCATCACAGATACTGTACTTGGAGCACAGCAATCAGACCTGTTGCAAAGCATTGCATAACATTTTTTAATTACACGCCCCTGTTGAACAGGGGCTGAAAAATTGGGCCTTAGGCACTGGTGCTGGTGCCACAACACTGCAACCCCATCACATATACTGTACTTGGAGCACAGCAATCAGACCTGTTGCAAAGCATTGCATAAAAAATTGTAATTACATGCCCCTGTTAAACAGGGGCTGAAAAATTGGGCCTTAGGCACTGGTGCTGGTAGCACAGCAGTCAGACCTGTTGCAAAGCATTGTATAAAAAATAGTTATTACACACGGGGCTGAAATTGGGCGTTAGCCACTGGTGGTGGCACCCAGAAACAAAAATGTTCTTCCAAGCTATCATCAGGATCATTGAGGAGGAAGAGGATAGTCAGTCAACATAACAGGACAGTCACTCAGCATCAGCATAGGCAGTCTTGAAGGGATGTGACATTTCAAAATAAATTATTCTGTTATATCAGCTTCAGCTGCCTGGTATCTGGTGGTGATCCAAGACTGATTCATCTTTATGAAGGTCAGTCGATCAACCGAGTCGGTGGACAGGCGCACCCTGTGATCGGTGGCAAAGCCTCCAGCAGCACTGAATGTGCGTTCTGAAAGAACGCTGGATGCAGGACAGGCCAGTAGCTCAATTGCATACTGTGCAAGCTCTGGCCAGTGATCCATCCTCAAGACCCAGTAAGCCAGAGGATTTTCGGTGGGAAAGGTGTCCAAGTCTGACCTTGCCCCTAGGTATTCCTGCACCATGTATATCAGACGCTGGCGATGGTTGCTGGAACAGATCATACCTTGGGGCTGCGGACTAAAAAATTGTCTGAACGCATCGGTCAGACGTCCACCTTCCCCACCGCTCCTTCTGCTACTGACCGAAGCCTCAGCAACTCGTCGTCCAGGACCAGGAGTTTGTAACCTCCCAGTCTCTGGGAACGCGTTGCACAGACCTTTCTGCAAGGCCTCCCGGAGATGTCTCATCCTCTGCTCCCTCTACGATGGCAAGATAAGGTCCACAACCTTACCCTTGTACCGTGGATCAAGGAGAGTGGCCAGCGAGTAATGGTCCCTCTCCTTGATCTGAAGAATACGAAGATCCTTCCGCAGGCTGTGCAGGATCAGGGAGGCCATACAACATAGGCATTCGGTCCGGAGTCTTCTGGGTCACTGAGAATGACATGATCCGCAGCCACCTCCTCCCAGCCACGTACAAGTCCACTGGTTTGTTGGGACTGTAAATCATCCCTAAAAGACTGCTGATGCTGAGTGACAGGCTCCACCTCCATGCTGACACAATCCTCCTCCTCCTCATCCTCCTTCTGTGTGATGGGTGGGAGAGAAGGAACACTGTCTGGATAAAGGGGGCCCTGAGAGGCAAGGAAGTCCTCCTCTTCCTGCCTCTGTTCTGCCTCAAGTGCCTTGTCCATTATCCCATGCAGCGTATGCTCCAACAGGTGGACAAGAGGTACAGTGTCACTGATGCATGCACTGTCACTGCTCACCATCCTCGTGGCCTCCTCAAATGGTGACAGGACAGTGCATGCATCCCTGATCATGCTTCACTGGTGTGGGGAAAAAATCTGAGCTCCCCTGACCCTGTCCTGGTGCCGTAGTCGCTCGTGTACTCATTGATGGCCCTCTGCTGCGTGTGCATTCGCTGCAGCATGGCCAACGTTGAGTTCCACCTGGTGGGCATGTCACATATAAGGCGGTTCTTGGGCAGGTTCAACTCCTTTTGCAGCTCAGCCAGCGAGCACTGGCATTATATGATCGGCGGAAATGCACACAGACTTTCCTGGCCTGCCTCAGGACATCCTGTAAGCCTGGGTACCTGCCCAAGAACTGCTGCACCACCAGGTTAAGGACTTGAACCATACAGGGCACATGGGTCAGCTGTCCCTGTCGCAGGGCAGAGAGGAGGTTGGTGCCATTGTCACAAACCACCATTCCTGGCTTAAGCTGGCGTGGCGTCAACCACCTCTTGGCCTGCCCCTGCAGAGCTGACAGAACCTCTGCCCCAGTGTGGCTCCTGTCCCCCAAACACACCAGCGCAAGCACGGCATGGCATATTTTTGCCTGCGTACTTGCTTAGCCCCTTGAACGCCTACGGAGCACCGCTGGTTCAGAGGACAGAGCACTCGAAGAGGCCATGGAGGAAGAAGAAGAGGAGGGGGTGGAGGTGAGAGGTGTGTCACAACCAGTAGTAGCATTTTGGAGGCGTGGTGGCGGAACAACCTCCAACACTACTGTACCTTGTCCTGCATCATTCCCAGCTGCCAAAAGAGTGACCCAATGGGCTGTGAAAGACAGGAAATGTCCCTGTCCATGCCTGCTGGACCATGAGACCATGAAAAAGTGGCGTTTGGGAACCTGCCACTGAGGAACCGCACATTGAACAAACTCACGGAAGGGGGTCGAGTCTACCAACTGAAAAGGCAGCAGTTGAAGTGCTAGCAATTTAGCCAAGCTAGCATTCAACCGCTGGGCATGTGGATGGCTGGGAGTATCGACGGTCCAGCAGCTGGGGCAGGGAAATTTACCTGGTATAATCGGACGTTGGTGTACTGCTAGCAGAGTGCCCACAAGTACTTGGCTGTGACACACCTAATTCTATACCTTCATTCCTCTCAGTGCAGCTTTTAGAGAGGACTGAAGGTATAGTGGGGTTGGAGATCCCAGCTGATGAGGAGCAAGGAGAGGTCCACTTTGTTCTTTGGTGTGGGTCTTTAATGTGTGCTTGCCAACGAGCTGCATGGCAGTTCGACATATGTCTGGTCATGCTTGTGGTGCCCAAGCGGCTGATGTTTTGGCCACGCGAGATACGCATGAGACATATGTTGCAAATAGCAGTGCTGCGATCTGATGCACTCGTCTCAAAAAAAGGCCCACACCAAAGAACTTTTGTAATAAGGTGCAGAGGCAGCGCCCTGCACAGGCGGAGCTCTGCGGTGTGATTCAGTTGGTGTGCTGGCCTCAAGCTGGCCCCCGGAGGGCATCCTGCCTCGTTGGAGATGTGCCACCTCCTCCTCTCTCCCTTTAGGCACCCACATGGATTCAGTGACCTCATCATCCCCTCCCTCTTCACCACTGGAGCAAACCTGGCAGTAAGCTGCAGCTGGTGGAACATGACTGCCAGATTGCTGTCCTTGAGCATCCCCTCTCTCTGCGCTCACGCTACTGCCTTCCTCTAGCTGGGTATCATCATCCGAGCCTTCAAAACGCTGGGCATCCTCCTGGAGCATGTACCCAACACTGTGCTCAAACAGTTTGGGGGACTCCTCAGGAGGACATGGTGGGTCTAGGGAAGAGGTGCCTGATGATGCCTTTGAGTACGCGTTGGCAGCTGCTTTGCCAGTACCCTGAGCCTGGGTGAGAGAGGATGAGGAGGGCTTGGTCATCCACTCTACCAAGCCTTCGGCATGATGCAGCTCAACATGTCCACCTGCCGAAAAGAAGGACAAGCGTGTCCAATGGCCACGTGCTGATGACGATGCACCACGTCCACGACCAGCACAGTTGTCTCTAGACACAGAGCCTGCTTGCCCTGTTTTCTTGCCTCGGGACTGTCTGCCTCTCCTTGTCGGTCTTCCAGGCATTGTAGTGGGTAGTGTATATTGTGCTGGAGTCGCACAGCACACACACCAAATCCTGCAGATGGCTGTCTTAGATGACAACAGGGCCTTAGGGCAGATACAGGCTGAGGTGGTTTATAGTGTGCTGTGCTATACTCACACAGCACACACACACGCTAACTCCTGCAAATGTCTGGCTGGCTGCCTTAGATGACAACAACGGGGCCTTAGGGCAGATAGAGGCTGAGGTGGTTTATTGTGTGCTGTGCTATAATCACACAGCACACACACACGCTAACTCCTGCAAATGCCTGGCTGGCTGCCTTAGATGACAACAACAGGGCCTTAGGGCAGATAGAGGCTGAGGTGGTTTATTGTGTGCTGTGCTATACTCACACAGCACACACACATGCTAACTCCTGCAAATGCCTGGCTGGCTGCCTTAGATGACAACAACAGGGCCTTAGGGCAGATAGAGGCTGAGGTGGTTTATTGTGTGCTGTGCTATACTCACACAGCACACACACACGCTAACTCCTGCAAATGCCTGGCTGGCTGCCTTAGATGACAACAACGGGGCCTTAGGGCAGATAGAGGCTGAGGTGGTTTATTGTGTGCTGTGCTATACTCACACAGCACACACACACACACGCTAACTCCTGCAAATGCCTGGCTGGCTGCCTTAGATGACAACAACAGGGCCTTAGGGCAGATAGAGGCTGAGGTGGTTTATTGTGTGCTGTGCTATACTCACATAGCACACACACATGCTAACTCCTGCAAATGCCTAACTGGCTGCCTTAGATGACAACAACAGGGCCTTAGGGCAGATAGAGGCTGAGGTGGTTTATTGTGTGCTGTGCTATACTCACACAGCACACACACACGCTAACTCCTGCAAATGCCTGGCTGGCTGCCTTAGATGACAACAAGCACGAAGGGTAAAGGTGGTTTAATGTGATACTGCAATGTGGTACTAACAGCACGCACACACTAGACTAATCCCCAGAATCACAGCAGATAATTTCAGCACTCAGCAGAATGAATAAAACAGAAGATAATGTCAGCAGCACTCAGCAGAATGAATAACACAGCAGATACTGTCTGTCAGCAATGCAGAATGAATTACAGCAGATAATGTGACTGAAACAGTCACTGACTAACGCCGGAACACTACACTAGGCCGCCGGCGCGGCGGCCTTATATAGTGTGGGGCGTGTACTAAACCCCCTGAGCTATAATTGGCCACAGGCATCATGCCTGTGGCCAATTATTGCTCTCCTCGCCGCTGGCTCTATGATTGGCCAAGCATGCGGGGTCACAGTGCATGCTTGGCCAATCATCAGCCAGCAATGCACTGCGACTGGCGCAGTGCATTGTGGACCGTTCGCATCACACGAATTTGATGCGAACGGCCCACATAGTTCTGGGCTCGACGAGCGGTCGAACGCCCGATGTTCGATTTGAACATGGGTTTGAATCGAACACCGGGCCCATCCCTAGTGGTAACACAGACACACACTGCCACGTTCTAGGAACGAGCTGTAGGGGTCCTGTTATAGTTGGCTTAGAGCCATCATTTAGGCATTTAGCGGAGTGCTTTGTATTTGGGAGGGCGGTTTTGCCGGTTGTGGGGATTGCACTTTCTATACCTCGATAGTTTACATGAGAGGTATCTCTTCCCTACACGGTGTGTTTAGTTTTAGAGGAATATGTGGGTGAAGAGTTTGATCACTTAGGGACCCCCTCGTCACACAGGGAGCTCCTATTTGATATATGGGGGGATTTGGAGTATTGTCCCAATTAAAAATTGTACATCGCTTTTCTAAGCAATAAATCTTTTTGTAGTTTAACTCTCTAGGTTGTGTTAGTAGTCTTTGTGTTTTTTATTTTTAGGTTTTTGGTTCAGCATGCCACAGAGTCATCACATGCCATACAGTGTCATTACATGTTGAACAGAGTCATCACATGCTGTACAAGGCCATCACATGCCGTACAGTGTCATTACATGTTGTACAGAGTCATCACATGCCGTACAGTGTCATTTCATTTTCTACAGAGTCATCACATGCTGTACAGAGCCATCACATGCCGTAAAGTGTCAATACATGTTGTACAGAGTCATCACATGCCATACAGAGCCATCACATGCCGTACAGAGCCATCACATGCTGTACAGTGTGTGTCTACAGGCCGATACCTACCTACATAGGGGGGCACAACCGTGTACAGAGGCCAATACCTACCTACACAGGAGGGCACAGCCATGTACAGAGGCCGTTACCTACCTACACAGGGGGGCACACCCATGTTCGCAGGCCTATACCTACCTACACAGGAGGGCACACCCATATACGCAGGCCTATACCTACCTACACAGGAGGGTACAGCCATGTATGCATGCCTATACCTACCTACACAAGGGGGCACAGCCATGTACACAGGCCTATACCTACCTACACAGGTGGGCACAGCCATGTACACAGGCCTATATCTACCTATGCAGGTGGGCACAGCCATGTACACAGGCCTATAACTACCTACAGAGGGGGGCACAGCCATGTATGCAGGCCTATACCTACCTACAGAGAGGGGGCACAGCCATGTACACAGGCCTATTCCTACCTACACGGGGGGCACAGCCGTGAACACAGACTATAACTACCTACAGAGGGGGTACTGCCATGTACAAAGGAGAGCCAGGTACAGAAAAGAGCCATGTACAGTGGAGTGCCATGTACAGAGGAGAGCCATGTACAGGGGAGAGCCATGTACAGAGGAGAGCCATGTACAGAGGAGAGCCGTGTACAGGAGAGACATGTACAGAAGAGAGCCATGTACAGAAGAGAGCCATGTACAGGGGAGAGCCATGTACAGAAGAGAGCCATGTACAGAGGAGAGCCATGTACAGGGGGGAGCCATGTACAGGGGGGAGCCATGTACAGAAGAGAGCCATGTGCAAAGGAGAGCCATGTACAGGGGAGAGCCATGTACAGGGGAGAACCAGGTGCAGAGGAGAGCCAGGTGAAGAGAAATGCCAGGTGCAGGGGAGAGCCATGTACAGGAGAGAGCCAGGTACAGAGGAGAGCGAGGTGCAGAGGAGTCGTGTGCAGACTATAGCCAGGTGCAGAGGAGAGGTGCGCCATGTACAGAGGAGGGCACAGCCATATACAGAGGAGAGCCATGTACAGAGGAGAGGAGAGCAATGTACAGAGGAGAGGAGAGCCAGGTACAGAGGAGGACACAGCCGTGCACACAGGTGAGCACAGCTATTTATGCAGTGCCCTCCTCTGTACATGGCTGTGCCCTCCTCTACATGGCTCTCCTCTGTACATGGCTTTCCTCTGTACCTGGCTCTCCTCTCTGTCTGTCTCTCCTCTGTACATGGCTCTCCTCTGCTCATGGCTCTCCTCTGTACCTGGCTGTGCCCCCCTGTGTAGGTAGGTATAGGCATGCGTACATGGCTGTGCCCTCCTGTGTAGGTAGGTATCAGCCTGTATACATACACAGAGAAGGTGACTCACCTCCTCGTAGAACAGGCCCTCAGCTCAGGCCTCCTCTCAGTAGCGGGGCCAACATGGTAACAGATGATTAGCAGCGCCATGTCCTCTCTCTATGTCGCCCCATTTCCCTCTGCCAAGTGGGTCTCACTCCACCTCCATCTCCTCACTGGTAGCCAACTGTAGGTGTCCTGTTGACATACGCATGTGCACGAGCGCAACACACACATGCACAGCGGCAGTTAGGTGGCCAGTGCTGGAACTCTCTGTGTTACAGCAGCCAGCACATAAAGGAGATGCAAGCAGAGTGGCAGCGGAAGCTGGGCACTGGAACCCTTTCTGTGTACCAGCACCCCACACAGGAAGGAGTACACTGTCGGCGGCTTTTTGAAGAGCTGTAACTGCACTGGAAAGAGAGGAGAGCTTTCGCTTGGGGAGATATTGTAGGGGAGAGCTCTGTACTGGGGGGAGGGTCTGTAAACTGGCGTAGCATCCCCTGAACTTTGTACAATAGCACACGTCTGAACCCTGCACCCTGTGCATAGGGAATTCCTGAACTCTGCACTCTACATAGCGCACTTCTGAACTCTGCACCCTGCAAGCAGCTCACCCCTGAACTCTGTACATGATTTCCACACCCTGTGCCTAGCTCACTCCTGACCTGTGCACTCTGTGTGTAGTGCATACCTGAAATTTGCATTCTGTGCATAGCGCACTCCTGGACTCTGCACTCTACATGGAGCACTTCTGAACACCTGCATCTTGCACCTAGCTCACATCTGAGCTCTCTACATAGCACACACATGATCTCTGCACCCTGTGCATAGCTCACTCCTCAACTGTGCACCCTGTATGTAGTGCACACCTGAACTCTGCACTCTGTGCATAGCGCCCTCTTGAACTCTACACCCTGCACGTAGCTCACGTCTGAACTCTGTACACAGCACACGCATGATCTCTGCTCACTCCTGAACTGTGTACCCTGTTTGTAGTGCACAACTGAACTCTGCACTCTACATTACGGTTACCAGATGTCCCCGTTTTCCGGGGACAGTCCCCGTTTTCCGCCTACGATCCCCGGACCCCGTTTGTCCCCGCTTTTGTCCCCGATTTTGCCGGTTGTTATTTGGGCAGCCTGGCTGCAGCAGTTTCCTGATGGACGGGGCGTTTCCTGATGGACGGGGGCGTTTCCCGGTGCACGGGGGCGTTGCCCCCAGAGATAGCACATGCAGAGCTGTGTAGACTGTAGAGTAGGAGCTGGAATGGCTCCAGCCTGCCTATGCTGTGCTAGTGTAGTCCTCCTCCTCAGCTAAAAAATCCATTACATGACATGACTCTTCCAGCATCCCACCCCTCTCCTCTGCTCCCTCCTCCAATCCTCTCCTGGCAGCATAGGGGAGAGGACAGAGTACAGCGTTCCACCCCTTCCCTCCGGTCCTGCAAGCAAGGCACTATGGGAATTGTAGTCAAAAAGGAGTACAGAGTGAATGGCCACAAGCAGGTGAGTTTTTATGCTAGCAGCTAAAATAATAAAATGTTTCTCCTTCACTGGTGGGCACTGACAGGCAGCACTAATGGGCACTCATGTGGCACTATATATATATATATATATATATATATATATATATATATATATATACAATTGATTATATAAAAAAAAAATCAAATATATGTGATAGTCAATTGTGCAAAAACCATACTCCGTGGCTGTGCGCCACCCCCCCCTCTTCTCCTGTCACTCGCTCTCTCACATAGATATTCATGTGCCCGGCCCCTTGTCTGGAGCCGGGCATATGAATTACTGCGGCTGGGTTTCTTTGGAAATGCCTGATTAGAGCCATAGGCTCAACTGGGCTTCCAAAAGGGTAAACAGCGGGCGCACTGCTGTGCGTTCACCGATTACTCATTGGTGTGTTAGAGAACAGAATACATCGCTTCCCTAACACTGACCCGCCTCACAGCCAATCAGGTTGCGCAGGTCTGGTTACCTGTCACCTGATTGGCTAAAACAACAGGCGCCACTATTGGACGCCTGACGGGAGGAGAGGACGGGAGAAGAAGTGCAGGAGATGCATGAAGGACCCGCTCGTTGCCATCACCCGCTGCCCCACAATCAGGGTAAGTGCCAGGCAGAAGGCGAGCGGGCAGTGGGCACACTGTCAGATTTTGGCACACTGGCAGCATTGAGCACATTGGCAGCATTTGAAGGGCACAGTGGCAGCATTTGGCACAATGGCAGCATTTGATGGGCACACTGGCAGTGTTTGATGGAACAGTGGCTGCGTTTGATGGGCACAGTCGCAGCATTTGATGGGCACAGTCGCAGCATTTGATGGGCACAGTTGCAGCGTTTGATGGCAAAGTGGCAGCTTTTGATGGCACAGTGGCTGTGTTTGATGGGCACAGTCGCAGCATTTAAAAGGGGCACAGTCGCAGCATTTGATGGGCACAGTCGCAGCGTTTAATGGGCACAGTGGCAGCTTTTGATGGCACAGTGGCTGTGTTTGATGGGCACAGTCGCAGCATTTAAAAGGGGCACAGTCGCAGCATTTGATGGGCACAGTCGCAGCGTTTAATGGGCACAGTCGCAGCATTTGACGGGCACAGTTGCAGCGCTTGATGGCACAGTGGCAGATTTTGATGGCACAGTGGCAGCGTTTGATGGCACAGTGGTTGCGTTTGATGGGCACAGTCGCAGCATTTGATGGGCACAGTGGCAGCTTTTGATGGCACAGTGGCTGTGTTTGATGGCACAGTGGCAGCGTTTGATGGCACAGTGGCAGCGTTTGATGGCACAGTGGCTGCAATTGATGGCACAGTGGCTGCAATTGATGGCACAGTGGCTGTGTTTGATGGCACAGTGGCAGCGTTTGATGGCACAGTGGCTGCAATTGATGGAACAGTAGCTGTGTTTGTTGTTTTTTTTTTTTTTTTGTAAAACTCCTCCAGTATTTTATATTGCTTTTGCTCCTTTAACATTTGTAGTCTTATAATAGTTAGCTATTAATATTTGATTATTTATGTATCTATATTTATCTAAGGTATCCTACGTGTTGTTACAATGCAATATTTTATTGTTCTGAATTGTTAATTTATTGTTAATTTATTGTTCATTGTTATTGTTGAACCAAAATTCTTTGGTAAGTACAAAATACAAAATATGCATTGAAAAGTTTTATCTCCATCTTATCTTCTTAACATTTGGTAGTCGTAGCCCAAAAAATTCTAGGAATTATCTTTTTTTTATCTCATGGACGAAATGTGAGAAATAACGTGTATATATATCATATAATCCTTCCATAAAAATATACCACATCCACTGCATATATAATTTGAGGAATATATGCTTATAAAATCGTTTACCATTTGCCAAAAACAAAAAAATGTTCCCGGATTTCATTTTGAAAATCTGGTTACCTTACTCTACAGAGCGCACTTTTGAACAACGAAACTTTGTACATAGCACACGGATGAACTCTGCACTCTGTGCCTAGCTTACTCCTGAACTCTGCACTCTGTGCTGTGCACTCCTGAACAGTACACTCTGTATGTAGCATTCTCCTGAACCCTGCACACTGTACGTAGTGAACTTCTGGGTCCTGCACTCTGTACAAAGCAAAAGTTAACCCCCCTCACCCTGCCACACACACTTTTTGTTGCCATCTCCCTGGTAGGGGCCCCAGTGTATCACTTTGCCCAGGGGCCTATGCATCCTTTTAAGACCACCCTGGCTCTGTGTGTAGATGGGGAAGATCTCCCACTGATGACTCGGCTTATAAGAGAAGTGTGGAAGCACGTGTGTGTGTGTGTGTGTGTGTGTGTGTATATACACACACACACTCACACACACACACGTGTGTTTGAGCTTTGAGGTGCACACTCTAATGCAATATGCTGCACACATCTATGCCTGTTGAATAATGCCTCCCGTCAGATTATGCATCCAATAAACTGTGCATGCCCAGCGATGGCTCTGTATGGCATGTGATGGCTCTGTACAACATGTGATGAAACTGTACGGCATGTGATGGCTCTGTACAACATGTGATGAAACTGTACGACATGTGATGGCTCTGTTTGGCATGTGATGGCTCTGTATGGCATGTGATGACTCTGTACGGCATGTGATGGCACTGTATGGCATGTGATGGCGCTGTATGGCATGTGATGACTCTGTACGGCATGTGCTGGCACTGTATGGCATGTGATGGCACTGTATTGCATGTGATGGCCCTGTACGGCATGTGATGACTCTGTACAGCATGTGATGACTCTGTACGGCATGTGATGGCACTGTACGGCATGTGATGGTGCTGTACTGCATGTGATGGCTCTGTTTGGCATGTGATGGCTCTGTATGGCATGTGATGACTCTGTACGGCATGTGATGGCACTGTATGGCATGTGATGGCGCTGTATGGCATGTGATGACTCTGTACGGCATGTGCTGGCACTGTATGGCATGTGATGGCACTGTACTGCATGTGATGGCTCTGTATGGCATGTGATGACTCTGTACGGCATGTGATGGCACTGTATGGCATGTGATGGCGCTGTATGGCATGTGATGACTCTGTACGGCATGTGCTGGCACTGTATGGCATGTGATGGCACTGTACTGCATGTGATGGCCCTGTACGGCATGTGATGACTCTGTACAGCATGTGATGACTCTGTACAGCATGTGATGGCACTGTACGGCATGTGATGGCGCTGTACTGCATGTGATGGCTCTGTTTGGCATGTGATGGCTCTGTATGGCATGTGATGACTCTGTACGGCATGTGATGGCACTGTATGGCATGTGATGGCGCTGTATGGCATGTGATGACTCTGTACGGCATGTGCTGGCACTGTATGGCATGTGATGGCACTGTACTGCATGTGATGGCACTGTACTGCATGTGATGGCCCTGTACGGCATGTGATGACTCTGTACAGCATGTGATGACTCTGTACGGCATGTGATGGCACTGTACGGCATGTGATGGCGCTGTACTGCATGTGATGGCTCTGTACGGCATGTGATGGCGCTGTACGGCATGTGATGGCGCTGTACGGCATGTGATGGCTCTGTACGGCATGTGATGGCTCTGTACGGTATGTGATGGCTCTGTACAACATGTAATAACACTGTAGGGCATGTGATGGCACTGTATGGCATGTGATGACTCTGAACGACATGTGATGGCGCTGTACGGCATGTGATGGCTCTGTACGGCATGTGATGGCACTGTACGGCACTGGCGAGGAGTATGTCCGCTCACAGTGTGCACATTGCATATTCTGCCCTCTCCCCCTGTAAACTCCTTTCTGTGTGAGGTGAATTGTTGCTGCAGTTTATTGTTCTCCAAGATTTAACTTCTGATTAAAGTGCAGTATTATAAAGTGAACAATAATATTAGGCTATAATGTGAGCCCAACAGTTCCCCCTCCCCTTGAGGGCTTCGTTCCACAGGCATGCACAGAGCTTGGCAGGATATGATTTTCAGATTCTGCATCCGCGCTTTGCAGTATGTCGAATAATGTCTTCTGTTGGATAATGCATCTGACGATCTGCGCATGTGCAGTACCTAACCTCACTTCAGCTGGTCTCCCAAACAGCTGGAGTGATGGCATCACTGCACGTGTGCACTTCGTCAGAGGCATTATCCAACAGAAGGCATTATTTAATAGAACACTGCCATACATCAAACAGCACAGTGGGAGCGGGTCACCGGCGGCGCGCACTCCTGACCGATACATATGTAGCACTTACCCCTGAAGGAGCGGCTGAATTTTAGATTTGGGCCTGCACTCTGCTAATGAACCCCCCCTGAATTGACTCCCCTTGACACAGCTGTGGTGCAATACTATACAGTACAATATCATGTAATGCAATATACCTGTGTTGTATCCTCAGGATTCACTGGCTCCACCTGGTGGGGAAAAACAGTACGCCACACAACTGGATACTTAACCAGAAATATATTTTACTTTCAAAAGAGCTTTATTAGTGAATAAAGAGTAACAATAAGACAAAGTATCACCCGCGCAGGGGTGTAGTAAGGTATAAATCAGAAAGATGACATATGTCAAAGTTTTTACTATGCGAACAAAGCATAGGTCATCAACCTTATGTGAGACAGGTATAAAGGATAACTTTCGATAGTTTGTTGATGTTTCAAATTAAACGTATAACAAAACATAACATATAACAAAACAAAACTAATGTGTCATACACTGTGCAATATGACGTTTTCAAAGTACTGAAAATCCATGTTGTGTTAAATATCGTTCAAAAGGAGAGTCAATGAACAGAACATAACAAGGCTAGATATGAGAACTGTTCCTCTGACCCTCGGTCACCCCATCTGGGTGCAAGCTGTGACCGGGGGGGGGGGGGGGGAGAAACAGGTCTCTAGTCTCTGGTGTTCAAGCCCCAGATGTAAGTAAGTGAGTAGAATACCAATTGAGGTCTAGGTGTCTATTATCCCCTGTCTGTGCTATTCTTACCGAAAAGAGACAAGAGATGTAGATGTAGGAAACCGATGTTGTCGATCCTCCGGAGAATTCCAGGCCCCCCACACCAACTATTTTATACTCACTATGGAACAGTGAATGCGCCAGGTACAAGTGGTCAGAGCAACAGAAGCGATCATATAATATACTGCTTTATTATTTCTGAGCTTTGTCAATTACTTTTTCATACCAGATGGACCATAGATACCACTCTGCTTGTTTGGAGCCAAGACAGCCTTTGCTTGACACAAATAAACATTCATAGCTGCTATGTAGCTGGGTAGTAGATATGACTTCTGAACAAGACGGACTCAATTTAGAATGCCAGTTGCGTGTAATAGTTAATTTAGCTGCTAGTAATATATGTATGATTGTGCCTCTGATTGGATAGGGGAATTGTTCAATTCCTATATTTAATATAGCGAGTTCCGGAGAGGGATTAATCTGAATATGAGTCACCTGTTGAATTAGGTTGAAAACATCGGACCAATATTGAGTGAGAAATCTACATGACCACAGGGTGTGTAGGAGTGAGCCGTGGGATCCACACTCTCTCCAACATAAAGGTGAATTGGAGGGATCTATTATGTGTAGGATATGTGGGGTTCGGTACCATCTGAAGGCAATCTTATAAGATAATTCCCATAAATTGGTTGATTTAGTTGCTTTGTATGGTGCGTTTAAGGCCTCTGTCCATTGCTCATCTGAGAATTGTGTGCCTAATTCTGTCTCCCATTTGATCTGAGGTTGGGCTTTGGTGAAGGATGTTTTATTTTTTAACGTTTGGTAGAAAAGTGATATACCTTTAACGTGTGGTTGGTCCTTGAACCAGAAATTTGACAGGTGGATAGGAATCTTTTGGAAGATCGTATGTGAATGAATTAGACAATGTGTGATTCTAAGGTATTGGTAGTACTCCTTATTTGGGAAATTGAACTCCTGTTGAAGTGATGGGAAGGATTTCAATGCTCCATCTGCATAAAGGTCTGAAACCAGTGTGATGCCTCGCCTTGTCCAGGTTGAAACATTGATAACATGTGTTAGAAGGGGGATCACGGTAATTGGGATGGGAATTGGTGTTAAGGAGCCCCTGTGTGGTGTCTTAAAGATCAAATGGTGGAAGGCCGACCTAGATGCTAATATAGTAGGGGATAGGTGTGTATCTTTTTGGCGTTTGTGAAGTGAGCTGAGAATCCAGCTGTGTAGGTTTTCGCCTGGGACTTGTGAGTTTTCTAGATTTCTCCACAGGCTCTGTGGGTGAGGTTTGAACCATGCTTTTAATTGTGCTAACAGTGCGGCTATGTAATAATCCCTGAGATCGGGGAGTCCCATACCACCAGCCGTTTTATGTTTGATGAGTGTAGCGTGGGAGCATCTTGCTTTCTTTCCCTGCCATATAAAGTTGTTTAACACCATTTGTAGTTTATGGAAGTATGAAGTAGGTATTGGGATGGGTAGGGTGCGGAAGAGATATAACAGCTGTGGAAGCTTAAGCATCTTGAAAGACGCCAATCTGCCCATCCATGATAGTGTTACTTTAGCAAGCTGTGTTAATTCAGGTTGCAGGGATTGGAGGTAGGGAATGAAGTTTTCTTGAAACAAGGATTTAGGATTAGCCGTAAGTTGTATACCGAGGTATTTTATAGTTTTTTCTGCCCAGAGAAATGGGAAACGGTCAGCTAGGAACGCCTGAGTTGATATAGGTATATTAAGTCCTAGGATGTGGGATTTGGATTCGTTAATTTTATAATAGGAGATAGAGCTAAACTCTTGTAGAACAGAACACACAGCATCTAGAGAAGTTTGTGGGTCTGATAGCATAAGAATTACGTCATCCGCAAAAAGGTTAAGTTTGTGTTCGTCAGTGCCAATTTTTATTCCTACTATATTGGGTTGGGAACGGATCTTGTGGGCTAAAGGTTCCATAAGGAGGTTGAATATCAACGGGGAAAGGGGGCAGCCTTGGCGAGTTCCGTTTGTTATAGGGAAAGTGGAGGAGAGCATTGCTGAGCAATAAACTTAGGCTGAGGGTTTGGAGTACAGAGCCATTATAGCAGAGAGGATATGACCTTGGAAACCAAATTTTTGAAGGGTCTGCTGGAGATATGACCAGTGAATTCTATCAAATGCCTTCTCTGCATCTAGTGCTAGAAGCAGAGAAGGCACTTTCTGATTGTTGGTGTGGTGAATGATGTTTATTATACGCCTAGTAGCGTCTACTGTTTGTCTCCCTTTGGTGAACCCTGATTGGTCCGGGTGAATTAGTGTGGGGAGTATATCAATAATTCTATTCGCTATCACTTTGGCATAGAGTTTCAAATCATGGTTCAGTAGAGATATGGGGCGGAAATTTTGAGGTGAAGAGGCTTCCTTACCTGGCTTAGGCAATGTAATAATCAAGGCTTTTAACATATCATCCGGGAATGAGGAAGAGATTGCAGCCGCATTGAATACCGAGGTTAGAGGGTCCGTTAAAATAGGCGTGAATTGTTTGTAATATTCGGTAACAAAGCCACCAGGCCCTGGAGCTTTGTTGTTAGGAAGGAGTTTGATAGCTCTTGCTATTTCCTGATTGGTGAATGGGGAGTTTAAAGTTTCAAGTTGAGGAGAGGACAGAGTGGGAAGGTTGATAGATTGTAGGAAGGTCTTTATATCAGAGGGCGTGGGATGCTTAGTGCCCGGGTCATTTTCCAAATTATACAAAGAGCTGTAATATGCACTGAATGCATTAGCTATCTCTTGGGGGTTAATCAATTTTTCTTTGGTGAACGGATGGTACAGGAAGGGGATGGATGCTTTAGAACGTGCCCCTTTAACTTGTTTGGCTAGGAGTTTTCCCGCTTTATTGCCAGTGGCATAAAGGGTAGATTTGAATCGTTTGTGGTTGAATTCGAATTGTTCCAATAGTATGGAGCGAAGTTCCAGGCGGAGCTGGCCCAATTTGGTCTTTAAGTGGTTGGATGCTTTATGTTTGTTTAAAGCGTCCAGATCATTAATTTCTTTAATAAGGGTATCAATGCGTTGCAATCTCTTTCTCTTAGCCCTAGAGCTCTGTTGGATGAAAATGCCCCGCATAAAGGCTTTATGGGCTGCCCATAATGTGGCTGGATTAGAGACTGAGTCCTTATTAGTGGTGAAGAACTGTTCCAGGTGGTCTTTTATGATGGTACGGTATGGATCTTTCTGGAGAATGTGTGTGTTCATCCGCCAAAGGAAGGTCGGTGAGTGGTGGGGTGAGTCTGTGAAGGTAATACTCACTGGAGAGTGGTCTGACCACGTTATCGTGTGAATGTGTGAGGCTGAGATTTTTTGAAGTGTCCATTGGTCGGTTAAGAATAAGTCTATTCTGGAATATGAGTTGTGACACGGTGAGAAGAAAGTAAAGTCGCGTTCTGACGCGTGTTGGCATCTCCATATATCTTGTAGCTGAAATTCTTGCAGGAGAGGACCCAAGGAGCTGTTACGTCGTCTAGACGGGATGGAGGAGTCCAAACTGGAATCCGGGGTTAAGTTGAAATCTCCACACCAGAGAAGAGCGCCTTGTTGGACACTATCGATTTTTCTTTTGAGCTTCCTCAAGAAACTGATTTGGTGAACGTTTGGCGCGTATACGTTTACTATAGTAAACAAGGAGTTGTTCAGGGAGCACACTAGGATAATATAACGACCGTTATCGTCTAGTACCTTGTTATGCAGTTCGAAGGTTAAAGAAGAATTTACTGCTGTTAGTACTCCTCTTTTCTTAGAATTCGTGCTTGCTGTGAAGATATGTGGGAATTGGTTATTGGAGCATTTCGGAGGAGATGAAGCTGTGAAGTGCGTCTCCTGTACGCAAAGAATGTCGCATTGGTAGTCTTTAGCTAGTTTCCAGAGGGAAGACCTTTTTACCGGATGGTTGAGGCCTTTTGCGTTTATGGATAGAAATTTGATAGCCATTTAGAGTCTCTGCTGTTGGTAAGTAGAGGGTCAGTAGAAGCCTCTGTGAGTATCGTTACTAAAAGGTATAACCTTTGCGTTGCTTGTATGCTGGATTAGTCTAGAAATTATAGGCAGCAGTGATGACACAAAACCAAAAACAAACAAATAATTAAAAGAAAAAATAATGTCAAACCAACGCTAGGATAAGCGAGGCGTAACTTGTTTGCCAAGTGGCCGAGCAGATGGCCTTGTAGGAAAGTGCTATGCACTTACTTGGCTGTTTTGTGGGGAAAAAGTTCAAGTGGCTTAGTCAGCGTCATGTGAGGTACCGGGACATAAGTGACAGCTTAGTAGGACCCCGTTCAGCGGTTGGAGGAGTAGTGAGGGCGCTGAGTGGGTTGAATGTCCGAATTTTGGACATATTGCCTACGATTCTCAGGTGATGGATTTGTGTTTTCGGGGATTATTCCCCAGGAGCGGAGATATTGCAAGCCTTCCGTTAAGTTCGAGGCTGTGACCTTAGCCCCTTTGTAGGTGATCAAAAGCTTAGCAGGATTTATCCATTTGTATGGCAAATTATGGTTCCTCAGTGCTTTGGTAACCGTATTCAGATCCCTACGCAGCTGTAGAGTATACTGCGATAGATCAGCGAATATTTGTAGATGTGAATACGGATCAGGTAGAGTCTTCTCGCTCCTGGCGGTCTGCATAATTTGCTCCTTGACATGGTAGAAGTGTATGCGTAAGATCACATCGCGTGGGATCGTGTCAGGCAGGGATGGCGGTTTCGGCAAACGGTGGATACGATCTATTATCATTTCCATGTTTTTTAGATTGGGCAGTCGTGTTTTGAATAGCCCTTTAGCATAGTTTGATAGCTCATGAGGTTGCACTGTTTCCGCTATTCCTCTAAGTTTGATATTATTGCGACGTGATCTGTCTTCCAAATCCGCCAATTTGCGCTTGATCCATGCGTGATCTTCTAAATTATCTTCATGTCCGTCAACGAGATCGTTTACAGTCGCTGCGAATCCCCCCATTTGATGCTCGATGTGCGATACTCTGCCAGTGACTGAGGATATATCTGCATGCAGGCGGTGCATTATTGACAGCATATCAGTTTGCATAGAATTTCTGAGGGTGGACAGCATGTCCTTAAGGGTTGTATCCAGGATAGGTTGGTTATTGGTAGGAAAACTGGCAAATGGGTCAGGTGCACTGCAAGGGTTAATAGATTGTAAAATGTTCAGGCTCACCTCAGATGCTGCTATGCCCTCTGTGTCCAGTCTCATTCTAGCTTTAGCAGGACTGCCTGTCTGTGGAGTGCCTGGATATGAGGAATTCAGGGTCTGGTCACCGCTGGAGAGCTCCATAAAACCCTCCTCGCTGTCCCCAGCATTGTGGCTCTGTGAGGCTGATGGCTGTGAGGGGAGACATGCAGGCGCTGCAGCCGCGGCACCATCTTGGATTTTTCCGGCGGCCGGCTGATTCAAATAGGCCGTTATTTTCTGGGGATGTCTGTCCCCTTTTCTTTTGGCTGACATTCTGCCACACTGCAGGGGGGTAAGAAGAAGCCCTGGGTGCCGTTTTTTTTGAAAAACGAGGTCCCGATGCGCTGGTATGAGTCGCTGAATCCCGGGTTCTCACAGCGCTCAGTGAAGAACGTCCATGCTGCACGAAAGTCGGCCACGCCCCCCCAGAAATATATTTTAATTGTAGAATATTCAAAAGGGTGGTTACAGTAATTGTGCTGCTTATGAAAAGTTAAGTTGAGGTGAAAGTGCTCCTGGTGTAACTTCTTTAAACTAATTTACAATGCTTGTGTCGCCAGAGTAGATAGGCCTCAAGCCTGTTCAGTGTCAGTTGCTCGGCTCCTCCGTGGAACTACAAATCCCAGTGAGGCCTGTATGTGAGTCTAACTGCATGTGAAAGTTAACATGCTGTGGGTCTGTGACCCGTTCACCAACTGGATCAAAACTCTGTGTAGTGGATTTGGTCCGGTGACTGCAGCTTGCTTCTCTGTCAGCTGGGCCAGTCACTCCATTCCGCTCTGCTGGATGGACCTGGTCCTCCGGTGCTCGGATGAGTGTCTCTGGATCTTCAATCCGGTCCCTGTCTTTAGGCACCGTCAGGTCACTTGTGCAAACAAGCGGGGTTGTGCTCTGCAATATCTGTGAGCCGCTGTCTCCGTCAAGCCTCCGCACAGATCCTCACAGGGAGGCCACAAGATCCCCAGAGACCTAAGATGGCCGCTCGGGGTCCTTTTATCTCTTACCCAGCATGCACTGTCAGAGAGGGTGTCCATGGATAGGTCACCCGGCATCCTGGGTAAAAAAAGGTCATCCTTCAGATCAAAACAACAGTCATTTCCTGTATAAGTCTTCTGGCTTGTTCAGAGATAATAATATACAAGTGCATTACCAGTATTTGGTCACTAGATGGCTCCAAATACTGAACCATAGCAATGTCCATAGACTTTGTATTAAAACATGTAAACACACATTAATAGGTAAAGATATGTCAGCGCTACACACACACATATATATATATATATATATATATATATATATATATATATATATATATATGTATGTGTGATCTTGCGCAGCGTGGCTGCCCTGTAGCAGTAAAACTGCTATGGGGTGGTCGGCAAGTGGTTAAAAGACGGCTACACCAAACACCTGTCTATTCCATACCATCCTAGGCAGATGTACACACAAGAATATGTATGAAGATCTCTGCACCTGTCGGCCTTTAACCGCTTGCTGCCCGCTGGCCGTCATGTGACGGCCAGGCGGCGCGGCTCTTGTTCTGGGCGGGCCTCATATGATGTCCGTCTATTTAAACAGGGCATGCATGCAATCGTGTGCACGCAGCCCTGTACTGTCGGTGACACCGCTCGTCACCGAGGGGGATGAACAGCCATTGGGCATGGCTGTTTACCACGTGATTGGCTGTGATCCTTTCACAGCTGATCACTAAATATAAATACAGAGCGGTAACGAGACATTACCGGATTCTCCTCCTTTATAGCAGAGAGGATATGACCTTGGAAACCAAATTTTTGAAGGGTCTGCTGGAGATATGACCAGTGAATTCTATCAAATGCCTTCTCTGCATCTAGTGCTAGAAGCAGAGAAGGCACTTTCTGATTGTTGGTGTGGTGAATGATGTTTATTATACGCCTAGTAGCGTCTACTGTTTGTCTCCCTTTGGTGAACCCTGATTGGTCCGGGTGAATTAGTGTGGGGAGTATATCAATAATTCTATTCGCTATCACTTTGGCATAGAGTTTCAAATCATGGTTCAGTAGAGATATGGGGCGGAAATTTTGAGGTGAAGAGGCTTCCTTACCTGGCTTAGGCAATGTAATAATCAAGGCTTTTAACATATCATCCGGGAATGAGGAAGAGATTGCAGCCGCATTGAATACCGAGGTTAGAGGGTCCGTTAAAATAGGCGTGAATTGTTTGTAATATTCGGTAACAAAGCCACCAGGCCCTGGAGCTTTGTTGTTAGGAAGGAGTTTGATAGCTCTTGCTATTTCCTGATTGGTGAATGGGGAGTTTAAAGTTTCAAGTTGAGGAGAGGACAGAGTGGGAAGGTTGATAGATTGTAGGAAGGTCTTTATATCAGAGGGCGTGGGATGCTTAGTGCCCGGGTCATTTTCCAAATTATACAAAGAGCTGTAATATGCACTGAATGCATTAGCTATCTCTTGGGGGTTAATCAATTTTTCTTTGGTGAACGGATGGTACAGGAAGGGGATGGATGCTTTAGAACGTGCCCCTTTAACTTGTTTGGCTAGGAGTTTTCCCGCTTTATTGCCAGTGGCATAAAGGGTAGATTTGAATCGTTTGTGGTTGAATTCGAATTGTTCCAATAGTATGGAGCGAAGTTCCAGGCGGAGCTGGCCCAATTTGGTCTTTAAGTGGTTGGATGCTTTATGTTTGTTTAAAGCGTCCAGATCATTAATTTCTTTAATAAGGGTATCAATGCGTTGCAATCTCTTTCTCTTAGCCCTAGAGCTCTGTTGGATGAAAATGCCCCGCATAAAGGCTTTATGGGCTGCCCATAATGTGGCTGGATTAGAGACTGAGTCCTTATTAGTGGTGAAGAACTGTTCCAGGTGGTCTTTTATGATGGTACGGTATGGATCTTTCTGGAGAATGTGTGTGTTCATCCGCCAAAGGAAGGTCGGTGAGTGGTGGGGTGAGTCTGCGAAGGTAATACTCACTGGAGAGTGGTCTGACCACGTTATCGTGTGAATGTGTGAGGCTGAGATTTTTTGAAGTGTCCATTGGTCGGTTAAGAATAAGTCTATTCTGGAATATGAGTTGTGACACGGTGAGAAGAAAGTAAAGTCGCGTTCTGACGCGTGTTGGCATCTCCATATATCTTGTAGCTGAAATTCTTGCAGGAGAGGACCCAAGGAGCTGTTACGTCGTCTAGACGGGATGGAGGAGTCCAAACTGGAATCCGGGGTTAAGTTGAAATCTCCACACCAGAGAAGAGCGCCTTGTTGGACACTATCGATTTTTCTTTTGAGCTTCCTCAAGAAACTGATTTGGTGAACGTTTGGCGCGTATACGTTTACTATAGTAAACAAGGAGTTGTTCAGGGAGCACACTAGGATAATATAACGACCGTTATCGTCTAGTACCTTGTTATGCAGTTCGAAGGTTAAAGAAGAATTTACTGCTGTTAGTACTCCTCTTTTCTTAGAATTCGTGCTTGCTGTGAAGATATGTGGGAATTGGTTATTGGAGCATTTCGGAGGAGATGAAGCTGTGAAGTGCGTCTCCTGTACGCAAAGAATGTCGCATTGGTAGTCTTTAGCTAGTTTCCAGAGGGAAGACCTTTTTACCGGATGGTTGAGGCCTTTTGCGTTTATGGATAGAAATTTGATAGCCATTTAGAGTCTCTGCTGTTGGTAAGTAGAGGGTCAGTAGAAGCCTCTGTGAGTATCGTTACTAAAAGGTATAACCTTTGCGTTGCTTGTATGCTGGATTAGTCTAGAAATTATAGGCAGCAGTGATGACACAAAACCAAAAACAAACAAATAATTAAAAGAAAAAATAATGTCAAACCAACGCTAGGATAAGCGAGGCGTAACTTGTTTGCCAAGTGGCCGAGCAGATGGCCTTGTAGGAAAGTGCTATGCACTTACTTGGCTGTTTTGTGGGGAAAAAGTTCAAGTGGCTTAGTCAGCGTCATGTGAGGTACCGGGACATAAGTGACAGCTTAGTAGGACCCCGTTCAGCGGTTGGAGGAGTAGTGAGGGCGCTGAGTGGGTTGAATGTCCGAATTTTGGACATATTGCCTACAATTCTCAGGTGATGGATTTGTGTTTTCGGGGATTATTCCCCAGGAGCGGAGATATTGCAAGCCTTCCGTTAAGTTGGAGGCTGTGACCTTAGCCCCTTTGTAGGTGATCAAAAGCTTAGCAGGATTTATCCATTTGTATGGCAAATTATGGTTCCTCAGTGCTTTGGTAACCGTATTCAGATCCCTACGCAGCTGTAGAGTATACTGCGATAGATCAGCGAATATTTGTAGATGTGAATACGGATCAGGTAGAGTCTTCTCGCTCCTGGCGGTCTGCATAATTTGCTCCTTGACATGGTAGAAGTGTATGCGTAAGATCACATCGCGTGGGATCGTGTCAGGCAGGGATGGCGGTTTCGGCAAACGGTGGATACGATCTATTATCATTTCCATGTTTTTTAGATTGGGCAGTCGTGTTTTGAATAGCCCTTTAGCATAGTTTGATAGCTCATGAGGTTGCACTGTTTCCGCTATTCCTCTAAGTTTGATATTATTGCGACGTGATCTGTCTTCCAAATCTGCCAATTTGCGCTTGATCCATGCGTGATCTTCTAAATTATCTTCATGTCCGTCAACGAGATCGTTTACAGTCGCTGCGAATCCCCCCATTTGATGCTCGATGTGCGATACTCTGCCAGTGACTGAGGATATATCTGCATGCAGGCGGTGCATTATTGACAGCATATCAGTTTGCATAGAATTTCTGAGGGTAGACAGCATGTCCTTAAGGGTTGTATCCAGGATAGGTTGGTTATTGGTAGGAAAACTGGCAAATGGGTCAGGTGCACTGCAAGGGTTAATAGATTGTAAAATGTTCAGGCTCACCTCAGATGCTGCTATGCCCTCTGTGTCCAGTCTCATTCTAGCTTTAGCAGGACTGCCTGTCTGTGGAGTGCCTGGATATGAGGAATTCAGGGTCTGGTCACCGCTGGAGAGCTCCATAAAACCCTCCTCGCTGTCCCCAGCATTGTGGCTCTGTGAGGCTGATGGCTGTGAGGGGAGACATGCAGGCGCTGCAGCCGCGGCACCATCTTGGATTTTTCCGGCGGCCGGCTGATTCAAATAGGCCGTTATTTTCTGGGGATGTCTGTCCCCTTTTCTTTTGGCTGACATTCTGCCACACTGCAGGGGGGTAAGAAGAAGCCCTGGGTGCCGTTTTTTTTGAAAAACGAGGTCCCGATGCGCTGGTATGAGTCGCTGAATCCCGGGTTCTCACAGCGCTCAGTGAAGAACGTCCATGCTGCACGAAAGTCGGCCACGCCCCCCCAGAAATATATTTTAATTGTAGAATATTCAAAAGGGTGGTTACAGTAATTGTGCTGCCTATGAAAAGTTAAGTTGAGGTGAAGGTGCTCCTGGTGTAACTTCTTTAAACTAATTTACAATGCTTGTGTCGCCAGAGTAGATAGGCCTCAAGCCTGTTCAGTGTCAGTTGCTCGGCTCCTCCGTGGAACTACAAATCCCAGTGAGGCCTGTATGTGAGTCTAACTGCATGTGAAAGTTAACATGCTGTGGGTCTGTGACCCGTTCACCAACTGGATCAAAACTCTGTGTAGTGGATTTGGTCCGGTGACTGCAGCTTGCTTCTCTGTCAGCTGGGCCAGTCACTCCATTCCGCTCTGCTGGATGGACCTGGTCCTCCGGTGCTCGGATGAGTGTCTCTGGATCTTCAATCCGGTCCCTGTCTTTAGGCACCGTCAGGTCACTTGTGCAAACAAGCGGGGTTGTGCTCTGCAATATCTGTGAGCCGCTGTCTCCGTCAAGCCTCTGCACAGATCCTCACAGGGAGGCCACAAGATCCCCAGAGACCTAAGATGGCCGCTCGGGGTCCTTTTATCTCTTACCCAGCATGCACTGTCAGAGAGGGTGTCCATGGATAGGTCACCCGGCATCCTGGGTAAAAAAAGGTCATCCTTCAGATCAAAACAACAGTCATTTCCTGTATAAGTCTTCTGGCTTGTTCAGAGATAATAATATACAAGTGCATTACCAGTATTTGGTCACTAGATGGCTCCAAATACTGAACCATAGCAATGTCCATAGACTTTGTATTAAAACATGTAAACACACATTAATAGGTAAAGATATGTCAGCGCTACACACACACATATATATATATATATATATATATATATATATATATATATATATATATATATATATATGTATGTGTGATCTTGCGCAGCGTGGCTGCCCTGTAGCAGTAAAACTGCTATGGGGTGGTCGGCAAGTGGTTAAAAGACGGCTACACCAAACACCTGTCTATGCCATACCATCCTAGGCAGATGTACACACAAGAATATGTATGAAGATCTCTGCACCTGTCGGCCTTTAACCGCTTGCCGCCCGCTGGCCGTCATGTGACGGCCAGGCGGCGCGGCTCTTGTTCTGGGCGGGCCTCATATGATGTCCGTCTATTTAAACAGGGCATGCATGCAATCGTGTGCACGCAGCCCTGTACTGTCGGTGACACCGCTCGTCACCGAGGGGGATGAACAGCCATTGGGCATGGCTGTTTACCACGTGATTGGCTGTGATCCTTTCACAGCTGATCACTAAATATAAATACAGAGCGGTAACGAGACATTACCGGATTCTCCTCCTCACACATTGATCAAGTGTAAGAAGGAGATTGCGGTAACATCTCGTTACCGCTTACAGTGTACACCAATCGCACTGATTGCCCCCCCCCCCCCAACAAAGAGGATCTGTCACCACCCATCAAAGTCCCTGTCACAGTCCATCAAAGTATCTGTCACAGTCCATATGAGTACCTGAATACCCGTCACAGTTCATCTGAGTACCTGTCACAGTCCATCTGAGTACCCGAGGACCTGTTACAGTTCATCTGAGTACCCGAGTACCTGAGTACCTGTCACAGTCCATATGAGTACCCGAGTACCTGTCACAGTCCATATGAGTACACGAGTACCTGAGTACCTGTCACAGTTCTTCTGAGTACCTAAGTACCTGTCACAGTCCATCTGAGTACCTGTCACAGTCCATCTGAGTACCTGTCACTGCCCTTCAGAGCAACCGAATACCAGTCACCAGCCCATCAGAGTACCCGAGTACCTATCTGTAGCCCATCAGAGTACCCGAGAACCTGTTACCAGGCCATTTTTCTCAAGGGAGAATAGAGGGTGAGGAAGGAGGGAGAGAGGAGGGAGGAGGAGGAGGAGGAGGGGAGAGAGAGAAGAGAGGGGGAGCAGCTGCTCTCTGTGAGGTCTCGGGAAGGAGCAGAGTGAGGACATCAATCAAGAAAAATGACAGGAAAGTGGCTGGAGCCAGACTCCCATTGTCGGTATGATGCTTTATGAAAGTCTGTAGACCCTCCCACAGGTATTTAGCTTGATTTTAACAGAATGGGGGCACTTCTGAGAGGGCTGGAAAGATGTTTAGATATCAGCAGCTCACATAGAATAGATGTAAGCAAAAAAAAAAAAAAAGGAAACCCATACTTCTTTTAAGTGCCCAGTGGGCAAGTGGTTAAAAGAAGGGAGGAGGGGTTTTCTCAGCCATCTAAGCACACCCTAATGCCTGCATGCCTGAACTAAGGGCAGATGGATACCAGGAAGTGAATGCTACATAAATAAATATTCAAGATGGCCACAGCCAAAAATGCTTGGGGGTGTTTTTCTAAGTGACTTCTCATCAAAATAAAGCACGGAGACATGGATGAATAAGTGTGTGTGCCTTGAATATTAAAAACAAATTAAATCAGATACAATGTAGTTCCACTTTAAGGCAGATATACATGGACTGAATTTTGATCTGTGTATGGACTAGCTGTTTGTCGACTTTTGTAAAACGAGCCTGTCAGGTTTTTTACTGAACGATCATGCAAACCGGAAGTTAGCAGGAGGCCATTTTGCTGTTCCTCTAGAGTTTGTTTACAAGCGCTTTTTATCTACATAAGTGTGAGTGTTTTTTCACTTTTTTAATAAAACACGTTTTAATTGGTTTACACTATGAGGAGCTTCTTGCTTTGTCTTTATTATGTCAAAATACTCCCCAACACTGCACTATTCATGAATAAATAAAGTCAGACATCCCAAGTCTCTCCCGCGAGGTGTGGGAGTCTCCCACATTTGGCTGATCTCCTAGCTGCAAGGCTCATCATGGGCGGCAGTGGTGTCATCCATGTGTCACCCTCCGTTCTCCTTCGGCCCGCTATTCTTCTCCTCCACCCCTCCCCTCCATTCTCCTCTGGCCCGCTGTCTTCCTCCTTCACCCCCTCTTGTCCCACGCACCCCCGGGGGGGATGTGTCAGGAAGAATAGCGGAGGAGGGGGCCGATAAATATGTAATTTACCGACCCCTTCTTGTTATGAATTGGACACAGTGAGCTATCACTCCTGTGTCTTGTAATAACTGAGCAGAGTAACCTGTGATTACTCTGCTTCAGTTTGTGAATGGACGGGAGACTGTGTTTCCTGTCCATTCATCTTCAGTGCTGAGAAAGGGACTGGGGAATCTGTGTCCTCAGCAGTGTTGGTCATCTTACTTTAAAAAAGTAATTAGTTAAGTTACAAATTACTTCTCCCAAAAAGTAATTGCGTTAGTAACTCAGTTACTACATTGGAAAAGTAATTAGTTACGCAGCAAAGTAACTGACTTTTTTTTTAAATATTCTACATGTGTAACTAAGGGGCGGGTCTAGTATTACTGTAACCAAGGGGCGCATTTATTATTTTTGTTATATATCGTGTAACCAAGGGGCTGCTCTATTATTACTCTAACCAAGGGGCAGATCTGTTATAGCGTGTAAGCAAGTGGCGGGTCTATTATTATTATATCGTGTAAGGGACGGATGGCTACAGAAGAGGGCGAATGTTAAATTAATAGGCAGTGTTCTGCCCTCACAATGTGTTCAAAGTACAAGGCTTGGCAGACAGCTAACAGCTTCCCAATAAAGACTCAGGAGGAAGGGCTAATAGTTGAAATCTTTACTGAGAATAAGTTTTTTGTAAAACTGCAAAACACAAATTATAAAAATATGCATTAGCATTTAACATTACATCACAAATGCAAATAGTAACAGGCATGCTACAATACTGTTAAGGCACTAGCTAGCAAAAATGTGGCCTAGCTGAGTGAACTTCCTGACAGACACATCCCACCAACACACATATAAAATGTAGTTGCATTAGTAAAACATATACTAACTAATTGAAACTAATGACTGCTTACTTACAGACTTATGCTTCCAAGGCCTGTATTAAGAAATAGTGGAGGGCTTTAGCATGCTTCCTTCACTGTAGAAAGATTATCTGATATAACTGCTGGGCAGGAAGTGGGAGGAATATACTACAGTTCCTGTTAGTAATGGATGCCAATTTAAAGGAACAGTACGATCAGTAAATATATACCCTATAATCAGAACACTCCCCACCTGGCATAATGAACATTATACCACTATGTTTCCTTTTTAAGAAGTAGAACAACTTCAGAGATAGGCCTAAAGTACACCTTAGGGGTGCCCTGTCTCATGACTTTAACTTTGACCTTTCTAACCTTACTATCATTACTAGGTACAGTCTCAACAATGAGTCCAACTGGCCATTCGTTTCTGTGGACCTGAGTGTCTTTTAGTAGGACAACATCTCCGACTTGCAGGTTAGGCTTGTCAACTTGCCATTTTCTGCGTGACTGGAGCGTCACCAGGTACTCTTGTTTCCATCTATTCCAGAAGATGTCTGCAAGACTCTGAACTTGCTTCCATCTTCTGGGTCAAAAGCATTGCAGGTGTCAAAATTGTTGGCATTTCTGGATCGGTAGACACTGAAACTAAGGGTCGAGCGTTCATGATCGCCATGACTTCAGCCATAAGTGTGGTGAGAACTTCATGTTGAACACATCTGATGATGATGATTCTGGCTTGCATAAGATTGCTATTACACTTGTCAGTGTTAGTAGCTCTGCAGAAGGATTTGGCTAGGTGAATAAGCTTTCTTATTGCTCGTATGAGAGACTTCCAGCTGGAGAATCTTTCAAACCTGTGTGCGCCAAAATTGCCTCTAGTAGTTATGGTACTGAATGCTGTAACTTGTACCTGTACCTTGTCTGGTTCTATAAGTTCAAAAGTCTCTAACTGAGTGGTCTCTTCTGGTTCTGATCTATTCAGAAAAGATGGACCTGAGAACCAGTTAGTGTGCTTGAGGACAGCCGCTGGTACAAGTCTAGTCCCATGATCTTCTGGATTTTTATCTGTACTGATGTAGTGCCACTGTTCTGGGCGCGTGGACTTTCTGATGCATATCACTCTGTTTGACACGTACATGTAGAATCTTCTCGAAGCATTGTGAATATTTCCTAACACAATCTTGCTGTCTGTGTAAAACTTCACTGCATGAATTTCAATGTCCAGTTCAGCAATGATCAATTCTGCCATCTCCACTGCTAAGACAGCAGCACAAAGCTCCAAACGTGGAACAGTGTGAGCAGGACGTGGAGCTAGTTTGGACTTTCCCATGATAAACCCAACATAACTTTGTCCTTCAAAGTCCATTACTCTAAGGTAGGCTACAGCTGCTATAGCCATAGTAGATGCATCTGAGAATACACACAATTCTCTTTGCTTCGTGGCAGACAGAGAAACAGGGACATATGACCTTTGGATGATAAGTTGTTCAAGCTCTATTAATGAGTCCTTCCACAACTTCCACTGCATTTCTTTCTCCTTAGGTAGAGGTGTATCCCATTCACTTTGTTCATGTTCAGTAGCAATTTCTCTCATAAGAGCCTTGCCTTGCATAGTTATGGGGGCTACAAATCCTAGGGGGTCATAAAGGCTGTTGACCGTGGACAAGACACCTCTTCTAGTGAACGGCTTCTCTTCTCTGGATACTCGAAATGTAAAGCTGTTGGTTTTCAGATCCCAACTGAGCCCTAAACTTCTTTGAAGGGGCAGTGAATCTGTTCCTAGATCCAGGTCCTTAAGGTCTTTTGCACGGTCCTCTGAGGGAAACGCTTTCATGACTTTGCTGCTGTTGGACGCTATCTTGTGTAACCTTATGTTAGATTCTGCTAACATCTCCCTTGTTCTTTTCAGGATGTAAATAGCCTCTTCATTGCTAGAGAAAGAAGCGAGTCCATCGTCCACATAAAAGTTTCTCATAACAAACTGTTTGGCATCTGTGCCGTGTTCTTTTTCACCTTCCTGTGCTGCTCGTCTCAGGTTGTAGATAGCTACAGCTAGAGAGGGGCTGTTCCCGAACACATGTACCTTCATCCCGTATTCTGTGACATCTTTGTTAAAGTCATTGTTTTCATACCACAGGAACCTCAGGTAGTCTCTGTGATCTTTGCGGACAAGGAAACAGTAGAACATTTGTTGTACGTCTGCTGTTACTGCAACGGGTTCTTTTCGGAACCTGATGAGGACTCCAAGGAGTGTATTATTCAGGTCAGGTCCACTGAGGAGTACATCGTTTAGGGAAAGGCCTTCATACTTTGCACTGGAGTCAAATACTACTCGTATCTGTCCTGGTTTCTGAGGATGATACACTCCAAAAATTGGTAAGTACCAACATTCTTGTTTTTCTTCCAATGGTGGTGCTTTTTCAGCTTGACCACTGTCGAAGATCTTCTGCATGAAATCATGGAAGTGTTCCTTCATATTTGTCTTTCTGTCTAGAGTGCGTCGCAATGAGGTGAGACGCTTCACTGCTTGTCCTTTGTTGTTAGGAAGGTGATGTCGGGGTGAACGGAAAGGTAGAGGAGCTACCCAGCTGTTTGACTCATCTATAAAGACTTCTCTGTCCATTATCTCAAGGAAGAGGCTATCTTCAACAGATGGTGCTGGTTTGTCATCATCTTGCGTTCTTTCAAACACCTTGCATCCTAGCTCATCTGTATCTTTAGATGAGGTGATAGCCTCCATGTAACGCCAAACTTTCTGCTGTTGTATTGGGTTGACTAGTCTTTCTTTAATCTGTATCCTGTTGGTACAGGGGCTAAGACATGATGTGCGGCCATTTTGCAACATGTTTGTTTTGTAGACATTCACATTTGACGGCTTGTGAGCTCCATCCAGACATACATCACCAATGATGACCCATCCAAGGTCAAGACGTTGTGCAAATGGTGCATTGTGTGGCCCATTGTATTGCTCTCTAACCTTGTGCACTCTCAGTATGTCTCTTCCAAGTAGGAGGATAATTGCAGCACCTGGGTCTAGTACTGGAATCTTGTCTGATATTTGCATCAGATGAGGGTAGTGACGTGCAATTTCAGGTGTGGGTATCTCTGATCTATCATCTGGTATCATATCACATTCTATGAGAGTGGGCAGAGTCAGCTGCGTTTTCCCATCTAATGATTCAATTATGTAGTTGTTTGCTCTCCTACCTGATGTCTCCACAACTCCTGAGCATGTCTTCAAAGTATACGGAGTTGGACTTCCTCTGTCACCGAAGAGGTCAAAGAACTCTGTTCTTGCCAAAGATCTGTTACTTTGTTCATCTAAGACCGCATACATTCTGGTTTCCTTCTCTCTGAGGCCTGCAGGATACACCTTGACTAAACATATCTTGGAGCATGATCTAGAGCTAAATGTGTTTGTGCAGATTTCAGTGCACTTTGAGGTTATTGCTGGTAATGCACTCTCTTTTTGCTCCCCACCATGATCTTCTTGGGTTACCGGATTTCCTGTTTTCCATGGTGCTGGTCCTGGGTGTAAAGCAGACAGATGGTTGTCATTATTGCATTCGTTGCATCGAATTGTTTTCACACAGTCTTTAGCAAGATGTTGAGTTGAACCACAGCATCTGAAACAAATGCGCTTGTCCTTAAGATAAGATTTGCGCTCCTCTATTGTCTTGCTTCTGAAACTGCGACATTTTCTTAGTGGATGAGGCTTGTTATGTAGTGGACACTGCTTATCTGGGTCCTCAATTTTCACTCCTGAGCTTTTATCCTGGTTGGCCTCAAACTCAGTCGGTACTTCTGTCTTGCGTACAGACACTGTTGCTCTGCGTTCTTTATTGTGCACTGAAGGTTGTTTCTCTGTCTTTACAGAACTGGAGCCTCCCATGTTCAAAAAGGCGAAGCTTGGGTCATTGCGTATTTTAGCTTGATTCACAATGAATTTGGCGAGGAAGGAGAAAGGTGGAAATGCCACCTGATGATCTTCCTTGTATTTTGATGCTTGCGTGACCCATCTTTCTTGTAAGCTGTAAGGAAGCTTCTCGATTACCGGTTTGACTCCACGTGCTGTATCCAAATATGAGAGGCCTGGCAGGTATCCACCAGCCTTTGCCGCTTCCAGCTCTAAAAGTATGTCACCAAGCTCTCTCAGCTTCTGATTGTCTTTGTTTGTTATTTTTGGATAATTTTCAATTTTCTTCAGAAGTGCATCTTCAATTACTTCAGGTGACCCATAGCAGTCTTCCAATCTCTGCCATAACATTGTAAGCCCTGCTGCCGCATCATGAACATGTACTGACCTGATTCTTTTGGCTTGCTCAGTGGACTCTGGTCCGAGCCATTTGGAGAGTAGGTCAAGCTTTTCCCTGTCTTTCATATTTAAGTCTTGGGTGCTGCTTAGAAAAGATGACTTCCAGGCCCAATAGTTTTCTGGACGGTCATCAAACTTCAGGAGACCAGAGCTCACCATTTCACGGCGTATCAAGTATTTTGTCACATCTGTGGCTCCTGCTGCCTCAGGTGGGCATTTTCTGGGAACAAACACAGGGCATGTCTGTGGCTGGTAAGACGGTTGGGATGCTTGGTTAAATCCACTATAGTCGTGTGGTTGATCTTGTCTACTGCAAGTCTTTCTGCTGTAGGCCGGATTTATATTTTCCAGAGGAGGGATTATGTCACCATTCGTTCGATTTCCTGAAGGACCAACAGATTGGTCTCTGAGTATGTAACTACTTGGCTTGTTATAGTAAAGTTCTGGTTCAGTCTTGTAGCATCGAGCAATATCAAAGTTGTCTGCTGCTAGCGGGACCTTTGACGATTCCAATGCATCATTAGACTGTTGATCTGTGTACATGGTCGCATGCAATTGCACATACTCACTGGTGCGTTGGATTGCACTGAGTGCTGTCATTTGGATATCTATCCCAGAGTGCTCTCTGCACTGTTCTTCAGCAGCTCTCATGAGCACTTTGGCTTCAGCTAAGGCTGCTGAAGCAGTTTTTTCTTGCTTGATAATATGTAAAGATGCTTTCACCTCTGCTTTTCTTCTAAGTGCTTCAGCTTTACTTTTAGCTTTAATCAAATGATGTTCTTCATCTATGCAGCCCTGTTCTCTTATCATTTCAGCTTCACGTATTGCATAGGAAGCCAGTGCACGCGCGGCTTCTGCTTTTGCATGGGCCTTGGCAGCTGCAGCACTGGTGGACGACAGGTTAGAGCAGCTTGAATGTCTAGAGCTAGTGCGCTTGGACCTGGCAGATTCAGCACTAGCTGATGTCTGATCCGACTGACTAGAGACTCTGGAGCTTGTGCAGCGTGACCTGTTGGTTGGCATATTGTGTATGCTTTCCTCTGCTTGTGTATGCTGAGGGATGACTGGTGCAGTATCCTTGTCTGTGTGCTGCATGATGAAACAGATTACTTCTCTGTAGTGTCTGTGACTGTAGAGTTAGCTGAAGATGAGCAGAATGAATCCACTCTTCTTTAAACTAGGCCCGCTGTGTTAAAAGTCTTTTTACTGTTCTGCCCTCACAATGTGTTCAAAGTACAAGGCTTGGCAGACAGCTAACAGCTTCCCAATAAAGACTCAGGAGGAAGGGCTAATAGTTGAAATCTTTACTGAGAATAAGTTTTTTGTAAAACTGCAAAACACAAATTATAAAAATATGCATTAGCATTTAACATTACATCACAAATGCAAATAGTAACAGGCATGCTACAATACTGTTAAGGCACTAGCTAGCAAAAATGTGGCCTAGCTGAGTGAACTTCCTGACAGACACATCCCACCAACACACATATAAAATGTAGTTGCATTAGTAAAACATATACTAACTAATTGAAACTAATGACTGCTTACTTACAGACTTATGCTTCCAAGGCCTGTATTAAGAAATAGTGGAGGGCTTTAGCATGCTTCCTTCACTGTAGAAAGATTATCTGATATAACTGCTGGGCAGGAAGTGGGAGGAATATACTACAGTTCCTGTTAGTAATGGATGCCAATTTAAAGGAACAGTACGATCAGTAAATATATACCCTATAATCAGAACAAGGCAGAGCTCGATATATAACAATAATAATAAATGCGCCCCTTGGTTACAGTAATACTAGACCCGCCCCTTACTTACACGATAGACGCCCCTTGCAGAGTCGCAAGAGCATCAGGAGCGTGCGGCATCGCCTCGTACAATTACATGTTAACTGCACCTGCGCGGTGTAGAGTTCACTCAGAGCTGTTTAGGTTCGGCAATTTTCGGAAGCTCCGTAGTCCTTCGTACTGCGCAAGCCCTGCTCCTGCGCAGTACAGGGGGTCCTTTTCCAGCGGGGGAACTTTTTCGGCAGGACACCGGAATTACACTGCTGCCATCTAGTGGCAGTAGATGTAATTGGGGTAACTAAGCCAAAGTAATGGGAACTGAGTTACCATGAGGGGAAAAGTAATCAGTTAGATGACTCGTTACCCTCTAAAGTAACTGCGTTAGGTAACTCAGTTTATTTTAACTCAGTTACTTACATCACTGGTCCTCAGTCCCTTTCTATGTCTCAAGGGAAGGTGTCTGTTTAGACCCCTGGGCTGATAAGAAAAAAAATTATAATAATAATAAATATTAAAAAAATTTAATTGTAAAAAAAATTATATAAAAGAAAAAATTACTGACACCACTCCCCCCTGCCCTACCAACACTGTCTACTACCCCAACCCCTCCCCCCAAAAAGCATTGTGAAAAAAAAAAATGTAAAAAAATTCATACGTAAAAATAAAAAACTCCTGACAGCATCCACTGACTTACTGACACTGTCCACTGCCACATACCCCCACCCCCTTCCACAGAAGCACTGAGAAAAAAATTATTAAAACAATTATTAAAAAACAATAATAAACAACAAAACTGTAAAAAATAATAAGAACAAAAAAACACTGACACCGTCCACTGCTCTCCTAACACTGTCCACTACCCCCCTCTCCCACCCCCAATCATTATAAAAAAACAAAAAATACAAAAATAAATAAAACATTTTTTTTAATTCTGACACCTTCACCTGCCCCCTCCCTGAAATTAGTTTTTGTAGGTTGGGATGTCTGTAAAGTAGATAAAAAAAATCTATGAATAAATATAAAAATCATATACATCAATTAATCAAAAACATAAATTCATATAATATACTATATATAAAGTGCAAACTGTGTACCATGTGTGAATAAAGAGCAAATCGTGTCCAATATGTACATAAACAGTATGTACAAAAACTCCACAAAAAATGTCACTGTGATAAATCGCCTATTCATAAGTCCTTCACCATCCCATCCTCATTGATGATCGTGTGAAAGCAAATTTAATATTTTCACATCAGTGTCACCACACTCCATCAAACAGACACCAAAAATATATGCCTCTCTTGAATAAGATAATGGCTTTTCAATTGCATAGATTCCACCTTTGTAGAAGTGTGCTCTCTCCTCCACACATATTCCATGAAGATGTAAGTGAGTAAAGGGGACCAGATAGTATATTACCATCAAAACAGATATCTTTATTGAATAAAGAACTATTGACATGGTTAACAATAGTATTTGCATCCAAGCTCACTGCATCCCGGGATTGCCGATATGTACGAGCACATATACAGTATATAGAGTATACATGCTCCTATTTACAGATGGGACATGATTTGCTGTTTATTTTCACATGGAGTGTGCTTGCAGGGCTGGTGCAAGGATTTTGGCCACCCTAGGCAAAATCCCCCCCCCCATTGGCTCCACCCCTAACCCCAACCCCCTTTCCCCTGCCCATGTAAACCCCACCTTTTTAATGAAGTGCCCATCAATGCTGCCTTTCCAGGCGCCCATCAATGCAGCTTGCTTCAATTCATTCGGGAGTCGGGACACAGCCACTGCTGCGCCTCTGACACTATATGTGAACGGAGCAGTGGCTGCCTGCTGATGCTGAGACTTAGTTGCTTGCTGCAGAGAGAAGAGAGTAGGAAAACCAATGGCCGGGCACCCTAGGCAGCAGGGCGCCCTAGGCGGCTGCCTAGTTCGCCTAGTGGTAGCACCGTCCATGTGTGCTTGTGAAGATGTGGTGTGCCTAGTTGTGCAGGGTAGAGGATCCCTTTCTAATTGCAGCACCTTAGGGGGTGCGCATATATATATTTATATATATTTATATATATATATATATATATATATATATATATACATACACACAGTATATACTGCATGTCTGTGTTGTGTTTATGTGTAGGTTGACATAGTGCTGCATATGAGTTTATGTTTTTGTTTCATTGATGTATATGATACCTAATATGTGTGGCATAGGGTGTGACCGGATGTGAGGAGAGAGGGCTGAGTGCTGAGGAGTGCTGAGGAGATGCAAGGAGAGTTGGTGTGAGAAGGAACGCTGCTGTGCAACCCCCTCCCCCTTCTAGCTTCTGGATGAAGCCGTCATGAGAAGCTATGGTATGCTATGAGCTGCCTCCTGCTCCCTGCCCCCCACGCTGAACACGCTGTGTGTAATCTCCTTCTCACAGTCCTCTGCTTGTGGGGGAAAGGTAAAGGAAAAAAGCCCAGCAAGGTTTGCCAAAGGACTGTTACTAAGATTCACTGTGTGACTTGGACTCTCTGTTGCAAAAGATTGAAAACTACCTGCTGACCCCACATAGACCTTCAGTGCTGGACATGTGAGTAACATGCAATGGAATAAAGGGGAAACATAGCGATGCTGTCTAGTGCCTGCGCCTTATAAACTGTCATTAATGATGAAATGAAGTGAATGAAAGCCATATTGTTCATATTGGTGTCACAAGGCGGACTTTCTTTATCAGCTGAGAGAGATAGTATATACTATCTACTAAAGGTGTTTTGCTACCAGTGCTTTCATGCAGGAAAACTGTGAGTTCAAAAATGCTATATGCCTGGCTGCTGGCACCCACACATAAGTAAAAGGAAAAAACTGGCCTGTCTGGCTGTCAAGGCTCTTATATATGAAGTAATACCACTAATATACCGCTGATATATGAACGTCAACTGACCACCTGGCTGGCTGTCTGTATACTTCCACGTGAAAAATCTCTCATCTTGCTTGCCATTTATAAAGCCGCCAAGGACTATGTATACCTACTAAAGGTCCAATTATGTATGTAAGAGCTGGAGCGGACATTGTATACTGCTGAGCGCATGTTTTACTACCAGTACTTTCATGCAGGAAAACTGTGATTTCAAAAATGCTGTGCGCCTGGCTGCCTGCACACATACATAAGTAAAAAGAAAACACTGGCCTGCCTGGCTGTTAAGGCTTTTATACATGAAGTAATACCGCTGATATACCGCTGATATATGAATATCAACTGACCTCCTAGTTGGCTGTTTGTATACCCCCACGTGAAAAATCTCTCCTCTTGCTTTCTATTTATATATCTGCCAGGGGCTATGTATGTAAGAGCTGGAGCGGACATTGTATACTGTTGAGTGCATGTTTGGCTATCAGTGCCTTCATGCAGGTAAACTGTGATTTCAAAAATGTTGTGTGCCTGGCTGCTTGCACCCATACACAGTATACATAAGTAAAAGGAAAACATTGGCCTGTCTGGCTGTTAAGGCTCTTATACATGAAGTAATACTGTTGATATACTGCTGATACATGAATGTCAACGGACCACCTGGCTGGCTGCCCGTATACCCCCACGGGAAAAATCTCTTTGCTTGCTTGCTGTACCCGCTGGTAGTGCTTAGTAGTTAACTGCGCTGTTTGTGTTCTATCTGAAATAAGGAGGAGAGGGTGATCTCTCTCCCGAGGACTATATTTGGAAGATCTGTTGCTGCTGACATAACTACGGTTGAGCGTAACCTCGGCCGCTTTCCCCTTTTTTTTTTTTTTTCTCCTTTCGCTGGCCGCTCTGGCCCCTGGTGTTGAAAAAGCCTTTTTTTTTCCTCTCGGCTCCTGGCTTGTGCTCCTATATGAGAAGAACTGCTGCTGATACAGGACCCCCTTAGCAACCGCTTACCTGACCATCTGCGTGGTTTCTTCTTTTTTTTTTTTTTTTTTTTTCTCTCCCTCCGACCCCCGTGCTTAGAAGAGGGGGGAAAAGGGGGGGAAGGGAAATATAAATATTGTGTGAAATAAGAGGAGAAGGGAAAATGCAGCAGCTACGATCTGCAAAAGATAAAGATAAAAGTGTCCAACAAGCAGGTATGGCTGCTGCAGCAAAACTAGAGCAATTTGCACACACAACTGGGCATACACTGGGGCAACCCATGCCGCCGTCTCCCCCAAAAAAAGGGACTCAGTCCAAAATCCAACAAGGAGGTACAGGAGAGAGAAAGAGTCAAGGGCAGAGCCAATCAAATGCGGCAACACCAAGGGCCCAGGGGGTAAAGACACAGACACAGGGAAGTAAAAACACCGTGGCCGCAGATCAAAATATAAAAACAAGCATAGAAGCAATTGGGGTTGGGGCAGGACCCGCCCCACCTCTGGAGAAAGAACCCACATTAATGGACATTTTTAAAGCAGTTAAAACCTCAAATGACTCGCTCAAAGACTTGGGCGAACAGATGAGGGGGGTCAAAGAGGACTTGGCACTGGTAAGACAAGACATGCAAAGGATAGCTGAGAGAACCACAGTATTGGAAGGAAGGATCAGCCAGGTGGAGGATGATGTTCTTCCACTGGTTAAAGAGATGAAGAACATGAGGGAGCAGTTACACCGGCAAGCCGTTAAATTGGAAGAAATCGAGAACAGGAGTCGTAGAGATAACATTAGGATAGTGGGAATGCCTGAGAAGAGTGAAGGATCCAACCCTACTGAATTTTTGGAAGGCTGGTTAACTGAGACCTTTGGGAGAGAATCCTTTTCAAGATCATTTAGCATCGAAAGAGCACATAGGGTGCCGTTCCGCCCACCACCAGCAGGAGGCTATCCACGAACCCTGTTAATGAAGTTCCTTAATTTTAAGGACAAAGTGACACTTCTGCGAAAAGCCAGGGACAGAGGGAATATCTTTTTTAATGGGATTAAAATTTCTTTCTATTCAGATTTCTCTCAGGAGCTCCAAAAACGTAGGGCAGAATTCACCCAGGTCAAACGTTCACTACAAAAGTTTAAAATTCAATATGCTCTTTTATACCCGGCCAAACTGAGGGTAACGGCCCTGGGGGAAACCCGGTACTTTGAGGATCCAGGAGGGGTAGAGAAATGGGTGGAGGAGAACAGGGAAAGGTTACTGGCATTATGATAAGTTGTGGTACTCAGAATAGATTACACGAGGGGGGGGGGGGGGGGGGGGGGGGGTGGCACCGTGGGCGGGTACGAGAGGATGTTGATAAGGGTGTATGTGAAGAAAGGGTTAAGAGTATGGGATAAGGTCACTGGTAGTCCCCGGGGGGTTCACCGAGAGAGGTGGGGAGGGGGGGAGGGGGGAGGGATGGGTATGGGTAATATTTCAGATCAAAGGTGTGTAAAGGGCCAAGGGAAAAAGGGTACATCCACTGATAAAAAAGAGAGAATCACGGTAGACGCACAGAAGTGGGAAGTAAAAAGGGAGACACATAGAGCTTTTCAACGGGGAACCACTAGGATAATGGGTGAAAACACTGCTATAGAGATAAAATACTACTGATTAAAATACATTGGGTGAAAAATGATGCAATCTAAAATATTAAGAATTGGGTCATGGAATATAAGAGGGTTAGGCACAGCGGGTAAGAGGGCAATAGTGTTTTCTATGATGAGGAACTATGGGATTGATGTGGCTTGCCTGCAGGAAACCCATTTGACAAAAGAAACAGCCCAACAACTACAAAGGCAGAATGGGGTATACCAATTTCAGTACCACTCGGTTTATGGCTCATACAGTAGAGGGGTTAGCATAATGGTGAAGAAAGGGGTGAATTTTTCCTGCATGCAAGCCATCTCAGATGAAATGGGCCGGTATATTTTTCTCTGTTGTCAAATTGAAGATAAAAAGATGGTGATAGCAAATGTGTATGTCCCCCCCCCATTTAAAATGGAGATCATGCTTAAATTAAACGAGTTCCTGTTGGATAAGCAGGGAACACCAATCATAATAATAGGTGACTTTAACCAGGTATTGGATTACAATATGGACAGATTCCCAGCCCAGAGGGTAGCAGAAAACATGAAGAAAGGGCAGTTGAGTCGGTTTATGGAGGAGGTGGGTTGGATAGACTTCTGGAGGGTGCGGAACCCTGACGCTCAGCAATTTTCTTGCTGGTCGGCCACACACTCCACCCTCTCCAGAATTGATATGGTGATGGGAAACGATAGGGCATTGGAGCTGGTAGAAGCAGTTGAGTATTGGCCAAGGGGGATCTCGGACCACTCCCCTCTTATGCTTAGTTTAAAGATAGGGAGGGAGGAAATATTGAGGGGGTGGAAAATTAACCCGTGCTGGTTTGAGATACTCAGAAGTATAGATACCATCCCACCAACACTGAGAGAATTTATTGTAGTCAACGCAAACACAGCAGAATCAGGGATTATATGGGATACCCTTAAGGCTTTCTTGAGGGGATTATTAATTCAGCAGGTGGCGAAGTACAACAAGGGGGTAAGGGCACAGGAAGAAAATAAAAGGAGGGAAGCGGCTGCAGCGGAGGCTAATTATATTCTAGCCCCAACAATGGAAGGGAAAGAAAAATGGCTGGAAAAACAACAGGAATATAAATTATGTGTAATCCAGAGAGTCGAGACCAAACAGTTGTTACAGAGGCAGGAGGCCTTCATGGAAGGAGAGATGGTGGGGAGGATGTTGGCCCAGGTGGCAAGGGCGAACAGGGCCCCCAGTAATGTATCAGCTATTCGAAGTAGAGACGGGGGGGTAACCTCGAACTCCAAAAGTATACTGGAAAGCTTTGAGGAGTTCTATAGGGACTTATACTCCGCACGAGTAAGGGGAGCGGGGAGATCAATGATGGAGAGTTTTTTTGGGGAAGGTAGCCCTTCCGAAGATAACACTTGAAGAAAGAGTTGGTCTGGATTCCCCAATAATGCTCTCCGAATTACAACAGGCTGTAGCCGACATGGCAAATCAAAAGTCTCCGGGTCCGGATGGTCTCCCAACGGAAACGTATAAATACTATGGGGATATCCTGCTCCCGGAACTGTTGAAGGTTTTAGGGGGGGCAATGGAGGTGGGTTATCTCCCTGAGTCAATGAGAGAAGCTACCATTATCGTACTTCATAAGGAAGGGAAAGATCCCCTAGATGCCGCTTCGTATAGGCCAATCTCCCTTTTGTGCACGGATGCAAAAATTCTAGCTAAAGTTATCTCAGCTAGAATGGATAAAGTTATTTCAAAATTGGTCCACCCTGATCAGTCTGGGTTCATAGCAAACCGATCAACCAGTACAAATATAAGGAGAGCTTTTTTAAATCTTCAAACGCCAACAGATAATATAGGGTCGAAGGCGATATTATCATTGGATGTGACCAAAGCCTTCGACTCTATAGAGTGGGAATACATTTGGCGTATACTGGAAGAGTTTGGATTTGGACCCACGCTGATCGGGTGGATCAAGATGCTCTATGACAGACCAGTAGCTAGATTAAAAATTAACAATAGATTTTCAAATCAAATAAAATTGGAAAGGGGAACCAGGCAGGGGTGCCCTTTATCGCCCTTGCTCTTTGCGCTAGCTATGGAGCCCCTTGCGGAGTACATCAGAAGGAGCCCTGACATTGTAGGTTTCCGTAGGATCTCAGGAGAAGAGCGTATAGCATTATATGCTGATGATATATTGCTCTTCCTGGGGGACATAGAACACTCATTGGAGGAAGCAATGAAAGCTGTGGAGAGGTTTGGTAGTTTCACGGGTCTAGAGATCAACTGGACGAAGTCAGAGCTCCTTCCGATGGCCGAAATAAGGGAAGGGATGCTAAGGAATAGCCCTAAATTAGCAGTCGTAGATTCCCTTAAATATTTAGGGATCAGGATAACAAGAGACCCCAATCAATACTTGCATAATAATCTGATACCAATATTGGGGAAGTTTAGGGAGAAAATTAAAACATGGAAATCCCTCCCCCTGTCTAGTGCCGGTAGATGTTCATTAATAAAAATGATTTGGCTGCCCCAACTGTTGTATGTGCTCCATAATGCCCCCATATGGATCCCCAGAAAATGGTTTGATAAAATCGAGAGTCTATTTAGGGAATTGGTGTGGAAGGGAGGACAGGCAAGAATACGGCTTCGGACTCTGCAACTCCCTTCAGGGGAAGGGGGTCTTGCACTGCCCAATCCTGAGATATACTATTTAGCGTCTCAGTTACAACAATTAGTGGGATGTTGTGCCCAAGAGGGAGGGTCCCCTAATGGAAAAATTCTTTTGACAGGCGCGCTACACGAGACCATAATAGAAACTTTAGAGGCAGGGTCGTTTGGGGCTAAGAACCCAACAACAAAAATGGTCAGTAAAGTTTGGAAAGTCGTCAAAAAAAAGTTAAAATATATGGAGACTAACATATATACCCCAATCTGGAACAATAGCAACCTACAGGAATTACGTATAATGGGGAAAATCAGGGAGTGGGAAAATAGGGGAATTAAAAAAGTGAGCCAAATATACGATGGTCAGGCCATAAAAAAATTCGAAGTACTAAAAAGGGAATTTGATATCCCCCAGAATACACAGTTTAGTTATCTTCAAATAAGCCATGCCCTAGAAGCCCAGTTTCGAAACCAACCTATGGTATGGGAGGAACTACCAGTGCTACAGGTTATTGGGGAGCCAGGATCCACTAAAGGATTAATATCTGTGATATATAAACTACTGAACAGAGGGACCCTAGGCGAAGTAAAGCTGCTGGAGGTAAAAAAAAAATGGGAACAGGATCTAGGTGCCATTCCACAGGGACAATGGAAGAGAATACTAGAACTAGCCCCGATGATATCGGTTTCGCCCGCCCAGAAATTCTCACATCTGATGCTACTCAACAGAGCGTATTATACACCAAAGCTGTTATGTAAATTTGGAAGAAGGCCTAATGATAAGTGTCCGAGGTGCCAGGGGCAGGGGGACCTGGTCCATATGGTATGGAGATGCCCCAAGCTCTTCCGGTACTGGGAAGGGGTGACAAAAGTATTGAAGAGCATATTTAAAAAAGAAGTGGAAAGGGAAGTGGTACTTTGTATCCTGGGGTATAGACAGGAAAAGGGTGAAACAAAAAGTACAACAGTGGCAATATTAAGGGGCATGTATCAGGCCAGGAAGATGATAATGATGAGATGGCAATCACAGATGCCACCCACAGTAAAGAATTGGATCGATATAATGAATGAAACCCTCCCGAAGGAGAGAGCCGCGTACATAAAGAGATATAATATGAAAGAATTTGATAGGATGTGGAGACCATGGATAGAGGGAATACACCAGATACAGCTGGAATAGAGGGGGGGGGGGGGGGGGGGGGAGGCGGGAAAGGGGGGATAATGAGACAGGAGTAAATCCAGGCAATATTACTCAAAAAGCGGCTCCCTCCTTTTTAGTGGAGGGAATATAGAGTGCTCTTTTTTTATCTTCATAAAGAGATATACCTATGTGTTAAGTACAAAATGTATGTAAAAAAGATACTGGTCCTGGAATATTGTGTTGAGGTGTAAACATGTTTTATAGATGGAAAAACTAATAAAGATTATAATTAAAAAAAAAAATAATATGTGTGGCATAACTGTCATTTCCACACGTAGCTCCCACACTAGTTTATATATGTACTGTTTTTGCACATGAACAAGGGGGCTTTATATGTTTTTATACGTTACTTTAATTGTTTAAACCTTTTTTTCTTTTTACTCAACTTTATTGCTATCATATAGGGGGCCAATAATGGAACTATACTCACTTTCAATCCAGGGATGCTCCTTCCCCAGAACTTTCTTGCCAGCCTATGGCATCTTCAGGCCACTGTAATTGGCTGGGCCGAGATGATGTCACTCTGCAGGAATTCTGTCAGCTTCAGCATTGCCGAATTTGTGCAGTCAGATGTCCACCTTCCCCACCTCCAGCTCTGATCCCTTCTGTCGGTATACAGGAGATGAGACAGAAAATGCTCAGATTGGACTGTGTAGGTTTTTTTTTTTTTACTGCCCCCACCCACAATTCCCCTGCCGTGACATGAGAAGTCTGGAGAGGAGATAGGGGGAAGTAATCAAACCCTTTACAGTCCGATCAAAAAAGCATTTCTTTTTTAATTCCTGTATACAAAGAGAAGGGAGAGAGCACAGCTGACACCTCCTCCCGGCTCTCTCCTCCTCTCACTACTTCTGTTGGCAACCCAGAAAGCTGTGTGGGGCGCCTGACCTGTTCTTAGCAACCAATGTTGCTGTTCATCGTGACATTATTTCCTCCTACATCACTTCCGGTCTGTGGAACACACGCAAGAAGTGAACAGGAAGTTGAGTCAGTGGTGGCCATTTTGGATCCATGTAGTAGGAGTAACCATATTAAATGCTGGCATCTATATTTTTAATGTGAGTGTGCACTCTTTTACTATTGCAATAACTATTGTGGACCCACTTATTCATTTAAGAGGGTCTTGGATGTCTGGGGAGTGGACAATTTCAGTGCAAGCACCAAGAGAGCACAGGGTTTGTGTTTTGAGAAGGAAGTGTTTTGTAGTTCTCCATGCATGGTTTGCTGGAGTATATAATGATATTTGGATGAAGAAACACTGGATTTGTTAGAGACATTTATTTGTGGTTATATCATTTAAATATAACGGACACATTGGATGGACTTTGATTTCATTTTATTGATTTCATTTGACATCTATCACTTTAACCACTTACCCACTGGGCACTTAAACCCGCTTCCTAACCAGACCAATTTTCAGCTTTCAGTGCTCTCACATCTTGAATGACAATTACTCAGTCATGCAACACTGTACCCATATGACATTTTTGTCCTTTTTTTCACACAAATAGAGCTTTCTTTTGGTGGTATTTAATCACTGCTGTTTTATTTGTTGTGCTATAATTAAAAAAAGACCAAAAATTCTGTAAAAAAAAATTATGTTTCTTTGTTTCTGTTAAAAAGTTTTGCAAATTAGTAATTGTTATTCATATATTTTGGCCAAAATTATAATTTTTTTTTTTTTCAAAAATGTAATTAAGAGAAGAAATAAACAAAAAGAATACAAATACATCAATTCTAGAACAAATGACTGTTACAAATGATGTTACAGAGGTATAAACGTCATGCTGCTATCTAGTAACAGTAAATAACAGTACATAACAATAGATAAACGGAGTTGTGGGTATGGTACGGTCCGGTCTGCAGAGGTTGCAAGAATAAATGTAGATCACCATCCACTGACATAGATCTACTAACACATTTTCCTGACTATGTGGTGTACTCTAGTAAATTTGTGGCCTTACATATATTTGACTTGTTCGCAACTGTCTGGGTTTATAGGCCTTAGCGGTATTATGTCATCTGGGGGCTATTACTCTCGGCATACATCCGGGGTATAATGGGGGAATTCTGTGGATTTGTCTTTTAGACTATCAGTGGGTTTATTTAACTTGTTTTGTACAGAGATATACTTTTGTGTGTTTTTCAGAATTCCGTGGTCTGCGGAGGTGGTCACTGGCCAAAATTTATACTGCTACATATCTTTGGTAAAAAATGACCCAAATCCGTGTACATCATTTGATCTTTGTGAAAGTTATAGAGTCTACAATCTATGGTGACAATCACTGAAAATTGATCACACCTGATGCACTGATGGCCTATCTCATTTCTTGAGACCCTAACAAGCCAGTGAAGTACAAATAACCCCCAAATGACACCTTTTTGGAAAGTAGACATTCCAACATATTTAGTAAGAGGCATAGTGAGTTTTTTTGAAGTTGTAATTTTACATACCACAAATTACACCCCAAAACACCTTCTACTACTCCTCTGAGTATGGCGATATCACATGTGTGAGACTTTTAAACAGCGTGGCCACATACAGAGTTCCAACATGCAGGGAGCATCATCAGGTGTTCTAGGGGCATAAATTACACATATCATTTCTTGACTACCTCTTGCACTTTTGAAGGCCCTGGAGCAGCAGGACAATAAAAACGCCCAAAAAATGACCCCATTTTGGAAAGCAAACACCCAACGTATATTCTATGAGGCATAATGAGTTTTTTGAACATGTCATTTTTTTCCAAAAAATTTATAGTCTACAAACTATGGTATTTACAGTAAAGTATGTCTGAAAATCTCTCAATCCTGATGTACTGACGGCCTATCTAATTTCTTGAGGCCTGAAAATGCCAGGGCAGTACTAATACCCCCAAATGACCCCTTTTTGGATAGTAGACATTTAAAGGTATTAAATAAGATTCATGGTAAGTTTTTTGAAGTTCTATTTTTTTGGCACAATTTTGGGGGAAATTTAGAAAAAAGTAAAAGAAATCGTTTTTTTTTCACAATTTTTTTCTTTACATACTGTCACCAGTGAAGTACAGTGTCATATAACTGGTGTGGTGGTGATCAGCAACACTAATTGGTGAAAGTATGTAAAAAAAATATATATATATTTTTTTTATTATTTTTATTATTTACGATTTATTTTACATACAAAAGCAATACTCTGGGGAAGTGATCATGATTTTTTTTCCTCACTATAATTGCTTATAACAATGAATATCACTGTTATAAACAACCATTTTTTTTGTAATTAAATTAATTCATTCAGTGCGTACTATTGTGATTAGCTGTGATTGGCTGCAGCTAATCACATGGTACAGATGGGCTGTGATTGGCCCTGTCAGTACCATATGATCACTGTGACCAATCTCAGAGATCATCACAATAGTACACAATGAATGGCATGAATGGAAGCCATCCATTGTGTACAATTGCCATGTGATCTACTGTGATCACACTGATCACATGGTACAGTCAGTGGCCTGGTACACTGATTTGTCATCTGCTCTGCTCAGTGGACACAGCGGGTAGCAGATTGCATGCACAAAGTGCGATCCTGGGGGGTGGTGGTGGGGGTGGGTACGACGTCATGTAATGTCCACCCAGAACAGCAAAACTACCACCTGGCCTATAGTAAATATTGGCCAGTGGGCAGCTTTGCCGTTCTGGGTGGACGTTAGTCAATTATACCAAACAGGTACTATTGATCACCAATTTCATATGTAGGTTAAAATATGATCATAAACTGAAACAGAAAAAGCTGTGTAGGAGGCTTAAAACTGGGCGATGTGCAGCCAATACTCTGCTACTAAAGTGAGGTTGTGGAAAACAGTTTCATGTCACAGGCAGGGCCGGATTAACATAGGGGCTATTGGAGCTGCAGCTCCAGGCCCCTTACCTTAAGATAGGCCCATTTAAAAAAAAAAAATTACAAAAAAAAAACATTGACTTTGAGTAAAAGGCGCAAGGGGCAGGAGTTTGAGTGAGGCACACAGAAGCATAGACAAGAATTGAAATAAAAAGCAGGTTTTAATGACTTCAAATAATCATACATTTACACATTATTGCACATATATTAGTGTTATCAATTTCATCTAGTTACACATTCCAACATGGACTTAATAGTAAAAAAAAAACGTGATATTGGATGACAGCGGTTATATGCAGGTATGTGACACATTAAAGTGTCACTTGATAAATATACGAGGATAGTAAAGGAAGTAGGTCAGGAAGGAACGTGCCATACTGTATTGAAGAATGTTTACGTAAAACGGTAGTTGTTATCTCTACGCGTTTCGTGACCTTTAAGTCACTCGTCAGGAGCAAGACTGTAGTGATGATCTAAGAATAGAGAAAACAGCCATATTTTGAATAGTCTGAAAAAGGTGGACAAATGTACAATATGCATTACCCCCCACACATATGCACAGTTGGACCACAAACTTACAAATATACCCGCGCAGAGGCGGCGTGGCAGCCAGTAGTCAAGCCGGCCAAAAATGCCATGGACCGGGGTTGAGGGAGCAGGACCGGGCGATACTCAGGAGGCAAACACGACATCCCCAGCGAGTCGAATTGTAAGATGTGACGACCAGGATCGGCGACCAGGAGTCACATGGAGTCCAAATTTAGGGGGTAGGTAGCTGAAGGTCTACCCCACTACTGGTCATTTGGGGCTCCTATCACCTATGGTCCTGGAGATACGGGGCTCCTTGGGCAGCCGGTCAGAAGCTACATACGGAGCGGCCAGTTTAAATACAAGCTGGCACACTCTGCAGCAGACTGAGGATGAGCTCACAGTTCCTCTCCTCACTTCTTGTCAGAGGCACTGAGCTCAATGGACAGCTTGGAGCCTGAGGAGTTTAACAGGCAGCACCGCCTGTCAAACTCACTCGCAGTAGCAGCATAGTCCAACAATGTAAAACTGCCATTCAGCAATGTAAAAGCAGTAGCACCTCATGAACGCCTGTCAGCTGCTGCTATACCACTCGTTGAAAAGCAATACACCACAGATCACTTTTTAGAGGGCAGTAAGCATTACTGCAAATGTGAAAGAAACTTGAAACACATCATCCATTTCACACTCCCCACCAACCAGGTCACTCCCCAGCCACTTCCCATGTTAGCCATCTCCCTTCAACTTATATCACAGGTGACCATTTCCCAACCCGCAGATGACAGACCCTACTCCAAAAGATATTACTCCCCCCACCCACTGATTAATATCCCTCCATGACCACCTCACCCCCCCCCCCCCCCTGCTGACAGTCCTCACACCCCCCTGCTGACAGACCTCTCTCCCCAGCCTGTCCCCACACACCCTTTCACCTGCTTACCTGTGGATGGGGTAATCAATCCCACAGTGTTATTGTGTTCTGCCAGTGGGGAAGGTACAGAATACAATGTTCAGTGTTGCTAACTATAGCTGGCAGCACTGACTGTTTTGGGAAAAACCTGACAGGCTGGTTGTACTAAAGGCAATTACTAGATAGAGTGTACAACCAGCTAGTCTATACATAGATGGACTATGGCTGGTCTCTGCTTAATTGGCTTAATTTCAATTCATGTATGGCCTGCTTAACCACTACGCAGTCCCTAAACATCCTTCCACAAACCTTTAATTTTTTCCTTCCCAGATTGCTACATCCTCCTCACCTGTACATAGTAGACATGTGCAATTAGTTTCGTACAAATCGAAAAATTCGTACGAATTTATGTAAATTCGTACATTCGGGAGGATCCAAAATACATATTGCTATGCTTCTGAATTTTGTACGAAATATGACATTTTGTTTACGAATTTCGGATCCAAATTCTGTTCCGGAAACGTGACTGGTGTTTTGTTGACCAATCAGAGGTTTTCTTCTGCTGCTGAGTGAGGGTTGGGAAAATTACCTTTTTTAATATGGGAGTGGGATTATTCGTTATGATGAAGTTAAAGAGGAGTGCCCACAAAAAAAAAATTTAAAGTCAGCAGCTACAAATACTGCAGCTGCTGACTTTTAATAATCGGACACTTACCTGTCCCAGGGTCAAGCGATGCAGGGGAACGAGGCCCCCACTCGTTCCCCGCTCCGCTCGCGGCACCGGCATTCTTAATGTGGGCACCCGGCTGTGGCTTCACAGCCGGGAACCCACTGCGCATGCGCGAGCGGCGCCGTGCGCCGTGATTCGACGCTCACTCATCTGGGGCACGTGACAGGTCCCAGATGACTGTACGGCGCCTAGGGGAAGTGACGTCAGTGCCCGGGCACTGAAGGTGGCAGACTACGAGGGACCCCCTAGCAACAGGCATTTAGAGGTGAGTAAAAAAAAATTTTTTTTCCAATTATTTATTTATTTCTTTTTAATGATTTTTAAGACAATTTTTTTTTTTTTGGTGGCAACACCACTTTAAAAACCCAGGAAGTCAGCACAGGGATGGTGGAAGCCCCTCATAATGATAAATTCATCCTAACGAAGGTTCGTAATTGTTACGAAAAGTTAATGAACCTAACGAAAATTCGTATTTCGTACAAATCGAAATTGAATTTCGGCTAATACAAAATGGTATGGAACGAAACAAAACTAATTTATTGATGGCGCACATGTCTAGTACATAGTGCCTGCTGTCATACCCTCCACACTTCTCTCCTATACATAGTGCCCACTGTCATACCCTCCACACTTCTCTCCTATAAATAGTGCCCACTGTCATACCCTCCACACTTCTCTCCTATACATAGTGCCGACTGTCATACCCTGCACACTTATCTCCTATACATAGTGCCCACTGTCATACCCTCCACACTTCTCTCCTATAAATAGTGCCCACTGTCATACCCTCCACACTTCTCTCCTATACATAGTGCCAACTGTCATACCCTCCACACTCCTCTCCTGTACATACTGCTCACTGTCATTCCCTCCACATTCCTCTCATGTACATACTGCTTACTGTCATACCCTCCACACTCCTCTCCTGTACATACTGTCCACTGTCATACCCTCCACACTCCTCTCCTGTACATACTGCCCACTGTCATACCATCCACACTTCTCTCCTATAAATAGTGCCCACTGTCATACCCTCCACACTTCTCTCCTATACATAGTGCCCACTGTCATACACTCCTCTCCTGTACATACTGCTCACTGTCATATCCTCCACACTCCTCTCCTGTACATACTGCTCACTGTCATTCCCTCCACATTCCTCTCCTGTACATACTGCTTACTGTCATACCCTCCACACTCCTCTCTGTCATACCCTCCACACTCCTCTCCTGTACATACTGCCAACTGTCATACCATCCACACTCCTCTCCTGTACATACAGATCACTGTCATACCCTCCACATTCCTCTCCTGTACATACTGCTTACTGTCATACCCTCCACACTCCTCTCCTGTACATACTGTCCACTGTCATACCATCCACACTCCTCTCCTGTACATACTGCCCACTGTCATACCATCCACACTCCTCTCCTGTACATACAGATCACTGTCATACCCTCCACATTCCTCTCCTGTACATACTGCTTACTGTCATACCAGCCACACTCCTCTCCTGTACATACTGCCCACTGTCATACCATCCACACTCCTCTCCTGTGCATACTGCTCACTGTCATGCCCTCCACATTTCTCTTCTGCACATACTGCCCACTGTGATACCCTCCACACTCCTCTCCTGTACATACTGCCAACTGGCATACCCTCCACACTCCTCTTCTGTACATACTGCCAACTATCTTTCTCTCCACACTCCTCTCTTGTACATACCACCCTCATAATACCTTCCACATTTCTCTCCTGTATATACTGCCCCCATCATACCATCCACACTCCTCTCATGTGCATACTTCCCACTGGCATACCCTCCACACTCCTCTCCTGTACATAGTGCCCACTGTTATACCCTCCACATTCCTCTCCCTCACCTGCACATACTTCCCACTTTTATACTCCTCCCCTATGCCTCTTACACACAAAAACTGTTCTTTAAAATGATATTGAATATCCTCAATGTTACCAGCTCTAGAATGGGCAAACTTTTGTTCTATCTTCACCCTGTCTTCCTTCCGGGTTCTGTGCCTTCGGTCACTTGCCTTGGCTGGGCTATGTTGCTGTCACTTCCATGCCTGCTCTTTCGCATCCTCTCTCTCTCTCTCTCTCTCTCTTTTGCTCTAATCCCCCCTCTAGCTCTAATCCTCCCTCCCTTACCCCACATCCTCTCTCCTCCCTTTCTCTCTCTCTCTCTCTCTCTCATCCTCTCTCTCTCTCTATTTAATTTAATTTATAACAAAAAATGTTTGCATTTTTAATTATTATTTATTTTATTTATTTATTTTTTAATAAAAAACCCCACCATAATCCTCAGCACCAGGCTCATGATGTTCTTAATCTGGCCCTGGTCACAGGTTAAGCACCATGGCAGGACTGAGCATAGCAACAAGACACAGGTTCTTTTCATTCGTTTATCAGTCCTTGCCCACATATTTTTTTGTCAGTTACACCTGTGCCCCCCTTTTTTGCACCTGGGTAGGTTGTTAGTGCCCTTTACAAGTCTCTTTCTAGTTACTATTGAAAGACAGGGAGTCCTGGAGCAGAGGAGAGAAGGGGATCAGCGTAGGGACAGCACGCTGTTAAGGGGCATAGCTGTTTCTTCTTTAAGAGAAGGGGAGGGTCCGCAGCAAGGGACGCGCTCGCCGGGAGAGAAGGAGGCGGAGGGGAGGAAGTGACATCAATCGAGAGCGGCGGGGAGAAAGATTCCCACCCTCCCTGTTTAGGGGGAATTTGAAAGGGTGAGGCAGAGACAGGCTGGGCAGTGGTTTGGGTCTGTGAGGAGGAGGAGATGTATGTTATATGGAGATATAACACGGTTGTTACCCATCTGTGGTATGGAGTATCAGGTACCTTCCGGTTATGAGGGGTTAACCAGGAAGGGGTAAAAAGGTAGGTCACTGCGAAGGTTCGTTACCGTCTCACAGTCCGGGAGTTGCGACTGGAGACCTAAAGTTGATACGAAGTTTGTTGCAGTGACCAGTGGTATGTGTTCCCCTCCAAGACCCCAAAAAGTACAAGAATGTTATTATAAAAGTTATTTTAAATGTTATTTATTTAAATTTATGTTAATTTGTTAATAAAAGGCCAGCAAGGCCATTTACTCCAATACCTTGTCACGTTTTTTGTGGGAAGGGATTTGGAGGGATTAGAGATTATGTGTAAGGGGTGGAAGAGACTGTGGGGATAAGTCCTTCACATGTCATGTAAACCTTGCATTATCTCTTATATCTTTTGTAAGGGCTTGTTCACACCACAATTCCAGTGTTCCAGTGGCGGCTGGTGCTCAAAATTTTTGGGGGGGCGCAAACAAACAGCCTCACTGTGCCATCAAACGCTGCCACTGTGCCCCAAACACTGCCACTGTGCCCATTAAATGCTGCCACTGTGCCCATTAAACGCTGCCACTGTGCCCATCAAACGCTGCCACTGTGCCCATCTAAAGCTGCCACTGTGCCCATCTAAAGCTGCCACTGTGCCCATCAAACTGCTGCCACTGTGCCCATCAAACGCTGCCACTGTGCCCATCTAACGCTGCCACTGTGCCCATTAAACGCTGCCACTGTGCCCATCTAAAGCTGCCACTGCGCCCATCAAACGCTGCCCCACTGTGCCCATTAAACGCTGCCACTGTGCCCATCTAAAGCTGCCACTGTGCCCATCAAACACTGCCACTGTGCCCATCAATCGCTGCCACTGTGCCCATCAATCGCTGCCACTGTGCCCATTAAACACTGCCACACTGTGCCCATCTAATGCTGCCACTGTGCCCAAAGTGCTGCCATTGTGCCTCAAATGCTGCCACTGTGCCCATTAAATGCTGTCACTGTGTTCCAAACACTGCCACTGTGCCCAAGTGCTGCCAATGTGCCCATCTAACGCTGCCACTGTGTCCCAAGTGCTGCCATTGTGCCTCAAATGCTGCCACTGTGCCCATTAAATCCTGCCACTGTGCTCCAAACACTGCCACTGTGCCCCAAGTGCTGCCACTGTGCCCATCTAATGCTACCACTGTGCCCCAAGTGCTGTCACTGTGCCCATTAAATGCTGCCAATGTGCCCTCTGCCCGCCATCTACCGGCACTTACCTTGTCTCGGTGTGCAGCTGGTGACGGCGTCAGGCGGCGAGCAGTGTCCCCTCATTGCGACCCAGTATCTTCTCCCGCGCTCCTTCTGTCTTCTGCAATGATTGGACACCTAGGCGTCCAATCACAGCGCCTGTGACTTCAGCCAATCAGGTGACAGGTAACACAGACCCAGCAACCTGATTGGATGAGAGGTGGGTCAGTGTTAGGGAAGCGATGTATTCGCTTCTCTAACACAATAATGTGTAAACAGCGAACGCACAGCATTGCGCCCGCTGTTTACACTTATGGAAGCCTATTAGAGCCCACCGCTCTAATCAGGTCGCCTATTAGAGCTGACAGCTCTAATAGGCGCTTCCAAAAACCCGCTGTAATTCAGATGCCTGGCGCCCGACAAGGGGCCGGACACCTGAATAGGGGGTGGCAGCGGTGACAATAGATAGATTCATGCAATGCATGAATCTATCTATTGGTGATAGAGCGGTGCAGGAGAGAGGGGGCGGAGATCCTGCGCCCTCTATGCATGCACCGCCACTGCAGTGTTCCATGTGTGTTTCTGCATGCATGTTGTGAAACCTAGCTTCAAATGGTAGAGCTTTAAGAACGCAGTCACTTGCTTTTCATGCCCAATTTTTTTCAAAGAAAGATATAACACAGTTCCAGACATCAAAATAGTTTCCCTCACTTTTCTCTCTTGCAAACGAATATACAGTCAGCCTTCCAGTTTTACACATACAGCACTCCTGCTTTGGCCTTACCCTTTATGCCCGTTGTCTGCCTCCTACAGACAGTCTTTAAACACAACTCCATGCACATACCTAGCAGTCCCTTGCTGCTCTGGTTCCCACCTGTCTCCCCTAGGTGGAGCCCTCCAATCTCCTTAGCCAAAACCTCCTTTTTCTGCTGGGGTTGAGTCCTGAACTAATAAGGTGGTCCTAGATAGGGATGAGCCCTGTGTTCGATTCGAACCTATGTTCGAATCGAACTTCGGTCGTTCGTCCGTTCATCGAAACCAGAACTTTGTGGGCCGTTCGCATCAAATTCGTGTGATACGAATGGCCAGTCGCAGTGCATTGCTGGCTGATGATTGGCCAAGCATGCACTGTGACCTCGCATGCTTGGCCAATCACAGTGTCGGCAGCGAGAAGAGCCATAATTGGCCACAGGCAGGATTTAGCTCAGTGGGGTTTAGTACACGCCCCACACTATATAAGGCCGCCAGTGCGGCGGCCTTGTGTAGTGTTGTGCAGCGTTCATAGAGAGCAGGATAGGCAGGGACAGTGTCAGCTGTGCTTTATACTTCTTTAGATAGCCCTGTTACAGTGAGTGTAGTGTTCAGAGAGAGAGCAGGATAGGCAGGGACAGTGTCAGCTGTGCTTTATACTTCTTTAGATAGTGCTGCTACAGTGAGTGTAGTGTTCAGGGAGAGAGCAGGATAGGCAGGGACAGTGTCAGCTTTGCTTTGCTTCCTAACCTAGCACTGTTACAGTGGGTGTAGTGTGCCTCCTGCACACTGCACAGCATACACTTGAATCTACCCCCTGATTGCTGGTGTTGTGTAGTTGATTTGTGCAACACAGGCATCTGCCTAATATTAACATAACATATTTTTGGTGCAGGGTTCCCCTTAATATCCATACAAGACCCAAAGGGGCTGGTAATGGGCTGGGGTAGGGGGGTGATTGGGTAGCCATGCCATTTTTCTCAAAGATTTTCATCCATATTGCCAGGACAAGACATTACATTAAAGCCGCAAGCAATTTTAACCGCTTAAGGACCGCCTCATGCACATATACGCCGGCAAAATAGCACGGCTGGGCACATCAACGTACAGGTATGTTGTCCTTTAAGAGCCCAGCCGCGGGACCGCTTGCGACCTGGTCCTGAGCTCCGTGACCGCTGCCGCGGGACCAGCGTACCCGATTGCCGCTGGTGTCCCGCGATCGGGTCACAGAGCTGAAGAACGGGGAGAGGTATGTGTAAACAAACCTCTCCCCGTGCATCCTAGTGACACTGTCACTGATCGCCTGTTCCCTGTCATAGGAAAAGACGATCAGTGATGTCACATGCCAAGCCACGCCCCCCTACAGTAAGAAAACACACACACAGGGCTCACTTAACCCCTCCCTGCCCCCTAGTGTTTAACTCCTTCACTTCCAGTGTCATTTACACAGGAATCAGTGCATTTAAATAGCACTGATTGTTGTATAAATGACAATGGTCCCAAAACTGTATCAAAAATGTCTGATGTGTCTGCCATAATGTCGCAGTCACAATAAAAATCGCTGATCGCCGCCATTATTAGTAAAAAAAAAATATTAATAAAAATGCTATAAAACTATTCCCTATTTTGTAAACGCTATAACTTTTGCGCAAACCAATAAATAATCGCTAATTGCGATTTTTTTTACCAAAAATATGTAGAAGAATACGTATCGGCCTAAACTGAGGAAAAAAAAGTTGTTTTATATATTTTTTGGGGATATTTATTACAGCAAAAAGTAAAAAATATTGCAATTTTTTCAAAACTGTCGCTCTATTTTTGTTTATAGCGCAAAAAATAAAAACCGCAGAGGTGATCAAATACCACCAAAAGAAAGCACTATTTGTGGGAAAAAAAGGACGCCAATTTTGTTTGGGAGCCCTATCGCACGACCGCGCAATTGTCAGTTAAAGCGAACGCAGTGCCGAATCGCAAAAAGGGGCCTGGTCCTTTGGCTGCAAATTGGTCCGGGGCTTAAGTGGTTAAATGGCTTTTTTTCCCTTTACAAATGTAATTTTGTGCAGGGACAGTTCTAAACATAGGAAACACATGCCACTTCACAGGCATACTTTAGACACCCCCCACGTACGATATTTAAAGGAATACTTTTTTTTTTCACTTTATGCATCATTAAAATGACTGCTCCAGAAAAAAAACGTCAGTTTTTAAAACTTCTTTTTGCATTGATACATGTCCCCTGGGGCAGGATCCGGGTCCCCAAACCTTTTTTAGGACAATAACATGCATATTGGCCATTATAAATAGCACTTTAGATTTCAAACGTTCGCGTCCTTTGTAATTAATAGGGTTCTAACGTTCGTGCAAACTTTCGGTCCCTTTGCAGGTTCTGGTGCGAACCGAACCGGGGGGTGTTCAGCTCATCCCTAGTCCTAGATTTTAAAGGCTGTGTACACTTGAACACTCAGCCTTCTGGATACTGGCAAGTAGGGATGAGCCAAATGTTCGAGTCAAACGTAAGTTCGACTCAAACTAATCGAACCGAACATCGAATGATATGCAGCGTTCACGGCAAATTCGAAAGCCGCGGAACGCCGTTAAAGTCTATGGGACACTAACATGAAAAAACAAAAGTGCTCATTTTAAAGGCTTATATACAAGTTATTGCCATAAAAAGTGTCCTGCCCCAGGGGACATGTATAAATGCAAAAAAAAGTTTGCAAGAGCTTGCAATCTGGCAGGCCACAGGAAAAGGGGGCGACGAGGGAGCACCCCCCTTCTGAACCGTACCAGACCACATGCCCTCAACATGGGGAGAATGTAACGTCATAAGGAGGCAAGGTCACCCGTTTATGTCACCGGGTGGCCCTGCCCTCAGCTATATAACAGCTGTCATCGCAAATAGGCTTCAGTCAGCGGGAGCCTCCCATGGAGGCAGAGTTTCTCCGTTTTTTTTATCGGACCGTCGGACGCTGTGATTGAAGATGAATGGACATCGTGGGACAGTTTTTTTTTAAAGGATACGATACCCATTCACATAGTGGGGGGGTGGGATTGTTAAAGGGGGCTTCCAGATTTCGATAAGCCCCCGCTCACAGACCCCCACAACCACCGGGCAAGGGTTGTGGGGATGAGGCCCGATCTCTCGTCCCCCCTTTTCCTGAGGCCTGCCAGGTTGCGTGCTCAGATTAGGGCCTGTTATGGATTTTGGGGGGGTCTACACCATTTTTTTTTTTTAAATTGGCGCAGGGTTCCCTTAATATCTATACCAGGCCTAAAGGGCCTGGTATGGATTTTGGGGGGACCGCCATGCTGTTTTTTTTCAATTATTTTCATCTATATTGCTGAGACCCGACAATACATTACAGTCGCGAGTAGTTTTAAATGACATTCTTTCCTTTAGAAATGTCATTTTGCTGTGGTATTGTTCTAAACACGGGAAAATGCGCTACTTTACAGGCATACTAAGAACACCCCCCAGGTACGATATTTAAAGGAATATTTATTTTTTATTGTTTCACTTTACTCATTATTAAAATCACTGCTCCCGAAAAAACGTTAGTTTTTTTAAAACTTTTTTTTGCATTGATACATGTCCCCTGGAGCAGGACCCGGGTTCCCAAACACTTTTTATGGCAATAACTTGCATATAAGCCTTTAAAATGAGCACTTTTGATTTTTCATGTTTGTGCCCCATAAACGGTGTTCGCAATTTTTTGCCTGTTCGCAAGTTCTGGTGTGAACCTACTGGGAAGAAGGAAAGAAACCACTTTTCTCTGCTCAGAACTAACATTCTGGAGCCCTGTACTTTGCATATGTGCAAACCCTGTGTCACTTTCTCCTACATTTCCATAGTGACAGAGCCTTCGCTCTGCCGCAGCGTTTGTACATGTTTTTAACACTTTTGCATTTTACATTGCATTTTCCCCTTTTTTACACTTGAAAAGTCTTTATTCTCTGTGTTTAATACCGTTTCGGTGTGTGCTTACGCACGTTTTGATGCTTTTTGTACAAAACAAATGCAACAAGTTGTACTTTTGTTGAAAACAGTTTAACTGGCTTCACTGTTGTAATGTAGGGCCATTGGAATACATGGCAAACACTGTGCTTACATTCTGGATGCATTTTAAAAATGCAATGGAAAGCGTTAGGTGTGAAGTGGCCCTAAGGGCCCATTCACACCAGAAACTGCACATAACTGCATGTTTTTGACTGCATGTTTACATGCATTGGAAGAGCACTTGTCGTGTGTTTGACACGTGTTTGCAGTGCATTTTGCTATATGTTTTTGGACTTGGCTTCTTGGCTTAAAGGGGTACGGTACGGTGCAGGTGCGCATTTGTAGTGCGTTTGTAGCGCGTTCCCTTCATTTACGGTGCAGAAAAATACAGTATGTTCTACTTTTTTCTAACTGCGCTGAACTGCACTGCAATGATGTAAACTATGCCCATAGGATTACGCCTTGATTTTGGGCTGTCAGTGCATTTTGCTATACGTTTTTGGGCTTGGCTTTCTTGGCTTAAAGGGGCGCGGAGCAGTGCAGGTGCTCATTTGCACATAACTGCATGTGTTTGACTACATATTTACATGCATTGGAAGCGCAGTTGCTGTGCGCTTGACATGGGCTTGAATGCATTTTGCATGCATTTTGCTCTGTGTTTAGCACTGTGTTTGCATTGCATTTTGCTATATGTTTTTGAGCTTGGCTTTCTTAGCGGTGCAGGGGTGCATTTTTAGTGCATTTGTAGTGCGTTCCCTGCTGAAAAATTAAGCATGCGCTACTTTTTTTTAACTGCATTGAACTGCACTGCAATGATGTGAATGATGCCAATAAGATTACCTTGATTTTGGGCTGTCTGTGCAGTTGGGTTGCATTTCAAATTGCAGCAAACTGCAGCCAACTGCATCCAACTGTGTTCGGTGTGAAAGAGCCCTTATGCCCCGTACACACGGTCAGACATTCCGACCACAAAATCCGATGGATTTTGTCAGAAACTTGTGTTGCACACACACGATCAAACAAAGTTGACGGAAAATCTGATCGTTCTGAACGACGTGACATGCAAATGGTATAACGGGACTACGTAGAGGCCAGTAGCCAATAGTTTTCATCCCCAAATTTATTCTGAGCAAGCGTGCGTCGTTTTTTTCCGACCGTGTGTACGGGGCATAAGACTTGCTCATATTTTAATTTTAAGCAATTCCATTTAATGGCACTTATTGCACACCTACGCATAGTAAGAAATATTTAAACAGGTTAGCAGCTGTGCAGTTTGAAGCTATTCGCAAAGATTGAAGCACGTAAATCACACAAATATTTCCATCTGAGTAAACTACATACTGTAATTCCCAAATCAAAGTAAGCAGACAAACATTTAAATGTGATTATAATTCCCAAGCCAGAGTAAGCAAACAGGAAAAAAAAGTACTTTTATTGGTCTATAAAACTTATGAACATACAATCAGAATGAGGAGATGCAGTATGTTAATGGTAAAAGTGCTGATGAATAAGATGGATTTCCTCAAAAAATATTCCTTTCTACCTTGATAAACCTTTGCTAGAGCCACTGGTGATGTGAATTAGTGATAAATCAAAGTTTGGTTTGCTGGATGTTCATCAAACAATTAAAAATGGCAAACACCATTGAAATCTACAGGAGCTGAATCTTATAATTATTTTCTGGCCTATTTCAAGGCCAATATTCTAGCTTTTGGGGAAAAAACGAAATGGGTAGCTGGGCACTGCTATGGTGGATAGCCAGACAGACTGCATGCTGGTATGGTATGGATTTTGAGGGGGATCCCATCCTTTTTCTTGTGGGGCACACCCAAAGGATCTGGTATAGATTTTTGGGGCCCAACACCTTCTCCTTTTTTTTTATGGTGTGCCTTCCTGCCCAAGCCATTTTTCAGCTTTCAGGGATGTCGCACTTTGAACGACAATTGCGCGGTCATGCAATACTGTAGCCAAATTAAATTTTAATAATTTTCTTAACACAAATATCACTTCCTTTTGGTTGTATTTAATCATCGCTGTTTTTTTTTTTTTTTTTCCTAAAAATAAATGAAAAAATTGCAAAAAAAAATTCTTAGTTTCTGTCAGAAAATTGTGTAAATAAGTAATTTTTCTCTTTCACTGATGTGGGCTGATCAGCCTGCACTGATGGGCATTGATAGGCTGCACTGATGATGTGGCACCGAAGGGCACTGATGGGGTGGCACTGATGGGGAGGCACTAATATGCAGCACTGATAGGTGGCACTGATATGCCATTAGTTGTACCTTTTGTTATTACCACTCCCACCAATACCATCACAGTTCTAATCCATAATTCAAGTCTTTTAAAGCATTGTTTAATTTTACCAGAATTATAATTGATATTATATAAATAAAATGTGTCTGGTAATGGCGAGTGATATTAAATCATGTAGCTACCCCTTTAAAAAGGTATGAGCTTGATTAGTGAATAAACAAAGGTAAAGGTGTTGGCGCTACAAAGCAACATACATAAAATATTTCAACATAAATAATGGTGTGAATGAACCATGTGAAAATAGCAAAATGAAAAAGTCCAAAGTGACAATCCCAACACCATACAACATATATAATCTTCTGGTTTGATGTGTCTTCAAGTATATGCTTCACTATGAGTGCTCATGAGGTAGATGGCAACTAACCAAAGGTGTCTGACCACTTTTTAAGGTAGGTCAAAATGCGCTTTAATTGAATGAACCAGAGCAGACTTCACAAGGGACACAAAGAAGAGCTCTTATGGTGTAGTACTTTTTATTAAAAAGGTTAAAATGTATATCAAAAGTTGCACTCACTTGTGACTGTGCCAATCTTCTTTGTATCTCTGGTGGTCCCAGGTCACATGCCTGATGAAGGGGTCCTGCGTGGCTCCGAAACGTTTCTTTCTGCTGTAACCATGTGATCGCTGATTAAAGTTATGGACCCATTTTTGGAGATCCTGGTGTGCATTTTGACCTAACGTAAAACGTGGTCAAACACCATTGGTGAGTTGTCATCTACCTCATGAGCAATTGTGGTAAAGCATATACTTGAAGACACATCAAACCAGAAGATTATATATGTTTTATGGTGTTTGGATTGTCACTTTTGACTTTATCATGTTGCTTTTTTTACATGGTTCATTTGCATCATTATTTATGTTGAAATATTTTATAATTGATATTATATTAGTTTTTGTAGCCTTTATATCAAGTGTAAAATTCAGTTCATGTTATTTTGGTACATCTGATGTCTGACATTATGTTTTGTTTTTTTAATTGTACCAGGACATAACATTTGCATTTTATTATTTTCCTTCTAGGTGCTTTTCTTATTCCATACACTCTTTTCCTTATCATTGCTGGAATGCCATTGTTCTATATGGAATTAGCTCTCGGACAATACAACAGAGAAGGTGCAGCCACAGTCTGGAAGATTTGTCCCTGTTTCAAAGGCAAGCATTTTAGTATTTCATATTAAAAAAGTCTATTTGTACATAGGTGTGTGTATGTATGTATGTAGTGTTTGTGTGTATATGTATATATATATATATATATATATATATATATATATATATATATATATATATATATATATATATATATATATATATACACACATATATATATACACACACACACACACACAGTAGAGCTGCATACATAAAATATTGCAACAACCACCATTTTATTCTCTAGGGTGTCTACTAAAAAAATATATATAATGTTTGGGGGTCTAAGTAATTTTCTAGTAAAACAAAATGATTTTAACTCGAAACCAACAAATGGCAGAAAAAGGTTTCAGTGTTTAAGTGGTTAAACTTTTTTATTTGTCTATTCCATTGACAAATTGTTACAATTTTTATACTTAAGTTCAATTGATAAAGAATGTTTTGATTCTTGGCAGACTGGACAGTTTTTCTCTTCCTTTCTTTTAAGGGGTGTGGCTTCAGAAAGAGCAAAGAGAATTATTTGCATAGAAAGAATTGTGAAACACTTTATTCAAGATCGCGATAACGATTCTTGACGATTAATTGTGCAGCTCTAACACACAGGTAGATTGTCTGAAATTCAAACCTTTTTGAATATTGCCATTTTTCCAATCTATGGTAGTAGTCCATTCAGTAAGGTTTCCTTAAAAATTAGTCTGGCTAAAACCTAGCTGAGTTTTTTTGAGGATTGCAGGGTGCAATCCATCGGATCCTAGTAATTTATTCACATTAGGTTTTTCCTGACAAATGCATGACAGCATACACATAGGGGTACAGACTCCGCCCCACACCCAATCAGGACCAGTTATACTATATAAATTAGTCACCTCCCCTAAGGCAGCATTTTCTTTCTGTTCCTCAAATGCTCAGCCAGTTATAGCTGTAAAGCTATTTTCAAATTTCTATTTTTGCCCTCACCTTGCTGGGTTCATCTGGCCTATCCGCGCATGTTTAACCTCTCCTGTGGCGAAGCTCCCTCCATTCAGGTGTAAACTGCCTATAAGAGGGAAGCCTCCCCCATGTCCAGGTACCGGGGTAGTAGGATGCTGGTCTCTGGATGCAGGTAAAACAGTTATGTCTTGTTTGTTGGGACTGATCCAGTCTCTCCTTCCTGGTAATATGTGGCCCCACACACGATTTGGTTAGTCTGGCATTCTGTGTGTTTTGTTTTCCTTGCAAAGGTGCTGGCATTGTTGTTAGGGCAGCTGCCCTCTTCCAAGATTTGCGCCTTGTCTACTTCCTGCAGCTGTACTGCTGGCTGTTGGCGCTGTATAGGTCATGTATAATAATAATATGTATTTAATGATTGCTATGCATTAACATGTTATGTCTAAATGCGAGTGAAATTCAGTGCTTTGATTAAGTTTGCAGTGCCTTAAGTAATTTGTCTGTTAGACATCTATCGATAATTGCTTCTGTCTGATGGGTCAATCCTTGCTCACACTGACACATAGGTCCATTTGTTGCTTCAATGTCTGCAGATGGATGTGTGGATGGCCACTGATAGTGTATTAATGCTAAAGTCCTAGCCAGCCCTACCAAGTTTTTATTATAACCACAGTCCTGCAGCTCATATTTTGAGCCAGTAGCCATGAGCTTACCCAGAGACCAGCCATGATCAATAAGGTGAGGGTCAGGTAAGTATACTACTGTATTACAAAGTGCATTGGCAGTATGGATGGGAAACCTATCCACCCCTCAACACCAGCACCACTTCCCAAACGAAGAGAGGCAACTTGTTCCTTCAACAGTGACAAGTCTTCTTTGGCTCTGAAGAAATCGCTATGCATTCAAGCTGCTGCCAGGAGGGGTAGACTAAGGGAAATCACTATAATGACCATCCTGGGTGGTATTGGAAGTGTAGTTAGCTGAAGTGCTATGCCAAGTTGCATATCAGAGGCAGCAGTGAATAAAAAAGCACAAAAGCGGATGTTTTGACTCTGTTCAAACGGACTGGGTGGATCTCTAGTTGCTAACGCTCATGTACTAAGCTTATCAAACAGCTAAGTTTGTTTAAAGGGTACCTCTGCCTCAGAAGCAGCTGGCCAAGGAATCTTCATCAGGCTAACCAGATGTTCCAGTCTGCCAGCGGATGATTTAATATCCTTTGCAGAGGCATGGGAACAGCAATAAGCAAATGAATAACGTTTATACTACCATTTATAGGGTTGTGTGGCCTGTGTTGGAGTTCACTTCAATAGCCAAGGCTATTGTATTCTCGGCAGATGAGTTGAAGGCAAGTTGGACAATAATAAGTCTCTGTGGTGTTTGATCTTTGAGTGAAATTAAAGTGACCAGCAATGCAGTACAGCCACTATAGATGCAGTATGCTGTTCCTCTAGTATTCTGTGTGGTTATTCAAGCCCTATGGTTTAACACACTGACTACATATACCTCTTCTAAGTCAAATTGACTGCTATTCAAGATGGAATCAATGATGTCTAGATTTGGGACTAATTCCTTAGGCTAGTCACCTAGGCCCAAAATGGAGAGTTGGTGACAGGGCCTGAGAAGAGCTATAGCAGAGAATGAAAAATCCATAATCGTCTTTTTTTGGTCACCTAAATCCAAGTCTGCTCCTCCCTAGTGGCAGCAAAGTTCCTTTTTCACTCAAATTTGCCCAGTAGGTGTCAAATTGAAGGAATTATTGCAAATTTGGGAAGAGGAGGCTCAGTATCCGTGGGGCCTGTGCAATACGGAAGTCATTGGAATTTTCTTTCCACTCCTCAAACTCATTTAATTCCCACATTAGTTCTTTAGGGCAATCAAAGCTTTAAGCAAATGTTACCAAATCTTGTTCCAACAGTAAGCCATCTGTCCATTGTTCCTAATCGAAAAGCAGAATTAGGCAGGAAGCAGAACGAAGGATCAAGATCCAAAACTTCATACATAGTTATTGAGAGCAATCACTCAAAACATCAGATAAGGCAGCTGTGGGTTGTCTCTAGATCTAGCTGATGGCAACCTACGCGTTTTGGTACACCCATGCTTCTGAGATTCACTTCACGTTCATTCAACAACCTTTGGCCTTTCCACATACACAAGACATTTTCCAGAACATTACTTCCAGTAGTGACCATCTTGCGTGAGCAAGGGCTACAGGTTCCTTAGCTGGACAATAGCCTGTGGGTGGCTCAACATCCTCCGGGTCCTGGGAAATTCAGATTCAGACTCGGATCAAATTTGGATGGGTCGTCAGCTGGGGAAGGCCAACTAATCTCATTATAATAATGACATTTTGGACACTCAAGAGAATACTGTAGAGTTGCCCTCAGAGAAGGTGACAGTATTAGGTTCTCACTTGGGGCAAGTCATATCTCTATCCCATCTGTTTGTATCCCATGGTCTCAAATGGTAGAGGAGTAGTCTGCAGTAATCCGTGCAGTCTGTTTGACTTACTCGAAGGTTGAGAACATTGTAATCTTGCCTTCTAAATTAATGGAATACTTGCTTCCTGCACCAGAGAAGATGACCTCACATATGAGACAAGTCCCGTTGGTGGTGGCTAAGGACAGCTAATCTTTTCAGCTTTCATCAGCTTCCTGACATACCAATCGCCACAATATATTTACTTTATTGGTATTCACCTTAGTGACCTCCTAGGTCAATGACATATGCCAACGGAGGACTAAGTGTCTAACATCAGGGGTGCAGTGATTCCCAGGCGTTGAATTTGTTTTGGCAACACAGCCTAGGGAGCCTAATTATGCTTCAAACAGACTGCAATGGTAATTTCCTATCTTCAAGATTTAATACCTTTTTGATTCCTCCTTTTGGCGGTATTGTGTGGGGCAAGCCAAGTAAAGACAACTACAAAGTTAGGAACATTTTTTTTCTAAAAACATAATTTTATTTCACTGTATATTTATATAAAAACAGAAAACTTTTTTCATTCATTTCATTTAAAGTTAGTTTTGATCATCAGGCAGATGCCTTTCATAATCATGACATAACAAATATACAAAAGTAACAAACAGCTAACAGCGGTATATCCAGCTATTGATTATTGTATTCCATTTCTAATGTATACAACCCATACACTTGATGGTGTCAGAAGATGGAAAGACTCCTACGTGTTTCGAATAGTTCAACTGATATCTTAGGAATTATATACCACTCTGTGAATATAAATAGATACTGTGTGGGCTTAGAATGAGCAGGAGGTGATAAGTGCAGTAATATTAAGTGGCAGTGGAGGCCCGTCCATAGGGGGCGCTCAAGCGCTGCCCCCCCCCCCTCCAGTAGTCACCTAAAAAAAAATACAATTATAAATAAAAAAATAATTTTAAACGCTCCCTTTAAGAAAAAAAATATTTGAAAAATGTATTCCTTTAACTAAGTGCACTGTGCTCAGGCACCGGACACAGTGCACTATGGGAAGTGCCACGTCAATGCAATCACGAGATTGCAGATGTGGCGCTTAATTGGCGGGGTTTGGAGCTGCTTAGCGGTGCAATCCATCGCGCAGAGTACCATCCGCCCATGTGAGAACAAAGTCACTTCCGGCTGGGCTACAAAAAGATGGCTGCCATAAGGTCTAATCCCCTTGTGTTCAGTGGAGAGGGGAAGCCCCTCTCCTCTCCACCGAACGCATGGAGAAAGCCAGGAACTAGCTACAAATGCAGCTTGAAGGAGTGCTGTGCTGCCAGGGACAAAGATGTGAGGAGGATCCTGCTGCTCCGCTGCTGGGGACACAGATGTAAGGAGGGACTGCGCTGGGGACACAGATGTAAGGGGGGACTCCACTGGGGACACAGATGTAAGGAGGGACTCCGCTGGGGGCACCTGATGTAAGGAGGGACTCCGCTGGGGGCACCTGATGTAAGGAGGGACTCCGCTGGGGGCACCTGATGTAAGGAGGGACTCCGCTGGGGGGGGGCACCTGATGTAAGGACGGCCTCCGCTGGGGGGCACCTGATGTAAGGACGGACTTCGCTGGGGGCACCTGATGAAAGGACAGACTCTGCTGGAGGCACCTGATGTAAAGACGGACTCTGCTGGGGATACCTGATGGCATCTGGTGGCAGGTGACATTGGCCCTCCCCTACGCGTGTCGATACTCAGGGTGTGGCGTATCTTCCTCAGGGGGGTTGTTACGGACGAGGGAGATACACCACACTCTGAGTATCGACACACGTAGGGGAGGGGCCAGGACAGAGCGAGAGACAGTACACCTGCCTAGAGGAGATACAAACCATACTTATACTGTTTACAGTATTTTATTGAGGCTTATGAAGTGCGGTGCACTGACGCACCTTATACATGCGAGTACCCCCGCGGAGGAATGGTTTTTAACTTATGTATTCAATTTTGAAAAACGGTATTGCACTATTAAAAGGGAGGGGGAGGGTAGGACTTTAGATGAGGTGCGTGAGGTAGAGCCAGACACAACCATATACATATGTAAAAAATTATATTCTTTATTAAACCAAAGATAGGGCATGGATCAACCCATATAAACGCATAATAACGCATTGGCATATAAAATACAAAGTATCAACATATATATTGAGGATAATCACCAACTTGACACAGAAAGTAAATATTGTACATCACAGTCCCTCAAATGGAGTAGGCATTACATTATATCAGGGTGGTAGAGCAATAAAAACCATCTAGAATCATACATTCTAGATACACAGATACACATCATGATGGACACACTGCTGCTGTAATTGTCTCTACTCCCCTGAGCTGAACTGGTTTAGTGTGTTCTGCAGCCAACAGGTTGGCCGTTGTTTTGTTTGCACGGGAGCTATGATGCACGCTGCATGCCTCCCCTCTCCCCTCCTTCCCACACATTTTGGGGATGGGGGATTGGGCGGGCGCTTTCACCGTGCATCGGCGCCACACCTTCCACTCCATGCGTGCGACGCCCAGTGGGCGTCCCTTCACGCAGGTGTGTGCTATTTCAGCTTGTCTGACACATGGTGAACAGGTCCGGCTGCTGCCGTGCTGTCCTTTCCCTTGTTGTCACGCCAGTGTGACGCTGGATGGGACCCTGGACGCTGGGCTCACCCTGCAGTTCCCCTTCAGTGACCTTTTTTCAGCATTCCCATACTGCACTCCATTTCTGGTTCATATCCCAATAGGACCTACATGGGTAAATACATAGCAAGCTCTTGCTTTATTCTTAAATTTCTCTACTCTTCATCAATTTCTCCTGATCTCAGGAATCTCATCTCCTCTTCCCTATTCTTACCATATGGACACCCTATCTTTTCATTCTGTTCACCTTGTTGATATGCTACATAATATACTTTTATACTGTGGTGATGGGTCTACTCTATATGACATTTCTTTTTATTTATACCAATATGGTAACAAACCATTTACTTTATTGTATAAAATACAGAAAACCCATCCACAGTTACATCAAGATTTTTCCATACACATTTTTCTTTGGGGGACTGTGTGTGTGCTCCTGGTTCATGCTTGGGTCCTTTCCTCAGCTCCCGTGCTGGACATATATATCTGGCTAACCTCTGGCAGGTGGTATCACATGACCTAGTATCAGCTCTTATGTGAGTACTTTCAGTTATGGCCGTTTATTTGTTCATCATCATCCTTAATCCCTCTACCCCTCCAGTCTGTGGCTATATCAAACTATAATGGTGATCTTTTTTATCCCCTTTTTAGTATATGGATGCACTTGCTCCTGATGAGTGGATAGAAGTCCACGAAACGTCGTCAAGCTTTTTTTGATGCATCCATCTCCTCATATGTATGATTCTAGATGGTTTTTATCGCTCTACCACCCTGATATAATGTAATGCCTACTCCAATTGAGGGACTGTGATGTACAATATTTACTTTCTGTGTCATGTTGGTGATTATCCTCAATATATATGTTGATACTTTGTATTTTATATGCCAATGCGTTATTATGCGTTTATATGGGTTGATCCATGCCCTATCTTTGGTTTAATAAAGAATATAATTTTTTGCATATGTATATGGTTGTGTCTGGCTCTACCTCACGCACCTCATCTAAAGTCCCACCCTCCCCCTCTCTTTTAAGCAACTAGGGATGGAGGCGTAATATTCCCCGTTGCGTCTCATTTAAAGTCCCAAATATTTCCTTTTTTCTTTGGTATTGCACTATTAGTCTTTTTTCCTTTTTTCATGCGCCTCTGAGATCATTGCATTGAGGATACTACTGATCCAGTGAAACAGCTGAGAACCCTATAGTGGTTCATATGCATGTTTTGACTCAGTGTAAAAGCTGGTCACACACTCTGAGGTTAGCTTATTACCATAAGGGGTTCCCGAATTTCACCTATGCATGATTCAGAGCCATGGTTGGATGTAACAAGCATGTCAATAGTATGATCACCGGAGATCACATCACCTGCATCTAGTCTCACATCAATCAACATTTTGTGTTTCTTATCACAGCCCAAGACAGGCTGCCACAAAGTTTTTTTAATAATATAGAGACACTTGTATGGTTTATGCACTTTTTCTTACATGTTTTTTATTTATACATGTTTGCTATCATATATGTATGCATTTAGCACTTTTTTCATCTAATATTATTATTATTATTGATATTTTATTTCCTGGTGTGTTATTGTGCATGGCACCTTGTAACTCTAAGGGGTCTATATAACCTCACAGAGTTTTTTTGGGCACAATTGGCACTTGTGCACTTTATATCTAGGCGTGCGTTTTAGTTGTGCGTTTACAGATTTTGTGCACATTATTTGTTTTGCTATATTTTGCACTTACACCAGTTGTATATTTACTAATTTATGCACATTATTATATTCTTGTGGATCTATAATTATAGATTAAGATACAGATTATTTAGTGCATAGCCATTCCAGTGCAGCGTATATTTATTTTTGTAAAAAAAATTGCGTTTGAGGAGAGAGGACGTTATAGCAAAGATTAGTGTGAGCATGTTGGAGGGTGGGGAGATGGGAATAGAAGGAAGGCTGAGGAAAGTTAGAGGATGAAGGGAAACTTTGTGTAAAATAGGTGTGGAACACTAATATCTGTACTTGCTTTTTTGTAGCAGTGCCTTAGTCAAAGTGCCCGTGTACAAGTGCCAAACGCTTGTCGCTGGAGTGACACTTTGCGCAAGGAGTGGCCAGCCCAAACCCTAGCCAGCCATCAAAAGAAATTAACTACATTTATACAGGGATGGTGTGGGGGAAGATTCACGATTTTTCAATTAGGAGCTGATAAAACCTGGCTCATGGGTGGGTGGGGTTTACAACTATTATAGTATACTATTTATTATAGCATAGTTCACAGTACTAACTTGCATAGTGCACTCAATTAGAGCATTTACCCGTACATGACACATGTGTGATTCTAGCTGCAAGTCTGCTTCATGGCACACAGAGACCATATAAACGTTTATTAGCATAAGAGAGACCAGTCAGTTACCACGCCGCACAATACTTGGATAGGTGCCCCACTCCAATTGTGGGAGACACAGAAGGTCATATTTGCGTGACAGCAGTGATTTTTTTAGATAAAGTGAAAAATATTAATCTAGTTCCTGGCTCATTTCTAGTGACATGGGATGTATCAAAAACGTGAATATGTAAAAAACCTTGTGAGCTGCTATGTTAATCCAGGGAAGCTGCCAACACTACCCACACTTCCTAAACATGTGAATGAACAAAATATATATCAAAATGAGTGCAGCGCTAAATATACCTAAAAATTATCCTCTATAAAGTGAAAAAAATTGTAAACAATTATGATTTAAAGTGAAATGTACAAGATTCCAAAAAGTGTCCTTATATAGATCATTCAATATTATTTGCAATGAAGTGTAATATGCAAAATTTCTACAGTGTCCTTATGTAAATCAAACAAAAGTGAAGACGGCATGCCGGTCCATTTTGTGAATAGTAAAACCCTTATAGATGAAACGCTCTTTCCACAATCATCCACCACTGTGTATATTCTAAAAATCCTTGTGCTCCCTTCACCAGTTGTGCCCTCACCTTATAGGCCTTTGAGAAAAAACAATCCACTGGGTTGCTCCTTCTAATATTCCTTCTCCTTATAAACTGCACACGAGCTCAGGTCACATCGCATTGAAACCACTTGCTGCCTATATCTGAGGCTGTCTGAGTACCCCAATCCTCTGACCTAGAGACCTACCAGTCGCTGAAGCCTAGGGCCGCAAAACCCTGCCCACCCAAGCCACCTAAAGAGCAGAGTGATGAGGAAGAATTAACTTTTGATTAGTTGTGAGTCTCTCCTTTGGAAGACAATCCCATCAATCCCGGAACTGGGGAAGAAGACAGGGGACACCCTTTAGGAGGAAAACATGTCTCTCCTTGCCGAAAATTGAAACACCAGATCTTCACTCACTAAGAGGAGACGAGGAAGTCAAGATGGAATCCAATGAAGCATCTAATGTGTTGGAGACTCCCACTCCTCCTACTAATGAAGCAGAGAGGGACTGTTCCTGAACCAGAGCCTGATTCAGAACCTGAGCCTGAATCTGCATGTAGCTTCTGGGGAACACATAGGGGACCGGAGCCGCTGGAAAGTATCTACTTGAGACAGAAAAAAAAAAGACTGACTTATGATACCTTTGGAGAAAACTCTTACGAACTTATCCCTACCACTCAACGCTCTAGTCAAGCACTTGCCACTTTTATTGAACCTTTAGTAAAGGATGACCCTGATCCACCTCCTGACACTACTGGGTGGGCCACTAACTTGTTATTGGCCTGTCACAAAATTAATATGACTTCACCAGACAATGTATAATATAATTTACTGTTAGAAGATCCTTCTTTGGATCAGTTGTTGTCTGTTACAACTTCTGGTTTGTCATATGATTAACCATTTACTTTCTTATGATACAGTAAGGTGATTCCACAGGTTGTGTTCTGTCTTCGGGGACCAAAGACTTTCAAGTGGGGGGAGGATGTAGCAATGTGGACTACAATTGCACAGTACAGCGATTCCTGATCCTCTCCATGTATTGTATTGTCCCTCTAGTGCCCAGCACCACTAACCGACATTATATTTGGGCATCAAATCGAAGGGATTTTAGGATTGGTAGTTCCTCAGAAATGCAATCACCTCGCATGCATATACGCATGGACTACATTCTTGTTTGCTTGAGCTCTTATTAGGATTAAAGGTTAAATAGGCCGGCCTGGGTTCCCCCTTTAGAAGTCTTGCCATTATTAATGCTAAATTCTTGCTTATCCTTTCAGGTCATGTTCCAGTGGTAATCCATTGTACATAACTGTATATAATATACTGTATTGCCAAATTGTCTTAACTTGTATTATTGTAGAGGAATTCTTCCACTGAGCTAGGATTGTTATCCAAAGCTCAGCTGATCCATTACCTCCTCTGTGCAAAAAGATCTTCTTTGAGGTATTTCAGTAAACATTAATAGAGTATATATTCTATATCGAGTTGTGTGACTTATTCCTTTAAGGTGGTGCAAAGATGTCTGAACCCAGAGTGTCAGGTGGGTTGGAATGTTCACAGGGTCATGGAGGTGCAAATGAGCAGGTAAACCTAAGCACTCCTCAAGGGGTTCGTGCTACAGAAGCAACTATGGTGTCTTATACTGTCAAGGAAGAAACTGGCAGATATGCCAATATCCATTATGGCAGCGTGAATCAGAGTGCATTAGCAATCAGCTGTAACAGCGAACAAACGTTAGCGATGGCTAATGTGCGTACGCAAAACGTGCTAATTAGAAATTTCTCTCATAAATCTCTGGATTATTGTCAGCTCTGTATCCTGTGTTCCTGTGTTTCTTGCTCCTGTTTGATTACCTGTTACCGACCCGGCTTACCCTGACCTGCTCTGGCTTCTCTCCTGGCTCTGAACCTAGCTTGTTTCACGGACCTGCTCTTGCCTGTTCCAGATTGACTTCCTGTGTTTGACCCGGCTTGATCACAACTAATCCTCCTGCCTCTGACTGCCTTCCTGTGTTTGACCCCTGGCCTTCCTTCTGACGACGTCTCTGCTTTTCCACCTGTTAAGATCTGCCAGTACCTCCAAGGTACCATTGGCTGTGACCTCCTTCCCTGCTCCTGGGTGTCTGCTTCTGTAACCATCAGACAGCTTCACCGGCAGGCAACCCATCTCTGGGTATAGCACCCTCTTTCTCCAACTCCAGGGGTTCTCTGCATTCAGCCGCAAGGGGAGCCCTTTTGTCACCTCAGCCTCCAGCCTGGTACGTGACATCTACCATCTTGCTTTAATTTTATACCCATTTTCTTGCGTGTTCACATTCAGGAAGCTTTATGGATAAACAGGTAAATGCGGTCCCAGCTAGTGTCCTCTATCTCTGTGTCCAACGTGAATTCCCAGAATGCATGATCCGAGCATAAAGAAGCGTACGTTTCCCCAAAGATGGAGGCGTATAGAGCTGAGATCACATGACTCTGGGAAGACGAGCTAGAACACAGTGATTTGAATACCGTAGGTGCATTCGTGTATCTTTCTCTCCTCACCGTTTCATCTATATAATGTTTTAGTTGGATATAGGACCAAAAAGGGAAATATTTAGTATTAGATAACACTGCAAGCTCTTGCTGCCTTCCTCTGGATCAACTGTGGGTATAGAATTGGGTATATGGGATTGTATGATATTTTTTTTTTTTTTTTTTCGGTTGAACTGGATGAACAAAATGACACCAGCGCTAAATAGTGGACACTTGTAGAGCAATCAAAAGTAGGGTGATACAAATCAATAGAGGGGGGTCTATACCCAGCGCAGCAGAAAAAAACTCCATAACTGTGGTGACTGTGACAAAGCACAAACGTGTTTTACCCCTCTACATGCTGAATCTCCATCTACATGTGGGTGAGCAGGTGCCCGGGGATCACATCTTGACCCAACACAGTCGGTTGTTTCATCTTCCATTGTGCTCATCCCTCCTTCTTCCCTCTCTCCCATCTATGGTTGAAACTCAGCAAAAGGCTCCTGGTTGCTTAGTGGACTTTAGGTGACTATGTAAGCTCTTTTTCGTTTGATTATTGTGAGTGAACAGGACGGCTTTATTAGCTGCATTTTTGAATAAACTTTCTCATTATCCAACACAAGTTTTTTATCTTCTGAAGACTGTCTTTAACCCATTAAGCGCTGGATTTTCTGTGTGTGTGCTTGCATCTCAGCATATGGCCACTCTTTTGATAGGTAGGTTTTAGCCAAACCTGGAGGAAAGTCTGGATTACCTCTAATAAGGGTAATCTAGCACTCTGTGGCCAAAAGCGCGTGGACTTTACAGACCCTGTCGAAGGCATGAAGAGTTGCCCCTATAAGGGGATGTGTGTGAAGGGTAGGTGGTACATGGTTTTTGGAGAACCAGGGAATTGAGCAAAGCTTAGATTCCAAAATCAATAGTTTAAGATTCGCCCAGCCCTTGAAATGGGTATGAATCTTTCAATTTATCCACAACCCTAGTCAGATGGATTGCCCAATAATAGCACTGTAGAGCAGGGAGGCCAATTCCACCCTTAGATTTTGATAATACTAGCTTTGCCCACCCGATGCGTACCGATTTAGTCCCCCAAAGAAAGGACCTACACATCCTCTTGTAGGCCACAAAATAGAGGGTGGTAAGCGGATCGGGATAGTCTGTATTTTGTATAATAGGTGGAGCAAAACCATCATCTTTAGGATAGAGGCCCGTCCAAACCAAGAAACGGTGGGCACATCCCACCTTTGAAGATCCTGTTGTATAGCTTTAAGTTCTGATAAAACGTTTTTATCATATATGACTTCTAGTTTACCAGGGAGTTGGATACCCAGATAGGTGATGACATCTGCTTTCCATTTAAAAGGAAAATTTGTCTGGCATTGTTGTACTAGATTGGCCGGTAAAGAGATATTCAGGGCAAAGGATTTAGAGTAGTTGATTTTTAAATTTGAAATAGGTTTAAATTGTTCTAGAACTGGCAAAAGTTTGGGTAGGGATGTCAACGGTGATCATCATCCGCAAAGGCAGCAATCTGATGGACCTCAATACATTTTTATATTCGGGTTGGCCTGGATGCAACGTAGAAGAGGTTCCAAAGTGAGGATATAAAGTAAAGGTGAAAGAGGACAACCCTGTCTGGTTCCATTATGGATGGGGAAAGCATCCAATAAGCGGCCATTGACTTTAACTCTAGCTTTTGGATTGACATAAAGGGACCTAATGAAGGCACGCATACAGCTCCCCAGTCCAAGAGCCTCTAGGACTGCATCCAAATAGTCCCAGGGCACTCAATCAATCACTTTCTCTGCATCCATTGCCAGAAAAAAAAACTTCCTGTTGGGTAGAGGTGAGCCAGTGATAAGTTAAGTGGGTCGCCAGAACAGAGAATAGTTTTACATCCAAGTTCAGAAGTAAAATCGGACGATAATTGGCTACATTAGTAGGGAGTCTTTATTTTTCTTAGGGATCACCAAGATATAGGCTTTTAACGAGGTTCTGGAAGGGCAAGGAGTAGTAGACAATGTGTTAAAGACTTTAAGGAAACGTGGAGCCAGAAGATCAGCAAAGCATTTATAGTATTGCGCCGAGAAGCCATCCGGCCCGGGCTTTTGCCAGGCTTCTTGGCCTATAGGGCATCTTCTCATTCCTCTGAGGACAATGGGGCTTTCAAAGGAGTCCACCCAATCGTAGACAAGGCGCTAGGGCTATATTTGCTAAGAAAGTCTTGTATCAGTTCCAAGTGGGCCCCGTCTGCTACAGGATTATATTCAGTCGCGTTAAGATTATAAAGTTTTCTGTAAAGCAGAGGAACTGTTGAGCAATGTCCTAATTTTTGGAGTGGGTTGTTCCAGATGCATCAATAACATGATGAACTGTGGAGGCGAGGGTGAGTTTTTGCGTAAACCTGGCTAGGAGCTTTCCTGGCTTGTTGCCTTGTTCATAAAACAATTGTTGTGATAGTATGTGACGTCTCTGTGCCCTTTTCAAAGAGTTCCTCTAATAAAAGTGATAGTGTATCTGCTAATTCTTTTGCTATCTGGATTGCTAGGGAACATTTATGCTGAGCTTCCAGTTTAGTTATCTTGTCAGAAAGGGTCAACACTAGAATTGAGCGGACACCTGGATGAATTGTAGTCAATAGGGACCCAAACTTTTGAGGACTAAAATGGCTCTAAAAAAGTAATGGAAAGGGCTAGAGGGCTGTAAATGACAGCAAATGTTGTTAAGAGCATGGCAAGTGCTCTGCAAACAAATGTGGATAGGGAAATAACTTAAAATAACATAAAATACATTAAAAAAAAAATATGCTGGAGGCCCCCTTCTCAGAAGAAGAGGTACATGAAGTCATTAATAACCTCAGAAACTCAATGGCACGATACCACACATATGGTAGGAATGCCCCAGAATACGCCCTTTCTGGAAAAAATTATTCCATTTAATTGACATGCTTGTGGGAAAATAAAATACTTTGAAATTCAAAATTTTTTAAATAATAATCTTGACCTAGGAGGATGAGGTCCATATGGAGTAGGAGGTTGAGGTGGCGGTGGATGTGGCGTTGTAGGTGGAAGTGACGGTGGAGGAGGACGAGGTAGCCAACACTGGTTTTTGTTTTAACATATTTATTTTTTTTTTTAATTAGGGTACACCCCAAAAGAGTGAGAAAGATCAAAAATACAACAATGGCTTGGTAAGGCCGGTGATGTGTCGAATTCTGTCCCCCGTCGGATAGTGTCCGCCCTGTACTGCGATTGCGCAGTACGGAGGACAAGGGGATTCCGAAAATCTCTGAAGACGAACGGCACCTATGCCGTGAGTCCAGGTTCAAGCCCCACCATCCAAGTGGACATAGAGGTAGAATAAAAAATAGCTGAGCGAAGCGATGCCGTGCCCGAAGCGTGGCGAGCGAAGCGATGCCGTGCCCGAAGCGCGGCGAGCGAAGCGATGCCGTGCCCAAAGCGAGGCGAGCGAATCAATGCCATGGCCAAAGCGTGGTGAGCGAAGTGAGCCCGCGAGGGGCCCTGTAACTATGTGCTACCATATTTCCACTTGGATGGTGGGTCTTGAACCTGCACTCACGGCGCAGGCGCCATTCATCTTCGGAGATTTTCGGAATCTCCTTGTCCCCCGTACTGTGCAAGCGCTAAGCCTGCGTAGTACGGGGCGGACACTATCCGATGGCAGAACACCGGTATACATGTCTATTCTGCACAAGGTACGGACAAGTCCTGTGGGATCCATGTCTGGTTCATTTTAATGAACGTGAGCTTGTCCACATTGGCTCTGGACAGGCGGCTGCGCATCTTCCGATCACGCTCCAGTGAGGGAATTAAGGACGGTACGTTGTCCTTGTAATGGGGATCCAGCAGCGTGGCCACCCAGAAATCAGCACCAGTTAGAATGTGGGCAACTCGGCGTTCGTTGCGGAGACACTGCGGCATGTAATCGCTTATGTGTGCCAGGTTGCCCAGAGTAAGGTGACCAGATTTTTTTAATGAAATCCGGGGACATATTTTTTTTTTTACTAGTAATGGCAGCAATCGGCGACTCTTTGCCCATCTCCGCCGCCGCCCACCTCACAGCCTGTCAAGTCTTATGCCCCGTACACACGATCCGAATATCGTACGACAGATCGTACGGCCGATTTCGCTTAATAGTCGCAAGTAGAGATCGAAAAGCTAAATAAAGTCACAAAAATTCTCGTACGGCAGAAAAAAAATCGGAAGTGATGTCATGTGTTGTAATGTATTTGTATTGAATTTCCGGACGACAACTATACTGACTAACCGAAAATTGTACGAGGAAACTTATCGTGCACGCCCGATCGAATAAGAGCGGTCGTGATCGGCTGTCGAAAGTAGTGTACACACGATCTGAAAATCGTACGATCCTTCCTCGGACAATCGTTTCCGTACTTTTTCGGATCATGTGTACGGGCCATAACTCTCCGGGCCCCAGGTACTACTGGGTGGGAAGCAGAGGAAGATCACTCCACCAGGGAAGGCAAGGAGATAAACAGGCAGGCGGCTGGCTAGGACTTGAGCCAAGGCAGAAGATCATGCGAGCGGAGCTGAATGAGCATGTGCTCGAAACTGAAGAAATAGTCCCTCCGCTCCGACCAGAATATGATCATCAGAAAGGGGCACAGATAATGGAAAAAAATAAACCCCCATAAGCTAGAAAGAGCGGCAGAGGAGGGAGGGTGCAATTCAGATTTTTTTTTTTATTCTGCACAGTCTTTGAAATTGCCCCAGACCCTGTTCAAATTCCAATCCAGGGACAAAACTGGAGACAGACTTGGTCCGGGGACAGTGTCCTCAATCCGTGGACAGTGTCCTCAATCCGTGGAAACCGGGGATGTCTGGTCACCCTAGCCCAGAGGCAACGAAAAGCTGTCCTCTGTGGGAGGTGTATCGTCTGTGTCCTCTGTATCCCCCCAGCCACGCACCAGTGATGGCCATGAGCTGGTCTGGGTGCCACCCTGCTGTGAACATGGTTCCTCCTCCTCCATCTCCTCCACCTCGTCATCCTCCAGGACTGTGCCCTTGTTGGACAATTGTGTACCTGGCGTTTGTTGGTACAGGAACCCACCCTCGTAGCCACTTGTGAATGACTGCCCTGAAAGCCTTGGAAATGATCCCTCTTCCTCCTCCTTCTCCTGTGCCACATCCCCTTCCATCATCGCCCAAAGCGTTTTTTCAATGAGGCATAGAACTGGGATAGTAACGCTGAGAACGGCGTCATCGGCACTGGCCATGTTGGTGGAGTACTCAAAACAGCACAACAAGGCACACAGGTCTCGCATGGAGGCCCAGTTATTGGTGGTGAAGTGGTGCTGTTCCGCAGAGCGACTCACGTGTGCTGCAGCTGAAACTCCACTATCGCCTGCTGCTGCTCGCACAGTCTGGCCAGCATGTGCATGTGCAAGGTGGAGTTCCACCTTGTGGGCACGTCACATATGAGGCGGTGAGTGGGAAGGCCGAAGTTACGCTGCAGCGCAGACAGGCGAGCAGCAGCAGGGTGAGAACGCCGAAAGTGCGCACAGACGGCCCGCACTTTCTGCAGCAGCTCTGGCATATGGGGGTAATTTTTAAGGGACCTCTGGACCACCAAGTTCAGCACATGCGCCAGGCAAGGCATGTGCGTCAGACTGGCTAGGCCCAGGGCTGCTACGAGATTTCACCCATTATCGCACACCACTAGGCTGGGCTTGAGGCTCTCTGCCACCAACCACTCATTGGTCTGTTGTTCCATGTCCCTCCACAACTCCTGGAACGTTTTAAAACTGGCTACTGTCGTTTACCCCTGGCTGTGCTGAAGTTGGTGGTGAAGGTGTTACGCTGACTGGATGAGGAGGCGGTAGAGGATGAGGAAGTGGAGTAGTAGGAGTTAGCAACAGGAGGCAAACTGAAGCGCCCTGCAATCCTCGGTGGTGGAAGGACATGCGCCAAACTGCTATCCGCCTCAGGCCCAGCCGCCACTGCATTTACCCAGTGTGCTGTTAGGGAAATATACCGTCCCTGACCGTGCTTACTGGTCCACGCATCCGTAGTTAGGTGGACCTTGCCACAGATGGCGTTGCGCAGTGCACACCTGATTTTGTCCCCCCACTTGGTTGTGCAGGGAAGGCATGGCTCGCCTGGAAAAGTAGTGGCGGCTGGGCACAATGTACTGTGGGACAGCCATTGCCATCAGGCTTTTAAAACTCTGCATCTCCACCAGACGAAATTACAGCATTTCAAAGGCGAGGAATTTTGAAATGCTGGCATTCAGGGCCAGGGATCGCCGGTGGGTAGGGGGGTACTTCCTCTTCCACTCCAGTGTTTGGGAGATAGAGAGCTGAACGCTTCCATGGAACATTGTGGAAATGGTTGGTGACCCAGGTGGTAGTGTTGCTGGCAGATCCTCTGTTTGCGGGTTGGCAGGTGTCACTGTCACTACAGAGGTGGATGAAGAGGCCGAGACTGCAGCAGAAGAGGAAGCAGGAGGAGCCAGAGACCTTTCTTGGTTTTTGAGGTGTCTACTCCACTGCATCTCGTGCTTTGCACTTAGATGCCTGGTCATGCAGGTTGTGCTCAGGTTGAGAATGTTTATGCCTCGCTTCAGGCTCTGATTGCACAGCGTGCAAACCACTCGTGTCTTGTCATCAGCACATTGTCTGAAGAACTGCCACGCTAGGGAACTCCTTGGACCTGGCTTTGGTGTGCTCGGTCCCTTGCTGCGTTGGGCAGTAGCAGACGTACTGTCTAGGGGACGGACGCTCCGCTTTTGCACCCTGCTCCCTCTTCTGCTGTGCTGGTGGCTCTGTGCGACCACCGCCTCTTCCTCCGAACTACACTGGTCACCTGCATGACGTTGATTCCATGTGGGGTCAAGGACCTCATCGTCCTCCACATCATCTTCCACCCAGTCTTCACCCCTGCCCTCCTTGTCAGTCTGCACAATGGCGAAAGCAGCAGCAGTTGGCACCTGTGTTTCGTCATCATCCGAGACGTGCTGCGATGGTCCTCCCATGTACTCATCATGAAACATAAGTGGTTGGGCATCGGTGCACACAATCTCTTCCACTTCTGGGGCAGGGCTAGGTGGATGGCCCTGGGAAACCCTGCTAACAGAGTCATCAAAAAGCAGAAGAGACTGCTGCATGATTTGGGGCTCAGACTGATTGGCTGATTTGCAAGGGGGTGAGGTGAAAGACTGATGGACATCGGCTGCAGGTGCCAACTCTGAACTTTCATCAGGAGACTGGGTGAGAGACAATGTGAAGGAACCGGAGGCACTGTCAGCAGCAACCCAATCTACTATAGCCTGTACTTGTCCTGGCCTCAACATTCGTACAGCCTCATTAGGCGCGCCAAAATACCGCTGCAGGCTCTGTCGCCTACTCGCACCTGAGGAAGGTGTTTCACAGATCGACCACGTCCTCTCCCTGCAACAGGAGCTCCAGCAGCAGCACCACGACCAGGGCCACGTCCCTTCTTTGACGTTCTCCTCATATTTCTCAAATTTAGGATCTTGCCCTAAAATTATTATTTTTTGAATAGAAGAACAGTATCTAAAGTGTGTATCTCACACGTACAGATATGTAGGAAACACTGTAAAATATTTTTTTGGGTCCTTAATGGGTGTTTTTAGAATAGCAGAATAGAGCAACAGTATCTAAAGGGTGTATCTCACAAATACAGATATGCAGAAAATGCTATTCAAAAAAAAAATGTTTTGCCCTAAAAAAATTTTTTTTTGAATAGCACAATAGAAGAACAGTATCTAAAGTGTGTATCCCACACGTACATATATGCAGGAAACACTGTAAAATATTTTTTTGGGCCCTAAATGGGTGTTTTTAGAATAGCAGAATAGAGCAACAGTATCTAAAGGGTGTATCTCACAGTAACATATGCAGTGCTGGTGCACTGAGCTTGCATAAAATGCCCGCCGACGCCAACCTAACAGACAGATAAAAGTTATCTTTTCTCTGGGAATGGGCTTAGAGCAGTGTAAAAATATTGTGCACTGCACCCACACAAGAAAATCAAGGCAGGTCGCTGAGTAATTAGATTTCTGAATCAGGACTCCTATCTTATTCTCTCCCTCAAAAGGCAGCAGCCTTTCCCTACACTGTCTCTTTCCTCTGATACTGGGCACAGGGCAGTGTAAAAAGATTGTGCACTGCACCCACACAAGAAAATCAAGGTAGATCGCTGAGTAATTATATTTCTGAATCGGGAATCGGGAATTCTCTCCCTCAATGCAGCAGCAACCTTTTTCCTACACTACCTAAAGCAGAGTGACGTGCTGTGCTATGTGCCTCTAGCTTATATAGAGGCTGGGTCACATGCTGCACTGGACAATCACAGCCATGCCATTAGTAGGCATGGCTGTCGTGGCTTCTAAGGGCACACGAGTTCAACAATTGTTGATTGGCTGCCCTGCAGCTTTTTAAAAGGTGCCATTACATTGCCAAACACCGAACTCGAACCTGAACCCGAACATACAGTAAATTGTTCGGGTCCGTGTACCAAAAAAAACAAAAGTCCGGTACTAACTTTACAGTTCGGGTTCACTCAACCCTAGTCAACACTAAAGCTTGGTGTTCCTTTTTTTTCTAGCCACTATAGCAAGCAGGTGTCCCCATACTAAACACTTATGTGCCTCCCATTGAGACATACCAGATTTGGGCTGTGTCGGTGTGCTTCAGCCAGAACACTGCTACACTTTTCCGGAACATTGAGGCCTTTAGCATTTAAGGAATACACTTTGAGAGATAGAGGAGCTGAAGAATGCACTCTAGAAGACATGGTTGGACACTATTAGTGCCTATGGATGGCACCCGTAAGTCGTAAATGGAGAGGGTCCTCGGGGGATGGAAAGGGAGGGGTGGAAAAAGTAAGTAGAAGGGTTTAAGAAGGATATAGGGTTAGGAAATACTCCTAGCCTATGTATGCACAGAAGGTACTTTCCAGGGTTGAAAGGGAAACGCTACCCATATGTGGTGAACACCCCAAACACAGGTAACACGTGAAATATACCAGAGGTGGGCTCAGTCCTGCTGGCCCACCTAATAGGTAAAACCTAGTGGGGTAGTGGAATAAGGAAACAACTATTCCGGGAACCTGCCTCCTTGAGGTGGGGAAGAAGACTAACACCAAGGTAGATACATACACTCTACCACCTAGAGACTTCTGAACTCAAGTTCACACATCATGGGAGAAACCTTAGCCATAAGCACCAGAGAGTTACAGATAGAGTCCACCCAGGGACGTTAAGAACGGGTCCCATCTGAACCCACCCTCCCCGTGCTGCACGTCCAGGATCTAAGAGAAGTCAAGAGTAGCATGCATCAAATCAGCTAAAGGACCAGTGTAACCACTATTTTTTGCACCGCGCTGCTCAACAGGGCCACTGCTCCCATGACCACACCCAACAGGCCTAGGTCTGGGGAACAGAAACCCCAGTGCCCAGCCTTGCTCCATTGTGTACACCCCAAACTCATACAAATACAAAGACTATACCATAATTTGAAGATAATATAACCCACATTCCATATGTCTAACATTATAAAAAAGCAACACCCAGTCTAGGAGCCCCCAATTGGTGTACTGTATCTTATGCATTGCCCAGCATAAGGTAAAGGGCTGTGCCCCCTAGCCGCTTATATAAAAAAGATTTTGAGTAATCTAATGATTAGATAACTGAGACATTCGCCTCCTGAAATCCCAACACCCAGACCAGGTCACAGGCCTCGGGTCTGAAATATTGAGATTCTGACATGGCCTTAAAGGCAACCAAGAACCAATCCCATTGTTATATCATGAAATGGGACATCACCCCTCTAGAGCATATGTAATCATAGTCATGGATGACATTAATTCCAGGGTACAGTCTATATTATTGTAATTTTAAAATTGAGTCTCACAGGCTCAATAAAAAAAAGAACCCTTGCGACTAGACAAAGAGCAGAAAAAGACAAATCATAAACATAATAACATAACAAAACAACAAAACAAAAAGTACCAGTAATGTGATAGCTACCGAGTACTTAACATACTCCGCTGCTTGTGTGAATGATCAGTGACTCTTTCATAGTAGAAATCAGAGCAGGGAACAAGCAGGACTTCTGTTTGTGTGTTCACACAGCAAATGTCCAGTGTCTTCCAGGTGTCTCAGAGTGACAAGTTGGGGAGCACACGCATCTCCCATAAGTTCAACTGTGACTTTGGTCATTGCAATCTCCTTTTAGAACATAACCAGAGCAGTGCATATGGCAAACAGAGTCCGGAAGCCCTGAGAGAGAGGAGAGGAAACGTACCGCTGCTCTTTGTTGGCACAAAGTCCTGCAACGAGGAAACCTGTCTGATCACTGAGTTCCATTAATATGTCAGGTCAACATGAAAATGACCTCCCCCAGGCTTGGGAGAGTTACCTGAGCTCCCAGGTAAAAGAGGATGTAAGTCACAAATCAATGTAGGGAAAACCTTAGGTGTGGCCTTCACACCCTGGCAACCATGGTATAAAAGCTGATCATGGGCTAAAGTTCAATGATAGCAGAGTAGCCATAAACAATAATTATAGATCTCCCGGAATTAGAGGGAAAGACATAAAAGGAGCACAAATCAGCTCACCCGACCTTCAGCGGTATAGTCAAAGATCTGTCCTGCGTCAGACGGGCAATGGAGAAACTCGTGGGCTCTTATCAGTCTCCACAAATTCCGATTGAGGAGTAGCATCAGGCTGAGTAGGGATCCGGTTGCAGGAATGCACAGTACCAATCCGTAACGTTGATCACTGGGATGCCTAGGGTGTGACAAAAAGACTGTTGGTCTGCCGGTGTTCTCAGCAACACCGTGCGATTACCAGCAGTTGCTAGCAGGCAGAAGGGGAATTACGGTACCTAATGCGTCTGTCCCGTAGTACATGAAGAAGCGGATGGAGGTCTCTCCTGTGCTGGAGGGTAATGGCCAAAAGATCTTGCCTCATGTTCCAAGTGATCATGGTTGCGTGCTAGTCGTAATATTTCTTCCTTCTGGATAAAGTTGACTAGACAGCACACAGCATCTCTGGGTCTCAGTGTCCCTACCCCTTGGTTGGAGAGCTCTGTGGCACCTTTCCATTTCAACAGGGGCCTCAGGTGGCCTACCCACAGGGGCGGACTGACCATTCGGGCACTAGGGCCCCATAATCTCCTATTGCCTGGGGGCCCCATAATCTCCTATTGCCCGGGGCCCCATAACCTTCTCCTATTGCCCGGGGGCCCCATAATCTTCTATTGCCCGGGGGCCCCATGAGTTGTCAGTCCACCCCTGCCTACCCAGTAAAGTATTGAAGATGGCCCAGATAACTGATTGTAATTGTGGCCTTTCCACTGATTCCGGTATTCCTCTAACACGCAAATTGCGCCTTCATTGTCCAGGTCCTCCATGTGTGGGTGCATGTCTATCAGGTGCTGGGCATAAACACTGGTGACTCTTTGGACTTGCTCGATGGCCGCCCCATGTGCCATAGCCGCCGACTCCACGTGCTCCAAAAGAGAGACTACTGCTCTAATGTCAGTTTTCAGATCACAAGATTGCCGTGGATAAGGTGTTTTTGATGCCCATGGCAACCTGCTGGAGATCGGCTAGACACAATATGGGAGAGGAGCAGCAAAGGCACCAGGGGAGACAGTGGTGGCAGCATAACTTACCACACTCTGGTCTGAGGCTGGAGATGGATCAGCGTGCTGAACATCACTGGCATATTCCGACTAAGCTGTGTAGATGGGTCCTGCTGGGACCGGGGGGGCTGACGTGCTCCTCCCGGTTATCTTCACACAGTAGGGTTAAATTTGTCCCGCAAAACAGAAGCTCTAGATAGCGGAGGTCTCTGTCTATGCTGCCATCTTGCTCTGGTGCTAGGCCACACCCCTACCCAGTTTCTAAGTTTCACATAAGGGATGAAAAGTTCCAAAATACCCATAGGGATCCAATTAGAATGTCTTGGATTGGCTAGGGACGTGTGCCGCAAAAGTGTGTGTGGGAAGTCTGTGTGGTTAGAGGTAGGAATGATCCATTTAATTCCAGGCATTTGCTAAAAGCAATAAAAGTAGATTTGGAGTCCCCACTAGATATTTCTCAACTTCTACCCATAAAGCCTCAGAGTAGCCTCAGAGTAGAGATGGAACCAATTTTTAATTGAGCTAGATGGGTGGAGATGTAATAGTCTTGAAGTTCCACTAGGCCTACACCTCCTACAGTAAATGAGATGTATATGAGAACACCTCACTCTCTTTGGTTGCCAAATGTAGCGTTTGAGCAGCACTGTCAAGGAAAGTATAATTCCAGGCTTAAGGGGAATCAGTAGTGTACAGAAAACAGAGTATTTTGAGAAGGATCATCATTTTAAATGTGGCTATTCTACCCGCCCAGGATATTTCAAAGGGGGATAAGCGTCAGAGCTCTGTACGGATTTCTTCAATAAAGGGATTACAGCTGGCCTCCAATAGGGATGCTGTGGAGGATGTCAAGACTATACCTAGATAAGGGATGCTGTGGTCGGGCCAGGAATAAGGTAGATGATTTGTGTACACCTAGGTCCAAAATTTGAGATTTTGTAAAGTTGACGTTTTAATAGGAAAGGGTGCCAAAATGGGTTAGAACCTGATCGGTGGCAGGTTGTGATAGAAGCAGGTTCTTTAAAAAAGGATCATGTCATCTGCAATTAAGTTAATGATGTGGGGTGTGGTGCACATGCAGAACCCAGATATAAGAGAGTTTGTATGAATGGCCACCATCATTGGCTCTATCATTAAGTTAAAAATCGAAATGTGAATAGTGGACAACCCTGGCATGTACCATTTGAGATCTTAAATATCTTGGACAACAAGCCTGAGGTATAGACCTGGGCAGACGGTCCAAGATGGCATATAAGATAGAAACCCAAATTTCTCTAGCACTATTCGCCTCTAGCATGTACTGCCAGTGAACTCTATCTAAAGCCCCATACACACGCGCGGATTATCCGAGGACCAGGTCCGTCGGACCATGTCCGTCATACTTTGTCTGATGTTGGTTTTGCGTACACACAGTCAGACAAAGTTGTCGGAAAATCCGATCATTCTGAACGTGGTGACGTTTGTTGCCTACGACGGGACTACGTAGAGGCTAGTAGCCAATAGCTTTGGTCTTGTAATGTGATCTGAGCATGCGTAGCACTTTGTCCGGTCGGACAACCGTACACACGATCGGATTTGGTGTGATCGGACCGTGTTGTCGGCAAATCTATCCAGCAGGAGATAGGACTTTGTCCGTCGGACAATCCGTCGTACACTGTCCGATGGTGCATACACACGGTCTGATTTTTCAACAACATTGTCCGATCGGACAGAATCCATGCAAAAATCCGACCGTGTGTATAGGGCTTTACACATTCTCTGCATCAATAGAGAGAAGCAGAGAAGGTGTTTGAGTCGTCTCCATATGGTGCAGAATATTAATATTACATCAAAAAGTAAGAAAATGGTGCAACAACGTAAGTTGTAGAATGTTTGAGAGCTGACTGCTCACCCCAGATAATTTGTAAGAAATATGTATATAATTTTCCCCGTGGTTTTTTTTTGGCAGAGATGAAGACAATATTTTATGAAATCAAAGAAGTTTTATTTTTTAAGTAAATCGAATAAACGACAATGAATTTATATGGAGTATTTAAAAATGCGAACTCTGGTTAACAAATGGCAGTTATTCCAATAAGTACAGGTGAATACATACAGCAAAAAGTGCAGCAATATAATGTACTTGCAAAATTATTAAAAGAAAATACACAATTTATAAAGGATTCATCTGTTAAATAACACACCCCTCAACCCCGATGCATTTCGACCATTATTGGTCTTCTTCAGGGGGAAACATATATCAGAGGGTGAAAACCTTTGTAGTATCTCTGTGAAACATCAAAGAAAACTTTTATCAATTTTTACATTTTTACAATATAGTAGTCAAGTATCTCCTGTATTTTTTCATATGTGTCATATTTACCCTTCCACTGAGGAAAATGTTGCTCGAACCAGAGATTTAGTTTATATTAAAAACAGACTTGCTTCCCTCAGAGTTCCCTAGGGTACCCACCGACATCTCCACTGATGCTGCAATCCCCATAATTCCCACTGAGTGGGGAGAAAGAGGAACCCCAGTAGATGGGGTATAGTCACGGGCTTACAGGGGGCAGCAAAATGAATGGCACGTTTCACCCTTGATGGGGGTGACCTCAAGGAGATGGGCACACCTAGAAATAACAATTAAGTTTTATTAGTTGAGTAATTTATATAATTTTTAATTTTTAATTTTTTATACCTTGCTATTTTATATACAAAATCATTAAAGTAATACCGAAACGAATGAAAAAGGAGCTCTCACTAAGAATTTTAGTGGGTAATAGTTATATTGTCGAAGGATATTGAATATTAATATTTCTACATATAATGTAGGGAAATGGTTGAATAATGTGTATTGAAAAACTATAAAATCAAAGGAGTGTAGTGAATAAATACATTCATATATATTTGTATTTTAATTTAACATATATGATAGTGCATAATCAAAAAACAAAAAACAACCTTGCTAGTGATAGAAAAGTGGGGGTGATGCTGCGCTGTTCCCCAGGGGAATGTATTAGATCTACCTCAAGGTGGCAGTATTGGGGCAAAAGCGTGAACCCCTAATGTATACAATGGTAATGGACAATAGTATTGTCTCGTCTACCAGTTAGATCCAAACTCTAAAGCCCCATACACACGGTCGGATTTTCCGATGGATTCTGTCCTATCGGACAATGTTGTCGGAAATTCCGACCGTGTGTAGGCACCATCGGACAGTTTCCATCGGATTGTCCGACGGACAAAGTTCTATCTCCTGCTGGAAAAATTTTCCGACAACAAAGTCCGATCATACCAATTCCGATCGTGTAGCGAATTCCGACGGACAAAGTGCCACGCATGCTCAGATCACATTACAAGACCAAAGCTATTGGCTACTAGCCTCTACGTAGTCCCGTCGTAGGCAACAAACGTCACCACGTTCAGAATGATCGGATTTTTCCGACAACAAAGTCCGACCGTGTGTATGCAACACCAGTGTCGGACTAAATCCGTCGGACAAAATCCGATGGATTTGGTGGTCGGATTTTCCGACCGTGTGTATGGGGCATTAGTATTAGGTGAATGATACCTAGTGGTAAGCACAATGAACTGCGATCAATAAATATACTGCTAATAGTGGTGGCCGATAGATAAATATGTAAAAAGTGCGAGAGTGTCAAAATGACTAATGACACATACATATAATAGCTAGTAAAACATCATAAATATGAGACATAAAAAATATCAATAAAATATATAAAAAATATTAGGTGAACATATGGTGTAGATCAATATAAAATATAAAGTGCATACTGCAAAGAATAAATATATATAACCGTGACGTGTCGGTATATATAGTAAAACTGTGAGGTGCTGGTATATATAATAAAACTGGCTATGCGATACAGTGTAGAAAAAAGTTGATATCTCAATCTGCGGAATGTGATGATAGTGCAGAAAGTAAGATGCACTGGCAAGAATAAAAAATTAAACAGTGAATGGAAGTGCACAATGCATTAAAAGGTGCAGATAGTAAAGCATAAGTGGAGCTAATCTGCTTGACTAGAGAGAGTTATACATATATAGGTATGCACAAAAAAAAAAACTGAGTTGCAAAAAACGCAGAATGCGATTTGCAAAAAACTGAGTTGCAAAAAAATGCAGAATGCGATTTAACAGAGAAAATGCGATTTCAACAGAAAAAAATGCAAAATTGAGTAGCACAAAGTTATTATATGAGAATGTGGCTGGAGAAAAATATCCGTAGAGGCGCATGCGCGGCTTTCCGAGATGGCGGACGTGTGACTCCTGAGCTCCGCTCCCGCCCGGTGATCCACGGCCTCCGCACAGCGTCATTAGCCACTAAAAGCTCCGGAGGTGACTCTCCACGACCCCCAGACTCCCCCCAGTCACTGTATGGGGAAAATCGGAGACCAACGAGAGCACTATAGAGCCACAAAACGCCCGCGGCCTCCGTCCAGCATGGACCGCTTCCTTACTAGGCCGACATACCCGGCCTCGATTTTACACGGAGATCCGGAAGACTTCGTCAGCACACTGATGAATGAGGACGGTTCGCAGCAGCCCTCTCCTCCTCACCCCAATGTACCATCTCAAATGACCCTGACTCCGGAGATGATGGACCTCAAGCTCCAGGCTTTGGCACAGCAGGTAACCAGGGACATAGCCCAGGAAATGGGGAGAATCTCCAGAGAGCTTAGGGGAGAAATAGACGCCCTGGGTGAACGCACAGCCACCATAGAAGCCAAATTTGACGAGACTCTGCACTATATGCAGGTTCTTGAGGAGGAGAATGCTCTCCTCAAGAACTCAGTGTCCCAACTACAACTCCAACAGGAGGACCTTGAGAATAGGGAACGCCGCCAGAACCTTAGGGTCCGTGGAGTTCCAGAATCAATTGCCGACAACAACATCAGGCCCTACTTACTAGGTCTTTTCAACGCTCTTGCCCCTGAGATTGTGGACATTGATTGGCGCCTAGATCGTGCACACAGATCTCTGGCCCCCAAACCCCCAGCGGGGGCCAGACCCCGTGACATAGTGGTACGCTTCCACTACTATGAAAGCAAGGAGACCCTGACCAGGGCCACACGCAACCGATCTGGCATTGATTACAAAGGGGACAAGATTCAGCTTTTCAGTGACCTCTCACCGATTACACTGGCTAAACGTCGTTCCCTGAGGCCCATCACCTCTCATCTGCAACTACACAAGATCCCCTATTACTGGGGTTTTCCTTTCCGCCTTAATGTTACCCAAGATGGGGTTCAACACATCCTCCGAGATCCCCAGGAGGGTGATGCATTTATTAAACGCCTGGGCCTCCCTCCACTTCCACCAGAGGCGGATCAAGCCATCCCAACCACTCCAAGACCACTCTCAGCTCCGTCCAAGATCTGGACCCCAGTAAGAGGAAAAGGATCAAAGGCCAACTCCACACCTCAGCGTTCTCAGCGTCCAAGATTCCCCACCTGATCCAGCTCCGGTGGTCCCTGCACACTCACCTCTTCGTTTTCCCGGCTGGGATCTCGACATCTGAAACCCCTCGAAGGAGCTCATCAGGGGTATGTTTGTCCCCTCTAAGTTTTTGTTCCCTTTTCCTTTTTTCTTTTTCCCCTCATATGTTTTGCTGCTGCTTTCGTTCCTTTAAGCAGACACCTACCAGTCTGGCATAATTACAGTCCATGACGAACATTAACCTGACACCGAATGAGTCTCATTTGCCTACGGCTCCAGTGGACTGCTGCGGCGGGTAGCCACAGGTCCCTCACCATGTTGGAGACTGCCTTGCTCCCCTCCAGTTCCTCAGACCGAGGTCGAGGACCCCTGGGTAGTACACACTACCCAGGCCTATTTTTTGTCAGTTTTGATATTTTCAGTTTTTATTTTTTTTTTGTATTTCTAGACCTTGTAGGTCTTCTTGTTTCCAAGCCACCCAGCTCTTCTAGTCCTTTATTTTGGATCTCACCAGGACAGATCCGGCCAGGTTGTTTTATTTTGTTTCTTTTTATGATGATGATAACTCTTTCTCACTACAGTTACCACTACTATTTTTTTTGTCTGTTTTTTTTCTTTTATACCACTGATCATCCCACCAACGGGTATTATACGGTCAGACTAGGCTCTGACATATGGCTATTCAAAAGTGTATATGCAGCTGGGTTAGTACCCAGGGTTTTGAATACTCCACAGCTAGCTCATGATGTGTATTTATGGCTTTGAAACTACTGTCCTATAATGTAAAAGGTTTAAATTCCATCCAAAAAAGATGGTTGGCCTTGAAAGAATTCAGGGCCTCCGGTGCGGATGTAATCCTGGTTCAGGAGACGCATTTCCGCTCCGGGGGATCCCTGAAATTTGCTTCCAGACACTTCCCAGTGTCATTTCTGGCCTCCGATCCATCTGGTAGGGCGGGAGTGGCGGTCTTGATCAAACGCTCCTGTCCCCTCCAGATTAAGTCTACTGAAATAGACCCTCATGGTCGTTATATAATTCTGGAGGGTACTTACCTTACCAGCCCTATAACAATTATGAACGTCTATGCCCCTAACACGGGACAAGTCAAATTTTTGAATGAGACATTTGACAGGCTGCAAAATGTATTACACCCTTTTATGGTAATAGGTGGAGATTTTAACGCTGTTCTCTCGCCCACAAGAGATAAAAAATCCCTGTTCCACTCCGTGCCCTCTTCAGCCCCACGCTCTTTGGCTACTTCATTTCGTAAATTGATCCAGAAACAGCGCCTGTTTGATGTTTGGCGTGTCAAACATCCTACAGGCAGACAATATTCATTTTACTCTCCCCCCCACAAAATGTTTTCTAGGATAGATTACTTCCTGATATCCGCCCCACTGCTTTCTCACTCGGTAGGTTCTGATCTAGGGCCTATCACCTGGTCGGACCACGCCCCCCTTTCATTAGACCTATGTCTCTCCAATGCATTCCCCAAGAATTGTCATTGGAGGCTTAATGAATCTCTATTGAAACAGCCCGCAACTAAAACTAAACTCCTTGAAGCCCTAACAGAATACTTTCAAACAAATACAGGTTCCGTGTCCAGCCCGTCAGTCCTGTGGGAAGCCCACAAAGCTTTTTTTAGAGGACAATGTATCTCTATAGGCTCCCAGAGGAAGAGGGATTCAGCTTCTTTAAGGTCCTCTCTTATCTCAGATTTAGTTAAAGCTGAACGCTCTTTGATTACAGCTCCCTCGGTCGACCAGCTGCGTATGGTTACCTCTCTCCGCAACCGTATAAAGTCCCTAGATAAGTCTAAAATTGATAAATCCCTACTTTGGGCAAAACAAAAATTCTATGAATTCTCCAATAAACCCCACAAGATGTTGGTCTCTAGACTCAACCCTAGGCCACATCTATCCTTCCCGGACCATTTAAAACGCGCAGACGGGACCCCTACCCACTGCCCTCAAACGATGACCCAAGTGTTCGGCGATTTCTATAATAAACTCTATAACTGCCTTACTCCTGATCAACACCCATCATTCGATCAATCAGCCTTTGACACATTTATGGCCGACCTCCAACTCCCCTCCCTTAAGGAAACTGATATACAAATTTTAAATAATCCCATTAATGCAGAAGAAATTGCCTCTACCGTCAAATCCCTCCCAGCCCACAAATCCCCGGGTCCAGATGGCCTCCCATACTCCTACTATAAAACATTTCTCCCGGTCCTCTCACCCTACTTGACAGATCTCTATAATTCACTCCTCCAGGGTCACCATCCCAATCGACATTTCCTACACTCCTACATTACAGTAATACCTAAATCAGACAAAGATCCCTCCCTACCTGACAATTACAGACCAATTGCACTCCTGAACTCCGACTATAAACTGTTTACCAAAATTTTAGCCAACCGCCTATCCCAATTCCTGACGAAACTAATAGACAAAGACCAGGTGGGGTTTGTCCCCTCCAGACATGCTGGGGACAACACCAGACGTACCATTGACCTCATCGACATAATCAACAGAGTTAGAAGACCCGCCTTGATTCTAAGCCTCGACGCCCAAAAGGCCTTTGACAGATTAAGTTGGCCCTATATGTTCGCAACCCTCAGTAAATTTGGCATCAAAGGTCCCTTTATTTCCGCCCTACATACCCTCTACTCTTACCCCTCCTCTCAAGTCCAATTGTCCTCCTTCACATCCAGTCCTTTCTCTATGACTAATGGCACAAGGCAGGGTTGTCCCCTCTCTCCCCTTCTTTTTATCCTATGTCTTGAGCCACTGGCTGAAGCCATTAGATCTCACCCTGACATACATGGGGTCCCCATGAGACAGAGAGAATATAAATTATCACTTTTTGCTGACGACGTTCTTTTGACACTAACTAACCTCCACACCACTCTCCCGTCCCTTCACGCTCTCCTCGCCCAATTTAGTTCCTTATCAGGGTACAAAATAAACGCATCAAAGACAGAAGCACTTCCCCTACATGTTCCCCCGAGGTCCTCACTTCTCTCATGAACTCATACCCATATCGATGGTGCACCTCCTCTCTCAAGTACCTGGGAATTCAAATTACGCCGTCCTATCCTACCCTCTACTCAGCTAACTACACCCCTATGTTCACGTCCATCAAACAAATGCTTAACAGGTGGAACACCCTCCCCATATCTTGGATAGGAAGGATCAATGTGCTAAAGATGACAGTAATGCCAAAACTCCTATACCTGTTTGAAACTCTCCCAGTATCTATTCCTTTAGCCCAACTGAAACTCCTTAAACGATGGTTCTTAAATTTCATATGGAAGGAGGGGGCCCACAGAGTAGCCAGTTCAGTCATCTTTTCCCCCAGAGGTCAGGGAGGTATGGGTGCCCCAGACGTCTATAAGTACTACTTGGCTTCTCATCTGCGTACAATGGTAGCATGGTCTAGCTTGCGCCCCCCGAATAGGTGGGTGGAGATAGAGATGGGCTCCTTGTTTCCTAACCATCCCTGCTCTTTGATTTGGTCTCCTTCCCTGTCCCTTGATCCCAAGTTACGAGACCTATGTCTGGGCCCCATGTTGTTTTCGCTTAAAATCTGGCGCTCCTCCCGTGACAAATTTTCCCTATCCTCTCCCTGCCCCCCCCCTCTCAAACGTCCTTTTTAACCCCCTCCTCCCGGATAGCTTATCTCATTCTAGAATGTTCCCGTGGGCAGCCGCAGGCCTTTTCCAGCTCCGACACTTCGTACATCCTGTCACGCGCAAACTCCATACTTTCAGAGTCCTCCAAACTAAACACCAAATCCCTATGCATCTCTCATTCTCATATCTCCAAATAACTCACTACTTAGCCTCCCTCTCACCAACGCTCATCCTGTCAAAACCCACCCTTTTCGAGATTATATGCTCCCAAGGGCTACACCAACGGCAACTTATATCTGATATATACCGCATATTGCAGGAAAACCTCCCACTTTCCACTGACCCCCACTCTTACACAATCAAATGGTCCCAAGTTTTGCAGCAACAACTCTCACCTACGCAGTGGGCGAAAATTTGGTCATCTACCTCCAAAATCTCTCGATGTGTGGCACAAAAAGAGACTGCTTATAAGGTGTTATTCTTCTGGTACAGGACCCCTGAAATATTACATAGATATGACTCTTCTCTATCTCCTCTGTGCTGGAGATGTGGTAAACTCAGAGGCACTCATTTTCACATCTTTTGGCAGTGTGAAAAGATCACACCCTTCTGGACTATGGTTTCAACTATATTTCAACAGGTCTTTGACATATCCACTCCACAGGATCCTGTACACCTCCTTCTAGGCCTCCCATTTCGGGTATGGGTAAGGCCTCCAACAAATTGGCCTCGTTCATCCTACTGGCAGCTAAAAGAGCTATCCCAGCATGCTGGTTATCACCTTCCCCCCCCCCCCCTCACAGAGTCAATTAATACAGAATATTAGTGAAATTCGCAGAATGGAACACATGACAGCACTGATAGAGGAGGATGCCATGGATAGGTTTACTAAGATCTGGGATCCTTGGGATCACTCAGTATATGGCACCCCCCAGGGGGAATCCCTGACCTGACCCTCTCGCACCCCAGATCTGATAATACCGAACTCCCCTCCCTTCCCCTCCTCCTCTATCGGTACTCAGCCCCCTTCTCTTACTCACATATATAGCCGACTAGGCAATCAATGTTGATGTTTGAAATGATAACGATTGCTAGGATGATCACCATATATAGTGGTATACCCGCCTGATACTTACATATCTCACTGCAATACTGGATCTTTGTTTCTTTTGTGTTTATTTGGTTTTCTTTTTTTTTTTTTTTTTTTATATATATATATCATTATTTTACTTTCCTGGACATTTACCAATACCCGGCCTACGAAATGTTATGTAATGTTAATAACATATACGAATGTGTTTATTTGTTCCTGAAATATTGTACGATAACTATTGTTATGGTGTACCTGTTCACTTCTCTTTTCAATAAAAATACAATTTAAAAAAAAAAAGAAAAATATCCGTAAAGAGGTAAATGTGACCAAAATCATCCCCTGATGAAGTCACATGACGCAACGCGTAGGGACACAGAGAGGCATTCATACCTGAAAGATAACGAGTTCAGCGCTCGTTTGGAGATAAGCAAAACCTTTATTTTTATTTTGTGAGTTTTTTACTGTGAGTTTCTATTTTAATGCTTGAATAAACTGCTTACTAAGCTATTATTTAAACGTACTACACTATACGACTCCCCCTTCATTTATTTTTCACCTACCACTCCGGCGATTGCCAAGAGAGAAAAGGCTAAAGATACCAGGAGCCAGGGAAGGAAGAAGGAAACACGCACCCTCCTAGGCAGAGCAGCACGTTAGAAGAAGCGGACAGCAGAACCCATATCACTATCTTTATGCGGTTAACCCTTTATTTTTTTTCCAATTAACAATTTTTATTATTCAGTTTCAACAGAGAATATATAACATTACTTACAGACTTTCTCGGGTACTCATAGACAACAGTTATGTTACATGCATTTTATCAAGTTATGGGTGATCCTATGAGTGCTAATACAGTTTTCTAACCGTGTCCAACTAATAGTAGTGTTTAGTCTCTTAGCATAGAACAGGTATAATTACGTGTATGTAAACTTGGCAGATAGGGTCTGCTTATCTAGAGGGGTAGAAGAAAGCGGGGGAAGAGAGGGGGGGAGAGAGGGGGTGGGGAGAGGGGAGGGGGTAAGGGGTGTAGACACAATCTCACCTCGAGTCCCGTGTGCTTCGCCTTAGTCCTCCCGCAGATGCCATTTCTCCCAGACCGCGTTGTGTCCATCCAGTTTCTGCTGGATCCTAGCTGTCATTTTTTCCATGAGTTCTACATCTTTGACCCTGGAGTATAGGGCCTCATGTGTGGGTGGGGATGTGGATTTCCAGATAAGGGCTATCAGGCACCGTGCCGCCGTCAGTATGTGTCTGAGCAGCTTTTTGTTGGTCTTTGTCAGTTTCGGTTGGGACAGGCCTAGTAGAAAAAGTTTGGGATCCATTGCTATTGGTGTCTCAAATAGTCTTATCAAGAGCTGACGGGTAAGTTCCCAAAACTGGGTTATGAGAGGGCATGTCCAGTATATATGAAAGAGCGTTCCCCTGTGTTTCTGGCAGCGCCAACATCTATCCGTTGAGGAGGGGTACATTTTGTGAAGTATGGCAGGGGTCTGGTACCAAAAGAAGAGAATTTTATAGGAGTTTTCCTTGTAAAGAGTACATATAGATGTTTTGGCTGCTTGCCTCCAGACCGCCTGCCATGCCTCTAGGGGGAGCTCTTCTCCTAGTTCTGTTTCCCATCTAGTCATGTATGAGTGTTTGCCCTTGGTTGGGAAGTGGAATTCGTTTATTTTTTTATATATGTCCGAGATCAGTCCTCTGCGGTTCCATCCTTCTAATATGATCTGTTCAAATGGGGAAGGGGGGGGGGAGAATTGCAGCTGTGGTGCTATTGTTTGGGCATAGTGTCTAATCTGGAGATAGCTATAAAATGCCTGTTTTGGTAAGTCATATTTGTCTTGGAGCTCAGAGAACGTGAGCAGCCTACGAGTTCTGGGGTTTACAAAATGGCCAAAATGAAACAAGTTTCGTGAGGCCCAGGGCCATGACATATGGTGTGTTAGGCTAGTTGGCAATTTGGGGTTGCATAGGAAGGAGTTCAGTAGGGAGTGTTCTGATTTAAGTTTGTGTTCGCGTGAGACTTTGCGCCACAGAAGGCGAAGTTGCGACATTGAACCCAGCATACGTTCGGGTTCCACCTCCACATTTGCACTCCATATCAGGCTGTTGGGATGTACTGGGGCTAGCCAGATCTTTTCCAGCTCCAACCATTTACTATAGGATCTCTGTGTGAACCATGATGTCAATGCTCGGAGTTGGGTCGCTTGGTAGTACCTAACCAAATCAGGGAATGCCAGTCCCCCGTCCGTCCGGGATGCTGTCATAACTGAGCTAGGAACTCTATGCTTTTTGAAATTCCAAACGAATTTCAGTAAGTCTTTTTGTAGCTTACGTAATTGGATGTAGGGAATAGGGATGGGCAGTGTCTGAAAGAGGTACAGAAGTTTTGGGAGAATCACCATTTTAACGGAGGTAATCCGACCTATAAGTGAGATGTGGTGGGATTTCCATTTTTGGATGGAGTCTCTAATCGTTTGGAATATCGGTGGGAAGTTTGCCTGGTATAAGGTGTGGAAGGATGGGGTAATATTAACGCCTAAGTATTTGAGGGAGGTGTTCTCCCATTTGTAGGAGAAGGTGGATCTAAGATGGGTCGCTTCATCCTCTGACATGTTGAGTGGGAGTGCCACTGATTAGGATGTGTTCGTTTTGTAGCCCGAGATTGCTCCATAGTGGTCTAGTGCCGCATGTAGGTTAGGGAGAGAGGTCCGGGGTTTGGTCAGGGTGAGGATGATATCATCCGCAAATAGCGACACCTTGAACTCTTTGCCCCTGACTGGAATACCCCTGATGTTGGGGTTGTTTCTTATGGTCGCCGCCAGGGGTTCAACACATATGGCGAACAGCAGGGGGGAGAGCGGACAGCCCTGGCGGGTACCGTTAGTGATTGGAAAGATGGGCGATGTGGCAAAGGGTGTCTTGACCTGTGTTGAAGGGTGTGTGTAGAGATTCCGAATTGCATTTAGGAAAGGACCTCTAAATCCCATATGGCTAAGTGTGGCCATCATAAAGGGCCAGCTTAGGCGAACGAACGCCTTTTCCGCCTCTAAACTAAGAACCAGGGATTCGGTATTTTCTCTATTTGCTATATCTATGAGGTCTATAACTTTCCTAGTATTATCTCCCGCTTGTCGCATGGGGAGGAATCCCACTTGGTCCTTGTGTATCAGTGTGGGGAGGATTGCATTTAGTCGTGTCGAGAGAATTTTTGTGAATATCTTTAGGTCCGAGTTTAAGAGGGCTATGGGCCTGTAGCTAGCACAAACTGTTGGGTCTTTGTCAGGTTTGGGTATTAGGGTCAAGTAGGAGCCTAGCATCTCATTTGGAATAGGGGTCTGTCGGAGGAATGCATTGAATAATTTGGTCATGTGTGGGCCCAGGATGTGTAAGAAAGTCTTGTAGTACTCGTATGGGAGTCCATCTGGGCCCGGAGATTTATGTGCTGGTAGAGCCTTAATAGTCATCATCAGTTCCTCTATGGTGATAGGGGTGTTTAGTTCCGACAAGTCGGCCTCTTTTAGTCGTGGTAGCCCTGCTTGTTCCAGGTATTGGGTCATTCGGTCAGTCAAGTCAGCAGATGGGGGGTTGTGGGGGATTTCACGTTTATTGTAGAGGTCTGTGTAGAATTCTGCAAATGTTTTCGCAATGTCCTGGGGGTGTGTGACTAGATCACCCCTCTTGTCTTTGATCTGGTTGGGCATGGAGATGTGAGTTTGGTCTGCAAGTTTTCAGCTGTCTTAGCCGAATAATTGATTTCTCCACTGCGCCTAGTGCTAGATCTCGCAGTGTTGCTCGAACCTGCACTATTTGTTTAATAAGCGTTAGGGTAGGGGAATTGGTTAGTTTAATTTCTAGGTTTCGCAGGCGTTTTTCCCCTAATATCCTGGCGGTCTGGGCATCTTTTTTCATTTTTGATGACAGGGCTAGGCACTTGCCCCGGATTACTGCCTTGTGAGCGTTCCAGAGCGTGGACTGGGTCACATCTGGGGTATTATTCTCAGCAAAATACTGCTGAAGGGTGGTGTCCAGCTCTGTCATAAATGGCAGGTGTTGCAGTAGGAGGTTGTTAAGCCTCCAGTTACAAGGCCTGCGTAAGGGGGAGCCTAGGTTCATGGAGATCTGTACAGGGGCATGATCCGACCAAGTTATGGGCAGAATTTGTTCGTGTTTGACTGTCCTGAGTGCGTTGTTGTTTACGAATATATAGTCCAGTCGTGAGTGAGTGCGGTGAGGTGCCGAGTAGTAGGTGTACTGTTGGTCTTTCGGATGTAGAACCCGCCACGTGTCAAAGAGAGCGTATCTTCTGGTGATTTGGCGGAACTGTTTGGAGTCCCTGAGGGCTCTGGTCTGAGAAGCTTGGGGATTCGTGGTGTGGCGGTCGTGTGGGGCGGAGTGTGTTAAATTGAAGTCCCCCCCCACTATTAGCATGTCATGGGGCAACTTAAACAAGCGAGCTAGGACTTTGTTTAGGAAGCGGTGCTGGTGCGTGTTCGGTGCGTATAAGGTGCATAGAGTTACCGCCTGGGATTGCCATTTGCCTCGTATGATAATGTAGTGGCCTAATGGGTCCAAATACGTGCTCGTGCAGGAGAAAGGGGAGCCTTTTTTTTAACAGTATGGCAACCCCCGCTTTTTTCCATGGGTTAAATGCCTGGTATGCTTGGGGATAGTGCCTGGATGCAAATGTGAAGGAGTCCCCCTTACCAAAGTGCGTTTCCTGTACCATAATGATGTCTGCCCCAGACTGTCTGAATTCTCGGAGGGCCAAGTGTCTTTTTTTGTTGGAGTTTAATCCGTGTACATTAAGTGTGATTATCTTAGCCATGGGGTGTAGTGGGGGTGAGTGTCTGTGCTACTTATCTGGTCTGGTCGACGGCAGGTTCCCTTCTGGGAGTGTGGCATCCGCGGGAGGAGGTTCGGCATCTGTGGGACCCCTCGAGGAAGGGAGATCTGTAGGTGAGTGGGGGAGAGGTGCCTAGGAAGAAAATAGAGGGTTAGAGCAGGGTCAAAACAGGTTAAAACTTCAAACATCATTAGCAGGGTCTAGGTGACCGTAGGGGTCACAGGACCCTAAAAGTTCCTGTAGAACTCCCCGACTAGGATATCCGGAAAGTTCGGGTCGGGGAGGTACCAAAAAGGTAGGGTTCCAAAAAGAAAAACAGAAAAGGGAACTCCTAGGTGGTAAACCACAAGGGGGTTTGTAACTCGGGAGGCGACCTGTCCGGCTTCTCAGCCCAGGGTAGCCCGTGGAGCGCTACTGTTTCAGTTTGTTGGCTTTCAGGGGTATAAGGTCATTATGGGGAGGTCTTGGTAGAGTGACGCTGGTGGTATCGTGGGGTGCCCCTTAGGGGAAAGGTCCTCCTAGTTCACTTTTTTTGGGATCGGCGGTCTTGGTCCGGGCCTCTTGATCGCTTGGTTGAGGGTGCTTTCTGCCACACAGCTGGCGGACGGGGGGGTTCGCCACTAGGTCCCATTCAGGGAGTTGAGGGATAGGAATCTCTAGCGTGTCGCAGAAGGTTTGCAGATCCTCTGGATAACGGAGGATTGCCGTCTTTCCTAAGTGTTTGGCGGTTAGGCTGAAGGGGAACCCCCATCTGTAAATAATTTTCTTGTCTTGGAGTGTGCGTAGAAGGGGTTGTAGTAGCCTTCTTTTTTGGAGGGTGATCCATGACAGGTCTGGGAAAATCTGCACCAGAGAGTTGTCAAATTTCAAGTCGCGTATGGAGCGAGCTTTACGCATGATGTCTTCTTTAAGCGGGTATGAGTGAACCCTGCATATTACGTCTCGGGGCTTCGATGTGGGTCCTTTGGGGCGGAGGGCCCGGTGTGCTCTGTCCATTTCTATGTGCTTTTCTGGGTCCTCTCCAATCATTTCGTTGAATAGGGTTTGCAGTGAGGATTGCAGGTCCTTGGTGCCCTCTGGTTCAGGGAGGCCTCGTACTCGTATGTTGTTTCTCCGTCCCCGATTATCGAGGTCCTCGAGGTGGCGTTGCATGTCGCGAAGCATAATGTGGTGGTCTGCGCCTTGTAGTTGTGTTCTATGTATGGCCAGCTTGGTCTCTTGAATTTCCTCCTCTGCCATCTCCACCCTGTCTGATAGGTGTTTGAGGCCTGCATGGAGTGTTTGAATTTCAGAACGACAGGTGGCTTTGACGTCAGCTATAAGCTGTTTAAAATCTTCTTTGGTTGGAATGGCTTGTAAATAGGATTGCCACGGGGGATAGGGTCCTCCATTTTGAGCAGGGGGAGGTTGAAAATGTGGTGGGGGGGTGCTCTTCCCATTGTTGGGGTGTCTTTCAATTGTGGGGTGTCCCATGGTGAATGGGGTTCCCAGGGTTCAGTCCAGGATGTGGCGTGAGGAGAGCTCGGGGTGGGGGCTTGGGGACTATGGCCCAACTGTTGCGTGTACCCCTGGTTTATCTGGGGGCATAAAGGGGGGGCTGCATGTGGGGCCCTGCTAGTGCTGTGGTCCCTGGAGTGCTCGGGCCTTTGATCTCTTGGGGCATAGGGAGGCTGCCATGTGGTCTGCTGCCCGTTTGCTGTGGGTAGTTGCGGCTCTCCCCGTGAGTGAGCGGGGCCTGGTAGAGGAGGAAAGTCCATTGTGGGGTCAGGTGGAGTGGGGGACAGGCTGTCAGTATTGTGGAGGTCCGGGTCTGGTGCCCTCCTCAGCAGCTGCGGAAAGGCCTCTGTACACTGTGTGTACTCTGGCTGTGGCTGGGTTTCGGCCTTGTCCCCCTCCGGATGATGGAGTTCCCCTGGGGCTTGTTGTGCTGCACTCACTGGGTGTTGGAGCCTGGAGGGGCTCATAGGCTGACTTGCGGTGGATGTATCAGTCGGCGGTGTCAGTGGCGGTGGTGGCGTTCCGTCGCTGTGCTGCGGCGGCGGGGTTGAGGCCTGCTGCCTCGTGCTGTGAGCGGCCGGCGCCATCTTGGTGCACCCGTCCGGAGCTGGTGTCGGCTTAAAATATTCTTTAAAGGATGCCGCGGAGCTCGGCGGTGGTTGGGACGATCCCCGGGCTGAGGAGGATCGGGTGGTACGCGATCCTCCCGTATGCTGGCTTGTTTTCCCCTGAATTTTTGCCTGTTAGCAGCGGGCTGGAGAGGAGCTCTTAGGCTTTGCTTCCTTCCAGGTCGGCTTCCGGTCACGCCCCCCGGTTAACCCTTTACCGCAAGGTAAGGGTCCATTACTTATCATAGTGTGCCCCGCACGAAGAGGAACGCCCCCCACTATTTTATGACACCCCACTGCACGAACACCACTTTTGTATAAGGATCATATCACTTACACCGAGATTTGTAATCACAGTTATCAAACTGTCAAGGACTTTTTTTCTCTATATCATGGACCTATGTGCATGCAGCTTAGTCTGCTACTTGATTTTGGTCACATTTACCTCTTTACGGATATGTTGAAATCGCATTTTCTCTGTTAAATCGCATCCTGCGTTTTTTTGCAACTCAGTTTTTTGCAAATTGCATTCTGCGTTTTTTGCAACTCAGTTATTTTTTGTGCATATCTATATATGTATAACTCTCTCTAGTCAAGCAGACTAGCTCCACTTATGCTTCACTATCTGCACCTTTTAATGCATTGTGCACTTTCATTCACTGTTTAATTTTTTTATTCTTGTCAGTGCATCTTACTTTCTGCACTATCACCACATTCCGCAGATTGAGATATCAACTTTTTTCAAAAAAAATTATTGGCTGTAAGTTCGGGTTCGGGTCCGGTGTTCGGCGCTGTATTGGCGCCTTTTTAACAGCTGCAGGGCAGCCAATCGACGATCGTTTCACTAGTGTGCCCTTAGAAGCCATCACAGCCATGCCTACTAATGGCATGGCTGTGATTGGCCAGTGCAGCATGTGACCCAGCCTCTATATATAGTCCAGACACACAGCACACAGCGTCATTCTGCTATAGACAGGTTCCTGTGCTGCTGAGAGAGAGGATTTTAGGAGTTAGTGTGATAAAGTCAGTCAGTCAGTCAGTCCACATTCCTTAATTTTCTTCTAATTAGTTAGATCAGTGAGCGATCTAGATAGCTAGAGTAGAGTAGGGAGTTTCTTTATGAAGCAAAAGAAAGAGGCAGAGAGAATTATTGAAGAGATTCCTAAATCAATTGTACCCTGGCTGGGGTGCAGTGCACAGTCTTTTAACAGTGCCATGAGGCCAGTGCCAGACAAAATATAAAAGTTTTACCTGCAAGCTCAGTGCACCATTAGGACCAACACTGCATATACTAAGAGATACACCATAGCCTGTGTGTATTCTGCTATTGGAAAAACATTGCATAAAAATTTTAATTTTGCTTTTTTTTTTTTTTTCCAATAGCATTTTCTGCGTGTTCATACATACACGCTGTAGACAGTATCCGTGTATTCTGATATTGCAAAAACATTGCAAAAAAAATTAATTTTGCTTTTTTTTTTTTCCCAATAGCATTTTCTGCGTGTTCATACATACACGCTGTAGACAGTTTCCGTGTATTCTGATATTGCAAAGACATTGCAAAAAATTTTAATTTTGCTGTGTTTTTTTTTCCAAATACCATTTTCTGCGTGTTCATACATACACGCTGTAGACACTATCCGTATATTCTGATATTGCAAAAACATTGCAAAAAAAATTTAATTTTGCAGTTTTTTTTCCCCAATAGCATTTTCTGCGTTTTCATAAACGCTTTACATACTGTCCGTGTATTCTGATATTGGAAAAACATTGCAAAAATTTTTTATTTTGCTGTGTTTTTTTTCTTCCCAATAGCATTTTCTGCGTTTTCATAAATGCTTTACATACTGTCTGATATTGATACTGTCTGATATTGGAAAAACATTGCAAAATTTTTTAATTTTGCAGTGTTTTTTTTTCCCCAATAGCATTTTCTGCGTTTTCATAAATGCTTTACATACTGTCCGTGTATTCTGATATTGGAAAAACATTGCAAAAAAAAATAATTTTGCAGTGTTTTTTTTCTTCCTAATAGCATTTTCTGCGTTTTCATAAACGCTTTACATACTGTCCGTGTATTCTGATATTGAAAAAAACATTGCAAAAAAATTAAATTTTGCTGTGTTTTTTTTCTTCCCAATAGCATTTTCTGTTTAGACACTGTACGTGTATTCTGCTGATGACAAAACACCCATTTAGGGCGAGATCATAAATTTTGAAAATATGAGGAGATCATCAAAAAGGGGATGTGGCCCGGGTCGTGGTGCTGCTGGTGGTGCTCCTGTTGCAGGGAGAGGTCGTGGTCGATCTGTGCCAGCTACACGCACTAGTGAAATACCTTCCTCAGGTGCGAGTAGGCGACAGAGCCTGCAGCGGTATTTTGGCGCGCCTAATGAGGCTGTACTAATGTTGAGGCCAGGACAAGTACAGGCGATAGTAGATTGGGTTGCTGCTGACAGTGCCTCCGGTTCCTTCACATTGTCTCCCACCCAGTCTTCTGATGAAAGTTCAGAGTTGGCACCTGCAGCCGATGTCCATCAGTCTTTCACCTCACCCCCTTGCAAATCAGCCAATCAGTCTGAGCCCCAAATCATGCAGCAGTCTCTTCTGCTTTTTGATGACTCTGTTAGCAGGGTTTCCCAGGGCCATCCACCTAGCCCTGCCCCAGAAGTGGAAGAGATTGTGTGCACCGATGCCCAACCACTTATGTTTCATGATGAGTACATGGGAGGACCATCGCAGCACGTCTCGGATGATGACGAAACACAGGTGCCAACTGCTGCTGCTTTCGCCATTGTGCAGACCGACAAGGAGGGCAGGGGTGAAGACTGGGTGGAAGATGATGTGGAGGACGATGAGGTCCTTGACCCCACATGGAATCAACATCATGCAGGTGACCAGTGTAGTTCGGAGGAAGAGGCGGTGGTCGCACAGAGCCACCAGCACAGCAGAAGAGGGAGCAGGGTGCAAAAGCGGAGCGTCCGTCCCCTAGACAGTACGTCTGCTACTGCCCAACGCAGCAAGGGACCGAGCACACCAAAGCCAGGTCCAAGGAGTTCCCTAGCGTGGCAGTTCTTCAGACAATGTGCTGATGACAAGACACGAGTGGTTTGCACGCTGTGCAATCAGAGCCTGAAGTGAGGCATAAACGTTCTCAACCTGAGCACAACCTGCATGACCAGGCATCTAAGTGCAAAGCACGAGATGCAGTGGAGTAGACACCTCAAAAACCAAGAAAGGTCTCTGGCTCCTCCTGCTTCCTCTTCTGCTGCAGTCTCGGCCTCTTCATCCACCTCTGTAGTGACAGTGACACCTGCCAACCCGCAAACAGAGGATCTGCCAGCAACACTACCACCTGGGTCACCAACCATCTCCACATTGTCCCATGGAAGCGTTCAGCTCTCTATTTCCCAAACACTGGAGTGGAAGAGGAAGTACCCCCCTAGCCACCCGCGATCCCTGGCCCTGAATGCCAGCATTTCAAAATTCCTCGCCTTTGAAATGCTGTCATTCCGTCTGGTGGAGACGCAGAGTTTTAAAAGGCGGATGTCATTGGCTGTCCCACAGTACGTCGTGCCCAGCCGCCACTACTTTTCCAGACGAGCTATCCCTTCCCTGCACAACCAAGTGGGGGACAAAATCAGGTGTGCACTGCGCAACGCCATCTGTGGCAAGGTCCACCTAACTACGGATGCGTGGACCAGTAAGCACGGTCAGGGGCGTTATATCTCCCTAACAGCACACTGGGTAAATGTAGTGGCGGCTGGGCCTGAGGCGGATAGCAGTTTGGCGCATGTCCTTCCACCACCGAGGATTGCAGGGCACTTCAGTTTACCTCCTGTTGCTAACTCCTCCTACTCCGCCTCCTCATCCTCTACCGCCTCCTCATCCGGTCAGCGTAACACCTTCACCACCAACTTCAGCACAGCCAGGGCTAAACGACAGCAGGCAGTTTTAAAACTTTCCTGTTTGGGGGAAAAACCCCACACCGCGTAGGAGTTATGGAGGGACATGGAACAACAGGCCGATGAGTGGTTGGTGGCAGTGAGCCTCAAGCCCGGCCTGGTGGTGTGCGATAATGGGCGAAATCTCGTAGCAGCTCTGGGCCTTGCCGGTTTGACGCACATCCCTTGCCTGGCGCATGTGCTGAACTTGGTGGTCCAGAGGTTCCTTAAGAATTACCCCGATATGCCAGAGCTGCTGCAGAAAGTGCGGGCCGTCTGTGCGCACTTTCGGCGTTCTCATCCTGCTGCTGCTCGCCTGTCAGCGCTGCAGCGTAACTTCGGCCTTCCCGCTCATCGTCTCATATGTGACGTGCCCACAAGGTGGAACTCCACTATCGCCTGCTGCTGCTCGCACAGTCTGGCAAGCATGTACAAGGTGGAGACTTAGCTGCAGCACGCACGCGTGAGTCGCTCTGCGGAACAGCACCACTTCACCGCCAATAACTGGGCCTCCATGCGAGACCTGTGTGCCTTGTTGCGCTGTTTCGAGTACTCCATCAACATGGCCAGTGCCGATGACGCCATTCTCAGCGTTACTATCCCAGTTCTATGCCTCCTTGAAAAAACTCTTCAGGCGATGATGGAAGAGGATGTGGCACAGGATGAGGAGGAGGAGGAGGAGGAGGAAGAGGGTTAATTTCCAAGGCTTTCAGGGCAGTCATTTACAAGTGGCTACGAGGGTGGGTTCCTGCACCAACAAGCGCCAGGTACACAATTGTCTGGCAGCAAGGACACAGTTCTGGAGGATGACGAGGTGGAGGATGAGGAGGAGATGGAGGTGGAGGAACCATGTTCACAGCAGGGTGGCACTCAGACCAGCTCATGTCCATCACTGGTGCATGGCTGGGGGGATACAGAGGACACAGACGATACACCTCCCACAGAGGACAACTTTTCCTTGCCTCTGGGCAGCCTGGCACACATGAGCGATTACATGCTGCAGTGTCTCCGCAACGACCGCCGAGTTGCACACATTTTAACTGGTGCTGATTATTGGGTGGCCACCCTGCTGGATCCCCGTTACAAGGACAACGTGCCGTCCTTAATTACCTCACTGGAGCGTGATCGTAAGATGCGCGAGTACAAGCGCACGCTGGTAGACGCGCTGCTGGTGGCATTCCCACTTGGTGCGGTGGAAACACAAGGCGAAGGCAGAGGAGGAGGAAGAGGTCGCTAACGCAGCCGGGGCACCGCCAGCACCTCGCAAGGCAGGGTTAGCATAGCCGGAATGTGGAAAAGCTTTGTCAGCACGCCACAACAACCAGCACCACCAGCTGAGATGGAACGTCTTAGCAGGAGGCAGCATTTCACCAACATGGTGGAGCAGTATGTGTGCACACACGTACACATACTGCATGACGGGTCTGCCCCCTTCAACTTCTGGGTCTCCAAATTGGGCACATGGCCTGAGCTTGCCCTTTACGCCTTGGAGGTGCTGGCCTGCCCTGCCGCCAGTGTATTATCTGAACGTGTATTTAGCACGGCAGGGGGTGTTATCACAGACAAGCGCAGCCGCCTGTCCAGAGCCAATGTGGACAAGCTCACGTTCATTAAAATGAACCAGGCATGGATCCCACAGGACTTGGCCGTACCTTGTGCAGAATAGACACATATACCGGTGTTCTGATGAAAACTGTCTTGCTATCGGATAGTGTCCGGCCACTTACTGCGCAGGTGCAGTGCTTGCGCAGTACGGAGGACAAGGAGATTCACAAAATCTCCAAAGATGAACGTTGCCTGCGCAGTGAGTGCAGGTTCAAGCCCGACCATCCAAGTGGACATACGGTAGCACATAGTAACAGGGCCCCTCACGGGCTCGCTTGGCTAGGCTTCAACCTCGGATGATGTGGCTTGAACCTGGAGTCACCGCGCATCGTCTTCGGAGAGTTTTAAAATCCCCTTGTCCTACGTACTGAGCAAGCGCAGTACAGGGCGGACACTATGTGACAGGGGACAGAATTCGACACATCATTCACCACTAGCCTTACCCAGCCATTGTTGTATTTTTGAACCAGTGTTGGCTACCTCGTCCTCCTCCACCGCCGCTTCCACCTACACCGCCACATCCACTGCCACCTCCTACTCCATTTGAATTGTGTCCTCCTAGGTCAAGATTATAATTTTTAAAAAATTTTTAATTTCCAAGTATTTTATTTTCCCACTATCTTATCCATTAAATTGAATAATTTTTTCCAGAAAGTGCTTATTCTGGGGTATTCCCACCATATGTGCGGCATCGTGCCGTTGAGTTTCTGAGGTTCTTAATGACTTCCTGTACCTCTTCTGCTGAGAAGGGGGCCTCCAGCATTTTTTTTTTTATGTTATTTTAAGTTATTTCCCTATCCACATTTGTTTGCAGATCACTTGCCATGCTCTTAACAACATTTTGTTGCCATTTGCAGCCCTCTAGCCCTTTCCATGACCTTTTTACAGCCATTTTAGTGTTCAGAGTTCGGGGTCAAGTTCGGTCCCGAACCCGGACTTTTTTCCGATGTTCGGCTGAACCCGCCGAACCCGAACATCCAGGTGTCCGCTCAACTCTAGTCATTAGTCATTGTGACACTCTCGCACTTTTTACATATTTATCTATCGGCCACCACTATTATCAGTATATTTATTGATCGCAGTGCATTGTGCTTACCACTAGGTATCATTCACCCAATACTTAGAGTTTGGATCTAACTGGTAGACGAGACAATACTATTGTCCATTACCATTGTATACATTAGGGGTTCACGCTTTTGCCCCAATACTGCCACCTTGAGGTAGATCTAATACATTCCCCTGGGGAACAGGGCAGCATCACCTGCAATTTTCTATACCTTGTTCAGTAGGTACGGTCTGACCTACATTCGGTGCTTTCAGCAGTCCCCTCTCAGTCAACCCTTCCCTCCCATCCCCTACCCTTCCCTCTCCACGGTAGCGCAGGAATACTCTATCACAACCTTGCTAGTGAGTTGATTGTTGATAAATATAAGTTAATTGAAATAAAATGAATATTACGTCTGGTAGCGTCTGCTGCATGTCTGTTTTTTGTGAAACCCATTTGGCCTGGCTTCACTAAAGTAGGAAAGTAGGAATAATCTCTATCAAGCGGTTCACTAGCAACTTGGCATAGATTTTCACATCCAAGTTTAACAAGAATATTGGTTGGAAGTTTGCTGGCATGGTAGGTTCTTTACCTGGTTTGGGAAGCGTAACCACATTAGCTCTCAGCATCTCATTGGGAAATGATCCATCAGGCACTGCATCTTGGAACATAGGCATTAGATAAGATGAATTTGTTTAAAGAGTGTATAGTATTCATTGGAGAACCTGCCTGGTCCAGGTGACTTACCAGACGGAAGAGCATCTATAACCTTTTCAAGCACCATGAATAGACAGTTAAGCAGCCTTAATTTTTCAAATGATAGAGTTGGGAGGTGTAGTTGTGCCAAAAAGGACTGAATGGAAGCTTCTGAGGGTAGAGACATGCTCTTTCAGGTTTTATAGGTGTAGCACTGACCCCCGAAGGAGCTGCTGGTTTGATTTGGGCTTACCGTTACCTCACCTGCTTGTAGCTTCGTCTTGGGGATCCAGTGGAAAGTGGCTTGGGTTATTTAGAACAAAGACAAAGTCTCTCACTAAAGGGTAGAGGGGTAGGAGTGAGTTCAGGCACATAGTACTGCGGGTTCAAGTTCTGTTTTACGATCTAGAAAACAATAATTCCTCTCGTTAGATCCAGCCACTACCGGATAAGTCCCTCTCACTGGACCTAGCAGCCGGTGGGGTATTTAACACAGTCTCTGCCACAGACGTGTGAATTTAAGCTTTAGCGTCACTGAGAGATTGAAGAATAATTCCATACAATACCAGTCTCTTTCAGCTGAACTGGCGGTACTGTAGGTAATGTGATCCGTGTTGCATTCTTTAACTAAGTCTCCAGGCTCCTCCAGAGAAACCAGCCTTGTGCACAGTCTTCTCCTGAAAGAGTCCTCCCCTGGATCCTCCAGTTGCTGGGCCTCTCCCTTTAGATGAGATGACACCGGCCCATCCCTGGATCAATAGGCTCTAAGATCCGCTTGGGCCTATCCTCTCAGTTACGTTGCCTCGAGCCAGCCAGCCCCGAGACACAGGATGCATAGTCCCGCACCCCAGGCCAGGAAGGCCATGGGACTGGGTCAGGAGGACCACCAGAACCAAAAAGACAGAAAATAATCCCCCGCCAACATGGCGTCGGTACCTTAAATACCACCCCCCAGAATGCACAGCAGGAAAACACTCCCACTGGGCTGGTTCCGAGAGATAAATGGCATTCAATACATCCAGCTAGACTGAGCTTCTACACTTACCGGTGGTGACAGCGACACCTACGCTCAAGGAGAACCCAGTGCAACCCAGCTGGACTGGTACAGAAACCAGTAATTTAGAGAAATTAGCCTGAAGCCCAACTGTGGCTTCAGGCAACTTAAATTTGAAAAAAACAATATTGCCTGCTCGTTAGGAGCCAGCGCTACATGCCCCCCCCCCCTCCCATTTAGATGTCCTCATCGTCTGGGAAGAAAAACAAAAAGAACTTTCAGTCCTGAAAGTCTGGTACCTGAACTCGAAATTGGGATGAGGGATGGAAAGGAAGGGTAAACATGAACATGCAATATATTTGAACAGTTTGACATAAAACGAGTCACATCACACACAACTCCCAATATCTGACCACCCACTCTCCGGTGATTTGACAGACAATCTCAGTGATTCCTAAAACAAAACACACAGAAACAGAAAAAAAAAATAAACATACTAAATGTACAGTTATAAGAGGCAAAGTCCCATTTCCAACAGAAAATTAGGCTTTCTCTCCAGTGTATTTGGCTATATGTCTACGTGCAATTGTCCAACTTTTTGTGCAAACTCCTACCATCTAGTGGCAAAAGTGATGAAATGCAAGTCCTTATTACAAGTGCTGTGGCCGCTTGATGACCTTGACACGGAACTTTCCTCTGAGAAACCTAACACTATCTAACTAGCCCCACAGTCCTTGTATTTTGCAGAATCCTTTTCAATAAGAAAAAAAACAGTCACTGTGATCCCTTTACCAATAAAATCGGGGATCTGGCAGAGTTAGCGATTTCCCTTTAGCGTCCACAGTAGTTATGAAGTAAATCACCTCGTCTTTTCCCGGCCGGCAAATTACAACCTTGTCTGAGTAGATGTGTCTCCCAAAACTCCAATGCCGAAGACACCCAGTGAAGCGTTCATACATGCTGTGGAAACATCCTTGTTTTCTGAAAGGCTTTGGCACCTTCAAATAGTCCCATACATCACTGGCATACCAATGCTCTCTGTTTTGTTCAATTTCTTGCATAATCTCCCTAGGAACATAGGGTAACTCCAATCCGTACTCTGTAGCCACCCGCCTGTTCAGCAGCTGCTGGGATCGTGCGGGCCTAGGCAGAGCTCGGCACTTCCATCCCTGGGAGGCACACAAGAGTTAGGTGATTTCTGTACCATGGCGAAAACAGGCAATCTCTTGTACCCGGACCTGGTATTTTTGGTTAAAGTCTCGTTAACAGCTTTAGGGGTTCCCACCCGAGGCAATGCATTTCCCGAATTTAAGGCTAGCCAGCCAAACACATTGCATGTTGCAGCCACATCATCTGCATTAGCCTATAACATTTCTCGAACAAGTCATCATCCCCTGATAAGTCAGACAGGGAATCTATTTCTGAGTCCCGCAACTCTTTTGCTGGCAAATATCTACATACAGTCCCACTAATTACAGTTTCCCCAGAGTTCTCACCCGTATCTGCAGTGGATTCCTTGGGAGCGATCACTTTCCCCCAATCCGATCCAGGCAAGTTCTGAGGTAGGCCTCTACCGCGGCAGCAGGAGGCTTTCACATACCCCACTTTCTTGTGAGCAGGTGTAGGGAATTTAATAGTTGTGGACGAAGCAGTGTCCATGATGTTCGGAGTGGCTCCTCCAGTCACGCAACTCGCAGGCTTTTCTTGACTCCACCCAAAGTCTACGCGCCAGGCAGTGGCCCGCAATCAATTCCTTGTGGCAAAGTATGGCGTAGTCCAAAACCCTTTACCATGTAAATTTCAAACAGACAGTTCTCTTTAGTTGCGAGAGTTAACGGCAAATCCCGGACTCGAGCCCCCACATGTAGCACTGACCCCCGAAGGAGCTGCTGGTTTGATTTGGGCTTACTGTTACCTCACCTGCTTGTAGCTTCGTCTTGGGGATCCCGTGGAAAGTGGCCCAAAGAATGTTGTAACTGACAATTCTCATTTGGGTTATTTATTTAGAACAAAGACAAAGTCTCTCACTAAAGGGTAGAGGGGTAGGAGTGAGTTCAGGCACATGGTACTGCGGGTTCAAGTTCTCTTTTAAGATCTAGAAGACAATAGTTCCTCTTGCTAGATCCAGCCACCACCGGATAAGTCCCTCTCACTGGACCTAGCAGCCGGTGGGGTATTTAACACAGTCTCTGCCACAGACGTGTGAATTTAAGCTTTAGCGTCACTGAGAGATTGAAGAATAATTCCATACAATACCAGTCTCTTTCAGCCGAACCAGCGGTACTGTAGGTAATTTGATCCGTGTTGCGTCCTTCAACTAAGTCTCCAGGGCCCTCCAGAGAAACCAGCCTTGCGCATGGTCTTCTCCTGAATGAGTCCTCCCCTAGTTCCTCCAGTTGCAATAGGCTCCGAGATCCGCTTGGGCATATCCTATCAGTTACGTTGCCTCGAGCCAGCCAGCCCCGAGACACAGGATGCATAGTCCCGCACCCCAGGCCAGGAGTGTCATGGGACTGGGTCAGAAGGACCGCCAGAACCAAAAAGACAAAAAATAACCCCCCGCCAACATGGCGTCAGTACCTTAAATACCACCCCCCAGACCTCTGTCGTTTGACTGACAATATGAGCCATGCCTATTAATTCCCAGGAGTAAGATCATTACAGATCCTTCAGTGTAGGTGATACCTTTTCCTCCACTGTGTCCTGTCTAACTACTAGATACAATTAGGTCCCGGACAGTCAGATCATGCCTAAATTTGGCTGATTTTTCTTGGATCTGTTTTGGCACACAAAAGCTCAAACTCTTGAATAAATTTTCAGACAGTCCTGGCGATTTAAATTTTTGCCTGCTCACTGTACCATATCCTTTGGGCAAACATTCCCCCTTTTTCGGTGTGTGGCAGTCTGATCTACGGGTGCTTGTGGCAGTTGGATATCCTCCCCTGACCCCCCCCCCCTTTTTTCCTAACTGAATTATCACATTCGTGTTGGTGAAACGCTCCTAGCAGCAATCCAATTTACAACTTTGAAAATAATAATCTTGGTTTAATCCCGGAAGAAGATAAAAGCCATTTGTGTTTTTCGAAACGCGTTGGATGGTCTGTCGTCCTGACAGCCTCTGGGCTTGTGTTCATAGTTGGTCTTTTAATCCTGTGTTTTTCATGTATATGTCTTGGTTTTATCCAAAGCTTTGTACTGTGTCTTTCACCATGAGTTGTCTATTTATGTAATAACAAAAATCCAATTATTTTTCTATACTCTCTCTGTTTGTGATCCATTCAAAGTCCCACTTTTCTGAGGAAATTGGTCTTACTACTGGAGGGAGCCCAGGCCACCATGGATGAGTGAGATGACCCCATCCCCCACACACCATCGCATATCCCTCTACATCTCCCCTGGGGACAGGGACCCCTTCTCACTTGGGGACAGGGATGCCATCTCCCCTGGGGACAGGGCCCATGTCTGCCACCCTAGGGTGCCAGGATGGAGGACAGGGCAGAACACACAATGGAAATCTGAATCCCCAGCCATTTGGGGGGGTGTACCAGCAGGGGTCACTGGACACCAGGGGGAGTAGAGCAGTACCAGCATGGGGAGGTTGGAGGACAGACAGGGGGCTAGCAGTACCAGTGTGGGGTGGCTGGAGAATGGGGGGGTACAGCAGTACCAGCGTGGGGTCACTGGAGATGGGGGTGGGTACAGCAGCAAGGTGTGCTCTCCAGCCCCTGTGTGCTCTTTCCTGGACCCGCTTGTCGACTCTGCCAGGTTCCCCCATCCGCTCTCCTACTGGCTGCTGCTGGGGATCTGTCAAGACGGAGAGTGGGAAATGGGCTGGTAAATGTGTAATTTACCGGCTACTTCTTTTTCTGAATTGAGAGTCAGTGATCCATACCGATCACTGACTCTGTCCATTCAAAACTATGGCATATAGTAAACTGCGTTTACTATGTTTCAGTTTATGAATGGACAGAAAGCTCTATACAGAGTTATTCTTGTCCATTCATTCTATGTAGCTGAGGCTGCAGAGAAAGAGATTGGTGTCCTCAGTCTCCTCAGTCTCCCTCTTTGTCTCAAAGCTGGAACATCATAGGTCTGTTTAGACCTCTGATATCTCACCAAAGTCCCCCAACGGGGCTCCTTAAAAATTGTAAAAAATAAAAAAAGATTGATACTAGTGGTGGAACTACAGGGCTTACAAAGGTGGTACTTGTGACCGGGCCCTGGAGTTCCACCAGCGGACTCTGAGGGAAGGGCCCCGGCTGGGGTTCAGGGGGGCCCTTCATGGTTTCTTGAACCGGGGCACTGAAGGTTCTAGTTACGCCACTGGAAAGGGGCCTAATTGCTAAAGCCTAGGTTTTTTGTAGAAATACTTTTTTTGTTTGTTTGGTGATGCAATTGTAATGATTGCAGCCTGGCTGAAACCCCAAAATGCTGGGTGGACTCTCGCTACCCACACAAACCCCAATTGAACTTGTGTAACCCATGAGATAGTAAAATTGAGGCTACTACAGAATAGGTAATGGACCAAATGATCAGACAGGGAGTAACTAACTTGCAATTTACTAAACATGTGCTAAAAAAAAAGCAATATTGCCAAAAAGGTTCACGATGGCAAAAAACATGAATAAACACCAGAATAATGAAAGCTGCACAAACAGGAACTCTTCACAGCAAAGTTTCTGTGACTCAATCGGGCTAACATATGCCTACATAGCATAGTCTACATAAGAATCTATTACAATAAAGTGTCAATATGAGAATCACTACTTTAGTAAATTGTTCAGAACATAGCTATTTGCATTTATCCTATTAAACAGTGTTTCTCATAGTAAAGTTCAGGGTTCTCTGGTAACACAGGTGAACAGCTGGAGGTATCCAAGACCCAGGGATAAAGTGCCACCCAACTAGATCTAGAGTACTCTGGTAGCAGTCTGGTAGGGGCTCTCAGTAGCTTCTGGAGAAGCTGTGTAATATTATGCCGTGTACACACGATCGGAATTCTCGTTGGAAAAAACTCTGACGTTTTTTCCAACGGAATTCCGCTCAAGCTGTGTTGCCTACACACGATCACACCAAATTCCCGACGGTCAATAACACAGCGGCATAAAACACGTTCGACAGCACTATAAAAGGGAAGTTTAATGCTTCCGAGCATGCGTCAAATTGTTTCCGAGCATGCGTCTGAATTTTGCGTGTCGGAATTGCATACACGCGATCGGAAAATCCGATAGAAAGATTTTCCGTCGGAAAAATTGAGAACAGGTTCTCAATTCAAAGTCCGTTGGAAATTACGACAGAAAAAGACTGTTGGGCATACACACGGTCGGAAAATCCGATGAGAAGCTCCCATCGGACTGTTTCCATCGGAAATTCCGACCGTGTGTACGCCGAATAAGTCTCCTGCATTGGTGTCCATATGCTGGTTTTGACAGGCCTTTCAACTGGCTGCAGATCTTCTGTCTCATCAGGTGTGGCCTCTCTAAACTGCATAGAGAGCAAAGCGAGGAACTTCCATCCAGGAATCCAGGGGGTTGTAGAGTTGAAGATGCCTGTGCCTGCATCTGGGAATGAGTATATAGGAACACTGCGACACTACCTTTACAAGCAAGGTAACCCACCACAAGGTTATTTATTTGATGTTGCTGATAAAAGAGAACTAGATAGAAGGAGTCCTTTATACAGGACAAAGGGAAGGTGAAAGAAATAAATGTTTCAGCTGCAGGATATCTCTATGCATAGAACATAAGAATTAAGTAAGCAAACGTGTATTGTTTTTCTCGTGGTTAATATTTAGGAAAATTGTTGCATAAAATGTAGTACAAATTTGTCTTACATGTCTTATGTTATTTTTTATAGGTGTTGGCTACACTGTGATATTAATAGCACTCTATGTGGGCTTCTACTACAATGTCATCATTGCATGGTCATTATACTATCTGGCATCTTCCTTCACCTCTGAGCTTCCTTGGACCACATGTGGGAATATGTGGAACACTCCAAATTGCACTGACCCAACTCTTCTCAATGCTTCTCTTTTTGGAAATGGAACAAAATACTCAAAGTATAAATTAACTCCAGCAACACAGTTTTATGAGTAAGTTTTCTTTAAAGAGATATATTTATACTGCTTGCCTTTTTTTGCCATTTAGTACAAACTTCAAGATAATAAAACTTTACTGCATATCATGTCACCATCCCAAAGCTGGTATGAACAGATGGCTGTCTGACTTTCCAAGGAAAGATACACAGACATATGCATAAAGTGTTGACGTTTTAAGTCTCATGGAGTACAATGTACTATGGAAAGCCTTGTGCTTTGCTTAGTAATACAGTAAATTAAATACTGTGTTAACCACTTGAAGACCAGGCCTGGAACTTTTTGTTTACAAGTTTAAACTTAGAACACCCCAAAGCTATATATTCTTTTTTTAGCAGAGACCCTACAGAATAAAATGGCGATGGTTGCAATATTTTATGCCACACAGTATTTGCGCAGTGTTCGTTCAAACGCAATATTTTTGGAAAAAATACACTTTAATTAATAAAAAAAAAAACGCAATAGTTACCCCAATTCTTTTTGTATAATGTAAAAGATGATGTTATGCCGAGTAAATAGATTCTTACATATCATGCTTTAAAATTGCGCACGCTCATGGAATGGGGACAAACTACTGTACTTAGGGAAGAGAATGAAGAAAGGAGACTGGGGGTGGACTTTAATGGTACCGTAAAACAGGAAAGGCAATAGTCTCAGATAGAGATTTTAAGTTTTTATTACAAAAATATATATAAAAGAGAAAAATACACAAATATTTTTTTTTTCCAAAAATTTGACAATCAAAGAACATTTGCTCTATAGTCACATATTGTGGCATCTTATTACAGTACTACCATCTATGCATTGCTTGCTCTACACATTTTGCGGATGAGGTCTACCGCTTCCGGAGCTTTATAGTACATATACAGATATGCAAGAGCAATTATCATATGACTATGAATAAAGGGAAAAACATACATTAATCATATAATATATCTCAAATTTCATAGAAATTAAGTTACTTTATATATCTGCTGTAGGAACCCTATGGGTGAAGCTCTTACCACAAAGTGCTGCAGTGCAGTCGGCCTAAAGGAGGATGGCCTGTCCCGGAGGGCCTGGGAATCTCTCACACAGAATATAGCACCAATATTGGTCTAACTAAAAAATTGTGAATTCAATCATAATGGTTAATCGCAAGGTAATAAATAACGACAAGTGTTCATACCAAAACCTTGGCTGAATCAGGGGGACTCAAAAATCCCAGTAAGGTGATTCTCTATCAGATGAAAGTCTGTCGAGAAGTGTACATGGGTAAATGGGTAACTGTCCAATCCCATTAAGACACAGTTCATAATTTCTAAAAAATGGGAGAGTGTACCCCTATATGCTGTACCTTGTGCCATAGGTAGGTTGCATCAGTACATATACACATACGTGAATAGTGTATGCAAAAGTTTTTGGGAAATATCTAAAGCCAAAAAGAAGAAGAAAACGAAGATTGGTTCCATATGTCTACTATAGCGAGAGATGTCTTACCTTGCAAAAGGCTAAAAATTGGTGCTGCATAAATGAGATGCAAAGGAGATGTACAGTTACACCACTCTGTGTTAATGTAAGCAAGGGGAAACTCCCCTACAGTAAAATAAAGATTGAAATATCCATCAGGCCTTCCATAGGAGAGTTAGGATACAAGACTCACTTATAGTTACAAGAGGCACTGGTAAATAAATCCTACCTTAGGGTCTCACTCCTGGAGATACAGCCAGATTTGTACCAGAGAGGCTGTGACATACAGCCCCTCTATTTATATGTCCCTGCGTGCTGGCTCACAACGCCGCAAGAGCGGCGTCTGACAACACCGGACCTGTCGACGCACGCACGATGCCTCAAAACAGCTTCCACACACTGTGGGCGGAGTCCGCAAGTGTAGAGCTATACAGGCATGAAGACAGGGAACACATGATGAGCATGTTCCTGTCCCCCTCAAAGGCCGCAAACCTGCCGGGAAAAAACAAAGACCTGGCCGCTCCACATACCAACACTCTATGGGCAAGAATTCTAAGCCACCATGATGGATGAAGGCAAGCCTCGGGTCAGATGTCGGCCAGAAAGGCCCCCTAGTGGATCAATAATGGAACTGTGCTCCAAAGGAATGTGCAAATTGATCCTATAAGGGAAGAAATCCACACTCAGATAGGGCTTCTACAGCAGACCATATTGATTAAAACATAAAACAAGACAATGGTAACATACATCAAATTGAGTACATGAAATGCATATCATCAATGCTGCACAATAGTGTCTATATAGTTATTAGCTTAAATCCAGATTTTTCACATCATTAATGGAAGAGAAGGAAAGAAGAGAGAAGGAAAGGAGAAAGAATGAGAAACAGAGACAGAAAATAAAGGAAGATGAAAGAATAGAACCAGAAAAGGTTCCAGCCTGCATGGGACAACACAGAAATTCCTTGAACATTATAGGAAAGGTTTATATGAGTTGACCTCATTGAGGCCGGGGGGAGTCATGGCATTAAGACGCTCTATCTAGAGAGTGTCGTGTTGGAGGATATGCTTATCCCAGTTGTCCCCCCTGGGGTTCACTGGGACAAGTTCGAGGACAAAAAAAGATATCATATTGGTCTGATACTGATGATATAAGCCAACATTTCTTGTGACAGGCGTAAAAATCTTAACTCCGTCTGAGTAGTAGACATGATCGCCTATTCTCTGCCTGAATTCGTTTTTCCGGTGTAGAATGCTCCACGCTGGCAGTGCATAGGGAAAAATGTGGGGCCAGTCCAAAAGATGTATATTAAGAGTATTATTATAAATACCGTACCATCATCCAGTTTTATAAGAGAAAAGATTTTTGATGATCTGGTTCCCAACCCAGAAAACCAAGAGAAAAGGGGGAGCTAGTGGACTATTGCGGTACTTGATACATAATTTAGATCACAATGTGAGGCAAATGTAAAAGTTTTGAACAATTTATTACAGAAACACAGAAATAAGGACAAAATCAATACACAACATATATACTAAAAACCGTACATATAATGGATGATTTCAATATTTCAATTGACTAGTTTTGCCACGAAAGTGGCTTCTTCAGAATATATATACATCTGAAAGACAAATTCACAGATATATAATATATTACAGTATATCATAATACAATGTTACATGGGAAAAAGGTTCAATATGTGAATTGGTTTCTTACCCAAGTTAAGCACGGTCAGAATATAGCGAACGCACCCAGGCACAGTCTCCCGCGGCGACTGGGGGAGGAGGTGAAAGCCAGGTTAACCGAATATGGTCTAATAGGGAGATGACATACAGTGGTGTGAAAAAGTGTTTGCCCCCTTCCTCATTTCCTGTTCCTTTGCATGTTTGTCACACTTAAGTGTTTCGGAACATCAAACCAATTTAAACAATAGTCAAGGACAACACAAGTAAACACAAAATGCAATTTGTAAATGAAGGTGTTTATTATTAAAGGAGAATAAAAAATCCAAACCATCATGGCCCTGTGTGAAAAAGTGATTGCCCCCTAAACCTAATAACTGGTTGGGGCACCCTTAGCAGCAACAACTGCAACCAAGCGTTTGCGATAACGTGCAATGAGGCTTTTACAGCGTCCTGGAGGAATTTTGGCCCACTCATCTTTGCAGAATTGTCCTAATTCAGTTACATTAGAGGGTTTTCGAGCATGAACGGCCTTTTTAAGGTCATACCACAACATCTCAATAGGATTCAGGTCAGGACTTTGGCTAGGCCACTCCAAAGTCTTCATTTTGTTTTTCTTCAGCCATTCGGTGGTGGACTTGCTGGTGTGTTTAGGATCATTGTCCTGCTGCAGAACCCAAGTTCGTTTCAGCTTGAGTACACGAACAGATGGTCGGACATTCTCCTTCAGGATCTCTTGGTAGACAGCAGAATTCATAGTTCCTTTTATCACGGCAAGTTTTCCAGGTCCTGAAGCAGCAAAACAGCCCCAGACCATCACACTACCACCACCATATTTTACTGTTGGTATAATGTTTTTTTTTCTGAAATGCAGTGTTCCTTCTACGCCAGATATACTTGGACACACACCTTCCAAAGAGTTCCACTTTTGTCTCATCGGTCCACAGAATGTTGTCCCAAAAGTCTTGGGGATCATCAAGATGTGTTGTGGAGAAATTGAGACGAGCTTTGATGTTCTTTTTGCTCAGCAGTGGTTTTCTCCTTGGAACTCTGCCATGCAGGCCATTTTTGCCCAGTCTTTTCCTGATGGTGGAGGCATGAACGCTGACCTTAACTGAGGCAAGTGAGGCCTGCAGTTCCTTGGACGTTGTTGTGGGGTCTTTTGTGACCTCTTGGATGAGTCGTCGCTGCGCTCTTGGGGTAATTTTGGGCGGCCGGCCACTCCTGGGAAGGTTCACCACTGTTCCATGTCTTCGCCATTTGTGGATAATGTCTCTCACTGTGGTTCGCTGGATTCCCAAAGCTTTGGAAATGGCTTTATAACCCTTTCCAGACTGATAGATCTCAATTACTTTCTTTCTCAATTGTTCCTGAATTTCTTTGGGTCTCGGCATGATGTGTAGCTTTTAAGGATCTTCTGGTGGACCTTACTGTGTCAAGCAGCTCCTATTTAAGTGATGCCTTGATTGTGAACAGGTGTGGACAACCACAGTTATAGTATGTTTTAACAAGGGGGGCAATCACTTTTTCACACAGGGCCATGATGGTTTGGATTTTTTTTCACCTTTAATAATAAACACCTTCATTTACAAATTGCATTTTGTGTTTACTTGTGTTGTCCTTGACTATTGTTTAAATTGGTTTGATGTTCCGAAACACTTAAGTGTGACAAACATGCAAAGGAACAGGAAATGAGGAAGGGGGCAAACACTTTTTCACACCACTGTATGTTGTAAGCAAGAAGTCAATGTAGCTAGGCATGTATGGTGTGCGAACACCACCGTATACCACCAGGAGTGGGTATAGTGCATATGGTTAAAATCTAAGGTATCACCAGTGTATAGAGCAAATTAAGGAAGACACTGAATACACCTGGAGGAACCAGTAGAAGATTTAGGTAAGTGAAATAATACATGGTGATGTATAAGTTTAAATGGATCACACCACCTAGGTTGGTGGGGGGATCCCCATCATGGTAAGTGAAACAATAAATAGTGATAAGTGAACTAGGGTGATGGCCTTGTAGTTTCAACCACTAAGGGCACGGGGAAACAAGACAGCGTTGAATAAGTGAGGCCAAGTAAATGGGGTTAGTCCATAAAAGGTACCCCCATGAAGTTACCAAACAAAGGTGTACCCGTATGCAAAAGGAAAACAGTGCGAAAAACCAAAACCATATTATATATAATGTGCCAATTCTGTGGGTGAGTAGTGTCAAAAGTGACATATTAGAGTGATGAAATAAAAGCCCAGTTAGATAGGATAAAGAATGTGAAGCCCAATCTGGGTGAGGTATCAAAAGTAGAGGGGACGATGTGAAAGAGAGGGGACGTCCCCTCTACTTTTGATACCTCACCCAGATTGGGCTTCACATTCTTTATCCTATCTAACTGGGCTTTTATTTCATCACTCTAATATGTCACTTTTGACACTACTCACCCACAGAATTGGCACATTATATATAATATGGTTTTGGTTTTTCGCACTGTTTTCCTTTTGCATACGGGTACACCTTTGTTTGGTAACTTCATGGGGGTACCTTTTATGGACTAACCCCATTCACTTGGCCTCACTTATTCAACGCTGTCTTGTTTCCCCGTGCCCTTAGTGGTTGAAACTACAAGGCCATCACACTAGTTCACTTATCACTATTTATTGTTTCACTTACCATGATGGGGATCCCCCCACCAACCTAGGTGGTGTGATCCATTTAAACTTATACATCACCATGTATTATTTCACTTACCTAAATCTTCTACTGGTTCCTCCAGGTGTATTCGGTGTCTTCCTTAATTTGCTCTATACACTGGTGATACCTTAGATTTTAACCATATGCACTATACCCACTCCTGGTGGTATACGGTGGCGTTCGCACACCATACATGCCTAGCTACATTAACTTCTTGCTTACAACATATGTCATCTCCCTATTAGACCATATTCGGTTGACCTGGCTTTCACCTCCTCCCCCAGTCGCCGCGGGAGACTGTGCCTGGGTGCGCTCGCTATATTCTGACCGTGCTTAACTTGGGTAAGAAACCAATTCACATATTGAACCTTTTTCCTATGTAACATTGTATTATGATATACTGTAATATATTATATATCTGTGAATTTGTCTTTCAGATGTATATACATTCTGAAGAAGCCACTTTCGTGGCAAAACTAGTCAATTGAAATATTGAAATCATCCATTATACAGTGGTGTGAAAAAGTGTTTGCCCCCTTCCTCATTTCCTGTTCCTTTGCATGTTTGTCACACTTAAGTGTTTCGGAACATCAAACCAATTTAAACAATAGTCAAGGACAACACAAGTAAACACAAAATGCAATTTGTAAATGAAGGTGTTTATTATTAAAGGTGAAAAAAAAACCAAACCATCATGGCCCTGTGTGAAAAAGTGATTGCCCCCTAAACCTAATAACTGTTTGGGCCACCCTTAGCAGCAACAACTGCAACCAAGCGTTTGCGATAACGTGCAATGAGGCTTTTACAGCGTCCTGGAGGAATTTTGGCCCACTCATCTTTGCAGAATTGTCCTAATTCAGTTACATTAGAGGGTTTTCGAGCATGAACGGCCTTTTTAAGGTCATACCACAACATCTCAATAGGATTCAGGTCTGGACTTTGGCTAGGCCACTCCAAAGTCTTCATTTTGTTTTTCTTCAGCCATTCGGTGGTGGACTTGCTGGTGTGTTTAGGATCATTGTCCTGCTGCAGAACCCAAGTTTGTTTCAGCTTGAGTACACGGACAGATGGTCGGACATTCTCCTTCAGGATCTCTTGGTAGACAGCAGAATTCATAGTTCCTTTTATCACGGCAAGTCTTCCAGGTCCTGAAGCAGCAAAACAGCCCCAGACCATCACACTACCACCACCATATTTTACTGTTGGTATAATGTTCTTTTTCTGAAATGCAGTGTTCCTTCTACGCCAGATATACTTGGACACACACCTTCCAAAGAGTTCCACTTTTGTCTCATCGGTCCACAGAATGTTGTCCCAAAAGTCTTGGGGATCATCAAGATGTGTTGTGGAGAAATTGAGACGAGTTTTGATGTTCTTTTTGCTCAGCAGTGGTTTTCTCCTTGGAACTCTGCCATGCAGGCCATTTTTGCCCAGTCTTTTCCTGATGGTGGAGGCATGAACGCTGACCTTAACTGAGGCAAGTGAGGCCTGCAGTTCCTTGGACGTTGTTGTGGGGTCTTTTGTGACCTCTTGGATGAGTCGTCGCTGCGCTCTTGGGGTAATTTTGGGCGGCCGGCCACTCCTGGGAAGGTTCACCACTGTTCCATGTCTTCGCCATTTGTGGATAATGGCTCTCACTGTGGTTCGCTGGATTCCCAAAGCTTTGGAAATGGCTTTATAACCCTTTCCAGACTGATAGATCTCAATTACTTTCTTTCTCAATTGTTCCTGAATTTCTTTGGGTCTCGGCATGATGTGTAGCTTTTAAAGATCTTCTGGTGGACCTTACTGTGTCAAGCAGCTCCTATTTAAGTGATGCCTTGATTGTGAACAGGTGTGGCAATAATCAGGCCTGGGTGTGGCTAGAGAAATTGAACTCAGGTGTGGACAACCACAGTTATAGTATGTTTTAACAAGGGGGGCAATCACTTTTTCACACAGGGCCATGATGGTTTGGATTTTTTTTCACCTTTAATAATAAACACCTTCATTTACAAATTGCATTTTGTGTTTACTTGTGTTGTCCTTGACTATTGTTTAAATTGGTTTGATTTTCCGAAACACTTAAGTGTGACAAACATGCAAAGGAACAGGAAATGAGGAAGGGGGCAAACACTTTTTCACACCACTGTATGTACGTTTTTTAGTATATATGTTGTGTATTGATTTTGTCCTTATTTCTGTTTTTCTGTAATAAATTGTTCAAAACTTTTACATTTGCCTCACATTGTGATCTAAATTATGTATCAAGTACCGCAATAGTCCACTAGCTCCCCCTTTTCTCTTGGTTTTCTGGGTTGGGAACCAGATCATCAAAAATCTTTTCTCGCTGGCAGTGCATAATATAAATGACTCCCCGTGTAGCGCAATCCACAAAGGTTTTCGATTTGTGCCATTAGCCATTAGATAATTGAACACTCGGGCCTTCCTTGACCCAGGGACATTGTGGACAATTTCCACAACAGTACGTGCCTCGTAATAAAGGGTTAGCCTCTTTATGTGTGGTATATAGTGACTGGCAGTAAGTTGTTCTTTTAAAGTAATGCCTTGTCTAAAGATCAATTCTGGCGTGTCTCTTACATATTTAGAGACCAAAAAATATGTAAGAGACATGCCAGAATTAACCTTTAGATGAGCCACTACTTTAAAAGAACATCTTACTGCCAGTCACTATATACCACACGTGTCGCATGCCCTGCGATTTCTTAAAAAAAAAAACACTCAAATGATTCTTTGTAGAACAGTGATAGGAAATATATCCATAGATAATCGCATGTCCTGCGACTTCTTCGGATAAAACAATAAAAGTGTATCAATAAGACAATAAATTTATATCAAACACTCAAAAGATTCTTTGTAGACCAGTGATAGGAAATATATCCATATGGTGTGCACATGAAGTGCAAAAATGGTGCTCAAAAAGAAGGTGCAATAAATCCTGAAGGAATAGGTAAAATTATATAAAAGCATACAAAAGCATACGGTGCCTCGTGTTCCCAATGCGAGGCACCGGAAGTGACGTGGGCAAGCTCGCAGCTCGTTTGTTATATGCCTGTTTGTTTGATACTTCTTATTGTGATTTTACTTTGTTTTTTTTTTTCAAAGAAATTTATTGACTTTTAATAGGTTAACAGGAAATTGAAACATACAAGACAATAGAAACAGTGAAAAGCGTCAAGAAGTAAATGCATAGAATCAATATAAATATACATCACCGTAAAGGATTTACGTGTGGAAGGAATAGTGGCGGTTAGAAGTGTAGAGACATGCTTCAACGACACCAAACATGGGATATTGGGGCCGAGAGGCATTGTGGGACCGTAAATTCAAAGGGATCACGGTATAGTGTATTCTGAGAGCACAGTAACCTACAAGGCAAGTGATGTGTAGCGTAAGTAGGTGTGGTGTGTGTGGCGATCGGGGGAGCAGATGAGAGCCATGTATACACCGTCTGTGACTAACCCGAGTACCATTCACCCCAACAGGGAACTTGCTGTGAATGGTAGGGGGTCCAAGAGTTAAGGAGCAGTATCGTAGATATAGATGGTGCAGCATTACTCGCAAACAATACCCAGGAGGCTGGGTATATGTGCGGGAGTGGGGGGGGGGGGGTGAGGGGGGAGGATTCCAGTGACCAGTCAGAAGTGTATTCGCATCTGAATATACAAGTAGCTAAGTGGGGGGTTGACGGGGACCATATGTAGCCGCACAGAGGAATCTGAACGATAAATGGACAGGGTTAGTGTGAAAGGGCGATGGAGGAAAGGCAAATGAGGCGGAAGGGGTGGCGGGGGGAGTGCGTGAGGAGACGTGGGTTTAGGAACGAGGAATTGTGCAGTGAGTTCATGATGGGGGTGGGGGAAGTGTAGGCGGAGTGGTCAGTGTCGTGGAATTCCGAAAGTGTAGCCAGCAGGCCCACGTGGTAGTAAATTTAGTTGGGTTATCACGCTCCTGACAGATGAGCCTTTCCATGTCAGCCGTTCTATCAACCCGACGAATCCAATCGTCCACCGAGGGAGGGGTAGTGTTTCTCCATAGAGCTGGAATGCAAAGGTTTGCAGCGTTGACCAGGTGTAGGGATAGAGACTTTTTGTACGAACCAAGAGGTTCGGGGTATGATGTAGTAGGTAATGCACAGGAGAAAAGGCCGGCGAACCGCTAGTAATGTGGGAAATCAGTGTATGGATTTCTGACCAGAAGGGCTGGATGAGGGGGCAATCCCACCATATATGAAGAAGGGTGCCACGTGCGGCATTGCACCTCCAACACGTCGGAGGGATAGTCGGGTGAAAATGGTGAACTTTGTCAGGAGTCCTGTACAACTTAGAGAAAAGTTTATATCTATTTTCCTGAGTTGAGACGTTCAGCGAGCCTTTGTGAATGAGTGTGAATATGCATTCCCAGTCATCCTGGGTAAGTGTCAGAGCAAGATCTGATTCCCATTGAGCAACTAGTTTGTCATCTTTAATCACGTGTTGAGAGAATAGGAGGGCGTAAATGGAGGAGATCAAGTGGCTCCGCACTGGTGCATAAGAGTTCAAATGGTGTGTAGTCCCTGTGCCATAAGGGGGTAGGTGTGGTTGTGTTAAAAAAAATGTCTCAGTTGTAAGTATGAGTAAAAGGGGATATTGTATTCGGGCAGTGCCGCGGAGAGTGCGGGGTAGGACAGTAGCGTCCCGTCTCGGAAAAAGCGTTGCGCCCTAGCATGGGAGGTGCGGGTATTACAGGTCGTATCACGTAGGGACAGGCCAGGGGGGAATTCAGGGTTGTTTTCTAGTGGGGTCATGGGGCCATGGGAGGGCATAACGTCAAGCGTTTTGCAAGGCAGTTTGAAGATTGATAGAATGGCCCCAATGTGCGGGTTCAATGTGTATTCTTTGGGAACATATTTGAGGTCAATCCAGGGTGAGTTGGGTAGAGGGAGAGGTGCGAAGGAGTCTTCTAGTGTGATCCAATCTTTGGTAGGGCGATGAACGTGCCAGTCTACAACTCTAGCGAGATGGGAGGCCCAGTGATATTTTTGGAGGTCAGGGAGACCGAGGCCTCCCAGCCGCTTGGGTAAAACCATCCTAGCCCAGCTTATGCAAGGAGTCTTGGAGGACCAGATAAAGATCCTACACATACGTTTGTAGGCAGTAAAGAAAGAAGTTGGAAGCTTAATTGGGACCGCTTGAAAGAGGTAGAGGAGCCTGGGCAAAATTTTAATCTTTAGTAAGGCGATTCTACCCAGCCAAGAGAAAGAGCCCAGATGCCATTTCTGGAGGTCACCTTGTATGGATAGCAGTGTCTGTAAAAAATTTTGTGAATAGATCGCGGAGATTGGTCAGAATTTTGATTCCGAGATAAGAAAGTTCATGTTTTTCCCACCCAAATGGAAAGTTAAGTTTGCATTGCTGCACTAGAGCGGTTGGTAGAGTAATATTCAGTGCTTTTGATTTCTCAAAATTAATTCGAAAGTTGGATAAGGATTGGAATAGAGAAAAATCTGCTAAAAGGTTCCCGGATTTTACTTTTATTGTTTTGTCAATAAACATTTGGAAATATTACACTATTGTGCATCCCTCTTTACATCCCCCTATGCCCCATTGCGAGGTTCATTGGATGCGGACACACCAGGGACAATAGGGGGACTCTGCTTCCAGACTAGAGACACACACCAGTGGAGCCGGATACGCCATACTGGGAGGCTGCCAAGAAACACATTGAGATATACCCACATGCTGTTACCTTACAGTGGTAAGGTAAGGGTACATCTATACATTACTCTGCACAGGAACCAGGAAGTCACCTATCATCAGCGCTTTATGCCAGAGGATTTTCACCAGCACCAGCACTTTGTCATTTTATGCTGCCACTGCTAATATACAGCCACTTACCTACCTTGCACCTTATATGGAGACTACTTATTTGTTTTGCTTTCATCTATAAGATAATTTTCAGCATATTCCTAGATGGAGGAAACTTTTTTGTATGCTTTTATATGCCGTTTAGAATTTTACCTATTCCTTCAGGATTTATTGCAATAGTAGTGCACCTTCTTTTTGAGCACCGTTTTTTCACTTCATGTGCACACCATATGGATATATATCCTATCACTGGTCTACAAAGAATCTTTTGAGTGTTTGATATACTTTTATTGTCCTATTGATACACTTTTATTGTTTTATCCAAAGAAGTCGCAGGGCATGCAATTTCCTATGGATATATTTCCTATAAACAATGTAATGTCCTGCGAGCCACCACTTGCTATAAGCCCAAAATAGGGTCTCCCAAATAACACCATCATTTTGAATCAGCAGCTAGCGTTGCACATGTCACATAAGTCATGCAAAGACCATCCAATATTCTAAAGTACACTGCGCTTTCAAACTTAAAATCCAAATAGTGAAACGAAAAATGTGCTATATAAAAACAGCAATAAAGTGATAACGTGCTAAAATACATACAATATTCCAAATAAAGTGCTTTCATGCAGGTAATGATAAAAACGTCCATATGGTGAGAAAAAAAAAGCACTCAATAAAATCCTTAAACCCATATAATGGTGAACCGAACTATAAAAATCCTTATAACAAATATATATATATATATATATATATATATATATATATATATATATATATATATATATATATATATATATATATATATATATATGTATGTGTGTGTGAAAAAAGTGCTACAATGTACTGTGCAATCAAAAAAAGTTCAAAAGTGCTCCAATGTAATCCATGCGATTCAGTGGTTGCTGTGATATCAATCCAATATTAAGGTGCTGCATGGGCACTCAGGTGTTCCCCCCAGGTAATTAGAGCGTGTGACCTTGCTGATTAGGCTTGGTCAATACATGCATTGGAACCTGTAAATGGTTCAGTGTCAAATCCGGATTCCTGTGGTGGCCTCACTCTATGCTTCAATATGGTAATGGAGTCCCTTTTGTGCCTCAGTAATACCAATAGAAAAAGGAGGACTTCATAGTGTAGTATATTAAAACTTTTATTATCAACACAGTAAAAAATCCCTTGCAGGGTACTCACATGTGCATGGCGCGTCAGGGCGCCACTCTAAAATAACATAAAAAACAAGCTGTAGCGGCTGATATCAGGATGGTATGCTGATCATCCCTGTGTTGATAATAAACGTTTTAATATACTACACTAGGAAGTCCTCCTTTTTCTATTGGTATTACTGAGGCACAAAAGGGACTCCATTACCATATTGAAGTACAGAGTGAGGCCACCACAGGAATCCGGATTTACCACTGAAACATTTATAGGTTCCAATGCGTGTATTGACCAAGCCTAATCAGCAAGGTCACACTCTCTAAGGTGAGCGGCCATTCCCTGGGGGGAATGCAGCACCTTAATATTGGATTGATATCACAGCAACCACTGAATCGCATGGATCGCATGGATTACATTGGAGCACTTTTGAACTTTTTTTGATTGCACAGCACATTGTAGCACTTTTTTCTCACACATATATATTTATTTGTAGTTAGAGTCTGGATACTGGATGGAAACAAGACCCCCAACCCGGGCGACCTGAGGTGTGCCATGGTCGCCCGTGAGAGTATGCTAAAAAGAGGGCATACCCGAGTTAAAATTAATAAAAATGGGGAACAGGTGGGAGGGAACCCGGAAATGAAGCCGACGAGGATGAAGGGAGGAGGTGGAGATTATAAAGCCCCACACTCCTCCTACAAATGTAGGCTAGCCAATGGCCAGCCTTCTAACTTGTAGTCAGAGTCTGGATACTGGATGGAAACAAGAGCCCCAACCCTGGATACCTGAAGTGTGCCATGGTCGCCCGTGAGAGTATGCTAAAAAGAGGGCAAAGAGACACCAACTAGGTAAAGGGAGTGACTTTAATGAAACCAACATGATGATAACAATTAATCCAACAACATGGTGAAAGCTAGTTTGACCTCTACGTGAGGATCCGGGATATATCTGCTGTAGCAAGATGATTGCCAGCGACCCATGTACTTGATGACATGAGAAGGGACCCCCTGCATGGAAGCCGCAGATGCTGCCCCAATCCTGAAGGAGTGACCTGAGAATTGTCTTGGGTTGAACCCCATCCTACCAATCAGAATACTGACGTGGGAAATTAACTGGCTGGAGGAGAGGCCCTGTGAAGAAAAGGGAAGCAATGGGCTGTCGAGAGGGGCTGCCGAGAATAAGCTTGTGAGCTGATCCAACACCTCCACCGGACACCAGGCAGTGTTGGTTTTGTAGTAGTTAATGGCAAAACCTTGCCCCACCTGGCAATTCTTGTTGTTGGGGAGTTGTAGTGAGAAATGACCCGGCAACCTGGTGAGATTACCCTTGCGGAGAACTGGTGCGTGGAGCCCAGCTTGGGAGACCTCCCCAGGTCTGAGGAACCCAAAGAAACAGAGGTATGCAGCTGCCTTCAGGACCAAACTAGGACCCATCACGAAGGGTGAGAGGGAAAGTAAATCAGATAGCCCCCGGAACATCTGCCCGGAAATAGGCAAGCGAGTGACACCTGGTCTCCCCTGCGTCTTCTGGATACCCTTGAGCATAGCCCTGATGGGGTGAGCTGCAAAAAATGATGGGGATGCAGGATGGAGCAGGGAAAAGAAATGTTGGACACCCGTAAGATATAATTTGATAGTATTATAGGATAAAGACATCCTGTCATGACAATAAGCCATGAAAGCCAACATGTACTCAATGCTACACCCCTTATCGCAGGGGAAAAGGGACGTGAAGCCACGGAAACACCTCCACGCCATCCTGTATGCCTTGAGCGTGTTCCTGGACAATGACGCATTGATTAAGCAGGCCGCCTGTGCACAGAGCGCCTTTAATCCAACATCAGCTGGGCAAATGGCGGAACTGGCAGGCCCCTCAGATCTGCCTCCGGATGCTGTGAAAAGAAACGCTGAAAATCAGCTCTGGATAATGCGTCAGCAGCCCCGTTGAAGGTCCCACTAATAAACTCCCTTTGGAACTGGAAATTGAACTTGAGGCCTAACAATGTCAATCTGCGCATAGATGACATAATAAAAAGAGACCCTGACCTCCCCTTGTTGACAATCTCTGCTGGGGCCATGTTGTCCGTGAAAAAAAATTACAGTCTGCCCGGACCACGAGGGTCCCCAGGTACAAGCTGTGGCCACAATGGGAAATATCTCAAACAGGGCGGACGTCCGGGAAAAACCCGGAACCTCCAACACCTCCGAAGGCCAGGGGCCCACGAGCCACTGATCCCTGAAGATGGCTGAGAAACCTACCGACGCGGCGGCATCTGAGAAGACCCTGAGGGAGGCTGTTGTGGGAGGACAAATGAACATGGAAATCCTGTTCCACCCACACAGGAACTGATCCCACATGAGAAGATCCGCCCTGGCATCGGCCTGTAGTGGCAGCACCGAGTCAGCATCCTGGAAGAGTGGAAGGAGAGCCAGGAGTTCTGAGACAAATGACCTGCACTGAGGAACGATCCTCATAGCGAAATTGAGCATGCCTAATGCCGCGTACACACGAAGGGACTTTCCCGCGGGATTATCCCCTGGCCTCAAGTCCAGGGGATAATCCCCTCATGTGTGGGCCTCCAACGGACTTTTTTTCAAAAAGTCCGGCGGACTAAAGTTTTAAGTTTTGTTTTAAAATTATCCGCTGGACTTGGCAGTCCAGCGGACAATCCCGCCGTTAGTAGGCTAGTCCGCCGGACTTTTGAAATGAACAGACTTGCCGCTCATCGGAAAGTCCGTTCATTTAGCACGTGACTTCAGGTACGTAGCTAGCGTAGGCAGTAAATGCCGGCGCGCTAGCTCCGTCACCTGGCATGGATTTAAAGGGAGTCCCCACGCCGAAAAACGGCGTGGGGATCCCCCCAAATCCATCTCAGACCCTTATCCGAGCACGCAGCCCGGCAGGCCAGGAAAGGGGTGGGGACGAGCGAGCGCCCCCCTCCTGAGCCGTACCAGGCCGCGTGCCCTCAACATGGAGGGTGCCCTGGGGAAAGGGGGGCCGTGCGGCCCCCCCACCCCAAAGCCCCATGTCCCCATGTTGATGAGGACAAGGGCCTCTTCCCGACAACCCTGGCCGTTGGTTGTCGGGGTCTGCGGGCGGGGGCTTATCGGAATCTGGGAGCCCCCTTTTATAAGGGAGCCCTCAGATCCCGGCCCCCCACCCTATGTGAATGAGTATGGGGTACGATGTACCCCTACCCATTCACCTAAGGTGTAAAATGTAAAGTTAAAAAAAACACACTTTTGAAAAAATATTTTATTGCACTGCTCCGGGGGTCTTCTTCCGTCTTGGGGGTCTTCTCGCCGGACTCCTCTGCCATTTACCTAGCTCTTTTACCGAGCGGAGAAGTCCGGCTACCTTCTTCGTCGTCGCCGCCGTCGGGGGGTCTCGATCCGCCTTCGGGGGTCTTCTGGGGTCTCTTCTGTTCTTGCTGCTGTCGTCGCTTTCTGCGCCGCCTTCTTCTTCTTCTTCCGCCTTCTTCTTCTTCTTCTTCTTCTTCCGATGTTGACAAGTCGCTCTCTCTGGCCAGAATGCCAGAACCGCGCTGTGCTGGGACTTATATAGGGACAAGGGGACAGGGTCACATGCTCATGTCACATGGTGACCCCACCCCCTGTGATGTCACAGTCCCAGCATCCTCCGGGACTGTGACATCACAAGGGGGCGGGGTCACCATGTGACATGAGCATGTGACCCTGTCCCCTTGTCCCTATATAAGTCCCAGCACAGCGCGGCTCTGGCATTCCGGCCAGAGAGAGCGACGTGTCAACATCGGAAGAAGAAGAAGTCGGAAGAAGAAGAAGAAGGCGGCGCAGAAAGCGACGACAGCAGCAAGAACAGAAGAGACCCCGGAAGACCCCCGAAGACCCCCGAAGGCGGATCGAGACCCCCAGACGACGGCGGCGACGACGAAGAAGGTAGCCGGACTTCTCCGCTCGGTAAAAGAGCTAGGTAAATGGCGGAGGAGTCCAGCGAGAAGACCCCCAAGACGGAAGAAGACCCCCGGATCAGTGCAATAAAATATTTTTTCAAAAGTGTGTTTTTTTTACTTTACATTTTACACCTTAGGTGAATGGGTAGGGGTACATCGTACCCCATACTCATTCACATAGGGTGGGGGGGGGGGCCGGGATCTGAGGGCCCCCTTATAAAAGTAGTAATCATAAAAAGCAGTACCGCCATACTTGTGGGCCAAATCCACCACCTTGTGGAGATAGAGGTCTAGCTCCTCCCTCCTGCTGGGACTAACCGCGCAAATGACATCTCTGAAGATACCAAAAGCGAGGACAAACTAGGCACTCAGCTTGCAGTTAAGCCTGGGATCCCGAGTTCTGAGGAACACCGAGACCTCCCCACAAGCATAAGCCTTGTTTTCCACTACATCTTGTGAGTAGGGACGCCAAATCAATGTCCTTTCCCTCCAAAATATCTTTTTTCAGATTGGCCGGAATGAAATGGGCCGGAGAAACCGAAGGTAACATGGCAGATGCCGACGGCACCGGCAGAGGTAATGGCCCACTGGTATTACCTGCCGTGGATCCGGATGGCCCAGGAACTGCGGGGGTTTCCGGAACTACCACACTGGCTGGCTGGGCCTCCAGCACCTCCATTCTGTCCTGCAGCATCTAGACAGAAGTGGAGAGGGTATTCAATACCGTGTGGATTTGTGTCAGGGAGGTAATCAGGGATGCATGTTCCGCGCTGGTGGAAGGCTGCGGCTGCGAAGGGCCCGGAAAAAGGAGTCTGAATAACTCTGCTTTCCTGGCTGTGGCCGGGAAAGGAATGCCCCTGCAACGGAGCTCGGCAATGAGTTTGGGTATGGCCCAGCTTCTTAAAGATGGAGTGCTGCCGTGCTCCTAGCCCCTGGCCGGAGTGGATGGAATAAACGCACACTCATCACTCTCCAAGACGTGAGACATGATCCAATCTGCGGAAAAACAATTGATAAGTCACCTCTACCCTGAACTGAACAAACCTAACCTTACTAACTGAAATGGTGAGTGGTGCTGCCAACAAATGAACATGCGCATAAGAAACTAATGACCGTGACCCCCTGTGTGAGTGTAGCACGAGCCCGAGCAACCTGTGGCGCTGAACAGTTAATTAAAAATGAACACTTAAGCCCCATACACACGCTCGGACAATCCGCGGACCAGGTCGGTCGGATTTTGTCCGTCGTACTTTGTCCGATGTTGGTGTTGCGTACACACGGTCGGACTACGTTGTCGGAATATCCGGTCCGGAAGAACGTCGTGACGTAAGTCGTCGTCCACGAGATTACAAAAGGGAAGTTCAGCACCACGTCAGGCACCCGTTGGGCTCCTTCTGCTGATCCCGTGTTTATCGAGAGTTAGTGGAAGTTTGGTGACTTAAGATTCGCGCTTCTCAGTTTTCTGACTCAGATCGTTACTGCTCTTCAGTTTGTGCTTGTCGTGCGTATCTGTTTATTAGTGCGTGTAGTCAGTTCGCATTTGTTGGTCATTGCGGCCTATATCTTGATATAGGACGCTTTGATTTGCACTGCTTATTGTCTGCTCGTTGCTGGTATTCAGTTCGTTCTTTCAGGCCTTGCTGTTTATCGGTGCTTTCTGTTTGTCCGTTCTGACCAGCCGACCTTTTGTGACCTTGTGAGCGATGTTTCCCGTGCGTACTCGTCGCCGAGTTCGTGCTGTACGCGGAATTGGTGTCGGGCTTTTAGCTTTGACCCAAGACCCGTCCATGAACAGAGTGACGAGGAGTATGTGGACCAAAAATTGGTTGCTTCAGCGTGACCAGTTCTCGCACATGCCTTTGCTTCGTGAGATCCGGGAGAATAATCCTGATGATTTCAGGAACTTTCTCAGGATGACGGCCCCCAATTTTCTACGCTTGAACAATGATGGTTGCCGTGGGGGGCCAAGACTTTGCAAATTCCCCAAGTTTCACCATGGCTGCGTTCCTCTTTGGTTTGTTGGTGTGACCTAAATAAAGGTTTTTTTGATTTGAAATAATCATTGACTATTGTGTTTTACTTTTCTACAATGACAGTTTTTCTTTGACTAGGCAGGTACATTTCACTAATCCTAAAGTAGAATTAACAAGGGGCACCAACAACAAACAACCTCCTAGTAAATGTAAGCAAGAAATACAAATGTTAATAATGTGTTTTTGGTAATTTGAGACACACAACCCCCCTCAAAAAAAAAAAAAAAAAACATTCCAATATGTATTCCCCAAAAAAAAAAAAAAGACAAATCATGGTAAAAAAATAACAAAGATTCTTTTCCCTTCACAGTCAAAATAAACATGTAGTGTATAAATGCTGCAAAGTAATAAAGAAGTAAGTTTGTGAGAAGTGCGGGTGAATAGGAGCAGCTAAAAGATGTCATTCTTGTTGCATTGTAAAGAAAAAGAGAATGCGCTGCATTAAAGACATTTTAACATTGCAGCGTGACGAATGTGCTGTGTCGATTAGGAAAGGTAGTTTTACCTGACCGAGCGCTTCCGTCACAGAATTTCTTCTGAGCATGCGTAGCACTTTGTCCGTCGGACAAGCGTACACACGCTCGGATTTGGTGTGATCGGACCGTGTTGACGGCAAATCTTTCCAGCAGGAGATAAGACTTTGTCCGTCGGACAAACCGACGAACACTGTCCGATGGTGCATACACACGGTCTGATTTTTCAACAACCTTGTCCGATCGGACAAAATCCATGAAAAAGTCCGACCGTGTGTATGGGGCTTTAGGGCTAAGTACCTACAGGTCACGGAAGGCAGAAAATAGGAATGTACGTGACGTGCAACATATGACGTATGAATGTACAGGCGAGAAGATTGCGGCTACAATCAATTAAAAATGAAACCTCAGCCTGTACGGATCCGTAGACGTGACAGATCCTAGTATGTAACCCACTAACTATGACTGCGTAAACAGAAACTGAACCAACCTTGCTGTTCCTGAATGAGAGGAATCCACCTGTAACACCACCACGAATGCCCTAAATTATGAAAAGGCAAGCCGGAATTACCTAAACCTGACCCACCACCTGATCAGAGTGGAACGTGCTCTGTGGTGGGAGAACAAAAAGGTGAACCTGCCATGGGAAACAACCCTGAGAACCTGCCAGTGGTGTGGAAAACATGGCCAGTGCAGACCCGTGGCCACCCAGCTTGGATTAGGCCCCGCTTTACCCCACTCCTACCTCCCTCGGGGGGGTTGTGCGACGCACCTGGCCGAGTGAGCCCTGCCCACCTGCCTGTTAACCATGACCAGAGATGGTGCCCGCAGCCCCTAAAAAAACCTTGACCACCTAGCAATGTCCTGAGACCCCCTGGAACGTGGTCCTCCGGGTAAGAGATGACTGGCAGCCCTGAATGAGGGGCTAGACGTGGCCACACAGCTGAGGAAACATCCCGACTTGGCGAGGTGGTGATGCCAGTGTGGACCTACTGCCCTACAGAGCCTGGCGAACTGTGCTCAGCATCCTGCCTGGCCAGACAGACCCAGGTACAGTGCCTGTGCTCCCCCAAACCAGTACTGGTGAGCTATGATGGCAACCCAGTGGCTGGACCACACCCCCTGGCTGAGGGACTATCAGCCCCAGCCAGGCGCATGGTGACGCCCGTGAACTGCAAGTGCACGGAACCCGTGACCCCCCCCCCCCCCAAGCTGAACATGATCTGACAGGTGACATGGAGAAAAGCCAAGGCAGCTGTGCCCCCCCTCTTAAGCCCAAACCGCACCTACCTGAATAAAACCGCAGCAACGCTGGAAATCCTGCAGAAAGAAAAACACCCTGTGCGTGGGGTGGTTCGAGGTAATGAAGCAGTGCAGCACATGGATGACATGCTATATAAACGGACAGCCCCCCCCCTGAAACCTAACACGCAGCACAAAAAACACCTTTGCAAAGAGAGCAACAGCATCCCCCCCCCCCCCCCCCCCCCCCCCCCCCCCCCCCGCCCCCCCCCCAGAATCCTGACACCCAGCAACCAAAAATCCCTGCCATGCCACAGCCACCCCCCCAGCCACCGGCCCCAGACCTACCTGACCGATTGATGTACCGAGATGCCAGCCAGCTAGTGCACCCCTGGATGCCCGAGCCAAACAGCTGATGAGGAGAGAGGAACGCCCTGGCAGCCAAGAAAAACGGACGATTGACCCCGCAAAAAAAACGCCACTTGTGCATGGGGGACAAGTAGAGTGTGAGCCCCCCACATATACACTGCTGACAGGCCTCCCAAACCGCATACCGACCCACGGGAGGCCGGCAACACACGTCCACGCTGTGCTGTTTTATTATAAAGCCCCACACTTCTCCTACAAATGCAGGCTAACCAATGGCCAGCCTTCTAACATATATTTATTATAAGGATTTTTTTGGTTCACCATTATATTGGTTTAAAGTGGTTGTAAACCCTTACAAACCACTTTGACCTACAGGTAAGCCTAAATTAAGGCTTACCTGTAGGTCCAATAAATATCTCCTAAACCTACATGGTTTAGGAGATATTTAGAAAGAAACAGGCACCGCTGTCTACGGTGCATGTCGGAGATCACGGTGTTATGCCGCTCTCGTGCCGCTCTCATGTGCATGTGCGGGAGGGACGTCATCGCGACTCCAGCGAATGACAGCGCTGGAGTAGCGAGACCCGGAAGTCACTCCGGGATTGATGGCGGCGGTGGAGGACGTGGACGAGGGTCGCTTCGGGGGCTTCGTTCTCAGGTAAGTTATTCATAATGAGCTAGTATGCTATGCATACTAGCTCATTATGCCTTTGCCTTGCAGGTTCCGTTTTTTTTTTTTTTTTTCAAGGAGGCTTTACTTCCTCTTTAAGGGTTTTATTGATTGCTTTTTTCTCACCATATGGACGTTTTATCATATCCTACATGAAAGCACTTTATTTGGAATATTGTATGTATTTTAGCACGTTATCACTTTATTGCTGTTTTTATATAGCACATTTTTCGTTTCACTATTTGGAACTTAAGTTTGAAAGCTCAGCGTACTTTAGAATATTGGATATATTTCCTATCACTGTTATATGTAGAATCATTTGAGTATTTGATATACTTTTATTGTCTTATTGATACACTTTTATTGATTTATTAGAAGAAATCGCAGGGCATGCGACACGTTTTTATACTGCCTAGGACTGGATATATATTGACCTTTGAACATTGCCTCTTTCACCCATATCTTTCATTGAGCACCCTCAAATTAAAGCTGAAAGTTCGTTTCATTTCAAATCCATTGTGGTGGTGTATAGAGCTAAAAAGATTAGAATTGTGTCGATGTCCCAATATTCATGGACCTGACTGTATGTACTATAAAGCTCCTGAAGAAGCGGTTTTATTTATATTTTTGTAATAAAAACTTTAAAATCTCTATCTGAGACTATTGCCTTTCCTATTTTACGGTACCATTAAAGTCCACCCCAGCCTCCTTTCTTCATACTCTTCCATATTTTTGGGACAAAGGCACCATACTTTAATATATGTACGAATCAGGCCAGGGACCCAGTCAGCTTGCAGGTGACACTTGCAGAGCAGCCTTGTGTGTCAAGCCAAGGACCGAGCTGGCGAGCGGGGGTGAAGCTTGAGAGGTATCCAGAGTACCAAGCTAGGGACCCAGCAGAGAAGAGGGGGTGATGCTTCAGGAAGATACCACCGTGAAGATTGGAGGTGCTCAACGGATCCAGTGGCAGGGAATCAGTGGGTCTAGTGAGAGACCAGGAGCTCAGTGTATTGAAAAACTACAAGTAGTGATTGTAGTGAAAGTTAGGGAACTGTTAAGCCTTGTGTTTGGAACCGTTGATGTGTGTGTGTGTATATATATATATATATATATATATTGTACAGGACGCCAAGGTTGGGTCCTGGACGGGTGCTATATAGCACCAGTATTTGGGCTGTGGTCCCTTTAAAAGAGTCGCAGCGTTGCTCAGGGGGTCACCCAAAATGGGTGAGGGGTTCCGGGAGTAGCCGAGCAGGAGAGGACTGACTCGCAGTCCTCTCTAAGTTAATAATAGTTATTTGGGACCCGGAATTTGGGAGGCTCTGAAGAGATATTCGGGTGGGAAAAGAGCCTCCCTCCCTGACCACAATGATTCAGCGCACAGGGGGTTAAGGGCCTCCAGGAAGACAGCTCATAAAACAGGAAGTAGGGAAGAGTTGTTGGTGAGGAGGAGTAGGTGATTACACCTGTTGGTTTTGAGCTGTGTGGATGTCTGGAGGCTGCTAAAAGAACCTGCTGCAAAAACTGTATGTGTTTTCCTTAACTTTGTTTTTTGTGCTGAAGATAAGCAGTTTTTTTTCTGTTATGCTGAAGATAAGCGGACTTTGTTTTTGGTACTTTACCTGTGCGCTGAAGAAAGCCTTATTTTGATTTTTCTTTCAAATAAATGCCTTTATTTATAAAACTGACGGTTTATGCACTTAATCCCGTGGAGCTATTGTCCCCAAAGTTCACAATATATATATATTCTAATTACACATCTAGGTAAAAGCAGAAAGCTAATATATATCTCTAAACACAATGATTTGTATATTTAAACCATTTCTACATTTGGGATATTTCTAAATCAAATTAATACATATACCTAACTATTATTACTATGCCAGCAAACAAGAAAAAACATGACTTGCCTCTATTTTATGAGATATAATACATGACGTTATACTCTTATACTTTGAAAATGAACAATTGTAGATACCGAAAGACCAACTACTACAAATGATGAGCGCTCCTGTATGCAGTGAAAAAATAGAAGAATAGATACTTTTTTAAGAGTATCTATTCTTCTATTTTTTCACTGCATACAGGAGCGCTCATCATATATATATATATATATGTACACATAAAACAGAATATATAAATATATAAATAATCCAATTTAAGGAACAAATAATCCAATTTAAGGAAGAAAATCTCAGCTGCTGCCAGAAATACTTGTTAAAACATAAGAAAATGCAAAGGATATTATAGTGTGCACAATCTAAATCTTATACAATTTAAATCATGCGCTGGCTGCGCTCGAGACCCAGCTCTAATGTTCACCAATCTATAGTATAGTCCATATGGTGGTGCTGGTTTAGGGAAAATCCAGTCAATGTCCTAACTTCAAAAAGTGTTCACTTAAAAAAGTTTATAAATATATTGACACTGTGGTATATTTTATGTTCAGGCTAGTCTCTGTGATTGACACCGAAGAGATCTATAACTCAGCTGTGTAAAGTCCAGGTTTTCTCCAATACTGCATACAATCAAACAACCCCCCTATGTCTTAGCTCCTTACCAGACAATGGTGGGTTAAAGGCATAAAGTATACTCAGGACTCTCAGAAGCCGGCTTCTCCATGGGTGTTCACACTGAGGCTAGGTTGCAGGTGGGTGGATCGGGTCAGCGTCTCTACAGGCTCATTCATATGTATAGGGAGAAAATAAAGAGCACCATAGCGTAATCCTGTTTAAAAATGTTTATTCAATAATCATCCAAAACCCCCTTGTAGCAATTCAACTTACAATAGCACACAAATTAATACAGCATTCAACATGTTTCTTTAACCTTTTAGGTAATCGCGGTGTCTCCACTTCAGAAACACAGCGCGATATTCAAACTTGCAGCTGAATTTTTTAATGAGTGTCTTCTCTCTGGTTCAGTCGTATAATCACACCCAGACGCGTTTCATCATCTAGGATATCATCAGTGGGCGTGACTAAACGACTTAGCTTTACCCTTTTTATACACACACCAGTGCGCACACTGCAGGTTTAACCCCTTCAGTGTAGTAGATACCCTAGAGCTTGCCTGTTAACCCTATTGTGGATACATGGCTATTGGCTAATTGTGACAGTACTCACATCATGTTTTCATGCACTAATCAAATTATGTTGCAGGTAAATCCTGTTTGGCATACACCCCTTGTAGCATAAAGTAGTGGTATGGTGCAGGAGGTATCCATAAAACATATATTTGAAAGTATAAAATGTATATGTATCTGCTTCCAATTTGATCCCATTGACAGACCGATCACATTGCATCAGACAACATAATAGCTGGTTGGTCACCTCAGATCTAATGCTAATGTGACATTTCTCCTGCATGGTTTAAAAAACACTGCGCCAGGGTTTCATAATGAATCTAATGATCTAATTGACCACCACATTACATCATTAGGCTAGAGTAAACGAATGGCAATTTCCACAATAAGGTAAGTCCAGACCCTCCAGGGGTTAAAACGGTGTATATAAACACATCCCACTTATTTAGACAGCTGCTACATTGTACCGAGATAATTGTTAAACAACACATTTTTCTCAATTGCATATAACAAATTTCAGGGTATCTGTGCATTGCTCTTTTCACATCTCAAATGTATATTTTCTACATATAAAACATGGTGCACATATTGTATATATGTATATGCAAACATTGGTGGAAAATATAAAAATATATAAATAGCATGGTAATTAGGATAATTGAAACAGTTAGTCTAAATCATCGCAAAAATATATATACCGATAATTAGGAAAATCAGAGAAGTTTGTCTAAATTATCACATAGGAATATATTTAGAAGCCAGATCGCTGGTATAGTTGCCACCAATCTGAGCTAATAGATACAATTAATCCATAAATATATCAATAAAACCAAGTTGGTGCAGTCAATAATATAGCTCTAATATATAAAATTATTTTAAATCACTAAATGACAGAGAGGTGTGCATATCGTTTAAATTAAATTACATTAAAATTAAAAATGCACAATAAAGATTAAATATAAATTAAATTAAATTGGATTAAATTAAATCTGGGTACAAGCTTACAAATGATTACTCATTAAAAATTATTATTTATATATATATATATATATATATATATATATATGTATATACATTACAAAATATATGTATATATCTAACTGAATAAAAGGGGGGGTTGTATAGCTCGGTGAACATAAGTGAACGTTAATAATAGTAGGGTTCTACATTATTTGTTTTAACAAACAATATATAAGCACTACATTATGATAAAATTAGTGAATTATGCTCATTGATCACTTATGAAACAATTTACATCTAGTTCAACGTTCATGCCTAGTGGCATTAATGTGCCCATCATGAATATCCACTTAGTTTCTCGTTGTGAAATTTCTCTTACCATATTTGAACCCCCTCCAATTGGGCAATATTTTGTCAATACCCCAGAATTTCAGTCCCGATGGATCCTGATTATGAAATTTCTTAAAGTGCAGGGAAACGCTGTGATATTGGAACCTGATCACTATATTATATTTGTGTTCAGAGATACGTTTCTTCAAGGTCCTTTTTGTCCAGCCCACATACATTAAGTTACATGGGCATTGCAAAACGTATACCACATGCGTTGTAGCACATGTGATGAATTCAGTTATTTTAAAGGTTTTATGGTTTGCTGAAGATGTGAATTCTGTTAAACGTCTGATTTGGGAATTAACCTTGGCACGTGTTTTACATTTTCTGCATGAGTAAAAACCCACTATATCCAAAAAAGTAGTTGGCCTCTTTGGAGGGTCAAGAACCTGTTTTACAATCTTGTCTCCATAGCTTGGTGCTTTCCTGTATATGAATATGGGATTTTCAGGCAAAGCTGACTGTAGTGTTCTATCCATGCACAATATGTGCCAATGTTTTTTAAAAATCTTTTCAATTTGTTTATATTGGGTGTGGAAATTGGATATAAATCCCCATTCATGTCTGTTATTCAACACATGTGGTTTGTTCATAAGGCACATGTCTCGTGGAATTTCTGCCACGGTCTTTATTATGTCATCCAAGTGCTGTGCTTTATACCCTTTTTGTACAAACTTATCCTTGATGATGGTTGATTGGGTCCTAAAATCTATATCTGTAGTGCAATTTCTTCTTATCGTCATTATCTGTCCTTTAGGGATGTTCCGTAACCAATGTGGGTGGTGTCCAATATTGGTAGGTAAATAGATATTCCTATCGGTGGATTTGAAATACACTGTGGTGGACAGGACATCTCCTGTTCTATGTACATTCACATCAAGATAATGGATATGCTCCTTACTGTATGAATAGTCCAATGTTATATTGTTCTTATTCGTATTCAACTCATCTAAAAAAGAGTGTAGTATATTTCTGTGCCTTCCCAAATGAAAAACAGATCATCAATGAATCTTTTGTAAAATAGTAAGCTAGATCTTTTCTGAGAGAACACAAATTTGTCCTCCCACTCCCCCATAAATAGATTTGCGAGGCTGGGGGCAAATTTAGCCCCCATCGCAACGCCTCCTTTCTGTGAATAAAACTCATGGTTGTACCAAAAGTAATTATGAGACAGGCAAAAGTCAAGTACCTGTCTCAAAAAAACATTTTGTTCAAATGGCATGTCGTCTCTATGGCTCAAGGCCCAATTCAAAGCCAGCAGAGCGTCATCATGTTGGATGATGCTGTATAAGGAGGACACATCGGCTGTGACCAAATATACTTTACTTTTATTGGACAGATCAATCTCTTTTATTAGTTGTAAAAAACTCATGCAGAAAATGTAAAACATGTGCCAAGGTTAATTCCCACATCAGAGGTTTAACAGAATTCCCATCTTCAGCAAACCATAAAACCTTTAAAATAACTGAATTCATCACATGTGCTACAATGCATGTGGTATACGTTTTGCAATGCCCATGTAACTTAATGTATGTGGGCCGGACAAAAAGGACCTTGAAGAAACTTATCTTTGAACACATATATAATATAGAGATCGGGTTCCAATATCACAGCGTTTCCCTGAACTTTAAGATATTTCATAATCAGGACCCATCGGGACTGAAATTCTGGGGTATTGACAAATTTCACAACGAGAAACTAAGTGGATATTCATGATGGGCACATTAATGCCACTAGGCATGAACGTTGAACTAGATGTAAATTGTTTCATAAGTGATCTATGAGCATAATTCACTAATTTTATCATAATGTAGTGCTTATATATTGTTTGTTAAAACAAATAATGTTCAACCCTACTATTATTAACGTTCACTTATGTTCACCGAGCTATACAACCCCCCCTTTTATTCAGTTAGATATATACATATATTTTGTAATGTGTGTATATTTTTTATTTTTTTCCTGTACTTACCGTATAAGACGACCCCTTCCGAGGCTTCCGAGGCTTCATTTTTCTTCCTTCTTGCTGGAGCTGGAGCGGGCGCCATATCCTTCTTCCTGCTTTTGCTGGAGCCAATCACGGCGAGCAATGTATTCTATTAATGAATACAAAGCCTGCTTGGATTGGCAGAGGCTGTAACATCATCAGCCCGCGCCTCTCTGACTCTCAAAGCCAATCCGAGCAGGCTATACAACCCCCCCCTTTTATTCAGTTAGAAATATACATATATTTTGTAATGTGTGTATATATATATATATATATATATATATATATATATATATATATATATATATATATATATATATATATATATATATATATAAATAATAATTTTTTAATCATATATTTTTATTAATTTTATATATAGTATATCTAGTATATATATATACTGTATAATACATATATACTGTATATATATATATATTTTTTTTTTTTTAATGAGCACACCCCTTCTAGTTTTATTAATAATGTCCAGCGCCATACATCTGTTTTATAGAACGTAACTGTGACAGACCTAGCCGGGACAGAGGCTGTTGGAGGGGATGTAATGCAAGCCTCTTGCCTTGGGATTATGGGCCCTGGCATTTGGGGGAACGGTGCTGTTTATGAGCTGGTTTTATTTGGATTCAGGTTCATGCTGGCCCCCCCAAGACACATAGACTCTGGACATGTATATGCTGTATATATATAATGTGTATTGTCCCATGCTGTTGGGACACACACTGTCAGATGCTAATGTCATCAACTCCAGCCAGCCTGTCTGTTGTCTTGTATAATGTAAATGAGGCTGGTCTGGCGTGAGGCAGATTCTAAGGAGTGTTTCGCCTATTGTTGTGTGTGCTAATTAACCCTGCAATTGAATGAAGGAGTCCAGTGTTGATTAAGATAATTAGCTCATGCTAATTAGGTTAGGCTTTAGTCATCTGGCTGTATATATGTGTGTGACATCTCAAATAACATTCATTCCTGATGTACTCCTAGACTGGTGTTGTCTAGTTCCTGGGGGTTCCTATAACCAGATCCATTGGACTCATGTTCCAGGACTTAGGAAGCATTTACGGCGGACACCTTGAGTACAGGTCTGTCACAGAAACCAAAGAGTATATAGAAGCAAAGCGCATGGGAGCGGGGATATATCTAATTCATATTATATTGTAAGCTTGTGCCCAGATTTTATTTAATCCAATTTAATTTAATTTATATTTAATCTTTATTGTGCATTTTTAATTTTAATTTTAATGTAATTTAATTTAAACGATATGCACACCTCTCTGTCATTTCGTGATTTAAAATAATTTAATATATTAGAGCTATATTATTGACTGCACCAACTTGGTTTTATTGATATATTTAGAGATTAATTGTATCTATTAGCTCAGATTGGTGGCAACTATACCAGCGATCTGGCTTCTACATATATTCCTATGTGATAATTTAGACGAACTTCTCAGATTTTCCTAATTATCATTATATATATTTTTGCGATGATTTAGACTAACTGTTTCAATTATCCTAATTACCATGCTATTTATATATTTTTATATTTTCCACCAATGTTTGCATATACATATATACAATCTGTGCACCATGTTTTATATGTAGAAAATATACATTTGACATGTGAAAAGAGCAATGCACAGATACCCTGAAATTTGTTACATGTAATTGAGAAAAATGTGTTGTTTAACAATTATCGCGGTACAATGTAGCAGCTGTCTAAATAAGCGGGATGTGTTTATATACACACACACACACACATCGTTTTAACCCCTGGAGGGTCTGAACTTACCTTATTGTGGAAAGCGGCATTCGTTTAGTCTAGCCTAATGATGTAATGTGGTGGTCAATTAGATCATTAGATTCATTATGAAACCCCGGCGCTGTGTTTTTTAAACCATGCAGGAGAAATGTCACATTAGCATTAGATCTGAGGTGACCAACCCGCTATTATGTTGTCTGATGCAATGTGATCGGTCTGTCAATGGGATCAAATTGGAAGTAGATACATATACATTTTATACTTTCAAATATATGTTTTATGGATACCTCCTGCACCATACCACTACGTTATGCTACAAGGGGTGTATGCCAAACAGGATTTAACTGCAACATAATTTGATTAGTGCATGAAAACATGATGTGAGTACTGTCACAATTAGCCATGTATCCACAATAGGGTTAACAGGCAAGCTCTAGGGTTTCTACTACACTGAAGGGGTGAAAACCTGCAGTGTGCGCACTGGTGTGTGTATAAAAAGGGTAAAGCTAAGTTGTTTAGTCACGCCCACTGATGATATCCTAGATGATGAAACGCGTCTGGGTGTGATTATACGACTGAACCAGAGAGAAAACACTCATTGAGAAATTCAGCTGCAAGTTTGAATATCGCGCTGTGTTTCTGAAGTGGAGACACCGCGATTACCTAAAAGGTTAAAGAAACATGTTGAATGCTGTATTAAACTGTGTGCTATTGTATGTTGAATTGCTACAAGGGGGTTTTGGATGATTATTGAATAAACATTTTAAAACGGGATTACGCTATGGTGCTCTTTATTTTCTCCCTATACATATGAATGAGCCTGTAGAGACACTGACACGATCCACCCACCTGCAACCTAGCCTCAGTGTGAACACCCGTGGAGAATTCAGCTTCTGAGAGTCCTGAGTATACTATATGCCTTTAACCCACCATTGTCTGGTAAGGAGCTAAGACATAGGGGGGTTGTTTGAGTGTATGCGGTATTGGAGAAAACCTGAACTTTACACAGCTGAGTTATAGATCTCCTCGGTGTCAATCACAGAGACTAGTCTGAACATAAAATATACCACAGTGTCAATATATTTATAAACCTTTTTAAGTGAACACTTTTTGAAGTTAGGACATTGACTGGATTTTCCCTAAACCAGCACCACCATATGGACTATACTATAGATTGGTGATCATTAGAGCTGGGTCTCGAGCGCAGCCAGCGCATGTTTTAAACGGTGTAAGATTTAGATTGTGCACACTATAATACTTTTATACTTATACACTGTAATGCCGTGTACACACGACCGGACTTTCCGGCAGAAAAGGTCATTCTGTCGGTATTCCGATTGTGTGTGGGCTTCATCTGACTTTTTTCTTCAAAAATTCAGACGGACCTAGAAATAGAACATGCTTTAAATTTTTCCGACGGAATCTGGAAAACCGTTCATCTGTATGCTGGTCCGACGGACCAAATACGATGCAAGAGCAGCTATTGGCTATTGAACTTCCTTTTGTAGTCCCGTCATATGTCATCATGTTCAAAACGAACAGACTTTGGTGTGATCGTGTGTGGGCAAGTCCTTTATTCTGACGGAAAGTCCAGTCGTGTGTATGCGGCATTAGATATATGCAGAGATGGTACGATTCTCAATAAAAAAAATTCCCTAAACAAATTAAAAAAATGTAATCATTCCTTTTAGACATATTATGGACCATGGAGGTGGTACATCAATATTTATGATAATATTCATAGTGGGATCTTTCTTATATAGTGTCCATAAGTGTCAATATATAGCTGAATTCCTAAATGGTTCGGCTTTGTCTGTTTATTTTATTTCAATATAAACAGATTGTAGCTGGGTAGTTGATAGCTATCCATGTGGATGGTGTGCCATACTGCAAATTTAACTAATACAAATGTTGCTAAGAAAATATGACGGTAAAAGGTGCACAAGGGATTCATAAAGCCTTAGTAGCCACATATGTGTAGACTGTTTACATTTTTTTATTACATGTAAGGGTAGTGTTGTACCACTGTACAGATACATTTTAGAGTGCTAACCTGAAAACAAGTGACAGGTACTGAACCTGACATAAAATGTTAAACCCAGGCATATGTAAATCAAGAGGTGCCTGCATGTACCAATTTAAGCTTTCAAAGAGTCAAAAAACAGGAAGATTAAAGTGTTTGTTAACCCAAATAAAAAAAAATGGATTCTGCTCCTTTAAAGCATGTTATATGACACAGTGCTTGTGCTGTGTCATTTGGCCCCCTGTATCACCTAAAATTCTGGCTGATACTGCCAGTTTCTGCCCTACCTCCTGTAAATTGACCACAGAGTATCATGGCTGCTGAGCCCTGACACTGTGGTCAGTTTACGTGCCTCCGTAACCCGCAGACCTGCCCTGTCTCCTCTCTGCTTCTGTGTCCTCCTCCCCCCTCACCTTCCTGCTTGTCAGGTAGTCACAGTTCTGCCCCCTTTCCGTTCCTGCTGCTTGCATAACACTAACCTGTATATACACCATCAGCACTGCCTCCTAATGCAGTGTCCCCCTCTGTGTGTGATTTATAAAAATAAATGCTGCAAATACCTAATTTCAGAGCCGAGATTGCGATCACATGACCGGCCAGCTCTCTCCTCCCCTCCCGACTGACATCAGTGGGGGAATCTTGGCCCCTCCCGAGGAAAGAAGAAAGTCAGCCGGTCATGTGATCACGATCTCCGCTCTGAAATTAGGTATTTGCAGCATTTATTTTTATAAATCACACACAGAGGGGGACACTGCAATAGGAGGCAGTGCTGACGGTGCAAACAGGTTAGAGTGGCTTAACAACCACTTTAAAGCAGAACCAGTGACGGAATTACTAGGGTCACAAAGGTCGCACTTGTTCACTGTTGGGGGGCCCTAGTGGGGTTTGTAGCCACAGGTCTCTGAGCTGAGAGCGTCTCTCTCTTATAGAGCGTCTCTCTCTTATAGAGCTTAGAGCCTGCACTGACAGTTCCCCCTCCCCCCCCTCACACGAATGGGAAGTGAAAGAGCTGATCAGCTCCTTCTCCTCCCACCCCTCCCCTCCTGTGTGCACCATAGGAGTTGTAAAGCAAAGCAGCTGAATTTGATCATTCAGCTGCTGGGCTTCTCACTTCCCCCCGGCACTGATAGGTGGCATTAATGAGCACTGATAGGTGGCACTGATAGGCAGTACTGATAGCACTGATAGGCTGCACTGATTGGGCTGAACTGATAATCAGGGCACTGATGATCAGTACCCTGATTATTAGTGTAAACAATGTACTGACAGTCTTGCGAGGAAAGGACTGCTGATAACCTGCAAGTCTGTTTACATGTGATCATCTGATCACATGGTAAAGGGTGGGTGTGATTGACCCTTTACCCTGATCTGTGATCAGACACAGCAGTCAGAGTGTGCTGGATGCACGTGCCATGGGGGCACACAGAAGGCAGGGTTCTAGGAGGAGGTCCATGAATGACCTCCCAGAACTGGAAGCCCGGGGCTCAGATGGAAGGGAGGACCTTCATGGTCTCTTGCACCGGGGCTCTGAATGTTCTGGTTATGCCTCTGAGCAGAACTAAACTGCATCTGAGCCCCACAAACTGAAAACACTATTTAATTAATTATCAAAACAAACTCACCCATATATCTATGTCTAAATGCTTTATGCAGTTGAGAAATCATTTTGACACCCTAGGCCAGAAATCAGGAAGCAACTGAAGAAATGTAAAAAGTAAAAAAGGTTTCAATAACTAAATATAATAAACATTCCTATATATTTACTAATGCTAGCAACATAAGCATCAAAATGAGTTAATGTTGATTGAGAGGGTTTAGTTCCACTTTAAAATTCAAAAAGGATCTTGCCGCTACAAAGTCAGTTATTATATTCCAGCTCCCCATCTCCAAAGCATTGTGAAACCCTTTAATAAGGAGAGAAATGTGCATTGCTGGGGAGATTACACTGTTTTCCGTCTATGTTTTCACTTATTATATCAAACATCTTAGGTATAGTTAAACAGACACTTAAAGAGGCAGGATTATGTTTTGTTTACAGGCTTGTCTTGTACACCATGCAAATGGATAAGCAATGCAAGGCACAAATGGTCACAGGCTTCATAGAAGCAATATAACTCTATAAAGAATAGTCTCAGCAGACATAGACTTCAGGAAGTAGAATTCCATTTAAAGTGTAACACATTCTAAGACTGGAATGAAACAGTAGGTGGCAAGAACATGTAAAAATATAGGGTTGTCAGAAACTGCCTAGACCTTGCTGTGAGAGTCCCCATGTGTAAGAAGCTTGTAGATAATGAAAAGTACACTCCTCTGTTTTGTTTGGACCAGTCCTTTAAAATCTTGTCAATTGTTAATGTTTAAAAACATTTTCTAATGTTTTTTTGCTTTCTTTAAATAATCTTTAAAATGTGAAAAGAAGAATGTGTGTACGTTATTCACCACTTCCAGCTGTTATCTAGATAATAAGAAAAAGCTGTTTTTCAGGAAATCTCCTTATGTTATGTTATGTTTTACCATAGACGTGAAGTGCTGCATCTGCATGAAAGTGCTGGAATTCATGACCTTGGCCTCCCACGATGGCAGTTAACTTTGTGTCTTTTTGCTGTTCTTATAGTCCTATTTTTCAGCTTATGGAAAGGAGTAAAGACATCAGGAAAAGTGAGTACATTTTTTAAAGCAACTTACAATGTATAATTCCAAAATAAAATTTCCTTAATTCTCAGAGCTAGAAAAAAAGTGTCAGTGTCTCAGTGCAATGTATCTTGCTTTCTCGCATTTTAATTTTTTTTGTGATAAAATAGTACCCACTAGAGTAGAGTATTGTTTCCAGTGAATACGACTCCATTCACACTTGTGCTACTTGTCATGCGACTTTGGACCCCAAGGTTGTATGGCAAGTCGCACCCCATGTTTCCCTATGATAACCGTTCAAAGCTGTGTGACTTCAAGTCGCAGCGACTTCAAAGTAGGTCCTGCACTACTTTGATCAGACTACCATGCGACCATAGACCTGAATGTAAACCCTCATAAAAGTCGCACTTGCATGATCTAGATGTGATTTGGGTGTGACTTGTGTGTAACTCATGAAAAGAATGCCGGCAATTAAAAAAAAAAAAAAAAAATGTGTGCCCCCCCCCCCCCCTCCAATGCAAATCAGGCCTTTCGGGTTAGGTATAGATTTTAGGGGAACCCCATGCCAAGATGTTTTTTAAAAATGGCCTGGGGCCCCCCAAAATCCATACCAGGCCTTATCCGTGTATGCAGCCTGGCAGGTCAGGAAAAGGGGAGGATGAGCGAGCGCCCCCCTCCTGAACAATTCCAGGCCACAGGCCCTTCACATGCCCCCTGAAGCACCTTGTCACCATGTTGGCCGGTGGTTGTGGGGGTCTGCAGGCAGGGGGCATATTGGAATCTGGAAGCCCCCTTTAACAAGCCAAATCACATAATTTTTAAGTTGCACAAGTGTGAACTTATAAGCTCCATAAGCTTGCCTGAACTGGATGCACGTGCACTGAACTGTAAAGTACAAGTACCATGTAGGATAAGGTGACCAGATTTTTAAAATGAAATCCGGGGACATATTTTTTTTATACTAGTAATGGCTAGTAACTCTTTGCCCATCTCCGCCACCACCACCCGCCTCACAGCCTGTCAAGTCTTACTCTCTGGGCCCCAGGTACTTCTGGGTGGGGAGCAGAGGAAGATCACTCCACCAGGGAAGGCAAGGAGATAAACAGGCAGGCTGGCCGGGACTTGAGCCAAGGCAGAAGAACACGCGAGCGGAGCTGAATGAGCATGCACTCGAAACTGAACATGATCATCAGAAAGGGGCACAAATAATGTAAAAAATAAACCCCCATAAGCTAGTAGGAGCGGCAGAGGAGGGTGGGTGCAATTCAGATTTTTTTTTTTTTTATTCTGCACGGGGTGTCTTTGAAATTGCCCCAGCCCCTGTTCCCTGTTCAAATTTCAATCCGGGGACAAAACCGGGGACAGACTTGGTTCGGGGACAGTGTCCTCAATCCGGGGACTGTCCCCGGAAACCGGAGAGGTCTGGTCACCCTAATGTAGGACTACAATCTTCAAATGTAATAAGTAAATATGTATATATGATATGCATATATGATGATAAATTATCCATAGACATGTTAACAATAACATACATTGATATTTATATTTATTTGACTACTTTTAAATGTTCAAAAAAATGTAATGACCTTTTCTTTAACCACTACAATACTGGGCACTTTCGCCCCCTTCCTTCCCAGAGCAATTTTCAGCTTTCAGCGCTCTCGCACTTTCAATGACAATTGCGCGGTCATGCAATGCTGTAACCAAATTACATTTTTATCATTTTGTTCGCACAAATAGAGCTTTAGTTTGGTGGTATTTATTCATAACTCCGTTTTTTATTTTTTGTGATATAAGCGAAAACATAGTGGAAATTTTGAAAAAAAATATATTTTCTCCTTTCCTTTTTAAAAGAAATCGAATAAAATCAAATGTTGTCATAAATTTAAGCCAAAATGTATTCTGCTACATGTTTTTAGTAAAAAAAAATCCGTTAAGTGTATAATAATTGGTTCGAGTGATCACGGACATATGTACGCAAATGATCATGTACAGATGTGTGCAGATGATCACGGACATATGTGTGCAGATAATCATTGGCACGTGTTATTTTACTGGGACATATGTGAGGGACATGTGTTTTTATTATTTGGGGACATGTGTTTTTATTATTTGGGGACATGTGTGTTTTTGGGGACATGTGTGGGGACTTGTGTGTTTACACTGTGGGGACACTACACTGTTGATCAGTGAGTAAAAAGCTGTAAAAAAAACAGCTAATACTCACTGATCACCAGCCGGCTGCAGCGATCCGCTCTCCTCTCCTCACCGACGACTTCCGTGTGAGAAGAGCCGATTGCCTAGCAACCGGCTGTTTGCTTACATCACATGACGGCTGTGATTCGACACGGCCGTCATGTGATCAGGAGGGCCAATCACAGAGCCCTCCTGCCGATCCAAGATGCGCCGTGTCCGGGTGACACGAGTGCATCGGGATCGCGCCGCTGCGCAGGCACGCGCGCGCGCGATCCCGCTACTTCTGAAGGACGTTCCGGAACGTCCGATCAGAAGTAGACGGCTCCCACCCGGCCGTATATGTACAGTGGCCGGGTGGGAAGTAGTTAAAGCTGAACTTCAGGCAGGTGGTAAAACTGAAAATAGTGTATGCAGAATGTGAACTTATTATTAAAAACATATACAATTCTATATACCTAATTTTATGATCAAATACAAACTTGCTCAATTACTGTTTGTTTATCACCTGGCTTTAAAAATACATATCAAGGAGATTGCAAATCAGTCATTACCTACTTAAAATGCATTGCAGCAATGGTATGTTGAGGAACAGGCAGGGGGTAAGGAAGAAGGTGCTGGTGTAGGTGAATATTTCCTTCAGTGCAAGTCCCTTAGGATTTGAATATTTCATGTAATTTTTTTCTATTTTTCTTGGCTTTCATAGTATCACAGTATCTATTTGGCAAGATTGTAACAGTATTCTAAAAGCAAAATTACTTAGACCCCTTTCACACTGAGGTATTTTTCAGGGCTAAAGGGCTAAAAATAGTACCTGTAAAGCGCCTGAAAAACTCCTGAAAAATGCCTCCCCTGCCACCCCAATGGCCCGAGTGCCGAGACATTAAAAAAAAAGTCCTTCAAGCAGCATCTTTGGCGCGATGGAGGAGCAGTGTATACACCGCTCCTCTACCGCCCTTGCCTATTGAAATGGATGGGCACCACTGCCGAAGCACCTAAAAATCCTTTCGGCAGAGGCGCTACACGGGCGCATTTAACCATTTCTTCGGCTGCTAGCGGGGTTAAAAGCATCCTGCTAGCGGTCGAATAGCTCCGCTAAGACAGCAGTAACGCTGCCCGCAGCTCAGTGTGAAAGGGCTCTTAGGCTCCATACACACCTAGGCGATTTGAATGCTTTCACACTGTGTTTTCACCCGAGTGCTTTCACACTGGGGCGTTGCACTGGCAGGATGTTAAAAAAAGTGCTGCAAGCAGTATCTTTGGCATCTTTGGAGCGGTGTATATACCTCTCCTCCACCGCCCCTGCCCATTGAAATGAATGGGCACCGCTGCCAAAGCGCCTGTAAGGCGCATTCAACCCTTTCTTCCGCCACTAGTGGGGGTTAAAAGTGCCCCGCTAGCAGTTGAAAAGGCACTAAAACAGTGGTAAAGCACCGCTAAAACACTAGCGGCACTTTACAGCTAACACTGCTCAGTGTGAAAGGGCTCTTAGGCTTTATTCACACCTAGGCTATTTGAATCGTGGGCAGAATTGCAGCAATTTCGATTTAAACTGCCTATGTATGGAAGAACATAAATTATCATCATCTATAAAAGAAAAATATAAGGAGTGAAAGATAGTAAATCTAAATCTATTAAAATGACCATACACATTACAGTCTCGTTGTACACTTTAAATTAGAGAGACAGCTAACTCTGTAGCATAAGGGCATTTCTGAATAAATACATAGTCTGGCAGGTCCTCAAATAAACTATTTGAGGCCTGGTACACACCTATGCATTTTTTGGTGTTTTTTTTGCTTTTAGCAGAAACGCACTACAGTCCATTTAATATGGTTTCCTATGGGACACGTTCACATCTATGCTATTTCTGTCACTGCTTTATTGCAAAATGTCTGTTTTTAAAGCAAAACAGTGCATTTTTGGTTCAATAGACTTCAATGGAGACGCTGCAGAAAAGCGTGCTGTGCATTTTTGGGACATTTTTGATGCATTTTGCTTTTTTTACTCTGCCCAACAACAAATTGACAAAAAAAAAGCATACAAAAATGCAAAACACACCACAAAAGGCACTGCAGAAATGGATCAAAAGAAAACTGCATAGGTGTGAACCAGGCCTTAGTATTATACCCAAGGGTGAATGCGCAGGTATTGTATCAGACTGTAATGTGTATGACCAGCTTTAAAGATAGATAACACGGTCGGAAATTCAGACGGAAAAAGTCAGATCGGATTATATTGTCGGAAAATCCAATCGTGTGTGGGCTCTATTGGACTTTTTCCATCGGAATTTGAGAGCAGGACCTCAAATTTTCCGACAACAAAATCCGATCTGACTTTTTCCGATCGTTTGTAGAGAATTCCGATCGGACAAAGTGCCACGCATGCTCAGATCAAATTATGAGACCAAAGCTATTGGCTACTAGCCGAAACGTAGTCCCGTCGCAGCGAACGAATGCCATCACGTTCCAAACGATCGGATTTTCCGACAACTTTGTCCGACCGTGTGTATGCAACACCAGTTTCGGACAAAATCCGTCGGAAAAAATCAGACGGATTTTGTTGTCGGAATGTCCGACCGTGTGTACTGGGGCTTACACATTATAATTTTATTGCACAACCCTTCAGATATCCTATGCTGACTATACACACCATTTTCTAGCATTTTCAACCACATTTTCAAACAAGCTTGATAGCAAAAGTGAACAGATTAAATCTAATCTAAGGCTTTAAATACAGTATTTCTATTTTTGTTTATATTGCAGGAATTGTGGTAGAGTTAATCTGTTTAATTGTTTTGACCCAAAAATAAGTATGGCCAGAATAAAGCTATAACTTTTTTAGATTCCATCTTTCAATAAACTGTACTGTAACTGTCAACTTTGATAGCTACAATTTCCAGCTTTAGTAAATAAACCCCATTGTGTACTTTTAGTGCCCCCTAAAAATTTTATTTTAAAATTCATCAGCTACAAATACTGCAGCTGCTGACTTTTAATAATCGGACATTTACCTGTCCCAGGGTCCAGCGATGCAGGGGAACAAAGACCCCCTTCGTTCCCCGCTCCGCTCGCGGCGCAGGCATTCTTACTGTGGGCACCTGGCTGTGGCTTCACAGCCGGGCTTCCACTGCGCATGCGCGAGCGGCGCCGGGCGCCGTGATAAGACGCTCAGTCATCTGGGACACGTGACAGGTCCCAGATGACTGTGCGGTGCCGAGGGGAAGTGATGTCAGTGCCCAGGCACTGAAGGTGGCAGACTACGAGGGACCCCCTAGCAACAGGCATTTAGAAGTGAGTAAAACATATTTTTTTTCCAATTATTTTTTTTTTTATTTTTGTTCATGATTTTTAAGCAATTTTTTTTTTTGGGTGGAAACTTTAAAAGTGGGGTATGCCTGTATGTTATATTTATCCAGCCTTAGACTATGAAGGAATAATGTAAAGGTGGATGAGTTTCAAGTCTGTTATGCTGGCAATTTTTCACAAAATGACTGAATGGATCAAAGCATCCTACCATCAGAGTAGTCAAAATAAAAAAAATAACACAAAAATTTGCATAAGAGAAGTGACTTACTATTAATGTGCTATGTCCCTTGTGCTCTTGGTGTCAGGTTTTCTTGAAATTTTCCTCCATCGATGCCTCCCTACCCCTGGTACCATAATCCTGCGGTGTGACAGGGATTAAAAGAATTGAGGGAGCTGTCATTTGCACTTGTCAAAAGTGCCTGACTATACCCGCCATTTCCACCCAGTTCCTCTCTTCATAGAAGCTGGTACTATAGCTTCTATGAATAGAGAATGGGGGGCTGAATTTAAGGTTCGCCCCCCTCCATTTGTAGATCACGTTTGTTGAAGGCAGTTTAAATTGCCTGACAATTTTCATGTGACACTTTCACCCTTAGAGGAAAGTACTATGTTCCTCCTACCATCTCCCCTTCCCCGTCTACCTTCTTACAAACTGCCTTAACACACGTTTCTTGGGCATCTGCAAATATTTTTACTATTCTGTCTTTATCAAAATTTTCTGATTCCTTTTTATTTCTATTACTGAAAGCCCATACCTACTTTCCAAATTACCATATTTATAGCCTGCAATTTATAGTTACTGTGTGAAATGAGTCTTCCAACAAATTCTTGATAAATTTGCGCTTGGCTCTGTTTTTTTGTAAGTTGGTCCGGTTGTTATACACCGCTCCGGGGCATCAGTTAGGATAAATGGCTTTCAATCTCCTAGTTTCAGACTTTTCCGGGGCACTAGGCAGGGGTGTCCTTGTCTCCCCTGCTTTTTGCCCTGGCCATAGAGCCTTTGGCATGTCTTATACGGGCCTCTCATGATGTTACTGGTCTGATCAGGGGAGACATGGAGGAAAAGATATCACTATATGCGGATGATGTTCTCTTTTTCATGTCTAATGTCTGTTTATCCCTGCCAGTAGTAATGGAACACGTTAAGGAGTTTGGAAGGTTTTCCGGTTTAGGCATAAACTGGGAGAAATCAATGTTGATGCCTTTAGACCCCCTTCCAGATCCACTACCACCTATACTTTCTCATTTTAAGGTTGTATCATCTATAAAATACTTGGGTATAACTATGTCGGACTCCCCACAGTCATATATTGTGAATAATATATTTCCATTACTTATTAGATTTCAAAATCAGAGTAAAACCTGGACTAAGCTCCCTTTATTGCTAATAGGTCGTATCAATTTAATTAAAATGATATGGATGCCTCAGCTCCTCTAATTTTTACATAATGCCCCGATTTGGATACCGATCCGGATCTTTATTAAGATAAACACTATATTTATGCGATTAATATGGCGGAACAAAACCCCTTGTATCAAACTGGAGACTTTACAGCATCCCACAAATGGCGGCGGGCTGGCAGTTTCTATTCTAAGGCTATATTTTCTCGCCTCCCAATTACAGCATTTTGCTGGATGCGAGTCTGAACCAGTATCCTTTCCTGCTCAACGATTATTCTCTTTAGCATTTAAGGGTCGGTCTCCACTCTTTGTTCTCAATGGTGCAAGAGGGAGTGTCTTGCTTGCTGATATGCCTATGCTGTTAATCTATAAAGTATGGGATACAGTTAAAAAAATTCTGGGTGTTTCATATCCCACTAGATACACTCCCATATGGGAAAATGATAGACTTTCTCAAATTTTGGCTCTTAGAGGCTTCAGAGATGGGCAAAATTAGGAATAACTACTTTAGCTCAGATTTATCAGAATGGTTTACTAACTTAAAATAATAAAAAGAATTTGATTTGCTGCCGGAACTGTGATGCACTGTAGTGTGTTGTGCAGCATTTAAATGCAGCTTATTCAATTTTCACCCAAAATACATCAACGCAAGGTACTGTTGTGAACTGGGCCTATTAAAAACAATGGATTTCAGCTTGTTATTGCATTTGGCTTGATTTGAATGATACAGCCCAACAATGTGGCGTCAATGGTAGGGAGGTAGAATAATATAATAGCCTTTAACCGGCTGAAACTGTTTACAGTTTGTATAATCTGGCCATATACACAACAATTTCTAGCAATTTCATACACTTCCAACCAGCCTTCAACCACAAAAACAACTGACTGGGAGATAAACCAAAAATATACATACATATATTTTTATTCTTGTGCAGTGTATGGTCATAATTAGCCTAAAGGGAAATTAAGGGTTTTCAATTTGGTAATTTACTGAAGGAGTAGAGACCGTGCAACTAGCAAAGCGAATGTTCTCCTTGGATAGTCTATGCAAATTGAAATTGCAAATTAAAATAGTGTATGCATGCATACTTGCAAAACTATGGGGGGGATTTACTAAAACTGGTGCACACAGAATCTGGTGCAGATGTGCATAGTAACCATTCAGTCCCTAACTTCAGCTTGTGCAATTAGGCTTTGACAATAAAACATTATTGGTTACTATGCACAACTGCACCAGATTCCGTGTGCACCAGTTTTAGTAAATCTCTAATGTGTCTTGTAGTTTTTTCAGAAGGTCTCCCATTAGCTGTCAAGACACAGTGCAGGACCTAGGATTTTCTATGACCTCTTGGCTTCAGCTATGTTGGCAGAACAGCCTAGAGGTCAAAGGCTTTCCATACCTCCCTCTCAAGCCATAGATACATCAAAATCCAGCTGGTTCAGCAGGAATTTCAATCCATCTTTGGGCAGGCTGGTTGTACTGAAATTGATCCTATGACAACTTAAGTACAAACAGCCTGTCAGTTTGTTTTCATATGATTACTGCCAACAGCAGTGATCGTTGTATTCTGACAGTGAGAAAACCTCCCGCTGTCAGAATACAATAACGTTGTGGGAGGGATTCCCCCATCAACACTGACTGTATTGATGGGGGAATTGAGCAATTTTCTTTCACATAACCTGTGGTTGAAGGTAAGAAATTTGCATAATCTATGGCTAGCCTTAGTATGTCATTGTACTTCTAAATTTGCATAAGGGGCATAGACCATCACTTTGTGGAACAGAGAGGCTCCTCACAACTCTCCTCTGTGTTCTCCCTTCTCATTTGTTGAAAGATGCATTTTTTAAAACAAGCAACAATTGCTGATTATGGAACAGGAGAGAGGGGGGATTTAATGGGATAGAATGCCCATAAGCTAAGCTATAAACCATGCAGGAAGTCCGCTCTCGGGTGATTTAGACTTGCATTAGGAGAAGGGGGGAGTAATGTGATGCCATTGTGTAAAGCAAAAAGCAAAGCCTGTATTTGCAATGAGCAAAAATGTGTATATGCTTAGTGTGTGTGTGTGTGTGTGTGTATATGTATAGGTACATTGCACCCTGAAAGGATAACTGTATACACTGGAGCAGCTCCCAAGGTGGTGTAGACTCTCAATCGCCTACACGGAACTGTCTGTTTGGGCCTTAAAAATAGGCCTTCCCATTTGGGATAAGTGTTATATTTATACGTTCAGATGCGCTTTCGGCTCTAATAATTCTGAGAATTCTGTGTATTTATCCATTTGATATATTGGTACAGTATAGCATCTTGGGGCCACAATTTGTATTGTTGGTATCTTGTTGGAAACGTTTGTAGTTTTAGCCTATGATAATTTACCCTTGTGTGTTGGCCTAAACTCTGGTAAACTCTAATACACACACTTGTTATATATCAGTTGATTAGTGCGTGTAGTCAGTTCGCATTTGTTGGTCATTGCGGCCTATATCTTGATATAGGACGCTTTGATTTGCACTGCTTATTGTCTGCTCGTTGCTGGTATTCATTTCGTTCTTTCAGGCCTTGCTGTTTATCGGTGCTTTCTGTTTGTCCGTTCTGACCAGCCGACCTTTTGTGACCTTGTGAGCGATGTTTCCCGTGCGTACTCGACGTCGAGTTCGTGCTGTACGCGGAATTGGTGTCGGGCTTTTAGCTTTGACCCAAGACCCGTCCATGAACAGAGTGACGAGGAGTATGTGGACCAAGAATTGGTTGCTTCAGCGTGACCAATTCTCGCACATGCCTTTGCTTCGTGAGATCCGGGAGAATAATCCTGATGATTTCAGGAACTTTCTCCGGATGACGGACCCCGATTTTTCACCGTCTTTTGGCTTTGCTGACCCCCTTTATCAGCCGGCAGGATACCTGCATGAGACAAGCCATTACTCCGGAGCAGAGGCTTGTTGCCACGTTGAGGTACTTGGCGATCCTGGCCAGCCGCTTCCGCCTGTTCCTGACGGCATTTAACTTGGCGGAATACAAACTGAACCACATAGTTCTTGCCTGTTGCATATTGCACAACTTCCTCAAAAGACATAACAGGAACTATGTGGTGCCCGTTGGCCCAGATGTGGAGGGCCCTCCAAATGCGGACCTCACAGCCCTTCAAGTGGCACGTCCAGGCTTGCCCCCTCTAAATGCCCGCGTGGTCCGCGAGCAATATATGGGAGTACTTTGTGGGTAGGTGGGGCCATTGCTCTGCCTGACGATGTGTGAGAGGCATTTTTTAATAAATCTGATATTTTAACCAACCTATGATTTCTTGTCATTTCAGTCTTCTTTTTAGCTTATTTTACCTTGACATTTTTTCCCATTTGCCTTCGACAGTGGGAATGCACTTTCTGGGCAAAATGGAGGTAACAGTCTCTTCTTCCCAAAAAGATTATTCTCATGTTGTGTGTGTTTGCTTGTTGTGTGTTTGCTTCCTAATCTTTGGTCTAGAGAAGGTTTGTACTGCGTAACTGACACCCAAAATACTCCTTTTCATCACCAGGTCTGACATGTGTGTATTCTCAAAAATGCTGTGCTCCGTGTTTTCGTACAAAGCACTGTGGGTGTCATTTACATAAGTCAAATCCGCTATGCTCTACAAGTGCATTGAAAAAGTTCCCTGGGCAAGACAATTGCAGTGCAAAGTGGATTTGCCTTTAGTAAATAACACCCATTGCCCCCCATATCCTTTACATTTTACATACATAATGCATTGTGTTTTTTAAATAAGGAAGCCACACATTTAGAAAAATAAAAAAGTTTACTAGGAAAACATTCACAAGTGCGTTTACAATCTTCACGCCAAAACTGACAACATCTTGGTTATTTCCAACATTGTTTACAAACATTCCGCAATTGGTAAAACCAGGCATGGAGCAAAACAGAACCTATGAACTAGGAAAGTTCAACTTTGTAAAGTGAAGACAAGATCAGACATGACTATATGTTCAAAGTGTGTTTGATCTTGCCTTCATCACATGGGGGGGTCACCCCCGGAAAGTGGAAATTTAGAACATGCACACAATTTGGGTCTGAAAATGGTCATTAGATGGTAAAACACATGCCTAGAAGCTTCAAAAGTGCCATTTTCCATCATGGGGATGAATGGACGTTTTTTGGGGGTGCAACCCCTTCACCACAACCACTTTCGTAAAGTGTTTGCACCCCCAAAAAAAACGTTGCCATTCATCCACCATGATGGGAGCTAGCACATGTGGACACAATGTGTGCATGTTCCAAATTTCACACAGTTTTTAAGTTGCAAATGTGTTCAGAAGCTGGCACAAATGTGTGTTAATTACTTGGTGCGTTTTCATATTTTTCCTAAAACATCAACGATGTTCTTCAATTTTTGTTGAACATCATTGATGTTTTGCTTTATGTAATCTAGATCTCTATTGCAGACCATTATCTCCCCGATGAGTACGTGGGCACTCTCTGTGGTAAAGTGCGATTTTTCTTCCTCAACATCCACGTCACCTAAAAACAACAAACAAACAAAAATGGGGTGTTGGAAATGAGGCAGCCATACATGGATTAGCTTACCAGTAGCTGGGTTCTCCCACACTCACCTGTTGTGGTGACAATTTCTCCAAGTTCGATGATCTCTCCTTCCTCCTCCTCCTCCTCCTCTGCTTCTGCTCTTTCCCCCTTTTTTGGGAGGTGTTGGTTTGGGGGTTTCCGCAGACGGCCCAAGTTTTCGCTCCCCTATGAGAATGTACAAAAGGAAGATTTAGCAAGACTATCTATTGAGGGCAGAAATAGGAAATGACAAACATTGCTTGAAAGTGATGGACACTATTTTAGTTTGGCCAGTTACAAATGCCAACAACATGAATGTAGTCACTTTGTAAAGGTGCTAAACTGACTAGCTTTTTGGTAGAAGTTTGTGTGATGGAGACACCCCTCTAGTATCCACTGGAGCACATGTGTGGAAAAGCCTAATAAAAAGGGGGTTTGGGTGTCCCAGCACTAGTGCTCTAGAGTCCAGATGGGTAAACAGCTACTGGGTGACCTCTCCTTTACATTGAATAAATTGGCTTTACATTCTTGATGACATTTCTAGTGAGAACAAACTTCCTTTCTCCAAAAAAAACACCAAACCACGTATTATAAGTGGCCGAACGTTCGAGGTTGCGTACGATCGAATGGACACACACACGACCATGACAGTGGCAGAAAGATCGAGGCTGATACGATCGAATGCACAGACGAACATGAAAGTGGCCATTTTGGAATGTACAACTTTGTAAAAATCAAACCACATGGAGCAGTATGCAAGCAAGAAATCAAACACAAAACACAACTACTTACTTTTTTGAAGAATTCGCTTGATCTTTCTGTACTGATCGGCCTCCCTCAGTTTCAGGTCTGACCAGCGTTTCCTCAGTTGCTCCTTGGATCGTTGTACCCCAAAATTATTGTACAGCCTTCTCACAACTTTAGACATGATCTTGGCCTTGCGGACATTGGGGTTGAGGTAAGGCCCATACTTCCCATCATAGTCGCTCCTCTTTAATATGTCCACCATCTCCAACATTTCTCCAAATGACATATTTGAGGCCTTGAATTTCAGGCTCCGGGATCGGGACGTTTCTGCCTCCGGACTTTCCTCGTCCTCCTCCTCGTTGGGGGGATATTTGGGCGCACCTGCTGTGTCCCCGCCATGTGCTCTCCCCACTGCGCCGTAAAGAGAAGGGGTGGGGAATAGACGAGAAAGATCGTCAGGGGCGGGCGGAGTTTGACGCATGCGCACTGTATATAAAACGTCACACGCCTGTGTCGTAGCCACGATCTGGGAGACGAGGGGAGAGAAAGCTCACACACGAGACGATCGCTACAAACGAAGGTACAATTTGACGTTGGTACATAACTAGCCTAGACTGATTAGAACTTGAGGCTTCTTTATGGAGAAGATTAGGAGAGTTTAGGCTGACATTATTTATATTGTTTGGTGTGGCGTTGTGTCTTGCAGAGGTGATGGAGGCCTTCTACAACGTGAGCTTTCTACCCCTCTTCATTGATAAATACCGGCAATTCCCCCTCTTATGGCAGGCGAAACACAGGGATTATAGCAACAGACCAAAGAGGTACGCAGCCCTGCTGAAACTTGTGGCATTTGTAAAGCCTACCCTGCCCATGGCAACCGTGGCAAACTTAAAAGTGAAGATCAACAACATGAAGAGTACCTATTTCCGGGAGCGCAATAAGGTCCGGAAGTCCCTAGCATCTGGAGCTGCAGCAGCTGATGTCCATGTCCCCACGCTCTGGTACTATGAGAGGCTCCACTTTCTCAAAGACCAGGCTACTGTCAGGAAGTCACTCTCGACTCTTCCTTGCACGCGTCCTTCCACGCACGCCACCCCTGATGAGGCTTCCGAGGACCAACCTGGGCCTTCCAGTATGGAATATGTGCAGGAGCCCAGCTTGTTCCAGGTATAGTAGTTTTGTAACCAGTTTGGGAATAATGAATGATGTTCAGTTAATTCAGGATCCCAATTGCTTAGTTCCTAACGTGATTGACATATCAACAGACAGTGGTGTTGGAGACATTTTTGGGAAGAATCTAAACTGCAGGGCAGAGAATTGTATGTTTTCTATTTGTAAACATTTTGCAACAGTCACTAGATGAGAATTGTGTGTGTTTGATGAACAAATAACTGAAACTATGTCCCTTTTTCATACACAGGAAGACCTCAGCCAGGAGGTGGCTGTGGAAGGTGGCAGTCAGGAGGAGGCAGGGGGTAGTGGCAGCCAAGAGGGGGGTAGGCGTAGGAGCCTGACTGTCTCCCAAGTCTCTCCCCTCCGCCTTCCCTACAGAAGGGCGAAAAACATGGGGAGGTGGGAGAGTCAGCGCTCCAGCTGATCAGAGATGCCTCAGCCTCCCTCTATGCCACACCCACCTACGAGGAGGCCTTTGCCTCCTTGGTTGGCAGTAAATTTACGGGTATGGAGGCGGGGCAACGCAGCATGTGTGAGGAGGTCATCCTCAAAATACTAAATGAGGGGATGGCTGGGGAGATGACTCCCCTCACACATGTTTGCGAGAGTGCCTTGCTCCGCCTCCTCCTCCTCCTTCTGCCACCCCACCAGCACCAGCACCACGGCGTGGAAGGAAGCGTACAAGGAAGACCTGAGAGTGACGACCTGGATTCAGTCTGGTCTGAGAGAAGATGGAGCCTCTCAGGACCAGATTGCGCTCCCTTATTATTTAGATAGGTACTCTTCATGCCCCCAATTGTTTAAGCCTGTAAAATGATGGTTGCCATGGGTGTCCAAGGCTTTGCAAATTCCCCAAGTTTCACCATGGCTGCGTTCCTCTTTGGTTTGTTGCTGAGACCTAAATAAATGTTTTTTTGATTTGAAATAATCATTGACTATTGTGTTTTACTTTTCTACAATGACAGTTTTTCTTTGAGTAGGCAGGTACATTTCACTAATCCTAAAGTAGAATTAACAAGGGGCACCAACAACCAACAAACTCCTAGTAAATTTAAGCAGAAATACAAATGTTAATAATGTGGTTTTGCTAAGTTGAGACATACAACCCCCCTCCAAAAAACAAACAAATTCTCCTTCAAATATGTATTCCCCAAAAAAAAAAAAAAAAAAAAAAAAATCATGGTAAAAAAATAACAAAGATTGTTTTACGATCTGAGTAAAAATAAACATGTAGTTTATAAATGCTGCAAAGTAATAAAGAATTAAGTTTGTGAGAAGTGCGGGTGAATAGGAGCAGCTAAAACATTTCTTCTGAGCATGCGTAGCACTTTGACCGAGCGCTTCCGTCACAGAATTTCTGAGCATGCGTAGCACTTTGTCCGTCGTGTGATTTCCAGCAGGAGATAAGACTTTGTCCGTCGGACAAACCGACGAACACTGTCCGATGGTGCATACACACGGTCTGATTTTTCAACAACCGTGTGTATGGGGCTTAATACACACACTTGTTATATATCAGTTGTGTCTACTACAGACCATATGACATGTATATGCATCGCCTTCGTATACATATACATGAGACTTGGAATTTCGTCATTTTGGATGTCTGTCTAGTCTTGTGAGGTGTCCATATACCCTGAGTTACAGATTTACCAGCACCTACCCAGGCTAATATTTAGTGAAATGCACAGACGAGCGCATTTTTGGAGGCGCTACTGGATCAATTCTCTTTATTAGACATATTACAAAGTCAATCTTTATACTTTCGATTCAGCCTTCTGTAACTGCACTATTGGGTAACTGGTAACTGTGTCTTTACAGGGTGTTGTTTGTATGTTTTTTATATGTTTTTTAATTATGTTGTAATAAAATGTTATTTTTTTAATGATTTCTCCTCTGATTATGTGCCCACAAAGTCCACCAATTTTTTGAGTCTCTCAATCCCTACATATATGTATATGTGTATACTGAGCCAAATTATAAACGCAGCATTTGTGTGTTTGCCCCTTTTTATCAGGAGCTGAACTTAAAGATCTATGACTTTTTCTATGCACACAAAAGGCCTATTTCTCTCAAATATTGTTCACAAATCTGTCTAAATCTGTGTTAGTGAGCACCTCTCCTTTGCCGAGATAATCCAGTCACCTCACAGGTATGGCATATCAAGATGCTGATTAGACAGCATGATTATCGCACATGTGTGCCTTAGGCTGGCCACAATAAAAGGCCACTCTAAAATGTGCAGTTTTACTGTATTGGGGGTCCGAAAAAACAGTCAGTATCTGGTGTGACCACCATTTGCCTTATGCAGTGCAGCACATCTCCTTCGCATAGAGTTGATCAGGTTGTTAATTGTGGAATTGTGGCCTGTGGAATGTTGGTCCATTCCTCTTCAATGGATGTGCAAAGTTTCTGGATATTGGCAGGAACTGGAACACACTGTTGTATACGCCGGTCCAGAGCATCCCAAACATGCTCAATGGGTGACATGTCCGGTGAGTATGCTGGCCATGCAAGAACTGGGATGTTTTCAGCTTCCAGGAATTGTAGTATGCGATAATAATTGTAGAAAGCGATATACTACTACTTACTATATATATTATCTGTGTATGTATTACTTTGTCTAGTCCCAGTAGATTAGTTAGTCTGTTAAAACTATGAGCGCATGCTACTGTTAATATCACAATAATACAACGTTAGCTATGAAACCAAACACACGGCTTAAGAATAATCAAATCTCATTTATTTCCCAAGGAAATAAGAAAGCTAACATGTATTAAAAGGGGTTATAAAATTACATAGCATACAGTAAAAATACAATACAATTATATATTTAGCACGTCCTCATGGCTTGACCCTCTGGATGGAAAAGAGGCAGTTGTGTGTGTGAAATTCCCTTTTGTCAAACACATCTCATTCATGCCGCATCCCACTGCCTGCCCATCTTTTTCTTGTGGACGAATCAGTTTGTATGGGGCGTATACTATTTCTGCTATACTGATCCTGATCGTCCTGCCACAAGTGGTCTCTGGGGGGCAGTGTCTGTCCATGAATTGCACTTGATCCGACTGTTGTCTAATCTTGGGGTTTGATCTCTGATCCCCCACCTCCATTATCTCTTTCAGTTAGGTTCACCTTTGATCCTTATAGACAGACCGGAGCCGGCATTATAATGTAAAGTAGTTGTCATAGAGTGGAGCTTTTAGTCTAATGAAAATAGGAGGTATGACTGGATACATTCCACCCGGGGGAGGGCATCCTGTTCTCCGGGACACTGTCAATGTATGGATCCCAGCATATTGAATCCAACATATGCCGCTTTGTGCCTAAACAGGCGCATAACACCCTTCTTCAGACACAGCTCCTATTAAACAGTCCATAACTGTTTTCTCCCTGACATGCATTTCCAAACCAGTACCCATAGAACAGTCCTTAACTTTCTTAACGTGTTATGGTTTTCAACATGCGCAGCAACAGCTCCTATGGAACAGTCCATAATGGTCTTACCGTGTTGTGCTTCCCAACACGTGGCACTTTGCCACTGAGTGACACACCACCATCATTCTTCAGCGACAGCTTCCATGTCACCCTTCTGTATCTTTGGTATCTTCTCCTTTCCGGTATCTTCAGGACGGGATGCAGTACAGGCAAGGGGTGCCCATTCACTCACCATTCACCAGCACACATTCAGGGTAACCTATCAACCAGCTTTCCAACACAGAGTCTCGAGGAGGGCCTTTCGCCCATGTTACTAGCCTAAAATACACCTTTATCACACTACACCATAACATAAATCAACCCACTACCATAATATATACATATATACATAGGACCCCTCAAATTGCGTATCCCGCTCCCAACCTCCTATAACTCTTTGCTGTAAATACAGGTCGGGATTAGGCAGGTTTGTTCACAATTGCCTTCCCTACCACAATTCTGGCACGTCAGTGGTATTCCAGGGCTCTGAGCTGGCAGCAAAGCCTCTACCGTATATGAAGTGACCTTACCGTCAATTCGTCCCTCCACTTGCATAGATAGATGCGAGACCTTCCTATATAAATGTCTAGTCCAACAACACATACCAATTTGAACAAATGACGAAACTGCAGCAATAATGGGAAATACCACAACGGCATGTATCAAATAATTCAAAATGCTGTTGGCCTTTTGGAATGTCCAAATATTACTTCCCACCAAGACCCTCCCACATCATTTTCTAATTGATGCACTACCTCCTTTATTTCATTCTGATTATGGTATATGGCTATAGTAGCATTAGCTCTCTCTTGCTGCAGCATCCTCATAAGGCTCGCATCTCTATCCCAATCTGCTAACCACTCCTGTATGTTCCTTCCCATACCAAGGTTCAGGGCTCTCAGATTAACAGGGAGGTTCTGGCTGACATCCACAGACAGATTGGCAATATGCGGTATCACATAATTCCATTCCTGTGTTTGGATTTCAGAGACACCGCCAAAGGTACACCATGCTCCTCTTGCTATTGTCAGGTTCACAGAACATCCTATTTCCATGACTAAATGTTAGGGATGAGCTTCTAATTCGAGTCGAACTCATGATCGACTCGAACATTGCCTGTTCACCTGTTCAGCGAACTTTGAACAATTTGGGGTGTTTGCGGCAAATTAGAAAAGCCGCGAACACCCTGTAAAAGTCTATGGGAGAAATCTCAAGTGCTAATTTTAAAAGCCTATATGCAAGTTATTGTCATAAGAAGTGTTTGGGGACCTGGGTCCTGCCCCAGGGGACATGTATCAATGCAAATTTTTTTTTTAAAACGGACGTTTTTTCAGGAGCAGTGATTTTAATAATGCTTAAAGTGAAACAATAAAAGTGTAATATCCCTTTAAATTTCTTACCTGGGGGGTGTCTATAGTATGCCTGTGAAGGGGCGCATGTTTCCCGCGCTTAGAACTGTCCCTGCACAAAGTGTCATTTTTGCAGGAAAAAAAGCTATTTAAAATCACTCGCGGCTAATGAATTGCCGGCTCCCGTAATACAGAGAACAGTCATTTATTGAAAGTCATTGATAAAAAAAAGTCATGAACCGTACCAGGCCACATGCCCTCAACATTGGGAGGGTGCTTTGGGGGTCTGTGACCCCTCAAAGCACCATGTCCCCATGTTGATGGGGACAAGGGCCTCTTCCCCACAACCCTGGCCGTTGGTTGTGGGGGTCTGCGGGCGGGGGGCTTATCGGAATCTGGAAGCCCTCTTTAACAAGGGGACCCTCCCAGATCCCGCCCCCCCCTGTGTCAAATGGTAAGGGGGTACAAAAGTATTTTTAGCACCATTACAACTTATGCCAGCATCTGTGTTTTTGTGTGTATCCGGCCGGTGCACCAGATGCCTATCTTGGCTGATTACATCTTACTTTACATGTAAGTTTTTTATGTCTTTATTTTAAATAAATATTTGGAATATAATGCACTATCTGGAGTATTCCAATTCCTTTTGCATGTTGCTTATTGATGCCTAACAAAATCAATGGAAGTAAAATTTGGAGACCTATAGAGCATATCCCCAAGAACTGTCTGGAGGTCTGAGGCTAATTTCTCTTGCGGAGGTCGATGCGGTGTTGATTTAAATCCTGCCTGTTTTGACCCTCTGTAACGGGGGGTCATATACCTGCGGTAAGCGGCCATCTTTCTTTTGGTGGTGGTGTTTGTGAACTGTCACGAAAATTTACTGAAGTAAATAGATCCGTTCCGTTTATTGGAGGAGGAGCACTGTTTGAGAAAACTTCTCTCCTTTATGGACTATTAACATTTGTTTTCACAATAATATATTTTTTCACATGGGACTCTTTTTTGTTCATATATGAACCTATTTGATAACTTTTTTATTCCTATAATTTATTATCACTATTATAGGTTTAATATCACTGGGTGTTACGTTTTTCACACTAATTTGAGTGATTTTGTTATGTTATATTTTCAGATTTGATTTATTTATTTGAAGTCTGTTTCTGTCAATATTTTTAGGTTTTTGGTATGCGCAGCTTTTTTCTTTTCTCATTTTGTTTTTGCTATTCACGTATATGGTATAAGTTGCTGCAGCCCCATTTGGTTTTAATTTAACCGGTTTAGGAATTATATTTGCACATCCGACCCGTAGCGCAGTTTCTTACCAATTTTTCGCTCGGTACAAAAGTACCCCTACCATTTCACAAAAAAAGTGACAAAAATTTTAAAAATGACAGGAGACGGTCTTTGACAATTCCTTTATTAAAATCTTCTTTCATCTTCTTTCTTCTGGTCTTCCTTCTTCCTTTCTTCATCCTTCGGTTTCTTCATCTTCTTCTTCCATCTTCTTCCATCTTCTTCTTCCTCGGATCCGCTTTTTCTTGCTCTGGTCTTCTTGTCCGGCATCTTCTTCCACGGCGTCGGCGTCTGTTCTTCTGTGTCGGGCCGCTCCGCGCAATGGGAGGCTCCCGCTGTGTGAGGCTTCGCTGCGTCTGACAGCTTTTTTATAACGGAGGGGACATCATGGGGACTTCCCTATGGCTTTCCCCATGACGTCAGAGGGGGCGGGGACCCCCACAACCAATGGCCAGGGTTGTGGGGAAGAGGCCCTTGTCCCCATCAACATGGGGACATGGTGCTTTGAGGGGTCACAGACCCCCAAAGCACCCTCCCAATGTTGAGGGCATGTGGCCTGGTACGGTTCAGGAGGGGGGGGGGCTGCTCTCGTGGGGGGGGCTGCTCTCGTCCCCCCTCTTTTCCTGCGGCCTGCCAGGTTGCGAGCTCGGATAAGGGTCTTGTATGGATTTTGAGGGGGACCCCACAACATTTTTTTTTTGGCCGGGGTTCCCCTTAAAATCCATCCCAGTCCTGAAGGGTCTGGTATGGATATTTAGGGGGAACCCCACATCATTTTTTTAAAATTTTGAAGCTGGTTTCCCCTTAATATCCATAGCAGACGTGAAGGGCCTGGTAATTGAATTTGGGGGAACCCCCACGCTTTTTTTTTTTTTTTTTTTTTTTTTATCAATGACTTTTTTTTTTTTTATCAATGACTTTCAATGAATGACTGTTCTCTGTGTTACGGAAGCCGGCAATTCATTAGCCGCAAGTGATTTTAAATAGCTTTTTTTCCTGCAAAAATTACACTTTGTGCAGGGACAGTTCTAAGCGCGGGAAACATGCGCCCCTTCACAGGCATACTATAGACACCCCCCAGGTTCGAAATTTAAAGGAGTATTACACTTTTTATTGTTTCACTTTAAGCATTATTAAAATCACTGCTCCCGAAAAAATGTCCGTTTTTAAAAAAAAAATTGCATTGATACATGTCCCCTGAGGCAGGACCCGGGTCCCCAAACACTTTTTATGACAATAACTTGCATATAGGCTTTAAAAATTAGCACTTGAGATTTCTCCCATAGACATTTACAGGGTGCTTTTTGAATTTGCCGTGAACACCCCAGATTGTTTGCTGTTCGCTGAATAGGCGAACAGGCAATGTTCGAGTCGAACATGAGTTTGACTCGAACTCGAAGCTCATCCCTAGTTCTGACATAAACTGCTGATAGTTGGGCTAGTCTCGCCTCCATGACCACCTTATGTTCGACCGATAAGTTGGAATTGGAAGGTCTCGAAAAAATAGGGCTATTAAGGGGCCTTTATCCTTTGGAGACCTGCTATATAGGTCGGAGTAAAAACTCCGGAATGCCTCTAGTACCTTGTTGAGGTCTGCTGAGGGAGGGTTACCTGCTACTCTAATCCTGGGAATGCAGTAATTACGGGGTCGGGGGAGAGTGTGGAGCCCAACATCGGGCCCATTTTGTTTATTTGGTGGTAGAATCTAGCCCCACTCCAGCGAATGTGCTTCTCCGCTTTTACCGTGAGGGCTAAGTTCAGTTCCAGTCTGGTTGAGTCTAGTTGGTCTATTAGGGCTTGAGATGGGTTTTTCTTGTTTCTGAGTTTAAGAGAAGCAAACTTTTTTTCGAGTTTTATAATGTCCGTCAATCTTTCGTTTTTAATTTGAGTTGTGATGCTAATGAGTTTGCCCCTGATGGTGGCTTTGTGGGCGGCCCAGAGAGTCTTGGGGGAGATGTTGTCTACATTATTGAGAAGGAAGTATTCTTTCAGGGACTTATCTATATCAGCGGTTTTAATAGGGTCACTAAAGATGGATTTGTTTTTTTGCCAGTGCGAGCCCATCGGTCTAGTGAGAGAGTTTTTCATGTGAAGGAGGACTAGTGAGTGGTCCGACCAAGAAGTGTCGATAATGGTCGATTTGCGTGTCGACGAGATAAGAGAAGGGGGTATTAGAATGTGATCTATTCTAGCATATGACTGACGAGGAGCCGAGAAATGGGTATAATACCTTTTTGAGGGATTGTGTTCTCTCCATATGTCGACAAGCCTGTGTGAGTGAAGGATTTTCGCTATTGTCAAACTAGCTTTGGTAGGGCGCGTCAATTGGGCCTTGGGGGGTCTCGATTTGTCAAGTCCTTGGTCAAACGCAATGTTCGAATCCCCTCCAAAGATGACCTTGTCTTCTACTAGAGGTATAAGGGTTTTGAGCAGGTTTTCGGAAAAATTTAGTTTGTCCTTTATTGGGGGCATAGTAAGAGATTATGGAGTAGATGTTGCCCTCTATAGACCCTTTGACTAGGATAAATCTACCCTCAGGGTCTCTGTAGTCAGAGATATGTGAGAATTTACTACTGTTTGAGAACAGTATCGCTACGCCTTTGGTGTTATCTGCAGCATTAGCAAGGTAGAATGTTGGGAAGTGTGAATGAAGGAATTTGGGGTTGTATCGGATCTGGAAGTGTCTCTTGCACTAAAACAATGTCTATCTTCAGGGATCGGTAGTGTTCAAAAGCTATCCTGCGTTTTCTAGGGGAGTTCAAGCCCTGAGCATTATGTGTGGCCACTCTAAGATTGTTTCCAGTCATGACTAACACAGACATTTGGTCAAAGGGGTGGAATACTGCTAAGGCTATCGCCACTTACCATCGGAAGGTTTCTCCACATTGACCTAAGACGTGGAAACAGTTGAGTACGGTGTGTCGTCGTTGTCTGGAACTCCGGAGTATCTGTCAGACGGCTCGAAGAAGGGGAAGAGTTAGGGGGGGAAGAGAGACAGAACAAAACATAATACGACGTCCTCTAAGAGGACGAACGATGTCTGACGGGGCAAAGTCCCACCAAACACCAACAGTTTGTCTTCGGCAGCCTCTATAAGAGGGCCGAAGACCCATACCACAGAGGGGGGAAAACCTCATCTGTGGGATGAGTGGAGGCGTGTTAAAGCTGAATTTCTAGCTTAGTTAAATGAATATAGATACAAGTCTGATAAGCGAATAACGCAATTAAACCTTTGTCTGTATAAGAATATAAACGTACGATAACAGGGCGAAAAGGACAAAGAATTACATTTTATTGATATAGTAAAGAAACATAATAAAGAAACATTTTAGATTACCCAACATAGTATAGAGATGTTATAAATGCCATGTTGCCAGTGTTTACAAAGATAGTTAGTTAATGCAGAAAGGGGATATAATTACAATGGACATACACAGGCTGTTACTTAATACATATTAAAGTCTTAGGAGAAAGATTAAAGAGAAAGGATAGGGATACACAGAATACATTACACTTCATATTAATAATGAGGGAGAGAGAGAGAGAGAGAGAGGGAGAGAGAGAGAGAGAGAGAGAGAGAGAGAGAGAGAGAGATAAGGGAATACATTACACATTTGCTTACATGTCCAGACCAGCAGGCTAAGAGAGCTCCCATTCCTCAACTCTTGGTTTTTATGTTGTTCGTTTAACCCACTCCTACAAATCAAACACCTCATTGGTTCAGAAGTGCATTGCCTGATTGGTTACCCCTGCAGCCTAATGTTAGTTGGTTGAGTTGCCTAGGCAACAAAGCCCACACTAGCCTTGGTGAGTTACACCCATCAGCCCTCTTTTGATAGAACATAAATTAGCATGTCAAAAGGGACAAGTGAGCTACTAGGCAGATACCAGACTCCTCTTACTTAATGTTCTAATAAACCATACACACACAAAAGTCCCTTAGCTAAATTAACCCTTAACAGAAACAAACTACCAGCTAAAATCATATACACCTCCCCGCACATATATCAACATAAATATATATAAATATATATACACATGTGTATATATATATATATATACACATGCACATATATACACATCCGATGGGGCATGGCAATCCAATTCCATTCTAAATATTCAAAATCTCCAACACAGGCGCAAGGGTGTCACCCCTGACCCCTGATGATAAACTAAATGTAGTAGAATAGGACTAAAACAGCGTAAAATCTACTTGTTAAAATAAGCAGAACCAGAACAAAATCCAACAGTGAAAGTTCCCTATAACCCGAATGTCCGCCCCAAAAGGGGGATTCTAGCATAGGCTACCTTCGACCACCCCCCATAACCTGGGGGGGGGGTTGGGTGGGAACTCCCCGGGGTGCAGGCAGACTGTAGATGGAGGTGGAGTCTTGGCTGGAGCCCTTGACAGGTTAACGCCTAGTGGCACTGAAAGTGATCAGAAATTTGGAGCTCGGTTTTTCGGGGGGAGGATCCAGGAGGATGCAAGAAGATCTGGTAGGGAGGGCATAGTCGGTGTTCTCATGAGGTCCGGACTGATCTTGGTTGTGCATCAGTATTAGGAAAATGTCAATCTGAGGTCCAGGCCTTGTGTCTCAGTCCAGGGAGGTGAAAGGTTGAAGTCCAAATGGACCTGCAATGAACGGATAACTAGGAGTAAACAATGGTGGCCTAAAGGATGGCAACAGTTGAAAAGTTAAGAGCTCGAAGCTCCTCAACAGCGGGGTTAACTATCCCGGATTGGGATGCCCGGAAGAGGGCTGAGTAATGGAAGAGGTTAGCGAAATCGTCTTATGGGGGTTTGGCTTCCTTAGACTTCTTTGTCTTGCCTTTGTTCCAGAGAGGGGAAACTGGGCCAGCCGGAGGGGGTCTCTTGGTGGAATCTCCAGGTGCTGAGGAAAATTCCATGGGTGCTTCCTGGGAAATCATTTTAGGTGAAGGAAAAGTTTCTCCCCTTCTGGGAGGGAGGAGAAGGAGTATGTTTTCCCTTGAATGGTGAATTTTACCCCGAAGGGGAAGGTCCAGCGATATTTGATGTCTTGTTGGGACAGCACCGTTAAAAGTGGTTTGAGGGCTCTTCGCTTTTGGATGGTCGAGGGGGCCAGATCCGCGAAAATTTGTATTTGGTGACCTCGGCAAGCAACTTGCTGTTTGAGGCGGGCTTGTCTCATAACTTCCTCTTTTACAGCGTAAAAGTGAGGCTTTACTATGATGTCTCTCGGTGATCCATCCTTCCTGGGGGGCCCAAGGGCTCTGTGGGCCCTGCCCAATTCTAGGCGGTGAGGGGGCGGATTAGGAATTAGATCCTTGATGAGATCCTGTATAGCCAGGTGGATATCTGTGATGTTTTCCGGGAGACCTCGGACTCAGAAATTGTATCTCCTGGACCTGTTCTAGAGGTCGTCTATCCTGGCAAGGGCAGTTTCTAATTGGTCCTGGAGGACCTGTATGTGGGCCGCGTTCTGGTTGGTGTGAGCCGCAGTATTGTCCAGTTTGGTTTCAATAGCTTCTATTCTGGAGCCGAGGTTAGCAAAATCAGATTTTATGTCTCTGGTGATGTCTCTGGTGATCTGGGCTGCTGTGTTAGCCAGACACCTCTCCAATAGGGCTGCAAATTTGTGGAACATGTCTCCCTGAGGTGAGGACTGGTCCTGATCAAGCATTCTGGGGGATGGAGTCGCCTGTGGGAGTGAGGGAGCAGGCCCTGCAGGGGACAGGATGTAATCTTCCAGTACTCTGCTCAGCAGGGATTCGGTGGAGGTATGGGAAGGAGCTGGTAGGCCTTGTGGGGTTCCCTGGGCAACCTGGGAGTAGGTTAGAGTGGCAGGGGCAATCACTTGCCTGAATTCCTGCAGTCCTTCCGAATAGGCCGTGTGTGGCTGGGCTGAGGAGAGTCCGGCGGCCATCTTGGTACTCCCTCCTCAGCCTGCACGGTCGAATTCTGGCCCCAGGTCTCGTCTTGCGGCGGGTCCTGGCATACAGGGGGGTCCCGGCAGTGTCCCCCCTCAAAGCAGGTTAGCGGGATGTCGGTCTGGGGGAAGCTGTGTCCGCTGTGGCGCACTTTGGGCAGAAGTGATGCAGGGCTTCAGGCGCAAGCATCCATGACGGCGGCCATCTTGGTACACCTCCGCGGCCTGCACGCTCTAATTTCGGCTCCAGGTCACAGCTAACGGTGGGTCCTGGCATACAGGGGGGGTCCCGGCAGTATCCCCCCTCAAATCTGGTAAGCGGGTTGTCAGTCTGGGGGGTGCTGTGTCCGCTGTGGCGCTCGTTGGGCAGGGGTGATGCGGAGCTCCAGGCTCAAGCAGCCATGTCGGAGCTCCCGCGCATGCGCACTGCTTCTCCTTTGCTTTTATATGCATTTTTACATTGGAGTTAAGCCATCCAAGACTTTTGTTCGCTCTTTTAAATGTATTACCCAATGGGATGCATTGGCTAATGCCCCTATTTAATATGCTCTTAAAGCAAATCCATCTCTCCTCGAGATGGTCGATTGGTTCTTTGAACAGAATTCTGTAGTTGTCCTACAAAATCCAGGGAATGTGTCAAATTAGGGTGCAGGCTGTGCGTAGTTGATAGAGGGCATTGATTCTGTAGAGGTTTGTGGAGCAGTGAATACTAGTAAAACAAACAGGAACAAAAAGGGTATAAAAAATTCTTGCTAAAACTGCAAGAGAGATGGGCAGTATTTACTGCCTTAAAGACTGGGGGGGGGGGGGGGGTGAACAACCCACCAGCAACAGGCTGGAAAACCCCCAGTTATCATCACAGAGGGAATGGTGCAAGGCAATCATGCTGGCCTGTAGATTCTGCTGTCAGGTCCACTTCGCTTCCATATGTTGCAGTGTTTAAGGGGCAGATGATTGGTCATTCACAGGCAGAATTTGCTATTCTTTGAGCAGGGTTAAGCAAGCTTCTAGGCTGCAGATCATGAAGAACTTGCCATGTCATTTAATGTAAGCTTAGTGGGAAAGCGCCATTGATACCCTATGCCGTTGTTCCAGAGGGCTTTAGTGATGATCTTTCTGTTGAAAAGTGTGGCCTGGGACAGGTCTGCGTATAGTTTAACACCTGTATACTGTGCAGGGAATAAGGGAGAATTCCTCACCATGGACATCATCTTCTCCTTTATGTGATAGAAGTGAATGCGCCCAAGTACATCTCTAGGACCTGACGCAGGTAAGAATGGTGGTTTAGGGATCCTGTATGCCCTGTCTTTGGCCAATTCTAGGTCAGTAATCATTGGGAGGAGATGTTTCCTAAGCTGTTGTATGTATGACACCATGTCAGCTTGGCTTGGTCGACCGTTTCTGGATTGCCACAAAATGTTATGTTATTTCTCCTCAAGCGGTCTTCCAAATCTGCTATCTTTAGTTTCAGCTGCTGAAGCTCTGTGTCATGACCTGTATGAGAATCCACTAGATCATTATGGGACAATAACATTTATCCCATTTTATTTTCAAGTGTTCAATTCCCTGATCTTGTTCTTGCATAGTGCTAGATAGTGGGGAGATCACTGTCGAGAGGTCAGCTTGCAAGGTTTGCCTCAGGGAAAACAGCATGCTCTTCTTGGCTAACTCAGACTCAGGCTTATCTTAGCAGGGACAGCTTTAATAGTGGATTGCAGCTGCAGGGATGGCAGAGAGAGAGACATAGCTGCAGAGTCTGGGAGGCTATGGAGCGGTTCCTCCTTTTTAGGTTTAGATTGACAGGGCTGCGAGTAGTAGGGGAGAGGACTTGCAAGGATCACCATCATACAGAGGAGCCAACAATCTGTGGTCTGGCATGTAGGATTCCTGTTCAGAGATGAGCGCAGAGGAGCTGATCTGAGCTCCGCTGACGCCATCTTGATTGCAGCCTGGTCCCTGTGCCGGTGTTCTGCCGAGATGGTTCCCCTCGGCGGATAAGGACCCCTCTGTACTGTGCAGGCGCATCGCTTGTGCCGTACGAAGGACTAGGTATCTTCCGAAAATTGCCGAAGGTAAGCAAGTGGGAGTGAAGTGTACACCACGCAGGCGGTGTACGAGACGATGCCGCGCGCTCCCAATGCTTGCACTACTCTGCAAGGGGAGTCTAACTAAGGGGCGGGTCTATTATTACTCTAAGCAAGGGGCAAAGGCGTGTTTAACTAAAAGAAAGGCGGTGTGACAGATCCTGTCCCCAAGGTGTCTGCCGTAAATGCTTCCTAAGTCCTGGAACATGAGTCCAATGGGTCTGGCTATAGGAACCTCCAAGAACTAGACAACACCAGTCTTGGAGTACATCAGGAATAATCTTTATTTGACATGTCACACAAATTTATACAGCCAGATGACTAAAACCTAACCTAATTAGCATGAGCTAATTTTCTTAATCAACACTGGACTCCTTCATTCAATTGCAGGGTTAATTAGCACACACAACAATAGGTGAAACACTCCCCAGAATCGGTGTCAAGCCAGACCAGCCTCATTTACATTACACAAGACAACAGACAGGCTGGCTGGAGTTGACGACACTAGCATCTGACAGCTTGTGTCCCAACAGTGTGACCAGTCTATTGCTGATATGGCATATACAGTGGTGTGAAAAAGTGTTTGCCCCCTTCCTCATTTCCTGTTCCTTTGCATGTTTGTCACACTTAAGTGTTTCGGAACATCAAACCAATTTAAACAATAGTCAAGGACAACACAAGTAAACACAAAATGCAATTTGTAAATGAAGGTGTTTATTATTAAAGGTGAAAAAAAATCCAAACCATCATGGCCATGTGTGAAAAAGTGATTGCCCCCTAAACCTAATAACTGGTTGGGCCACCCTTAGCAGCAACAACTGCAACCAAGCGTTTGCGATAACGTGCAATGAGGCTTTTACAGCGTCCTGGAGGAATTTTGGCCCACTCATCTTTGCAGAATTGTCCTAATTCAGTTACATTAGAGGGTTTTCGAGCATGAATGGCCTTTTTAAGGTCATACCACAACATCTCAATAGGATTCAGGTCAGGACTTTGGCTAGGCCACTCCAAAGTCTTCATTTTGTTTTTCTTCAGCCATTCGGTGGTGGACTTGCTGGTGTGTTTAGGATCATTGTCCTGCTGCAGAACCCAAGTTCGTTTCAGCTTGAGTACACGAACAGATGGTCGGACATTCTCCTTCAGGATCTCTTGGTAGACAGCAGAATTCATAGTTCCTTTTATCACGGCAAGTCTTCCAGGTCCTGAAGCAGCAAAACAGCCCCAGACCATCACACTACCACCACCATATTTTACTGTTGGTATAATGTTCTTTTTCTGAAATGCAGTGTTCCTTCTACGCCAGATATACTTGGACACACACCTTCCAAAGAGTTCCACTTTTGTCTCATCGGTCCACAGAATGTTGTCCCAAAAGTCTTGGGGATCATCAAGATGTGTTGTGGAGAAATTGAGACGAGCTTTGATGTTCTTTTTGCTCAGCAGTGGTTTTCTCCTTGGAACTCTGCCATGCAGGCCATTTTTGCCCAGTCTTTTCCTGATGGTGGAGGCATGAAAGCTGACCTTAACTGAGGCAAGTGAGGCCTGCAGTTCCTTGGACGTTGTTGTGGGGTCTTTTGTGACCTCTTGGATGAGTCGTCGCTGCGCTCTTGGGGTAATTTTGGGCGGCCGGCCACTCCTGGGAAGGTTCACCACTGTTCCATGTCTTTGCCATTTGTGGATAATGGCTCTCACTGTGGTTCGCTGGATTCCCAAAGCTTTGGAAATGGCTTTATAACCCTTTCCAGACTGATAGATCTCAATTACTTTCTTTCTCAATTGTTCCTGAATTTCTTTGGGTCTCGGCATGATGTGTAGCTTTTAAGGATCTTCTGGTGGACCTTACTGTGTCAAGCAGCTCCTATTTAAGTGATGCCTTGATTGTGAACAGGTGTGGCAATAATCAGGCCTCGGTGTGGCTAGAGAAATTGAACTCAGGTGTGGACAACCACAGTTATAGTATGTTTTAACAAGGGGGGCAATCACTTTTTCACACAGGGCCATGATGGTTTGGATTTTTTTTCACCTTTAATAATAAACACCTTCATTTACAAATTGCATTTTGTGTTTACTTGTGTTGTCCTTGACTATTGTTTAAATTGGTTTGATGTTCCGAAACACTTAAGTGTGACAAACATGCAAAGGAACAGGAAATGAGGAAGGGGGCAAACACTTTTTCACACCACTGTACCTATCCAGAGTCTATGTGTCTTGGGGGGCCAGCATGGCCCTAAATCCAAGTAAAACCAGCTCAGCGGTCCCCAGGCATACAGCTCACAAAGAGCACTGTTCCCCCAAATGCCAGGGCCCGTAATCACAGAGGCTCGCATTCCGTCCCCTCCAACAGCCTCTGTCCCGGCTAGGTCTGTCACAGGCGGGTTTTGCAATACTTAAAAATTGGTTACAGTGATAATAATAACAAATGTCGCCCTTGGTTACAGACCCGCCCCTTGCAGAGTAGCGCGAGCATCGGGAGCGTGCAGCATCGTTTCTCGTACACTGACATGTTAACTGCGCGTGTACACTTCACTCGCAGCTGTTTAGCTTCGGCAATTTTCGGAAGATGCCTAGTCCTTCGTACTGCGCAAGCGCAGTAGAGGGGGGTCCTAATCCGGCGGGGGAACTTTCTCGGCAGGACACCTGTATTCTATCGATATGTGCCCTCCGTTGAAAAGTGCCTGCGCATGCGCAGGACGGAACCCAAACTCCAGCTGATTTCCAGATCAGCTGGAGTGACGTGACCATGGCGCATGCGCACATCAGAGGAGGCATTTTTCAGCGGGAGAGAGAATTTCACGGGTCTGTGTTGCAACCCGCCCTTAGACACAGGCAACAGGTACCCTTAGACACTAAAGCCGCCATGCAACACTGACAGAAGGCGACCTTGAGCAGACTGAAACTCCGCCCCGCAACAGCGAGGCACAATATGAGAACTACGGTGTCCCTCCGCTCTGAGAATAGCTTTTAATAATGTCCGTGGCATTCTCTCTCCCTTCGAAAAATGCCTCCTCTGATGTGCGAATGCGCCATGGTCACGTCACTCCAGCTGATCGCCTAATCAGCTGGAGTGCGGCTCCATTTCTGCGCACGCACGGGCACGATAGAACACCTGGTAGAAGTCTGTGAGCTTCTGTGGCTGTGCTGGAGCCTTCTGACGTCGGGACAATGAGTGGGTGATTGCCTGGATGTCACTTTGGAGCGGTGGTGTCAGCATAGCTCGAGGAAGAAGCCACCATCCGCTGAGTCAGCTGGACATGCCCCGCCTTAGTTATTTATTTTTAGGGGTTTTTTTTTGTCACATCAAGCATGATTACCTTAATTCAGATGTGTATAAGGCATGATAGATTATACAAAATACCACCCCAAATGTTTTTAAAGTTTTATAAAAATAGCATTTTTTGCCTTGTTTGTTTCACTCACATTTGAGATAAAAATGGAAAAACGGCAAAAAAAATATTGCAATTTTTTTAATAACTGTCCTTTCTTACTTACTTACTCAAATACTGTAATGGCAAATAATATCACATTATTTGGTTGTTTATTGTTATTTATAGTCATTTATAGTGATCATTGATCACTCTTCATGTGATAAAAAATAATAACATAAGAGAAATCACAAAGATTTTTGTTTATTTTTTTTGCATTTGCAGCAATTCTTTTTTTCTTACTTTTTTCTTCAAACTCATGTTCAAGCATAAGCCAAAGAAGAGCAAAATGTCCTTGCTTGATCATTAGGTCAAGTGAGCACATGATAATTATGAATTTATTAGATGAATAAACCAAATGCATATTTTGATTTTTCCCTCTAGGACACTGAATGCAATTGTGTCACTTACACACATACTCAATTCATGATTAGGGATGATCCAGTGGTTCCGTACTAACTTTGGCTGTGGAGCCCAGGGCACTTAAATTTGCTGTGTTAAAAAAGGTAACTGCATGTCTCATCTCATCTTCTCTCCCTGCCGCACCCCCTGGTACCTGATCTCCTCCACATAACAAGTGCTAAAGCTACAGATGCTGAGGAGATCAAGCTCCAGGGGAGCGGCAGGGAGAGATGATGGGATGAGACAGCGATCAGTCTCTCACATGCCGCAGAGCTGATCCGGGCAGCCGGGGATCTTGAAGCCCATGGAGGAGATGGGGAGTGGGGTGCTGGGGAGGGATTGGAGGTGATTGCCAGGAGGAGCGCACTTCTGTCCCTAACATGGCCCTCCACTCATCGGCATACAATGACAGGGTTCCCTTCTACCCCTTTTCCTGCATGGATGTCCTGGCTCCCCCCTTTCACCTTTTTTTTTGTAGTGCCTGCTGTCTGTCAGTGGTGAAAGCTTCACAAACAACACACTTTTTTGTTTTCTCTTCTCTTTTTTTATTAAGCTGCCCCCTTGTTTTTTCATGTCAGGAGGATTTTTTTTGTGAATTAAGCTCTATAGTTAAATTGAGAACACGGCTGGTATTTTTTTTTTTAAACAGATTATAGTTTTTAAGTTTTTAGCAGTGGTCAGCATCCCCAAAGTTTTCACTTTAAAAGCTGCCATTCTTCATTGCACTGCCCTACTGACACCTGGAAAGAAGGAGCAGTGGGGGGCACTACTGACACCATCCACTGCCCTACTGACACCAACTTCTGCTCTAGTGAAACTGTCCTTTGCCCTACAGATAGCGTCCACTGCTCTGCTGACTGACACCAGCCACTGCTTACAACTTACAAGCCGGCCACTAATGCACTGTTTAATTGGGCAACAGTGTATGTGACTCATCTACACCGGAATCCCTCCACACTCACAGCGATGGATCGTGTCCCTTCTGCCTCCTCGGAGCGGGGCCTGCCCCCAGAAACAGTGCTGCATTGTACTATTATTTTTCCGGTTTCGTCACTCAGCGCGCTCCCATGGTTTTTTTTTTTTTGAGGTTGAATGTTGATAAATGTAAAATTATCCACTGGGGGATATATACATGCATCATATATACTGGAGGGCGGTACAGCTGGGGAAATCAATTGTGGAGAATGATCTTGGGGTTTTGGTAGATCATAAGCTTAATAATAGCATGCAATGCTATGCTCCCAAGCCAAGCAAAGTCCTTTCTTGTATTAAGAGAGGTATGGAGAGAGATCATTTTGCCCCTGTACAAATCATTAGTAAGACCTCATCTGGAATATGCAGTTTAGTTTTGGGCACTAGTTCTCAAAAATGATATCGGTGAACTGGAGAAAGTGCAGAGAAGGGCAACCAAACTGACAGTTATGATGATAGATTACAGGAACAGAATTTATTCTTTCTTGAGAAGAGGAGATTAAGGGGGGTTATGATCAACATGTACAAATACATAAGGGGTCCATATAGTGAACTTGGTGTTGAGGTATTAACTTTAAAGCGGAGTTCCACTCATTTGTCTCCTCTTCCCCTCCGGTGCCACAATTGGCACCGTTCGGGGGGAAGGGGGGACAGGATACCTGTCTTTGACAGGTATCCTGTTCCAACTTCCGGGAGTCTAGGCCGCGGGCCGTGACATCACCGCAGGGCTCCCTTCTCCTACCTCCTCCTCTCCCTGTCACCGGGCCAGTAGGAGAGAGGAGCGGGGCCTCGCACATGCGCAGTAGGGTTCCCGGCGTGAAGCCGCAAGGCTACACTGCAGGGTACCCTTACCCACAATGGCAGCGGCAGCACCCGACAGCTGATGGAAACATCAGCTGCGGTGCCGACTTTGCTGGACTCCAGGACAGGCAAGTGTCCTATTGTTAAAAGCCAACAGCTGCAGTATGTGTAGCTGCTGACTTTTAATTTTTTTTTAGGGCAACACACTGCTTTAAGGTTATCACAGAGGACAAGGGGACACTCTTTGTGTCTAGAGGAAACAAGATTTCATCTCCAAATATGGAAAGGTTTCTTCACAGTAAAGCCCCATACACACGCTCGGATTATCCGAGGACCAGGTCCGTCGGATCATGTCCGTCGTACTTTGTCCGATGTTGGTTTTGCGTACACACGGTCGGACAAAGTTGTCGGAAAATCCGATCATTCTGAATGTGGTGACGTTCGTTGCGTACGACGGGACTACGTAGAGGCTAGTAGCCAATAGCTTTGGTCTTGTAATGTGAACTGAGCATGCGTAGCACTTTGTCCGTCGGACAACCGTACACACGATCGGATTTGGTGTGATCGGACCGTGTTGTCGGCAAATCTATCCAGCAGGAGATAGGACTTTGTCCGTCGGACAATCCGACGTACACTGTCCGATGGTGCATACACACGGTCTGATTTTTCAACAACATTGTCCGATCGGACAGAATCCATGCAAAAATCCGACCGTATGTATGGGGCTTAAGAGCTGTGAACATGTGGAATAGACTCCCTCAAGAGCTAGTTCTGGCACGTGCAGTAGATTGCTTTAAGAAAGGCCTGGATTCTTTCCTAAATGTATATAATATAACTGGATACTAACATTTATAGGTAAAGTTGATCCAGGGAATATCCGATTGCCTCTCGAGGGATCAGGAAGGAACTTTTTACTCTGCTTTAGCAAATTGGATCATGCTTTGCTGGGGTTTTCCTCTGGATCAACTGAGTGTATAGGATTAGGTATATGAAATTGTATGATTATTTTTTTCTTTTTTATTGGTTGAACTAGATGGACTTGTGTCTTTTTTCAACCTGACTAACATTGTAACTATATAACTGCTCTACTGACATTGTTCTGTGCCTACTGACACCAACCTCTGCTCTACTGACACAGTCCTCTGCCCTACTGACACCAACCTCTGCTCTACTGACACCATCCACTGTTTTACTGACACTGTTTACTGCCCTAGACACCATCCTCTTTCCTACTGACACCATCCATACACTGTCCACTGCCCTACTTGCTGACACTGTCCATGTTTTTAGGTAGGCTGAGTTCATAGTGACATTTGTTTTATTAGTACAAAGAGTACAAAAATACTTTTTTTTTTTTAACAGTAACCCTCCCAGTGTTAATGCAATTTGGCCACACCCACTGTTTATCACAACGCGCTACTTGCACTGCATTACTACTCCTCTTAGGGTACCCAAAGGTGCCCCAGGTCTTTTACAATCCTATAGTGTATACTACAAAAACAAAAAATTGCCCTGCTGTGTTTTTGGATTGGCTCAAAGAAGAGGTGAAAACGCTATCCGCCACGCCAGAAGAAGCAGCTTTATGAGGCAATTTCAAGCCACACCTCTGCGGCGGATTAGGAGGGGCACCGCTGGGATGAAAGAAGAGTGCACAGAAGCAGGCCTTTTTAGAAACCTGCTTCTTGGCTCACTTCTCCTTTCCCAGCAGTGCCCCTCCTAATCTGCTATGAAAGTGAGGCTTGAAATTGCCTCATTTAAACCTCACCCCTGCTGTGATTGTGTAGGCCTTCATGCTATATGTGCAGCCAGGCACTATTACCACAAGTTTTGAAATTACTAATGTATATATTATTATTACCATCCTTTAGCTCATTTATGTATTTATCACACTTCTTCTCTCTCTGGGCAGGGGGCTGGGGGTGCGTGGATAGAGAACTTCTCGGATAGGAGTGGGGGACACCAAACTGACCCGGGTGGAAGAATGTCTAGCTTCGCCACTGATATAATGTATTATTATATACAGTACAATATTAAAAGGATTTTGTTATATTTGATTTAAAAAAAATGCCTGTTGATCTTGCCAGAAATCTTTTGAGCTGACAACTTCTGTGATCTATGCCTGTGCTGACTATAATCAGTTACATTACTCATAGTTAGCTCTGGGGACTACAGAACCATACCCTTCTGTGTTGTGGACAATATAAGAAGGGCACAATTATGTGGTTGTATCCTGTTTCTGTTGTCCTGAGACAGAAGTGTGAATGAGTGTTGTCTAGGACTGCAGGTGTTACTGGCAGAATCAACAGGTTAAAACGAAAGGGGGAAAAGCCTGAAAAAAAAAAAGAAAACAAATACAGCCACCACATCTAAGGTCTGCTATGCTGCAATGCCTATAAAAGATGTAAAGATATCCAAAGCATAATTGTCAAAAATTCGTAAACATTCATGTGAGAGCCTGAGCACAAAGCAATATATTAAAAAATGTACCTTGTGTGACATCTTAGTGTATAGAATTTTATTTGCTAGCCAAATGTTTGCCATGTTCTTGTCCAAATTCATTATTGTTATTTATTTTATAGTAATTTTGTATTATAGGTGGTATGGATAACTGCAACGCTACCATATGTGGTACTGTTTGTTCTCCTCATTCGCGGAGTAACACTGCCTGGCTCTTTCAAAGGCATTAGTGCATATCTTCATATAGACTTCAAAAGACTTAAAGAACCTGGCGTAAGTGTTTTTTTTTTTACCTTTATGTCTCTTACATGTTTTCAGCAAATCTAATTTAAAGATTTGTATTAAGTTTTACTGCACTGTATAGAATAATATGGTATCAAATGAATGCACAATAGTCTTTTAATGCAGGGTCTTGTGGTGAGGTTGAATAACTCATGAAGCTCACAAACAGTAACATTTGTAATCACACATGAAGAATATTTGTATTTTTTTGTACTTACCAATTACAATGGTGGAGAACAATGTTAATCTGCAGAGACTTACCCAGCATAGACTTACCGAGGGCAAATATTTTTTAACAACTGTTACATGAATAGTAAAAAAACAAACAGACAATGAAGATTTTCTTTATTTGAATATTGTATACAATCATGTTGGTAAAAAATAACTGAAAAACAAGGGGCTAATAATGGCCCATACAGTGTGTGATGGTGCAACATGAGTATAATAAAATCATGCTAAATAAAAATAAAATTACTTGACCATATCGTCCAGAAAATAGCAATGCCGAGAAAACGTTGGTCACAAATGGATAATTATTTACAATACATAGGCAGCAAACTGCTAATTGTGACCCTTTGTCAGCAACAAATGAGCAATCATGACAATATGCTGGCAACAAATAGGCAATTGTGAGAAAACATAGGTTACAAATGGACAGCTGTGACAATATGCAGGTAACAAATGGGCAATTGTGAAAACACACAGCCATCAAATGGTCAATTGCAACACTATGTGGGCAACAAATGGTCAATTGTTATAATATATGAAAAATGGGCAATCATGACAATAGATAGACAACAAACGGCGATGGTGACAATACACAAGTAAAAAACAGGCAATTGTGACTCCCTTATAAACGAAGAGGAAAGACACTTATGCAGCAAAATAGAGAATGGTGGTGGACAAAATGTTGAGGGAGAGCTTGGACCTTTCAAAGGCAATTCTTTCATAATGTGCATTTATGCTGTGCACAGTTTCACATTAAAAGAAGAACCCCCATTCAGCTAGTGGCTCAGCTCTGGAATAAGTAAATTGTATAACTACAAGAGGAATGAGTATTGTGTGAAATTCTGTGTAGGCGCTCCCTGTATTAGGACCGGTCCCTGATGCCCTCTTTTCTTGTGTAGGGTGACTGATCTTGTATCTGCTCTAGGAGCTATTTGCTGCACAGCAGTGATGTCACCACTACTTTTACAAGATTAATACTGGGCTTGCAAGGGCATTTGCTGCACACAAAGTGAATATACAGTATATCCTTTGTGGCTATTGAGAAATATACTTAAATAAACATCTTTGTGCCTGGAGATAAACTTGGTGAGTTCTTCACTATTACCATCCTAGGCATGCACTAAGTCACTTAGTTGCTTGCGACTTTATTTTAGTTTTTATAAGCGTACTACAGTATATCCATTGGCTGGTGATATATAAGATATGAAATTAAAAATGCAGTGGTTTTGTGTGGGTTTTTTTAATTTCTTCTTTGACTTTTTATTTTTTTATTAATGCTATATTAAGGCAAGGTTGTCTTTTATAGTTAGCCTTATCGATGGTCTTTGGCTATGTTATTACTTGTGATAACTAGTGAAAGTTTTTTTTATTGCAATGGTTCTTTACTCTTTTTTGTTATGAAAATAATAATTAAAAATGAAATAAAGATATATATGCTAAAAAAAACAAAAAATAAATACATTTTCCAACTCCCAATGTTCATGAGGATACCACATACACTATATTGTCTAAAGTATTGGCCTTTAAACATACATGAACTTTAATGGCATCCCAGTCTTAGTATGCAGGGTTCAATATCGAGTTGGCCCACCCTTTGCAGCTATAACAGCTTTTGCTCTTCTGGGAAGGCTGTCCACAAGATTTAGGAGTGTGTCTATGGGAATCTTTGACCATTCATCCAGAAAGCACATTTGTGAGGTCAGGCAGTGATGTGAACGAGAAGGCCTGACTCGCAGTGTCCACTCTTATTCATCCCAAAGGTGTTCTATCGGGTTGAGGTTAGGACTCTATGCAAGCCAGTCAAGTTTCTACACCCCAAACCCCCTCATCCATGTCTTTATAGACCTTGCTTTTTGCACTGGTGCGCAGTCATGTTGGAACAGCAAGGGGCCATCCCCAAACTATTCCCACAAAGTTGGGAGAATGAAATTGTCCAAAATGTCTTGGTATGCTGACACCTTAAGAGTTCCTTTCACTGGAACTAAGGGGCCAAGCCCAACCCCTGAAAAAACAACCCCACACCATAATCCCCCCTCTACCAAATTATTTGGACCAGTGCACAAAGCAAGGCCTATAAAGACATGGATGAGCGAGTTTGGCGTAGAGGAACTTGACTTGACTGAAACTGAGTCCTCACCTCAGCCCAATAGAAAATCTTTGGGATAAATTAGAGCGGACACTGCGAGCCAGCACTTTTTGTCCACATCAGTGCCTGACCTCACAAATTGACTTCTAGAAAAATGGTCAAACATTTCTATAGACACACTCCTAAACCTTGTGGACAGCCTTCCCATAAGAGTTGAACCTGTTATAGCTGCAAAGGGTGGGCCAACTCAATATTAAACTCTATTCACTAAGACTGGGATGCCATAAAGGTTACGTGCGTGTAAAGGCAGGTGTCCCAATACGTTTGGTAATATAGTGTATGTGTGCATTATTTGTTGTTTATACCTATAGTAGGGCCCAGAAGCTATAGTGCTATTTTTTTATGCTACCTTAAAAACCCTATCACTATCACTGACACTCATACTACATGGAACCATGGTTAACGAGTAACGTGGTTAACAAGATGAGCAACTTTTTTTTTTTAAATCCTGACTTGGTTTTGCGAGTGTTGTCTCGCAAAACGAGCAGAATTCAAGCTAATGTGGTGTGCAGTACCGCATTTGGCCAGAGGTGCGGGGGCACCAGTGACACTCGGAATGGTTCGGAGCCGCTCGGAGCAGTTTGGAAATACTTGGAATCATTCAGAAATACTCTGTTCCCGAGCCTTTCCGAGTTCAGCCGAGCTGTCCCAGAGTATTTTTGATGCTTTCCGGCGCCCCCCACCTCTGGCCACATGCGGTATTGCATGCAATAGAAGTCAATGTGGAACTAATTATCTTAGTTTCCATTGACTTCTGTGGGGAAACTCACTTTGATATGTGAGTGCTTTAGATTACAAGCATTCTCCTGGCACGGATTATGCTTGTAATCCAAGGTTCCACTGTACATATAAAGTCTTTTTTTTTTCTCCTCACAAAGGACATACATTCACAGTGATCATGTGATTGGGAACCAATCTTACATATAGTTAGTTTGATTGAAAAAAGACACAAGTCCATCCAGTTTAACCAGTAAAATTACCAACATAATATATATATTCTGAAACCAAGAGTTGTTAGTGACAGGTTTTTGTGCTAGGGGTGTGTGAGCGCACTCCTGCAATTCTTTATTTTAAAAAATGCGTAGGCACTATCCAGTTTGCCACTTTGTTGCTTCTTGTAATTTAGTTGCAATATATGAGGGCTGCAGTGACTGGTGCATTCCTTGTATTACCACATCACCAGAATGTATTATACAGTTGGTATGACTTTAAACAGAGCTGGAGTTTGCACATTATTTTTTAGTGTGATTTTAAAAGTGTCAAACTGCAATATCTTTCAGAAACATCCAGTCCTCTGGGCAAGTTTATATTATTCTGACTACATTTCTACTTTGAGCTGTAGAGTGAACAGGCTTTTGGTGCTGGAAAAAGACATCTGGATTGGGCTATTTCAGGAACTGGGCTACTACTTGAAATAATAACTGTCTCATAGCTGGTGTTGATAGTTTGCAGGTTATTTATAGGGACAAGTGGAGTTATTTCAGCAAAATTAGTTTCACTGAAAATAATCGATTTTGCGGTCTGAAAAAGTTTGTCTAAGTAGGTACTCTCAATTTTGTCTATTGAGTTGAGATAACAGGAAAAAGTTAGGTTCCCTGAAGGTCGTGCATACACAGTGGGAAGTCTGCAAACCTCAAACATAGCACCAAACTGAAGTTTAAGGCTGGGTTCACACTGGTGCGAATTGGATGCTGGTTTCCCCGCATTCCAATTCGCTTGTCAGGAGATTGTGACTGTCTCTCAATAAAGCTGGTTCACACATCTCCGGGATGGCTGTGGATCGGTTTGCAGAAGAGTCCTGTGCATCTTCTGGTCTGTTTTAGGTCTAAATTCAGCCAAAAATTCCCTGAAATGGAGAACAGGGACACACCGGACCCCTGCTGTGAGCCCAGCCTTAAGGAGCCAAATCTTGCATGGGTAGCTAGACAATTAAAAAAAAATACCATTTAGAGGGGAGAGGATAATTTTTTTGTGCTTAGGGGATATCTTAGTGGGGGGTCGTTAACCCTGGTAAAAAAAAAAAAAAAAAAACTGCAAGACAAAGGCATAATGAGCTACTATGAAAAGCATACTAGCTCATTATGAATTACTTACCCGAGAACGAAGCCCCCGCAGCCGTCTTCGTCTCCCCCTCCTGCCGGCGACATCTCTCCCGGGGGTTACTTCTGGGTATCGCAGCTCCGGTGCTGATTGGCCAGAGCCGCGATGACATCACTCCTGCGCGCATCCACCGGTAACGGCACACAGACTGAAGCAACGGCACATGCGTTGCCCCAGTGCGCAAGTGCCAATGTCATCGGCAAATGCAGGGGACAGGGGATATCTCCTAAACCGTGCAGGTTTGGGAGATATCCTGGGTAGCTACAGGTAAGCCTTATTATAGGCTTACCTGTAGCATAAAGTTGTTGTAAATGGTTAACAACCACTTTAAAGCTGCATGTGAAGTTTCAGGACAGTGGGGTCGTGGCGACCGGACTCCAAGATGGCCGCGTAATCTGGAGCTCCGCTCGTCCACAGGAGACAATCACCAGCCATCTACCTTTCCCGGCGTTTTTACATCCCCCAATTCGGTCAGAATCCCCCCGGTGACTCTGGGGAACAGACCGGAGATGGCTCGGAACCGAAAACACCCGCAACAGCCGCGGAAACTGCCTGGCTATTATGCAGCGAACGGCGCCTCCCAAAATGGTGGTGGCGGCGGAGGTACTCATGACAAGGCTCCGATACAGGGACTGGGAGCGGACATTACAGGGCATCCATCCACCGCTATTCGGCCCGCTGAAAGCTTCCAGCGACTCCTCCTCAGACCCTCCAACACCCACCACACGGAGCCCAGCCAAATCTAGGCCGCGGAGGGAATCCCCATACAGGCCGCAATCAACCCTGGATATGGAGGTAATTGGACCGCACACAGCCACCGCTAGTCAGCACTCCCAGAGAGGAGACCCCATATCAGAATTCCCCACAGCTGACAGGCCTGTATCAGATACTGTGTTAAAGGATATGTTACTTTCATTGCGTTCTTCACTTCAGGCTGACATGGTCAGGGGGATTAACAAATGCAGGAGAGAAGTTAATTCACTAGGCCTGAGGGTGAATGGAGGAATTTACCTCATCATACAATGTAATGGTTGAATCAAATGCAGCACAGGGGGAAGACATAGAATGGATCAAGGACAAACTGGCAGATCTCGAGGACCGTTCCAGGAGGAACAATCTAAAATTGAGGGGTATTCCTTGGGTATTCCCCAAACCAGTTATTACAATTTGCCCAGGCCCTTTTCCACTTTTTTACCTCAGGCAACAGCACAAGACCTCATTGTGGATAGGATTCATAGAATCCCTAAACCATCCTTTTTACCCTCTGACATTCCTAGGGATGTTCTTTTGAGAGTACATTACTTCCACATTAAGGACCAAATTTTACAGGCATCCAGGAAACAGGAAAATGTCCCCTCACAATATGCTAATATAAGATTGCTCCCTGACCTGTCAAGACACACCTTACAGCGCCAACGTAATCTTCTAACCATTACCAAAGCCCTACGGAACCATAATATCCTCCATAAGTGGAAATACCCAGCTACGTTATCCATCACTCACAATGGTACTACCACCATGATTTCCTCATTAGATGACGGAATAAAACTTTTGCGCAAATGGAATATATTACCTGACTTGAACATCCAATATCCCTTCATGGCAGGGCCATCGTCGGTGGAAACTACTCTGAAAATCAGCCATCCACATGATTGTCTCTCAGGAAGAGTGTCTTATACTCTATCTCCTTACTACCCCCCCGTTACCAAAAGCAGTTACGTCTGATCATGGATCGCTTCATAGATCCATTTCTTATGTTATTCTTGATTGCATTCATTTTTTTTGGTTTTTGTTTCTTGCATTTTTTCCTTGATATGCACAGTTTTACTACAAGCAACGTCAAACCTTCTACTTCATTCGTACAATCCCAAGATGTCCGCCATCCGTTGGGAACTTACTCTTTGGTCACAGTGAGTAATATAATATCAGCATCTCATATTCTCTACACAATTGTCCAATGACGATTTCTTGCCTATCCATTAACGCTCATGGGTTGAATCACCCAACCAAAAGATTTTCTCTTTGGAAGGAAGCATATAAACAAAGGGCGGATGTCCTATGCATCCAAGAAACGCACTTTCAACTTGATAAGGCTCCGCCATGCTCCCATAAGGACTATCCTCATATTTATTTGGCATGCAATCCTCATAAAAAAACAGGAGGCGTCCTTCTATCCATTAAAAATTTGCTTTCCTTTCAACCCAAGGACTCATTCCTTGATGCTGCTGGCAGGTTCATCATTGTCTCGGGTGACATTAATTCACAACCCTTCACCTTAGTTTCTCTATATGCTCCGAATAAACATCAGCTTTGTTTTTTCAAAAGAGTTCTGCGTAAGATCCAGTCCATGAAATATGGCAAGGTTCTGATTTGTGGGGATTTTAATCTTACCTCAGATCCACAGGTGGATACGTCTTCAGCCAAATTCAACAGGACACCGGCATTGCAGGACATTCTTCACAAAGAGGAACTGTTTGATGCCTGGAGATGTCTCCATGCTGGTGAAAAGGACTTTACCTTGTTCTCTAATAGACATCACTCATATTCCCGTATTGACATGTTCTTAACTGATAGATGGTTATTACAGGATATAGTTACAGCTACCATACATGACATTACGTGGTCCGACAACGCAGCAATCTCCTTAACTATAATGGAAAAGGGTGTCTCCTCTTTACCTCCCATCTGGCGTTGCAACACTAGACTGCTACTGGAACCTTCTTCCAGTAAACAATTATCTCAACACCTCACAAATTTTTTCTTAGATAATTATGGATCAGTTACTGACCCACATGTTTTGTGGAATTCTCACAAGGCCTACATGAGGGGTATCCTCATACAAATGGGTGCTAGGGCGAAAAGGCAGCGATCTCAGCAGCTTCAAACTATCCTCAATGACATTAGGGATCTTGAAACACAAAATAAGCAATCACCTACTTTACTCATATCAAATAAACTAACTTCCCTCAGGGAAAGACTTAGGGAGATTCTATCTCAACAATATGACAGACATCTCAGGCACCTGAAATTGAATTTCTATCACAATGCTAACAAAGCCGGCAAATACCTTGATAATAGATTGAAAGCGGTACACACTAAAACAAGAATAGCACACCTTAAACATCCCACTTTGAATCACAAAATCGTACATTCTCAGAAGATAGCTGACCAATTTGCCGAATATTACGGTTCACTCTATAATTTACACAATGATCCCAATACAACTCAACCCACCAGGGAGAATATACAAGATTTCTTACAACACATACATTTGCCTTCTCTCTCTACACCACAGTTAGAATCTCTCAATGCACCATTCACCGCTCGAGAAGTTGAGAAAACCATTGATACACTTCCAAATGGTAAATCCCCCTAGCCCTGATGGTTTCTCTAATGAATACCTTAAAGCGTTTAAACATATTTTATCACCTCATCTAACAAACTCTTTCAATGAAGCTGCTGAGACTGCAAGCATGCCTCCCGATATGCTAAAGGCCTACATAGTCACCTTACCAAAACCTGGTAAGGAACCCAACACACCGGCTAACTTCAGGCCAATATCGCTTCTAAACTCCAATACCAAAGCATACACCAAATTGTTGGCCAATCGTTTATCGCATATTATTCCCTCATTGGTGAAAAATGATCAGATGGTATTTGTGAAGGGGAGACAAACTTCCGATGCAACTAGAAGAATTGTTAATATTTTATACCATGCTAAATTGCACCGAACGCCTTCTCTGCTGTTATCTATTGACGCAGAGAAGGCGTTCGATAGAGTCCATTGGACATATATGCGGATGGCGCTCGTAAAGTTTGGCTTCCAAGGTTGTATACTTCAAGCTATTATGGCATTGTATTCTTGCCCCACAGCCCAGGTATATACTACAAATACTTTGTCAACATCGTTCAATATAAGAAATGGAACTAGACAGGGTTGCCCCCTGTCTCCTTCTATTTTTAACCTTATGATGGAACCTCTAGCAGAAACAATAAGGACACATCCTTTAATCTCAGGCTTCAAGTTTGGTAAGAATAAACACACCATTAACCTTTTCGCTGATAACGTTATCTTACTATTGACTAATCCACGTATTTCCCTGACTCATGCTCATGACATCCTCCAAGAATTCGGTAGAATTTCATATTATAAGGTCAATTTTTCTAAATCATTGATCCTTGCTCTCAAAGTACCACCCAAAACTAAACTTGCTCTCCAAACGAGATTTCCTTATACGTGGAGTACTGAGTGTATATCATATCTGGGAATTGTATTGAAAGCAAAAGTTTCCGAGCTTGCGAAAGCTAATTTGCCAAACTGGAAGCCCAACTCAAGAGTTTCTCTATGAAGGAAGTATTCTGGTTTGGTAGAATAGCAGCATATAAAATGTTGATCTTACCTCAAATACTGTATGTGTTTCGGTCTCTTCCTATTCATATTCCTCAACACTTTCTCAATAAATTGGCTACTATGAGCTGGAAGTGGAATGGTAAAAAAGCTAGGTGCTCGAGGAACAATCTTCCTTACCATAAACGATTCGGAGGTGCAGGTTTAACAGACATACATGACTATTACTGAGCAGTTAGATTGGACCAAATCAAACACTGGTTTCAGACCATCGACCCCCCCAGTATGGGTGGATGTCGAAAACTCGTTAACGCCTATGAATAATGTTACTACTCTCTTACTGACTGATGATTTGTCTGCATGGGACTTACGTACACTACCCCCCACAATACAAATATCATTGAAAGCATGGAGATACATCCTAACTACTGTCCAGGGAGACCTTAAAGACTTACCCTACGATATTCCAATCTGTCCTTGAGACGAAAATTCCATTATTGATGGTCACTGACTTAACGGTTAAAGGGATTAAACATATATCGGACTTATATGATGGCACTCAACTTAAATCCACTGCACAGTTGTTTTTGCAATATGATCTAACGGCTGATATGTCACTCCGTTTTCTCCAAATAGAGCAGTTTCTCAAGACCCAACTACCTCCGGCGATAACCATTCCGTATAGACTTTGGCAGTTCTACTCCTCAGATAAAAGGGATTTGAAAGGTATTTCTTATTTTTACAACATTCTGCAAGACAAATTGGCGTTTACCAAATGTCTGCTATGATTAAATGGGAAACAGAACTCGGTTCTGATTTCTCAGAAAATCAATGGCGTCAAGCCTTCTCAGAAATTCATAATGCATCCCACTGTGCTAAACACTGGGAACTGACAATTAAACTAACCAATCGATGGCACTATACTCTCTGTTGCTTGGCGACCTTTTCCCGGGCACTTTGCGGCACTGTTGGAGGGAACTCGGTCAGATAGGTAATCTATTACATATGCTTTGGCATTGCCCTACGATTAAAAGCTTATGGAATGGTATTTTCCAATTTATTTCGTCCATCACGGGTATGCTCACTGCTCCGGATCCCGCCCTAGAAATTCTTCACTTAAATATTGATAAGTTTTATAAAGACTTTAGACCAGTCATATCCCATATCTTTCTAGAAACAAGGTTATTGATCCTATGTAACTGGAAGCTATTAATGTGTCTGATGTCACTTCAGCTGTACGTAGAAATTATACTTTTGAGCACTTGATAGCCATTAATGCCTTAAAATGTCCACAGTTTGACAAATATTGGTCTATATCAGGGCTCAAAATTTCAAATCCTGAGCTACTAGCCAAGCCTAAAGGGTTACTCGCCACCAGTTGCCCCTACCCATCCCTACCCTGCACTGCCCCTAATTCCCCCCCTAATCCCCCCCTTAAACACGCCTTTGTAAATGATGTCATGAAATGACACTTAAATGTTTTATGCAGAATTAAAGTTACAAAAATAAATATTAACAACAACTTTATTAGTGCAGCCTCACTTGTGCCCGCCATTGCAGCCTCAGCTCACTGTGCCTGCTATTGCAGCCTCAGCTCACTGTGTCCCCCATTGCAGCCTCAGATCACTGTGTCCCCCATTGCAGCCTCAGATCACTGTGTCCCCCATTGCAGCCTCAGATCACTGTGTCCCCCCATTGCATCCTCAGATCACTGTGTCCCCCATTGCAGCCTCAGATCACTGTGTCCCCCCATGCAGCCTCAGATCACTGTGTCCCCCATTACAGCCTTAGATCACTGTGTCCCCCATTGCAGCCTCAGATTGTGTCCCCCATTGCAGCCTCACTGTGTCCCCCATTGTAGTGTCCCCCATTGCAGCCTCAGATCACTGTGTCCCCCATTGCAGCCTCATCACTGTGTCCCCCATTGCAGCCTCAGATCACTGTGTCCCCCATTGCAGCCTCAGATCACTGTGTCCCCCATTGCAGCCTCAGAGCACTGTGTCCCCCATTGCAGCCTCAGATCACTGTGTCCCCCATTGAAGCCTCAGATCACTGTGTCCCCCATTGCAGCCTCATTGCAGCCTCAGATCACTGTGTCCCCCATTGTGTCCCCCACTGTGTCCCCCAGCCTCAGATCACTGTGTCCCCCATTGAAGCCTCAGATCACTGTGTCCCCATTGCAGCCTCAGATCACTGTGTCCCCCATTGCAGCCTTAGATCACTGTGTCCCCCATTGCAGCTTTAGATCACTGTGTCCCCCATTGCAGCCTCAGATCACTGTGTCCCCCATTGCAGCCTCAGATAACTGTGTCCCCCATTGCAGCCTCTGATCACTGTGTCCCCCATTGCAGCCTCTGCTCACTGTGTCTCCCATTGCAGCCTCAGATCACTGTGTCCCCATTGCAGCCTCAGATCACTGTGTCCCCCATTGAAGCCTCTGATCACTGTGTCCCCCATTGAAGCCTCAGGTCACTGTGTCCCCCATTGCAGCCTCAGCATTGAAGCCTCAGGTCACTGTGTCCCCCATTGAAGCCTCAGATCACTGTGTCCCCCATTGCAGCCTCAGATCACTGTGTCCCCCATTGCAGCCTTAGATCACTGTGTCCCCCATTGCAGCCTGTGTGTCCCCCATTGCAGTCTCAGCATCACTGTGTCCCCCATTGCAGTCTCAGATCACTGTGTCCCCCATTGCAGCCTCAGATCACTGTGTCCCCCATTGCAGCCTCAGATCACTGTGTCCCCCATTGCAGCCTCAGATCACTGTGTCCCCCATTGCAGCCTCAGATCACTGTGTCCCCCATTGCAGCCTTAGATCACTGTGTCCCCCATTGCAGCCTCAGATCACTGTGTCCCCCATTGCAGCCTCTGCGCACTGTGTCCCCCATTGCAGCCTCTGCTCACTGTGTCCCCCATTGCAGCCTCAGCTCACTGTGTCCCCCATTGCAGCCTCAGATCACTGTGTCCCCCATTGCAGCCTCAGGTCACTGTGTCCCCCATTGAAGCCTCAGGTCACCGTGTCCCCCCAATGCAGCCTCAGATCACTGTGTCCCCCATTGTAGCCTCGGATCACTGTGTCCCCCATTGCAGCCTTAGATCACTGTGTCCCCCATTGCAGCTTTAGATCACTGTGTCCCCCATTGCAGTCTCAGATCACTGTGTCCCCCATTGCAGCCTCAGATCACTGTGTCCCCCATTGCAGCCTCAGATCACTGTGTCCCCCATTGCAGCCTTAGATCACTGTGTCCCCCATTGCAGCTTTATATCACTGTGTCCCCCATTGCAGCCTCTGATCACTGTGTCCCCCATTGCAGCTTCAGATCACTGTGTCCCCCATTGCAGCCTCAGCTCACTGTGTCCCCCATTGCAGCCTTTGCTCACTGTGTCCCCCATTTCAGCCTCAGATCACTGTGTCCCCCATTGCAGCCTTAGCTCACTGTGTCCCCCATTGCAGCTTTAGATCACTGTGTCCCCCATTGCAGCCTCAGATCACTGTGTTCCCCATTGCAGCCTCTGCTCACTGTGTCCCCATTGCAGCCTCTGCTCACTGTGTCCCCCATTGCAGCCTTTGCTCACTGTGTCCCCCATTGCAGCCTTTGCTCACTGTGTCCCCCATTGCAGCATTTGCTCACTGTGTCCCCCATTGCAGCCTTTGCTCACTGTGTCCCCCATTGCAGCCTCTGCTCACTGTGTCCCCCATTGCAGCTTCAGATCACTGTGCAAGAGGATCGCCCCCAGGGGAAGCGAGCATGCAGCAAGATAAAATCTGCGGGATTACAGAGCGGATAGCCCGCTGTTACAGCAGAGTTTACATTACAATCGTCTCCCCTCCGCTCGTGATTACACACAGCCACACCCCCTGACACCGCGCCTGTGATAGACAGAATGCCAGTCCAATGCTGGGACGTGTTTTTTTTTTATTGTTCATTTTACTTTATTTATTTTAGTTTGACACTTTTTTCCCCCAAAAAAAAATTTCATCACTTTTATTACTAATACAAGGAATGTAAACATCCCTTGTAATAGAAATATGGCATGACAGGTCCTCTTTACAGTGAGATATGGGGTCAAAAAGGACCCCACATCTCACCTCTAGGCTGGAAAGCCTGAAATTCAAAAAAAAAAAAGATCCTGGCTTCGATCGCAGCGAGTATCGCAGGGTGTATGGCTGGATATCGCAGGGTGTATGGCTGGGTATCGCAGGGTGTATGGCAGGGGGTATGGCAGGGTATGGCAGGGGGTATCGCAGAGTATGGCAGGGGGTATCGCAGAGTATGGCAGGGGGTATCGCAGGGGGTATCGCAGAGTATGGCAGGGGGTATCGCAGAGTATGGCAGGGGGTATAGCAGGGGGTATCGCAGAGTATAAAAGGGGGTATCGCAGAGTATGGCAGGGGGTATGGCAGAGTATGGCAGGGGGTATGGCAGAGTATGGCAGGGGGTATCGCAGAGTATGGCAGGGGGTATCGCAGGGGGTATCGCAGAGTATGGCAGGGGGTATCGCAGGGGGTATCGCAGAGTATGGCAGGGGGTATCGCAGAGTATGGCAGGGGGTATCGCTGAGTATGGCAGGGGGTATGGCTGAGTATGGCAGGGGGTATCGCAGAGTATGGCAGGGGGTATGGCAGGGGGTATGGCAGGGTATGGCAGGGTATGGCAGGGTATGGCAGGGGGTATGGCTGGGTACTGCTGGTTATCTATCCATCCATGCTCAGCCATCCCTCCATACCCTGCAATACACTGCAGGCTATTGCTGTGTATTGCAGGGTATGGAGGGATGGCTGAGCATGGATGGATGGATCGGTGGTGACTGCAGAGCAGGCTGTGGGCACTACAGATCCCGCCCACAGCACTGCTGCCACCGATCCCTCCCCCTCTCCTTTCACACTGTACCGATCGGTACAGAGAGAGGAACCGGCGTCATGAAATGCCGCCAGTTTGCTTACATGTGATCACTACGTCATTTGACAGAGCGATCACGTGGTAAACGGCCGCGATGAGCGCCCGTTTACCGTGATCCGCCGGGTCCTCTGGACCTGGCGATCGCGGATGTTCTCGAGTGCGCGCCCCGGGGGGGGGGGCAAGAGGGGAATTCTGGGAGGACGTCACTGTACGCCCTCCCAGAGTTAAGCAACCGCCCTGTAGCCGTCTTTTGGCTATGGGCCGGTTGTTAAGCGGTTAAAGAGTAAATGGATATCTCAGAGTATTTATAATGAGCAAAAAAGGTATTAAGATTTAAAACAGGTTATTTTGGTGATCCAAGCGAAAATCTTGTGCCAGAACTGACGAATTCTGGGGCAAGTACACCAAATGTGGAGCATATCACCTCTTAAATTACAACCATGAAAACAGAGAGGTGACGCTGATGGAAAAATTTTGTCTAGCTTTGAAGGAACTAGGTACCATCTAGATAGCACTTTAACACTAGCTTCCATTAGGCAAGGATTAAGGATGCCCTTGAAGGAACGGGAAAAATGTCTCTGCCAAGTATCAAGGTTCCAGTGTTGGTTCAGGTCTTCCTCCCATGCTAGCATGTAAGGCATCTTGGACTGTGTTGAGGACAGTGCTTTATAGATTAACGAGATCCCCCCCCCCCCTCTCTGCTCATTAGCCTGGCCACACCACGTTTCATACGCAGTTATTTGGGGACCATTAGGTAGTGATTTGCACTTTTTGTTTAAGAAGTTTGAGATCTGAGAGAATCGGAAGAATTGAGATGGTGGCATGTCCAGTTTGCTAACACAGTATGCTTTGGAAAGTGGGCCCAGAGGTCTGAGGAAGTGTCCTATTCTGTATAGCCCTTTATCGAGCCACCACTGGAAGACTTTTATGTCAAGGCCCGGGGGGAAAGCTGGGTTTTGGAATATGTGTGTCAATGGTTCTGTGGGAGAGGTTAGTAGGCCATTAGTCTTTAAGCCATCCCAAAGAGCAAAGGAGTGAGAGAGTGTAGGGGAAAGGATAGGAGGTCTCAGTTTTTTAGGGCTCCATAAAAGATAGTCAAGCGTGTGGAGGGGTACCGCCTGTCTCTCAATGTGAACCCAGTCAGGTTGTTCCCAGCGAGAATAAACTGTCCATAATTGTGCAAGTTGGGCTGCTTGGACATACCGAAGCAGATTGGTGATATGATATGGTGTGTTCAATAAAAACATGGTAACATTTAATTTGTTGTGCGTTATTAGTTTAAGCAGACTGTGATTGTCTATTGTTGTGACTTAGATGAAGATCAGATCACATTTTATGACCAATTTGTGCAAAAATCCATATCATTCCAAAAGGGTTCACATACTTTTTTTTGCAACTGTGTGTGTGTGTGTGTGTGTGTGTGTGTGTGTGTATATATATATATATGTATATGTGTATATATACATATATATATATATAAATAAATATATATATATATATATATAAATAAATAAATAAATACCCAACAACAAAATGCAACTAGCATATGTTCAATATACATGCAGCAAGCAATGCAGCCAGGTACATGAATAAATAGATACAATACTACCAAGCACTTTACGCTATAGTGGCACCTAACTTAGGCAGGAGGCAATAAGGTTTCAGAAAAATTAAGGTTTCAGGGGTTTACCCTTTTCCTTAGGGGAGACCTAAAAGTTGTCCCAAATCTCCTTATAAAATCACTGCAAACACCCATGGCCCAGCCGAGGTGTATAAAAAGTATATCCACTGTAGAATCCAATGCAATAATAAAATATCATACCTAAAGCAGGAGTGGGGAGAAGTAGGGAAGATCATTTGATTGAATAACCTTCTTACTCACAAAAAGGTTAACTAATGAAATAGGATAGTAATGATGTAATAAAGATGGACTGAGGTTCTGAGATTAATGAAATAAGGTTAAACAATAAATGTCTAACTATACCCCTTGAGACCCCTTTTAGAGTAGCTTGAATAAAAAGGTAAAATACTATAGGATACTTTGGCTAACAATTTAACTGCAAGAAGAATAAATTAAACGTGTCTCATAAAAAATATATATATATTATGTAGAGAGATTTAAGTCCTCTACATAATTTTGAGGTTATCTAGTATTAAAGAAAGTATATATATATATATATATATAAACTAAGTCCTAGAAAGAGTAAGGCAGAACATGTATATACGATCTAACCAGAATATGTATACACGTGTATGATTTTTTCTCTTATGATAGCAATGCTGGAATAATAAAGAACCTTTGGTGTCAAAGATTGATTAAATATGGTTAAAATGGTAGTAAAGGCTATGTAGCACCCACTAGTGTGTGCTACATGTACTGTGTAGGATAGCCAGACCATACTCTGACTCATAGTGTACATTTGTGAGTCTGTAATTGGGTTAGGGTTATTGGAGTTCAGGGCTGAATGACTCAACCTGGCAGCTCTCTGGTCCCTCCTCCTGGTGTCTGTAAGGTTGAAGAACCTTCTAGAATTAGTGGTTGGAGGTTAGGAGGAGCTTCCATGCATATTTATGAGGCCTCAGCCAATCCCCAGTAGTGAGCTGACAGGGGACTGAGTTCTTCCCATAAATAAACATGGGCCATGTCAGCAGGGCAGTGGAGTGGAAGATCGAAATGCAGTGTTGAGGAGGCTGTCATGGCCCTGAGGGGTAACCCCTAGTCTGGAGGGGGGGGGGTGTGACTTGCCTTGGTACGGGAGAGCTGGAGAGATCCTGCCATAGACACAGGGGGAGGAATCTTTCCTGGAGGCACAGGAGCAAGGAGAGGACAGAGTGAATAGTTCAACACTGTGGGGATCAACAAAGGGGGGAAACTGCCACATGTAGCCAGTCTCCCTTGAAGACAGCGTTGGGTGTAAGTCTTCAAACCTTTCCCTGAGAGATCTCCTGAGAGTCAGCCGAGCGGACTGGTGAAGAGTCAGTTAGGTGGACTGGCGTGAAGAGGCAGCCAGGAGGGCTAATGAAAGAGGCAGCTGCAGCCAGGAGGGCTGGCAGGGCATGAAGAGGTGGTGCTGGGACCAGTGACCACAAAGGAAACAGGAGGGAAAGTTACATGCTGTGTCACTTCATATGTGCTACTGTTAAGGCACTGTGAGTTCCTGCCTGTAATGGGCTGTTACTGAACTGACAAGGAGACTGTCAAGTTCTCCCAGGAGTGTACCAGTAGAGGCTGAGTATGAAAGAGGCCAAGAGTATGCAGGAGGAAAGTAAAGAGGAGACTGTATATAGCTGTATATAGGAAGTTGTCCCGAAAGTTTGGAAAAGTCAAGTGGGCATCCCATAACCTCCCATCCCCGTCCAAGCTATAAACCCCCTAATAAACAACAAAAACAAAGCTACAGACTGCTCCCTGACTCTGTATCGTGTACTGGTGAAGATTTGGTGTGCCTGGCTGTGCAGGAGTGGGGGATCTCTATTTATCTGAAGCTCCTACGTGAGATGTGCTACATTCTGGGGGCTCATCTGGGATATTGCCCATGGTAACCTGCACGGCCCTTGCCCCAAGCAACTGAAATTCAGCGAGTCAAGAGGACTGCACTTTGTTGCCGGGACCACTAAGGGGGTAAACAGGAAGATGGAGTTATGTGCATTGCCAAACTGTGACTGAGGTTGTGTGAGTCAAGTACCATTGCACATAGCAACCAGTGGGAAGTTGCTGAAAACCAGTGTCATACTGCATGCCCAGTTGCCCCAACTGCAGCTGGGATGGCTACTTGTGCTAAAATCTGCTTATTTAGTGAGAGCTGTATGGTGCGGCACAGTGGTGTAGTGGTTAGCACTCTCACCTAGCAGTAAGAAGGGTCGCTGGTTCGAATTCCAACCACGACACCACCTGCCTGGAGTTTGCATGTTCTCCCTGTGCCTGCGTGGGTTTCCTCCGGGTACTCCGGTTTCCTCCCACAATCCAAAAGACATGCAGGTAGGTTAATTGGCTTCTGTCCAAAAATTGGCCCTAGTATATGAATGGGGACCTTGGATTGTGGGCTCCTTGAGGGTAGGGACCGATGTGAGTGTGCAATGTACAGGGATAGGGACAATTGTAGACACTCACTCAGGTTGAACTGGATGGACTGATGTCTTTATTCAACCTTACTAACTATGAAACTATGAAACTATGTGTGCTTTTACCTGTGGCAGCCACGAAGAGCGATCACACCCATGAATAACAAAGTGCCCAGTGGTCTGCATAAAGCTAGGGAAAGTGACTGTGTGCTGCAATGGCCTGTTGAAAACCATAAAATGTGCACAGGGGATGTCTGATGTTGCCCCTGACAACAGGAGTGAGCCAGTGGAATCCTGCAGGAGGGGGTCTATTAGTTGCCCAACCACGGCTGAAGCGAAAGACTATCCTGAACCTGCTAGAAACCATGTGACATGTGTTACAGACTTCACTGTTGCCAATGGCAACCACAGTGGACTTTTGTAGCTATTTGCCTTCAGTTGCTTGGGCACAACCGGTGCCGAGCGCATGCCCCAACAAGTTCTGCAAGTGTCAGTGCACCGCAACCACAAACATACTGTCTGTGCCTGCAAGCTTTAATCCAGCTAAGAAAGAGTTACAGGGCATGCAGGAACAGGCTTGCTTATCAGAACTTTTGGTGCTAGCCAGTCTGGAAGCTTGGAGGCGGAGCCACGCCTCAGTGGAGACCCAGCGTACCTTGCATACAGAGAGAGAGAGGGGCAAGATAGTGGATGGTGTGCGAGTGTACCCTGTGGTGACATGGATGCCTGAGCTGCAGGAGGTGATTCTGGTGGATACCGGTGTGCAGCTGGAGCATTGAAGGGGCTTCACCCTTGGGTTAATCAAAGGGGCGTAGAGGCTGTGTCTGCTGTGTCCTGGCTGCAGGAGACCCATTGCCGTGGGCAGTGCCTGGATCTGGTGTGGGCACTGCAACGAGCAGCTTACCAAACTAACACTGAGTGAGCAGGGGCCGCTCACCTACAGTGTAGACCTACAGTCAGGTTTCTGTGCAGAGTAGCCACAGAAGTCCCAGAGGGCCGGAATAGGTCTGAGAGCAAGCACTGTAGGTGGGGTTGAGTCTAAGGACTGAGACTCCCCCAAGAAGACAATCAACACTTATAAAGAAGGCTGGAAGTCTGCCTTGGCTTGCAGCCCGGCAAGAGAACTGGTACCTGTTAGTACTGCCCAGCAGGAGCCAGAGGATTTTCCCAGATGGCCAGCTGTACACCCTGTCAACCCCACCTGGAAGGAGCCAATGCAGGTAGATGATATGTCTTCAGGTGAGGCAGTGTGGGGCCATAGACTGCATCCAGAGTCATCCAGACTGCAGACGGAATTCGGGCCCAAAGATGCTGACTGGAAGGAATGGTCATCACAGAGCAACTCCAGGATAAGAATGGGAGTGGGGAGACTCCCGAGAAGAGGTGGAGGGGGGGCGGGTTACAGCTAATTATGCAGCTCCCCTGTGTAAGGCAAAACTTCACTGAATTCCGAGAGCCGTTATGTCACCCGCTGGCTCCTATTGCCCATCCATTGTCAGTGTCCCTTCTCCCCTGCAGCAGCCTCCCTTTAACACAGGGGAGCTAGAGCTGCTGGATGACAGAACCGCACCAAGGTAGATTAAAGAAAGGTATTTACACTGATCTTGTTTATACAGGCTGTGCAGAATAGTTAGGAGGAAGATAACATTTTAAGAATACTGGTAATTACCCTTTTTTTCCACTTTAAGTAATAGCTCAACGCAGGGAAGAAACTAGGGGGGGGGGGATCTACCCCAGGTGCCGCAATAAAGGAGGGCGCCTCCAGTCTCATCTGATCTTCCCCCCTGCCACTCCCCCGGTGCTGGATCTGCAGATGCTGAGGAGATCGTGCGCTGGGGAGCAGCATGGAGAGACGATAGGATGATACAGCGATCAGTCTCTCACATGCGAGGGGGCTGATCCCGGCATCTGGGGATCATGAGGAGATGGGGAGACGGAGAGCTGGGCGTCCATGGAGGAGATGGGGAGCGGAGTCCTCGGGAGGGATCAGAGGTGATTGGCAGAAAGAGCACCCCTCTATCCCTAACACGCCCCTTCACACATCCAATAACAGCAGAGGCATAACTAGAATCTTCAGGGCCCCGATGCAAGAAACTATGAAGGGCCCCCACCAGGGGCATTGCTACTGCTACTTCTACAAAAGATCTTGGGCTAGAGCCCATAGCAGCGAAGTAAAGAAAGTCATACGCTTGGGCGGGCATACACATGTATATAATATACATGTGTGTGTGTGTGTATATATATATATATATATATATATATATATATATATATATATATATATATATATATATATATATATATATTATTGTTACATTGCGGATCTCCCCTTACATCAGGGTCCCCAGAGAGCCTCCCCTTTCATCAGGGTCCCCAGAGAGCCCCCCCCTTACATAAGGGTCCCCAGAGAGCCCCCCCATACATCAGGGTCCTCAGGGTGCCCCTTCTTACATCAGGGTCCTCAGGGAGCCCCTTCTTACATCAGGTTCCCAGAGAGCCCCCCCTTACTTCAGGGTCCCCAGAAACCCCCCCCCCCCTTACATCAGGGTCCCCAGAGAGCCCCCCCCTTACATCAGGGTTCCCAGAGAGCCCCCCTTTACATCAGGGTTCCCAGAGAGCCCCTCCCTTACTTCAGGGTGCCCAGAGAGCCCATTCCTTACATCAGGGTCCCCAGGGATCCCCCCTTACATCAGGGTCCCCAGAGAGCCTCACCTTACATCAGGGTCCCCAGAGAGCCCCCCTTTACATCAGGGTCCCCAGAGAGCCCCCTCCTTACATCAAGGTCTCCATTGAGCCCCTTCCTTACATCAGGGTTCCCAGAGAGCCCCCCTTACTTCAGGGTCCCCAGAGAGCCCCCCTTCAGGGTCCCCAGAGAACCTCCCCTTACTTCAGGGTCCCCAAAGAACCTCCCCTTACATCAGGGTCCCCAGAGAGCCTCCCCTTACTTCAGGGTCCCCAGAGAGCCTCCCCTTACTTCAGGGTCCCCAGAGAGTCTCCCCTTACTTCAGGGTCCCCAGAGAGCCTCCCCTTACATCAGGGTCCCCAGAGAGCCTCCCCTTACATCAGGGTCCCCAGAGAGCCCCTTCCTTACATCAGGGTCCCCAGAGAGCCCCTTCCTTATATCAGGGTCCCCAGAGAGCCTTCCTTACATCAGGGTCCCCAGAGAGCCCCCCCTTACATCAGGGTCCCCAGAGAGCCCCCCCTTACATCATGGTCCCCAGAGAGACCCCCCCTTACATCAGGGTCCCCAGAGAGCCCCTTCCTTATATCAGGGTCCCCAGAGAGCCCCTTCCTTATATCAGGGTCCCCAGAGAGCCCCTTCCTTATATCAGGGTCCCCAGAGAGCCCCCCCTTACATCAGGGTCCCCAGAGAGACCCTTCCTTACATCAGGGTCCCCAGAGAGCCCCTTCCTTATATCAGGGTCCCCAGAGAGCCTTCCTTACATCAAGGTCCCCAGAGGGCCCCTTACTTACATCAGGGTCCCCAGAGGGCCCCCTTACATCAGGGTCCCCAGAGGGCCCCCCTTACATCAGGGTCCCCAGAGAGGGTCCCCCTTTCATCAGGGTCCCCAGAGATAGCCCCCCCTTACATCAGGGTCCCCAGAGGGCCCCCCTTACATTAGGGTCCCCAGAGAGACCCTTCCTTACATCAGGTTCCCCAGAGAGAGCCCCTCCTTTTACCAGGGTCCCCAGAGAGCCCCCCTCACATCAGGGTCCCCAGAGAGCCCCCCTTACATCAGGGTCCCCAGAGAGCCCCCCTTACATCAGGGTCCCCAGAGGGCCCCCCTTACATCATGGTCCCCAGAGACCCCCTTTCATCGGGGTCCCCAGAGAGCCCCCTTTCATCAGGGTCCCCAGAGAGAGCCCCCTTACATCAGGGTCCCCAGAGGGCCCCCCTTACTGTAGGGTCCCCAGAGAGACCGTTCCTTACATCAGGGTCTCCAGAGAGACCCTTTCTTACATCAGGATCCCCAGAGAGCCCCTTCCTTACATCAGGGTCCCCAGAGAGGCCCCTTCCTTACATCAGGGTCCCCAGAGAGCCCCCCCTTCAGGGTCCCCAGAGATCCCCCCTTACATCAGGGTCCCCAGAGAGCCCCCCCTTACATCAGGGTCCCCAGAGAGACCCTTCCTTACACCAGGTTCCCCAGAAAGCCCCTTCCTTATATCAGGGTCCCCAGAGATCCCCTTCCTTACACCAGGGTCCCCAGAGAGCCTTCTTAACATCAGAGTCCCCCCTTACTTCAGAGTCCGCAGAGCCCCCCCTTACTTTAGGGTCCCCAGAGAGCCCCCCCCCTTACATCAGGGTCCCCAGACAGTCACCCCCCCTTCCAGAGGTTCTCCTGTACCTGGCTGGTCTTTGCTTTGCACCTTGGACCCCCAGCACATCTCTGTATCCACCTGGGGGGAGGTGGGAGGCGGCGATGGGCAGCTCTATGGTGTCCACGGGTGGCGGGATCTCCCTGGGGCTTGTAGTTCTCTCTCCTGTAAGGATGAGCTCCGGCGTGTTCGCACAGCCCACGTGCAGAGCCCGCCAGGAAGTCAGCTCTGCACTAATCACAGGCAGTGAGACATTGTCCCGATTCGCGGCTGCAGAGATCGGGAAATGTCTCACTGCTTGTTATTAGCGGTCCGCAGTGCCGACTTCCTGGCGGGTTCTGCACGTGGGCTGTGCGAACACGCTGGAGCTCATCCTTACTCTCTTGAATCCACTGGAGAGGGGAGGAGCCTCTGACCCAGCATGTATCATTAATAGTGTAGAAGCAGAGCAACTCAGGGAGATCCCCTGGCGCTCGCGGGCACCATAGAGCTGCCTATTGCTGCCTCCCACCTCCCCCTGCATGTTAATAAGACAGCCGGAGGTGCAGGGGGAGATGCCAGGTTTTGCCCACCCCCCACAGCAGCAGAATGATAGGGCCCAGTCGCAAGTGCGAGTGCAGCGACCCCCATAGTTCCGCCACTGAATAACAGGGTTCCATTCTACTTCTTATCTGCATGGATGTCCTGTCTCCCCTCCCCCCATGCAGTGCCTGCTGTCTGTCAGTGGTGAAAGCTTCACATACAACACACTTTTTTGTTTTCTTTACTTCTTTTTTTTAATTTTCTAAAGCTGCCCCCTTGTTTTCCATGTCAGGAGGATTTTGTTTGTGGATCAGGCTGCACAATTCAATAGAGAACAGGGAGCTGCTTGACATGTGAAGGACCTAACCCACAGTCCCTTAAGCCATCCATTAAACATAATATCTAACCCCTCCAAATCCCCTCACAAATGACATGACAAGATTTTGGAGTAAATGGCCTTGACGGCCTTTTATTAACAATTACCTTAAAATTAAATAAAAAACATTTTAAATAACTCTTAACCAACTTTATGTACTTTTGGGGTCTTCTCGGGGAACCCCACCCCACTGGTCACTGCGCCAAACTTCTTTAAACTTTAGGCCTCCGGTCGCAAGCCCCCAGACCCGGAGACAGTACTCAACTTTCGCAGTGACCTACCTTTAACCCCTTCCTGGTTAACCCCTCGTTAACCGGAAGGTACCTGATAACCCCCATCCACAGATGGGTACCAACCATGTTAACTTCATCCCACAGATGGGTACCAACCATGTTAACCCCATCCCACAGATGGGTACCAACCATGTTAACCCCCATCCCACAGATGGGTACCAACCATGTTAACCCCCACCCACAGATGGGTACCAACCATGTTAACCCCCATCCCACAGATGGGTACCAACCATGTTAACCCCCATCCCACAGATGGGTACCAACCATGTTAACCCCCATCCCACAGATGGGTACCAACCATGTTATACCCATACCACAGATTTGTACCAACCATGTTATATATGCATATAACTACCATATTCTCTTCCTCCAAAGACCCAACCACTGCCACAGCACGAAAGGGGTAAAACCTTACCCTTGTGTGCACCCCCACACCCTCATTGCTCGCTGTATGCATTCCCGCAACCTCGAGACCAAAGATCGATTTCCACTTCCTCAAGGTGCACCCCACCACTCCTAAGATACCTCCTTAAATCCATCTCCAGCTCTCTGTGACTTATAACCACATGCTAGTTCCTGAACACACACTTGTTCCCTTCCAAGTTTTCTTTCCCACGGGTCCAATCAACTTTTTTTTTTTGTTGTGCTGGCCAAGACGTACTGCCCACCATATCTGACCAAACAATGACCCTCCCGGCTGAGCTTCCTGACAGGGGATGCCCAACTGCCTGCCGTCGGTCTGAACATCAGCTCTTCTGGCCCACCCCATTAAACATATGAGTGAACCGGGATACACCCTAGGCCAACTTATACACCTATAAAAAGGAAAAATTACAGCACAAAACCGTAAGTTCCCCCATATTAACACTAACATAAAACCCGAAACAACAAAACCTCTTTTGACCCGACGCTGCAACCCATGTGGGTGAACGTAAAAACCCAATATGTCGGAGTCCCACCTACCAATGCGTTTATCTGTATCATCACTGAGGCCGACCCTGGAAGCCTCCACGCCATTTGAGAAAGAATGAGAGGCATAACTTTTGGATGGAAGCCACCGCTGTCAAACTTTCCTGGCAGCATGGCAAATGACAACCTACAGTGGTGTGAAAAAGTGTTTGCCCCCTTCCTCATTTCCTGTTCCTTTGCATGTTTGTCACACTTAAGTGTTTCGGAACATCAAACCAATTTAAACAATAGTCAAGGACAACACAAGTAAACACAAAATGCAATTTGTAAATGAAGGTGTTTATTATTAAAGGTGAAAAAAAATCCAAACCATCATGGCCCTGTGTGAAAAAGTGATTGCCCCCTAAACCTAATAACTGGTTGGGCCACCCTTAGCAGCAACAACTGCAACCAAGCGTTTGCGATAACGTGCAATGAGGCTTTTACAGCGTCCTGGAGGAATTTTGGCCCACTCATCTTTGCAGAATTGTCCTAATTCAGTTACATTAGAGGGTTTTCGAGCATGAACGGCCTTTTTAAGGTCATACCACAACAACTCAATAGGATTCAGGTCAGGACTTTGGCTAGGCCACTCCAAAGTCTTCATTTTGTTTTTCTTCAGCCATTCGGTGGTGGACTTGCTGGTGTGTTTAGGATCATTGTCCTGCTGCAGAACCCAAGTTCGTTTCAGCTTGAGTATACGAACAGATGGTCGGACATTCTCCTTCAGATCTCTTGGTAGACAGCAGAATTCATAGTTCCTTTTATCACGGCAAGTCTTCCAGGTCCTGAAGCAGCAAAACAGCCCCAGACCATCACACTACCACCACCATATTTTACTGTTGGTATAATGTTCTTTTTCTGAAATGCAGTGTTCCTTCTACGCCAGATATACTTGGACACACACCTTCCAAAGAGTTCCACTTTTGTCTCATCGGTCCACAGAATGTTGTCCCAAAAGTCTTGGGGATCATCAAGATGTGTTGTGGAGAAATTGAGACGAGCTTTGATGTTCTTTTTGCTCAGCAGTGGTTTTCTCCTTGGAACTCTGCCATGCAGGCCATTTTTGCCCAGTCTTTTCCTGATGGTGGAGGCATGAACGCTGACCTTTTTTTTTTTTTTAACAGAAAAATTTTATTAAAGTTTCAACACAAAAACAAACAGAACAGAGTGCAGTGATACATCCTCGCAGGGTAAAAGAATACATTACATATACAGCGTGGTGTTACAGTAGCCAAGCAAAAGCATAATTTCACACTTTACAATACGTTAGGTATAGGACGGGGGAAAGATCTCCAGTTCCCTGTACAGGGACATGCACCAATAAGGGGATATATCTATTGACTGCGGCATGAATCCCCAATTTATTGCTACAGTGCGATTATTTATTATATTGCGGTCTATAGCCATGCACAAATCTTGTGCATTCTCCAGTTTTATCCTATGCCTACGTGAAAACACATGCTCCAAGTCAGTCCAGGGGAAGTCTCCTTTCACGGACCCAAGCGGCCCATATTTTATCGAATTTCTGTGGGCAGTTGCGCCCAAGATATGTCAGTTTATACAGCGGCAGCGCTTGATCAATAAGCGTCTGCCACTGTAGAACCGTAGGAGGGGCAGGTTTATTCCAGCACAGCATTATTGCTTTCCTCGCGTAGAAAGCTGCGTAGAAAACGAACAACTTCTTAGCTTGAGGGGCTTCTAACGTGTCACATATTCCCAGCAGTAGACATTTGGGGTCGCAAGTCACTTTAATCTTACCTATAGTGTTGATTACGTCTACTACCCCCCTCCAAAACCCTTCAAGGCGCTGGCAGGACCATACCGTATGGAAAAATGTGCCAACGTCTGTGTCGCATCTACGGCAGGTCGGTTGTCTGTCTGGGTAGATTCTGGCCAATCTGTCAGGGGAGTAATAGACCCGATGTATAAATTTCAGTTGGGCGAGGCGGTCTCTAGAAGAGACCATTAAAGGTAGAAATTGCTGAATACCCTCTTCCCAGTCGTCGTCCGCCAAGGAAGGTATATCTGCTTGCCATGCATCAAATAGTTGGGTGACTTTCGATGTGTCTAGGCCAGCAAGGATGGCATATAAGTCTGAAAGTGTACCCCTTCCGTCCGACCTGCCCAACAGTGTTTCAACTGCGTTAACCTCTAGACGTACAGGGCCCTCAAATTGGGCCTGGAAGGCGTGCTTCAGTTGAAAATACCGAAACAGCATATGATTGGGAAGGTTTTTGGAAGTCTTAAGCTCATCAAAATACAGTAGTCTACCATTCGTCACTATGTCGTTTAGGGTCTTTATCTCCAAATGGGCCCATAGTACTGGGTCCGGGATAGTTGCGAAATGGGGCAGTCTAGGGTTGCCCCACAGGGGGGTGTGGGGGGACCATGTACCCTCCGTTTGTAGTTTAGATTTGACAGTGTCCCATACCTTCAGTGTCGTCCGCATAGGGATTGTGATCCTACCATTGGACCGAGGTCCACGGTGGATCAGGTTCCTAAGTTCCGTATACGATCCCAGTAACGCGGCTAGAGATATTGGAAGTTGTAGTGTTGTTTTTGCTATTCTAGGGGTCCGCCGGTGTGTCCGCCAGCCACCATCGCACCGTGACCAGAATCGCCGCGCATTTCTCGACTAGTAGTATTTAAGTAGGCAGGGAAGGGCCAGGCCCCCTACACATACTCCTGAATACCTACCAAATTCGTCAATGATGTTAATGTATCTGACCAAACAATGACCCTCCCGGCTGAGCTTCCTGACAGGGGATGCCCCATATCCCCCCAAGCCAAAGGAACGTAGTGAGTATGCTATCTACTTTCCTAAAAAATGATATCGGGATGTGTGTAGGTGATTGGCGAAACAAGTATAAGAACTTAGGGAGAATGGACATTTTGACAAGGTTGACCCTGCCAACTAGGGTGAGGGGTAGTGTCTTCCACGCCGCGCATTTCTCGACTAGAGAGGAGACCACCGGGTTAAGGTTGTATTTGATATATTGTGACGGGTCTTTTTGGATAATCACTCCCAAATACTTAAATTGAGAGACCATTTTTAGAGTTGCATTCGGAATATGAATGGTCCCTGACGGGGATAGGGGGAAAAGAACCGATTTGTCCCAGTTTACACATACTCCTGAATACCTACCAAATTCGTCAATGATAGCCAGGGCCGCTTCCAGCGAGTTCCCATCATTCCTGAGATACAATAATGTATCGTCGGCATAGAGGGAGACCTTTTCCTGGACTGGGCCAATGGGTATCCCACACACCGCTTCAGATGAGCGCAGTAGGATAGCCATAGGCTCAATGGCCAGAGCAAAGAGGGCCGGGGACAGGGGACACCCCTGTCTCGTGCCTCTGCTGAGTGAAAAGGGTAGAGATATATTAGCTCCTGTTCGGATTCTAGCCTTCGGAGACCTGTACAGTGCCTGGATCCAGGAAATAAAGCTAGGCCCGAAGCCAAACCTGCCTAGTACCTCCCACAGATATGTCCACTCCACCGAATCAAAGGCCTTTTCGGCATCTAGCGAGGCCACTAGATCCGATGGAGTGAGACAGTCAGTAGCGGCCAGGACTGTATGTAGCCTCCGGAGGTTGATGTCCCGTGCCCTTACCGGCATAAATCCAGATTGTCTTCGTGAATGAGAGAAAGGATAACATTGTTGACCCTATTTGCCAGGACTTTGGTGAGTACCTTAACATCCACATTAAGTAGAGAAATTGGCCTGTACGAGGTGCAGTATTCGGGTCCTTGCCAGGCTTGGGAATCACAACGATAATCGCCTCAGTCATTGATTCGGGGAGGGAGCCTCCCTCCAACGCCCTGGTCATTACACTGTGTAACCTTGTTAATACCTGTTCACTATATTGTTTAATAGAACTCGGTCGGTAGGCCGTCTGTTCCCGGAGTCTTCCCTGCCTGCAAACCACCAAGTGCATGTTGTACTTCCTCAACAGTTATTGGCTCAGCTCTTCTGGCCCACCATTGAGGCCCCTAGTATTCCAAGATATTATTCGTAGGGTCGCCATCACGTAGCTTGTTGTGTAGAATCATTAAACATAACCGAGACCTGAGTGAACAGGTTGGTGTGTTTTTTCAGAACCCTTCAACCCGGTATTTGATACATCATTCTCCTGCCGGTGGTCCTTCACGGAAAAAAAACGGTAGGCTCAATCAAACATCCGAAAGTGCGGCAATGAGTTCACTGATATTGCTGTTCACCTATAATCCTCACCCAGGCCATAACATAACAAGTAAAAGGACAAAGAGTACGGGGGAAACATTACAGCACAAACATCTAGGGGAGATGGCGCGGGCAGTGGTCACCGTAAGTTCCCCTTCCCTCAGGGCAAGGTCCCGGTCTCTATTATAAACGTGCGGGGGGGTGAACACGACAAATTGCTAACATAAAACCTCTTACCGTGTCCTCCGAAACAAAACCTGAAGTGGTCTTTTGGGTACCACCTGACGGTCTGCAATTGGCTCTACATGTGGGGGGGTGAGATGTAAAAAAGGCAGGGGATATGTGGGAGTAGTCCCGGTACAGAAGGATCTGAGTCCCACCTACCAATGCGTTTATCTGTATCATCACTGAGGCCGACCCTGGAAGCCTCCACGCCATTTGAGACAGAATGAGAGGCATAACTTTTGGATGGAAGCCTACGCTGCCAAACTTTCCTGGCAGCACGGCAAATGACAACCTATGGCTATGTAGCCTAAAAGAGGCCTGTGAACCCAGGCCGCATGTCACCTAAGGATTACGCTCCCCTTACCGGACCATTTTGTGACTCCGTAATCCTGCACTCTTCCAGTCGCATGTCCTTACTGGTCCGATCGGTTTTCAAACGTCTTACCCACATTCCAACCGAATCTCGCAAATAACCCCCCACCAGCAGCCCCCCTTTTGAGACCATTCCGAAGGGCTGACAGCTCGCTTATTGGTAATGCCCCAAAGAAAGCCAGTGCAAAGGCCGGCGGAATAGGGCACATTCATGCCCCGAACCACAAATGTTGCCCAGCTACGAAAAATAGGCCGTGTAACAAACCAATGTAAATTGGGCCCCAGTACTTTGAAAAAGAAAGGCCAAGCCTGCCAATATCCGATTGATGGCAGCTGCCAAGGTACCTCTCTCAAATCCCGTGGTAATAAAAGACCTGCGTGGGCTGGATCTGGACCCTTGGAGGCGGCACCAAGCCTGTACCAGCCTGCTGCATACCTGCCCTGCCATGTAGCAGACCACCACAATTTGTCGTACTACGGAGTGATGACTCTCCCGTGCTGCAATCCCTAAGGCAATGTTCCACCAAATTCAGGACAGGTGACTCGTTTAGTTCCGTGACCGGTGCCGACTCCTGGCTCCTGACCCGCAGAAAACGAGACAAAGCACCCGCCAAGGTGTTATCCATCCCTGGTAAGTGTACAGAGTAAACAACGGCGTTCAATTGCAAACATCACCATACCAAATATCTCGACCCCTGGACCACCGTAATGGATGCCGACGACCAGCGGATACACCTGGACCCCCCCCCCATGTTGTCACAAATGCGACGCATCGTTAGGTTCCATAAGGATTCCCTCCAAATACTCTTAACTACTATGGTCCGCAACAATTCCATGTTAATAAGTTCTTCAAGAAACCGGCCAGGGGGACGAAAGGCAGCGCTACCATTTTTTCTAAACGAAGGCCCCCATAGCCCGTAGAGCCTGTGGTGTCCGTGAACAATCTAACTTGCTATACTGAGGGGCCCAGACTTCGTAAGCGCACCCATTATCGACTCCAGGAAGCCCTACTACCCCGCAGGACCTCCCTGTTGAGACTAACAAAGTCACAAGGGGACTTGACTATATCAGATGCTGCTGGCAGCCGGCGGCAAAACCGGGCCCCAGGGAATTAAATGGCAAGCCAAATTAGCTCCCTACACTTGTAACTGACGAAAACTGTCACATGCGCCTAGCAATGGTCCCCACGACTTCTGCCTTGAGATTTCCCCGTTTGTCTGTCTGCCATTGCCATTCCAGTCCAATCGAATCCACTTCAATTCCCAGGAACAATGGTAGATGTGGGGCCCTCTGTTGTTTCCTTGCCTAGCGGACCCCAAAAATGTTCTGCTATACGTTGCAATGTCCCAAACGAGACGGCGCAAACGTTGAGACCCAGTAGGCTAATGCATCTGAAGACATCCCGATCGCAAACAACCAAGTTAATCTCGGATACGTCCTGTACTACCTATTCCAAAAGGAGCTGAACGGTTCAAAGAAAGCACATGAGATGGAGCATCCCATCGGGAGACAACGATCCCCATAATATGCCACATTCCATGTGCAGCCTAGCAGACAGCAACTGTCTGGATAAACTGGCGAAAGCCAGAAACAGATTCAATATCTGCCTTTTTACCGTGGTGACCCACCCATGATATTGCTGCACCTAACAATTATATGTTACCTCAAAACCCCTTCCGAGCAAACAAATCACTAACCAACCTACGGAAAGGAAAGGTGGTGAATCAATCTGAACTTGTTTGGCTCTATTCAAGGAAATACTACTCCAAATGGAGAGACCACCAGGTCTGTAAGCGGAACCTTATGAAAAAGGGGGGGGGGGGGGGAGACATCCTACCAAGACTCACCTCTTTCAAAATTTATCAGCAACCAGGGTCGGACACAACTGGGCCGAACGTAATTTGAAACCGCTCGAGAAACCAGATTCCCACAACCGAGACGCTTTTTTGGTCGGGGGTACCAACTGAGGAAAGGAAGAATCCCGCCCCCGTACAAGTGCATGGGATAACCCCGGCCAGAACGCGTGTATTTGAAGCGAAGCCCACCCCCAAACTTCTCTTTTTCGGTCAGCTGTACCGAGGATGCGGTACCTCCACCCCTGCCTGAAACATATTAGGGGCCTGCTACGCTGTCATAAGCCTCACCCACAGGATAATATCCTTGTGATACCGGGGCCGTGACTGTCGGACGGCCATACGTTGTCGAAACTGTCCGTCGTGCCGCCGCCATACCCACGCCAATAGCTTCTAGATATACCAAACGTCGAGCAGTGTTCACTTGGCAAGATAGCGAACGCCTGTAACCAGTTTGAAAAGGACGAGGAATTAGCAGATCTGCTTTTTCTCGTCTTGCTTTTCCCTTCTTCCGGCTTCAAGCCGCCCAGAATGAATTCTCTAGCGGCCATAATGTAAAGATCTCCACATATTCCCTTTTTTTCTACTTTTCCTTCCACCTCCGTTTTAAGATGGTCCCCCCAGGGGGCCCTAGCAATCGACCTAAACCTCTCATTTTGCGGGGGCCGCCATTCTGACCGAATCCGCTTACTCCCGCTTTTTCTGGCTATCAGGAGCCGGAACGATGGCCTGTACATGGGGAGGATCGACTACCCGCTGACATTGCCAGCGAATCGCTTGTAACCTGGACTATAGCCGCCGTGGCCCGCTCCTTCCGTATGTGGTGTCCTGGGCTGTTCTGCATGGGGCCTATTACTGCTTGCCCTTGCTACCCTCGCCCTGGGACCCTGCTTTCTACCCTGATCTACCCCTAGTTTTTATAAAGAAGAAACATATAAAGAAAAATTGTACTCACCAGGCTGCCTGGGGCTGGGCCCACCAGCCGCCACTCTGGAATCCACCGCTGCCGGATGTCCCTGGTCCTCGTCCCTCTCCGACCCGGACAGTTCTCCCTCCGGTCTGTCGCTGATCTCTGGACGAACGACCACTGGCTGTATACCATCGGGTCCTGCTCTGATCGCCGGGGGTTCGGCGTTGCTGTTCCCATCCATCTCTCCGTCCTGTCACGCCAGACCAGCTTGCTGCCCGCATTGATTGAGCTCCCGGTCCTTCTCCCAGTCTGGGCATCTGTTGCTCGCTCTCCATCCCCGCTCACCACCGACACGACACTCCTCTTGGTCCTCCCTCCGGTCTGGCCACCCCGACCGCCTAGCCCATGTCCAGAGACACGGCTTACCTTCGCTGTGCCGACTGGCTGCTCTGACCTTCTCACGCAGCCCTGGCCATATGCTCCTGGCCTCTGTGACGAGCGGGGGGGGGGGGGGCAGAGCCATGTGCTGTGCTGGGCTCCCCCATCCCTGCGCTCCTGCCCCTGTGCTGTGTCCTTCTGAAGCCCCCAATTCATGCATCCCTGTGGTTGCTGAACACTGGGGGGGGGGGGGGGGGGATGTTTTTTCCCACCTCTCCCCTGTGCTGCTGCTGCTGCTTAAAAATGTGAAGATGTGTTCTGAACTGGATTAGAACCCACAAGTTCAATCTTCTCCTCCGTCGCTCACTGATGACCTCACTCTTCTTTCTTCTTCCTAACTTCCTAACCAAGCGCCTCCCCTGCTTCGGCCCCTCCCCTTTTCTTAAAGGGGACAACTTTTTTCTCCACAAGCATGACTGTGCTGTCCACACCTGTCATGCAGTTCCTACGCCAATGCTTTTCTCTCCTTCTGTTCCAGGGCTCTCTTTATTTCTTTTTATTAGCAGATTCACTATTGTTTTTAAGTTTTCAGCAGTGGCCAGCACCCCACTTTAAAAGCTGCCATTCTTCATTGCACTGCACTACTGATACCTGGAGAGTAGGGGCAACAGGGGGCGGTATTTACTCTCCTTTCCTGCATTTAGCAGCAGCAGGTGGAAATTACAGCTGATCATTCTAGTTAATTCTGCCCCGCTGCCCTTCTTCTCCAAGTTCCACTTTTTTCTGCTGCGGGGCCCTAAAAATTAAAAATCCACTGCCCTACTGACACCATTCATTGCTCTGCTGACTGACAACATTGACTGCCCTACTGACACCAACCTGTGCCCTACTGACACTGTTCACTGCTTTGCTGACTGACACTATGCACTGCCCTACTGACACCATCCACTCCACTCCTGACACCGTCCTCTGCGTACTGATACCAACCTCTGCTCTATTGACAATACTGACAATGTCCTCTGCTGCAGGGCCGTCTTATCCAGTGGGCACACCTGGTCACTGCTCAGAGGCCCCAGGTGCACAGGGCCCTATCAGGGAGACCTAGGGAGATGCTGCTGGCACTGGGGCACAAATACTACTCCAGCATTGCCTTATCTCTCCTACTAATTGCAATACATTAATCTCTCTCCTCTTCACTCGAGCTCCTTCCCCGGCTCACTCCACCTTCTTTCCAGATAAGTTTCTTTCAATTATTTCTGCTACTAACGGCTCATCCTCTGCTTCTCCCTCTATCTACACTTTCAGTTTGCCATAAGTTGAACACTTTCACACGATCCGATCCTCCTCCCCTCTCCCCTGTTAACTCTATGTCCTCTCCTGTCCATAAATTGGCACTATAAACAACACTGGAGCCTCTGGTCTCAGCTCTGGGCATTTGGAAGAGATAAAAAGTGAGCAGGCATAGAAAGGGTGCAAAACCAGTGGCGGCTGGTGCTCAATATTTTTTTGGGCGGGCGCAAACAAACTGAAAAATACTGAAAAAAAATATCAAACGCAGCCACTGTGCCAAAAAAAGCTGCCACTGTGCCCATCGAATGCCGCCACTGTGCCCATCAAATGCCGCCACTGTGCCATCAAACGCAGCCACTGTGCCATCAAACGCAGCCACTGTGCCCATCAATTGCAGCCACTGTGCCCTCAAAGGCTGCCACTGTGCCATCAAACGCTGCCACTGTGCCCATCCAACGCTGCCACTATGCCCATCCAACGCTGCCACTGTGCCCATCCAACGCTGCCACTGTGCTTTCAAACGCTGTAGCTGTGCCAAACGCTGCCACTGTGCCCATCAAATGCTGCCACTGTGCCCATCAAACGCTGCCACTGTGCCATCAAACGCTGCCACTGTGCCATCAAACTCTGCCACTGTGCCATCGAATGCTGCCACTGTGCCATTCAATGCCGTCACTGTGACACCCCGCCCGCTCGTCGTCTGCCCGGCAGCGGGTGACAGCGGTGAGCGGTGTCCTACGAACGGTGTCTTCATGTGTCTCTTCCCTTCCTTCCCCCGAAAAGGATGCATGAATCTATCCATTGGTCATAGAGGGGGTGGCTGGAGAGAGGGTGTGGCGCCCATGTGCCCTTATGGATGCACCGCCACTTTGCAAGACGTGTGGACTGTCTTGCACCCTTTCTATGCCTGCTCAATTTTTATATTTTCCAACTGTCCTGCAGCCTAACATGTTTTCTGCAGCTATTTAAACTGCCCATAGATGAGTAGTTTTCCTTTAGCCAGCAGTCTGATCGAAGAACAATCAGATTCCTCCAATCCACAAAATGTCCCCCACCAGGACATTGTATTCTGACATCAAGATCTGACACTATCAGAATACACTGACCATCAGCTACATTTAAATTGGTAGCATTCAACAGGCAATACTGCCCACTGAAAGCAACAGGGGTGTTAGTAAAATCATGTCCTAACAACCTATTTTTGCCACCGTTACAACTACAAGTATAAATAAGGCCAGTAAAAGCAGGCAGTTGAGCCATGACTTTATCCCTGACCACTCATTTCAGGGCAGTACATGTGGCAAAAAGTAAATAGCATGCCGCCATGAATGGGGCTGCACCATAACCACCCTACAGTCATGCAATGTACATGGTTGTGGCGCAGTGGGACACTGCTATGGGAGGGAAGGGGGTACAGAGGTTACTGCTATACGGCAAAGAAGGCCAGAGGACACCACTGTGTTTGTGTGTGTGTGTGTGTGGGGGGAGGGGGATGAAGGGGCAGAGGACAATGTTATGGACAGGGTCACATTCTGTGTGTAACGCACTCTTTAACCCTGCATTCTGACGGCAACACACTCCTGATCCCTGCATTCTGACCGCAACACACTCCAGAGAAGCCCGGAGTGGGACGCAGTATAAGGGATGGCTGACATGACAGGGTAGCTGAGTAAACCAGCAAGGCAGGAATTAAGTTTAAAGGGGAGTTCCAGGCCTTTTAAAAGTCAGCAGCTACAAAAAGTGTAGTTGCTGACTTTTAATAAACAGACACTTACCTGTTTCACGGTCCAGCGATGCGGCCAAACGGGGTGTCGCTCCTCTCCCCCTCCTCTTCGCCGGTGCCTCCATTGCCACTCAGGGCACCCGGCCGTGACAGCTTTCGTCTTCATGGCCGGGCACGCATGGCGCATGCGCGAGTCGCGCTGCTCTCCCGGAGTGGATAGGCGATCTCCTGGGACCTGTCACGTGTCCCAGGAGATCGCCTAGAGGGAGGGGCCGCCTAAGACGAAAGGAACAGTCTAGGCGGTTCCTGGGCGGAAGGAGGAAGTGGGACAGGAAGTCCCCCTCCTAATGAAGCCCCCACTCCCCCCCCCAAAAAAAAATTACATGCCAAATGTGGCATGTAAGGGGGTGAGGAGTGCTTAAAGCGGAAGTTCCATTTTTGGGTGGAACTCCGCTTTAAGGGGAGTGTAATAGTTAGTGGGGGTGGCTTGGTTAGTGTTTCCTGGGGTGGTAGGAGTAGCCAAGGCATGAGGCTCAGTCTCTTGCCACAGGAAGAAGAAGCGGTTGTGTGTCTCCCCTCTCCTCTCCAGCATGACAGGCATGGAGGATTTCTTGCAACAACTGTGGGCTGCAGCTGCTTCACATGGTCCCGATTGGCTGCATAGACAGATCACAGCGATCAAGGAGTAATCCCTGGTGGCAGGTACTTCAGGGGCACTGCGTGCTCGGAGGTCTCGGCCTCCAGAGTGCTTTTCACCCCCCCGAGCTCAGCGCCATTTTGGGAGCCCACAGATGGAGGACCCTCCGGGGTCACTGGCTCCATAGTCCACTCCAGCGGCCGGTGCCCGAATCCCCGACACCAGCGGAGCTCATCTGGCGGTGACCGATGTGCGGCTTCCCCGCTGGTCCCGCCAGCTCGCCACGGGATACAGGAGTGTGTGGCCGGCTCTCCAGGCGTGGCCCCCACTGTGGGCGCCGGTCAGCCGGTGTGAGCGACCGGCGTCCCCCCTTTCAACCACCAGGACGGTTGGTTCCTCAGGTCAGGGGCGGAGCCAGTCAGGTACCCCCCTTCATCAAACATGTCGGCTATTGCGGCTAGGAGAGGTGCTGCAGGCACTGGAGCGAGGTGCGGCACGGGGGCTGGGACCAGTTCTTCCAGACCCGGAGCCGTCAGTGGTGGTTCCTGTAGCTGTGAGTCAGCAGGATGCGACTTTTCCCCGGTCTGAGGGGGAGCTGTCCAGCTCTGAGGACAAAAGGCCAGTTCGGGCAGCAGTGGTGGATGCTGGACTGGCAGCTGTGGGACCCCTTCCTGTGCAGCCTGGTGAGTCAAGTACTAACCCTTTATCTTCTTTACAGGTTGTTTTGGGTAGTTTGATAGGTTTGGGGACAGGAGTCGGCAGGGGGGCAGGGTGCATCCATGGCCCAGAATTTGCGGTCAGCTTTGGAACACCCCGGGGTAGTTTCTGAGAAGCTAGCAAAAGAGGTAGCGTTGGGCCGCATGTGCGCCCCCTTACCATCCCTCCCTTGGGCAGACCTTGTAGTTTCGCCATTGGGGGTGGTCCCCAAGAAGGAATCCGGAACATTTTGATTGATTCACCACTTGTCTTTTCCAAAAGGGGGTTCTGTCAATGATGCCATTGACCCTGATGCATGTTCGGTATCTGATACATCCTTCGATGCGGCAGTCCGGTGGGTACGGCGATATGGACGTGGGGCACTCATGGCGAAAACTGATGTGGAGGTGGCTTTTCGGTTGCTTCCGGTTCATCCGGGCGGTTTTTACCTTTTGGGGTGTCAGTAGTGGGAAGAATATTACGTAGATCGGTGCTTGCCAATGGGCTGTTCTATCTCATGCTCGCTGTTTGAGACGTTCAGTTCATTCGTGGAGTGGGTGGTATGGGATGTGTCTAGAGTCAATTGCATCATCCATTACCTATGTATAGGCCCCTCTTCATCCAAGGTGTGTGGAATTTTGCTGGTCACACGTCAGTATATCTCGGAGCGTTTTGGCATACCTCTGGCACCAGATAAAACAGTTAGTCCGGTGGCAGAACTCAGTTTTTTAGGTATCATAATTGATTCAAGGGCCATGGAGTGCCGCTTACCGGAAGACAAATTAAGCTCTCTCCAGGCAGAGATTCGCTTGGTGTCAGCTGCAGTCGCTATTGGGGAAGTTGAATTTTGCATGCAGGATTTTGCCCATGGGGCGTGTGTTTTTTCGCCGCTTGTCTGTGGCGATGGCAGGCGTCTCCTCTCCAAAACATTTCATTACGCTGACGGGGGAGCACCGGGAGGATTTGCGTATTTGGCATGTTTTCCTGGATTCCTATAATGGTCCGGCATTATGGATGGAGAGCCTGTTTAGCAATTTTGACCTGGAATTCTATACTGACGCGGCTGGGTCATCCAGTTTCGGGGCCTATGTGGGGGGACAGTGGTGTGCAGAGCGATGGCCGGAGGATTGGCGCAAGGCGGGGTTCCTCAAGAACTTGGTCTTGCTGGAGCTATTTCCAGTTATCATGGTGGTGGAAATTTGTGGGGAGGTCTTTCGGGATCGGAAGATCAGGTTGCACTGCGATAATATGGGGGTAGTCTAGGTCATCAATCAGGTGAGGGCCTCTTCAGTTCCAGTGGTGCATTTGTTACGGCACCTCTGTCTGTACGCTGTGCATATTCCGGGTACATCTAATGATGTCTCTGATGCTTTGTCTCGGTTTCAGTGGGACAGATTCCGGGAGTTGGCACTGGAAGCGGAGCAGCACGGGAGTCCTTGTCCCCAGCAGTAGTGATGGACGAACTTCCCACAAGACGTTTCGCGGACTCGATACGCGAACGTGCCCAAATGTTCGCGAACCACAGGTTCGCGGCAGGGGCCCCATTGACTTTAATAGCAGGCGAACCTTAAAAACCTCCAGGTCATATTTTCAGCCACAAAATACTTACTAGCTGTGCACACATAGTCCCACAACATGGACACTGACATACCAGAAGTATTAAGTGAATCTGCGATCGACAACAACAAGCATTCTTTTATTATCTCTGAAATTTTGTCAATTCAAGGCCATGGAGGAGAGGCAAGGTCAGGCCAGGCTATGAAGGGGTGCAAGAGATGATTGATCAGTGCCACAGTCAGGGCAGCGCAGTCCTGTGCCAGTGTCCCAGTGTGCCAACCTGTGCTTGAGCCCCTGACCCCTCCCTCTGCCCTACGCAGGGCTCCACTGCGGTAGTCCGGAGGTGCCAGTCCAGTGCTGATCCATTCCTCAGCCATGGTGCTAGCACTGCCTGCTGATTGGCTTCTCTGCTGCTATCTCCCTCACTGACACCAGCACCGAGATAGAGAGCACTGACACCAGCACCGAGATAGAGAGCACTGACACCAGCAACTCGCTGCGGGACCCAAAAATATGACACCGCTCAACCTCTTCAAACAGGAGGGTACAGGCATATAGTACTGTGTGTTTTTTTTGTACAAGTGAACCAAAGGTAGAAAAAAGGTCCGTGTGCTAGATTATATAAATCATTTATAGAGTTATGCATATAAATGTTCTACTGGTCATATGTGTTTAATTCCTCCAAAATCCATGCCTCATTCATTTTTAGAAATGTGAGGTAGTCAACACTGTCGTGAGCTAGGCGAGTGCGCTTATCGGTCACGATCCCCCCTGCTGCGCTGAACGTCCTTTCGGACAGGACACTGGACGAGGGGCAAGCCAACAGTTCCATTGCAAATTGTGCAAGCTCTGGCCAGAGGTCAAGCCTGCCCACCCAGTAGTCCAGGGGTTCATCACTTCTCAGAGCGTCCACATCGGCCGTTAACCCGATGTAGTCGGACACCTGTCGGTCTAGGCGTTCCATGATGCTGGATCCGGATGACACCTGTCGATGGGTCGGCTGAAAGAATGATCTCATATCAGAAGTGACCAACACATCTTCAAACCGCCCTCTTCTTGCAGGCGCTGTTGTATTGGTACCCGCAACAAGCATTTCTCTAAGCAAGGCCTGTAAGTGCTCCATTCTGACAGCCCTCTGTGATGGTGGGAACATTTCCGCCATTTTGTGTTTGTACCGGGGGTCTAAGTACGTTGCCACCCAGTGCTGGTCCTTGACCTTTATGCTTTTTATACGGGGTCCCTGTTATAACACTGGACCATTTGCACTAAACTGGAAGCGGTGTGGTGGCCTGGCTCCTGCTCATCATCCAGGATAATGTCGTCCTCCTTGTTCTCCTCCCCCCATCCACGGACAACAACAGGGATCCCAGAAATGTTTAAAGCATGCTCTTCTTACTCCTCCTCATCCGCCCCGGCACCATCGTCCTCTGACTCCTCTTCAGACTCCTGTTGTTGACTTGTCTCAGATAGAGTAGCCCCCGCTGGGAATTTATCCAGCATTGCGACTTCCTCATCTTCCTGCTCCTGCTCCTCGGCGACTTGATCAATGACACGGTGCAATGCACGCTCCATAAAGAAGACGTAAGGTACGATGTCACTGATGGCGCCATGGCTGCGACTGACCAGTTTGGTGATCTCATCAAATGGCCGCAGAAGTCTGGATGCGTCGCACATGAGCAGCCACTGGCATGGTGAAAAAAAAACAAGCTCCCAGAACCTCTTCTGCCGCAGAGTTCGTACAGGTAGTCGTTAACTGCACGTTTCTGCTGGAGCAGCCTATCAAGCATATAGAAGGATGAGTTCCATTGCGTCGGGCAATCACAAATAAGACGTCTGACCGGGAGATTGTGTCGCCGCTGAATGTCAGCAAGGCGAGCCATGGTCGTGCAAGATCTTCTCTAATGGGCCGAGATTTTCCTTGCCTGCCGCAAGATGTCCTGGACCCCAGGGTATTTGACAACGAATCGCTGCACGACCAAGTTTAACCGCTTCAACACCGGGCCATTTTACACCCTTCCTTACCAGAGCACTTTTTGTGATTCGGCACTGCGTCGCTTTAACTGACAATTGCGCGGTCGTGCGACGTTACACCCAAACAAAATTGACGTCCTTTTTTTCCCACAAATAGAGCTTTCTTTTGGTGGTATTTGATTGCCCCTGCGGTTTTTATTTTTTGCGCTATAAACAAAAGAAGAGCGACAATTTTGAAATTGCTATAATAAATATCCCATTTTTAAAAAAAAAAAAAAAAAAAAACAATTTTTTTACTCAGTTTAGGCCGATACGTATTCTTCTACATATTTTTGGTAAAAAAAAAATCGCAATAAGCGTATATTAATCGGTTTGCGCAAAATTAATAGCGTCTACAAAATAGGGGATAGATTTATTGCATTTTTTTTTTTTTTTTACTAGTAATGGCGGCGATCTGCGATTTTTTTTCGTGACTGCGACATTGCGGCGGACACTTCGGACACATTTTTGGGACCATTCACATTTACACAGCGATCGTTGCTATAAAATTGCATTGATTACTGTGTAAATGTGACTGGCGGGGAAGGGGTTAACACTAGGGGGCGCTGCAGGGGTTAATGTATTCCCTATATGTGTGATTCTAACTGTGGGGGGAGGGGACTCAAGGGGAGGAGACCGATCATGTGTTCCTCCGTACTGGGATCACATGATCGGTCTCCTCTCCGCTGACAGGACGTGGAGCTGTGTGTTTACACACACAGCTCCACGGTCCCGCACGGTCCCGTTGCTTTAACGGGAAATCGCGGGTGCCCGGCAGACATCGCGGCCGCCGGGCACTCGCACCGAGTCCCGAGCGACGCCGCGCGCCCCCCAGGTGGCCGGGAATGGGAGGACGTCATATGACGCCCACCCAGGATGGGAGATCCACCTTGTGGGCGTCATATGACTATGGGCGGGTAGTGAAGGGATTAAGACATGTGCCATGCATGGCACATGTGTAATTTTGCCCTGTTTCAATGCGCTAAGCAGCTTGGCACCGTTGTCGCACACCACTTTACCAACTTTCAAATTGAGCGGTGTTAGCCGCTGATCTGCCTGTGAATGCAAAGCTGAAAGGAGTGCAGGGCCAGTGTGGCTCTTGACTTCCAGGCACAACAGACGCAGCACAGCATGGCAACGTCTCACCTGGCATGTCGAATAGGTTCTGGGGATCTTGGGCGGCGCAGCGGAAGAGACGCTAGCAGTGGAAAAGGAGGAGTCAGCCGAGGAGGAGAGGGAGGATGGAGTAGGAGGAGGAGAAGAAGAGACAGGCCTGCATGCAATCCGTGGCGGTAAAACCAAATCTACACGGGTACCACGGGTTACATGCTTGACGGCCGTCAGAAGGTTCACCCAGTGGGCAGTAAAAGTTATATACCTTCCCTGCCCGTGTTTGCTAGACCACGTGTCTGTGGTCAGATGTATCTTGGCCCGACACTGCCAGAGATACATTCACTTGCTGCTGAACATGGCCATATAGCTCTGGAATGCCCTTCTGTGAGAAATACTTCCTTCCTGGGACCTTCCATTGTGGTGTTCCAATGGCCACAAATTTTCGAAAGGCCTCCGAGTCCACCAGTTTATATGGCAGTAGTTGGCGGGCTATCAGTTCTGACAAGCCAGCGGTCAACCGTTGGGCAAGAATGTTATCCGGCGTCATCATTTTTTTATGCTCCAACATTTGGCCCACGGAAGCCTGTCTTTTTCCAGAAAAACGTGAGGACGGCATGATGGAAGGTGGAGTGGAGGACAATTCTGAGGAGAGAGGAGAAGGAGAAGTAGAAGAGGCTGGACGATGAGAGCCTGGAGTGTGGCTTTGTGGGTTCTGACAGCGTTGCTCCCACTGGGCTTGGTGACGGCAGCTCATGTGCCTTCTTAAGGTGGTCGTCCCTAGGTGAGTGTTGGGCTTACCGCGACTTATGCGTTGCATGCAAAGGCTGCAGATGGCAACACTATTGTCAGCAGCGGACACGTTAAAAAAGCCCACACTGCGGAGCCATGTGCCGGCGTCCTGGGAGCGCCAGATGTGACCGTACATGGTTGATGCCTCGCTCCTGATACATTAGCAGTCTGGTTTGTCCCTCCTGTGCAATGTAAGTTCCGCCTGCTTCTCTTCCCTATCTGCTGGTCCATCTCTCCCTCTGAACTCCCCTCCTCTTCCTCTCTTGTGGGCACCCACGTGACGTCCCTAGACACATCATCATCGACGTCACCTTCCCCACCGATATAATTAGAGATCTTGGAGTAGGCAGCAACAGCGGGGACCAACCTCCTTGGGCTGATCTGAGTACTGTCGTCAGACTGCTGAGTGGCGGTTGTTGCTACCTCCTCTTCCTGATCCAATGCTAAGAATGTCTGTGCATCGGAAATGTCTTGTGATGATGGATCAGAAAATAAATCCTGTGACTCAAGCGGAGGGTATATGGTGGTGGTGGTGTTGGTGGTAGTGTCTTTGGGGGTGCACACAGCAGAGAGTGAAGAGGGTGCAGATAGAGAGGATGAGGAGGGTGCAGAAGAGTAAGGCTGAGTGAGCCACTCAACCAAGTCTGGTGCGTCCTTTGACGTAATCAAACGCACCTTCTGCAACTTCCCACTTTGGCTCAAGCCTGTTGCTCCTGCCCTACCCCTACCACCCCTGCGGAAGGGCCTGCCTCTTCCTCTGCCTGTCATTTTTTAAATGACCCTGTGACAAAAGTCTCTAGAGAAGTGCAGTATATGTGGAAGAAGGTATATAACACCCTGCTTCAATCTGTCATTTTGGGGGGCCACTGGTCTATCACACCAGTTATAATACTTTTTTTATAATTGCGTTTGTCACTCTTTGTAGTATCGCTGCAGAACCACTCAGCAGTCACAATGCTGCACAGTGGAAATGCACTATACTATGCTTTCTACATTTGAAAGTATTTTATTATATTTAGTATATTATCAGTGTATTTCACCTCTATATACTGTACACCTATACCAGTCTTTAAAAGGACTTTTGTGGACCTAATAGTAGCTAGCTAGTGTATTACAGACTATCCCTGCTCCAAATGCCAACCTTTCCCTACACTGAGAAATGACAGCTGCACAATCGCTGAGCACTGCACTATAATATGCTTTCTATGTTTGAAAGAAAGTATATTATCAGTGTATTTCACCTCTATATACTGTACACCTATACCAGTCCTTAAAAGGACTTTTGTGGACCTAATAGAAATAGCTAGTGATTAGACTGACTGTCCCTGCTCCACACAGCGTCCTTTCCCTACACTGACAAAAGATAGGTTAGTTACTGCATTATTGTTTTTTATTGGTTTGAATTACGAGAAAGAGGTGTCTTCCTCTGCTTTGGACCAGAAGTTGGCCGGGTTAACATTTTGGTTTAAAATGACAGGGGGGGGGGGGGGGGGGATAACACGAGAGACTTCCTGGTTAGGCAGGCATTTAAGGAGTATAGGAGAGGAATTATGAGGAGAGACAGTAGACGCCCTGTCACTTTCTCAATCCTGGAGCAGTTACTGATAAAGGTGTGTAGTGTGTGTACTTCTGAATACGAAGTTAGTTTATTCAAGGTTGCATTTATTTTGGCTTTTTATGGGGCGTTCCGGTTGGGCGAGTTGGTTAGCCCTTCTAGGAAGTTCTCAAGGGGGAATTCAAGCGAGAGATGTTCACTGTGGTAGCACATCTGTGGCTCTTTATCTTCGCAGGTCCAAAACAGACCGTTTAGGTAAGGGTATGTATGTGCATGTCTATGGGGTCCCTGGTGAGCTGGTATGCCCGGTTGCAGCAGTGAGAGTGTTTCTGGGGATTCGCCCAGCTAACGGTGGATCATTTTTGGTGCACCATTATGGGTCTTCGTTATCCAGGTATCAGTTCAATTCAGTGTTTCGTCGCTGTTTAGTGTCGGCAGGTTATGACCCTTCCACTTATGCTTCTCTCTCCTTCCGCATTGGGGCTGCCACTGAGGCAGCCAGATGGGGTTTGGACAGCTCGGTCATTAAACGCATAGGTCGGTGGGAATCCGATTGGTTTAAGCTTTTTATACGCCCTCATTTGGTTTAGAACAGTAAGTTGACCATGTCTGATGTGTAAATACGCTCCTGTTTGGTGTGGGTCCTATATACTACAATTTTTTTATTTCAGGTGCCGGTGCTGGTCTCGTGTGGATCATGGGACACTCATTTGTTTTTTGGGGGGCACGGAGGGTGGATGTATGCCTGAAGGAGTTAGGTGTGCCCAGGGAGGTTGCGATGGTTCGGTGGATTGGTGTTCCTGGCATGCTGTGGAGTGGCGTGCTACCGGAAATTCACAAGTATGCTAGATTAGACCGTGCTACGGACGTGTTGGTCTTACATGTAGGGGGCAATGACTTGGGGGTAAGATCCATGCGTCACCTGATCAGGGACATCAAATTTGATGTTCTACAGATTCGCACGGAATTCCCCCACACTATGGTGGTATGGTCTGATATTATTGGCCGTACGACCTGGAGGTTCACCAGGTCTATAGAAAAGATCAATAAGGTACGGATCAAGGTGAACAAGAAGGTGGGAAGATTCATTGTGCGCAATGGAGGTTTAGTGGTTCGCCATCAGGGCCTGGAAGTGGAAACCTACAGGTACCTTGGGGGGGGTGGGGTCCATCTTAATGCGGTGGGCATTGATTTTTGGTGCCTGGGCTTGGAGGATGGTATACATCGAGCATTGCGTTGTGTGGGGCGTCCACAGGTTTAAGGTTTCACACCTGCGGGCTGTGGCGGTTGGGGATCTTTGGAGGCATTAGGAATTAAGAAGTGGGGAACCGTATCCCTTGGTTGATCCCAGTTAACCAGGGTTTAACTGGCATCAGGAGATGGGTATCAGCGTGTAAGGTTGAGTGGTGTCGTCTGATTTGGAGCGGCCGCGACTGACAACCTGGTGTGGACACGCATATATGGTGATAAATGTGCTTAGTGCCTCCAAGGATCCTCAACACTGGTTAAAATATATCTGATGGAGTATTGTGTTTTGCAATAAAAGTTTATGGTTGACATGTTTAATAAAATGGCCTATGCGGCCAGTTTACTCCAAAACAGGTGTGGTTTGGTTACTTTATAGATTAAGTTGGGGGGTCATGCATTTAAGAGGTAAAGAGGGGTTTGCATATGCTATACTCCTGATCCCTACATTATGACTGCAACACACCCCTGATCCCTGCATTCTGACCGCAACACACTCCTGATCCCTGCATTCTGACCGCCACACACTCCTGATCCCTGCATTCTGAACGCAGCACACTCCTGATCCCTGCATTCTGACCTCAACACACTCCTGATCCCTGCATTCTGACCTCGACACACTCCTGATCCCTGCATTCTGACACCAACACACTCCTGATCCCTGCATTCTGACACCAACACACTCCTGATTCCTGCATTCTGAGTGCAACACACTCCTGATCCCTGCATTCTGAGCACAACACACTCCTGATCCCTGCATTCTGAGCGCAACACACTCCTGGTTCCTGCATTCTGACCGCTACACATTCCCGATCCCTGCATTCTGACCGCAACACACTTCTGATCCCTGCATTCTGACCGCAACACGCTCCTGATCCCTGCATTCTGAGCGCGACAGATTCCTGATCCCTGCATTCTGAGTGTAACACACCTGATCCCTGCATTCTGAGTGCGACACACTTCTGATCCCTGCATTCTGACCGCGACACATTCCTGATCCCTGCATTCTGACCGCAACACACTCCTGATCCCTACATTCTGACCGCGACACACTCCTGATACCTGCATTCTGAACGTGACAGACTCCTTATCCCTGCATTCTGACCGCAACACACTCCTTTTTCCTGCATTCTGAGCACAAAACACTCCTGCTCCCTGCATTCTTAGCGCAACACACTCCTGGTTCCTGCATTCTGACCGCGACACACTCCTGATCCCTGCATGCTGACCGCAACACGCTCCTGATCCCTGCATTCTGAGCGTGACAGACTCCTGATCCCTGCATTCTGAGTGCGACACACTCCTGATCCCTGCAATCTGAGTGCGACACACTCCTGATCCCTGCATTCTGAGCAAGAAACACTCCTGATCCCTGCATTCTGAGCAAGAAACACCCCTGATCCCTGCATTATGAGCGTGACACACTCCTGATCCCTGCATTCTGAGCGCAACAAACTCCTGATCCCTGTATTCTAAGCGCGACACACTCCTGATCCCTGTATTCTAAGCGCGACACACTCCTGATCCCTGTATTCTAAGCGCGACACACTCCTGATCCCTGCATTCTGAGTGCAACACACTCCTGATCCCTGCATTCTGAGCGCAACACACTCATGATCCCTGAATTCTGACTGCAACACACTCCTGATCCTTGTATTCTGAGCGCTACACACTCCTGATCCCTGCATTCTGACCGCTACACACTCCTGATCCCTGCATTCTGACCGTGACACACTCCTGATCCCTGCATTCTGATCGTGACACACTCCCGATCCCTGCATTCTGACCGTGACACACTCCCGATCCCTGCATTCTGACCGTGACACACTCCCGATCCCTGCATTCTGACCGTGACACACTCCTGATCCCTGTATTCTGACCGTGACACACTCCTGATCCCTGCATTCTGACCACAACACACTCCTGATCCGTACATTCTGACCGCAACACACTCCTGATCTCTGCATTCTGAACGGGACACACTCCTTAATCCTGCATTCTGAGCGTGACACACTCCTGATCCCTGCATTCTGAGTGCAAAACACCCCTGATCCCTGCATTCTGAGCATAACACACTCCTCCCGATCCTTGCATTCTGAGCATAACACACTCCCGATTCCTTTATTCTGAGCATAACACACTCCTGATCCCTGCCTTCTGAGAGCAACACACTCCTGATATCTGCCTTCTGAGAGCAACACACTCCTGATATCTGCCTTCTGAGAGCAACACACTCCTGATCCCTGCCTTCTGAGAGTAAGCACTCCTAATCTCTGCATTCTGAGAGCAACACCCTCCTAATCCCTGCATTCTGAGAGCAACACCCTACTTAACCCTGCATTCTGAGTGCAACGCAAGCCTTAACACTGCATTTTGAGCATAACGCACAACTTAACCCTGCATTCAAAGCACAGAGCATGCCTTAACCCTGTTTAGTTTGTTCATAAACAACCTATATGATAGGGTAAACAGTTCAATCTCTGTATTTGCAGATGATACTAAGCTAAGCTGGGCAATAACTTCTCTGCAGCATGTGGAAACCTTGCAAAAAGATCTGAACAAATTAATAGGGTGGCAAATGAGGTTCATGTAGAAAATTTTAAAATAATGCATTTGGGTGGCAAAAATATGAATGCAATCTATACACTGGGGGGGGGGGGGGGGGGGACCTCTGGGGGAATCTAGGATTGAAAATGACCTGGGGGTCCTAGTAGATGATAGGCTTAGCAATGGCATGTAATGCCAAACTACTGCTAACAAAGCAAACAGAATATTGGCATGTATTAAAAAAGGGATTAATTCCAGAGATGAAATGATAATTCTCCCGCTCTACAAGACTTTGGTATGGTCGCACCTAGAGTATGCTGTCCAGTTCTGGGCACCGGTCCTCAGGAAGGATGTACTGGAAATGGAGCGAGTACAAAGAAGGGCAAAAAAGCTAATAAAGGGTCTGTAGGATATTAGTTATGAGGAAAGGTTGCAAGCACTGAACGTATTCTCTCTGGAGAAGAGACGATTGAGAGGGGATATAATTTCAATATACAAATACCATACTAGTGACCCCACAATAGGGATAAAACTTTTTTGCAGAAGGGAGATTACCAGACTCGTGGCCACTCATTAAAATTAGAAGAAAAGAGGTTTAACCTTAAACTACGTTGAGGGTTCTTTACTGTAAGAGCGGCAAGGATGTGGAATTCCCTTCCACAGGCGGTGGTCTCAGCGGGGGGCATCGATAGTTTCAAGAAACTATTAGATAAGCACCTGAACGACCGCAACATACAGGGATATACAATGTTATACTGACATATAATCACACACACAGGTTGAACTTGATGGACTTGTGTCTTTTTTCAACCTCACGTAGTTTGTAACTATGTAAACTTACTGTCATTTTATTTTTGTTTGGTGTGGTGCTTCAAAATTCCCTGCCTATAGGCTCCTGAGATGTAAAGCCAGCCCTGCCTACAAATCACATCAGACTGCACAAAAAGTAGTGCATGCACTGGCACCACGTTCTGGTGTGAACTGGCCCTAACAACAGGACACTGCGCGATCTTTGACTTCATCAGTGTTGTTCAAGTAGCTCTCCACCTGTCTAAGGTTGCCTACCCCTGCTTTAGAGCTTTTTCAATCCCTTTTCATCCCTCAGAGTCCCCCTAGATCCCTTTAGTTCCATGCAACTCATTCCCAACTAGGAAATATGTTTCCTCAGTCTCTTTCATTGTATCAAAAGTGAGATTTCAGGGGTCTGTTTACATCCCTGATATCTCACCAAAGACAACAGCGTTATGAAAAAAATGTAAACAATTATTTAAAAAAAAAATGGTTTAAATAAATAGGTCAAAATCAAACTAAAAGACCTAATCCGCCTAAAAAGCCACGCCCAGTGTTGCCAACCCCCCGAAGTGAAATTTACTGGCAAGACGCCAAAATTTACAAACAGCACCAATTTTTTACTGGCAGAAATCGTGAAATTTACTGACAACACAACATTTTTTACTGGCACTGCAAAAAAGTACCTAAAATTACAGTTTTCAGTGCTAAACAGTGCAAATATCAATATTTAAACTATAAACATATATCTAGTGCTATTAGCAATGTGCTTAAGTTTAACAAAAGTAAAAAAACATATTTCTGCATTGATATGAAGGTCAGGTTACTAAAATCCGGCCAGCACAGAGTTCCCCCTTACATCAGGGTGTGCAGGATTCCCCCTTACCGTGAAAGGGAACTCATATGTAAAGGTAAACACTGCAAATTATGATCTAAGGGGGAACTCTGATGTAGAGGGGGGGCTCAGGTGACCAGAGACCACCACCCATACAGTGAATACACTAAGGTAAGGGGGGTTACCTTTATATCAGTGCCCCCTTACATCAGTGACCCCCCCAGGTTTTGCTGTCACTGACCTCTCGGGTGCACCATGCAGGGGTCAAATGGCTCCAGCTTGGTGGCTCTGGGTTTTATCCTACAGGAGACAGTCAAAGACTGCAGACCTACTACAGGAGACGGTCATAGGCTGCGGACAGGATACAGGAGACGGTCATAGGCTGCGGACAGGATACAGGAGACGGTCATAGGCTGCGGACAGGATACAGGAGACGGTCATAGGCTGCGGACAGGATACAGGAGACGGTCATAGGCTGCGGACAGGATACAGGAGACGGTCATAGGCTGCGGACAGGATACAGGAGACGGTCATAGGCTGCGGACATAGTACAGGAGACGGTCATAGGCTGCGGACATAGTACAGGAGACGGTCATAGGCTGCGGACATAGTACAGGAGACGGTCATAGGCTGCGGACATAGTACAGGAGACGGTCATAGGCTGCGGACATAGTACAGGAGACGGTCATAGGCTGCGGACATAGTACAGGAGACGGTCATAGGCTGCGGACATAGAACAGGAGACCAAAATGTACTCACTACTTACTTAGACCACCAAGCACAAGACATAATCAATTATATTATGACCATATAGTACAAACAATATACAGCAGCACTTTTAATCAGAAATTACCAGCCTAATCATATTGCTGCTGCCTCCCCTCTCCTGGCATGCTTGTATCTGTAGTGCCCTGGACACATGAGGTGGTAACTCTGGAGAGGACTGAGGAGGCTGTGCCTGGACTGGTGAGCACTGCATGTAATAGGTAGAGATAGGGGAGAAAACATCCTCTCTATAGAAGCAAAGCAGATATGAGTATGACACAAAAAAAAAACGATCTGCTGCTACACAAGCCTGCTGCTACACAGCCCATCCTCTGCCCCCCTCCCCTCTCCTCCTGCCCACTAAGACAAGGCAAAGACACAGTTAGCTAATAGCTAGCTTACCTTCTCCTAGTCTGAAGTCCGTCTGGCTCCACAGTGCAGGCTCACTCCACTCCTCCCCCTCCCAGAATCAAATAAGGCGCGTTGTGGCTGGAAGGGGGAGGGTACAACCATACAAGGAAGTAGCAGCGTGTTAGAAAGATCATCGGGGATGATCGGAGATGCTCGGCATGCTTCGGGACTGCACATGCGCAGTTCCGAGCTGGGAACCAGCATTTTTACTGGCAAGTTTTTTTTTTAACGGATTTTCACTGACATGGAAAAATAGCCCAGTTTTAACGGGCTGCCCGTAAAAACATGGGCGGTTGGCAACACTGGCCACGCCCAATATGTAGCATAATTTAGTCATACCCACTGTTTGCCATGGCACACATAGCACGCCGCAGGTCACCATCTTCATTGTTGGGGCCCATGATGCTATTAAGATGGCACTGCTCTGCCCTACAAACTCTGTCCTCTGCTCTACTGACACAAACACCTGCTCTACTGACACCATCCACTGCTGTAATGACACCGTCTACTGCCCTATTGACACCATCCTCTGCCCTACTGACATCCTCCACTGCCCTACTAACACCATCCATACACTATCCACTGCCCTACTGACTATCACTGCCCATTTTTAGGGTAGGCGGAGTTCATAGTTTTACAGTCCTATTTGTTTTATTTAAACATATTTTATGGGTACAAGAATACTTTTGTTTTTCTTAACTGTGCCTCTTTAAGCCCCTCCCACTGTTAACACAATTTGGCCACACCGACTGTTTATCACTGCGCACTACACGCACCGCGTTACTACTCTTCTTGGGGCACCCAAAGGTGCCCCAGGTATTTTACATTCTTATAGTGTATACTACAAAAACAAAAAATTGTCCTGCAATGCTAAAGTGTTTGGGTTGGACTTCAAGAAAAAAGTAGTGACCCTGTCCGCCATGCAAGAAAAAAAGCAGCTTTATGAGGCTATTTCAAGCCTCACCTCTGTGGCGGAGTACGAGGGGCACAGCCGGGATGAAAGAAGAGCACACAGCAGCAGGCTTTCTGGGGACCCTGATGTAAGGAAGGGGCTCTCTGGGGACCCTGATTTAAGATGGGGGCTCTCTGGGGACCCTGATGCAAAGGCAGGATCTCTGGGGACCCTGATGTAAGAAGGGGCTCCCTGAGGACCCTGATGTAAGAGGGTGGACTCTCTGGGGATCCTGATGTAACAATATTTTATATATATATATATATATATATATATATATATATATACACACACACACACACACACACACACACACACACACATGTATATTATATACATATTATATACATGTGTATGCCCACCCAAGCTTATTAATTTCTTTACTTTGCTGCTTTGGACTCTAGCCTGAAATCTTTTGTAGACCTAGCAATGCCCCTGGTGGGGGCCCTTCATGGTTTCTTGCACCGGGGCCCTGAAGATTCTAGTTACGTCTCTGACAATGTACAGGGATATGGATAGTGGTAATGACATAAACACCATCGGTGGCAGTTTTTGTTTTACATACCTCTAAATGCCTGTTGCTAGGGGGTCCCCCGTAGTTTCCCTCCTGCGTTGCCTTGGCTGGTGACATCACTTCCCCTCAGCGCAGGAAGGGCTCCCCAGTCACCTGGGACCTGTCACGTGTCCCATATGACTGTGCGGCCAATCACGGCACGTGGCGCCGCTCGCTCATGCGCAGTGGCAGCCGGGTGTCCACAGTTGCAATGCCGGCCCTGCCGAGCGGATCAGGGGGAGAGCGGCGCTTCAACCCCCCCGCATTGCTGGACCCTGGAACAAGTAAGTGTTCGATTTATTAAAAGTCAGCAGCTGCAGTATTTTTTTGGAGAGATACACCTCTTTAAGCTTGTGAATATGGTACAGGAGATACACATGTTTTAGTATGAAGCTTAAGATAAAGAACATGGGGAGAGAGCCCCTCAGACTAACAGGAGAAAATTTCAATATTAGCCTTGGAAATAATTATTTCATTGCAAGATTGCAACAGACTTGCAGCAGAGGTAGTGACCTCTGACTGTCATTAAGATAGCACACTTTTTTCTTCTTCTTTAAATTAGCCTACAACAAATATCCCTTTAGTCCTTTCTTGAGCTCTTCCACAGCTAACCCGCTGTATACTCAAGCGTCACCCCCGCTCAGGGTCGGACTGGCTTACCCGGATACCGGTACATTTCCCGGTAGGCTGCCCGCCCTGGGGCCGCTTGGGATCTATGCCGTGACTGCAGTGCAGCGCTCCCCTCCCTCCTTCTCCCGCACAGCGGGAGACCGCTGTGTCACGGAGCTGTGAAATGTTTCAGCCGTGCTGTGACAAAAGTCCCGCCCTCCTAGACCAGCTCGTGTGATAGACGCAGTGTACTGTCTATCACACAAGCTGGTCTAGGAGAAGGGTGGGACTTTTGTCACAGCACGGCCGAACATGATTTCACACTCAGCTCCGTGACACAGCGCTAAGGCTGCAACGATGGTGAGGCTGTCATGACGGCACAGTGAGGCAGCAATGAGGGCACAGTAAGGCTGCAATGAGGGCACAGTAAGGCTGCAATGAGGGCACAGTAAGGCGGCAATGAGATGGGCACAGTGAGACTGCAATGGGGGCATGGTGAGGCTGTAATGATGGGCACAGTAAGGCGGCAATGATGGGCACAGTAAGGCGGCAATAATGGGCATGGTGAGGCTGCAATGAGGGCACGGTGAGGCTGCAATGAGGGCACAGTAAGGTGGCAATGAGATGGGCACGGTGAGGCTGCAATAAGGGCACAGTAAGGCAGTAATGATGGGCACAGTAAGGCAGCAATGATGGGCATGTGAAGCTGCAATGATGGGCACAGTAAGGCTGCAACGATGGTGAGGCTGCAATGAGGGCACGGTAAGGCGACAATTATGGGCACAGTAAGGCAGCAATGAGATGGGCACGGTGAGGCTGCAATGAGGGCATGGTGAGGCTGAAATGAGGGCACAATAAGGCAGCAATGATGGGCACAGTAAGGCGGCAATGATGGGCACGGTGAGGCTGCAATGATGGGCATGTGAAGCTGCAATGATGGGCACAGTAAGGCTGCAACAATGGTGAGGCTGCAATGAGGGCAAGGAAATGTGGCAATGATGGGCACAGTAAGGCAGTAATGATGGGCACAGTGAGGCTGCAATGATGGGCACAGTGAGGCTGCAATGATGGGCACAGTAAGGCTGCAATAAGGGCATGGTAAAGCGGCAATGATGGGCAAAGTAAGGCTGCAATGAGGGCACAGTGAGGCGGCAATGATGAAAACAGTAATGCTGCAATGAGGGCACGGTAAGGCTTCAATGGTGGACACAGTAAGGCTACACTGAGGGCATGATATGGTGGCAATTATGGGCATGGTGAGGCTGAAATGATGGGCATGGTGAGGCTGAAATGATGGGCACGGTGAGGCTGCAACTGCAATGATGGGCACGCTGAGGCTGCAATGATGGGCAAGCTGAGGCTGCAATGATGAGCATGCTGAGGCTGCAATGATGGGAACAGTGAGGTGGCAATGATGGGAACAGTGATGCTGCAATGATGGGCACAGTAAGGCAGCAATGATAGGCACAGTGAGCCTGCATGGACTGGCACAGAGGCTGCATTGATGGGCACAGTGAGGCTGCATTTGATGGGCACTGGTGAGGCTGCATTGATCTCTTGTATCATGTCTGTAGTCTCTGACCATCTCTTGTACTATGTCTGCAGTCTCTGACCATCTCCTGTATCATGTCTACATTCTCTTTACATCTTTAGTATCATGTCCTCAGTCTCTAACCATCTCCTGTAATATGCCTGCAGCCTCTGACATCTCCTGTACCATGCCCACAGCCTCTGACATCTCCTGTACCATACCCACAGCCTCTGACATCTCCTGTACCATGCCCGCAGCCTTTGACATCTTGATATCTCCTGTATCATGCCCACAGCCTCTGACCTTCTCCTGTAATATGCCCACAGCCTCTGACCATCTCCTGTACCATGCCCACAGCCTCTGACCACCTCCTGTAATATGCCCGCAGCCTCTGACCACCTCCTGTAATATGCCACAGCCTCTGATATCTCTTGTCTTATATCATGTCTGCAGTCTCTGAGGGAGTCAAGAGTGGGAGCGCCACCGGGATGGGGGTCATGGTAGAAGTCAGACATGTGTGGACTGTGGAGAGGAGACTGTAGGAAAACCAGAGCCACCAAGCTGGAGCCGACTGACTGAGCCCTGCATGGTGTACCTAAGAGGAGGTCAGTGACAGCGCTGCCAGGCAATGACCAGTGTAGCCCAGATAATACCCACTATGCTGCTACAGCCCTTTTCTCCAACTCCCTCTAATTACCAACCCCTTAATAAGAGACCACACCTTCTTCTGGAGTAAAATGGCCACAACAGCCTATTTATTAAAACCAACCAATTAAAACTCCAATTTATTTCAAATATAAATAACATATAAAAATAACCAATATAAATAACATAATAACATATTAAACCTGGAAACAACATGTTTCACCCTCCTTGTTGGTCAGTGACGGAGCTAAGTGCATATACCATATAAACATTATATCTATATCCATATACCACCAGGGGGCACTGCGGGATTTTACAGAAACCACGTAGGCCTCCTTCTGTACCGCCCTGAGACCATTACCTTACCCGCAGTGCAACAACAAGAGTAATCATCAACAATGTTTGATGTACTACAAAGGAGGGGCCATATACTGATGAGCCCCCCACCCACTTACCACCTCTATAAATGCTGCCAACAACAAACACGCCAACCCCCTCTCTGCTATGACGACCACTACTGCCACTGATCCTGAAACAACAACAAGAGAATTAACACCTCCAAAACTATCAACGCATTTTCCTACATATATATATATATAGGGAGGGTGGGTGGGAAAAGCTGCCTCCTCATGTTCTCCTTCTCTCCAACTGATCTCACTTTTCTCCGCCCCCCACTTAAATACAGCCACTCCTCCTGCCTGATCAGACCCTCCCCAGGCAAAACCACACCCTAACCCTGCAAATTGTGTCACTAGACACACTGTCATGTACGGCCCTGCATTTTCATTGCCCCTTGGTAAATTTCCCTTACGGGCCTCTCTGTCTGAGGTGGAGTCACTGATGTAAGGGGGAGAGAATACAATAATGTAAGGGGGCACTGATATAAAGGTTTCTCCCCTATATCAGTAACCCCCCTTACCTTAGTGTATTTTCTTCAAATGTGCTTTAAAATGCATGGTTTTCCCTTTCATGAACAAGAAAATAATGACGGGCTGGTATAATAATGCTATGGGGCTGGTATGAAATTATTTCCAGGGCTGGTTTTTATTCCCAGTCTGGCCCTGCCCCCGCTAAACCCCCTGGGTCCCTGGTTTGACACTCGCTGAAGCTTTCCCACTTCTTCACCATCCCCAGCTGGTGAGAAGACTGCTCTGGTACTTGCTCAAGCTTACTCACAGTAGTCTCCGGTAATAAGGTGGATGGTCCCTTAGTGGCGACTGTTTCCCCTTTACCTCCGACCACAACTGGTTCCCCATCCGGCTGAACCTTCGCAACTCGGTTTAACTCCAATCCTGCAGTACCAACCCCACGTTGCTTCTCCTGCTCCTGGATAGGCCTCAGGCAGCCTAGCAGCCAGGTGTCCCCGGGATAGGCCTAGCAACCCTGGGCGACATAACACACCTTTCACCTAGACAGCCATCTAGGTGGCACAGAACGCAGATCACCCAAATAAATAAGCTTTCCCAGCAGGCCAAGGGACTAAAGAAACCGTTGCCAATTGGCTGAGACACCCCATCCATTCATTATCTGACCTTGCCACCTAGTGACAGAAGAGAAAAGGTGTAGCAATTCCAGAATTAGAGAGGAATCAGTGGATTTTCTAACAATTTGCCACTTGCCAGGACAATTACTACCTGGCAAAGTAAATTTGTTAGCACCAGGGTGCTACACCTAAACACCAGGGTGCTACACCTGCAACACACAAATGCAAACTTAGCCTAAGTTGTGTTTTGGACTGTAGCCACTGTATGTAGGAAGAATCTACACCCAGAGCTCAGAAAATCTTATGAACCCAATGAGTTAAGAAGCAAAGCCCTCTGTTTCTCAGGTGCCAGTAAGTTCTGTATATTGAAAATCGTTCATATCAGAAATCCCAAGGCACAGCAGGCTCCACAGGATGCTGCAGAAAGTTCTATGGAGCTTCCAAACAGGGTTTATGTGTCCATGTTGCTATTGTGTCTTAGCAGTGCAGAAAGACTGTTGGCCCATTACCATCTTTATTACGTATGTAGCGGCGACACTTTTTCCAAGGTGTCCGCTATGTGTAAATTTATTTTTTCTCCTCAGAATAGTAATGGGGTTCTGAGGGTTAATTGTGCGGGTTTAGCTTTGGCATCAGTTTGGCTGGGCTGTACTAGGATTCTGCCTGGTCATGGGTACAGTGAGGTACACATGACAGGCTCAGAATCAGGCCTGGTTGGACGGTTTGGGTATCAACATTCCCCAGAGCCAATCAGTGGGTGCGTCTGGCCCCGCTGGGGAGTCTGAGGAAGGGTACTTAAGGTGCCAAAGTCACGTGTTCGGGGTTCGGCTGGAGCTGCCTGTTCCTGAATCTGGACCGGGGTAGCCCCGTGAGGGATCCCGGGCCTCAGAGCATTTGCCGTCCTGCAACATGGTTCTTCTGACTAGCCCCATAGACCCGCTTGGTCTGGGGCAAGGGATCCATCTTTTCCCGGGTCTCGGAGCCGGCTGGTCCAAGGCGCAGTGACTGAGGGAGGATTCAAGGTGTCTGGGTGTGCTCTCAACTTGGAGGCGCATCACAGCCCATGTAAGCGACCGAGGGAGGACTCTTCGGAGGAGGGCCAACAGGCTGGCATCTCAAGAAGTGCCTGGTTGCTGGGTTGTCAAAGACATTAACGAATCCACAGTTTTGCAGTACTGCCAAGGAGACGGAAACCATTTCAGGTACTGAGAAAAGGTTCCTAATTCATTCTCGGCCGAGACTTTATTCATGATCAGAGACTTTGCAAGTTCCGGATCGAATTGCTGACAGCCATAATCTCTGGATAGAGATTGCTCAGCTTTGAAGCACCCAGCTGCGAGTGACTACTCTCTGGGTTTTGCATTAGAGACCTTCTAAGGGTCGACAGTTCAAGGTGCCTGAGTTTCTTCACCCTTGCCCTCTGTTCCCATACGAGACTGTGTTTGTTGTTACCCCTGCAAATAAAAACCTTTCTAAAGGACTTTTATGGTGTCAGCGTCCAAAGTTGTTGGGTACTAAACATGGGAACCCCTAGACATGGAAGAACAAGCCAAGCGGAGGTAACCGGTAAGCCCAAAAGTCAAGACCGCCCCACTGAGGGTTATGGCTGCTACACGTATATAGTTACATAGCTGGTACAATTGAATAAAGACCTCAGTCCATCGTCCTGAAGAAGAAAGCTCCAAGAAGCCGCAGAAGGCAGTCTGCGTTCCACACTAGCCTGACAGCTTGATAGTTTTCCCACACAGCACTCCAGCTTCCTGGCCGGACTCTGCAGAAACACCAGCTGCTTACCTGGCATTCTCTGCACACAGACCAGCTTGCTGCCTGCTGAGCTCTACACAGAGGAGCTAGGACACTGAGTTTTCTCCACACACTGATATGCCTTCTTCCTTTCTGAGGCAGTGAGTGCATTTTTTTTTCTTTATTCATTTTAATAAACAGCTTTTATGTAAATAGGTGTGCCCCCTTCTGTCTTTCTTTTATCCACATTATAGATAACTCAGGACCTATTTTAAGGAGAGCAGCAGGTATCTTCTACCCATTTGACAATTGCCCTTTCAAACTCACCTACCCTTTTATAGGCTCTTCCCACACCCCTCAGACCCATTGGTCATTGACAGTGCTATAGTACACCATTTATCCACTGTGTGTGTAGGTGTTTAGCATTCGCTAAATTTTTTGATACCGACACTCTTCACTGACACCACTAACTGTGGAAGAGAGTTCCACATCCTTACAGCTCTAACAGTGAAGATATACTTATGCAGTTTAAGATTGAACTGCTTCTTGTCCAACTTCATTGTGTGGCCGCATGTCCTCTTAAGTGACCTGAGATAGATAAAATTATTGTGATCTTATCTCCTCATAAGCATCTCTTCTCCAGGAAAAATAAGTTTAATGATTGTAGTCACTCCTCTGCCACCCCCTATTCATGCATCTGGCCTCTTTCAGTATGTCAGGTGCATGAATTGCAGCAGTGTTTTTTTTTTTGAAGCACCTGATTAAAGCCAGAGGCTCTAATATACTTCAAAATAGGGTGGGCTCGTGGCGCAGCACATTGCGCTCAGAGCCCACCCAGGTGTGTTAGAAAAGCAAATTAATATTTGCTTTTCTAACACTGAATTGCCTCTCCGCCTATCAGGAATCATGGGTCTGATACCTGTTTCCCGATTGGCTGAAAGGACAGGCGATCCTATTGGATGCCTAGGAGGAGGAGAGAGATGCACGGTGGAATCCGCCGTGATCCACAGGAGGTGGATGATGGGTTAAGTGCTTCCTAGATGGGGTAAGTGTGGGGCTTTGATGGGGGGGTTGCTGTCGACCGGGGGGGGGGGGGGTGGGCTGTTTGCCGGTAGGGAAAAAAAAGAAACCACCAACCGCCACTGAGTAGCACCCTCTGATCTTCACTCACTGCTGGCTGTAGCTTCCTCTGGTTTTCCCCACCACTACAGAGTTTAAATGTTATTCCAATCGTTTAGCCTTCTCCCCAAGCAAGGCTGCAACCTCCCCATTTAAGTGCAGTGTGTGCCTGCTATAGAGCTGGTAACCAAATGAAAATCATCCCAATTCTCCATGAACACAAAACCCTCCTCCCTGCACCAGTTCCTCAGCCACTTGTAAAGTTCACCAAATGCCTACTGCTTTTCTGGTGTGGCTTAAGTTACAGGCAGTATTTCTGAGAATACTGCCTTGGAGGTCAATTTCTTTAATATTGTAAGGCCGTAAGGCCCTGAACTTTTTTTTAGGATGCTAACTTTGTCACTGGCACAAAAATATACCATGACAGCTACTATAGGTCCTCCCCAGCCCCACCCAACAATCTGTCCATCTGATCTGCAATGGGCCAAACCCGAGTGCCCAGTAAACAACATATTGTTTGTCAATGACAATCTCTGTGATAGATTGCCTTATCCGTCTTTCAAATAATTGTGTCTCCTACTACCACCAGTATATGTCTATCCTTCTCCGAAACCTTGATCACATCCACCCTGGAGGAGTTATTCCCCTAGCAACTGGGGGAGTCACTCTGCTGCAGCAATGCCACTCCTAAACTGATATCTGCAACATCATGCATCTGGGTGTTTTTATTGGGGTGTGTCAGCTCAGGACTGGCTTTTTTAATGCCTTTACCTTACCCCATCTGCTATCAATCACCCAACTACCCTGTTCTGGTGCTTGCACCTCCATATTACCACCCACCTCTGTTTTGGCTCTTGCCAGCCATTGACAGGTACTGTGCAAACTCACTTTCAGGCTGGTGATGCTTTACAGTTTTGCTAGATGCTAACTTCGATTCAGGATCTGGGTTTCCAAGGAAATAACTTAACCACTAATGTAATGAGCACTAATTGTTTCCTTGTTTGGGATCTCTATCTCACCTATTACATGGCCCCCCCATGCATCCTCTCCTACTCACGCTCACTGATCACATGACTCCTGACGTCCTCTCCTTCTGCCCCCGCTCATTGATCATAGGCCCCTGGCATCTGCTCTTCCTGCCCTTGCTCACTGCTCACACAGCCCCCATCTTGGCGATTGGTGCTCAAAACTGAACTGTTTATTCAAGATGAGGTCACACCAGTGTTCTGTAAAGTGGTACAATTATAGCTTTATCTACTGAGTGAATACATTTTTAATGCATGATAGTTGTCTGCTGACTCCTAATGAGCAGCCTGCGGACATATTTTTAGCTCTTAAGTGCATAACTTTCCACATATTTCCACAGATACAATAAAGCATAGGAAAATCGTATAAGCAAGAAAGGAAGCCTGTTTACTGTAATTGACTAGATAAAATGACACAGGGTATAGGAAATTGGGATTGGAACCTTCTGGTTAAGCAAACCCATACTTTATAATGTAGGACATTGTGGTTTGCCTTGAGACACTTATAGTGGAACTTTACCCAAAAGTGGAAATTCTGTTTCCCCCAACCTCCTCTGTCACATTTGGAAGACATTTTTATTCGGGAGGAGTGGGTACCTGGTTTTGGCAGGTACCCACTCCCACCTTCGGTTAGATTGCCACCACTGGAAGTTCTGCTCCACCAACCCCCACCAGCAACCTTCTGGGACATGTCACAGGACCCAGAAGGTTGCAGGACCATTCACAAAGTGCAGCGCAGCTTGCACATTAGCAGTGGGAAGTTGGCTGTGAAGCCGTAAGGAGTCATAGTCAGCTGCCCACAGTTGACATGCCAGTGTCGGGGACCGAAAGATCAGTGAAGAATTGGCCCAAGTGAGGACAGCACTGGATTTTTGGACAGGTGAGTGTCTGTTTATTAAATGTCAGCAGCTACAGTTTTTTTTAGCTGCTGACTTTTAATTTTTGCACAAGTGACTGAAGCTCATCTTTAAAATTATGTTTGTGAACATGTGATCTCAATTGTTGTCTATCTTTTGAAACAGATATAGGTAGGTGAGTATTTTTTTTTTTTATATATATAGTTAAGATAGTTTTGTATTTTGTTCTTCTTTGGACTTCAACATGCTTCATTTCTGTATTTCCTCTCTCATGTAAACCTTGTGCACATTCCACAATGTATAGCAATCACTGTTGTTCACATAACATGTTTGGTCATCATTGTCTGTCTGAGCTTTGTTGCAGAGGTGCATCATTAAATTAGAACTATAGGCAATTTTATTTTATTTATTTTTTAAATTTTGGATAGAGTAAGGGAGGATGGTAACCCCTGTCAGATTTAATTTTGCCATCTGTATCACATTGCAGAAATTTCTCTTCACTTCCTGTCCCATAGCCAAACAGTAAGTGCAAATTAAGGGAATTCCTTGGGGACCTCCTAGTCACCAGAACTAGTGTCCCCATTGGAAGATTTCCCCTCTATTACTTTTCTGGGAACAACCCAAAATTTGGGGATTTTCTTCTACTTTCACTTTCAATGATGGTAAACAGGACAAATAGAGAGCTTGGATTTCCTTAACGGGGGCACAGACAGCAATAGAAACTGGCAGGTGTTCTAATCCCTCTCCACTCTATCAACAAAATAGTTTTGCCTTTTAGTTATACTTTAAGAAAGTGTTAAGTTGCCATAAGTGAGTAGACATGAAGGAATTGTTGTCCTCAGTGAAGATTGTTATGGCTCAGACCAAGAAATAGTTTTGGTGGAGGAAGAGGCAATATTTTGGAGACCACGTATCTGTTACAAATATAATAAGCCATGGTTGACAATTTTGTTAAAGTGGTTATAAAGACTTTTTTCCCCTTAAAATTACAAACATAGAATTGCGCAGAGTGGCCCCAAACCTCCTCTTCTGGTGTCCCCCTGCTGGTCTGTCACCGTAGTAAGTCACTTGTTATGTGGCCAGATGTGTGGACTTGCTCCTGAGCTTGAATGTGTGTGTCGGCCCCACCCCCTGATCTTTTGCTCACAGGGTTTGATTGACTATAGTAGAAGCCAATGGCTTCCGCTGCTGTCCATCTGTCTTGTGAATGCAGGGAGAGAGGAGAGAGACTATAGACTGGCACATCATTGGATTGAGTCAGGACTCAGGTAAGTATTTGAAGGGGTGAGGGGGCAATAATCTTACTGGGACTTTTTTTTACCTTAATGTAGGAAATGCTGTATAGTAAATGTCTTGGCGTGAGAACCCCCTTAACTTTGCAAATAAGGATAATAGTGTTTCCCTTTTCATCAGACATGGTTTGTATGTATCTGAAAGCAATTGAGTCTTTAGATACTGTTAGCATATCACATTTCCTTTTAGCCACATTTGAAATGTAGATATGTAAAAAACAACATGTGAAGAAACTCAGAGACAATGGGCTGCTTATTTCTAGGGAAGGGAACAATAAATGTATTGTATAAAATGGAACAGAACAGTCCTTTGGCTCCCTCTAGTGGACCTTTTTGGAATCTGTGCAAGGTGAAAGTCCCAGTGTAATGATCAGAGAGGGGATCAAAGTCATTAAGTTAGTTCAGATTCCAGTCTTGCTGGTGATTTTTGTGTGGATTGATTGTCATCTCCAGCTAGAAATGTCTACTCCTTGTGTAGGTAAAAGCATGCACCCAAACTGGTAATGAGTACCGTTTTGCTTTACCATGAAACAAGTAGCTTCATTGGGTATCCCCATCTTTACAGAATATTATTATTTTTAAGTCAAAGGCCACAGTTTCTTTCTCTTCTGAATGGTCATTTGGGATAAGTCAGCATATACAGTAAAGAGATCCCTGAAAATGTATCAGCCAGTGTTTTTTCTTGGCAGCCACAATGATTTTTTTTGTTTAAATTCTTGAAGCCAAGATTCCTGTCCAAATCTCATGCATGGGGTTACACACCTCATTAGTGTGAACCGGGCCTCAAGGCTGAAATCTATGGTTTATTTTAAGGAAACTGATAGGAGCAGCTTTCTTTCCATCCACTGTTGGTATCATTAATGTTGGCTAAAAAAAATATCCCTAAGCCCCCATTCACACTGCTGCGGCTTTGAAATCGTGCTACTTCAGCGCAATTTCAAAGCCTCACATTCATTTAACAGAAGCCACCATGAAATCAGCAAAAAGTAGCGTAGCAACCTTTTTCAAAATCGCTGCAACATATATGATATGAACGGTTCTATTGCCGGCAATTGGTGGGAGTGGACTTGGAACTGTCAAATCACATGACAAGTCAAACCGGTGTGAATGGGGACTAAGGGGTAGATGCTAAGGATTAGGTGGAATTGGACAGAGTCTAAAGATCTTTTCAACCCAAGCATAGATTTTGAAGGGAAGATTTCTGAAAAAGGAATATTCAGGCACTAGATTGGATAGGGTGATCTCTGAGGTTTACAACGCCCCTAGGGAGCAATTGTTGAGAGATAAGAAACATGAGGTATCTAGAGAGAGTCTACACCAATGAAGTTTCATCTCAGGGATTAATTTGAGGTGTAAAAGGAAATTGAGAGAGTGTTTAACCACTTGCTTACTGGGCACTTAAACCCCCCTCCTGCCCAGACCAATTTTCAGCTTTCAGTGCTCTCACATTTTGAATGACAATTGCTCAGTCATGCAACACTGTACCCAAATTATTTTTTTGTCCTTTTTTTCTTTCAAATAGAGCTTTCATTCGGTGGTATTTGATCACCTCTGGGTTTTTTTTTTTGCGCTATAAATGAAAAAAGACCAATTTTTTTTTAAAAAAATTAATTTTTCTTCGTTTCTGTGATAAAATTCTGCAAATTAGCAATTTTTCTTCATAAATGTTGGCCACAATTTATACTGCTACATATCTTTGGTAAAAATAACCCTAATTAGTGGATATTATGTGGTCTGTGCTATGGTGCAAATCATAAAAAAATGATCACATCTGATGTACTGAGGCCAATCTCATTTCTTGAGACACTAACAAGCCAGGAAAGTACAAATGCCCCCCAAATGACTCCTTTTTGGAAAGTGGGCATTCCAGGGTATTTAGTAAGAGGCATGATGAGTTATTTGAAGCTGTAATTTTTCCCACAATTCTTTGCAAAATTAAGATTTAATTTTTTTTTCACAAAATTGTCATTGTAATAGCTTTTTTCTCTTACATGGAATGTGTATACCACAAATGACAACCCAAAACACATTCTGCTACTCCTCCTGAGTATTACGATACCACATGTGTGGGACTTTTTCACTACCTGGCCGCATACAGAGGCCCAACATGCAGGGAGCACCATTAGGTGTTCCAGGGACACATAGCATGCACATACCAAGAATTACACCCCAAAATACATTATGCTGAGCAAAGGGTAAACAAAAGATTACCTGTGGTTTTAGTAGCGCAGTTGTCCACAGGAGGATAGCACCTGTCCAGGCAGCAGGCAGGGACTTGGTCAGCAACAGCGAACACAATTTTTCAGGCAGCAGACAGGGATACTGTCCATATACAGTCCAGGGTCAGTGCAGACAGAGATATTGTCAGCAGTGCCAAAAATATTGGTTCTGGTAGTAGGCAGGTCCATGTTCTGTTGTCAGTGCGACAGACAGATGCATGAAGGCAGTAATTCCTACAGGCAGAAGTAGGGCCTCGTTCAGGATAGAATAGGCACAGGGGTAGAGGCTTCTCCCACCCAAATCTCTTTGAAGCCTCCGAGTCTCCAGACCCTAATCTAGGAATGAGAAAACAAAGAAAATAGTTTTCTTCATCCAGAAAAACTATTCTGGAGCCCCTCACATATGTAAGACCCCTGTGTTGAATCCCACTAGTGCCCTCTGCCCCTCCATCCCCATAGCAATATTCCCTGTTCCTTTGACATCCCACCCTCCACAATAGTGCCCTCTGCCCCCATCCCTATAGCAATGTCCCCTGCTCTTTTGACACCCCCCCCCCACAATAGTGCCCTCTGCCCCCCCTTCCCCATAGCAATGTCCCCAGCTTATTTGACATCACCAACCCCCCCCCCCCCATAGCAATGTCCCCTGCTGCCTTGACATCCCAACCCCCACAATAGTGCCCTCTGCCCCATCCCCATCCCATAGCAATGTCTTCTGCTTCTTCGAACAAAATAGTGCCCTCTGTCCCCCATTCCCATAGCAATGTCCCCTGCTGCTTTGACACCCCCCCCCACAATAGTGCCCTCTGCCCCATCCCTATAGCAATGGCCCCTGCTGCTTTGACACCCCCCCACAATAATGCCCTCTGCCCCCCATAGCAGTGTCCCCCCCATCCCCAAAACAGCTTGCATCTCCTACCTACATAGGTGTACACAGGAGCCTGCACATCTCTGGACAGGGGGCCAGACCACGAGCTGCCGGTGTTAACTTTCTATAATACCAAGCTGGTGATTAGTTGCTAGCACTAGTAGTGCTTCATATTCCCATCGCACACGTTCCGATACGCTCTCAGATTTGGGTGCTGCAGCAACAACCAGCTGGATACTGGTTCAAGTCACGGTGAAGATATTTTCCAGCACACCATGGAACGACACAAATAGAGTCCAAACGGGTGATTTATTGCATGATCACAACACAAGGATAGTGCAACGTTTCAGAGCCGTGCAGGGCCCCTTCGTCAGGCATGTGATATGTGCGGGGTGACAGTGAAAACTATTTAAAAAGCCATCAACCAATCAGAAACAGGTAAAAGGCAAAAAAAGTAGAAAAAAACACCCCCCCGAATGGTATGACGTCACTAATCCTGCCAAAACAGTTAAATATTTAACATGTATGAGCATAAATCACAAAAATAATGTATAACCAAAGTAAGGGTTAATGAAATTACATGCTAAAAGTACCATAAAGTACCTTTTGGATATTGTTACTGTGGGGATATTGTTACTGTGGGGACAGACCAGCTGCTGAGTAACATCAGGATACATGTGGTCAGTGGGAGAAGAGGTTGTGAGGCAGATCGTGGCATAGCGGACATGAATCGCGCTTGCGCAATGCAGCGGCGGTTACTATAGTAGCACAGGACGCTACAGTGTCACAGGTTATAGCAGCTACCGCCGATCGCGCACGCGCATTGTGTCGGCGGTAGCTGAGAAGCTATACCCGCTGTCATTGTTGGGCCGCCAATGTCATGGAAACGAATGACGTCGGCAGGCCCCGTACATAACGCCGGAGGTGGCCAATCAGGGGAGGAGGGCCGGGGAAAAGGAGTGAATGTGAGGAACGCAAACAGCCGTAGTGTGGGAAAACGAGTGATGAAACCAAAAGGCAGTGACAGTGAGTGAGAAAAGAGAAGGGAAGAAAATAGTGGAAGAAAAGAAAGGAGAAAAGAAGTGAAACCATGGAGTAGTGAAAAACGAAACTAAAGAAATAGACAGTAAATAAATAAGAGAAGAAAAAGGGGGGGGGGGGCAGAAAGGGATAAGGGAATGTAAACCTAGAAGGAAGACAAAGTGGTTAGAAAAGGAAGAGGAAGAGAGGAAGAGAAAAAAAAGGAAAATACAAAAGAAATAGAGAAAAAAAGGGCAAGAAGAAAAGGAGGCGAGAAGAAAAAAAAAAAGGGGGGGGGGGGTTTGGTTATTAACCATAACAATGCAGGGGACCTGGAGGGCTTAATACAAAAAAGATCAAAAATTTATATATAAAATTTGAAGTACACAAACTGTAGGGAGAGTATCGATTACGATAGTCGCCACAGTAACATAGTGATCCCTGGAACATAAAAATGCATGAGTCACAGGGAAGATGTGGGTGAGGTAGTCACTAGGGTTCTTACCAGACTTTTGGCTTTTTGGTACCCGAACCCGAACAATTTACTGTATGTTCGGGTTCGGTGTTCGGCAATGTAATGGGGCTTTTTAAAAAGCTGCAGGGCAGCCAATCAACATTAGTTTAACTTGTGTGCCCTTAGAAGCCATCACAGCCATGCCTACTAATGGCATGGCTGTGATTGGCCAATGCAGCATTTGACCCAGCCTCTATATAAGCTAGAGGCACATAGCACAGCATGTCACTCTGCTTTAGATGTAGGGAAAGGTTGCTGCTGCTGCTCTGAGGGAGAGAATTAGATAGGAGTCCTGATTCAGAAATCAAATTACTCAGCGATCTACCTTGATTTTCTTGTGTGGGTGCAGTGCACAATCTTTTTACACTGCCCTGAGCACAGTGCCAGAGAAAAGATAACTTTTATCTGTCTGTTAGGTAGGTGTCGGCGGGCATTTTATGCAAGCTCAGTGCACTAGCACTGCATATGTTACTGTGAGATACACCCTTTAGGTATTGTTGGTCTATTCTGCTAAAACACCCATTTAGGGCCACAAAAAAATATTTTACAGTGTTTCCTGCATATATGTACATGTGAAATACACACTTTAGATGCTGTTCTTCTATTCAAAAAAATTAGGGCAAAAATATTTTTTTTCGAATAGCATTTTCTGCAGATCTGTACGTGTAAGATGCACCCTTTCGATACTGTTGCCCTATTCTGCTATTTAAAAAACACCCATGTAGGGCCACAAAAAATATTTTACAGTGTTTCCTGCATATCTGTACATGTGAGAGGCACACTTTAGATATTGTTCTTCTATTCAAAAAAATAATATTTTATTGCAAAAATATATTTTTTTGGAATAGCATTTTCTGCAGATCTATACGTGTGAGATACACCCTTTCGATACTGTTGCTCTATTCTGCTATTCTAAAAACACCCATTTAGGGCCACAAAAAATATTTTACAGTGTTTCCTGCATATCTGTACGTGTGAGATACACTTTAGATACTGTTCCTCTATTCTGCTATTCAAAAAACACCCATTTAGGGCAAGATCCTAAATTTGAGAAATATGAGGAGAACGTCAATGAAGGGACGTGGCAGGGTTTCCCAGGGCCATCCACCTAGCCCTGCCCCAGAAGTGGAAGAGATTGTGTGCACCGATGCCCAACCACTTATGTTTCAAGGTGAGAACATGGGAGGACCATCGCAGCACGTCTTGGATGATGACGAAACACAGGTGCCAACTGCTGCTGCTTTTGCAATTTTGCAGACCGACAAGGAGGGCAGGGGTGAAGACTAGGTGGAAGATGATGTGGAGGACGATGAGGTCCTCGACCCCACATGGAATCAACGTCATGCAGGTGACCAGTGTAGTTCGGAGGAAGAGGCGTTGGTCGCACAGAGCCACCAGCACAGCAGAAGAGGGAGCTGGGTGCAAAAGCGGAGCGTCCGTCCCCTAGACAGTATGCCTGCTACTGCCAGCCCAACGCAGCAAGGGACCAAGCACACCAAAGCGAGGTCCTAGCGTGGCAGTTCTTCAGACAATGTGCTGATGACAAGACACGAGTGGTTTGCACGCTGTGCAATCAGAGCCTGAAGCGAGGCATAAACGTTCTCAACCTGAGCACAACCTGCATGACCAGGCATCTAAGTGCAAAGTACAAGCTGCAGTGGAGTAGACACCTCAAAAACCAAGAAAGGTCTCTGGCTCCTCCTGCTTCCTCTTCTGCTGCCGTCTCGACCTCTTCATCCACCTCTGTAGTGACAGTGGCACCTGCCAACCCACAAACAGAGGATCTGCCAGCAACACTACCACCTGGGTCACCAACCATCTCCACAATGTCCCATGGAAGCGTTCAGCTCTCTATCTTATAAACACTGGAGCGGAAGAGGAAGTACCCCTCCTACCCACCCACAATCCCTGGCCCTGAATGCCAGCATTTCAAAATTCCTGGCCTTTGAAATGCTGTCATTGCGTCTGGTGGAGATGCAGAGTTTTAAAAGCCTGATGGCATTGGCTGTCCCACAGTACGTTGTGCCCAGCCGCCACTACTTTTCCAGGCAAGCCATCCCTTCCCTGCACAACCAAGTGGGGGACAATATCAGGTGTGCACTGCGCAACGCCATCTGTGGCAAAGTCCACCTAAACTACGGATGTGTGGACCAGTAAGCGCGGTCAGGGACGTTATATCTCCCTAACAGCACACTGGGTAAATGCAGTGGTGGCTGGGCCTGAGGAGGATAGAAGTTTGGCGCATGTCCTTCCACCACCGAGGATTGCAGGGTGCTTCAGTTTGCCTCCTGTTGCTAACTCCTCCTACTCTGCTTCCTCATCCTCTACCGCCTTCTCATCCGGTCAATGCAGCGGCGGTTACTATAGTAGCACAGGACGCTACAGTGTCACAGGTTATAGCAGCTACCGCCGATCGCGCACGCGCATTGTGTCGGCGGTAGCTGAGAAGCTATACCCGCTGTCATTGTTGGGCCGCCAATGTCATGGAAACGAATGACGTCGGCAGGCCCCGTACATAACGCCGGAGGTGGCCAATCAGGGGAGGAGGGCCGGGGAAAAGGAGTGAATGTGAGGAACGCAAACAGCCGTAGTGTGGGAAAACGAGTGATGAAACCAAAAGGCAGTGACAGTGAGTGAGAAAAGAGAAGGGAAGAAAATAGTGGAAGAAAAGAAAGGAGAAAAGAAGTGAAACCATGGAGTAGTGAAAAACGAAACTAAAGAAATAGACAGTAAATAAATAAGAGAAGAAAAAGGGGGGGGGCAGAAAGGGATAAGGGAATGTAAACCTAGAAGGAAGACAAAGTGGTTAGAAAAGGAAGAGGAAGAGAGGAAGAGAAAAAAAAGGAAAATACAAAAGAAATAGAGAAAAAAAGGGCAAGAAGAAAAGGAGGCGAGAAGAAAAAAAAAAGGGGGGGGGGGTTTGGTTATTAACCATAACAATGCAGGGGACCTGGAGGGCTTAATACAAAAAAGATCAAAAATGTATATATAAAATTTGAAGTACACAACCTGTAGGGAGAGTATCGATTACGATAGTCGCCACAGTAACATAGTGATCCCTGGAACATAAAAATGCATGAGTCACAGGGAAGATGTGGGTGAGGTAGTCACTAGGGTTCTTACCAGACTTTTGGCTTTTTGGTACCCGAACCCGAACAATTTACTGTATGTTCGGGTTCGGTGTTCGGCAATGTAATGGGGCTTTTTAAAAAGCTGCAGGGCAGCCAATCAACATTAGTTTAACTTGTGTGCCCTTAGAAGCCATCACAGCCATGCCTACTAATGGCATGGCTGTGATTGGCCAATGCAGCATTTGACCCAGCCTCTATATAAGCTAGAGGCACATAGCACAGCATGTCACTCTGCTTTAGATGTAGGGAAAGGTTGCTGCTGCTGCTCTGAGGGAGAGAATTAGATAGGAGTCCTGATTCAGAAATCAAATTACTCAGCGATCTACCTTGATTTTCTTGTGTGGGTGCAGTGCACAATCTTTTTACACTGCCCTGAGCACAGTGCCAGAGAAAAGATAACTTTTATCTGTCTGTTAGGTAGGTGTCGGCGGGCATTTTATGCAAGCTCAGTGCACTAGCACTGCATATGTTACTGTGAGATACACCCTTTAGGTACTGTTGGTCTATTCTGCTAAAACACCCATTTAGGGCCACAAAAAAATATTTTACAGTGTTTCCTGCATATATGTACATGTGAAATACACACTTTAGATGCTGTTCTTCTATTCAAAAAAATTAGGGCAAAAATATTTTTTTTTCGAATAGCATTTTCTGCAGATCTGTACGTGTAAGATGCACCCTTTCGATACTGTTGCCCTATTCTGCTATTTAAAAAACACCCATGTAGGGCCACAAAAAATATTTTACAGTGTTTCCTGCATATCTGTACATGTGAGAGGCACACTTTAGATATTGTTCTTCTATTCAAAAAAATAATATTTTATTGCAAAAATATATTTTTTTGGAATAGCATTTTCTGCAGATCTATACGTGTGAGATACACCCTTTCGATACTGTTGCTCTATTCTGCTATTCTAAAAACACCCATTTAGGGCCACAAAAAATATTTTACAGTGTTTCCTGCATATCTGTACGTGTGAGATACACTTTAGATACTGTTCCTCTATTCTGCTATTCAAAAAACACCCATTTAGGGCAAGATCCTAAATTTGAGAAATATGAGGAGAACGTCAATGAAGGGACGTGGCAGGGTTTCCCAGGGCCATCCACCTAGCCCTGCCCCAGAAGTGGAAGAGATTGTGTGCACCGATGCCCAACCACTTATGTTTCAAGGTGAGAACATGGGAGGACCATCGCAGCACGTCTTGGATGATGACGAAACACAGGTGCCAACTGCTGCTGCTTTTGCAATTTTGCAGACCGACAAGGAGGGCAGGGGTGAAGACTAGGTGGAAGATGATGTGGAGGACGATGAGGTCCTCGACCCCACATGGAATCAACGTCATGCAGGTGACCAGTGTAGTTCGGAGGAAGAGGCGTTGGTCGCACAGAGCCACCAGCACAGCAGAAGAGGGAGCTGGGTGCAAAAGCGGAGCGTCCGTCCCCTAGACAGTATGCCTGCTACTGCCAGCCCAACGCAGCAAGGGACCAAGCACACCAAAGCGAGGTCCTAGCGTGGCAGTTCTTCAGACAATGTGCTGATGACAAGACACGAGTGGTTTGCACGCTGTGCAATCAGAGCCTGAAGCGAGGCATAAACGTTCTCAACCTGAGCACAACCTGCATGACCAGGCATCTAAGTGCAAAGTACAAGCTGCAGTGGAGTAGACACCTCAAAAACCAAGAAAGGTCTCTGGCTCCTCCTGCTTCCTCTTCTGCTGCCGTCTCGACCTCTTCATCCACCTCTGTAGTGACAGTGGCACCTGCCAACCCACAAACAGAGGATCTGCCAGCAACACTACCACCTGGGTCACCAACCATCTCCACAATGTCCCATGGAAGCGTTCAGCTCTCTATCTTATAAACACTGGAGCGGAAGAGGAAGTACCCCTCCTACCCACCCACAATCCCTGGCCCTGAATGCCAGCATTTCAAAATTCCTGGCCTTTGAAATGCTGTCATTGCGTCTGGTGGAGATGCAGAGTTTTAAAAGCCTGATGGCATTGGCTGTCCCACAGTACGTTGTGCCCAGCCGCCACTACTTTTCCAGGCAAGCCATCCCTTCCCTGCACAACCAAGTGGGGGACAATATCAGGTGTGCACTGCGCAACGCCATCTGTGGCAAAGTCCACCTAAACTACGGATGTGTGGACCAGTAAGCGCGGTCAGGGACGTTATATCTCCCTAACAGCACACTGGGTAAATGCAGTGGTGGCTGGGCCTGAGGAGGATAGAAGTTTGGCGCATGTCCTTCCACCACCGAGGATTGCAGGGTGCTTCAGTTTGCCTCCTGTTGCTAACTCCTCCTACTCTGCTTCCTCATCCTCTACCGCCTTCTCATCCGGTCAATGCAGCGGCGGTTACTATAGTAGCACAGGACGCTACAGTGTCACAGGTTATAGCAGCTACCGCCGATCGCGCACGCGCATTGTGTCGGCGGTAGCTGAGAAGCTATACCCGCTGTCATTGTTGGGCCGCCAATGTCATGGAAACGAATGACGTCGGCAGGCCCCGTACATAACGCCGGAGGTGGCCAATCAGGGGAGGAGGGCCAGGGAAAAGGAGTGAATGTGAGGAACGCAAACAGCCGTAGTGTGGGAAAACGAGTGATGAAACCAAAAGGCAGTGACAGTGAGTGAGAAAAGAGAAGGGAAGAAAATAGTGGAAGAAAAGAAAGGAGAAAAGAAGTGAAACCATGGAGTAGTGAAAAACGAAACTAAAGAAATAGACAGTAAATAAATAAGAGAAGAAAAAGGGGGGGGGGGGCAGAAAGGGATAAGGGAATGTAAACCTAGAAGGAAGACAAAGTGGTTAGAAAAGGAAGAGGAAGAGAGGAAGAGAAAAAAAAGGAAAATACAAAAGAAATAGAGAAAAAAAGGGCAAGAAGAAAAGGAGGCGAGAAGAAAAAAAAAAAGGGGGGGGTTTGGTTATTAACCATAACAATGCAGGGGACCTGGAGGGCTTAATACAAAAAAGATCAAAAATTTATATATAAAATTTGAAGTACACAACCTGTAGGGAGAGTATCGATTACGATAGTCGCCACAGTAACATAGTGATCCCTGGAACATAAAAATGCATGAGTCACAGGGAAGATGTGGGTGAGGTAGTCACTAGGGTTCTTACCAGACTTTTGGCTTTTTGGTACCCGAACCCGAACAATTTACTGTATGTTCGGGTTCGGTGTTCGGCAATGTAATGGGGCTTTTTAAAAAGCTGCAGGGCAGCCAATCAACATTAGTTTAACTTGTGTGCCCTTAGAAGCCATCACAGCCATGCCTACTAATGGCATGGCTGTGATTGGCCAATGCAGCATTTGACCCAGCCTCTATATAAGCTAGAGGCACATAGCACAGCATGTCACTCTGCTTTAGATGTAGGGAAAGGTTGCTGCTGCTGCTCTGAGGGAGAGAATTAGATAGGAGTCCTGATTCAGAAATCAAATTACTCAGCGATCTACCTTGATTTTCTTGTGTGGGTGCAGTGCACAATCTTTTTACACTGCCCTGAGCACAGTGCCAGAGAAAAGATAACTTTTATCTGTCTGTTAGGTAGGTGTCGGCGGGCATTTTATGCAAGCTCAGTGCACTAGCACTGCATATGTTACTGTGAGATACACCCTTTAGGTACTGTTGGTCTATTCTGCTAAAACACCCATTTAGGGCCACAAAAAAATATTTTACAGTGTTTCCTGCATATATGTACATGTGAAATACACACTTTAGATGCTGTTCTTCTATTCAAAAAAATTAGGGCAAAAATATTTTTTTTCGAATAGCATTTTCTGCAGATCTGTACGTGTAAGATGCACCCTTTCGATACTGTTGCCCTATTCTGCTATTTAAAAAACACCCATGTAGGGCCACAAAAAATATTTTACAGTGTTTCCTGCATATCTGTACATGTGAGAGGCACACTTTAGATATTGTTCTTCTATTCAAAAAAATAATAATTTAGGGCAAAAATATATTTTTTTGGAATAGCATTTTCTGCAGATCTATACGTGTGAGATACACCCTTTCGATACTGTTGCTCTATTCTGCTATTCTAAAAACACCCATTTAGGGCCACAAAAAATATTTTACAGTGTTTCCTGCATATCTGTACGTGTGAGATACACTTTAGATACTGTTCCTCTATTCTGCTATTCAAAAAACACCCATTTAGGGCAAGATCCTAAATTTGAGAAATATGAGGAGAACGTCAATGAAGGGACGTGGCCCCGGTCGTGGTGCTGCTGGTGAAGCTCCTGTTGCAGGGAGAGGACGTGGTCGATCTGTCCCAACTACACGCACAAGTGATGCAGCAGTCTCTTCTGCTTTTTGATGACTCTGTTAGCAGGGTTTCCCAGGGCCATCCACCTAGCCCTGCCCCAGAAGTGGAAGAGATTGTGTGCACCGATGCCCAACCACTTATGTTTCAAGGTGAGAACATGGGAGGACCATCGCAGCACGTCTTGGATGATGACGAAACACAGGTGCCAACTGCTGCTGCTTTTGCAATTTTGCAGACCGACAAGGAGGGCAGGGGTGAAGACTAGGTGGAAGATGATGTGGAGGACGATGAGGTCCTCGACCCCACATGGAATCAACGTCATGCAGGTGACCAGTGTAGTTCGGAGGAAGAGGCGTTGGTCGCACAGAGCCACCAGCACAGCAGAAGAGGGAGCTGGGTGCAAAAGCGGAGCGTCCGTCCCCTAGAGAGTATGCCTGCTACTGCCAGCCCAACGCAGCAAGGGACCGAGCACACCAAAGCGAGGTCCTAGCGTGGCAGTTCTTCAGACAATGTGCTGATGACAAGACACGAGTGGTTTGCACGCTGTGCAATCAGAGCCTGAAGCGAGGCATAAACGTTCTCAACCTGAGCACAACCTGCATGACCAGGCATCTAAGTGCAAAGTACAAGCTGCAGTGGAGTAGACACCTCAAAAACCAAGAAAGGTCTCTGGCTCCTCCTGCTTCCTCTTCTGCTGCCGTCTCGACCTCTTCATCCACCTCTGTAGTGACAGTGGCACCTGCCAACCCACAAACAGAGGATCTGCCAGCAACACTACCACCTGGGTCACCAACCATCTCCACAATGTCCCATGGAAGCGTTCAGCTCTCTATCTCATAAACACTGGAGCGGAAGAGGAAGTACCCCTCCTACCCACCCACAATCCCTGGCCCTGAATGCCAGCATTTCAAAATTCCTGGCCTTTGAAATGCTGTCATTGCGTCTGGTGGAGATGCAGAGTTTTAAAAGCCTGATGGCATTGGCTGTCCCACAGTACGTTGTGCCCAGCCGCCACTACTTTTCCAGGCAAGCCATCCCTTCCCTGCACAACCAAGTGGGGGACAATATCAGGTGTGCACTGCGCAACGCCATCTGTGGCAAAGTCCACCTAAACTACGGATGTGTGGACCAGTAAGCGCGGTCAGGGACGTTATATCTCCCTAACAGCACACTGGGTAAATGCAGTGGTGGCTGGGCCTGAGGAGGATAGAAGTTTGGCGCATGTCCTTCCACCACCGAGGATTGCAGGGTGCTTCAGTTTGCCTCCTGTTGCTAACTCCTCCTACTCTGCTTCCTCATCCTCTACCGCCTTCTCATCCGGTCAGCGTAACACTTTCACCACCAACTTCAGCACAGCCAGGGGTAAACGACAGCAGGCAAACTTTCCTGTTTGGGGGAAAAAACCCACACCGCGCAGGAGTTGTGGAGGAACATGGAACAACAGACCGATGAGTGGTTGGTGGCAGTGAGCCTCAAGCCCGGCCTGGTGGTGTGCAATAATGGGCAAAATTTCGTAGCAGCTCTGGGCCTAGCTGGTTTGACGCACATCCCTTGCCTGGAACATGTGCTGAACTTGGTGGTCCAGAGGTTCCTTAAAATTTATCCCCATATGCCAGAGCTTCTGCAGAAAGTGCGTGCCGCGTGTGCGCACTTTCGGCGTTCTTACACTGCTGCCACTCGCCTGTCAGCGATGCAGCGTAACTTCAGCCTTCCCGTTCACTGCCTCATATGTGACATGCCCACAAGGTGGAACTCCACCTTGCACATGCTGGCCAGACTGTGCGAGCAGTAGCAGGCGATAGTGGAGTTTCAGCTGCAGCACGCACATGTGAGTCGCTCTGCGTAACAGCACCACTTCACCACCAATAACTGGGCCTCCATGCGAGACCTGTGTGCCTTGTTGTGCTGTTTCGAGTACTCCACCAACATGGCCAGTCCCGATGACGCCGTTCTCAGTGTTACTATCCAAGTTCTATGCCACCTTGAAAAAACGCTTTGGGCGATGATGGAAGAGGATGTGGCACAGGAGGAGGAGGAAGAGGTATAATTTCCAAGGCTTTCAGGGCAGTCATTCACAAGTGGCTACGAGGGTGGGTTCCTGCAACAACAAACGCCAGGTACACAATTGTCCAGCAAGGGCACAGTTCTGGAGGATGACGAGGTGGAGGATGAGGAGGAGGAGATGGAGGAAGAGGAGGAACCATGTTCACAGCAGGGTGGCACCCAGACCAGCTCATGGCCATCACTGGTGCGTGGCTGGGGGGATACAGACGATACACCTCCCACAGAGGACATCTTTCCGTTGCCCCTGGGCAGCCTGGCAAACATGAGCGATTACATGCTGCAGTGTCTCCGCAACGACCACAGAGTTGCCCACATTCTAACTGGTGCTGATTACTGGGTGGTTACGCTGCCGGATCCTCATTACAAGGACAATGTACCATCCTTAATTCCCTCACTGGAGCGTGATCATAAGATGCGCGAGTACAAGCTGGTGGCATTTCCGCCTGACAGCGGGGGCACGTGGAAGCACAAGGTGAAGGAAGAGGAGGAGGAAGAGGTCACCGGGGCACCACCAGCACCTCAGAAGGCAGGGTTAGCATGGCCGAAATGTGGAAAAGCTTTGTCAGCACGCCACAACAACCAGCACCACCAGCTGAGATGGACGTCTTAGCAGGAGGCAGCATTTCACCAACATGGTGGAGCAGTATGTGTGCACACGCCTACATGTACTGAATGACGGGTCTGCCCCCTTCAACTTCTGGGTCTCCAAATCGGGCACATGGCTTGAGCTTGCCCTTTACGCCTTTGAGGGGCTGGCCTGCCCTGCAGCCAGTGTATTATCTTAACGTGTATTTAGCAGGGGGCGTTATCACAGGCAAGCGCAGCCGCCTGTTCAGAGCCAATGTGGACAAGCTCACGTTCATTAAAATGAACCAGGCATAGATCCCACAGGACTTGTCCGTACCTTGTGCAGAATAGACATGTATACCGGTGTTCTGACAAAAGTGTTGTACAGGGCGGACACTATCCGACGGGGGACAGAATTCAACACATCGCCGGCCTTAGCCAGCCATTGTTGTATTTTTGATCTTCCTCACCCTTTTGGGGTGTACCCTAATTAAAAAAAAAATACAATTAAAAACAAAAACCAATGTTGGCTACCTCGTCCTCCTCCACCGCCGCTTCCACCTACACCGCCACATCCACCACCACCTCAACCTCCTACTCCATATGGACCTTGTCCTCCTAGGTCAAGAATATTATTATTTTTTTTAATTTCAAAGTATTTAATTTTGTATCACAAGAATAATACATTTGAAAGTGACATTCAGAATATCGATTCAGTCAGAACATAGAAAGGTTACAGGCAGCGCAACAAGATGAATCGAGTGTAACACGTCAGAGATATAAAATGTAAAATCATTTTAGACAGACATCGTAGTGTTAGAGTGAAGAGTTGGTATTCCTGTTAATGGTCGGAGGTGTACCTCCTCCCTGGACACCCCCATTGGGAGCTAGCTGTGCCCGAGAGGTGGAACTTAACCATCAACCCCTAGGAGTGAATGTAAGGAGAGGGACGGAAATTACCATGTGTCTTTTTCCCTAATTCCGCGTACACACGAAGGGACTTTCCCGCGCGATTGTCCGCTGGACTCGAGTCCGCCGGACAGTCCGATCGTGTGTGGGCCTTCGACAGACTTTTTTTCCCAAAAGTCCGGCGGACTAGGTTTTAAGTTTTGTTTTAAAATTATCCGCTGGACTTGGCAGTCCGGCGGACAATACGGCCGTCTGTAGTATGGTCCGGCGGACCAAAAAGGACGCGTGCTCAGTAGCAAGTATTTTTCTAGTAATTTTCTTTTTCTAGTCCCGTCGTACGTGCTGTACGTCATCGCGTGAACCGCCGGAATTTTAGCGTGATCGTGTGTGGTCAAGTCCGTTCGCTTTCAAGTCCGGCGAAGCCCAGCTGGAAAGTCCGGCGGTTTGTCCGCTGGACTAGGTCTGGCGGACAAAGTCCGATCGTGTGTACGCGGCATAAGATAGGAATCCAGGTCTAGGCATCAGTGTATAGTCAATTATCACTTTCCAGATGAGCTTAAGAAATAAGCATAATAGTAAGGAGGGAAGGGATAGAAGAGGAAGTGAGCGAGAAAAGGAGGGAAGAGAGATTAGGAAGTGTAGAAGAGAAAAGGAGGGGGTTAAGAAGGAGCATCAGTAACAGGAGTTGGAGGATGTCTGGCAGGTAATAAGTTAGTGGTCAGAGGCAAACCTATGTAAATGGCCCATGGTTCCTAGGTCGCTTCAAATTTTCCTACCGTGTCTGAGAGTATGCTAGATAATTTCTCCTGCCACATTATCCAGGAGATTTTTCTTTTCAGAGATGGGAATGAGATTGTAGTTTTTTTCCAGGCTTTCGCCACAGTAAGTTTAGCTCCCAGGAAAATGAAATGGATCAGCCTGTGCGAGGCCTTGGGAATCTTTGGGATGTGCACGTTAAGAAGGGCGACTTGAGGGGTTCTAAGGATCTGGCTTCCCACAAGCTTCCCACAAGCTTATCGATTAAATTGAATAATTTTTTCCAGAAAGGGCGTATTCTGGGGAATTCCTACCATATGTGTGGCATCGTGCCGTTGAGTTTCTGAGGTTCTTAATGACTTCCTGTACCTCTTCTTCTGAGAAGGGGGCCTCCAGCATATTTTTTTTTTTTTTTATGTATTTTACATTTTACCTCTTCTTCTTCCTCTTTTTTTCTCTATTTCTTTTTCATTTGTATTTTCCTTTTTTTTTTCTCTTCCTCTCTTTTCTATGCACTTTGTCTATCTTCTAGGTTTACATTCCCTTATCCCTTTCTGCCCCCCTTTTACTTCCCTTATTTCTTTACTGTCTTTAGTTTAGTTTTTCACAACTCCGTGGTCTCACTTCTTTTCTCCTTTCTTTTCTTCCACTATTTTCTTCCCTTTTCTTTTCTCACTCACTGTCACTGCCTTTTGGTTTCATCACTCGTTTTCCTACACTACAGCTGTTTGCTCTCCTCACATTCACTCCTTTTCCCCGGCCCTCCTCCCCTGATTGGCCACCTCCGGCATTATGGGCGGGGTCCGCCGACGTTATTTGTTTCCATGACATCGGCGGCCCAACCATGACTGCGTGTATAGCTTCTCAGCTACCGCCGACACAATGCGCGCGCAATTGGTGGTAGCTGATATAACCTGTGGCACTGTAGCGTTATGTGCTACTATAGTAACCGCCGCTGCATTGCGCAAGCGCGGTTCATGTCCGCTATGCCACGATCTGCCTCACAACCTCTTCTCTCGCTGACCACATGTATCTTGATGTTACTCAGCAGCTGGTCTGTCCCCACAGTAACAATATCCAAAAGGTACTTTATGGTACTTTTAGCATGTAATTTCATTAACCCTTACTTTGGTTATACATTCTTTTTGTGATTTATGCTCATACATGTTAAATATTTAACTGTTTTGGCGGGATTAGTGATGTCATACCATTCGGGGGTGGGAGGAGCTTGTTTTTTTCTACTTTTTTTGCCTTTTTCCTCTTTCTGATTGCTTTATGGCTTTTTAAATAGTTTTCACTGTCACCCGGCACATATCACATGCCTGACGAAGGGGCCCTGCGTGGCTCCGAAACGTTGCACTATCCTTGTGTTGTGATCATGCAATAAATCACCCGTTTGGACGCTAGTTGCTAGCACTGTCCCATGTTCTGTCAGCCAATCATCTGCCAGTTAACTTCAAAGTTAACTTGGCCAGCTTTGTCCATCCAGAGATGTTTAGTCTCCTGCTCTCCTGTGAGGAAGGACGAGCGAGGAGGCTGGGGGAAGGACTGGCGCCGAAGTAGAGGGGTCGGCAAAGCAGAGAAGTGTTCCCGATTGACCCAACATCTGCTCCTGATCGACAGGTCTAATGGGATCGACAGTTTGCCGAGCCCCCGTTCTAGAGTGTCAATGCAGCCTACAGTTAAGTGGGTTGCACAAAAAAAAACATTGCATAAGAGTATCTCAGAACATATACATAACATAGAGATGGTATACAAAAATAATTGTCTAGCTCTACATTACAGGGAAGCAAATAAAAGGAATTCCACTTCTATACAATGTTGGGGTGTGGAAACTGAGACCTCATTGGAGTGGCAACAATGGGGTTAGATGTGCATCTCAAAAAGAAATGAGATGGAATTATAATGTAAACCTAAAGCCAACCATAGATGGTTTGAATCTCAGCCATTTCAGCAGGGACCGGTCGGGATTCTAACCATGTATGTACAGGCTGATTGTACCCAAGTCGATCCATCGATTGATGGTACAACCAGCATGTCAGATTTCTAGCATGTGATTATTGCCAGTCGCTATAGCGGCTAGCAATAATCACTGTGTTCTCCCAACAGGGACAGCTCCCCTCGCCTTCGGAGAACACATTAGCTCTGTGGAAGGGAATCAGGTGATTTTCTTTCTTGCAACCTGTGACCTGCCGAAGGGTCTGAATGTGGAACTTGATATTAAAGTGATTGTAAATCTTCTTTTTTATTAAAATAACAAACATGTTATACTTACCTTCTCTGTGCAATGGTTTTGCACAGATCAGACGTGATCCTCCTCTTCTGGGGTCCCCGGCGCACCATACCCCCCCTCCCCCCGCTAAGTGCCCCCCATAGATGCTTGCTATGGGGGCATTCATGTGTGCTCACTCCCGAGTCCCTCTCCCTCTTCACGGCTTTTTTTGTTTTATTGTCACTCCTTTGTAACCAGTCACCAATAAATTGTTATACGGACTACAGTGTTGCCAGCTCAATCAATCCATTTGTCTTGTTTTGGTGCGTATGGACACACCGAGCCCAGGCACCTGTGTGTGGATCTTGCAATAAGATTGGGTGTTCCTCGTCTTGCTCCCTCAGACTTCACTTGATTTATTTAGGAGGGGCTACTGGGGGAGCTACATGCAGTAAGCTTAAAAAAACCTTCTGCCTTTACAACCACTTTGTTTTATTTGTAATGCATATTTTTCATTTATTTTATTCAATTGTTGTGTAATTTAAAAGAGAAGGTAGGTGGATGTAGCATCGGTCCGATGCTGCATCTGTCCCCCGGTGCCTCTGCACTGAGAACCGAGCGATCAAGCACCGCCGATTGCTCGGTTCTCACAGATCCCCGAGTGGAGAGCTGCTGACTGTCAATCAGACTCTCTGCTCCGCCACACTCACTGGAGCGCTGAGCTGTGAAGGGGCAGGGAGTGGCCATCTCAGCCTCTCAGCGGCTCGCTTAGAGGCTGATACGGCATCAGTCCAGGCACCTGCCGGATCCAGACTTTATTGTTGCAATGTCGCGATGACGCGGTGCCTGGACTGATTCCTGTGACGTCAGCAGAGAACGGACTTCAGTCAGTTCGAATTGCAAAACGAATTGCGCTCCTGTGACCCATAGCAGAAGTGAAGCTCAGGCTGGACTTCTCCTTTAAGATATACTATAAAGTGTTTAACATTTGAACCCTAGGTTTCCTCTCCTGGCATTCACACTTTGTTTTTAGAGGGTCTTTTCTGGGTTTTCTGGAAATGTTTATTCATGTTCTGACAGTCTACTGACAGGAATGGTACCAGCTGATTGGAGAAAAGCCAATGTAGCACCAATATTTAAAAAAGGGCCAAAATACATCCCTGGGAATTACAGACCAGTTAGCCTAACATCAATAGTATACAAGCTCTTGGAGAGGATGATAAGGGTCTATATTCAAGATTTTAGTAAAGAAAGTGGTATCATTAGCAGAAATCAGCGCGGATTCATGAAGAATCGTTCTTGCCAAAACAATCTATTAACCTTCTTTGAGGAGGTGAGCTGCCATGTAGATAAAGGAAGGCTGGTAGATGTAGTGTATCTGGATTTTGCAAAAGCATTTGACACAGTTCCCCATAAAAGTTTACTGCATACTCGGTAACAGTTCTCGTACTGAACATGAGGCACTTGGCAGCAGAAGCGGAGTGTGTGGGAACGTCAAATACCCTTTTAAACTAAGCCACAAACTCAGGGTAGCTCAAGACATCCCCCATAGAGGGTTTGCCCAGGCCAAGGCTCTCTCAGAAAGCAAAGATATCATGAAACCTACTTTGCTTCTGTCTGTGGGCAACGCCTGGGGCAGCATCTCAAAGTATATCTCAACCTGGTTGAGAAACCCTCTGTATTGGACTGGATCACCCCCAAATCACTGGTGAAGCGGAGCGGAACCAAACATACCTCTTATAGAGGTAATACTCAAGGCGGGTGCCTGCACAGAGACTGGAGCAGCAGCAGGGTCAGCCTGCAACATAGGTTGTACCAGGGAGGCCACAGTGGGGCATTCAGGTAAGCCGTGCGACTCAGGAGTGTTTGTAACGCCATGGCAAACTGATCCATGCGGTGATCCAGTTCATCCAATCTGGAAAACATATTACCAACAAGTGGATTGACTGCATCTTCTGAATTCATGGCCTTCGCCTACTGTCAGAAACCATGAAATCAGGCCGAAGTACAGTTAAATCACACTTGTTTAATAATAAAAGTAAAAAGAACAAACATAGTCAAAACATAGCCAAAGTTCAGTAACCGGAACGAATAGTCAGCCAAGCCAGAAGTCAGGGATCAATGTAGTGGAACAGCAAGCAGGATCTGGAGCCAGAAGGGATGTCAGCAAACTAAGTCTTGAAAAGGATTTCTGTGATGTGTCCAAGGCGAAGGCAGAGCTCCTCTGGACTGGATAGATTAAGTAGGCAGGACTGACGAGCAGGATATCATCAACAGCTGAGCAACTGTGGAGAGATAGGAGCTGGCAATTACCAGACAGCTGAGCGGCCAGCACAGAGAAGGAAGGGCTGAGCCCAGCCCTGACACAGGTTGAGTTTGTTCCTCTAATGCAGGGGTGTCAAACCCAATTTAATTTGCTTACCGCATCAGCATTATGGTGGCCCTCAAAGGCACAGTTGTTTCTCTCCCCCCAGCCCCAAAAAGCTTCTTGTATCTCACCTTCCCGGTCCAGCTCTAGTACCTCCCAGTAGTGTAGGTGGTTCTGCCTCTCTCACTTACAGGGAGATCATTGGTCGGTGTCCATGCACCTCTGGGTCCATCGTCCAGTGTTGGGGGAGAGCATACAGGGGGGACAGTGTGGGGGAGAGCATACAGGGGGGACAGTGTGGGGGGAGAGCATACAGGGGGGACAGTGTGGGGGGAGAGCATATGGGGGGACAGTGTGGGGGAGAGTGTGGGGGAAGAGCATACAGGGTTTGACAGTGTGGGGGGGAGAGCATACAGGGGTTGACAGTGTGGAGGGAGAGCATACAGGGGGGACAGTGTGGGGGGAGAGCATACAGGGGGGACAGTGTGGGGGGCAGTGTGGGGGGAGAGCATACAGGGGGGACAGTGTGGGGGGATAGCATACAAGGGGGGCAGTGTGGGGGGAGAGCATACAGGGGGGCAGTGTGGGGGGAGAGCATACAGGGGGGCAGTGGGGGGAGGGGGAGAGCACACTGATGTGTGGCCCGGGGCCCCATACATCTGTACTGCCTCCTCCCTCCGATGGCGACCCTCCAGTAAAAACAAAATTTCACTCACCCAATGCCTGTAATAGTGAAGCACCTGCGATAATACCGCTAACGGCGCGCTGCTCCCCGCCGGCCCCTCTTTCCCTCCCATCCATCATGGACGGGAGGGAAGGAGGGACCAGCAGGGAGCAGAGCGCCGTTAAGGGTATTATTACAGCCGCTTCAAGGGGCCTCTCGTTGGGCCGGGCACGGGCCCCTAATGGCTCCGGGCCCTCGGGCGGCGACCGAATCGCCGATGGGTCAGTCCACCCCTGATGTACAGTAATCACTGAGAGTCCAGACAAGAGTGGCTAGTGTCCAGAGAACACTGACTACTGTTCTAAAAGAGCTTATCCAGCTGCTGCTACTGCTACTGCATATGACTTTGCTAATTTTCTGCTACTTTTGAACTACCAAATACAGAAACAGGCTGCTGTAACTGGCTTGTGTCTTGAGGAGCTTTGCCAGGCTATTATTGATACTAAGGGACTTTTCTCTAACCGGAAACGACTTTGTTGCTACTACCAGAGCGGTGAGTTACAGGGCCTTGAAAAAATATTCATACCCCTTGAAATTTTCCACATTTTGTCATGTTACAACCAAAAACTTAGATGTATAATTGTGAAGTGGAAGGAAAATGATAAATGGTTTTCATATTTTTTTACAAAAAAATTTGAAAAGTGTGGCGTGCATTTGTATTCTCCCACCTGAGCTGTGGCTCTCTGCAGCTCCTCTGGAATTACCATGGGCCTCTTCTTTAATTCTACTTCTTTAATTTTTGTTCTCCTTGCCCAGCCTGTTAGTTTAGGAGGACGGCCATGTCTTGGTAGGTTTGTGTGCCATAACCATAACCTAACCCTGCTTTAAACTTCTCCAACGTTATTCCCGACCTGTGCATGGTGCTGCTTGCTCACTAAGGTTCTCTAACAAACCCCAAAGGGCTTCACAGAACAGCTGTATTTATACTGAGCAGTGGCGGCTGGTGAATTTTTAGGATGGGGGCGCAAGACCCCGCCCCTCCACGTGTGGCCCCTCCCAATTCTCATAACCCCCACCCCTTATAGAATCCACATCATATACCAGGCTGCACATTATACACAGGGCTCTGCACATCATATACCAGGCTGCACATTATACACAGGGCTCTGCACATCATATACCAGGCTGCACATTATACACTTGGCTCTGCACATCATACACCGGGCTCTGCACATCATATACCAGGCTGCACATTATACACCGGGCTCTGCACATCATATACCAGACTGCACATTATACACAGGGCTGCTGCAGTTTAAAAAGAAAAGTTTAATTTTAATAACATTAAATTACAATATGGCTTCTGTAGCAATTGTATATGCTATATATATAGGTTTTGCACAAAATTGATGTATTGGTGAATTGCAATATATTAATACTTGTTTTTGGGGTTTATATAAGTTACATATGTAACCTGTTTTTTTTTTTTTTTTTTTTCTTACCTCAAAATCACTCAAATAAGTAAATAAGTACTGTTAGGCTAATGGATAGATATAGCGATTTCTACAGAGCTACATTGGTCCAGCTATGACCAATGATGTGCGATACCTGTGAGATCCCTGTGGAAACTGGAAATCACTGTAGTAGGCAACACTACTACAGTGATCTCCACTAGCTTCCATATACCCTGCCAAGTGGCTGCTCTGCTGCACTGTGAATACATGACATTGCTCAGGCACCATTAATTTTTCTCAATGAATGCAAAGTGTTCTGTGATTGGATGAGGTGGAGAGGTAGAGTGCTATTGTATTGCCTACTATAGTAATTTCAATTCCGCTCAAGCTTGGCTTGCATACACACGGTCACACAAAAGTTCTCTGAACTTTCGACTGTCAAGAACGCAGTGACGTACAACACTAGGATGAGCCGAGAAAATGAAGTTCAATGCTTCTGAGCATGCGTCAAATTGTTTACGAGCACGTCGCAATTGCTACAGACGATCGGAATTTCCGATCGTAACTTTTTCCATCTGGAAAAATAAAGAACCTGCTCTCAATCTTTTTCTGGTGGAAATTCCACCAGCAAAAGTCAGATGGAGCATACACACGGTCGGAATTTTCAACCAAAAGCTCACATCGGACTTTTGCTGGCGGTGTTTCCGATGTGTATGGGGCATTACACTGGTTCAAGCTAGACCAATGTAACCATGTAAAATGTCCACATCTAAACTTCAACTTTAAGGTTTTCAGGCCTGCACGTGTGCTTTATTTTCTGCAATATTGAGATTCTGGGACCATGAGCTCTGAATGCCTGGGTTAGGTATAGTCATTTTTCTGGCATTCAGCAAAAACCCCTTAAGAATTTTTGGCATTTATATAAAATTTAGCAAGAGATGTATCCTTCCATATGACATATGCCATACACTTCGCACTCCTCTCCTACATGTACCACCCACCGCCATACACTCTGCACTCCTCTCCTACATGTACCACCCACCGCCATACACTCTGCATCCCTCTCCTACATGTACCACCCACCACCATACACTCCGCATCCCTCTCCTACATGTATCACCCACCGCCATACACTCCATACCCCTCTCCTACATGTACCAACATACACTTCGCATCCCTCTCCTACATGTACCACCCACCGCCATACACTCTGCATCCCTCTCCTACATGTACCACCCACCACCATACATTACTGTTACCAATGAATATATGGGCATTTAAAGGAGCACCTACAATATGTAATGCATAATTTATACCAGAAAAATTAAAGGTGCTTATTGATTAGTTGCTATGGGCTACAGTATTTTGCACATTGCTGTTTGTATTATGAAACCCCACTTGTTTCCTAACCAATTGGATTTAATTTAATTTTAATTACTTTAAATTAAATTTGATTTTAAAACATTTTAAAATTCTACTTTAATTTGAGTATGATGTTTTATAGTGACATTTTTATTTGCAGTCTTTGATGATTCTGTCACATATGATGTTAGTTCATGGTTTTGTAAAGCTGTTTAAAGCAATGTAGAAATTTCTTAATTTTTCATTGCGTTGATTCTTTCTCTCGCTAAATACTCCTGACACTATGGGTTGAAGCTGGTGGAATACGGGGGGCAGAGTGGGTGGATTATATAAAGGGTGGAGCTTATGAGAAGTTGGATGGGTCAAAAAGGAGGGGTGGGGTCTGGTGCCCCCCCCCCCCCAGCCTAAAACTTCACCTGCTGCTGTAGCATTGTCATTTTTGTAAACTGTAATGTAATATGGCAATTTGGAGGCATTTTGTACACAGTTGGTGTACAGAATGCCTCCAGAAATGTTATTTCCTGCTTATGGTAAAGAACTCTGCCCCAAGATACAAATCAGGTTGTAGGCATCCTCTGCAACAGAAATGTAATTTGTGGTGAGATACTCTCGAAGAGTTAATCACTTCTAAAGAGATGTAGACACTGCAACTTTGAAACAAAGCAAACAATTGAAACAATGATTGCTTGAGAAAGCTATTTTGTGTTATTATTGTTATTGGATTTTTGAAGTGAAAATATTGTAGTTTTGTAGATCTGACAAACATTGCATGACTCTTATTTGTTAAAGTGGAATTCCTGCCTAATTATAACTATTCTTAAAAATGTCCCCTCCCTCCTCCTGTTACCTATCCTGCCTGCCTGGAAAAAAAAAGGATTTGTGTACATGTGATACCGCACCTCTGGCCCATGTGTCAGTGAGCAGCTGACTACAGAGGAGAGGAGAGAATGCCGAAAACACCTGTGCTATGGGAGCCTATGAATGATATCAAGGCTCCCGGAATTCACAGCCGTTATCGAGCACTTACACAGGGTAGCTGGAGCTTTGGGATCACATGATCGTACTGGAGCGTGCTGACAAAAGGGAAGTATAGAGAACTTTTTTTACATCAGGTAGGTAGCATAGGTATATCCAAAAAACTCTGTGCTTAATGATGATAAATAAATTAGGGCAGCTGCACTCATTAGTTGTCAGAATACAACAACAAATACAAAATGAATACAAAATTTGTTGCGCTGTGCCTTTAAAAATATAATAAGTGACACAAATAAACAAATTCATAAAAAAAAACATCAAACTGGCATCTAAATATGCAAACTCAAAAAGTAATTATGCAAACCCATATACAAATTTAATAATATACATTACATGCACATTCTCTTTAAAAAACTTCAATACCAGGTACATTCATTCATTTTAGACAGATAGAGCTTTCCTTTGGTGGAATTTAGTCACCATTGGGTGTTTCTATTTTTTGCTAAACAAAAGACCAAAAATTTTGAAAAGAAAATATGTTTTTCTTAGTTTCTGTTATAAAATTTTCCAAAGAAGTACATTTTCTTCGTCACCAATGTGCACTGATGAGGCTGCACTAATGGACACTGATAAGCCTGTACTAATAAGCTGCACTGGTGGACACTGATGAAGAGGCACTGATGAGACTGTACTGGTGAGGTGGCACTGATTGGCACTGATAAGCTGCACTGATAATCAGGGCACTGATGATCAATGCCCTGATTATCAGTGTAAACCATATACTCAATGTGCCCTGTCAGACTAGCCAGTTATCGCCTCTCCTTTCCTCAGAGAGAGTGTAAGGAAAGTAATGCTGATAACTGGTAAGTCTGTTTACATGTGACCAGCTGTGATTGGACACAGATGATCACATGGTAAAGAGCCACTGTGATTGGCCCTTTACTGCGATCTGTGATCAGCTGTGTCCAAAGGTTACAGTGGTCACAGAGCACACCTGTTGCAAGCCCCAGGGGGTGCTCGGGAGGCACACATCTGGGAGGGCATCCATGGACATCATCCCAGAACTGGAGAGCCGCACTGTAGCCATATTTTTGCTATAGAATGGGCAGGAACCAGTTAAATATATCAAAAAAATGTATATATACATATTCTTTTGTAGTGAACAATACAACCTTAAATCAAATTATATAAAGTGCAATCATTATAAATAGTGCAATATAAAAGTGTACATATCATGCAAATAAGCTTTGTTTACACTCCACACGTAATGATGTGTTCAGTTTGTGTTGCACCACCTAATTGCACAATTCCTTACCTGCTGGAAATTACATCGCAATCCTGAGCCCTTGATAGAAAAGTACACTGTGCCTCAAGGGTGTCCCCTGACCCTTCACTAAGATCCAGCCCAAAGTCAAATATTGCAGGAACAATCCAAGGCACATAGGAGGAAATAAATAAACAGAATATGTGATACAAATTGCCAGCTTATTAAAAGCAAAAAAAAAGGTACTCACAAACACAGTAGCTAAAAAAAAAAATAACAGCACACTGCTCCAGCTGGCAGCAGGGGTAGCAGGAGAGGGGAGGTGACAGTTTTGAGAATAGTTATGGTTAGGCAAGAATTCTACTTCAATGTGAAAAAAGAAGAACAAGTCTAGATTTTAGTTTGGTGACTATTTAATCTTTCTGTGTTTTAATTATTTAGGTCTGGATAGATGCTGCAACTCAAATATTTTATTCATTGGGGGCAGGATTTGGAGTATTAATTGCTTTTGCCAGTTATAATAAATTTGATAATAACTGTTACAGGTAAGTTGTTTTTTCTACAATGTTGTTTTTGAAAAAAAAAATAATTTCATGTTTATATTTACACAAAATAATATGCTGCTGATCTTGAAAGTTCTATATTATTGACTGTTTCCTAAAGAGCTCATATAGAAAGCAGCTTACAAAACTTTAAAACCAGCAGTTCGTATTTCTCCCTTAAAGTGGATGTAATCCCGATTCATTCAATTTTATAAAGATGAAGACAGCAGATATACATGTAAGACTTATGTAGGGGGATTTGTTTCATCTCTGTGTATCATCTGAGGCTGTTCACTTCACTGGGTATATGTGAGGGTTTACATCCACTTTAATCCAGCGGCCTGGGTATCAAAGAGGACCAAGTGTAAACCTTACACTTTGGATTTCCAACTGAAAGTGCTTCAGGAAGCTCAAACAATGGTAAACCACTTCTCCAGTTTCAAAGCCACAGGTGCTGGCAATGCATATAGCAATAGATAGGAAGTATTTCTGGACAGCCGCACTCCGAAAAAATTGCCTTTTATTCAAAAAAAACACAGGATCAAAAATACATGCCAAGCTATGAGTAAGCAATGTTTGTAGTGTGAAACGTGTCAGCTCTTCTGTCCGTTCTGCTATGGCATGTATTTTTGATCCTGTGTTTTTTTGAATAAAAGGCAATTTTTTTGGAGTGCGGCTGTCCAGAAATACTTCCTATCTATTGACAGTGCACTCTGCACTTGTTTCTGATTCTAAAACTCCTATATTGAATATGATTTTTATATTTACAGATAGAGTTTACATCATATCTATAGGGTATATACAGTATATACACACTGATCAGCCATGACATTATGAATATTGACTACCCACCATAACTCGTGGAGGCATGGTCTCTGGACCTCTGAAGATATGCTGTTGTGTCGGCCACTAAACCATCAGGAGCAGATCCTTTAAGTCATGTAATTCGTGAGGTGGGTCCTCCACGGATTGGATTTGTTTTTTCTAGCACATCCCACAGATACTTGATTGGATTGAGATCTGGAAAATTTGGTTGTGTTCCCCAAAACATTCTTGAATTCATCAGACCAGACCACCTTCTTTTGTTGCTCAGTTGTCTAGTTCTGATGCTCATGTGCCCATTGTAGGCTGTAGACAGGAGTCAGCATGGGCTCCCTGACCGGTCCATACAGCTTCATAAACAACAAACTGCAATGCACTGTGCATTCCAACACCTTTCCAATGGAGCCAGCAATATTTTTTTTCAGCAATTTGAGCTACAGTAGCTCAGACTAAACTGGCCAGCCAGCCTTTTCTCTCCATTTGCATCAGTGAGCCTTGGCCTTCAATGATCCTGTCACCTGATTGATGTTTTTTCTTTTTTGGACCACTTTTTGATAGGTCCTGACCGCTGCAGATCAGAGAACATCCCACAAGAGCTGACGTTTTGGAGTTACTCTGACCAAGTTGTCTAGCCATTACAATTTGGCCCTTGTCTGAGTCACTCAGATCCTTACACTTACCCATTTTTTTCTACTTTCAAAACTCAGTGGACTCCACTGAGATGGCAGTGTGACTCCTGAGCTCCAGCACACAGCGGGATAATATAGCGGTTCACAGTGCCTAGAGGCATAGAAATTTCCTCACGAACCGGAGAATCGGTCCCCCAACGACCCGGGAACATGACCAGGAAGCGGCAAGTGGAGCATCGGCCGAAAAAACGGATTACTACACTCATCCATTGCGGCCTCATGGGCAAGATGGCGCCGACTCCTTTCCCTCACAACGGACGGACCACAGGCACTCACAGGGCCACGCCGCACAAACATATAGGCAAGCCTTTGACCCAGGGGATTCATCACAACCCCCTTCCCCTCTTAACAGAAGCACAGCCAAGTCTCGCATGAGGATGGATGACACAGGGATGCAGCAATGTGAGGTAAGATCTAATGCAGACTCACAAGAAGACACCAGAGAGCTCCCTGACTCCATAGTCTCATTCCCCACGCTGAACCAGCCAGTGCTAGATAAAAACACTTAAAGACATGCTCAATTCACTAAGAAGCACTATTCACACTGACATGATGGCATGCATGAGGAATTTTAACACCAAACTGACAGCAGTGGGAGAAAGAGTTGACCATATCGAGACCAGAATGGGGGAGTATGCCACAACCATTAACGACCTGGTTGATGCACATGACACAGCTGAAGATGAACAAACATGGATCAAGGCAAAACTAGCAGATTTAGAAGACAGATCCAGAAGAAATAATGTCAAAATACATGGGATCCCTGAAACAGTACAGTCTTCTGATCTGCGCGCTTACACGACTGCAATGCTAACAGCCCTCATGCCTGATATCCCTGCTATTGAACTATCTATAGATAGGATCCACCGGCTACCAAAACCCTCATTCATCCCTGAAAATGCTCCTAGGGATGTTTTATTCCGAATGCATTTTTACCAAACAAAAGAACGCTTGATGTTGATTACATGCAAAGGGGAACACGGCAATACTGACTACTCTGCACTACATATCTATGCAGATCTGTCGCAGTTTACCCTGCAACTGCGGCAGATTCTAAACAACATTACCAAAGCATTAAGAAACCATGACATCACTTACAGATGGGGCTACCCAACCAAGCTGTTGGTCACTAAAGATGGGGTAAACCACGTGATCGCATCCCCAACCAAAGGCTTCCAACTACTCCAAAAATGGAAAATAGTACCTTGACGCAAGGAATTTCAACAGAATTCCTCTCGAATAGCAGCAGGCCTTCCGCCTCCAAATTACACATCTCCTAAACAGTTAATATTATCGAGCCTCAAAGTGCATGCCCTTAGACAGGGCCCCGCCTATTGGAGCTTCTTCCACACCACAAGCTCCCAAAACCTGAGCAGACATGATCTGCACATGGGTTACTACTACCCTCCTTTTTAAGTTCCAGTTTAAGTTGTTCTTTTTTGTTTCTAAGTTTTATTTACAGGAACTATGCATAATATCCTACTCCGCTCTTCTCGACTACAATCAACATGCCAGACAAGACACCCACAAGCAAAATAACCGAACAAACAACACCTACAACTCGCCTACACACTACCCCAAATGTGAGTACATTCTCCATTTGACACTAAAGCACCACCTAACAAACCAATATGCCAGTTAATATTCTATCTATAAATGCACACGGACTGAATCATCCTGCTAAAAGGGCATCACTGTGGAAGGAAGCAGAATCTTCTCATTGTGACGTGCTTTGTGTCCAAGAGACACACCTCCACCATAATGCACCATCTAAGTGTACCCACAAATCTTTTCAACACTTTTTCTTCTCCAATATGTCAGCCAAAAAAAGAGGAGTGATGATTGCAGTAAAGGACACAATCTCCTTCAATCTCATCTCTGAAACAAAAGACTCTTCAGCACGATGCCTTATTGTCATTTGTGACATAAATAATGTCTGCTACACGCTGATGAACATATATGCCCCCAACAAACACCAAATTAAATTTCTAAATGGATTAATGTGGAAAGTAAAAAAAAATACAAGGATCTCTCATAATCTGTGGGGACTTCAACATTGTTCCTAACCCACAAATGAACTTTACTACAGCTCCCTCTAAAAGGACACCTTTTTTAGCAAATTTTCTGCGTTCAAACGATCTGTACGATACCTGGCGTTGTACACATGCCAGTGAAAGAGACTACTCTTTTTTTCCCATAGACACTGTACTTACACGAGAATCGATCTGTTTCTAATGGACAAGTGGCTACTTCAAAAAGTGTCCCAGATCAAAATTGGTACAATAGCATGGTCAGACAATGCTCCCATTCTCCTTACACTAAAAGATTCATATCCTAACACCTATATGTGGTGCTCTAGCTCACAAATTATACAAAATCCTGCAACTAAGAAAACACTAGAGAAACACTTGTCTGATTACTTCCAGATCAATTCCTCTTCCACTAATAATACTTTTTCATTGTGGAATGCCCACAAAGCCTATATAAGAGGTATCTTTATCCAACTATGAGCAACAATTAAGAAGCAGAGGCAGCAAAAAATGACATATCAAAAATTGATACACTGGAAGCACTTAACAAAGCCAAACCTGACCCCGCCACTAGCATAAAACTTACCTCCCTAAGACATGACTTTAGACTGATCCTACTCCAAGCATATGAACAGACAGAGAAAAAAAACTAAAATGTCCTTTTACTCTACTAGCAACAAAGCATGTAAAGCACTAGCTAGGAGAATACAGGGACAACGTTTTAAGACTAAAATAGCACGCCTCATACATCTTAAGAGCAAAAAAATATATACGACCCACAAGGCATTTAGCGACTATTACAGCTCTCTATATAACCTGAATCAAAATGACCTGACACCACAACCTTCCCCAACAAACATAACAGACTTCTTGTCCAACATCAAATTACCTACACTCACACCTACACAACTTCAAGAACTTAACGTACCCTTTTCCTTGACTGAATTAACACAAGCCATTAAAACACTTCCGAGTAACAAATCCCCTGGTGCAGATGGACTTATAGGAGAATATTACAAAAGCTTCCAGTCGATTCTAGGACCACATCTCCTCAAAACGTTTGATAGTGCGGCTGCCTCTGCTTCCTTTCCGCCTGAAAATGCTGGAAGCACTCATTGTCACTACACCCAAGCCTGGGAAGACACCGGATTTGCCCCAGAACTTTAGACCTATATCACTATTAAACAATGACTTAAAAATTTATGCCAAAATGATAGCACTAAGATTAGTTGACATTCTCCCTATCCTGATTGACCCTGATCAATCAGGCTTCTCAAAAGGTAGGCAGGCCTCTGATGCAACAAGACGCCTAATTGACATAATCCACATCACCAAAAAGACTTGAACACCTTCTCTGCTTCTAGCCTTGGACGCAGAGAAGTCGTTTTGACAGAGTTTATTGGCTCTATCTATCTTAAGCCCTAGGAAAATTCGGATTCACAGGACACATATTGTCCGCTATCCTAGCCTTATATACCCTACCATCAGCCAAAGTATACACATCAAGGATGCTATCTAAATCTTTTAGAATTACAAATGGTACGAGGCAAGGATGTCCATTGTCCCCTCTTATCTTTAATCTCTTAATGGAACCACTAGCTGCACGTATTAGACAATCACCTGACATACAAGGCTTTATGATCAGCAACAGAAAACACGCCTTTTTGCTGATGATGTAATTTTAATACTTACAGATCCGGTGCCTTCCCTGGGAAAAGTATCTTGTTTACTTCAAGAATATGGCAGGGTGTCATACTACAAGGTGAACGACACCAAGTCATATATTTTAGACCTGGGGGTATCTCAACAAAATAAATTGGATTTGCAAGCTACTCACCCATACATCTGGAATAACATACGATTAACTATCTGGGGATCAATCTTACTTCCCACCCGGAACAATTATTTAAAGCTAATTACCTACCACTTGAAGGCAAAGTAAAAGAAGGAACACAGAAATTAAGCAAACATATACTATCATGGTCAGGTAGGTTAGCAGCATTTAAAATGCAAATACTACCTCAAATACTGTATGTCTTCAGAACAGTCCCGATACCAGCCCCAAAAAATGTCTTTAATAATCTACAACGCACACATTTGCCACCTATCTATGGGAAGGGAAAAAGCAAGAACTGCTTTCTCTAAACTTGGTAAAATAAAAAAAGCAGGAGGAGTAGGAGCCCCATTATTTAAAGATTATCACATGGCTGCAGTACTAGCACAAATCAGAGGTAGGTTCCCAAACCACTCCACACCACTATGGGGCCTTCTAGAACAAACACAAATACCAGGTAAAAATCTACACAATTACATTTTGGCTTCCCCTTTTCACAACCAAAAGATCAAAAATGCTTCTCCCACAATCCTAGTAACTCTGGATTATTGGACAAAAATGATCAGAATCTAAATCTCTTCTACAACCTAATATCCACCTTGCTTTACCCATTGCTGTAATAACACTGCTGGTACCCGACTTATGCTTATCCAAGTGGATACATGGAGGTATACAATGGATCTCAGCCCTTTACATAAACAAAAAAACTGAAATCCTTCACACAGCTACAATCAGAATTTAACCTTTCATCATATAAACAATTTAACTATCTTAGGATATCATCATATCTCAATAGTAGAAAACCGTTACACTACAATTTATTTTGGAAAATACGTGTTCATCTTACGGAATATCGCTCTTCTATAATTTTCTAGATAATAAATCTATTCTTGAGAAAACAAACCCTATGCTTGCATGGGAAAGGGACTTAGACACAACATACACAGAAGACCAGTGGCACAAAGCATTACAACACATCCACTCAGCAACTAAATGTACAAATCTTTGGGAATTCTCACACAAAATCTCACAGAGATGGTATCTTACTCCTTACAGAATAGCTAAGTTTGACCCATCTACACCCTCCTTATGCTGGAGGAACTGCTCACAAACAGGAACCCTATTCCACATATTGTGGACCTGTGGAAAACTGGCCAAATTCTGGCCCAGCATATTTGCAATCTTTCAACAAGTCACAGGACTTTCGACACGCTATCACTAGCCATACTTAATTTAGGAATAGAAAATATACCACCACTCCTCAGAAAATGTACTACTCATCTATTTCTAGCTGCTAAACTAGTAGTTCTCAGGCTATGGAAATTCCAGCTCTCCCTGAAGTCTCAGAGGTCATCCGCACACTCACAATTCACCACACTTATGAAGGCATGTTAGCTAACATAGCAGGGAAATATTCAGAATTTCTTAGACATTGGGAACCATGGATAGAATGGTATAAAGTTTATAATACACATACAGGTCGATAATCCCTAAACAAACATAGTAGGACAAAATAAACGTATGCATAATTCTCGCGCCATCCAAAAATGATCCACAAATAATGCTGGCATCATCTATAGGACTATAGTTCCTTATTTTCATTTTCCTTTCTTGTTACCCCACCTCCAAGTTTATTTCTTCTTACATTCTTTTAAAACAAACAAAGAAGTTGAAGATACAGGTTACTGGGTTACACAACACCCTAATGCCGCGTACACACGGTCGGAATTTCTGATGGAAACAGTCCGATGGGAGCTTTTCATCGGATTTTCTGACCGTGTGTATGCCCAACGGTCTTTTTCTGTCGGCATTTCCGACGGACTTTGGATTGAGAGCCTGTTCTTAATTTTTCTGACGGAGAACCTTTCTATCTATTTTTCGATCGTGTGTATGCAATTCCGACACACGCAAAATTACAACGCATGCTCGGAAACAATTCGACGCATGCTCGGAAGCATTAAACTTCCCTTTTATAGTGCCGTCGATAAAAGTTGTATGTCATGGTGTTATTGACCGTCGGAATTTGGTGTGACCGTGTGTAGGCAAGACAGTTTGAGCGAAATTCTGTCGGAATTCCGACGGGAAAACCATCAGAGCTTTTTCCGACGAAAAATCCGACCGTGTGTACACGGCATAAGATAAGCAATATCGAATGTACTGTGATAATCCAAAAATTCAATGTTAGCCTGGAGGGTGCCCTTCTCCTGGTCGCAGCTAGACCACACCGGGGCGACCTAGGTAGAGGATGGACCCGACAGCTAAAAGTTGCTAGCTGATATGTTTACAGAAACATAGAATGCAGTTAAAATGTGTAATATCTAGATTGAATGTTAATGTTTGTACCAACTTCATACTGACGATATCTGTTATACCTTTTTTGTATTATTGTGAAAAGCAATAAAAGTGTAATTATAAAAAAATAAAATAAAAGAAATAAGAAATGTATGTAAAGCTAATTTTAATGAACAGCTGCGCACTGGAGCCCTGCCTTTCTACTATTTTCCATAACAAAGGAGAGGGGTTTAGTCCAGTGGTCCTCTGAGAATAACATTATTATGAAATATTTTTTTAACATATTTTTTGACCAGCCCCTTTACTGGTGTATGGGCATGATTACTATAAGGGCTCACTAACATGGCCATTCATGGCCATTTTACATTACAATACATAACCCAGATCTGTGTAGTTCTGATGCAAGAATGGTAATTTCTTTACATTCTGCTGCAGACAGATATGGCCAGACAAATAGACTGCTCACTCCACAGGGGAATTTTCACTTTGTAACTGATTTTTTTTAGTGAATGTTGTAGAAATTTACTTTTTAATAAATACTCAATTAAATGCAGGGGAAAAAAATAAAAAAAAATGTATTTTTGCAATGTAGAAGCTATGGAGAAACCATATGAAATTCTAACTAGAATCTAACTAGAATCTTGAGTGGCACACTTCTACCCATTTTAAACCTGAATTCTTGGCAAGTAAAAATATGATTAATACTTTTTAATGAACACATAACTAGATTACATTCTGTTTTTATTATCTATTTGGAAATCAGTTTAAAAAATAAGGTATAAATAGGCAGAAATCTAAGCTGATAAGGGTGAATGTACAAATACATATAAACTGGTTATTTGGCCTAATGTAAGCTACATAGTTGGTAAGTAGGAATCAGTTTGGTTCGCACCAGAACATGTGAACAGGCATAACATTTGTGCGAACACTGTTAAAGTCTATGAACATGAAAAATCAAAAAAGCAAATTTTAAAGGCTTACATGCAAGTTTTGCCATTAAAAGTGGATGGGGACCCAGTCCTGCCCCAGGGGACATGTATCAATGCAAAAAAATGTTTTGCAAACAGCAGTTTTTTCTGGAGCAGTGATTTTAATAATGCTTTAAATATCGTGCCTCAGGGTCCCCTAGTCTGCCTGTAAAGTAGCACATCTTTACGATGTTTAATACAGCACCGCAGCAAAATGACATTTCAAAAGGAAACATTTTCAATTAAAACTGCTCGTTTCTGTAATGTATTGTCGGCTCCCGGTAATATAGACCAAAAACCAATGAAAAAAATGGCAAGCTGTCCCCTCTCCCCCCTAGTCCATACCAGGTCCTTCGGGTCTGGTATGGATATTAAGGGGAGCTCCCTGCCAAAATGTAAAAAGAAAAATCGTGGTCCCCCCCCAAATCCATACCAGGCCCCTCAGGTCTGGTATGGATTTTAAGGGCAACCCCACCCCACAATTAAAAAAAAAAATGGCGTGATGTCCCCCCAAAATCCATACCAGATCCTGGTGTTGGGCGGCAAAGTGGTGTAGTGGTTAGCACTCTCCCCTAGCAGTAAAAAGGGTCGCTGGTTCAAACCCCAACCACAACACTACCTGCCTGGAGTTTGTATGTTCTCCCTGTGCCTGTGTGGGTTTCCTCCGGGTACTCCGGTTTCCTCCCACACTCCAAAGACATGCTGGTAGGTTAATTGGCTTCTGTCCAAAATTGGCCCTAGTATATGAATGGGGACCTTGGATTGTGGGCTCCTTGAGGTTAGGGACCGATGTGAGTGTACAATGTACAGGGGTAGGGACTAAGATAGACACTCACTCAGGTTGAACTGGATGGACTGGTGTCTTTATTCAACCTTACTAACTATGTACTATGTACTATATGTACCGTATGTACTTATCTGAGCAAGCAGCCATGGCAGGCCAGGAAAGGGGGGACAAGCGAGCGCCCCCCCCCCTCCTGAACCATACCAGGCTGCTTGCCCTCAACATGGGGTGGGTGCTTTGGGGCTGCAGATAGGTACTTGAGTAACCAGATGAACTGATGACAGGTACTCGGTTACTCAGATGGGCTGGTGACAGGTCCTCTTTATTAGGGGGGCAATTAGTGTGATTGGGTGTACACTGTAAGCAGTACAAGCTGTTACCGCAATCTCCTCCTCACACACGATCAGTATCACCTCACGTATTGCGCTCTGACTCGAATTCTGTGGCATCTACGATGTTACCAATTCGTCCCGGTGTGCCCCAGGTATTGGGCCTCATTTCACCGTTGTCTCATTTCAGTACATGCTCCAGAGTCCGGTTCGCAGTCACTCGCAATGCGGTACGACCGGGCCAGGCCTCTGCCATGGGAGTTTAATTTCATCAAAGGCAACATGTAATTTCATCTCATCTGTATTGTCTGTCATTTCATTTCATTCAAATCAAACTCCTAAAAGTCACTGACGCCTGTTGTTACCATCAAATTCTGAACCAAACCACAGGACAATAGCAAACAACTCACAAACCAAGTGTTTTTCTCGCATTTTCTTCAGGTCAGTCGGATTCAGTAGGTCCACCTGCACCAGCTTGAACGGTGCTTCAGCAGGTAAAAAAAAAAAGGGGGGGACAAAAATTCCCAGCTTAGGTACGTATATGGTAGAGAGCACATACAAGACTTAAAATCATGTCACCCTCTATAGGCCCCAGTCTGCAAGACACTCAACCCAGAGGACAAGGCAGCAGGCTTCAGAAAGCCACAACATGTCTTCAGCCGGCAGTGAAGACCTTACCTTACAGTCTCCGAGAGTGGCAGTGTTCAGTCCCTTAGGGGGTGGACTATCCCCAGACTGACAGTAGAGCTGAGGCGTAGAGGGGTGCCCTTTCCTACCACGGCCAGGAAGGCTGAGCTGTTCAGGCTTCTCTTTCCACCGCCTGCCATGGCAGGATCCAGCACCCAACAGGCGTCGTTGGATTCGAGCTGCCATTGCTCAGCTGCACACCCTTGTGTCATCCCTGTCCTCTTCAGTTATCGAGGTACAGAACAGGACGACACTTTTGGAGACCAGCCCGGCCATTGCAACCCCTGACCCTGCCGAAGTTCAAGTCGTCGCAACACCTTCTACAGGTATCGCAGTGTGGAGTCCAGCCATACACCCCTCTCACCTCGCACCACCCAACGTTAGGAAGGACATCCTAGAGGGCAAGGATGTCAACCTGGCCTCACTCTTGATCTCGGTGCACGACCTAGCAGAGAACAAGGCGTACACCTGGGGGGACGTCTCGGTTGTCCTGAAAGCCAAAGACCCCAGGCTTAACAGGAAGCTCTCTGTGCCAGAGTTCACTTTGGCATTCGGTATGCTCAGGGATGTGGTGTGTTCAGCCTCCCCCGGCAGACGGGAGGAGCTGGACCTATACCTCCATTTAGTCGTAGACCTAGGCTACAAATACGGTGGCTTTGGGTTCTACCACTATCACCGCTCCTTCTCAGCCAAAGCCACAGCAAGGTTTCTCCAGTTCCACATACCCACAGACTGGAACATCATGGACATAGAGCTGTTCTGCCGCCACTTTGCGGGCCTACGGTCACCACTATGTGCCATATGCCAGTCAGCAACCCACACCGCTGTCTGGTGTGCCAATGCAGCCTCTGTCCAACAGAGAGACAACACGGCTACTACCAGCACAGGTCAGGGTCAGCAAGCCCCTGCACAAGGGCCGAAAACAGACAAACTGGGACGACTTGTTCGGGCGGCCGGGGGAGCAGCAATCTGCAACAACTACAACTATGGCTCTTGTAACTTTAGTCAGTGCCGTCTGCTCCAGGTGTGTACCCTATGTCAGAGGGCTCACCCCAGGCTCCTATGTAAGGTCAAGCAGAAGAAGGCATGACTAAGCTGGGTCAATGTTGCATGGCTCGGCTTCTACTTGACCGCACATCCCACTCCATCCCTAGCCGTCTACCTCATCCGAGGCTTCACAGGCGGGTTCCACACCGGGCTCACCTCCCTGCCCCACACCACCCACGAGTGCAGGAACCTGCGATCAGCAGCCACAGACGAACAGGCCATCGACCAACTCCTGCAGACAGAGTTAGACCGGGACTTTGTGATAGGCCCTTTCATCCAGCCCCCCTTCAGCACATGGAGGGTTAGCCCTATCGGGCTTGTGCAAGGAAAATTTTCCAATAAAAAACGTTTAATTTACGACTTGTCAGCGCCTCATTCCTCCGCCATTCCTAGTCTCAACTCTCTTATCCCCTCCGAGGAGTTTTCCCTTAAGTATGCCTCAGTAGACATGGCCATCCAAGCCATACTTAAGACAGGCACAGGTACCTGGCTTTCCAAGGCAGATATATCAGATGCCTTTAAATTGTTCCCCATACATCCCTCCCTTTGGTGCTGGCATGGCATCAAATGGAGGGATTCTTACTACTTTGCCACCAAGTTGACCTTCGGGTCCAAGAGTAGCCCCTGGCTATTTGACACGTTCGCCCAGACCCTCACGTGGATCCTCCTGCACAAAGTTCAGTGCCAGGAGGTCATCCACTACTTGGACGCCTTCCTGCTGATAGAGCCACCCGGGGCAACCTCAGGGGACCTCAACAGGCTAAGGGTCGTTTTCAGCAACCTGAATGTCCCCATCGCGGAACACAAGGTTGACGGCCCAGCACAAAAGATCACGTTCCTGGGCGTCAACCTGGATACCCGAGTCATGCAGGCTAGCCTTCCTCCAGACAAACTAGACCGCATCAGAACGGTTCTCCGGGAGTTCACCCGCGCCAGAGGATGTACCCAGAAGCAGCTTCAGTCCATTCTCGGGATGCTGAACTTTGCGATGTCCTGGCTGCTAGTGTACCTGTCCCACACCCAGGATCCAGATCAGGTCATCAAACTTGATGCCGCAGCCGTAGCGGACCTGGCCATGTGGGAGGAATTCCTGTCCAACTGGAATGGCGTGTCACTTTTCATTCCCACAGTGTCCTCCCTGTCACCACAGGTGGTGACAGACGCGGCGGCCTCCACAGGGTTTGCTGCCATTTTTGGCCATTTATAGTTTGCGGCACCCTGGCCTCCACAGGCACTAGCGACACCTGGCTTTACCACAACGTCTGCCCTCTTTGAGCTCTACCCCATTGTGGCAGCTGCTCACCTATGGAGCCACAGCTGGTCCGGGCAGACAGTAGCCTTCACAACCGATAACCTTGCTACCACGGAAATCATCAGCAAAGGCAGGTCCAAATCCAGGCCCGTCATGTCCTTCCTTCGTAGGCTGGTACAGTTGTCTCTTCAGCACCAATTTAACGTCTACTGCTCGTTCATCCCGGGGAAGCGCAATCTGGCAGCGGATGCACTTTCCCGTTTTAACTACGTTTCCTTTTTCAAGCAGATGCCTGGAGCCAGTCCCCTGTCGGCTACTATCCCGGACTGGTCACAGCTGACCCTGGACTAACCCACCACCTACGGACAGCAACCAACCTCATCAACGCGTCACTCTCCCGCAATACACACAAGGCCTATCAGACAGCCTGGAGGGCATTCAACAAGTTCCTGTCTCAACACCCCAGAGAACCGTCCAGCATCAAACAGATACTGGCCTTTATCTCCTACTGTCACACTCACTTGACATTATCCCACAACACCATACGGCTGTACCTGGCTGGTGTACAGTACTACCTGTCCCTTCAGGACCCCGCAAGACCTTCCGTATTCTCGTTCCATGCAGTACGGGCCGTTCTCCGGGGGATTCAGAAACAGCAGCCGATAACCGGAGAGATATTCAGGGACATGTCCACCATCCTGGACATGTCTCCGCTTGGTCTCCTCCCCAGTCTGGTCCTACAAGCCGCCATACACTTGGCCTTCTACGGGTTCCTACGGCCCAGTGAGTTCACCTGCAACCACCCTTCAGGCCCAGTGTTACGTAAAAGTAACTTAGTTTGCCACCAGGACCATTTTATCCTGCACCTGGCTGTGTCAAAGACTCAGCAGCTAGGCTCAGGAACAGACTTACACTTCTTCAGGACCCACAACAATTGGTGTCCAGTCGCCACACTGAATCGGCTGTTAACACTTCTGTCCGATCAGCCAGACACCAGTCCTCTTCTGCCCTTTCCTGTGAAACCACTTAACACGTCTCAGTTCATGAAACATACCCAGATTCTCCTCAGCAACCTACACCTAAACCCCAGTCAGTACTCCGGGCATTCATTCAGGATCGGGGCAGCCTCAACAGCATCCCGGCAAGGCATCCCGGAACAACATCATTAAAAAGCTAGGCAGATGGAAGTCAGCCTGCTTCGCCCGCTATATACCTAATCCACAAGTGGAAATGGCCCAGGCATTTGCCAAGCTTACCTAGTGACTTTGTGAAAGATAAAAATAAGTGCAGCGCATCTAAAAAATAATCAAAAATAATACAATAATAATAAGATATCATAAAATTATGATATGTATATGAAACACAATACACATAATGAAAAATAATCAAAAACAGTGACAAAAGTTCATGTCGTGTGAGTCCAAAATAAAACAGAGAGTGAATAACTGATTGTAGATAAAACACCCTGGTGACTGTAAATAAACAGAATATGTTCTTAAGGTGATATCCTCAACCGAAGGTAAATGGAGACTCTTACCAAATGTGCTATGCACATACGCATAGACTCAGTGGAGGGTGAAGTGTCTGATTCCAAGGGAAGCTGACTCCAATCTGGGCAAACGACCAATCAACTGGACGGATCTCCGGCAGATGATCTCCTCATATAATGGACAGCCCAATGCTAAGCAATGTGGATCCAGGCAAAAAAGATCTCCCAGCATATAATAATAGAAAAGAAGGGGGGGACACTCTAAGTGTAGACTGTTGGTAAACGGTTTATTTAAAATTGAAGTTTAAAATACAACCTTGATGAAAAAAGTAAATGGTTGTGTCTGCAAATAACATAAGTTATGCAGTTGACAAAAAGTTAAGGCAATGCTGTAGGTACACTCGATATGCACAACTGCAGAAAACAAAGCCTTATGGACATATGCATAAAAAAACAGCTCAAAGCTGCAAATGGGGAACAATTGCTGTTTAAAAAGGTCCCGCACTGCAGCAATGTAGAGAGATTGCGGAACGAAGCCGCTGGAGATAATAATAGACAGCGAGTGACTGATAAACTTCTCCCCCGTACGTACGTTACGTCCTCCTGGACTTCGTCAGCGGTGACGAAGTCCAGGAGGACGTAACGTACGTACGGGGGAGAAGTTTATCAGTCACTCGCTGTCTATTATTATCTCCAGCGGCTTCGTTCCGCAATCTCTCTACATTGCTGCAGTGCGGGACCTTTTTAAACAGCAATTGTTCCCCATTTGCAGCTTTGAGCTGTTTTTTTATGCATATGTCCATAAGGCTTTGTTTTCTGCAGTTGTGCATATCGAGTGTACCTACAGCATTGCCTTAACTTTTTGTCAACTGCATAACTTATGTTATTTGCAGACACAACCATTTACTTTTTTCATCAAGGTTGTATTTTAAACTTCAATTTTAAATAAACCGTTTACCAACAGTCTACACTTAGAGTGTCCCCCCCTTCTTTTCTATTATTATATGCTGGGAGATCTTTTTTGCCTGGATCCACATTGCTTAGCATTGGGCTGTCCATTATATGAGGAGATCATCTGCCGGAGATCCGTCCAGTTGATTGGTCGTTTGCCCAGATTGGAGTCAGCTTCCCTTGGAATCAGACACTTCACCCTCCACTGAGTCTATGCGTATGTGCATAGCACATTTGGTAAGAGTCTCCATTTACCTTCGGTTGAGGATATCACCTTAAGAACATATTCTGTTTATTTACAGTCACCAGGGTGTTTTATCTACAATCAGTTATTCACTCTCTGTTTTATTTTGGACTCACACGACATGAACTTTTGTCACTGTTTTTGATTATTTTTCATTATGTGTATTGTGTTTCATATACATATCATAATTTTATGATATCTTATTATTATTGTATTATTTTTGATTATTTTTTAGATGCGCTGCACTTATTTTTATCTTTCACATTGTTATTTGAAGGATTCGTGATTGGCCTTTTTGGTGTTCAGCTTGCACTTTCACTTATTTTATTTACTTGTTTTTTGTGGGTTTGCGCTGATTGTTCCATTCTATTGTACTAATTTACCTAGTGACTTGTCTCACCAATAAAGCTATTTCCCTACCTGAATGTTTTGCCCCCTTATTTTGGTGTACCATACGATAGACCAAGGCACACTTTCAGGTCCATTTCATGTGGTAAGTTTTGTGTTAAACCTGTATGTCATCTTTACACGTATCGGCCATAGGGCTCTAAACCGTAAATAAGAAGGCCAGTATGGTGGCCTGAAATTATGGGAGGAGCCCGGGGGGGGGGTATTTAACCAGCCCACAGGCTGCCGGTCTTTGTCGGTTTCCTGTGCGAGATACCCACCCTCCCTTCCCCTTTTTAGGGCATTTCTCAAGTATTCTTACTCCTCAACAGAATACTCATTTCACATCATTTTTATAGCTACTCTCATTTCATCATTCCTTATCTAGGGTATGCCCCCTTATTTTGGTGTACCATACGATAGACCAAGGCACACTTTCAGGTCCATTTCATGTGGTAAGTTTTGTGTTAAACCTGTATGTCATCTTTACACGTATCGGCCATAGGGCTCTAAACCATAAATATATATATATATATATATATATATATATATATATATATATATATTAAATACACTGCCACTAACTAAGCTGCCTAATCTAGCTCAATCTATCTCCTTCCACAATCACACACTATACACGGCTGCTATGTAAGCAGCCTTATATAGTGTGGGGCGTGGACTTGATGAATTATGGCTCTTGCAGCAGAGCGCGCTGTGATTGGCCAAAACATGCAGGTCAGGTGCATGCTTTGGCCAATCATCAGACATCAATGCACTGCGATCTCGCAGTGCATTATGGGGCATTCCACGGTGCTCGAATTTCCCGCAAACGCCCCATTCTATTCGCTGTTTGGTGGACGGGCAAACACCCGATGTAAGTTTGACTCGAACATCAAGCTCATCCCTATTGGTAAGGTTGAAGAGCGTATGTGTTTATGTCACTACTCTTTTCAATATCCCTGTATATTGTGTTCTCTAAAAAGCAAATCTATTTGTTTTTGAATTTGTCAGCACTTTCCGCTTACACCACCAATAGTGTTGGGAGAAAGGTTCGCTCCAAGCATGAGTTTGGGCCGAACATTGGCTGCTAGTCCATTCCGTGAACATCTGAATTGTCGGTGCATTCAGCAGTTTGTTCGGCCCACCGAAGGACCACAATGTACTGCGCCACTGCACAGTGCATTGGGAGCCCTGATCTGCTTAAGCAATAAAACCCAATCAGAGCAAATAGCACTGTCAGAGCCATGATTGGACATTGTCATGATTGGACATTGTCATGATACAACTATCCAATAATGGCTCATTGCTCTTAGTCCCACCCCACACTATAAAAATATTCTTCCCATAGTGTAATATTGGCATGAAGAGAGCTAGAACAGGGCTCTGTTCAGTGCTACTAGTGAGTTAGTGTGCTATAGTGCGATTGTTGTGATTCTATTGTAAGTGTAAAGTATTAGTTTAGAGTGAATCTAGTGATGGTGCAGCATGAGTGTAGTGCACTACACTCACTTTATTTTGTCAGGGCAGGTTTCCTACAGTATATTTCAATGCGTTAGTGCACGTTTAATGCAGTATATTGCAGTGCATTATTGCACGTTTAACGCAGTATATTTCAGTGCACATTTACGTTTAATGCACTATAGTTCTTTTTTTTTTATAATTGACAATTTTTATTGAATTTTTATGTTTTATAACACAAAAATTTAAAAGGGTAGCGATCACTGTAAATCATGCAAACTTCCAATAGGGAACTGACATAGAATGCACACATAGCAATACACGTGGGTCTTGAGTAAAACCAAAAAAATTGTTACACAGCTCTGTAACTGGATATTGCTTATAGTACTGAGGAGTCCTTGAAGTAGCTTAGCCAGTGATTTCGAACCCAAGAAGGTATGGCAAATGCCTATTGGGCTCATATGAAGTAAGAAAGAGAAGAAACAAAAAGAGGAGTAGTAGAAGGATTGGACAGACAGGACTCATCGTTCCTGGTTATAGAAAGTGTCAACATCCCGGATGGAAGAAGGGATTGAGAGCCTCATGGACGGTCTTCTCTGAGATGTCAGGGTTCCCAGATCACACAGTGTCGATCAACCCTGTCAGCCAGTCGGGCTGTCAGGGACTCCGCACCCTTAATCCTAGCATAAAGGTCAGTTGGTGTTGGTGGTGTTTTCCCCCATCCGTTTGGAGGGAGTAGTTTTAATAGAGTTTTGGATGGAAAGGAATATCAACCTCGAATAACAGATGAAGGAGGTCCTGGACCGAGCACCAGTATGACTGCAAGGATGGACACTAGATATGCAAAAATTCCCCCGACCTCTCCAGCACCTCCAGCAGCAGTCTGCGGCCGATGGATATATAGCATGTAGGCGGGAGGGGGTCATCTACCAAAGAAAAGGACTTATTTTACCTTGAGAGTCCATACTGTATGAGTTTAGAAGTTTATATAAATATATCTCAGGTTAAACCTTTGTGACGGGCCAGAAAAAATTAGGTGTTCAAATGCGGACACTGAAGATTGGGTGTAAAGGTTAGGGCATAGTGCCGTATTTGGAGGTAACCAAAAGAGGCACTATGGGGCAGATCATGTTTTTCCCTGAGTTCCTCAAACGAGAGTAACACTCTTGTCACTGGGTTCACTAGATGGCCATAGTGGAAGAGGTTCCTCTGTAAGAAGGGAGAAATCGCATGGTGAGTGAGGCTGTCCGGCAGTTTAGGATTGTAGAGGAAAGCTGTCAGTAAGGAGACTTCAGATTTGAGGGAAAGGGTGTGCCTTAACTGTCACCAAATATTGTGCAGTTGGGCCATAGTATGCAGCAAAGAGGCGGAGGGAGCATCAGCATTGTTTTTCCACAGTAGGTTGTTCAGGCGGGTTGGGGCCAACCATAGTTTATCTATTTGAGTCCAGCGATTGTATGCTGGAAGGGTAGACCATGAGGCTATAGCCCTCAATTAAGCAGTGTAGTAATAGCGTAGGAGGTTAGGGAAGGCCAAACCCCCTCATTTAGAGAGGCAAAGAGTGTAGAGCGAGCTATTTTAGGTTTGTTTATGATTCCATATAAAATTTAGGAATTCCGCTAGGAGTTTCTGAATCTGTAACTGGGGAATGGGCACCGGCAATGTCAGGAAGCAATACAGAAGCTTGTGTAGGATCGCCATTTTAACCAAGCCTATGCATCCTAGCCATGAAATTTGGTAGTGTCTCCACTTAGTCAGAAGGGATCTAATAGACGCAAAGAGGGGTTTAAAGTTTTCATCACACAAGGATTCATAGTGGGATGTGAGATGTACCCTGAGATATTTGATGGCGTGAGTTTTCCACGTATAGGGAAAGGTTTCCAAGAGGTGATGGACCTCTGAGGGATGCATGTTGAGCGACAGGGCTTCTTATTTAAGCCCCATACACACGGTCGGACAATCCGCGGACCAGGTCGGTCGGATCCTGTCCGTCATACTTTGTCTGATGTTGGTTTTGCGTACACACGGTCGGACAAAGTTGTCGGAAAATCCGATCATTCTGAACGTGGTGACGTTTGTTGCCTACGACGGGACTACGTAGAGGCTAGTAGCCAATAGCTTTGGTCTTGTAATGTGATCTGAGCATGCGTAGCACTTTGTCCGGTCGGACAACCATACACACGATCGGATTTGGTGTGATCGGACCGTGTTGTCGGCAAATCTTTCCAGCAGGAGATAAGACTTTGTCCGTCGGACAATCCGACGTACACTGTCCGATGGTGCATACACACGGTCTGATTTTTCAACAACATTGTCCGATCGGACAGAATCCATGAAAAAGTCCGACCGTGTGTATGGGGCTTTAGAGGGGTTAACCCTATAGCCAGACAAGGCCCCAAATTCTTCCAGAAGTTTATGGAAATTAAGGAGGGTCACTCCTGGGTGTGTCAGAGTGAGAAGTACATCATCCGCAAATAGCAAAATGTTGCACTCATGCCCTCTGACCAAAACTCCACAGATATTGGGGTTCACGTCGAATCTGGGCCACCAGTTTCTCAATACACAGGGCAAAAAGTAACGGAGAAAGCAGACAGCTTTGCCTTGTCCCATTCGAGATAGCGAAAGGAGGGGAGGCCGCAAAGTTTTTTTTATAGAGGCAGATGGAGCTGCATACATGTTTTGTATTGCCCTGAGGAACGGTCCCCGGAAGCCCAGATGTTCAAGGGTGGTAAACATGAAAGGCCAGCTAAGCCTATCGAAGGCCTTTTCAGCATCCAACCTGAATAAAAACTTTTTCGTATTTTGCCTATTAACTATGTCTATTAAGTCGATGACTCTTCTAGTGTTATCACCTACCTGCCTTCAGGGTACAAAGCCCACCTGATCTTTGTGAATTAAAGATGGGAGGACCTCATTTAAGTAGACGGAAAGTAGTTTAGTGAAAATTTTTGGATCTTAGTTTAATAAGGCTATGGGCCTATAGTTCCCACATAGTGTGTGGTCCTTGTCTGGCTTGGGTAACAAAATCAGATGGGAGGTCTGCATGTCCCTTGGAATATCACTCTTGTGCATAAACCCGTTAAACAAGCGAGTCATGTATAGGAATAAGGTGGACAAGAATGTCTTATAATACTCATATGGGAGGCCATCAGGCCTTGGGGCTTTACGATTTGGTAGGACTTTCTGGGTCTCCGACACGTCCTCTTCAGTAACTTCAGGAATTAAGAGACTGTAAGGCAGTTGTCGGCAATGTGGTCACTCCACTGAAGTGAGGTAGGCACAAACACGGCAGGTAAATGTGGTATGGACGGGTTATTGTAAAGATCAGAAAAAATCGTTTTCTGATACGGTCAGTGTGGGAGTGTAAGGCCCCACTAGTGTAACATAGAGCTTAGGGAGCCGACGCATGGGTTTGCTCTCTCTATGAGGCGAATCAAGGATGTGGAGGTGAGTCGGGATTCCTCTCTTCAGTCTGTTGTTTCAACAGCTTGGTGTTTTTTTTCCAAGCTGTAGAAATAGCTATACACTGACCACGCATTACTGATTTATGGGCTTCCCAGAGGGTCCCTGTGGAAACCTCCGGAGTGAAGTTCTCGCCAAAGTAAAGTTTTAAGGCTTTCTCCAAATCTGCCCTGGTGGTCTCATTTTTTAAAAGAAAGTCGTAAAGTTGCCAATGGCAACGTTTGATTCTAGAAACCTCCAAAATTAGTTTCAGCAGAATCGGGGCATGATCTGACCAGGACATAGGGAGCATATCCACTGTGTCAACTGCACATAGGGAGCATTGACGAAAAAATAGTCTAATCACGTATGTGTGTGATTTGGATGAGAGTAATGAGAGAACTGACTTTTCGTCGGGTGGGCGACTCGCCATGCATCAAATAGAGCAAATTTGCACGTAATCTGTCGGAACTGTTAGGGTTGTTGGGACAGGCGGGGAGACGTTTTTTTTAGAAAGGGAGGTTCGGTCCATCGTCAGGGAAAATGGCAAGTCAAAGTCCTTCCCCCACCAGTAGGAAGGAATATATAGATCTAAATAAGCGGTTATAAAGAAGGTTGTCTGATTCACATTTAGGGTGTAAACGTTACAGAAAGTTATGTCTAATTGCTGTCATTTGCCTCTAAGAATGAGGACCTGCCCCCGAGGATCAGAATAAGAGGGCGTGGGAGTGAAAGGGAAGCCTTTTTTTATCATAATACCAATAAACAATACAAATTTCCAAATATCACTTCCTCCCTTGAGTCTCTGAATCTCCTTAGTGCCAAGTGTCGTTTAAAGTTAGAGTTAAGGCCATTGACATTAAGTGAGTATACCTGTATCATGGTGATTATAGAGAGTGGATGAGTGCTTACGTGGAGAAGAGTGATGGGAAATACAGTACTTATCTAACCCGGAGGACCAGGGAAGCCAGCCATGGAGGTGCGGATGAGCGCCACCATTTGGGGACATCGAGCCCAGGAATGATGAGACAAAGAAAGTAAAGAGAGGAGAAAAGCACATAAAGGTTAATCACAAACCACAAATCAAAACTTTGGAGTACAACAACAAATTGAATGTTTCATATTACCTCCATCATCCACTATAGGGGCGAGGGAAGTAAAGCGTAATTATGAAGGAATCTCTGACACTGAAATAATTCTGAAGTCATTTTTCACACTACCCCCCTCAGGGTAGAGTGTGATTTAAAGAAAGCACACTCTACGCTGAGGGGGGTAGTGTCAGTCTACCAGTTATAATTATCTAGGACCTGCGTACATGAAATATAAAGCTGGGGGAAAATCCTAAAAAGGAAAACAGCATTAGTGGCGAACACATTGCAATGAGCAAAGTATAAACTGTAACTGGGAATGCCCCTATCCGGACCGGGGGGCCAAAACACACAGCCCACACAGCCCGGGCTGTTGCAGCTTCTCCACCGAACAGGGAACCCATAAACTTCAGTCAAAATCAATTAGGTCTAGCTAAAGTTAAGTATCTGCAAAAAATAAATAAAGGAATTTGTTCAACATATAAAAGTAGGGGTTCCATCTATAACAAAGTATGATGGAAAAAAAAGTTCCCGGCTGACTGCACATTAGCAGCAACATGTAGGTGGTGGGATCATCACCAGGGGATATCAATCATTCAAGCCGGTCTTTGTTTTGGGATCCTGCGCTGAGAGTCAGGAGGGTGCATCTGCTTTTTTGGGGAGACCTTTTGTCAGACGGTGGAGATGGAGGTGGAATAATGTCCCGGCCTGTGAGCTCTGGAGTGGGGATCTCCAAAAACGTGCAGAACATGCGTAAGTCCTCAGGGACCCAAAGAACCGCCAAATTCCCATTGTGAGTAGCCAAGAGGCTAAAGGGGAAGCCCCAACAGTAGGAGATGTCATTTTCTTGTAAAGTGTGAAGAAGTGGTTGAAGTAACCTGCGCTTCTGGAGAGTAATCCATGATAAATCAGGAAATAATTGAACTGTACCTTTTATATAGGATCGGTTTCATCACTCGAGCCTTGCGCATGATGTCCTCTTTTAAAGTGTATGAATATACTCTGCAGGTGACATCTCTGCGCTTTGAGTGTGGGCCTTTAGGTTTTAATGCCCAGTGGGCCCTGTCCATCTCAATGAGTGTGGAAGCTGGTACGCCCAAGAGGTTATCGAATATGGTCTGAAGGACAGTTCTCAGGTCCTCGGGTCCCTTTGTCTCCGTGTGGCCGCAGACTCTGATGTTATTGCAGCTATTGCGATTGTCCAGGTCTTCTAAATGCCGTTGCATGTCACGAAGGATAAAATGATCGTCCCCCTGTCGGGTCTGGACTCGGTGAAACATAATTTTTACAGATTGCAGATTCTCCTCTATATCTTTCACCTGAGTGGCTAGATGGTGGAAGTCTGCCTGTAAGGTTTTGATCTCACTCCGACATGCCTCCTTGACTTCTGTTATCAGCATTTTAAAGTCATCTTTAGTGGGTAAAGAATGGAGTTTCTCACACCAAGAAACCAGCTCATCTGCAGTGAGAATTGAGGGGATCTTAGGGGAGGGCACCGAAGGAGGCCTATTGTCTGTGAAGGTGAATCTCATGGGTCATACCACTCCCTTTGATCATCCAGCTGTGCGGGTGTCATGGGGTGTGAAGGGGATGCTGTAAGGTCTGCAACAGGCTAAGGGGGGCCACAGGAGTAACAGCAGCAGGCGGGGTGCTCTCTGTGGTTGTGGAGAGCTAGGGACCAAGGCCGATGCCTGGGTGGTGGAGGAGGTAGGCCACAGCCGTGGCAGGGATTAAGACTGGCCCACATGGCAGGGGGAGAGTCGTTAATGTTGGAAGGCTGGTGGGGTGCCTAGGAGCGAGAGTATCTATTGTGTCCCTTGATGGATAAAGGGAAAGCTGGTAGGCTCACCTGAGGGGAGATCAGAGGCGCCTCAGAGTCCTCCTGACAAGATGGTGGGGCCCACTCCATGTGAGCCGATGGATGCGACTTGTACGGTGGTAGTACGGCCAGAGCTGGAGTGGAAGGTCCGGGCCTGCTGTGGGTTGACACACCGACAGGGAAACTGGTTCCAGGAATGGAGCCAGGAATGGTGGTGTGCGATAATGGCACAAACCTTCTGTCCGCCCTTAGACAGGGAAAGTTGACACATGTGGCATGCCTGGCACATGTCCTCAATTTGGTGGTGCAGAATTTCCTAAATAGGTATCCAGGGTTGGAAGATCTACTAAAGCAGTCAGAAGAGTGTGTAGCCATTTCAGGCGGCCATACACAGCCAGTGCTCGGTTGGCTGAAATTCAGTGAGAATTCCACCTGCGCGTAAACTGCCTGATTTGTGACATGCCCACCAAGTGGAACTCGACTTTGGCAATGCTGCAGCGGCTGCAAATGCAGCAGAGGGCCGTCAACAATTACCTGTGTGAGTATGGCTCAAGGCCGGCTCGGCTTTTTTTCCCCACGCCAATGGCTGCTAATAAAGAATGCATGCACTGTACTATCACCATTTGAGTAGGCCACAAGGATGGTGAGCGTGACCATGCATGCATCGGTGACACAATCCCATTTGTGTTCCTGCTGGAGCAGACTCTGCATGGCATTATGGACAGGGCACCCATGGCAGAGCAGCGGGAGGAAGAGGGGGACATCCTTTTCTCTCAAGGCCCACTTTATGCAGACACCATTGTTCGTGCACCACACAACACACAAGAGGAGAGGGAGGAGGCAGTTCCAGATAATGCAAAAGGACCCAAGAATATGTGGCATAAATGAGAAGAATCACTATTTGTTGGCAACCCTCCTTGACCACCATTACAAGGGGAAAGTCTCAGAACTCATCCCATCCCCACAGAGAGTGCAGAAGATGAAATCTCTTGAGGACACCTTAAAGAGGAGTTTATCAAATGCTTTTCCCAACTCTGGTAGGTTACGCTAGCTATCGTCCAATCTCCCTCCTTAAAGTGGACATCAAGCTTTTTGCCAAAATTTTGGCAAATCGCTTGTCTCACTACATCCCGAATTGGGAGGGCCTAGACCAAGTTGGATTTGTCCCTGGAAGAGAAGCCAGGGACAACACCATTAAGGCCCTGAACCTGCATGCCTGGCTGACCTCCTCTCAACAGAAGGGCTTCTTTCTGGCAATGCACGTGAAGAAGGCGTTCAAGTGGCTAGGGAATACATGGACGCTGTCTTGACCGTCCTTGCTGGGGCTTAGACCCCATATATGGGTTTTGATCCAATCGTTATATGCTAACCCCAGGGCTTGGGTTAAGGTCAATGGCCATCTGTTGGACGCCTTCTCCATCCATAATGGAACCAGACAGGGGTGCCCCCTTTCCCCCTTGCTTTATATACTAACATTAGAGCCCCTACTACGTTGCATACAAGCCAATCCAGATATCAAGGGTATTCAGATCTGGGAACAGGAATTTAAGACTGCAGCTTTTGCGGACAACGTCCTACTTTTTCTTTTCTCACCGCTAACATCTCTACCCAATCTCCTTCATATGCTGGAACACTTTAAACTCCTATCTACCCTAAAAATAAACTATTCCAAATCATTTGTGTTAAATATATCCCTACCCATGGAACTGGCCAAGCAATGTCAACTCAATTTCCCCTTTCAATGAAAAACGGGAGCAATAACCTACCTGGGCATTCAACTTCCTGCTGATTTAACAGAACTCTACAGCAGAAACTTTCAGATGGAATTACATAAGATACGCCAAGATCTCCAAAAATCGGATAAATAGACCTCCTGGTTTGGACGAGCGTCCATTCTTAAAATGACGATCCTGCCCGACTGCTATATCAACTGCAAACAGTACCTGTTCGCCTACCACCCTCCTTCTTTGGACTTTATAGGTCCATATGCATGACCTTCCTTTGGGGTAATAAATCACCATGGATAAGCTAGGCGAAATTGGTACTTCCCAAAGCGTGTGGAGGAATTGGTCTTCCTGATCTTCAGCGCTATTACCGGGCGGTCCATTTATTGCCAATCGTCGCCTGGAGACTACATAGCCGATACATTCTTTAGAATACCTGGTGGCAAACTCAGATCTGTGTCATGCGCCCTGGCTCTCTAGAAGACACATTTCTCCACAAGCCTCAATCCATCCCCTGGTAGGAGCCACCCTACATGAATTTGATAGGGTATGCGCTGTACATGCAGTCTCAGCTAAACTCTGCCCCATCACTCCAGTGAGAGGTAACCCAGACTTTCCCCCAGGATTATCAGGTGCCTTCCTGAAAGCCGAGTGGCCACACATGTAAATGCTAGCCAATAGGGATGGGCCCGGTGCTCGATGCGAACCCACGTTCGCATCGAGCACCGGGCGTTCGCTCGCTCGGCGAGCCCAGAACTATTTTGGCCGCTCGCATCACGTTCGTGTGATGCGAGCGGCCCCGCAATGCATTGCGGCCGGCGCGGCCGGCGCAGTGCATTGCTGGCTGATGATTGGCCAAGCATGCACTGTGACCCCGCATGCTTGGCCAATCACAGCCCCGGAAACTCGAAGAGCCATAATTGGCTACAGGCAGGACGCCTGTAGCCAATTACAGCTCAGGGGCTTTAGTACACGCCCCCCCCTAAAAAAGGCCGCCACGCCGTCTGCGCCGGTCACATGCTGTTCCGGCGTAGATAGAGCAGGATAGATCTGTGACACTCTGCTGGATTTAGTTAGTTAGAGAGATTTACTTAGAGAGATTGAGTTAGATAGATTCATTTACAAAGATTGATTTAGAAAGAGGGGCTTGTAGTGTGTTCGTGGCAGGCAGGCAGAGCTCCTATATTTTGTTCCCAGAAGCACCTATAGGACTTGTAGTGTGTTCGTGGCAGGCAGGCAGAGCTCCTATATTTTGTTTCCCAGAAGCACCTATAGGACTTGTAGTGTGTTCGTGGCAGGCAGGCAGAGCTCCTATATTTTGTTTCCAGAAGCACCTATAGGACTTGTAGTGTGTTCGTGGCAGGCAGGCAGAGCTCCTATATTTTGTTCCCAGAAGCACCTATAGGACTTGTAGTGTGTTCCTGGCAGGCAGGCAGAGCTCCTATATTTTGTTCCCAGAAGCACCTATAGGACTTGTAGTGTGTTCGTGGCAGGCAGGCAGAGCTCCTATATTTTGTTCCCAGAAGCACCTATAGGACTTGTAGTGTGTTCCTGGCAGGCAGGCAGAGCTCCTATATTTTGTTCCCAGAAGCACCTATAGGACTTGTAGTGTGTTCGTGGCAGGCAGGCAGAGCTCCTATATTTTCTTCCCAGAAGCACCTATAGGACTTGAAGTGTGTTAGTCCCATCACACAGAGATCATATATTTTGTTCCCAGAAGCACCTATAGGACTTGAAGTGTGTTAGTCCCATCACACAGAGATCATTATATTTTGTTCCCAGAAGCACCTATAGGACTTGAAGTGTGTTAGTCCCATTACACACAGAGATCATATATATTTGTTCCCAGAAGCACCTATAGGACTTGAAGTGTGTTAGTCCCATCACACAGACCTACATTTTCTTCCCAGAAGCACCCATAGGACTTGAAGTGTGTTAGTCCCATCACACAGAGATCATATATTTTTGTTCCCAGAAGCACCTATAGGACTTGAAGTGTGTTAGTCCCATCACACAGAGATCATATATTTTGTTCCCAGAAGCACCTATAGGACTTGAAGTGTGTTAGTCCCATCACACAGAGATCATATATTTTGTTCCCAGAAGCACCTATAGGACTTGAAGTGTGTTAGTCCCATCACACAGAGATCATATATTTTGTTCCCAGAAGCACCTATAGGACTTGAAGTGTGTTAGTCCCATCACACACAGAACTACATTTTCTTCCCAGAAGCACATAGGACTTGAAGTGTGTTAGTCCCATCACACAGAGATCATATATTTTGTTCCCAGAAGCACCTATAGGACTTGAAGTGTGTTAGTCCCATCACACAGAGACATATATTTTCTTCCCAGAAGCACCTATAGGACTTGAAGTGTGTTAGTCCCATCACACAGAGATCATATATTTTGTTCCCAGAAGCTCCTATAGGACTTGATGTGTGTTAGTCCCATCACACAGAGATCATATATTTTGTTCCCAGAAGCACCCATAGGACTTGAAGTGTGTTAGTCCCATCACACAGAGCTCTATATTTTGTTCCCAGAAGCACCTATAGGACTTGAAGTGTGTTAGTCCCCTCACACAGAGCTATATTTTCTTTCCAGAAGCACCCATAGGACTTGAAGTGTGTTAGTCCCATCACACAGACCTATATTTTCCTCCCAGAAGCACCTATAGGACTTGAAGTGTGTTAGTCCCATCACACAGAGATCATATATTTTGTTCCCAGAAGCACCTATAGGACTTGAAGTGTGTTAGTCCCATCACACAGAGATCATATATTTTGTTCCCAGAAGCACCGATAGGACTTGAAGTTTGTTAGTCCCATCACACAGAGATCATATATTTTGTTCCCAGAAGCACCTACTGGACTTGAAGTGTGTTAGTCCCATCACACAGAGATCATATTTTTGTTCCCAGAAGCACCTATAGGACTTGAAGTGTGTTAGTCCCATCACACAGAGCTCATATATTTTGTTCCCCAGAAGCACCTATAGGACTTGAAGTGTGTTAGTCCCATCACACATATATTTTCTTCCCAGAGGCACCTATGGACTTGAAGTGTGTTAGTCCCATCACACAGAGATCATATATTTTGTTCCCAGAAGCACCTATAGGACTTGAAGTGTGTTAGTCCCATCACACAGACCTATATTTTGTTCCCAGAAGGCACCTATAGGACTTGAAGTGTGTTAGTCCCATCACACAGAGACCATATATTTTGTTCCCAGAAGCACCTATAGGACTTGAAGTGTGTTAGTCCCATCACACACAGAGATCATATATTTTGTTCCCAGAAGCACCTATAGGACTTGAAGTGTGTTAGTCCCATCACACAGAGATCCTATATATTTTGTTCCCAGAAGCACCTATAGGACTTGAAGTGTGTTAGTCCCATCACACAGACCTATATTTTGTTCCCAGAAGCACCTATAGGACTTGAAGTGTGTTAGTCCCATCACACAGAGTGTTAGTCCCATCACACAGAGATATATTTTGTTCCCAGAAGCACCTATAGGACTTGAAGTGTGTTAGTCCCATCACACAGACCTATATTTTCTTCCCAGAGGCACCTATAGGACTTGAAGTGTGTTAGTCCCATCACACAGAGATCATATATTTTGTTCCCAGAAGCACCTATAGGACTTGAAGTGTGTTAGTCCCATCACACAGACCTATATTTTCTTCCCAGAGGCACCTATAGGACTTGAAGTGTGTTAGTCCCATCACACAGAGATCATATTTTTGTTCCCAGAAGCACCTATAGGACTTGAAGTGTGTTAGTCCCATCACACAGAGATCATATATTTTGTTCCCAGAAGCACCTATAGGACTTGAAGTGTGTTAGTCCCATCACACAGAGATCATATATTTTTGTTCCCAGAAGCACCTATAGGACTTGAAGTGTGTTAGTCCCATCACACAGAGATCCTATATTTTGTTCCCAGAAGCACCTATAGGACTTGAAGTGTGTTAGTCCCATCACACAGACCTACATTTTCTTCCCAGAAGCACCCATAGGACTTGAAGTGTGTTAGTCCCATCACACAGAGATCCTATATTTTTGTTCCCAGAAGCACCTATAGGACTTGAAGTGTGTTAGTCCCATCACACAGACCTATATTTTCTTCCCAGAAGCACCTATAGGACTTCTAGTGTGTTAATGGCATCACACAGAGCTCCTCTATTTTCTTCTCAGCAGCACCCACAGGACTTCTAGTGTGTTAGTGGCATCACACAGAGCTCCTCTATTTTCTTTGCAGAAGCACCCATAGGACTTCTAGTGTGTTAGTGGCATCACACAGAGCTCCTATATTTTCTTCTCAGCAGCACCCACAGGACTTCTAGTGTGTTAGTGGCATCACACAGAGCTCCTCTATTTTCTTCTCAGAAGCACCCACAGGACTTCTAGTGTGTTAGTGGCATCACACAGAGCTCCTCTATTTTCTTTGCAGAAGCACCCATAGGACTTCTAGTGTGTTAGTGGCATCACACAGAGCTATATTTTCTTCTCAGCAGCACCCACAGGACTTCTAGTGTGTTAGTGGCATCACACAGAGCTCCTCTATTTTCTTTGCAGAAGCACCCATAGGACTTCTAGTGTGTTAGTGGCATCACACAGAGCTCCTATATTTTCTTCTCAGCAGCACCCATAGGACTTCTAGTGTGTTAGTGGCATCACACAGAGCTCCTCTATTTTCTTTGCAGAAGCACCCATAGGACTTCTAGTGTGTTAGTGGCATCACACAGAGCTCCTATATTTTCTTCTCAGCAGCACCCACAGGACTTCTAGTGTGTTAGTGGCATCACACAGAGCTCCTCTATTTTCTTTGCAGAAGCACCCATAGGACTTATAGTGTGTTAGTGGCATCACACAGAGCTCCTATATTTTCTTCTCAGCAGCACCCACAGGACTTCTAGTGTGTTAGTGGCATCACACAGAGCTCCTCTATTTTTCTTTGCAGAAGCACCCATAGGACTTCTAGTGTGTTAGTGGCATCACACAGAGCTCCTCTATTTTCTTTGCAGAAGCACCCATAGGACTTCTAGTGTGTTAGTGGCATCACACAGAGCTCCTATATATTCTTCTCAGCAGCACCCACAGGACTACCGACTACAATGGCTGGAAGACCGCCAAGGGGAGGCAGAGCGTGCAGAGCCAAGAACACAGGGCAGGCAGGCTCTGTTTCTAGTGGACGTGGCCGTGGCCGTGGCCGTGGTCGTGCATCGTCATCAGCACGTGGCCATGGGACACGCGCGTCTTTGTTTTCGGCAGCTGGACATGTGGAGCCGCATCATGCTGAAGGCTTGGTAGAATGGATGACCAAGCCCTCCTCATCCTCCTCATCCTCTCTCACCCAGGCTCAGGGTACTGGCAGAGCATCATCAGCCACCCCTTCCCTAGACCCACCATGTCCTCCTGAGGAGTCCCCCGAACTCTTTGAGCACAGTGTTGGGTACATGCTCCAGGAGGATGCCCAACGATTCGAAGGCTCGGATGATGATACCCAGCTTGAGGAATCTGGCAGTACTGTTCCACCAGCTGCAGCTTACTGCCAGGTTTGCTCTAGTGGTGAAGAGGGAGGGGATGATGAGGTCACTGACTCCACGTGGGTGCCTGAAGGGAGAGAGGATGAGGAGGAGGACGAGGAGGAGGAGGATGCGGTGTCACATGTCCAACGAGGCAGGATGCCCCCTGGAGGCCAGGTAGAGGCCAGCACAGCAACTGTACAACACCGCAGAGCTCCGCCTGTGCAGGGCGCTGCCTCTGCACGTTATCAGAAAAGTTCTTTGGTGTGGGCCTTTTTTGAGACGAGTGCATCAGATCGCACCACTGCTATTTGCAATATTTGTCTCAAGCGTATCTCGCGTGGCCAAAACATCAGCCGCTTGGGCACCACAAGCATGACCAGACATATGGCGACCTGCCATGCAGCTCGTTGGCAGGCACACATAAAAGACCCACACCAAAGAACTAAGCGGACCTCTCCTTGCTCCTCCTCAGCTGGGATCTCCATCCCCACTACACCTTCAGTCTTCTCTGAAAGCTGCTCTGAGAGGACTGAAGGTGTAGAATTAGGTGTGTCACAACCAAGTACTTGCAGTACACCGACGTCCGATTGCAGCAGGCAAATTTCCCTGCCCCAGCTGCTGGACCGTAGAAAGAAGTACACTCCCAGCCATCCACATGCCCAGCGGTTGAATGCTAGCTGGCTAAATTGCTAGCACTTCAACTGCTGCCTTTTCAGTTGGTAGACTCGGCCCCCTTCCGTGAGTTTGTTCAATGTGCGGTTCCTCAGTGGCAGGTTCCCAAACGCCACTTTTTCTCACGGAAGGCGATTCCGTCTCTCTACCGGCATGTGGAGGGCAATGTCCATGCCTCGCTGGACAGGGCGGTCAGCGGTAAGGTGCATATTACCGCTGACTCATGGTCCAGCAGGCATGGACAGGGACGGTACCTTTCTTTCACGGCCCATTGGGTCACTCTATTGGCAGCTGGGAGGGATGCAGGACAAGGTGCAGTAGTGTTGGAGGTTGTTCCGCCACCACGCCTCCAAAACGCTACTACTTCTTCCTCCAGTGCTCTGTCCTTGGAACCAGCGGTGCTCCGTAGGCGTACAAGGGGCTACGCAAGTACGCAGGCAAAAAGATGCCATGCCGTGCTTGCGCTGGTGTGTTTGGGGGACAGGAGCCACACTGGGCCCGAGGTTCTGGCAGCTCTGCAGGGGCAGGCCGAGAGGTGGTTGACGCCACGTCAGCTTAAGCCAGGAATGGTCGTTTCTGACAATGGCACCAACCTCCTCTCCGCCCTGCGACAGGGGCAGCTCACCCATGTGCCCTGCATGGCTCACGTCCTCAACCTGGTGGTGCAGCGGTTCTTGGGCAGGTTCCCAGGCTTACAGGATGTCCTGAGGCAGGCCAGGAAAGTCTGTGTGCATTTCCGCCGATCTTATAATGCCAGTGCTCGGCTGACTGAGCTGCAAAAGGAGCTGAACCTGCCCAAGAACCGCCTAATATGTGACATGCCCACCAGGTGGAACTCAACGTTGGCCATGCTGCAGCGACTGCACACGCAGCAGAGGGCCATCAATGAGTACCTTTGCGACTATGGCACCAGGACAGGGTCAGGGGAGCTTGGTTTTTTTTCCCCACGTCAGTGGAGCATGATCAGGGATGCATGCACTGTCCTCTCACCATTTGAGGAGGCCACGAGGATGGTGAGCAGTGACAGTGCATGCATCAGTGACACTGTCCCTCTTGTCCACCTGTTGGAGCATACGCTGCATGGGATAATGGACAGGGCACTTGAGGCAGAACAGAGGCAGGAAGAGGAGGACTTCCTTGCCTCTCAAGGCCCCCTTTATCCGGACAGTGTTCCTTCTGTCCCACCCATCACACAGGAAGAGGATGAGGAGGAGGAGGAGGAGGAGGATTGTGTGAGCATGGAGGTGGAGCCTGGCACTCAGCATCAGCAGCAGCAGTCTTTTAGGGATGATGTACAGTCCCAACAAACCAGTGGACTTGTACGTGGCTGGGAGGAGGTGGCTGGCGATCATGTCATCCTCAGTGACCCAGAAGACTCCGGACCGAATGCCTCAGCTAACCTACGCTGCATGGCCTCCCTGATCCTGCAAAGCCTGCGGAAGGATCCTCGTGTTCTTCGGATCAAGGAGAGGGACCATTACTGGCTGGCCACTCTCCTTGATCCGCGGTACAAGGGTAAGGTTGCGGACCTTATCTTGCCGTCGCAGAGGGAGCAGAGGATGAGACATCTCAGGGAGGTCTTGCAGAAAGGTCTGTGCAACGCGTTCCCAGAAACTGGGAGGCTACAAACTCCTGGCCCTGGGCGACGAGTTGCTGAGGCTTCGGTCAGTAGCAGAAGGAGCGGTGGGGAAGGTGGACGTCTGACCGATGCGTTCAGACAATTTTTTAGTCCGCAGCCCCAAGGTATGATCGGTTCCAGCAACCATCGCCAGCGTCTGATATACATGGTGCAGGAATACCTTGGGGCAAGGTCAGACTTGGACACCTTTCCCACCGAAAATCCTCTGGCTTACTGGGTCCTGAGGATGGATCACTGGCCAGAGCTTGCACAGTATGCAATTGAGCTACTGGCCTGTCCTGCCTCCAGCGTTCTTTCCGAACGCACATTCAGTGCTGCTGGAGGATTTGTCACCGATCATAGGGTGCGCCTGTCCACCGCCTCGGTTGATCGACTGACCTTCATCAAAATGAATCAGTCTTGGATCACCACCAGCTACCAGGCACCTGAGGCGGATATAACCGAATAATTTTTAATATCACATCCCTTCAAGACTGCCTATGCTGATGCTGAGTGACTGTCCTCTTATGTTCACTGACTATCCTCTTCCTCCTCAATGATCCATGCCACCACACCAGTGCCTAAGGCACAATTTTTCAGCCCCTGTTTAACAGGGGCGTGTACATACAATTTTTATAAAAAAATGCTTCGCAACACGTGTGACTGCTGTGCTCCAAGTACAGTATCTGTGAGGGGTTGCAGTGTTGTGGCACCAGCACCAGTGCCTAAGGCACAATTTTTCAGCCCCTGTTTAACAGGGGCGTGTACTTAAATTTTTTTTTTAAAATGCTTCGCAACACGTGTGACTGCTGTGCTCCAAGTACAGTATCTGTGAGGGGTTGCAGTGTTGTGGCACCCGCACCAGTGCCTAAGGCACAATTTTTCAGCCCTGTTTAACAGGGGCGGGTAATTACAATTTTTAAAAAAAATGCTTCGCAACACGTGTGACTGCTGTGCTCCAAGTACAGTATCTGTGAGGGGTTGCAGTGTTGTGGCACCAGCACCAGTGCCTAAGGCACAATTTTTCAGCCCCCTGTTTAACAGGGGCGGGTAATTACAATTTTTAAAAAAAATGCTTCGCAACACGTGTGACTGCTGTGCTCCAAGTACAGTATCTGTGAGGGGTTGCAGTGTTGTGGCACCAGCACCAGTGCCTAAGGCACAATTTTTCAGCCCCTGTTTAACAGGGGCGGGTAATTACAATTTTTTAAAAAAATGCTTCGCAACACGTGTGACTGCTGTGCTCCAAGTACAGTATCTGTGAGGGGTTGCAGTGTTGTGGCACCAGCACCAGTGCCTAAGGCACAATTTTTCAGCCCCTGTTTAACAGGGGCGGGTAATTACAAATCTTGATCTAATAGTTCACAGCAGGGCCCATTCCTGTACCCATTCAGGGCCCATTCGCATCCACCTATACATCCATAAAGGGTCCCTGAATGTATCTGTTCAGGAGAATGGATATAAACTGAAAACTCACTGGTATAGAACACCGGACCTGATACATAAATTCTCCCCCTCTGTCTCTGATCTCTGCTGGCGGTGTGGTACAGAGCCGGGCACATTCCTCCATATTTGGTAGGACTGCCTGACACTCTAACCATTCTGGCGCAAAGTACATGACATGACCAAACAAGTGTCATTGCACCCGCTGGACTTTTGCCCTGAGTATCTCTTACATCTAGCTAAACTTCCTAAAAAACGATATCATAAGTCAGTTGCCATGCACATGATTAATGCTGCAAGGATGTGTATACCGACCCATTGGCAGGCCACATCCATGGCTTCCATCTCTGAATGGCTTAACAGAATAAATTGTGTCACTGAGATGGAGGAGCTGATATATACTGCCTTAATATTTTCAAATTCACGGCCACCTGGGAAACATGGATAACCTTCAAAAGATCCCAATCATATCAAGACCTTAGGAACACTTCAAACCAACTCTGAACCGGGGTGATTCCACCCCTGCCCTTGAAGCAAAATTCTGATTCAAGCCCAGCTGTGACACATTTTAGGGTAATGGACACTAGAAGCTGGAGAGGGTAGCTGGTGCTGACCTCACCCCGTCTCCTCATTGGCATTTCCCCTTTTACTCTTCCCCCCATTTCCTCCCCTTTCTCGCACCCCTTCCCACCCTCCCCATCCCCCCTCCTCTCTCGCCCTCTTCTCTCTCCCCCTCCCTTTTCCCCCCCCTTTTTTTTTTTCCCTCCCGTCTACTCCTCATGTACCCCTCTCCCTCCACTTTTATTCCCTTTTCCTCTCTTATATCTCCCTTTGAAGATATATGCTCCTAGACATTGTAGCCACTTTTGACTATCTGTTCATAATCTAGAGATGTTTAGTCCTGTTCAAGCATGTCTATATTTGACTAAATTGTAATTGTATGTGTATTACTAATACAGGCTCACTGAGCCATGGCTGTATATGCTAAGTTTGTATTTTCTCAATAAAATGTTTATGCAAAAAAAAAAAAAAAAAACTCTGGTAGGTTACAGTGTCGTGGAAAACATAGTTTTGAGGCTTATGTTGGTCAAGAGAGGAGCGGTGGAGAAGGCGGCCACCTAAGTGATGCATTTCACAATTTGCGTCTGCATAGATAGATGCATCATTTGGTTCATGATTATCTAGGGGCGAAAACAGAGATTGAGAGCTTTCCAGTCGACAAACCAGTGGCTTACTGGGTCATGAGATAGACCACTGGCCAGAACTTGACAATACAATTGAACTGCTGGGCTGCCCTGCATTTAGCGTGCTTTCCGAACGGGCATTTAGTGCTGCTAGAGTTTTTTTTTACTGATAATAGAACGCGTCTGTCCACAGACTCCGTGGACCGTCTGACATTTATGAAAATGAATCAGTCCTTGATTACCAGCAGCTATAAAGCCCCTGATGCCGATGTCGCTGATTAAGTGTTTTTGGGATGTTAAATCACGTCAGGACCTCTAGGCTGCCTAGCGTTGTGGGTGTTGATTTAATTTGGAAGAATTTGTTTGTGTTGGTTTCATGGGCACGATTAACACCCAAAGACCAATTTTTGACAGCAAGGCCAATTCTTGCTTTTATAGTACCTCTATAGGGTTTTGGTATGAAGGTGCCACCGACACCCAAAGATCTATTTTTCCACACCTGTTACTTCTATCCAAAGTCTGTGGAAGAGACACCAGAATTTATCCCAAAAATCTCTAATCTTGTTTCCAGTCCACTACATTGTTGCCTCATCATACAGACTGGCTCCCCAAGCCGTTGCTTACAAAATAGAGAGCTTGCAGGGAAAATTTAATTTTCTGGGCTTTATAAATGCAATTATTGCTGCAGCAGCTTCTATACACAGTACATATGTGTCACTTTACAGGTAGACTAATGGGACCCCCAGGCACTATATTGAAAGAAATTTTTATTTTTTATGATTTCACTTTAAGCATCAATAAATCACTGCTCATATAAAAATGTTTTTTACAAACTTTTTTTTTCATTGATACATGTCCCCTAGGGCAGTACCCAGACCCCCATAACCATTGTATGCCGAATTACTTACATACAAGCCTTTAAAATGGTCACTTTAGATCTTTCCAGTTCAGGTCCCATAGACTTCAGTGGGGTTTGTTATTCGGTTTCGAACTTTTACGATGTTCGAAAGTTCTGGTGCGAACTGAACAGGGGGTCGTTCGGCCCATCCCTATAAGGAACTATGGGGGTTATTTACGAAAGGCAAATCCACAGTGCACTGAAAGTGCACTTGGAAGTGCAGTCGCTGTAAATCCGAGGGAGACATGCAGGGAAAGTAAAAAACAACATTTTAGCTTGCACATGATTGGATGATAAAATCAGCAGAGCTTCCCCTCATTTCAGATCTACCCCACAGATTTACAGTGACTGCACTTCCAAGTGCACTTGCAGTGCACTTCTTGTAGTGCAAAGTGGATTTGCCTTTCGTAAATAACCTCCTATATATCTTTATTTCTTTTCAAATGACATTGGTTGAACTAGATGGACTTGTGTCTTTTTTCAGCCAGACTAACTATGTAACATACGGAACACCTGAGAGATGATGGAGTATTGAAGAAACACATATTCAAAAAGCGTTATTTGACCTATACTGAAAAGTATATACAGTATCTCACAAAAGTGAGTACACCCCTCACATTTTTGTAAATATTTTATTATATCTTTTCATGTGACAACACTGAAGAAATTACACTTTGCTACAATGTAATGTCGTGAGTGTGCAGCTTGTATAACAGTGTAAATTTGCTGTCCCCTCAAAATAACTCAACACACAACCATTAATGTCTAAACTGCTGGCAACAAAAGTGAGTACACCCCTAAGTAAAAATGTCCAAACTGGGCCCAAAGTGTTAATATATTTTGTGTGACCACCATTATTTTCCAGCACTGCCTCAACCCTCTTGGGCATGGAGTTCACCAGAGCTTCACAGGTTGCCACTGGAGTCCTCTTCCACTCATCCATGATGACATCACGGAGCTGGTGCATGTTAGCAACCTTGCACTCCTCCACCTTCCGTTTAAGGATGCCCCACAGATGCTCAATATGTTTTAGGTCCAGAGACATGCTTGGCCAGTCCATCACCTTTACCCTCAGCTTCTTTAGCAAGGCAGTGGTCCTCTTGGAAGTGTGTTTGGGGTCGTTAACGTATTGGAATACTGCGCTGCGGCCCAGTCTCTGAAGGGAGGGGATCATGCTCTGCTTCAGTATGTCATAGTACATGTTGGTATTCATGGTTCCTGCAATGAACTGTAGCTCCCCAGTGCCGGTGGTGTGTCGAATATTGTCCCCCGTCGGATAGTGTCCGCCCTGTACTGCGCCTGCGCAATACGGAGGACAAGAAGACTCCAAAGGTTTCCGAAGATGAACGGCGCCTATGCAGTGAGTCCAGATTCAAGCCCCACCATCCAAGTGGACATGGAGTTAGAATAAAAAAGAGCCAAGCGAATCGAGGCTGTGCCCGAAGCATGGTGAGCGAAGCGAGCCCACGAGGGGCCCTGTTACTATGTGCTAGCTTATGTCAACTTGGATGGTGGGGCTTGCATCTGCACCCCATCTGAACCAAATAAGTTTTTATTGGTCTCTTTAGACCACAGGACATGGTTCCAGTAATACATGTCTATAGTCTGCTTGTCTTCAGTAACTGTTTGCAGGCTTTCTTGTGCATCATCTTTAGAAAAGGCTTCCTTCTGGGATGACAGCCATGCAGACCAATTTGATGCAGTGTGTGCTGCGTATGGTCTGAACACTGACAGGCTGACCCCCCACCCCTTTAACCTCTACAGCAATACCTGCAGCACTCATACGTATATTTCCCAAAGACAACTTCTCGATATGACGCTGAGCCCGTGCACTCAACTTCTTTCGTCGACCATGGCGAGGCCTGTGCTCAGTGGAACCTGTCCTGTTAAACCACTGTATGGTCTTGGCCACCATGCTGCATTTCAGTTTGAGGGTCTTGGCAATCTTCTTATAGTCTAGGACATCTTTATGTAGAGCAAAAAAAATTTTTTTCAGATCCTCAGAGAGTTCTTTGACATGAGGTGCCATGCTGAACTTCCAGTGACCAGTATGAGAGTGAGAGCGATAACATCAAATTTAACACACCTGCTCCCCATTCACACCTGAGACCTTGTAACACTAACGAGTCACATAACACTGGGGAGAGAAATGGCTAATTGGGCCGAATTTGGATATAATCACTTGTACTCATTTTTGTTGCCAGCGGTTTGGACATTAATGGCTGTATGTTGAGTTGTTTTGAGGGGACAGCAAATGTACACTGTTATACAAGCTGTACACACTACTTTACATTGTAGCAAAGTGTCATTTTTTCAGTGTTGTCACATGAAAATATGTAATAAAATATTTACAAAAATGTGAGGGGTGTACTCACTTTTGTGAGTTACTGTACATCAAGTGAGAGCACATTCTTATAGAATTCAGCACAGGAAAACAAGTAATTAAGGAAGGAGTGCACACATGGACTATTGTATATAAAGGACTTTTGGTTGTTTTGGTGGATCACTATTATTGTTTGTTTATTTGATTATTTATTTGTTTATTTTTTCAGTGTGTTCACAAGACTAAATAGAGGAATAGCGCTGCACCAATATAGTGGTTGGTATTTTTTCATAACATTTTTTTATTGAAGAAGAACAAAGAGAATTGAACAAATTTGTCCAAACAAGACAGTGGTTATATGTATCCAACGGTTTTAAAAGATACACAGATTTTACATCTTTCATTAAGAAAACAAGTACATCAACTGTGGTGATATAGTAGCATATGACAGTGTTTAGATGAGGGTATTGGGTTATGGAACCTATTGTAAAGGTAAATCCGTTTTCCTGTGGGGTGGGTTTGTCGGATTTCTGAGGGGGTGTGTTCATGTTGAGTATTATTATCTCGGACTTTCCGATGGTTTGTTAGAATATGATGTATAAGTCATTGGTACTTCTGTGGAGTGATAGGTTTGGTATGTATCTGACCTTAACTAGGTCAGTTTGTGTGTGTATCTTGTGCTTTTATGTATAAGTCGAGACCACCAGTCCAGCTGGTTGTCTTGGTTGAATCCGTTGGTTGTGTGTTGAAGGGTGGGGAGGGGGGTAAGGGATGTGATTGGATATGGGTATGTGTAAGAGTTGGAATTATGGGGGAATGCATTTTTTTGGGGGAGAGAATAATTGTAGAGACGGCTATGAGGTAGGCATGGCTGGGGTATGAGAGGATGGGATTGGTCAAGTCAGGGGGGGCTGACGCCTCCTATCTGGCCCTGAATCTCGAACCACTCTCCTCAGCCTCTCCGTGCGTTTGTTATTGGATAGGGTTGTTATGGGTTCAATGGAAGGGTGAAATCTGGGTTTGTTTTAGGTAACGTGCATTTGCATGGTGTGGGTGTATTCTGGGGTAGTCTTGAATTGAGACCAGCAAGCCCAGCGGGTATTATGTTTGGTGATGTTTTCATGTGAAATGGCTATGAGCTCCTCCATTTCGGCAATTTTGTTGATTGTCAGGAACCAGTCTTTGGTAGAGGGGGCCCTGGATTTGCCCCATAGGACCGAGATGCATAGTTTAGCTGCGTTCAGCATGTGCATTGTCAGGGATTTAAAACATGCTCGTCTGGGTAGCGTGGTATGGTGTAATAATAGTTGCGCGGGGGAGAAGTCTAGGGTAAGGGTGGTTACCTTTGATGTTATCGCTTTGGTTTTCCATGTAAAGGGGAAATTGTTTTGGCAAAGGGCCACTGTTTCTGTGGATATGGAGACATTTAGAGCATAGGATTTATCAAAATTTATTTTGAGGTTGGAGATGGTCTGGAAGTCTCTAAAGTCCTTCAAAAGGTTTGGGAGCATGGTGTGAGGTTCTGAGAGGGAGAGTAGTATGTCGTCCGCAAAAGCTGTGACTGAATTCATGTTTTGGGGTTGATATTCTTTTGATGTTGGGGTTACTTCGGAGGTGGTTGAGAAGTGGTTCCAGTGTGAGTACGTAGAGGAGTGGTGAGAGGGGGCATCCCTGGCTAGTTCCATTTCTGACGGGGAAGGCATTCGACAGGTGGCCATTGATTTTCACTTGTGCTGTGGGATTTGTGTAGAGTGTTAGAATTAGTTTGCGTATATTGTCCCCGAGGCCTATTGACCGTAGGGTCTCGGTCATGTAGTCCCAGGCCACTCTGTTGAATGCTTTCTCCGCATCTAGTGAAAGGAAGAAGCCCTTCTGTTTAGATGAGTTTAGATAAGTATGAATGTTGATGGCCTTAATGGTATTATCCCTGGCTTCTCGGCCACGGATGAAGCCGACTTGATCTGTCGATATAAGCTATGGGATGAGTGGGAGGAGGTGATTTGATAGGATTTTGGCAAGGATTTTGGTGTCTATGTTAAGGAGGGAGATTGGGCGGTAATTAGAGACCGATGTGTGGTCCTTCCCTTCCTTTGGTAGTACAGTTATATAGGCTTCTAAGAGGCGATGTGGGGGGATGTTCGATGAGGTGATGGAGTTGAAGGTGGTTAAAAGAGGGGTGTTGACAGTGTTTTGAAATGTTTTATATTATACGAGTGAAGCCGTCTGGGCCTGGGCTCTTTCCTTTTTTTCATTTGTTTGATTGCTTGAGTGAGTTCTTCCCATGAGATGGAGTTTTCAAGAGAAAGAGCTATGTCTTGTGTTATTGGTTTGGGGGCGTATTGTTTCAAAAAATCTCTGATGGTTGTGGACCTGCGATTTTGGGCATTTTGGTGTGGGTTCGGTTGAGAGATGTTGTACAAGTTGTGGTAGTACTGCTCAAAGCAGGAAGCTATGTCTATGTTATTTGTGGCAAGAGAACCATCAGGTTTCTTGATTTGTCTTATTGTATGCCTTGCTTTTTTCATCTGCCAGGCTCTGGCCAAAAGCGTTCCGCTTTTGTTACTGTGTTCGTAGAATAATTTACATGATACGGCAAATTTTCGTCTCACTTTTTGAGATAGTTCATCCAATAGGAGTGATCGTACATGCGTGAGTTCCTGTAGGGTTTGTGTAGCTCGTGTCTTCTTATGTGCTGCTTCTAAGGTTCTGATTTGGGTTAATAACCCTTGAATGTGTGCTTGTCTCTGTCGCTTGTGTTTGGCTGAGAGAGCTAAGAGTTCCCCTGTAATCGTGCACTTATGAGCTTCCCATTGGATGATGGGGTGCGTGTTCGGTGTGTTTAGTTGGAAGAAAGATTCCAGACAGGAATGTATGTGATCTAAGTTGGGCTGGTCTGTCAATAGTGAGGCGTCCAGACGCCAGAATTTGGATCTGTCAATGGTTTCCGGGAAGGTGAGCAAGATAGAAATGGGGTGGTGGTCTGAAAGAAACATTGGTTCGATCATGGCTTTAGATAGGAGTGGTTGGCATTTTTATTAGTATTGAAATTGGCATAAAGGAACAGCATCAATGCTGACAGAGACATGCACCCTTTTAGTAGATATTCAGTCAAAGGAATGCAATATAGCATACACAGAAGGAATGTAATAAATAGACAATTGGTAAGTTATCAAATTGCTGAAGACAAATTAAATAAGAGACCCAATCATGGGTTGTTTGCTGAAATAGGTGCAAAGTAATGTAGCAAAGCCAATATAATAAGAGTTTAATCGGTTAAAAAACAATGAAAACCTAATCTAAAAGTGTTGTGTGCCATCTCAAATAGAGGGATATTTGGAACTTAGTAGTACCCTTCGACATAGCAATTCACAAATGAATATATGGCCTGCAGCCTGAGTACATTGGACCTAAACACACATAAGAGCCAGTGTTCAAAATCAAGTATTAGCGATACCTAATGGATGGTAAGTAAAGATACCTTTCAACATACCAAATACTGTATTTTTTTACTTTTTTCAGGCAACCTCTGTGGTCAAAGACCAGTTTCTTATACAGGAGAATTTTATTAATCATTGCTGTAAGGTAGGAGCTCCAGCTTAGATCCACACCTTAGCTATCAGTTTCTAGGTAGTAAACAATACCTCATGCAAAAAAGGTGTGCAGGTAAAATGTGACACCAACAGTGGGGAACAACTTCTCTCACTGACACCAACAATGGGTCATTTTTCCTTCCACTGACGCCAGTGATGGGACACTATTTCTCCCACTGACACCAACAATGGGGCATAATTATTTCTATTTATTTTTTATCATTTAAGGTTTTTATTGAGAAATTAGAAGAAAAAGAACAGAGTGCACAAATTGCAAGAAGCAGATGCAACTGCATGGGCATTTGCCATTACAGCTTATATAGGCATAACACGTTTTAGATATGTATTCTGGATTTGTTCATTTCCATCAGTGTACATGTAAATTAAGCAAAACATATTTGAATAAAGAATTTTCCTCATGAAAACATAGTCAGTGCAAAATTATTCAACTTGGTCTGTGACGTAACTGTTGACAAAAGCATTTGAACATCGGCATCCGCTATCACAGTTAATGCTGAGATTGGTTAGAAAAGGAGAAAGAGGGTGAGAGAAAGGTGTCTAAGAGAGGCAGAGGAAGAGATAGGGAAAAGGTCAGGTATTTTGCTATCTGGGTGCTGTCGGTAACAATTGGCGGAAGTAAGCAAGCTAAGGAACCTTTAAGGAAGAGATCAAGGCAGGTGTCTAGCGGTTTCAAAGTCTTGAGAGTATTTGAAGATCAACCAGGGTTGCCAGGTTTTGTGGAAGCTTTTCACAGTGCCCTTGTCTTGTGCTAGGGTATCTTCCATTTCATAGATATCCCCTACTCTGTTCAACCACTCTGGGATGGAAGGATGTCCAGTGCAGGGGAATCAGTGATTTGGCTGCATTAAAGCGGAGCTCCACCCGCACCAAAAATATTAAAAGTCAGCAGGTACAAATACTGCAGCTGCTGACTTTTAATAAATGGACACTTACCTGTTCCAGGTTCCAGCGGTGTCGGCAGAATGTGACAAGCGACCGCTCGTCTCTCGGCTGCCCCGCCGCCATCCTCTGTCAGGGAATCAGGAAGTGAAGACGCAACGTCTTCACTGCCCGGTTCCCTACTGCGCATGCGCGAGTCGCGCTGCGCGTCTCTATTGGTCCCCATTGTGTCCTGGGAACTGTGTTTCCCAAGACACAACGGGGCATCTGCGGATAGGGGCGGGGCAGCTCCGGATATCTCGTCCGGAAGTGGGTGCAGATACCTGTATTATACAGGTATCTGCACCCCCCTCCCCCCTGAAAGGTGCCAAATGTGGCACCGGAGGGGGGGGGGGAGGAATCCGATAAGCGGAAGTTCCACTTTAGGGTGGAGCTCCGCTTTAAGAAAATGTTTTGTTAAGGAATGCTTGTATTTTTTAAAAGAGAAGTTGGCCACATGTAGTAAACAGCAAGCAGCATTTAATTTTAATTTGGTTTCAGTAATCTTTTGTATTAGTTTCCGGATTTCCTTCCAGAAGGGTTTAATCAGGGGGCAGTGCCACCAAATGTGGATCAGAGTGCCCTGTTCAGACTTGCATCTCCAGCAAACTTATGGTTTAAGAACATTCCATTTGTGAAGTTTATCAAGGGTGTTGTACCAATGTGTCAGCAGCTTGTAGTTTGTTTCCTGCATTTTTGTGCTGATAGAGCATTTGGGTGCTAAAATACAAGCATACCTCCATTTCTTCTCTGTTATTTCCTTCTCCAGTTCCAACGACCACCTCCTCCTGGCCCCGCGAGTCTAGGGTGCTGTATCCACGCATAGGCAATTGAAGTGGCCTTTTATAATGGGGTTTTGTCATGGCATGTCATCTCCAGGTCTGTCAGAGGTCTATGAAAATTTTGAGGGTTTTTGAATTTGAATAGGTAGCTACGGATCTGAAAGTAGGTCCATTGGTGCATGTGTGGCAGGTGCTTTTCAGATTTGAGAGATGTCCAATCTCTGAGTTTGTCACCTATGTAGCAGTCGCCCGCTAGTAGAGGGGTATTCTGCGATGTCGATTGGAGTGTTATGTTTGCCTGGGATAAAGTCAGGGTTATCTTTCAGTGGGGTCACTGGGCTCGGGGAGGTAGTGAACTCTTTTTGTTTAGCTAGTGTATGTATTAACCCAAGCGTGGTGCCAGTAAGGGGGTGCTTGCTCAAGTCGGTTGGGTAGCTTCTCCAGGGGACCCATGGTGAGTATTTAAGAGGGATTGGGCACAGGTCTGCTTCTAGGGAGACCCAGTCCTTCATGTGGCCACGGCAGTGCCAGTCGATCACTCTGGCTATGTGTGATGCGTAGTAGTAGTGCTCAAAGTTCGGCAGTCCTATACCTCCGATTTCTTTAGGTTTAGTCAAAGTAGTCAGTTTAGTTCTGGGTTTCTTCTGGTGCCAAAACATTTTTAATTTCAATTAAAACTTAAAACCATTCCATCAGCTTTATTCCTTTATTCACTTGGACCTATCAGTCTTATACCATTCTATCCATGGATTCCATTTCTTTATGCTTGTCAAGTAATGCCCTCGAGATGCGTCAAACATCAGTTCGTAATTTATGTGTAGATCTGTTATTCGTGTTATTTCAGTGATTGATGGTGTCGCCACAGTTCTCCACTTACGTACTATCGCTAGTTTAGTGCTAGTTATGATATGGTATATTATGTGTCTGAACTGTTTTGGGTATTTTTCTATGTTTAGCAGCAGTATAGCCAATGCTGGGTCTGCTTTATTGTTTACATTAGTAATGTTGCTAATTAATTTAAAGACTCGGGTCCATACATCATATAATTTTGGGCAATCCCATAGTATATGATAAAGTGTCCCTCTGTGTCCACATTGACGCCAGCAGAGTGGCGAGGCTTGTGTTTGAAACCCCGCGACTCTACTGGGGGTTAGGTACCATCTCAAAAGGATTTTACTATTTATTTCCCATAAATTAGCGCATTTGGTAGCTGCATATGTGATCGATATTGATCTTTGCCATTGTTCAAGGGGAAATTACGCTTTTAAATCTATTTCCCATGTTCTCATAGATGGGGATTTGACAAATTCTGATTTAGCATTCAAAATGTTATAGAAAAGGGAAATACCCTTTGTGGGCGTATTGGGGTTAGTAAAGTACAAATACACTCTGACAGGAAGTAATATTTGGATTGTGTATGAGTGCGTTAGTAAATGATATATTTGGTTGTACGTGTATGTGTCTTTTGTTTCTAGACCGTATTCTATTTGTAGAGTCCTGAAAGTTTTAACCGCAGGACCCACCATAATGTCAGAGAGCTTTGTTATGCCCTTACTTATCCAATTTTTAATATTGAGATTGGGTATTAGAAGTTGTAGGCATGTGATGTTTAGAGGGATGGGTTTGGTGATTTGATCTTGTGAAAAAGATCCTAAGAATGCCTTCCACGCTTTAATCGTGGCCAACATGGGCGGTGAAATAGGGCTAACCTTCAAGGGGTTGAGTGTGCTAGTTACTAAAAGGTCGCAGATGTTATAATTTTTACATTGGGCCTGTTCAAGTTTCAGCCACCTGGGTACTTGATTGTTTGGGAACCACTGTTTGGCCTGCGCCAGTATGGCCGCTGTATAATAGTCTTTTAGAAGAACGTGACCCACTCCCCCTACTCTCTTGGATGTTATTAGTTTTTTAAATGCGCAACGTGCTCTCTTTCCTTGCCAGAGGAATTTGTTTATTTTCGTTTGGGCCTTTGAGAAGAAGGAATCTGTGATTACGATAGGTAAAGTTCTGAATAGATATATGAACTGTGGCAACACCATCATCTTAAATGCCGCAAGTCTACCCGACCATGACAGCTCTGTTTTGTTTATTGCGTTCAGTTTCGAATCTAAGTTGTCGAGAAAAGGCTGGTAGTTGGATTTGAACAACTGGCTAGTCTTTTCGGTTAAGGTTATGCCTAGGTATTTTATCCCCTCCTGGCTCCATGTATAAGGATATTGTTGTTGCAGTCTGATTCTTAGTGTGTCATCTATGCCTAGTCCTAGAATTTGAGATTTGCTTTCGTTTACTTTGTAGTATGAGATTTTGTTGAATAGTGCTAGAGCTTTGTGAGCCTCAGCCAGGGAAGTCTCCACGTTTGTTAGTATCATGATCACATCATCAGCAAACAAGCTGATGCTGTGTGATGTGTCCTGTAGTCTGAAACCGGTAATTTGTGGGTGTGACCTGATGTGTATGGCAAGGGGTTCCATTAAGAGGTTAAAAATTAGGGGGGATAGTGGACATCCTTGCCTGGTTCCATTTGTAATGGGAAACGGTGATGACATAACTCCGGAGGTATATACTCTGGCAGACGGTTTGGAGTAGAGGGCCATTATCGCTGTGGAAATGGTTCCTGCAAATCCAAAGGCTCCAAGGGTTTGACTCAGGTATCGCCAGTGAATGCGGTCAAAGGCCTTCTCCACGTCCAGTGTTAGGAGCAGAGAAGGCCTCCCACGCGCCTCCGCCAGGTGCAATATGTTGATTAGCCTCCTGGTGGCGTCTGAGGTCTGCCTGTTTTTGGTGAAACCCGTTTGGTCTGGGTGGATTAGTAAGGGTAGAATGTTTACTAGTCGGGCTGCTATTAGCTTAGCATATAATTTTAGATCGCTATTCAGAAGAGAAATGGGTCTAAAGTTTGAGGGTGAGTCTGGAGTCTTCCCCGGCTTAGGCAGAGTTATTATGACAGCTTCTAACATTTCTGGAGGAAAAGAGGCAGAGACAGCTGCTTTGTTGAAAATTTCACGTAAGTATGGAGCAAGGACAGTCTTAAATTCCCTATAATACTCTCCACTGAATCCATCCGGGCCTGGTGATTTATTCATGGGGAGTTGGTCAATGGCTCTAATTATCTCTAGTTCAGTAAAGGGGGCGTTCAGGGTGGTCAATTGCGTCTGGGTCAGTTTAGGAATATTTAAATGTGCTAAGAATTCGTCGATTTCGTTTAGTGTTGGTTGGTGTGTACTGTGGTCGTCCTTTAAGTTATACAGAGATCTGTAATAGTCGCTAAACGCGTCTGCTATTTTTTTTGGGTGGCTTTCCTTCCGTTTGGTATTTGGATGTATTATGTAAGGTATTTTCATTTTGTAGCTAAGTCCCTTAATGTTCTGTGCTAGTAGCTTGCCTGCTTTGTTCCCATTTGAGTAATATGTCATTTTTAATCTTTTGCTATTCTTCTCGAAGTTTTCCAGTAAAAGTATTCTAAGGTCATGTCTCAGTTCAGTGAGTTTACGTGATGTGTCGTCAGATGTGCTGGATTTGTTAGCGGTCTCTAGCTTGGTAATTTCGGTCACTAGCTCTTCTAGTCTCAACTGTCTCCGCCTCTTCAACCTCGCTCCCATTTGAATATTGATACCCCGCATAAATGCTTTATGAGCATTCCATAGTACAAATGGATCCGCAACAGAACCTGCATTGTCAGAGAAGAATTCGTTAAGCTTGTCTAGTATAACCTTCCTACACTCCTTTTGTTGTAAAACAAAAGTATTAATTCTCCATAAGGGTCTCGCATCAGCCGACGACAAGTCCCCTATGGAGAGTACCACTGGGGCGTGATCAGACCAAGTTATATAAAATATTGTGACTGAAGAAGTCCTCAGCAAAGATTGTTGATCAAGCAAAAATAAGTCTATTCTTGTATATGTTTGATGAGGCGGTGAAAAATATGTGTAGTCCCTTTCCTCGGCATGTAGGCATCTCCATGCATCAAATAGGTCATGCCTGGTAATGGACGGAAGTAAGGCTAAGTTGGCTCTTCTCGCTTTGGATGTGGAATCTATGTTCGGATCTGGAGTAAGGTTAAAGTCTCCACATATAACCAGCAAACCCTGGCGTACTTTTTGTATTTTCTGCATGAGCTTGTTGAAAAAATGAACTTGGTGCTTGTTGGGAGCATATGCGTTCACTAGCGTGTAGATGGTAGAGTTCAGTTCACATATAAGGATCAGGTATCTTCCTTGTGTATCACAAATGGAGTCAAGCAGTTTAAACGCTACTGAGTCTCTAACTGCTATTAGGACTCCTTTTCGTTTGGAGACTGCGTTTCCTGTGAATACGTGGGGGAAGCTTCTGTGGGAGCATCTGGGGGGGTTGGAAGCCAGAAAGTGGGTCTCCTGAGCACAAACGATGTCGCATTTCCGGGTAGTAGCCTCTTTCCATAGGGAATTTCTTTTCATAGGGTGGTTAAGCCCTTTGGCATTAATGGATAAGATATTTAAAGCCATCTACTTGTGATAGGGTCAATAGATATTTGGCCGGCTGTGTTCATGGAGGCGTCTCTGATGTGGTGATGAGGCTTCCTGTGTCCTGTAGATATACCACAGGGCACAGGGAGGGCAGCGTAAGGTGTGTGCATCAAGGTACTCACTATTAACGTTGGGCAGAGGTATAGCTGCCTCAGATACATCTCAGTGCAGTGATGTGGTATTGTGGCTGGAGTAACTCTTCCGATGGAATGGTTCTGGTGAATTGGCGACATAGGTACGGTGTCTTCAAGGTTCTGTGGTTGTGGGAGGTAAAAACAAAAGGAAAGAGAACAAAAAAAGAAAAACAAAGCAACATAACACTGATCCCGTGTTAACATTAGTGCACACTTAACCTGGTGTGTGCACATGAGTCAATTCCGTACAGCGTAACTTGCTGTATACAGTTGGGGGGGGGGGGAAAGTTCAGCCCTAGGTTCCCTAAGGACAGAGATCAGGGGACTTAGGATTAAATTCTTGACCATCCTGTACTTTTATGCATGTGATTTGGCGTTCTTGGATGTTATTGGTTTCCAGTCGCGGTCGACTTGCCTTGGAGTACTTGTGTTAGGAACTTCTGGATCTATGTCCGGGATTATGTCCCAGCTCTTGAGTAGCTCGATGCCCTTGGCTAGTGAGGTGATCGTATATGTATGGTTATCTTTGGTCACTGATAGCTTCGTGGGATAACCCCATCTATATATGATCCTGTTGTTCCTCAAAGCTTTGGTGATTGTGTTCAGGGCCCTTCTCTTCTGAAGTGTGTGCTGGGACAGATCGGCAAAGAATTGAAGGTTCTGTAGTTGTGGGGGTATTTGGTCCTTTTTTCGCATGGACGCCATTAAGTTTTCCTTTACATGGAAAAAGTGTAATCTTAGTAGGACATCTCTGGATATATGGTCTGGTAAGTGCGCTGGTTTGGGTAGATGGTGAATTCTGTCTATAGTGACGTCCAAGTCGGACAAATCAGGCAAGATTTGTTTGAAGATGTCGGCCGTGTATGTTTGCAGGTCATTCTGATGGACAGATTCGGGGATCCCCCTTATTTTAATGTTGTTCCTTCTAGACCTATCTTCGATGTCAGCCAGCTTGTCCCTGATCCACTCCGTTTCCCCATCTTTTTCTTCGTTAGCATCTACCAGGTCATTAATGGTGTGAGCATATTCCCCCATTCTGTTCTCACGGTGTGCCGCTCCGCCTGTGTTGTAGGCCCGGGCGCCATCTTGGATCCCTTTAGGGTAGGAGCTATGGTGGTTTTCGTGGGGGATATTTTCAAAATTGGCGTTACCTTGCCTGGATGTCGATTCACGGTGTGCCGCTCCGCCTGTGTTGTAGGCCCGGGCGCCATCTTAGGGATTTAAGAATTTCTGGGAGATCCTAACCAGCAGTGTACACATCAAGTAAAGGAATTTAAAGAATTTCTGGGAGATCCTAACCGGCAGTGTACACATCAAGTAAAGGAATTTGAGCAGTATCACCATCTTAATGATTGCTGCACGGCCAAACCAAGAGAAAAACCCTATATTCAATTTTACAATTTCAATCTTTCTCACAGCTCTCAAGGAGCGGTAGGTAATTTCTCTCGAAGATGGATTGCAGTTGTGGGGAAAGCCAAGTCCCCAGATATTTGAGTGCAGCAGGGTCCCATCTGAATGGGGAGTTAGTCTTGGTTAATGTGAGCAAGCCCAGTGGGCTTGTTAAAAAAAATAGAAGATCATCGGCATATGCCGCCACCTTGAACTCCTTGTCTCGAACCTGAAAGCCATGTATTGCAGTGTTGTTTTGGATTGTTCTAATAAAGGGTTCTAGGGATAGTATAAATAATAAAGGCTAGAGGGGGCAACCCTGCCTGGTCCCATTAGTGATGTTTACTTTATTTGATAGTATACCATTCATTTTATATTTTTTTTACGATGGGTTCTGGTATAGTGCGGATATCCATGATAACATGTGTGGTCCAAGGGGGTCAACTAGTATGTCAATGAAGGTTTTATAATACATGGACGAGTAACCATCTGGACCTGGGCTTTTACCTGATTTGAGTTGTGTGATGGCTTGCCTAAGTTCTGAGGTTGTGATTGGGGCTTCTAGTAAATCGGAGTCCAGGCTTTCTAGAGACGGGATGCCACTTTTGGTTAGGTAATCCTGAATGATTAGCTCTCTATCACCTTCCATGTGTGGTTGCCTATGTTGTGGGGGAAGATTGTACAATTTTGTGTAAAAGCTGCGGAAATGTTCAGCTATCGTTTCTGGCGCCACATCAAGTTTTCTTTTTTCATTCCTAATGCCAGCGATGTTGACAGAAGAATTTTTCCTTAATGCTTTCGCCAGGAACCTACCCGCCTTGTTCCCTGATTCATAATAGATTTGTTTTTGAAAAATAGCATTCGTTTGGCTCTGGAATCAAGTAGCTGCTGCAAATCTTTCCTGGCCTCTAGTAAGCTTTTAGCTGAGTCTCTCAAAAGCGATTGTTTATGTAGTGATTCTAAGGAATTGATCTGTGATATCAAATTCTTTATTTTAGCTTCCCTCTCTTTTTTGCGTCTGGATCCCAGTTTGATCAACGTCCCTCGAATGGTACACTTATGTGCTTCCCAGACTGCCAATGGGTCTGCTTCTGGGGTAGCGTTACATTTGAAAAATTCTGTCAGATTGATGGTTAAGTTGGGCAGGAGCGTCAGGTCGGTTAGCAGTGATGTGTTAAGTCTCCATGTTGGCTGCTGACACGTGGTGCTCAGTAAGTCCAGAGAGATGGAGATTGGGGCATGATCGAAGATTGTCTGGATGCTTATGTGTGCCCCAGTCACCATCGAAAGGTCTCTCTGTGAGATAAACATGCAATCCAGCATAGCATATCTAGCATGTAGCGTGGAGAAGTGTGTGTAGTCTCTACCTTCTGGGTTAAGGAAGCGCCACGTGTCTACCAGTTGTAAGGACTGTAAGAGGGAATTAATTTTTTTGAGAGTCCTGTAGGTAATACAGGTTTTCCCATTGGAGGTGTCGATGAGGGGATTTAGAGGGACATTAAAGTCTCCACCTAATATCAGACATCCGACCGCAAAACCTTGGAGCTCTCTGATAATGTGTTGACAAAACGAAGCCCCTTTGGACTTGGAGTCATTATTCGTGGCATGGGGCGCCCTAGGAAAGTAGGAGTTTGTGATATTCGGTATGTGATGTGTCTTAAAATGAGTCTCTTGAAGGAATACGAAGTGGGGTTTACCTTTCTTAAGCTCCCTCAGGAGGGTAGAGCGACGTTCAGGGATGTTCAGGCCTCTGATGTTGTGGGAAATCACCAAGGGGCCTTGTCCCAGAGATGAGTAGACCATGGTAGCCGATCAGGAGGAGGTGGTCGGAGATTCGATCTGCAGGAGCAAAACTGTGATATGTTTATTAGTGTCTAAATCAGTGATCTTGATCAACAATTCTAGAGCAGTGCTAACAAATACCTTGTAGAAAATAGGAGAGCAGAAATGTAGGAAAAGAGGGTAGAAAGAGACAGAAAAAGTAAGTGCCAAAGGTTGTCGTGTTGGGAGTCCTCCCTCCGGGTCGGTCAATCAAGGAGTGAGGCACTATCCAACACAGTGTAGTGAGTCCCTCGTCTCAACTGAGGGACGGGGAAAACTTTGTGGGGTCACCGGGAGGCGACAACAATCAGGCGGCGGTCCACCTCTTAGTTCTTGTAAGTGTGAGTCAAACAACTAAACCTAAAAGGAACAGACCTAACTGACACACACGCAGCCATAGAGGCTGTGACTGCAGTTATGTAACTGTTATACACCACATGGTGTATGTGGTAAATCTAGGCATACAGATTAAGGAACCTGCCCAGGGAGTTATATGATCTTCTCTTTCTTGAGTAGGACATGTGAGCCTTTTAGGTAGATAACAGGAACTGGTCATAAATTGGCTGGTCCTGAGAAGACCCGAAAGTTGAACAAGGTGTGAAACCTCCTAAAACATACAGCGCAATGACCTTAGAAAAATAGGCCTGCAATGTCAGGTATGTGAGGTGCGGCTATGATATGAACCTGGAGGTCCGGCTAACGGGATTGGATTATGTCAAAATTATCTTCCATGTCGGACCTTTAAAGGGTACAGGCTGGCTGAGGGGCCGATAGCATGCCATGTCCAGGGCGTATCGGCTAAGGGGCTAAAAAGGAAAAACAATAAGAAAAGAAATAAAAAAGAAGTGTCACCGCAGGGGTAGTTAGCCTCCTTGGGCCTCCTTGGGTATGACAGGTGCATGTACCTAGGTACAGTCCAGGTTCTAAGTGAGGAAGAAACGGGGGGGCATGTAGTTCAAGGCAGAATGGGTCCCCTTGTTCCTGTCTGAAAAAGAGTCAACCTTGTACCAGGGGTAGGGAGTCTGAGCAGCATAAGGTTCACAATGTCATCGAAGTCTCATATGTGGAGCCAGGGTGTAAGAGGTACACATGGAAAGGCATTACCTGGGAGTGGCTCCGTTAGAATGAAAGAGAAAAAAGGAACAACAAAAAGCCAAAAAAATAAAATAAAATAGTAGAGCTTTGTGATGAACAATCAATCCTCGTCATCCTGTTCTCTAGCCGATCCGGCGTGTTTCCTCTGAGTACCTGCTTTGGAAATTCCTGCGCGGCCATGTTTGGGTTTCTTCGCTTTTCTGGGGAGGTGAAAGGAGAAGCAGGAGGGCTTCTTTCCTGAGGGGGTTGCAAGAAATCAGCGTACCAGTCCGGGAGGTTCACTCTACCAAGTTCCAGAGCCTCGCAGAATTCTGGCAGATCCACTGGTGTGCGCAATATGTGCTGGTGTCCATTGTATGGGACCGTGAGGGAAATGGAAAGCGCCCCGTGTATTTGAGATCTCTTTCTCTTAGTTTCTCCAGCAGGGGGTTTAAGGCATGTCGGTTTTTCAGCGTTATCTGTGATAAGTCCTGAAATAGCATTATTGTTGCACCATTAAAAATTATTTGATCATTTCTCCTCGCCTTGCGCATAATGTCCTCCTTTAGTACAAAGTTTTGCAGACAACAGATTATGTCTCTTGGGGGTGCTGAGTCAAACCCTCTGGGCCTGAGAGCCCTGTCTGCTCTGAAAAAGTCAATCTCCATGTATTCCTGTCTTTTTAGCAGGATATTGAAAACTCTCCTCAGCGCTGGGACAATCTGTTCATGTTCCTCGGATTCAGGGATCCCCCTCACCCTTATGTTGCACCCTCTCCCTCTATTATTGAGGTCTTCAGTATGTCTATTCATGTCTATAAAGTGCTGCAAATGAGCAGTTTTGGTCAGCTCTAGTCTGTGTATAGCTTTGTCCCTGAGTTTGCCTGCATTTTCCTCTGCAGCCATTTTCTCATTGAGAACAATCATGCTGGTCTTCAGGTCAGTGATAGCTGCCGAAAAGGTAGCTTTAATGTCTGCAGCAATCACTGACATGTCTGCAAACATTAATGGGTGATCCGGTCTGGACTTACCCCTGCCTGAGTCTTCTGTGGCTGACAGGGAGTCCTCACTGCCTTCCTCCTCATGGTGGGTCGGCGCCATCTTGAGTCTCGTGGCCCTGTTGCGGGCCGCAGGCTTTGTTTTGAAGATGTCTGCTATGTTTTTCCCCGGAGCAGAAACAGAGATACGGCGTGGGTGAGTTTGCAAGCTCGAATAGAGCTTTCTGCCCGGCATCTGATAGCTGGTGGTCGGGTGTAGGGCTACAAACGGCTGCGTGTTCTGAGGCGCTCCTTCAGTGTGCTGCTACCTCCATTGCGCGCCAGGCCACGCCCCTCAATTCTTTCCAGGTCCAAAGATGCTGCTAGCAGGACTTTTCTTACCGTCCTGCTAGTGCACTGCTCCAGTGAAAGCCCTCCGGCTTTCACACTAGAGTGAAAGGACACGCTTTTTTCAGGCGCTATACAGGCGCTATTTTTAGCGCTGTAGCGCCTGAAAAACGATTCAGTGTGAAAGGGGCCTTAGGTTCTATTCCTCCCACTTACAGTATCTCACAAAAGTGAGTACCACCCTCACATTTTTGTAAATATTTTATTATATCTTTTCATGTGACAACACTGAAGAAATTACACTTTGCTTCAATGTAAAGTAGTGAGTGTACAGCTTGTATAACAGTGTAGATTTGCTGTCCCCTAAAAATAACTCAACACATAGCCATTAATGTCTAAACCGCTGGCAACAAAAATGAGTACACCCCTAAGTGAAAATGTCCCAATTGGGCCCAAAGTGTCAATATGTTGTGTGGCCACCATTATTTTCCAGCACTGCCTTAACACTCTTGGGCATGGAGTTCACCAGAGCTTCACAGATTGCCACTGGAGTCCTCTTCCACTCCTCCATGACAACATCACGGAGCTGGTGGATGTTAGAGACCTTCATTTTCCTCCATTTTCCATTTGAGGATGCCTCACAGATGCTCAATAGGGTTTAGGTCTGGAGACATGCTTGGACAGTCCATCACCTTTACCCTTAGCATCTTTAGCAAGGCAGTGGTCGTCTTGGAGGTGTTTTTGAGGTCGTGATCATGTTGGAATACTGCCCTGTGGTCCAGTCTCTGAAGGGAGGGGATCATGCTCTGCTTCAGTATGTCACATGTTGGCATTCATGGTTCTTTCAATGAACTGTAGCTCCCCACTGGCGGCAGCACTCATGCAGCCCCAGACCATGACACTCCCACTATCATGTTAGACTATAGGCAAGACACACTTGTACTCCTCACCTGGTTGCCTCAACACATGTTTGACACCATCTGAAACAAATACGTTTATCTTGGTCTCATCAGACCACAGGACATGGTTCCAGTAATCCATGTCCTTAGTCTGCTTGTCTTCAGCAAACAGTTTGCAGGCTTTTTTGTGCATTATCTTTAGAAGAGGCTTCCTTCTGGGACAACAGCCATGCAGACCAATTTGATGCAGTGTGCCGCATATGGTCTGAACACTGACAAGCTGACTCCCCACCCCTTCAATCTCTGCAGCAATGCTGGCAGCACTCATACGTCTTTCCCCAAAGACAACCTCTGGATGTGACGCTGAGCATGTGCACTCGACTTCTTTGGTCGACCATGGCGAGGCCTGTTCTGAGTGGAACCTGTCCCGTTAAACCGCTGCATGGTCTTGGCCACCATGCTGCAGCTCAGTTTTTAGGGTCTTGGCAATCCTATTATAGCCTAGGCCATCTTTATGTAGAGCAACAATTCTTTTTTCAGATCCTTTAGAGAGTTCTTTGCCATGAGGTGCCATGTTGAACTTCCATTGACCAGTATGAGAGAGTGAGAGCGATAACACCAAATTTAACACACCTGCTCCCCATTCACACCTGAGACTTTGTAACACTAATCAGTCACATGACATCAGGGATGGAAATGGCTAATTGGGCCCAATTTGGACATTTTTTGGGTGTACTCACTTTTGTTGCCAGTGGTTTAGACATTAATGGTTGTGTGTTGAGTTTTCATTGTAGCAAAGTGTCATTTCTTCAGTGTTATCACATGAAAAGATATAATGAAATATTTGCAAAAATGTAAGGGGTGTACTCACTTTTGTGAGATACTGTATACCAATGATGGGCCACTATTCCTTCTTCTACTGACTACAGGCACTATGTAATATTTTTTTACTCCCACTGACGCTGAGGCATTTTCTACTTCCACTGGCCACTCCGGCCCCCCTAATGTCTGAAGGACAGTAAACTGGCCCTTTGTTTAGAAAGTTTGGAGACCCCTGCAGTCAGGGCTGGACTTACCATTGGGCTTGACTGGGCTCAAGCCCATGGGCCCCATCCAATAGTGGGCCCCAGCTGGCCCCGCCGAGATGCATAGCTGAGTGTACTCGGCTCACAGTCACGCCCAGTCCTGCCCTATAATGGACATAACGCAGGGACTGGGCGTGACTGTGAGCCGAGCGGAGTACACTCGGCTACTCTTGGCTCCACTCGGGACTGCGAGAGGACCCGAGAGCCGGCGAGAGGACCCGAGAACCGCCGAGAGGACCCGAAAGCCGGCGAGATACAGAGGACTCTGTATCTCGGCGGCGCCATTTTTAAACTTCAAGACTGCAAAGACAAGGCTGCAAATGACACTGGGGCAAGACTGCAAATGACAAGGCTACATTAACAAGGCTGCAAATGAAGCTGACAAGGCTTCAGATGGATGGGTATGGCTGCAGATGGACACTTGCAGATGACAAGGCTGCATTGATGGGCATTTAAATGTAAGTTTTTTCCTTAAACTTCCCTCCTAAAAGTTTTTTTTGTCCTGAAAATTCCCTCCTAAACTTGGGGTGCTTGTTATACGTGGGCACGTGTTATACACCAAAAAATATGGTAATGTATAGAAGGAAGGGCACGAAAGTGACTCAAGCCCAGGGGCCCCCACCACCCTAAGTCCTGCCCTGCCTGCAGTAGAGTATAGTTTCTGTCTTCTCAGGCCTTAATTGGCAGGTAAGAGTGTACATTTATCTGACAAATTAGTTTAACTTGTTTAACCTTAAATGATTCCTATTTATATTCACCACCATCACAGCATAATGTTTCCCTATAGTCTGGTCAGTAAATAGTTTTTTAACTGTAGGAAAAACACATCAGTTACCAGTACTTACATGTGAGATACTAACACAGAAAGTCAATTTTAGAATAAACACAAAACTGAACAAAAATAGCATAAACAAAGTGTGATTAACCTGTATCAAAGAGGAGGCACAAAGCACTGTTGCTCACTTGCTTTCCAAGTTTATTGTGAACTTGTTGGTTTCATTCTCCTGAAGGCACACTACAAATCATTAGCGCTCCCTCTAGCTGCAGCCTAGTAATAGCATTATTGGGAGGTTTATTTATTTACTTGCTACATACTTCCCCTCTTTAACCACTTCAATACCGCCCACCGTCATATGATGTCCACAAGGTGGATCTCCCATCCTGGGTGGACGTCATATGACGTCCTCCTATTTCCGGCCGTCTAGGGAGCGCGCACGTGCGCCCGCGCCGTCGCTCGGGACCCGGTGCGCGTGCTCGGCGGCCGCGATGTCCGGCGGGCACCCGCGATTGCCCAGGAAAACAGCGGGACCGTGGAGCTGTGTGTGTAAACACACAGCTCCACGTCCTGTCACTGGAGAGGAGACCGATCATGTGTTCCAAGTACAGGGGAACACTGATCGGTCTCATCCCCTTGTGAGTCCCCTCCCCCCACAGTTAGATTTACTCACATAGGGAACAAATTAACCCCTGCAGCGCCCCCTAGTGTTAACCCCTTCCCTGCCAGTCACATTTACACAGTAATCAGTACAAGTTTATAGCAACGATCGCTGTGTAAATGTGAATGGTCCCAAAAATGTGTCAAAAGTGTCCGAAGTGCCGCAAAGTCGCAGTCACGAAAAAAATCGCAGATCGCCGCCATTACTAGTAAAAAAATAAATTAAAAAAATAATGCAATAAATCTATCCCCTATTTTGTAAACGCTATAACTTTTGCACAAACCAATCAATAAACGCTTATTGCGATTTTTTTTTACCAAAAATATGTAGAAGAATACGTATCGGCCTAAACTGAGTAAAAAATGTAGTTTTTTTTTTTTATTATTGGATATTTATTATAGCAAAAAGTAAAAAATATTGTGTTTTTTTCAAAATTGTCGCTCTTCTTTTGTTTTTGGCGCCAAAAATAAAAACCACAGAGGTGATCAAATACCACCAAAAGAAAGCTCTATTTGTGAGGAAAAAAGGACGTCAATTTTGTTTGGGTGCAACGTCGCACAACCGCGCAATTGTCAGTTAAAGCGACGCAGTGCCGAATCGCAAAAAGTGCTCTGGTAAGGAGGGGAATAAAATTGCCCGGGGCTGAAGCGGTTAAAGATGTGTATCTCTCAAAAAAAATTAAAAGTCAGCAGCTACAAATACTGCAGCTGCTGACTTTTAATAATCGGACACCTGTTCCAGGGTCCAGTGATGCGGGGGGTCGAAGCTCCACTCGCCCCCTGATCCGCTCGGCGGCGCCGGCATTGCAACTGTGGGCACCCGGCTGTGGCTTCACAGCCGGGCACCCACTGCGCATGCGTGAACGGCGCCGTGCACCGTGATTGGCCGCACAGTCATCTGGGACACGTGACAGGTCCCAGATGACTGGGGAGCCCTTCCTGCGCTGAGGGGAAGTGATGTCACCAGCCCAGGCACCGAAGGAGGCAGACTACGAGGGACCCCCTAGCAACAGGCATTTAGAGGTATGTAAAAAAAAAAAAAAAATCCAATTATTTTTTTTTTTTTAGGAATTTTAAGCAATTTTATTTTTTTAGGGGGGAACACCACTTTAAATAAATGTCTCCTGACAGAGTTATTTGTAGCCTGTATCATCTAGATAACTATTGGTATATGTTATGTTCCTGGCAAGAAATATGAACATATTGTATGTATATATGGTGGCCATTGGATATCTGGGGGGGGTCACAGTGCTGTTCAGTCATATTTATGGAAACATCCTGCTTTTGAAAAGAAGGGTTGCCAAGTGTCTCATATTGTTAATATCTCATTTGGTTTGCGTGTTCTTTGAGAGTATCTTTGTTCAGAGGACAAGTTTCCTTCTTTCACTGGTTCATCAGGTGTTTGTGCAGCTGTCTCATCCTCTGGTTGAACTTTTGGCTCCTGTTGAACTGATTATGAAATACTTTCTTCCACAACATCTGTGGGGGGCTCCAAAACTACTTCATCTGACATTTCTAGACTTGCTAATTCTCCAGGTGAAAGGTTAGGGTCACTAGGATAGAATTCCTCAACCTCAGGTCCTCAGCCTATTGCATTAGGGTGTGCACCTCAGAGCACAAACACACATGCATGTAGATCAACAGAGCAGTGAGTCAGTAGAGCAGAGATTGGTGTCAGCATTTTCTTATTTTTATTATTTTGTACAATTTTATTTTTTAAATTATTTTTTACATGTAGCACTAGCCCCCGAAGGAGCTGCTGGTTTTATTGGGCTTACCGTTACCTTCTTCACCTCGTCTCCGTCTAAGGTTTCCTGTGGTAGATGGCCCAAAGGAATGCAGACTTGGATGTAACTGAGGGACTTAGAACAATTTAGAGAGCTATCATACGGTACCAGTATCTCTCACCCGGTCTGACGATACCGTATGAGTGTAGATCCATTTCGTGTCCTTCAACTGAGCCTCCAGGCTCCTTCAGAGAAGCCAGCCTTGTGCATGGCCTTCTCCCGAAGAGTCTTCCCCTGGATGCTTCTCCAGTTGCTGGGCCTCTCCTTAGACGAGACGGCACTGGACCACTTTTGAATCCTCAGGCCTCGATATCCATTCGAGCCTGTCCCTGCAGTTGCTTCGCCTCAGGCTATCCAGCCCCAAGATTCAGAATTGCATGGATCCGCACCCCTAGGCCAGGAGGGTCATGGGGGCTGGTCAGGAGGACCAGGACCAAACAGACAGAAAATATCTTCTGGACCAGAAACCCTGAAGCATGTGAACTCAGTACCTTAAATACCACCTCCCAGAATTCACAGCAGGATGACACTCCCACTGGGCTGGTTCCAAGAAAAGAATGGTACCCAATACGCCCAGCCAAACTGCGTTCTCATACCTGCCGGCGATGACAGCGACACCTACAGCCAAGGAGAACTCAGTGCAATTCCAGCTAGACTTGTAATAAAACGATAATTTGGCATAATTAGCCCTAAAACCCAACTGTGGTTTCAGGAATAATAACTTTGAAAAACGCATAGCGCATGCTCGTCAGGAGTCAGCGCTACATACAATTACATTTTTTTTTTTTACAATATTATTTAAAAATAAAAAATTTTACAATTTTTTTAGGAGTCCTGTTGGGGGGGCTTTGGTGAAATAACAGGGGTCTAAGCAGACCTCTGATGGCTCACTTTTGATACACAGAAAGGGAGTGAGGACAGAGATTCCCCAGTCCCTTTCTCTGCAGCCTCAGCTGCACTGGACAGTGAACTAATGGGAAGTGTTCTGTGCTGAGCGGCTTCCTGTTCATTCACAAATTGAAGCATAGTAAACACAGGAACGATCGGTACAAATCACCCACTGTGTTCATTTAGAAAAGGAACGGGCTGGTAAATTAAATATTTACTGGCTCCTTCACCTGCTCTCCATCCTGAAACATCCCCCGCAGCAGCCAGTGGAAGAGAAGAGGAGGGAAGCTAGTAGCACTGCAGGGGAGAGACAGGGGGTGCCAGGAAACAGGGGAAATCAGCACTACACAGAGTGATTAGGGTGTGCCCAGGCACACCCATCACACCCTGTGCGCATGCCTTTACTCAGGTCATAATTGGGGAGCTATGCATTGCTCACTGTCTTGGAAGAGTTTGGGACTAGGGATGGTCCCGATGTTCGATTCGAATGTAAGTTTGACTCGAACATCTGGTGTTCATTTGTTCGCAGAACATATAGGGGCATTTGCGGCAAATTTGAGCACCGCGGAGCGCCCCATAATGCACTGCAAGATCGCAGTGCATTGATGACTGCTGATTGGCCAAAGCATGCACCTGACCTGCATGCTTTGGCCAATCACAGCGCAATCTGCTGTGAGAGCCGTGATTGGCCAAAGGCAGGGTACCTTTGGCCAATCATGGCTCAGGGGGCTAAGTCCATGCCCCACACTATATAAGGCTGCTTACACAGCGGCCATGTATAGTGTGATATTGTGGAGAGGAGAACTTGAGCTAGATTAGGCAGGTTAGTTAGTGGCATGCAGGCAGTTTAGTGTATATGTATATGTATATATGTGTATATATATATATATATATATATATATATATATATATATACAATGCAGTCAGTGTAGAATATATATACAGTGAAGGCAATGTATTCAAATATATACATATATATATATATATATATATATATATATATATATATATATACATACACACACCATGTAGTGTGTGTATGTATATATGCACTGTGCATTCAGTGTAGACTTCGGGTCTGGTATGGATTTTAAGGGGAACACGCCGAAATAAAAAAAAATGGCATCCCCCCAAAATCCATACAAGACCCTTATTTGAGCATGCAGCCTAGAGGACAGGATAGGTGGGCCAACAACCGTCCTCCTGAACCATACCAGGCCACATGCCCTCAACATGGGGAGGGTGCTTTGGGGTTCCCCCCAAGGCACCCTGTCCCCATGTTGATGGGGATAAGGTCCTCTTGCCAACAACCCTTGCCCTTGGTTATCGGGGTCTGCGGGTAGGGGGCTTATCGGAATATGCACCCTATGTGAATGCGTATCGGGTACATTATACCCCTACTCATTCACCAAAAAAAGTGTCAAAATTTTAAAATCACAATAAACTGTTTTTGACAATTTCTTTATTAAAGAAAAAAATAGTTTCTTGCGCTATCCATCCATCTTCAATCACGCCGCCTGACGGACACGAAAAATAGAAAAGAAAACTGCTGTCTCTTGGCTGTGACAGCTGTTATATAGGCAAGGACGGGGCCACCCGTTGATGTAACCGAGTGACCCCGCCCCTTCTGACATCATGTGATGTCAGAGGGGGCAGGGCCATCCGGTTACGTCAGCGGGTGTCCCTGCCCTTGCGTTGAGGGCATGTGGCCTGGTATGGTTGAGGGCATGTTGCCTGGTATGGTTCAGGCTCAGGCTTGCTCTCCTCCCCATCCTGTCCTCCAGGCTGCATCCTTGGATAAAGGGTCTGGCATGGATTTTTGGGGGGGACCCCATGCCAATTTCTTTTTTGCCTTGGATTTCTCCCTAAAATCAATACCAGACCTGAAGGGCCTGGTATGGACTAGGGGGAGGGCCCACACCAATTTTGTATCCTTGATTTTTTATCTATATTGCCAGAAGCCGGCAATACATTACAGCCGCAAGCAATTTAAAATTACATTATTTCAAATTTTTTAGACATGTAATTTTGCTGTGGCACTGTAATACGCATCACACAGATGCACCACTTTACAGGCAGACTAAGGGGAACCCCAGGCATGATATTTAAAGGAATATTTATTTTTATTGTTTCACTTTAAGCATTATTAAAATCACTGCTCCTGAAAAAACAAAACTTTTTTGCATTGATACTAGGGCAGTACCCTAGGGCAGTACCCATGCACTTTTTATGGCAATAACTTGCATATAAGCCTTTAAAATTAGCACTTTAAATTTTTCATGTTTGTGTCCCATAGACTTTAATAGGGTTTGCATGTTTGCACAAATTTTTTGTCTGACCGCATGTTCTGGTGCGAACCGAATCGGGGGGTGTTCGGGTCATCCCTATTTGGGACAATACACAAAAGTATTCATCATCGGAGGTCTCTGAATCTGAGATCTCTGGTCTATTGTTTCCTTCCATGCTTGTCGCTGTCATAGTGGCATTTTTCTTTGTTTTGTCTGGTGTAATATCTTCAAAAGGTAAGGCCTCATGTACACTGCTGCTGGTAAACAGACGTATAGAGGCAGTTGCAGTTGGCTGCTTTTTTCAGTTGCCCCTGAACTCATCCAATGTTATCTTATGTGTACATGTACACAGGTTCGTTTTTAGGCAGTTGCTTTTATAGGCTTTTCTTTGAAGGCAAAGTTCAGACTCCAAAGTTTCCGACGTTTCAGACGCAAAATGCCGCTAAATGCTGCTAAATGTGGCTAAATGCGGCACCGCATTTAGCCGCATTTTCGTTTAGAAGCATGTTTACAGGTGCCCTATTTTTTTACATTACAAAACTTAAAAATTATAGCAAATGATGAAAAACCACTAAACAAATACCTCTAATGAGCCCATGATCCAATCCAATACACCACTAGCATTGCTGTTAGCCAAAGTATAATTGGAATTTGACCTATATGTTGTTAGATTTCAACCAGGTGACCCCACCATTGAGCTTCACCCCCGACTTGATCAAACATAGTTGCATGAAATGTAGGGTTAGGGGTTATGTTTTTTTTTTTAACAAACAGTGGTGCTTTATTGAAAAATATGACATAATACAGGTTATACAAGACTGGAAAACAAAATGAGAACATTGTCAAGTGGCTTTAGCAGTATACTGAGCTATACCAAGTGAGGTTGTACATAGTCCTGATGGGGGTCGCTGCCCACCACTATAAGTATCATTTACTTGCAAGACATGTTCTGTATTATTCCAATTATTGAAGTATTAGTGCTGTTGTACAATCTTGCAACTTCCCATATTAAAACCCACACACTACAGCATGCACATCAGGTCAGTGTCCAAGGTGCCCAGACCTTCTCAAACTTCCAGGGGCAACCCCTGTTCGAATAAGTCATTTTATACAATAGGAGTGCTGCGTTGACTGTCATTTCCCAAATAGCTACTTCAGGTTTGTGGGGGTGTAGCCATTTGTTTGGAATTTCTTTCTTAGCATAATACAGGAGGTATGATATCAGGAGCTTCAGATGATGAGGACGTTGGTCATCATCTGGGGTTCCCAGGAGGGCCAAGGACGTGGTGGGTATCAGAGTTAATTGTAATCTAAGGTTTATTTCTGCAAACACTGCCTCCCAATATGACCAAATCACTGGCCACTCCCAAAACATATGTAGATACAGTGGTGTGAAAAAGTGTTTGCCCCCTTCCTCATTTCTGTTCCTTTGCATGTTTGTCACACTTATGTTTCGGAACATCAAACCAATTTAAACAATAGTCAAGGACAACACAAGTAAACACAAAATGCAATTTGTAAATGAAGGTGATTATTAAAGGTGAAAAAAAATCCAAACCATCATGGCCCTGTGTGAAAAAGTGATTGCCCCCTAAACCTAATAACTGTTGGGCCACCCTTAGCAGCAACAACTGCAACCAAGCGTTTGCGATAACGTGCAATGAGGCTTTTACAGCGTCCTGGAGTAATTTTGGCCCACTCATCTTTGCAGAGGGTTTTCGAGCATGAACGGCCTTTTTAAGGTCATACCACAACATCTCAATAGGATTCAGGTCAGGACTTTGGCTAGGCCACTCCAAAGTCTTCATTTTGTTATTCTTCAGCCATTCGGTGGTGGACTTGCTGGTGTGTTTAGGATCATTGTCCTGTGCAGAACCCAAGTTCGTTTCAGAGTACACGAACAGATGGTCGGACATCCTCCTTCAGGATCTCTTGGTAGACAGCAGAATTCATAGTTCCTTTTATCACGGCAAGTCTTCCAGGTCCTGAAGCAGAAAACAGCCCCAGACCATCACACTACCACCACCATATTTTACTGTTGGTATAATGTTCTTTTTCTGAAATGCAGTGTTCCTTCTATATACTTGGACACACACCTTAAAGGTTTCCTATTAGGGTTAGGGTTGTGGAGAAATTGAGACGAGCTTTGATGTTCTTTTTGCTCAGCAGTGGTTTTCTCCTCTGCCATGCAGGCCATTTTTGCCCAGTCTTTTCCTGATGGTGGAGGCATGAACGCTGCCTTAACTGAGGCAAGTGAGGCCTGCAGTTCCTTGGACGTTGTTGTGGGGTCTTTTGTGACCTCTTGGATGAGTCGTCGCTGCGCTCTTGGGGTAATTTTGGGCAGCCGGCCACTCCTGGGAAGGTTCACCACTGTTCCATGTCTTCGCCATTTGTGGATAATGGCTCTCACTGTATTCCCAAAGCTTTGGAAATTTTATAACCCTTTCCAGACTGATAGATCTCAATTACTTTCTTTCTCAATTTTTCCTGAATTTCTTTGGGTCTCGGCATGATGTGTAGCTTAAGGATCTTCTGGTGGACCTTAGTGTCAAGCAGCTCCTATTTAAGTGATGCCTTGATTGTGAAGGTGTGGCAATAATCAGGCCTGGGTGTGGCTAGAGAAATTGAACTCAGGTGTGGACAACCACAGTTATAGTATGTTTTAACAAGGGGGGCAATCACTTTTTCACACAGGGCCATGATGGTTTGGATTTTTTTTCACCTTTAAGAAACACCTTCATTTACAAATTGCATTTTGTGTTTACTTGTGTTGTCCTTGACTATTGTTTAAATTGGTTTGATGTTCCGGAACAGGAAATGAGGAAGGGGGCAAACACTTTTTCACACCACTGTATGAGCCCCACTGTGTTTTGCAGCGGGGACACACAGAGTCACGCTCCGGGAAGATCCTATGTAGCCTTTCTGGAGTATAATACACCCGGTGAAGAAATTTGACCTGTATCAGCTCTGGACTATTTGATATTACAAGCTTGGGGCTCTGTTCTAGACAATCCAAAGATGGGATATCCCAGGGTTAGGGGTTATGGTTAGGGTTTCCTATTAGGGTTAGGGGGTTAGGGTTAGGGTTCTCTCCTTGAAGAACAAGTTTAGGGTTATGGTAAGGGTTATGGTTTCCTGTAAGGTTTAATGTTTCCGGTTAGGGTTTTCTATTAGGGTTAGGGGGTTATGGTTAGGGTTTTCCCTTGAAGAACAAGTTTAGGGTTAGGATTTCCGGTTAGGGTTTAGGGTTAGGGTTTCCCATTATGGTTAGGGGGTTATGGTTAGGGTTTTCCCCTTGAAGAACAAGTTTAGGGTTATGGTAAGGCTTATGGTTTCCTGTTAGGGTTTCTGGTTAGGGTTAGGAGTCAGGGTTTCCCATTAGGGTGAGGGGGTTATGGTTAGAATTAGGGTTTTCCCCTTCAAGAACAAGTTTAGGGTTATGGTAAGGGTTATGGTTTTCCTGTTAGGGTTTCTGGTTAGGGCTTCCCATTAGGGATAGGGGGTTATGGGTAAGGTTAAGGTTTTCCCCTTGAATAACAAGTTAGGGTTTCCAGTTAAGGTTAGGGTTTCCCATTACGGTTAGGGGGTTATGGTTAGGGTTTTCCCCTTGAAGAACAAGTTAAGGTTAGGGTTTCCGGTTAGGGTTAATTAAAAATATTTAAAAATTTGCAATTAAAATTTGCATAAAAAAGACAAAATAAATAAATAAAAACAATGAAATTACACATACATCTTTTAAAACAAAATAACAAAAAATTCTAATAATCAATTAAAAATTAAATACATTTAAAAGATTGCAATTCAATTTTGCATAAAAAAGACAAAATAAACAAATAAAAAAATGCAATTACATAAACCAGGGCTTGACAAATTTGCTTAGAATCTAGGAGCCAGCTGAAAAAGTTAGGAGCCAGTTATTTACATCCTCTGCCCAGCGCCCAGAACTGGCACTGACGGGCGGCACTAATTGGCACTGGCAGATGGCAGATGGCACTGGATGGCACTTATTGGCACTGGAAGATGGCACTAACTGGCATTGGCAGGTGGCACTAACTGGTGACACTGGCAGATGGCACTAATTGGCACTGGGTGGCACTGGCAGGTTACAATGGATGGCACTAACTGGCATTGGCAGGTGGCACTAACTGGCATTGGCAGGTGGCACTGGATTGCACTGGCAGGTGGCACTGGATGGCAATGGTTGGCACTGGCAGATGGCACTAACTGGCATTGGCAGATGGCACTGGATTGTACTGGCAGGTGGCACTGGCAGGTGGCAATGGTTGGCACTGGCAGAAGGCACTAACTGGCACTGGATTGCATTGGCAGGTGGCACTGGATGGCACTGGCAGATGGCACTAACTGGCATTGGCAGGTTGCACTGGCAGATTTCACAGCCGATAGTGTAAATGTGAAACTGAATGCTCTCTGCAGCTCTGCGGTGTGAGAATGTACTGGGTACTTCTGACTCAAGAACTAGATACATGTTCTGTCAGTGTGCTGTGAGCTGGCTGATTGGTTGCAGGGAGGAGCTGAGCTCTCACTCTAGGATCATATTACCAGGCCTGCTCTGCTGTGAAACTGTATGGAGAGAGCAGCTGACAAACTCAGCATAATGACAGAGGTGGGTGGGACCCAGCAGCCAAATACACATAGCGGCCCGCCCAGATTTCATCCCATTGGCTAGTTTTGGATAGCTGGGTCCTGCCCACCCCTAGTCCCGCCCACCTCCGACATCCAACCTCAATTGTGACAGCTCCTCTCTACATACAGTTTCACACACGCCGCACTGTTCTGCCAACAGTGTGTGGAGAAGAGAATAGGATGTGCTGAGCACTCTCTTCCTGCTTCATCCCCACTACCAGACAGACCCCACAGCCCGCCCTGTAGCAGAGGCACCTGTCAGTGACACAAACCCAGGCGCCAGGGCACAATTTCTAGTCGCAATGGCGACCTGGCGCCTGGTATTTGTCGAGCCCTGACATAAACAGTTTATAATAAAAAATAAACCAAAAATATACTAATCAATTGCAATTTAAAAATTAAATATATAAAAAAAATAGCATTTTTTCCTCACATATGCTCATTATGGGATCCATAGTAAAAGCACCGGAATTGAGGTAGATACAAGTACACTGCTGCTCTCTCAGCTGCTGCTACTCACTCTGGTCTCACAGAATGGCTGAAATAGTTAAATAATAAAAATTTGTGGGCTTTGGTCCTATGATGTTATCTTAAATAAACACTCCTAGACGCAAATGTGGCAAAACGCTGCTAAACGTGGCATGCAAACGCATTTTTAGACGTCGGTTTCAAGCTGTCAAAAAATTTGTTCAGAGGAGGTTGCCTCAACGTCCCGTGTACATTAAGCCTAAATCATTGACTGGGAGTAGAACAAAAAGAGGAGGTTTGTTGGGACTTTATATGAAGCACAGCTAAAACTATTGAATGAGCAATCACGTTAATGGATTTGAAACAATTTATACATAGAATAATGAAATAACACGATAAGCAAGAATAATATCTTCACAATTTATTGACTGGGAGTAGAAAGTTACGATGAATGACCCTTACTAATTTGTAGCCTTTCTCTGGTTTGCCTTTGTAGATATGCTCTTGCCCTACCCATTTAACTACCCTGTAAACTTTTCCCAGTATGTTCAGTGTTTTTCTGGGCCTTCTTTTTCTGACAAATTTCTTTCAAGAACACAGTCTTCAGCTTGTAGTACCACTCCCTTTGTGCGTTGGTCATAGTACCTTTTACTTTTCTGGGAGGACCTTTGGCTATTCTCAGAAGCAATTCTGTAAGCTTCTTTCATTTTGGTAGCCCATTTTTCAGCATACTGCTGGGGTGATCTTTACTCCTTCTCGTCATCCATATCAAATAACAGGTCCACTGGTAAATGGGGTGTTCAGCTATACAACAGAAAGAAAGCAGCATAGCCGGTTGCTTCTTGCCTAGTACAATTATATGCATGGACTATTTGTGGTAAATACTCTTTCCACTGAGCTTTCTTTTCCTCTTCCAATGTACAAAGCATTTGCAATAATGTCCTATTCAATCTTTCAACAGGGTTGCTTTGAGGATGATATGGCATTGTTCTAGAATGTGTTACTCCAGACAATTGTCTCAATCATTTGAAAAGTTGGTTTTCAAATTCTCTGCCCTGATCATGGTGTATCATTTCAGGATATCCAAATCTGGGATTGAAGTCACTGAAAATCTTCTTTGCTGCAGTTTTTCCTAATTTGTTGTGAGTAGGGTAGGCCTGGGAAAAGCAAATGATAACCAATATTTATTCATAACCATCTCTGCTCTTTTCTAGGTAAAGAAAATCCACTGAGACAACTTCAAAAGGAGCACTAGATTTAATGCACCCCAAAGGTGCCTGCTCTTGCCCTGCTGGGTGTTTCTGTTTCAGACAACTACATCTTTTCATGACATAATCGGCTATCAGCTTTTGCATAAATGGCCAGAAAAATCTCTCTTGCAAGCTGAATTACCTTGTCCACAATGGCCCGTGTCAATATGTAGGTGTTTTAGCACCTGAGTTAACTGTTCTGGAATAACCCCTTTGTTGTGTTGTAACAAAATGCCATCTCTTACAGTCAGTTTATTCCAGTCATGCATTAATGGTTTTCCTTTTCTATTTAGGCACCTCTGTTGACTTTGGTGGCTTCAGTATTTTATTCTTAAGGTCAATGATAGCATGTATGTCCTTGGCCTGCAGCTGGGCAGCATGAAGTTTATCCTTTGTGATAATTTCCTTAATTTCAACATTCTGAAAACTATTTGCATCTGTAACTTCTGGTTGTAGAGCTAGTAATAGTGCTCAGAGACCTTCCGTATCTACCACTTCCCTGCCACCATACAGCAGGAATAATCTGTGGTGTGATCAGAATTGTAAACTCTTCTTCATCCTGAAGACTGCATAGTGGATTGCTAGACAAAGTATCAGCATCTGCTCTTTTTATACCTGGGCAATATTTGATGTCAAAGTAGAAATCATCTAATTCCCCTACCTAGTGGTGTCCAACATTGCTTTTTTCTTGCTGAAATGAGAACATATGTTTAATGCGTTGTTGTCTGTATAGACCGTAAACGAGGGGACATAGTAAACTTATTACAAATGGCCCACTTTAAGGCTAGCAACTCCAATTTTTCTGAATGCAGATGATAGTTTTTCTCACTTGGTGTCAGTGTTCGTGAACCATAGACTGTCATCCGTAATTTGCCCTCTTGACATTGATAAAGCACTGTGCTAAGCCCATCTTGTGATGCATCAGTGTGAAACACAAATGCCAACTTAAAATCAGGATATGCAAGGATTGGGGTTTTGGTCAACATCAGTATTAGCTTGGTGATGAGCACTCCTGACAAACAATCCGCCAATCACCCCTCTGCCAGAACCCCATACCCTCTTTTCCCTTGCCTTCTTCTTTCCTGCTCCAATCCCTATTAGGATCCCCCTAATTACCACCTTGTGGGTTTCCCATACTACAGCACTGGATATTCCTGGCGTCTCATTGACCTTAAAAAAACTGTCCAATTCCTGCTCAATCCTATTTATTGATTCTTGATCTTGGATCAAGGAATCGTTCAACCTCCAGTTTGTCCCCGGTCCAGAGTCCCCTTTTATCTTCAACTGTATCTTCACTGGAGCATGATCTGATAAAGTGATTGTTTTTATTTCTGCCTTTTTAATGGCCGGCACTAGCTGGTGCTCTATAAAAATATAATCAATCCTGGAGTAGGAGTTATGGACCGGGGAGAAACAGGTATAATCCTGTTCCTTTAAGTGGGTAATCCTCCAAGCATCTTGCAGTTGCCAGTTTGCTAATGCTTTTAAAAGATTTTTCTGCCTCTGTTCTGTAGAGCGGTTTCTCCCCCCTGAGGTATCCACCCTTGGATCTATACTCCAATTTAAATCTCCTGCTACAATCAATTTACCATCCTTAAAACCTTCTAATTTTTTCAGGATTTTCTTAACAAATTTGTCAGGGTTCTTGTTCGGTGCATAAAAATTCACAATCGTACATTTCATATTGAACATCTTTCCTTTTAAGAACAAATATCTTCCCTCTGGGTCCACGAGACGTTCCTCAACCTCAAACTTTAACATCTTATTGAAGCCAATTGCTATACCTCTTGCATGAGGGGATGGAGTGTCTCCATAAAACCATACTGGGAAATGTTGTGTGGCCAACCTAATCCCAGATGTTTGTGTTGTGTGTCTCCTGGAGGCACACTATACTTGCTTCTAAATGTTGCAATTCATTATTTAAATGATATCTTTTTTTTTTGTATTTAAGCCCCTTACATTGTATTTAATTAAGTTAACCACCACCATATCTTATTTTCAAATTGGTCATTAGGAGCTTCTTGTGGAACCCAGGATTGTCCTGATCTGGTTCTGGGGGGAAATGAGTGAGACAACAACACAAAAAAGAAAAAAAAAAGGGGAACCCCCCCATAATAATAACGCACAACCCCCCCCCCCTCCCCCTCCCAATCCCCTCCTTCTGAAACAACATGCCTGGTCAGCTGGACAGATCATTTTTGTTTGTTCTATGGACTGTATAGGCACCTTTCTGGTGTCGTCTCATTTCCATAGTTCCCAGGTGGCCCTCACCCCGGCCCCTCCCTGTGTCCTCCCTCCCTCCCCCTCTCCAACCCGTTCACCATCCCATCTCCTAATGATATTTAAGTTCGCTCCCTCCTCCCCACGCCCCTACTCCCTTTTTGCTTTATCTGTACTGACTGGGTTCCCTCCTCCTCTTCCCACCCTGGGAGTGGAGGGCGCTGTATATCTAATCGGTTGCAGAAGTCTATCAAATCTTCTGGAAAGCGCAGAACTGCAGTACGCCCATCTTTTTTCCCTATCAGACAGGCAGGGAAGCCCCATTGATAGGATACCTCCGCTGCTCTCATTAGCTCCGTCAAGGGTTTCAACCATGTCCTTCTCACCAGTGTTTCCACCGCCAAGTCTGAAAAAACCTGCAGCTCTGTGCCTTCATAAGTCACCCCTTGCAGAGTCCTTAATTTCCTCATTATTAGGGCCTTTTCTTCAGCATAGTGAAACGTCACTATTACATCCCTTGGTTTCTCTGACCCCGCGCCAAAGCGCTGTGTCACCCTGTGCATTCTATCTATTTTTAGCGTCTCTGTGGCTTCTCTGTCTAAAAGGGGATTGAATAGTAGTTGTGCTATTTTGCTCAGCTCTAAATTACTATGAGTCTCTGGCAGGCCTTTACTACGCACGTTCTTCCTCCTACTCCTGTTCTCTTGGTCTTCTAACTTATACATAAGGGCTCTATTCATTCTCTGCAGGATTGTAACTTGTTCTGCTATCTCATCCAATCTTTGCTCCTGTACTTCTAGTCTGTTCTCTGTCTCCTCCACTCGCCCCAGAACTAACCCAATATCCGTTCTTACCTCGGATATTTCCACTTTCAGAGATGCTTCCATTATTGAAAACATCTCTGCCAGCATCTCCTTTATTTGTGGCGGTTCCTCCTGTGTTCTGAGTTCTATGCTACTTCCCCTGAAAACCTGCTCCCTCTGGTCTATTTACCTCCCTCCTCACCTGATCTACTGTTTTGATTTTGTCGCTGCCCTGTGCGCTATTTCCTTCTCCTTTTGACCCCCCCGTTTTCCCTCCATTTACATTGGCTCCTTTATTTTCTTCTGTAGTTAACTGATCGCAAGGGTGCCCCTAACCTGGGGCTTCCCTGCGTTTCTTCTACTACACTAGTATTGTTCGCCATATACCGTTGGACACCTCCTGGACTGGACGTAGGTAGTGCACTCATATTGGTACCTCAAAGGACGTAGCTAAGAGGGGAGGCTTTTATCGATCTCTCCTTAATCTATCCCCTTTCACCTCTTTAGTATTGGTTACAAAACCCAAATAATACCACAAGAGTAAAATATGTAACACACCCTAAAGTTCAATAGAGAAAAAAAAAAAAAAAGAAAAAAGTCCGGTATTACATAGCTACTGATTAATAATCACAATAATCGCAATCGTTGGTAATGATAGGGGAAATAATGGGGAAAGTTAGGTTAGGTTTTAAAGTGCGACTTTAAAAACTGCCATTTCAAGGTGTCCCGGATCTTTATCAATCACTAAGTCCCTTTCGGCAGGCAATGGTTAAATCGCTTTATGGAAAAAGGAAAAGAAAAAAAGGGCACCAGGGGGGATTTTGATGGCACTATCCCTATTTCAAGAGGGCCAGTGCTGCACCAGTTCAGTTCCGTAATTTGTCTACTTCAGCCACTGTTGTAATTATTGATATCCGATTTAGTGCACACTTGAATGCCTGCGTCAATTCTATTAGTTGTCAATCGTAATATCTGTCGCATATGGAGGGGGGAGGATGAGGGAGCCCGTACCTGTTGTCTTAGTGTAAGGGGTTAGGCTTCTGAGTAATTCTACCATACCCATAGTTTTCAATTTACATCACATTGGGGGCTCCAAGCACAGAATTCAGCCGGCTCTACCCCTTCTAACCGAAAAAAAAATGTCTTTCCTCCTTTCAAACTACTATGAAGTGGCTATGTACAAGTGCCAAGATACACCAACAGCATGCCGGACCTAGCAGAGTTGCAGTATGTAGGAGAGTTGCAGTACAAGCACAGCATAAGCAGCATAGGCAGCATAAGCAGAGCACAGCACAGCATAGGCAGAGCACAGCATGAGCCAGTTACAGTTACCTTCTAAAGTCCCAACTGTAATAGCTATAATAACCAGAAAGATAATACCTTTATAGCCACTACCGACCCTTGTGCTGCTGGTGGCGTTCCTGAAGCTGTGCTCCTATGTTTCCTCAGGTACCCAGTTTTCAGAGGTTCCTCTTCAAGCATGTAGCTCCTTGCTGCTGGTATACCTTACATCGGTGTAGTGGTATGTGCAGGACAAGCCTCCCTCTGTCGGCATCAGCCTCTGTGAGTTACTGGCGTCTCTCTCCTGGCCGTCTGTTCCTGACCACCAGAGGGGTAAATGAGCCTGCAGCTTGCAGTTTCAGCGCGGTCTCCTCACCTGTGATGGCCCGCTCGGGTGTCTCGCTCGAGCGTAAGGCAGTGGGGTAGCGGAGCGTGGGAGTAGAAGTGTGGGAACAGGGCTTGCTTACCCCATGCTCTGGGCGGCCTTACCCGCAAAGCACGCCCCGAGCTGCGGCGCGTTAGGTGATGCTGGGAGATGACGGGTCGGAGCGGGGGTTCATGGGAGTCGGATCATCTGGAGAGTGTCACGCTCCTACGTCATGACTCCACCTCTAATCTGACTGCTCTGTCAGACCCCCATATATCATTTGAGACAATGAGCAGTCATTTGCGTAGTTTTGTTGCGTTTATTGCAGGATACAACTTGGGTGGGGTAAAGGAAGATATGGGATGCCCATAGCACTTATTGAAATGTCATCCCATTGGTAAGTCATTGATTATCAGCTTTAGCCTTGAAATGATGCACTCTAACATTCACAGTCTATTTCCTCTGCATGCTTCCTCTGCAGACTATTGCTCCTCTTGTACAAATCCTTTACTGCAAAACTGTTAGATTCCTGTTGCTTCACTTCCAGTATTACAAAAAGGGACCACTCTGAATAATCCCAGTTTGCTTACTGTACTTGAATGGTGTTGCTTCAGCAAATCAGTAAGCCAGAGGCAAACAATACCTCTCCCCGGCGGGTCAGTGAATTTGATAGCTACACATTCTCTTGGAAGGTATTACCAAAGGGCTTTACCAGGCCAGAGATACTTGGTACTTCTCCCTGACGGCCTAGCACACAGTAATAAGTGGACTACTGTTCCCAGCCAGTCCATAACTGCAAACGCTGCGTTCCCCGGCCACAGCATTCTGCACTACTCTCAACACTCTTGCTTCTTGTATACTGACCTTCACCAAAGGGCAAACTCTGTGTTCCCCGGTCACAGCAATCTGCTCTTCTCAGTCCTACTGTTACTTCTCCTTCACCAATCTTCTCCTGTGTGCAAGTCCTGTGTTCCCCGGTCACAGCTTGACACCAAACTCCATGGTGAAGATCTTTATCCAGGAATACATCTTAGTGGCTCCTCCATCCCTCCTCCGTGCTCGGCACACCCCCCCCCCCCCATGTGGGGACATCTTGCGGCAGCTACCTATAACTCCATTCTCCTTTTCTCCTACACCATCAGAACCCTCGGGCAGCATGTGACCCCAGCTTATATGGGAGGCCTGCCCCCTGCCAATACCTAATGGTAATTGGTCAGAGCTCCTCACATGAGCTGCCTGCCACTCATACCTCAGGTCCAACCTCTGTTCCAGAACAATCTTCCTGAAAGCAGGGGAGGCGCTTCTGAGTCAGAGCACAGGTGGTCACACCCACCACTACACTAAACACTCCCGATCTCAAATCAAAAGAAACAGGCCTAACTTACAGCCTAGGTCTGTCTAAATTTGCCTACACTGATATCTCAAATCCAGCAAAATCCTATTCTCGCACCTACCTTCTGGTAGAGGGTGCTACACTTGTCAACAACCTTCTGGTGTTCTGGCATGTCTGGTGTTCAGTGTCCCAGAGGGCAGCTGTTCCCTTTTTTACAGGTGTTTTCTCATTAATCACCTATGTTGTCTGGTACCACATCCTAGATACAGTATATGCCTAAAAAAAACTATTCACTAGAAAACTGCCAGGACTTTAATGGTACCGTCAAACAGCATAAAGTATATAAAATGTCAAGTTTTTATTTGTATATAATATTAAAATGCATAATGTTTAAAATCACACATGCATGTAATAAGTATGATGATCAATTACAATAGGCATTTTCATTTTCTACAATAGTTGTGTCATGTTACTCCCATCAGCCATCATAAAGAGTGGGGTGATGGGTTGCTTGTTAATTCTTTGATGTGTTTCACGAGTCTTAAGCCTGCTTTATTAGGAAGACAAGCAATAGCAATAAATCTCTATTGTGGATGAATAAATTGTTTGATAAAAACAGAAAAAGCATTACAGTCTACAATCACGACATCCTGGGGGGCATGGAGTCAAGAAGATTGGAATATATTTCATCAGATCGCCAGGGAAAAAGGTCTCAGATTCAAGAAACTATTGCTGCACAGTATACATTTTAGATATTCAGTAATACATGTAGATAGGTATGAATCCCCCAAATTAGTTTGTTAGCAGGTGGGCTCCAAATACCAGTTGTATAAAAGTTATGTTTGCTGAAACCACTCTGCTTTTACACAACTGGTATTTGGAGCCCACCTGCTAACAAATTAACCTTGGGAGATAATAGGGAGGCAATAGCTTAGAAAAATACATTTTCTCACTTCACCCACTGTGCTCTGTTCTCGTTACACATTTGCCCCTGGCGTGTATGTAGCTCAACATACATCTTAAACCTTGAATCCTAAAATAACCAGACTATAACTTTGGCTCTTTATTACAAAGAACAGGTGCTGGCCATATAAGAATAGGATGTACACGCGTGTTGAACATATAGTAATTACATGAACATAAACAAATGTCCACTGGGTATACAGTTAAACAATCTTTTAGCATACCAGTGATGCTGAATTGGAAGGACCAGGATTTTCCTCTGAAACACGTGGTACAGGCTTAGCTGGCTCTCGATGCAGTCTGTCCCAATGCAGAAGATCAAAGAGACTTGAAGTAGGAAGTGGAGCTAGTTCCCAGTGATATAACAGAAAATTGTAATAACCATAGAACACTGCCCACCATTAGTGTTTTGTAAGAGTGGCATCTAGTGGACAATATTGGTATTGCAAGTCCAGAAGATATTATTTTTCCTTATAGGCCGAAAGCATGACACACTGTCTTTGGTGTTCTTTTTCTGAGTGCATCCACTGCTTCTGTATCCTTTGGATACATTTGAATACCATTGCCTGAAACAAGTCTACCAAGAAATCTTAGTTCTCCTTTAAAAAGACTTCAAGGTGTTCTGAAAAGGTACAGGAATAACAGAGTACATCATCAAGATAAGGTGAACAATATTATATAGGTACATAGTTAGTCTGGTTTAAAAAAGACACAAGACCATCTAGTCCAACCAATAAAAGGGATGCAGAGCTACTGTGGACAGCAAAATTCAAGTCTTGAGAGTAGGAAAGTAGTGGCGCGCAAACAGTTAAACTAGATTAAGAGCGGATAAAAAGATCAGGAGAATCAATCCGGATACAGTTGATAGGTAAGACAGAAAAGTGCCTAGATCAAGTGCATGGTAAAGGATATATAATATGCCAGTGATTAAAAGCTAAAATCACAAAATTGCAGAGGAAAGCATAATGTAAAAGTATATAAAATATTATTAAAAATACTGTGACATAAGAAGTGAAAGAAGGTGCCTGTGATAAATTTCACATAAAAGAAACAAAAATGTAGTGAAAAAAATCTGGGTGAATCCAGTCAAAAAAGCATAAAATATGATGTGCATGCGATTAAGTAGTTGCATAAAATTCCAAAGTGAATCGCAGTGAAAAAAATATATATAAACGGTGCTTGATAAAATCTCTATCCAGTGACTGATGTGAATCGCATAAATGTGTAAAACAATTAGAAATAAAATCGCATAAAAATAAACAGAACACAGGATAAAATCGCTAAAATTCAATAAATGTCCATAAAAAATGTGAAATAAAGTTCATTCCATAAGTGCAGTACAAGTGATTCCGTTGATGTGATTTAAAACTGTGCGATTATTTGGCTGTGAATATCTTATGTGGTTGTTAGCGATTCCATGCGATCCTAGTGGGGGGAAGTATAGATGGCCCCTTACCTTACAGCTGTAAGGTTACAGCATGTGAAACATTTTTAGGGTCTTTAGGGTTCTTGGTAACCTTCCTCCTTTCGATATCTGATGGGTATCCCAGGTCCTGGTCGTGCTTTACCAGTGTATCCAGTAGTGGGGTGGGGGGGGGGGCTCGCATCTGTAGGTACAAAGTAAACAAGGTAAGCTGTACCAGCACTTTAGGTTGCTCTAAAAAAAAAAAAAAAGCTGTAAGGTAAGGGGCCATCTATACTTCCCCCCACTAGGATCGCATGGAATCGCTAACAACCACATAAGATATTCACAGCCAAATAATCGCACAGTTTTAAATCACATCAACGGAATCACTTGTACTGCACTTATGGAATGAACTTTATTTCACATTTTTTATGGACATTTATTGAATTTTAGCGATTTTATCCTGTGTTCTGTTTATTTTTATGCGATTTTATTTCTAATTGTTTTACACATTTATGCGATTCACATCAGTCACTGGATAGAGATTTTATCAAGCACCGTTTATATATATTTTTTTCACTGCGATTCACTTTGGAATTTTATGCAACTACTTAATCGCATGCACATCATATTTTATGCTTTTTTGACTGGATTCACCCAGATTTTTTTCACTACATTTTTGTTTCTTTTATGTGAAATTTATCACAGGCACCTTCTTTCACTTCTTATGTCACAGTATTTTTAATAATATTTTATATACTTTTACATTATGCTTTCCTCTGCAATTTTGTGATTTTAGCTTTTAATCACTGGCATATTATATATCCTTTACCATGCACTTGATCTAGGCACTTTTCTGTCTTACCTATCAACTGTATCCGGATTGATTCTCCTGATCTTTTTATCCGCTCTTAATCTAGTTTAACTGTTTGCGCGCCACTACTTTCCTACTCTCATTCTTTTTTGGGTTCAGATATTTCCCCCAGTGTGTGCCGCATCACCTAGCTTCTCCTTGGGCAAGCGCAGGATTACCTTTTTTATTTATAAAATTCAAGTCTTGCCACAGATTCTCAATTGGATTTAGGTCTTGACTTTGACTGGGCCATTCTAAGACATGAATATGCTTTGATCTAAACCATTCCATTGTAGCTCTGGCTGTATGTTTAGGGTCGCTATTCTGCTGGAGGGTGAACCTCCACCCCAGCCTCATGTCTTTTGCAGACTCTAACAGGTTTTCTTCTCAGATTGCACTGTATTTGGCTCCATCCATCTTCCCATAAACTCTAACCAGCTTCCCAGTCCCTGCTGAAGAAATAGCATCACCACAACATGATGCTGCCACCACCATGTTTCACGGCGGGGATGGTGTTTTCAGGGTGATGTGCAGTGCTAGTTTTCTGCCATACATAGCGTTTTCTTTTTAAAAGTTCAATTTTGGTCTCATCTGACCAGAGCACCTTCTTCCAAATGTTTTCTATGTCCCCCACATGGCTTCTTGCAAACTGCAAACAGGACTTCTTATGGCTTTCTTTCATAAAGGCCAGATTTGTGGAGTGCACAACTAATAGTGGTCCTGATCCACCTGATCTGTGGATCTCTACGGCTCCTCCAGAGTTACCATGGGCCATTTGGCTGCTTCTCTGATTAATGCTCTCCTTGCCTGGCCTGTCAGTTTAGGTGGATGGTCTTGGTATTTTTACAAATGTGCCATACTTTTTACATCTTTGGATGATGGATTGTACAGTGCCCTGTGAGATGTTCAAAGCTTGGGATATATTTATTTAACCTCACACTGCTTCAAATTTCTTCACAACTTAATCCCTGACCTGTCTGGTGTTTTCCTTGTCCTTCATGATGCTGTTTGTTTCTCTAACAAACCTCTGAGGGCTTCACAGAACAGCTGTATTTATACTGAGATTAAATTACACACAGGTGGACTCTGTTTGCTAATTAGGTGACTTCTGAAGGCAATTGGTTCCACTAGATTTTAGTTAGGGGTATCAGACTAAAGAGGGCTGAATACAAATTCACGCCACACTTTTTACATATTTATTTGTAAAAAAAAATTGAAAACCATTTATTCTTTTCCTTCCACTTCACAATTATGTTCCACTTTGTGTTAGTCTATTACATAAAAAAAGAATTTGGTTGTAACATGACAAAATGTGAAGTAGGTATGATGAAATATAAATGAAATATAAATAGATGGGTGAGCTTATCAGTAGGTTTCAAGGAGACTAATTGGTGGCTGGTTAGAACTTCTTCCCAGGTCTCATTGTCAATGGGACACAAATCAGTTTCCCACAAAACCTTTATATTATAATCATTTAAGCTTGTGTAGAATTCCAAAATCATGGGATTTGGTTTGGGTGAAAGCTCTAACCATAGCAACAGCCAAATTATTATCTGCAATCATTGGTGATATAGGCGCAAATCACCTGGTTACCTCATGTCCAAGCTAAAGGTACTGAAAAAGCATAGAATTTTGCAAATCAATTTTCTCTTTTGGATCCTAAAAGGATTTATACACAGGGCACTTTTTAAAATTAATATACTACCTAGTTGCAATCTCGGAACACCCAGTAAGAGGATTATATGTGATCGATCTAAACTATGTGGCATGTTCACCAATTCCAGGAGCCTGGCGGACAAGATGGGTGAACTAGAGATACTGTTGTATAATGAGGGTTTGAATTTTGTGGGAATTTCAGAGACCTGGTTACATAGTTACATAGTTACATAGTTAGTTAGGTTAAAAAAGACACAAGTCCATCCAGTTCAACCACAAATAAAAATATATATATATATCATACAATCCCATATACCCCATTCTATACCCACAGTTGATCCAGAGGAAGGCAAAAAAAAAACAGCAGCAGCGCATGCTCCAATTTGCTAAAGCAGGGGAAAAAAATCCATCCTGATCCCCCGAGAGGCAATCAGATTTTCCCCAGATCAACTTTACCTATAAATGTTAGTACCCAGTTATATTATGTACATTTAGGAAAGTATCCAGGCCTTTCTTAAAGCAATCTACTGAGCTGGCCAGAACCACCTCTGCAGGGAGTCTATTCCACATTTTCACAGCTCTTACTGTGAAGAAACCTTTCCGTATTTGGAGATGAAATCTCTTTTCCTCTAGACGTAAAGAGTGCCCCCTTGTCCTCTTTGTTGACTGTAAAGTGAATAACTCAACACCAAGTTCACTATATGGACCCCTTGAATATTTATACATGTTGATCATATCCCCCCTTAATCTCCTCTTATCAAGGGTGAATAAATTCCGTTCCTCTAATTTTTCCTCATAGCTGCGCTCCTCCATTCCTCTTATCAGTTTGGTTGCCCTTCTCTGCACTTTCTCCAGTTCCCCAATATCCTTTTTGAGAACTGATGCCCAAAACTGAACTGCATATTCCAGATGAGGTCATACTAATGATTTGAACAGGGGCACAATTATATCTCTCTCTGAAGTCCATACCTCTCTTAATACAAGAAAGGACTTTGCTCGCTTTGGAAACCGCAGCTTAGCATTGCATGCTATTATTGAGCTTATGATCTACCAAAACCCCCAGATCCTTCTCCACTACAGATTCCCACAGTTGTACTCCCCCTAGCATGTATGATGCATGCATATTCTTAGCCCCTAAGTGCATAACTTTACATTTATCAACATTGAACCTCATCTGCCACATAGTCGCCCAATTAGACAGTGCATTGAGGTCGGCTTGTAAATTGGAGACCTCCTGTAAGGACGTTCTTCCACTGCATAGCTTGGTGTCATCTGCAAAGACAGAAATTACATAGTTACATAGTTAGTTAGGTTGAAAAAAGACACAAGTCCATCCAGTTCAACCACAGCACACAGTACACAGAAATTTTACTTTTGATTCCAGACCCAATATCATTTATGAAGATATTAAAAAGTAAGGGGTTCGGCACATCACGGATCTGGTGGACAGAATACTGGGAGGGGCTGGGGAAGACCCAGCTGTCATGGTGCACGTTGGCACCAATGACAAAGTCAGAGGCAGATGGAGTGTCCTAAAAAACGGTTTTAGGGACTTGGGAGCTAAATTGAGGAAAAGGACCTCCAAGATAGTATTCTCAGGAATACTACCGGTAAATCGAGCCACACCAGAAAGGCAGAGGGAGATTAGGGAAGTAAACACGTGGCTGAAGAGCTGGTGTAGTAAGGAGGGGTTTGGGTTCCTGGAGGATTGGTTCAACAGCTCTCATGATTGGCTGGCAACCATTCAAGGGTATACCCTTTATCGCAAGGATAGAGAGGGTAAAAAAGGGGGAGGGCTATGCCTATATATCAAGAATAATGTACAAGTGAAATTGAGAGATGACATCACTAAGGGAGCTAGGGAGGAGGTGGAGTCCTTATGGGTAGCGCTCCAAAGGGATGAAGCTAAGGGGAAAATAATACTGGGAGTATGCTATAGGCCCCCTAACCTGAGGGAGGAAGGGGAGACAGATCTCCTATCACATATTGGATTAGCAGCAAGGATGGGAAGTGCTATCATTATGGGGGATTTTAATTATCCAGACATAGACTGGGCGGAGGGAACCACGCATTCATCTAAGGCTCGCCAGTTCCTAAATGTCTTGCAGGACAATTTTATGGGTCAGATGGTAGATGCACCAACTAGAATTAAAGCGTTACTGAATCTACTGATTACCAACAATACAGATATGATCACGGCTGTGGAAATACGGGGCAATTTAGGTAACAGCGATCACAGGTCAATTGGCTTCAGTATAAATCACACAAATAGGAAACATAAGGGGAATACAAAGACACTGAATTTCAAAAGAGCCAACTTCCCTAAACTACAAACCTTGTTAGAAGGCATAAATTGGGATAAAATCTTAGGAACAAAGAACACGGAGGAGAGATGGGTTTGCTTTAAGAGCATATTAAATAAGGGCATTAGCCAATGCATCCCATTGGGTAATAAATTTAAAAGAGCGTGGCTTTTTTTAGCCACTTCAGCAAAACTTTTGTGGGGGATCTTAATCAACTTAGCCGTTCATCTCTGTCCCATCTCGTCTTCACATCACTGTGGCTTTGTTCTCGTTTTTCTTACCCTTTTTGGGTTTTCCTTTAATCTTTAAATTAATGATTCTTATAATAAAATACATTTTTAATTTAACAGTTATAGAAAGAAAAAAAAAAAAAAGACTGCCGCCTCCGACTTATACAATCCTATATGATCTGATTGTGGCACCCAGTCTAACCCTCTTACCCCCACCCCCCATCCCCCCTACCCCCCCCCCTCCTCATCGCTACTTCAGCTAGTTTTTTATTTATTTACTAAACTTTGCTAGCCGTTTCTTATGTATATTTACCAACCTATTTCTAAATCCTTAATACCTCTGCGTAACCCCAGTTTTTTTTTTCCAGCTCTCCCACTTTTCCTTAACTCCCTCATTTTTCTCCTCTGTTATATTTCAGGCATTCCATAGTATAGGTATTCTCGAACCGCATCTATCCACTCCCAGAGAGGTGGACTTTCAGGCTCCCGCCATCTCCTAGGGATTAATCTTTTTGCGGCGTTTAAAAGATGTGGGACCAGTGTTTTTTCATATTGCCTCGCCCCTCCTGCTGTGCCATGCATCAAAATCACCCATGGATCGTTTTTCAGGTCGATTTGGGTAATTTCCTTGATGTCATTTAGAATTTTTTCCCAATATTTTTTGATTTTATGGCATTCCCACCACAGGTGGGCCATGGTCCCTTTTTTTTTTAAATCCTCTCCAGCAGTCTGGGGAAACGCCCTGTTGGTATTTGCTTGTTTTGTCAGGAGAAGCGTACCACCTGGTTAAACATTTGTAATTCATTTCTGCAGTCCTCGCATCTACTGCCGAGCTATGTGTTAATTTCAAAATTTTTCTTATAGTAATTGTGTCTATCTGTGAACCTAGTTCCCTCTCCCATTTTTTGATGAATGGGGGAATCTCCAGTCCGTCCATCTCCAACAACAGCTTATATATTTTAGAAATCATCTTTTTGGTGTTATCTGCTGTACAGATTCGTTCCAACTGAGTCAAGTCGTCTGCGGCTCTAATCGGTTGCGGTAAAGTTTTAACGAAATGGCTTAACTGGAGATACAGCCACCCGTCTATCATTATCAAATCATTCTTTCTTTGTAATTTGTGTAGTGTTAAAATTTTCCCTTTATGTAATACATCCTTCAATTGCGTGCTCTCTTTTATAATCCACCCCCCTCCTACAGATTTTTTCCCTGGGGCAAAATAATCATTATCTTTAAGTGCAATCAAGGGTGAGTTGTATTTTCCATTTAACTGTTTATATATCTTGTCCCAAATTTTAAACGTGTTCAGTGTAATTATATGTGTATTCTCTCCCAGTGCTCTAAACCTAGGGGGATTCCAAATAACATTTCTGAGTTGTGCATTACAAAGTGCCTTTTCTAAATTTACCCATCTTTTGTCACTTGTATCTTTTTCCCACTCAGGGATTCTTGACAATACTAAAGCATAGTAGTAGTTTGCGATATCAGGGACTACGAGACCACCCTGATTGTTATCCTGTCTTAATGTTTGAAGGGAGACTCTATGTTTCTTATTTTTCCATATAAAATTCATCAACAGAGCTTTTAATTTCCTTAGGTATGGATGAGGGAGTGGTATTGGGAGCATCTGGAATTTATAGGTTATTATGGGTAATAACATAATTTTTACGGCATTGATACGCCCAATCCACGAAAGTGGTCTGTTGATAAATTCTTTACATTTTTTTTTAATTTCATCTAATAGTGGTAGATAGATAGTTTATTATATAAATTTTCTTCATGGAATTTGATAAATTTATACCTAGGTATTTTATTTGCTTCTTCCAAGGAAATGTAAATTCCCCCTGGAGGTTCTTCTGTTCAGTCTTACTTAAGATTATATTTAATATAAAGGATTTTGTTAAATTAATTCTGAAGTTCGAGATTTCTCCATATTGTAGTAAGTTCTTCAGTATATTGGGCATTGATATCTGTGGGTTCCCTATATAAAATAAAATATCATCAGCAAATGCTGCCAGTTTGTGTTCTTCTCCTCCCGCCTTGATACCCTTTATGTCTGGATTTCCCCTTATCGTGGCTAGGAGGGGCTCAAGAGACAGGATGAAAAGGAGAGGAGACAGTGGACCGCCCTGTCTCGTCCCGTTTCTCATCTCAAAAAGGGAAGATGATATTCCATTGACTTTTATATTTGCTTTCGGTTGGCCGTACAGCACCCTGACTCTTTGGATTATTTTCAGGCCGAACCCCATATGTTCAAGTGTTTGGAGCATGAGTCCCCAGTCTACCCTGTCAAATGCTTTTTCCCCATCTATTGACAGGAATAGACCTTGGGACCCCGCTTTTTTGATTTTTTGGAGGACCAGCAGCATTCGCACGCCGTTGTCCCGGCCCTCCCTACCGGACACAAACCCGACTTGGTCCGGATGGATCAGTGTGCTCAAGTGGCCTTTTATTCTGTCGGCCAAAACTTTGGCATACAGCTTTGTGTCGGCATTTAAAAGTGAAATTGGCCTGTAGCTTGAGCACATCGAGCCATCTTTTCCCTCCTTCAGAATTACTGTGATGGTAGCGGACAAAGAAGCCTCATTCATTTCATAATCGTTTCCCAGGCCATTCATATATATTGACAGAGCCTGGGGACCAGAACCTCTTTAAAAGATTTATAGTAGAATGTCGTGAACCCATCTGAGGCCCGGGCTCTTACCCGAGGAAGAGTTCATCAACGCTCTATTTATTTCCTCCTCACTGGTAGATTTTTCTAGTGTCTCACTTTCGCCTTGAAGAAGCTTAACCAGCCCTGCCTTATTTAGGAAGTTTTTTATTTTCTCTTTTTTGTACCCTTTTTGAGTTCCCTTTTGATCTACTGAATATAATTCTTCGTAGTATTCTCTAAATGATGCCACTATATCTTTAGACATATATTTCATATCTCCGTTTTTGGCTTGAATTTTTTTCTATGAAATTTTTTTTTTTTTTGTAAAGTTCTTGCTAAGTGTTTATTTCCCCATAGGTATCGTTCTTTTTAAATGTCTGTTTAACTTCATGTTCCATAAGATCTTTTAATTCCTCTCTTTTTGCAACTACTTTTTGGTATAATATTATATTTTGAGCCGGGAGGGATTTATGTTCTTGTTCGTTTCTATTTATTTCTGCCACCAGATCTTAAATTTTCCTTATTCTCTCTTTTTTTTTCCCACGTTCCCTTGGCTATTAAAATCCCTCTGATGTATGCTTTGTGTGTGTCCCACAAGTTGGAACCCTGTACTTCTCCTGTATCATTAGTTTGAAAAAACTGTTCTAGTTCCCCTCTTACGTGGTCCAGCACCCCTTCGTCCCATAATAACTCTTCGTTTAATCTCCAGCTATATGAGGGACGCTTATATTCTGGGACTAGTAGTTTCATAGTTACTGGAGCATGATCAGACAAAGAAATTATCTCAATGTTAGTTTTGGCGACTCTGTCCAGTAGGCCATGGTCAATAAGTATATAATCAAGCCGAGAGTACATCCCGTGTAAGGGGGAGAAAAATGTATAGTCACGTGTTTTCGGATGTTGGATCCTCCAGACATCGACCAGTTGGCTAGAAAACAATTTTTGTTTGGTCAGTTTTAACTGGGCATTTTTGATCCCCCGTACACTGGACGAACCATCAAAGTCCGGATCCATGCAAAAGTTTAAGTCTCCCATGAGAATCAAATACCCTTTCCTAAAGTCCCTTAGTTTTACCAAAATCTCATTCAAATATTTTGTGGTATTTATATTTGGAGCATATATATTGGCCAAAGTGTATTCTATTGCGCATAAGGTTCCTCTTAAAAAAAGAAACCTGCCCTCTGGATCTGCCATCCTATCCTCGAGGTTAAAGTGTATACCCTTGGCGAAACTTATAGCTACTCCTCTTGCTCTATTAGGGATTGTATCTCCATAGTACCATGTTGGAAAAAAGTTTGAGAATAATTTAACGTTTGATACATGTGAGAGGTGAGTCTCTTGGAGATAAACCACACTGGAACCATGTCTTTTAATTTCTTCTAAGATTTTATGTCGTTTACCCGGTGTATTCAATCCCTTTACATTATAGGTCAAAAAATGTATTTCTGTCATCATTCTCCTCTTGGTTTACTTTGAGTTTTATATTTCGACTAGTGAGTAGCAATGAGTACCTCCCTCCCTGATCTACCCCTCCCTCCCCGCCATCCTCCCTCTCGCCCTCCCTGACCCCCCTCCCTCCTCCCTGACCCCAACTCGGGTCCTTGAGTCGTTGGTGGGCACAGTTGCTGTGGCCTCCCTCGGTTCTCCTAGTTCCGAGGTGAGGTGAGGCTCTGATCTCCCCATCTCACTCTCCCTCACCCCAAAAAACATCGGGGAGCTTGGGATGGGCGAGCCGACCCTATGAAAGCGCGACTGTTAGGCCGACTACCTCGACCTATTTCTCCCCCCTCTCTATTTCCCAGCCCAATCCTTTAATTTTTCTCTCCCTATTAGTCCTCATCTTCAATTCCCGTCTTTTCAGACCAGCCTGGAAGGTCAGGAACTTCTAGATCTAATTATTTGCAGAATCTTTATTGCAGAATCCTCTTAGTTCTTCCGGGAATCTTAATTTTGCTGACTGTCCTTCTTTTGTGCCAATCAGACATGCCGGGAATCCCCAATTATATTTGATATTTGATTTCCGCATCAATTCAAGCAAGGGTTTTTGCAACCTTCTTCTTTCTAATGTTTGAGGTGCCAGATCTGTATAGATCTGTATTTCCGTTTCTTCATATTTCAATGGGGTTTTCCCTCGTAGTTTAGCCCATATTTCTGCTTTCTCCTCGTAAAATCGAAATCTAACTACTATGTCATGGGGTCTTTCTGCTTCAGTGAAGTTTGGTTTTCATACGCGGTGCACTCTTTCAATCTTGGGGAATTGTGCCTCTTCTTTTCCTAGTATGGGACTAAATATAGTTCTGACTATTTTCCTCAGGTCTTCATCTCTTTGTTCTGGGATCTGGCGAATCCTCATGTTTTGTCTCCGATCTCTGTTTTCTTGGTCCTCGATTTTATATAGGATTTCCCTCTGGGTTTGCTGAGTTGTTTTTATCTGGTCCTTCAGTTTGTGTATTTCTTGAGCCTGTTTATCCGTTCTCTCTTCCACCACCTCGACTCTTATCAACAGATGTCCCAGATATTCTCTTAATGTATTTATTTCTACTTTAATTGCATTTTCCAATTTCATGAGCATCTCCGCCATATCCCCTTTAGTTGGTAATTGGCCTATGGCCAATTGTTCTTCTATTCTGCTTGTTTCTACTTCGCTCTCAATTGTTAGGTCTTCTCTTGATAGGTTGGGTGTCTGCACTGTTTTCTTATCTTTTCCCTTCTTCTTTTCCATAGTGACTTTTTGTTGTTGTTCGGTACCAGAGGTTAGGGGGCTTCCTCCCTGTTTAATTGTACTGGTTGCACTTTTCTGTGTTTTAGGGGCAACTTTCTTGGAGGTTTTACTTGTGATTTTACTCATATTGCCCTTCCTAACCCCTCTTATTCTTTTCCCCAGCTTGTTATATTGGGTAATCACTTGATACTGTATATGTTCCCTTCTTCCCTTTTTAACTCCCTCCCCTTTTTAAGGGACTTTCAGTCCTTTTCCTGAGACTCTTCTTGCCGCTAATATACAACGTACCTGTTTATGTAGTTGAACAGTTAGAGGATATATCAGGATGATAACTGGGAATCAGTTTGAATCTTACGTACCAGTTTAATTCCGTGGGGAAAAAAAAAAGAGGCGGGGTGGATGAAATCAAGGAGGGAGCGGGTAAGTGGTCACGTAAGTATCAGATATGCAGTATATGTCGGGTGTCCGGTTGTTTCCACCCTCTGCGTTAACCCACTCCTCTGGGTCTTAATATAGGGATTTCAAAAAAAGGGACCCATTTTACAGATGATTCCTTTTTTTTTCTTTTCCCTTCCCTTCTCTTCGAGACCGCCCTTGTCGTGGAAGACCAGCTGTTTCCAGTATATAACCAGTAAAAAAGGGAGGACAAACCATATTGGCCCCATAAATAATGAGGAAGGACATCTGGTTACAAAGGATGGGGAGATGGCGAAGGTATTGAATTTATTCTTCTCCTCAGTCTTCACGAGGGAATCGAGGGGCTTCAGTAACCAAAACTGCAGTGTTTATTCTCATGACACATCACAGGAAGCACCTCCATGGTTAACAGAGGACAGAATTAAAATTAGACTTGGGAAACTTAACATTAATAAATCACCGGGACCAGATGGCTTGCACCCGAGGGTACTTATGGAACTCAGTCAAGTAATTACCAGACCATTGTCCCTAATTTTTACTGACAGTCTACTGACTGGAATGGTACCAGCTGATTGGAGAAAAGCCAATGTAGCACCAATATTTAAAAAGGGCCCAAAATACATCCCTGGGAATTACAGACCAGTTAGTCTAACATCAATAGTATGTAAACTCTTGGAGGGGATGATAAGGGACTATATACAAGATTTTAGTAATGAGAACGGTATCATTAGCAGTAATCAGCATGGATTCATGAAGAATCGTTCTTGCCAAACCAATCTATTAACCTTCTATGAGGAGTTGCCATCTAGATAAATGAAGGCCCATAAACGTGGTGTATCTGGATTTTGCAAAAGCATTTGACACAGTTCCCCATAAACGTTTACTGTACAAAAATAAGGTCCATTGGCGTGGACCATAGGGACACTTGCGGGCGCTCGGTGGGATGTTTTCAGCTTGAAAACATCCCACCGAGCGCCCCGCAAGTGTTTGCCGAGCAGGTGACCAGGCGATATTTGCACCAAACTTTTGCTTGGACCGAACGGTTTGCCCAACATTATTCTGTAGCTATGCTGGGAACTCAGTGTACTCTCCTTCAATGATCAGACTTGTCCTGCACATCCATTCACTGGCTAGCTCAGTATGCTGCTGTTTCTCCTCCCCCCAGCTTGCTCCCATTAAGGCAAATTGAAAGGGAAATACTGCTCATATCCGGGTCCTTGGTCAGTCATATCCGTGGAGATTTGGATTCGATGCTGAGGTCTGACGGTCCAGGTCATATCCTGATATTATTAAGTTACAGGCTTATCCAAGCTTGCCTTCTGGTAAGCATATCAATAGAGCGGTGGTGGATCACGGTTTCCTGGTGGATTTTTTTCACAGTCACTGTTTTGGACTTCACATTGTTGTATATATATTTTTTCACTGGTCACTCTAAGTTCCACATGGACTTTAAGATCAATTATCATTATTTTTCATTAGTCATCTGATTCTTCACATTGACTGTATTGATTAATATTGTCTTAGTTTTTCACGTTTTGGGTATTTAGATCTATATTCAATACATAGCGTGGCTTTTTTCATTGTTTATTTCTGCTTAGTGTGTATACCCCACATTTTTTCAGCTGCTGCTTCATTTATTATTTTATTTTTTATTTTTTTATCACGTCCAATATTGTCATATTGTTTGTTTTTTATTTATTTTTTGGGTTAGGGATTAGCGCGGTGTTAGCTCTATTTTTTTCTCAACCACGTAATAACCTCAGGAGTGCTCGTTGATTATTCTCCACTATCCGATGGCAAGAGGGGCTACAAAACATAAGTTAAAAAGAAAACTTGATCACACAGCAGCCACTCCTCAAGTCTCCAGGATGGCAGTGACAGGAGAGTTTATCCAGAGCAGCCTCAAAAGACACAAAAAGGTCCACAAAACAAAAAAGATTAAGAAGAACAATAGAATACCTGTCACTCAGATAAGGAAGACCTGCTAGGATGTGATCTCTGCTTAATTTTCTCAAAAGAAATGGCCTTATCAGCAGCAGCATTACTTGACAAGATGATGGCAGAGGTCTTTATAACCAAAAGAGTAACATCTCAGAAACACAGGAAATGAAAACATCATTATATTAATGGGACACAATACTCTAGCCTGCTTTAACCACTTCAGCCCCGGACCAATTGGCAGCCAAAGGACCAGGCCCCTTTTTGCGATTCGGCACTGCGTCGATTTAACTGACAATTGCGCGGTCATGCGACGTGGCTCCCAAACAAAATCGGCGTCCTTTTTTTCCCACAAATAGAGCTTTCTTTTGGTGGTATTTGATCGCCCCTGCGGTTTTTATTTTTTGCGCTATAAACAAAAATAGAGCGACAATTTTGAAAAAAATGCAACATTTTTTGCTTTTTGCTATAAGAAATATCCCCAAAAAATATATAAAAAATCATTTTTTTTTCTCAGTTTAGGCCGATACGTATTCTTCTACATATTTTTGGTAAAAAAAAAAAACGCAATTAGCGATTATTGATTGGTTTGCGCAAAAGTTATAGCGTTTACAAAATAGGGGATAGTTTTATAGCATTTTTATTAATATTTTTTTTTTTTACTAGTAATGGCGGAGATCAGCGATTTTTATTGTGACTGTGACATTATGGCGGACACATCGGACATTTTTGACACATTTTTGGGACCATTGTCATTTATACAGCAATCAATTCTATTTAAATGCATTGATTCCTGTATAAATGACAGTTGTAGTGAAAGAGTTAACCACTAGGGGGAGGGGAGGGGTTATGGGCTGTGACGTGTGTGTTTTTTTACATTAGGGGGCGGGGCTGACATCTGACGTCATTGATCGGCTTTCCTGATGACCGGGAACAGCCAATCAATGACAGGCAGAGTAGGAAGCGCGGGGAGAGGTTTGTTTACACTTACCTCTCCCCGTTCTTCAGCTCCGTGACCCGATCGCGGGACACCAGCGGTGATCGGGTCCGCTGGTCCCGCGGCCGGGGTCACGGAGCTCCCGACCAGGTCGCGAGCGTGCCGCTGGCGGCGCGCGCGTTACCCACGGGCAGGCATTTAAAGGGGACGTACAGGTACGTGCTTTTGCCTGCCCGTGCCATTCTGCTGACGTATATATGCAGTGGGCGGTCGGGAAGCGGTTAACAGAAGCACCACTGAAATAAAACAAGGCCTCCAAAGTCTAGGCTGCAGGTTGGCCATAATTAAAGCAAAGGTAGACGCCACGATAGCCCAAGTGAGATAAAATTCTAAATCCATAGAAGAAATACAGGCCCAACTGGACAAGACCAATAAAAAAATAGACGTGGGAAATAGGTTGATTATTTCTGAATGTGGCATCCCTGAAATGGTCTCAGACATAGAAACACTAATACAAAACAAATTAAATATTAATCCCTTGTATCTCTGCATATCACTATTAGATAGATAGAGCACACTGGGCCCTTGCAGCTTTACACTAAGCCCCCTTTCACACTGGGGCGCTTTGCAGGCGCTACAGTGCTAAAAATAGCACCTGTAAAGAGCCCTGAAACAGCTGCTGCTGTGTCTCCAGTGTGAAAGCCCTCGCGGTGCCCTTGCAGGATGGTCAAAGCCGCATCTTTGGAGCGCTGTAGGAGCGCTGTATTTACCGCTCCTAAAGCGCCCCTTCCCATTGAAAACAATGGGGCAGTGCTGCAAACCCGCCTGCAAAGCGGCCGCCAACGGGGGGGTTATAACTGCCCCACTAGTGGCCGAATAGCTCTGCTAAAACGACGGTAAAGTGGCGCTAAATATAGCACCGCTTTACCGCCAGCGCCCGCAACGGCCCAGTGTGAAAGTAGCCTAAGAGAGTTCTGTGGATATTATACTCAAGCCCTCATTGTTAGAAAGTCAAAGAACAAATGAAGTGGGCAGCGAGAGTGAAAATAACCTGTCTGGACACCCCCTACAATTTTTGGCAGACATTTGTAAGTTTTGCCATGTATGTATCCAGTAATAATGATTTTAGTGTATTTTTTGTGAAAATAGCGAATTGCTAAACATTTGTGCAACTATTGTGGGACCTAAAAAAATCATTTTTGCAATATTCTATATATTTTTTATTTTATTCTACATGTGCTTTTAGAAAATATATGGTTTGGCGGTTCTTTTATAAACTCTGAAAGTTTTAAGTAAAAACCAATAACTTCCAGATTTTCAGTAAATTGTTCTAATTTACAGTTTAGCGCACCTTCAGTTTTCACCATTTCAGCAAATGGCACGGTTTAAAATGTACAAATGTTTGTTTTTTATTAACTCAATACAGTTCTAGTTTTTATATTTAGTAGGAATTTTGTAAGTTTTACTATGTATGTATCCACTAATAATGATTTTAGTGTATTTTTAGCGAAAATAGCAAATTTATATATTTGCACAGATATCACAGGGCCTAAAAAAGTCAGAAGCACCTTATTTTTATTCTACTGGTCATGTGCTTTATGAAAATGTATGGTTTGGGGAGTCTTTTACAATCCCTGATATCTGTAAGATAAAAATAGAAAAGCAATGGAAAAATTGCAAAAATGGTCGGACCACCTGAGTTTAAAAGTGAAACGCAGGACCTGGCAGCAAAAGGGTTAAAGGGAAAAGATGCTGATCTCAAATACCTTGATCTAGCAAAAACATTCAATCCAAAATATCAGCAGTATCTGGGAAAGTGTATAAATGCCATTATAAATAACTAGACAAAACACCTTTTTTTCCCCAATAGTCTATCATACTTGCATAAATCGAAATAAGTTGTAATCATGATTAACTCCTCTTGGTGCAACTGTGCCCAGGGTATAGATTTAAACAATGTCACATTTTGTCAGGAGAATTAACCTTTCCCCTCCCTGATATGGTTTGGGGAAATGGGCTATCACTTGGAATTTTAATTGTTTGGGCCCTTGTCCTGCGCTGAAAAATATTTCACCACTGACTGCACTGTCAGTAAACAAATAAAAAAAAAAAAAAAAGCTTTATTTGAAAATTACAAATAATACATAAGTGCATGAGTGATGTTGTTACAGGTAATATAGTGAACATGGCCAAGTGAGGATCCCAGATGTGAGCAAATTGGCAAACAAAAGAACAAACAAACTTAACCCAATCTATATTGCTTGACTTGCTTTGTCATAGTTGTAACATTGCATATGCAATAGACTGATACATAAAACCAATTAGGGTGTTAGCCCATGTTGTGGAGTGTTAACCCATAGGAGAGGAGTAGGATAAACCCTTTCTTGGGTGACTATAATGTATTCAGTTGGCCTGTTGTGCCGGAAATGATAACTACCCTTGCGGTTGCGGTCAACGGACCCCTAGCAAACAGTGCAGGTGAGGGGCTTCGAGAAGGCCTAATGTGCATACGAATGGAATATTTTTATTGTGCAAATTTGCCACAAGCTTTCTGTGTCATCTCCCAGACACAGTTGTAGCCCAATGCGCACTCTATCAAATAGATAACAAATGAGGATTGGCAGGTCAGGTAATGGCAAATTATGTATTCTTTTGTGTTGTCATAATTGCAGAAGATTGAACCTTTTGTTATACTACCGTATTCTGAACATGCAAGATATTACTAAGTGACTTTTTTTTCACACCACCTAAAATAGTCTGCTGCATAGAAGGTAGAGAAATATCTGCCATCACTAATCTATCATGCAAGGTTGTATTCCTACTAAATGTTTGTCTGGGAGGGCTTTGAATTAAAGAGGAACTTCACTCTCCCAGTCAATATTATTTTTAATCCTCATGCTGCTAGCATTAGTAAATAGAAAGGAAAGTCTATCATATTTATTTATTTTAAACTTTTTTTTACATTTACTTCCTATCTCTTGCCTAGGCAAATTATTCCCTACATCCAACAAGTCTTCTGAAGGGGAAGAGCGAAGAAGGGGGTTTCTCAGCTAAGCACGCTCTCCTGCATGCATGCTTAAGCTAAGGGCCGATGGATTCCAGGAAATAAATGCTACATGAATCATTTGCCCTTACTCAAGATGGCCACGGCCATAAATGCTAGGGGGTCCTTTTTTAAAGTGAAAAAAGACAACCTTCTAAGAAGGAAAGGGGGAAAGATGAGGCCACATACCTCAGGGATTTTTTGTTGGCGGTATCTAGGTAAGTATATATAGAAAAGGATTAGAGATGTATATAAAAAATAGAATTTTATTTTCCCATTAGGGTGAAAGACAAAAGGGACACAAATAATACATCCATATTTTGCAGATATATTTGTTACATCAGATGAAAGTGTTGAGCTTCGCCATACTCGACATGTTTCACTCTGTGGAGTTTCTTCAGGAGTTTTATAGGTTAAGCTCAAAAAATGCTGAAATAACAAAATCGCATGAGAAACGCATCCTTTTTCTAAAACAATGTACAAATTAAATGTACATGGTCATACAGTATTTAGAGCAATAGGCTCGCTAACATATTATACATCTAGATAAATGAGCAATTGAGTACATGGTTGTAAATGCAGTATAAAAGACAAAGGGGCATGGAAAAAGGAGGGAGGAGTTTAGACAGTGAAACCAGGCAGAAACTTACCAAAGAATACTTGGATTTAATTGGAAAAATATATCTGCATAGAAAAAATTTGTTTTGTTATAAAAACAAAACTAGATTTCAGAGAGAGGTGAAGTCGCCTCCAAAGTGCCAAACAAAGCAGCAATATGTCGCTTGCAGAGAGTCACGCTGCAAATTTGAAAGAGATAGGTAGTACTGTTAATCAGGGAGTCCTAATAGTGGGTTCAGGATAATAAAAGTTTAGGAAGACATGAATTAATTAATTGGTACCTGATAGTCATAAGGGAGTACGCTGGTAATGAACTGAGCTTTAAAGGTACAGTTCTGGTATGCAATGTTCAGTCATTGCATGGTATCCAAAAATTGGGCGATTATCCTAGGATTAATCTGCAATACACCAGGGTGAAGAAAGAACCCTGCGTTAATTGCCGGGTGTATATAAACAAAATAAAATACAGTTCAGGGAAAAGGGGTCATCAGGAATGATGATAAGTATGAGAAAGTGAAGTCTTACCCCATTAGATGTATTGTGTCCAAGACGGGAAAAGCCGATTGAGTAGAGGCAGATAGAGCGCCTCACCCTCTCGTTTACTGAGAATTCCCTGCAGAGAGAAATGAAGGCAGGGGGAAGCTGCCTTAAGTAGAGACAATGGTTCCAACTCTATTGTCAACAAAAATGTTGGAACCAAACCTTGTCATAAATGCAACTTTTGTCGCTATATATATGCATCTAAACAAATTACTTTACCAAACAAACGCATTTACAAACCTAATTTTTTGGTTAATTGCCAATCCATCGGCATAGTATATATTATGTTTTGTGAATGCACAGCATTTTACGTTGGAAAAACCAAACGTCCATTCTTCCACCGTATAAGAGATCATGTAAATCTTGTCCGAGGGAAGAAGATGGAAACTCCAATTAGCCGTCACATGGGATTATTTCATGCCCATGATGATCAAAAAATGCATTTTTTCGCACTCGAGCATGTGCCCCCAGGTGAGAGGGGTGGTAATTATGATCGTATCCTACTCCAGCGTGAGGCTCGTTGGATCTTTGATCTCAGGGCTACTGTCCATCCAGGGTTAAATGACGCTCTCAGTTACAAATCATTCTTATAATCAAGTGCACCAGTAGATCCCCACTTCAGTTTATTTATTATTATTTTTTCTTTTTCCTTTTTTGTCCCCTTTTTATATTTATATAAATTTTAATTTCATTTATCTTTATTTCTCTCCCCTTTATCCTTTATACTGGCTTATTTATTTTATTTCTATCTATTTATTTCTGTCTGTCATATTTCTTTTGCCTTTATCATTTGTAATAAACCAATGTAGCATTTCATTTAATATGAATGCAATTTTTGACCTTTCATTGAACTATTTTGACTTTGTAAAAAATAGAGGGAGGTTAGATATGACTGGGCAGACCTACCACAGATCGATACTTGGTATCCCTTTATACTTTAGATAGGGCTTATTATTAAATTATATTTTATAAAATTATTCTATTGCCAGAGAGATGCTTCCTATGTAATTGCCCACTGCCGCATTCGACAAGTCGCTTGTATGGGCGCCCCGGGGGGTAGGTCTTCTCTTTGAGGCATATCAACACAGATCAGCTTTGCAGCCTCCTCTATATAGGGCTCCCCCCCTTTATTTGGCCGACTCTGGCCCTGTCCGTCCTCGGCTTCCTGGTCCTCCTCCCTATCCCTCTTGAATGTTTCCCCTTAGTTGGCAATTTACGCTCGCCACTAGGGGGATCCTTGCCAACTTGGAGGGCTTTGCACACAGCCCTCTATCCAGAGGTGTGGGCAAATTCGGACACACCAAGATGGCCGCCGGCGTGCCGCTTGTCAGCGACGCGCCCATTGACGCCATGCGCCGGCGACAGGGTTCGTCGCCGGCGCATGCGCATTATCCACCAACGGACGCTCACGGCTGGTCTCGGTTGTTTTGGCGCCCACGACCCGGCGGTGATGTCAGACGCCGCCGGGTCGGAGAGCCGCTACTTAAGGCAGCTTCCCCCTGCCTTCATTTCTCTCTGCAGGGAATTCTCAGTAAACGAGAGGGTGAGGCGCTCTATCTGCCTCTACTCAATCGGCTTTTCCCGTCTTGGACACAATACATCTAATGGGGTAAGACTTCACTTTCTCATACTTATCATCATTCCTGATGACCCCTTTTCCCTGAACTGTATTTTATTTTGTTTATATACACCCGGCAATTAACGCAGGGTTCTTTCTTCACCCTGGTGTATTGCAGATTAATCCTAGGATAATCGCCCAATTTTTGGATACCATGCAATGACTGAACATTGCATACCAGAACTGTACCTTTAAAGCTCAGTTCATTACCAGCGTACTCCCTTATGACTATCAGGTACCAATTAATTAATTCATGTCTTCCTAAACTTTTATTATCCTGAACCCACTATTAGGACTCCCTGATTAACAGTACTACCTATCTCTTTCAAATTTGCAGCGTGACTCTCTGCAAGTGACATATTGCTGCTTTGTTTGGCACTTTGGAGGCGACTTCATCTCTCTCTGAAATCTAGTTTTGTTTTTATAACAAAAAACAAATTTTTTCTATGCAGATATATTTTTCCAATTAAATCCAAGTATTCTTTGGTAAGTTTCTGCCTGGTTTCACTGTCTAAACTCCTCCCTCCTTTTTCCATGCCCCTTTGTCTTTTATACTGCATTTACAACCATGTACTCAATTGCTCATTTATCTAGATGTATAATATGTTAGCGAGCCTATTGCTCTAAATACTGTATGACCATGTACATTTAATTTGTACATTGTTTTAGAAAAAGGATGCGTTTCTCATGCGATTTTGTTATTTCAGCATTTTTTGAGCTTAACCTATAAAACTCCTGAAGAAACTCCACAGAGTGAAACATGTCGAGTATGGCGAAGCTCAACACTTTCATCTGATGTAACAAATATATCTGCAAAATATGGATGTATTATTTGTGTCCCTTTTGTCTTTCACCCTAATGGGAAAATAAAATTCTATTTTTTATATACATCTCTAATCCTTTTCTATATATACTTACCTAGATACCGCCAACAAAAAATCCCTGAGGTATGTGGCCTCATCTTTCCCCCTTTCCTTCTTAGAAGGTTGTCTTTTTTTCATTTAAATTGGGATTTTGGTATCGCTATTTGTTCAAACTTCTTCATCTAACAAATCAATTTTTCCTTTTTTAAAGTGATTTCTCAATAAAATTAAATTTTGCTTTATGGTGCTCAGATGCAATGACAATCCGCTTTAAGGAACCTGTGGATACCCTTTACTTAACATTTGCCAATTCTGGTGTATAATAGAGAAAAAAAAAACCTCTGGAGAATGCATGACACTAACACACAAAGAGGATTGATTCTTTTATTATTCCCATTGGATCTCTTAGCACTATGCTCTTTTCTTTTGTCTTGTAACAAAGACTAAGGATAGCAAATCTCTTTTTTTGCTTCTTCTTTTCTCTGTCCTTTATCATCTTTTCACCATGGACAGTTCCTCCAACTCTTGACACCTGTTTACAAATAATACATTTGAAGTCAATTGGTCAATAATAGCTCTCATAATGTAATAGATTCTAATCAATTGGTTTTACAAGCTAATCGGCACTCAAACCAAATTTGGACTTATTGACGCTACTCTCCAAAAAACGCACCTGTTCACAATAATAAGTAATGTTCAATTGAATGTTCACATCTGTCCAACATCAGTGTAGCATCACAAGCATACACAATGACTGGCATACAAAAAGTTGTATAGATGTTAAAAATATGTTCAAGAAGGAACCCCATGCATAGTGGAGCGATGTTCGAGCCCCTCGCTGTCCCCTCTTTTGTATGCAATATCTCTCTTTGCAGAGGAACTAATTGTTGAACGGAATAAACTGCAATAATTCTCCAAAAATGTATGTATTTTTCATTGTAAAGATCACTAATACACTCCTGGCCAATTCAAACCCCTTTGCATGTGCTCTCTCCCCTGATGCAGTAGTTCTGAGCTCAGTGATGCTGCAAAAGACGAGATAGTGGACCACACATGCGTGGAGGATTGAAACCTTGCTCCTATGAAGGTGGGGGTGAGCAGAAATAGTTGGGAATGTCTTAGCAAATCTTAGAAAAAAGGCAAGAAGGAATAATGCCATCTCTGGATGTTTTTTGGCCAGGCTTCGGGAGGTACTTACTCAGTTTGCTTTGAAACATATAAAAAGCTTGGGTGGAACCAATGCCCTTAGGAAAATACTGCCTGTGCTGCTGGGTGAGTCTGGATGGTGCACCAAGTGGTGCTAATGTTGAGTGTAGTATGTGCCCAGAGATAAATGCTTAGAACACAGACTTGAGCTTGCATTCTGGGCATTTATCCCTGAGCACTTTCTGCCCTAAAAGTTAGTAGCACTTGGTGCACCATCCAGCCGCAAAAGCTTTCAAAAAATATTATATGCTGTGAGCAGTGGGGCTGGATGGTGCACCTGTGCCTTCCACCCACACCTAAATGATTGTTTTATGCATCAGGGCCAAATGCCCATATTGAATGAGGCCTAAACTGACTTTTTGGAGAACATCATCAAATTATTGGACCTGAATATCTATAAGCAATACACAGATGAGGGCATGTACCAGACTTTACCATACACTGCCATTTTGCAGAGAGGCAGGGCAAAAATTGTAAGATCTAGGTAACTGTACCTGATCTGTACTTTCTTCCCACTTCAGCTTCTATCTCGCCTGTTGCACAAAATGAAGGTGGATAGCATCCAGTTATTCTTATAGAACCTTCTTTGCCAAGAATAAATTCGTGTGCAGACATCATGGATCTCTTGCCAGATGATCCATGGGCTCTTCCAGGTTTGCCATATTTAATGTCAATGGCTCTCACAACATGGCTATTAAAGCCCAAGTCCTGAGGGATAGGGGTGTTTTTGACACATCCTCCTAAATGCTAAAAATGCTAAAAAGTTGACTTTATAACATTGTACATTGAAAGCATTATTCACCTCATGTAAGGTTTGCAGGTTTCATCCCCAACAGAATGTCGGGGGGCCCATTTTGGATTTTCTTCAGTCTGGGACTATAACTTGGTCTTCCCTGTTTTGCAGATGTCTCCTTTTGAATATCTTAGAGACATTTCCTTGCTGCTTCTTATGAGCAATGCTGTGTTTTTAGTAGCCGTTACTTTAGCTTGCATGGTCTTGGAGTTGGCTGCACTTTCCTGCAAGGAGCCTTTTCTGGTTCTTCACCAATATACAATATTGTAATCTGGTGTTCCTCCCACTTACCCTAATGTATTTTTTTTTTCATTTCACCTATATCAGGACCATGTGTTGCCATCTTTTTGTTCTAATCCTAGAATCCTAAGGAGAAGGTGCTTCACTCTTTGGAAATTATTCAGGCTGTCTGAAGTCTACAGCTTTGTTTCAACAGCCTGATTCCCTGTTTGTTCTGCTTGAGGGTCCTCGCACGGGTCAGACTGCTTCCTGAGTATTTTTAGGTGGATTTGTCAGATCATTTCTTAGTTATTTTGTGGCAAGGGCAAGGTTTCTTCTTTCCCAGTCAAAGTTCATTTCACCAGGAGTGTCAGTCCTTCCTGGGCTGCACAGCATCAAGATTTTGTTATTCAAATTTGTAAGGATGATACCTAATCTTCCAAAGGAGTTGAACCATGCCAGAGGAAACTTTCACTGTGTGTCAAACTTCTGTACTTATTTAGAGATATACTCAACGTGAAACCATAATTAGTGGGTGACAGCGCTGTGAGGCCCCTTAGGTGCTTATTGTTTAAAAAAAAAAAAAAAAAACTTTTCTAAACAATAAGCACCTAAGGGACCTCACAGTGCTGTCATCGAACCTATTAAAATGATACCTAGCCTTATCATCAAACATTTACAAAGTTCTGCCAGGTAGATGCGAATGCCACTGCGAATGCCAGTGTTGGACAGAAGGTCTTGCAGGTGGCCTTCTGGTAGGATTGTTTTTGTGTTGCTCACCCTGTTCTTGCTCTGTGATGTATGATTAACCACTTGACCTCTGGAAGATTTATCTCCCTTCATGGGCAGGCCATTTTTTGCGATACGGCACTACAATTCATTAACAGACAATTGTGCGGTTGTGCAACACTGTATCCAAATTCAATTTCTATAATTTTTTTTACCACAAATATAGCTTTCTTTTGGTGGTATTTTATCACCACTGCGTTTTTGTATTTTTTGCTCTATAGACAAAAAAAAAACTATTTTGAAAAAAAAACTATATTTTTTATTTTCTACTATAAAACATGAAATTTTTTTTTTTTTTCAATAAATTAAATTTAGGCCAATATGTATCCCCGCTACTTTTTTTGGTAAAAAGAATCCCAATAAGCGTATATATAGATTGATTTACGTGAACGTTATAGTGTCTATAAACTATGGGATACAGTATCTCACAAAAGTGAGTACACCCCTCACATTTTTGTAAATATTTTATTATATCTTTTAATGTGACAACACTGAAGAAATAACACTTTGCTACAATGTAATATAGTAAGTGTACAGCTTGTATAACAGTGTAAATTTACTGTCCCCTCACAATAACTCAACACACAGCTATTCATTTCTAAACCGCTGGCAACAAAAGTGAGGATGTCTAAGTGAAAATGTCCAAATTGGGCCCAATTAGCCAATTTTCCCTCCCCGGTGTCATGTGACTTGTTAGTGTTACAAGGTCTCAAGTGTGAATGGGGAGCAGGTGTGTTCAATTTGGTGTTATCGCTCTTACTCTCTCATACTGGTCACTAGGGATGAGCCGAACGCACCAGAACCTGCGAATGGACCGGAAGTTTGCACGAACGTTAGAACCCTATTAATTAAAATGGATGCGAACGTTCAAAATCTAAAGTGCTAATTATAACGGCCAATATGCATATTATTGTCCTAAAAAAGGTTGGGGACCCGGGTCCTGCCCCAGGGGACATGTATCAATGCAAAAAGAAGTTTTAAAAAGGAAACATTTTTCTGAAGCAGTCATTTTAATGATGCATAAAGTGAAAAAAAAGTGAAATATTCCTTTAAATATTGTACCAAGGGGGTGTCTAAAGTATGCCTGTGAAGTGGCATGTGTTTCCCGTGTTTAGAACTGTCCCTGCACAAAATGACATTTGTAAAGGAAAAAAAGCCATTTGAAACTGCTTGCGGCTTTAATGTAATGTCTTGTCCTGGCAATAAGGATGAAAATCTTTGAGAAAAATGGCATGGCTACCCCATAACCCCCCCCCCCCACCCCAGTCCATTACCAGCCCCTTTGGGTCTTGTATGGATATTAAGGGGAACCCCGCACCCAATTAAAACCCTATACCTAAAACCCTATATACTCTAAACAGCAGTATACAGGCGGTGCAAACAAGACAGGGACTGTAGGTTTGTTCTTAAGTAGAATCTGTTTGTAATTTTGAACAATTACATTTTTAAGTGTAGCTTATTAATCTATTTTTAAGCTTTTTGGAGAACATAGGGAAGGGTTATCACCCCTGTTACATTTGTTTTGCTGTTTGTGCACCTGTTCAGAACATTTTACCTCACTTTCCGTCCCAATGCCAAATGTTTTTGGAAAATCCTTGAAATAAGGATTGGTGATAAAGCATCAGTAGAGAGGAGACACCTTTTTCCCATATTAAATCTAACAGGATAGAATTTCCCTTCCTAGGGGTAGATTTCCTCTCACTTCCTGTTGTCTCCTTCCGTTTGCAAGTAGGAGTCGTTTGTAAGTTGGATGTTTGAAAGTAGGGGCCTGCCATATATACTCTGCATAAATTTGCCCCTTAGATGTTGGTGTTGCCACAACACTGTAAGCCCTCACAGTTACTCTTGGTGGGCGCTGGAACGCCCTGCTGTGAACTATTATATCAGGAATTGTAATTACATGCCATTGTTGAACAGTGGTAGGAAAGATTGGGCCTTTGGAGGTGGTGCTGGTGCTACAACACTGTAAGCCCTCACAGTTACTCTTGGTGGGCGCAGGAATGGGCCCTGCTGTGAATTATTAGATCAATAATTGTAATTGCATGCCCCTGTTGAACAGGGGCAGAAAAATTGGGCCTTTGGTGGTGGTGGTGGTGGTGGAAGGTGTTGCCACAACACTGTAAGCCCTCACAGTTACTCTTGGTGGGCGCAGGAATGGGCCCTGCTGTGAATTATTAGATCAAAATTTGTAATTACACGCCCCTGTTAAACAGGGGCTGAAAAATTGGGCCTTAGGCACTGGTGCTGGTACCACAACACTGCAACCACTCACAGATACTGTACTTGGAGCACAGCAATGAGACCTGTTGCAAAGCATTGCATAAAAAAATTGTAATTACACGCCCCTGTTAAACAGGGGCTGAAAAATTGGGCCTTAGCCACTGGTGGTGGCACCCAGAAACAAAAATGTTCTTCCAAGCTATCATAATGATCATTGAGGAGGAAGAGGATAGTCAGTCAACATAACAGGACAGTCACTCAGCCTCAGCATAGACAGTCTTGAAGGGATTTGACATTTCAAAAAAAATTATTCGGTTACATCAGCTTCAGGTGCCTGGTAGCTGGTGGTGATCCAAGACTGATTCATCTTTATGAAGGTCAGTCGATCAACCGAGTCGGTGGACAGGAGCACCCTGTGATCAGTGACAAAGCCTCCAGCAGCACTGAATGTGCGTTCCGAAAGAACGCTGGATGCAGGACAGGCCAGTAGCTCAATTGCATACTGTGCAAGCTCTGGCCAGTGATCCATCCTCAAGACCCAGTAAGCCAGAGGATTTTCAGTGGGAAAGGTGTCCAAGTCTGACCTTACCCCTAGGTATTCCTGCACCATGTATATCAGACACTGGCGATGGTTGCTGGAACCCATCATACCTTGGGGCTGCAAACTAAAAATTTGTCTGAACGCATCGGTCAGATGGCCACCTTCTCCATCGCTCCTTCTGCTACTGGCCGAAGCCTCAGCAACTTGTTGTCCAGGACCAGGAGTTTGTAACCTCCCAGTCTCTGGGAACGCGTTACACAGACCTTTCTGCAAGGCCTCCCGCAGATGTCTCATCCTCTGCTCCCTCTGCGACAGCAAGATAAGGTCCGCAACCTTACCCTTGTACCGTGGATCAAGGAGAGGGGCCAGTCAGTAATGGTCCCTCTCCTTGATCCGAAGAATACGAGGATCCTTCCGCAGGCTTTGCAGGATCAGGGAGGCCATGCAATGTAGGTTAGCTGAGGCATTCAGTCCAGAGTCTTCTGGGTCACTAAGGACGGCATGATCCGCAGCCACGTACAAGTCCACCGGTTTCTTGGCACTGTAAATCATCCCTAAAAGACTGCTGCTGCTGATGCTGAGTGCCAGGCTCCACCTCCATGCTGACACAATCCTCCTTCTCCTCCTCCTCATCCTCTTCCTGTGTGATGGGTGGGACAGAAGGAACACTGTCTGGATAAAGGGGGCCTTGAGAGGCAAGGAAGTCCTCCTCTTCCTGCCTCTGTTCTGCCTCAAGTGCCCTGTCCATTATTCCACGCAGCGTATGCTCCAACAGGTGGACAAGAGGTACAGTGTCACTGATGCATGCACTGTCACTGCTCATCATCCTTGTGGCCTCCTCAAATGGTGACAGGACAGTGCATGCATCCCTGATCATGCTCCACTGGCGTGATGAAAAAAATCTGAGCTCCCCTGACCCTGTCCTTGTGCCGTAGTCGCACAGGTACTCATTGATGACCCTCTGCTGCGTGTGCAGTCGCTGCAGCATGGCCAACGTTGAGTTCCACCTGGTGGGCATGTCACATATAAGACGGTTCTTGGGCAGGTTCAACTGCTTTTGCAGCTCAGGCAGCCAAGCACTGGCATTATATGATCGGCGGAAATGCACACAGACTTTCCTGGCCTGCCTCAGGACATCCTGTAAGCCTGGGTACCTGCCCAAGAACCGCTGCACCACCAGGTTAAGGACGTGAGCCATACAGGGCACATGGGTCAGTTGTCCCTGTCGCAGGGCAGGGAGGAGGTTGGTGCCATTGTCGCAAACCACCATTCCTTGCTTCAGCTGGCGTGGCATCAACCACCTCTCGGCCTGCCCCTGCAGAGCTGCCAGAACCTCTGTCCCAGTGTGGCTCCTGTCCCCCAAACACACCAGCGCAAGCACGGAATGGCATCTTTTTGCCTGCGTACTTGCGTAGCCCCTTGAACGCCTACGGAGCACTGCTGGTTCCGAGGACAAAGGACAGGAAGAGGCCATGGAGGAAGAGGAGGGGGTGGATGAGAGAGGTGTGTCACAACCAGTAGTAGCATTTTGGAGGTGTGGTGGCGGAACAACCTCCAACACTACTGCACCTTGTCCTGCATCCTTCCCAGCTGCCAAAAGAGTGACCCAATGGCCCGTGAAAGATAGGTAACGTCCCTGTCCATGCCTGCTGGACCATGAGTCAGCGGTAATATGCACCTTACCACTGACTGCCCTGTCCAGCGAGGCATGGACATTGCCTTCCACATGCCGGTAGAGAGCCGGAATCGCCTTCCGTGAGAAAAAGGTGCGTTTGGGAACCTGCCACTGAGGAACCGCACATTGCACAAACTCACGGAAGGGGGCCGAGTCTACCAACTGAAAAGGCAGCAGTTGAAGTGCTAGCAATTTAGCCAAGCTAGCATTCAACCGCTGGGCATGTGGATGGCTGGGAGTGAACTTCTTTCGACGGTCCAGCAGCTGGGGCAGGGAAATTTGCCTGGTACAATAGGACGTCGGTGTACTGCTAGCAGAGTGCCAGCAAGTACTTGGCTGTGACACACCTAATTCGACACCTTCATTCCTCTCAGTGCAGCTTTCAAAGAGGACAGAAGGTATAGTGGGGTTGGAGATCCCAGCTGATGAGGAGCAAGGAGAGGTCCACTTTGTTCTTTGGTGTGGGTCTTTAAGGTACGCTTGCCAATGAGCTGCATGGCAGGTCAACATATGTCTGGTCATGCTTGTGGTGCCCAAGCGGCTGATGTTTTGGCCACGCGAGATATGCTTGAGACATATGTTGCAAATAGCAGCGGTGCGATCTGATGCACTCGTCTTAAAAAAGGCCCACACCAAAGAACTTTTGTAATAACGCGCAGAGGCAGCGCCCTGCACAGGCAGAGCTCTGCGGTGTGATTCAGTCGGTGTGCTGCCCTTAAGCTGGCCCCCAGGAGGGCATCCTGCCTCGTTGGAGATGTGCCTCCTCCTCCTCCTCCTCTCTCCGATCAGGCACCCACGTGGAGTCAGTGACCTCATCATCCCCTCCCTCTTCACCACTGGAGAAAACCTGGCAGTATGCTGCAGCTGGTGGAACATGACTGCCAGATTGCTGTCCTTGAGCATCCCCTCTCTGCGCTCACGCTACTACTGCCTTCCTCTAGCTGGGTATCATCATCAGAGTCTTCAAAACGCTGGGCATCCTCCTGGAGCATGTACCCAACACTGTGGTCAAACAGTTTGGGGGACTCCTCAGGAGGACATGGTGGGTCTAGGGAAGGAGTGACTGATGACATTGAGACGAGGGAAGAGTATGCGTTGGCAGCTGCTTTGCCAGTACCCTGAGCCTGGGTGAGAGAGGATGAGAAGGATGAGGAGGGCTTGGTCATCCACTCTACCAAGTCTTCGGCATGATGCGTCTCAACATGTCCAGCTGCCGCAAATAAAGACAAGCGTGTCCCACGGCCACATGCTGATGACGATGCACCGCGTCCACGACCAGCACTGTTGTCTCTAGACACAGAGCCTGCTTGCCCGCCTTTATTGGCTCGTGACTGTCTGCCTCTCCTTGTTGGCCTTCCAGACACTGTAATGGCCTGCAGGGATATGGGAAAACCAGCAATTGGGTAGTGTATATTGTGCTGGAGGCACACAACACCCACTAACTCCTGCAGATGGCTGTATTAGAGAACACCAGCAAATAAGGGCAGATGCAGGTGTATACTGTGCTGTGCTGGAGTCATACAAAACACACTAACTCCTGCAGATGGCTGTATTAGAGAACACCAGCAAATAAGGGCAGATACAGGTGTATACTGTGCTGGGCTGGAGTCACACAACACCCACTAACTCCTGCAGATGGCTGTATTAGAGAACACCAGCAAATAAGGGCAGATGCAGGTGTATACTGTGCTGGGCTGGAGTCACACAACACCCACTAACTCCTGCAGATGGCTGTATTAGAGAATACCAGCAAATAAGGGCAGATACAGGTGTATACTGTGCTGTGCTGGAGTCACACAACACACACTAACTCCTGCAGATGGCTGTATTAATAGAGAACAACAGCACTAAAGGGTAGATACAGGTGTATACTGCACTGGAGGCACAGAACACACACTAAGTCCTGCAAATGCCTGGTAAAGAACACACTGTCCCTGCCTATTAAGCTCTTTCCCTGCATGCCGGAACACACTACACAAGGCTGCCACGCTGGCGGCCTTATATAGTGTGGGGCGTGTACTAAACCCCCTGAGCTATAATTGTCCACAGGCATCCTGCCTGTGGCCAATTATGTCTCTCCTCGCTGCCGGCGCTGTGATTGGCTAAGCATGCGGGGTCACAGTGCATGCTTGGCCAATCATCAGCCAGCAATGCACTGCGACTGGCAGGGTAGTTTGAAGGGTATGAATGCTTTTTGTCAAGCAACTATATGAAGTGTCTACTTATAGTATTGCCTCTCTGTTTGGTGCTGATGCTAGATCTTTCTCACAAAATCCAAAATCTTAGCTTATAACTTGCCTTTAGTTGCATGTGTTTTAAGCCAATGATAGTATAATCTTCACTAATGCAAAGGCTGATGTGAATGTCATTATAAGTAATAAATGAGGGAAAAACTGTGCAAAGGCAGATCAACAGATTTGAAATATGAACTACTCTTTTTCATTTCAGGGATGCTTTGCTTACAAGTACAATCAATTGTGTCACAAGTTTTATATCTGGATTTGCCATTTTCTCAATACTTGGTTACATGGCTCAAAAAAATAATGTCAAAATAGAAGATGTAGCAACAGAAGGTAAGTAGTTTTTTTCTTGAACTTTAATACCTATTCTCCAAATCACAGTTAAGAAAGAATATCTTAGATTAATATTAATTTGCAAGACCATTATTTGACTTTCGTAGTAAGTAATATGAATATTACTGCTTTATATCACCTGCATGGAAAAAGGTTTCAGTAGCATGTGTGCAAGAGGTTCAGCTTGTTTGAACCATATTTATATATAAAAAACAAATCAGCGCAATAACATCAAGTAAAATAAAATATATAGCTGCTGAACACCAAGGGTCAAATTTCAAATCCCTGAGCAGAATACATATACAAGAATGGTGCAGCGCTAATTAAGACAAAAAATTACTACTGAATATTAAATGTCCATATCAAATGCAACAATCCAATAGTGTCTTCAGTGATGAGCAAACAATTGATGCATGCAGGTGACTTTGTGAAACAATCCCACCTCCACCAATATTAGATGGCCGCTCACCTCACTGAATGGACCCTTTAGTTATAGAGGGTCTAAAGCACTTTCCCCCTGGGGTGTCAGATGGTGATCCACAGGAATCAGACAAAACTCCTTGCAGGTATGGCAGATGAATCCACAAACTCCTCTCAACTGCCCCCACATATCATGCAAACACAAAGTAATAACATAGTGCTCTCTGCATGTATATAGCATTTATTAAAATGAAAAATAGTATAAAACTCACAAGTATGGCACCTATAACACAGTTACACATCATATAAAATGAAACAACAGTGGCCGCGGGTGACATTACATCCGTCCGTCTGTATGCATTATGTCCCTATGGGCGGGACTTCATCAGCGGTATTGGAAATGACTAAAACACCCGACTTGTACATAAGAGGGGGGACCCATGGCATATTGGAGCGTTCAACACCAGCGACGCCTCCTACAATTAAGCGCGCCGCTGAGTCACATGACAGCACATCCAGTCCCATGATCTAACGTCTCCCAGCTGAACCCGGCGAGGACACGTGATATTACAGAGACTCAGGACATGTGACCCTACGTCATGGCGCTTAGCACGGATGCCAGGCGGAGACCCGCTCGTAACCAGGAAGTGTCCCCATATACTAAATTATGGAGCAAAAAAAAAAATAAAAAAAAAATATATTTATAATATCCCAAATCATGTGATAAATAGCAGATGTTATCCAATGCTCAACACAAACATTGCAGAGGATTATATTAAATATACAAACCAAAATTTATAAAATATTTATATTTTCAAAAAACAAATGTTCTTTGGAAAAATAACAGGGAAATATATATATATATATATATATATATATATATATATATATATATATATATATATTTTCCCATCGCAGACATACTACTATAACCCAAGTGCAATACCAGAGTTATAATAAATAGACATCACTCGCAGCCACATGTGATAAAATATAAAATACACAAAAATTATATATCTAAAATATAAAAATATATAAAAATCTATAAAATAATCACGGATCTGTAATAAAACTATTTAAATCAAAGTCAAGATTGAGTCCTCCAGGTGTCAAAACTTTTGTCTCATATATCCAATATGATTCCCTGCAACTCAGTTGACAAACAAAATGTTTAGTGACTCTCTCTATACCCCAAAATTCTAAACTCTTTGGGCTCTGCTGATGGAAGAGCTTAAAATGACGGGATACATTATGAGTGGTGAGGCCCTTTTTAATAGTGTTAACATGTTCAGCCAAGCGTACATGTAAGGGTTTTGACGTTCTCCCTATATATTGCAGACCACATCCACACTCCATCATATATACTAATCTGATAGTGTCACACGTAATTAATTGCTTGATACTGTACTCCTTATTAGTGGGAGATGCTAGGAAAGTCTTACGTTTCTTAATGTTCCCCTTTGAATGTTTACAGGGAACACATCATCCACATGCGTAAAAACCCCCCAGAAAAGAGAACAATCTGTTCTCTGTAGATATGGGGGGATTGAGAATACTGGGAGCGAGATGATCTCTAAGTGAAGGAGCTTTTTTATAAATAAATTGAGGACGTGCAGGTAGGACAGGGCCCAATATTTTGTCTTGTTTCAGAATGGACCAATTCTTTCAAATTATTTTTTCAAATTTTTTATGCTGGGCGTTAAAATCTAAAATCATCCTAAAGTTGTGATCATCTTTTCCACTTTCATGGGTATGGTCAGACACCAAAGTTGATCTCTCCATCATTTTAACCCTGTTAACGTCTTCTTCTAAATTCTGCTTATCATAACCCCTTTTTTCAAATCTGGAGACCAATACATCGGATCGCACAGCAAAATCATCCCCCCAGGTGCAATTCCGGCGTAGCCTAATAAACTGCCCCCTGGGGATATTGCATAACCATGATTGATGGTGGCAACTCCCCAGGGGGATGTAGGCATTGCGGTCCATGGGTTTAAAATGATTGCACAATCTGAATCGTTGTATGTCCTTATTAATCTCAAGGTGCAGGAAAACAATTTTATCCTGTTCGATATTCCAGGTTAATTAAAATTTTATCATTGGTATTCAATAAGTCAATAAAGGCTTCTAGGGCTGATCGCTCTCCTTCCCAGATCATAATTAGATTGTCAATAAATCTGCGATAGCAGACCAATTCAGGGGGGCGATGGTTAAAAATAGCCTCCTCCTCCCGGGGGGCCATAAAGAGATTGGCTACACTGGGAGCAAAACGGGCTCCCATCGCCACACCTTTTGTCTGCAAATAAAACTTCCTGTTATACCAGAAATTGTTCTTATTAAGACAAAAGTCCAGACTGGTCAGCAGGAATTCGTGATGCCTTCCTGACAGGGTGGAATGCGAAAGTGCCCATTTAACTGCCAGCATAGCATCCCTATGTCTTATGCTGGTGTATAATGAGCTCACATCCCTGTCACCAAAATACTAGACTGCGCTTGGTGTCTTTTAAAAAAGCAGGAGTTTTGAACACCAGGGGTTGAAGAAAAGAATCAATGTATTGTCCTAATCTCGCAGAGATAGAGTCAATCCCATTCACCATGGGTCTCCCAGGAGGGTTGACACTGTCCTTATGAATTTTTGGAAGAAAATAAATGACGGGTGTTCTACAAAATAAAGGATTTAAATAAGCTGCCTCTTTTTTAGTTAAAATCCCCTGATCTCTGCCATCCTCAATTATGGAATGCAATTTGTCTTTGAACGATAGCATAGGATCTTTATTTAAGACTTTACTCAAGATATTTTAGGTATATAATTTTTGACGTCACCCGCGGCCACTGTTGTTTCATTTTTTTATGCTGTGTACACTGGGCACTGGGTTATAGGTGCCATACTTGTGAGTTTTATACTATTTTTCATTTTAATAAATGCTATATACATGCAGAGAGCACTATGTTATAGCTCTGTGTTTGCATGATACGTGGGGGCATTTGAGAGGAGTTTGTGGATTCATCTTCCATACCTGCAAGGAGTTTTGTCTGATTCCTGTTGATCACCATCTGACACCCCAGGGGGAAAGTGCTTTAGACCCTCTATAACTAAAGTGCCCATTCAGTGAGGTGAGCGGCCATCTAATATTGGTGGAGGTGGAATTGTTTCACAAAGTCACCTGCATGCATCAATTGTTTGCTCATCACTGAAGACACTATTGGATTGTTGTATTTGATATGGACATTTAATATTTAGTAGTAATTTTTTGTCTTAATTAGCGCTGCACCATTCTTATATATGTTTGAACCATATACTTAAAGCCCAACTCCGAGCACTTCCTTTTTCATACTTTTTAACCCCTTAGCTATTATGTGACCGGTGTACAAAATAGTAAGGCTACTTTCAGACTGGGGCATTTGGGGCTAATTTTAGCGGCACTTTACCATTATTTTTGCGGAGGTTTTCGGCCTGTAAAGCGCCTCAGTGTGAAAGCCGCCAAAGAGTTTTCTTACTGAAATATTTTCTGCAGTGTCATCACATGCTTCCCCATGTAAATGGCAAAGCACTACTAGAGAAAGGGCAGAGACACAGTACAGAAACTGCTACCTGTCATCAACACCTTACCAATGTGGTAGAGAGCTGAAAGTATAGATCCTGCTGTACTTTCTCAGAGCTGTTTAATACAGCCTAGAGTGCAGTATTCAAGTAAGATAACTCTTACTATTTTGTACACATGTTGTAGAAAAGCTAAGGAGGTGGAAGTGGTTAAAAAGAAGTCTCCACTTCACTACACATCCACAGATAATCTTGGGGATTTGTAAATTATTTTTGTAGATCTTTCATAAACAACTATCTAAAACTTGGGAATACATTATTTAGATACAGTGGGGGAGGGGGGCAATTAGAAGTAGAAACAGTTTGTAAACTTTTGTATTGAAGACAGAACATAATGTTTTCTAAGTGTGGGAGAAGAAAGTTGGAGATTATAACAGTGGGTAGTATCTGTAGGAGAAGATTAAAATGGGCAGTATCTGCAGGAGAGTATGGTTGGAGGGTCAGTGGGACAGTGGGCAGTATATGCAGAAAAAGGTATGACAGGAGGAAGTATTTGTGGGAGAGGATTTGCGAAGAATGCCCCCCCCCCCCCCCCCCCCCCCGGACCTGGAGGAGAATGCTGAATGGTAAGTGTGGCCAAATTGCACAGTGGGAAGATTTTAAATAGATTAAATAAAACCTAACACTACTCGATATGTACAGTGGTGTGAAAAAGTGTTTGCCCCCTTCCTCATTTCCTGTTCCTTTGCATGTTTGTCACACTTAAGTGTTTCGGAACATCAATTCAATTTAACCACTTCAGCCCCGGACCATTTGGCAGCCAAAGGACCAGAGGTCTTTTTTCAATTTCGCACTGCACTACTTTAACTGGTAATTGCGCGGTCATGCAATTTTGTAACCAAACGAAATTTGCGTCCTTTTCTTCCCACAAATAGAGCTTTCTTTTGATGGTATTTGATTGCCTCTGTGATTTTTTTTTTTGCGATATAAAACGGAAAAAGAGCGAAAATTTTGAAAAAAAAAGAGATTTTCTACTTTTTGTTATAAAAAAAATCTAATAAACTCAATTTTAGTCAAACATTTGGGCCAAAATGTATTCAGCCACATGTCTTTAGTAAAAAAAATGCCAATAAGCGTATATTTATTGGTTTGCGCAAAAGTTATAGCGTCTACAAACTAGAGTACATTTTCTGGAATTTACACCGCTTTTAATTTATGACTGCCTATTTCATTTCTTGAGGTGCTAAAATGGCAGAGAAGTACAAAACCCCCCCAAATGACCCCATTTTGGAAAGTAGACACCCCAAGCTATTTGCTGAGAGGCATGTTGAGCCCATTGAATATTTTTTTTTTTAGTCCCAAGTGATTGAATAAAGACAAAAATAAAAAAGATTTTTTTTTTTTTTCAAAAAGTTGTCACTAAATGATATATTGCTCACACATGCCATAGTTATATGTGGAATTGCACCCCAAAATACATTTTGCTGCTTCTCCTGAGTATGGGGATACCACATGTGTGGGACTTTTTGGGAGCCTAGCCGCGTACGGGGCCCCGAAACCCAAGCACCGCCTTCAGGATTTCTAAGGTTGCAAATTTTTGATTTCACTCCTCACTACCTATCACCGTTTCGAAGGCCATAAAATGCCAAAATAGCACAAAACCCCCCCAAATGACCCCATTTTGGAAAGTAGACACCCCAAGCTATTTGTTGAGAGGCATGGTGAGTATTTTACAGCTCTCATTTGTTTTTGAAAATGAAGAAAGTAAAGAAAAAAAAAAATTTTTTTTCTTTTTTCAATTTTCAAAACTTTGTGACAAAAGCGAGATCTGCAAAATACTCACAATACCTCTCAGCAAATAGCTTGGGGTGTCTACTTTCCAAAATGGGGTCATTTTGGGGGGTTTTATGCCATCTGGGCATTCCATGGCCTCCGAAACTGTGATTGGCAGTGAGAAGTGAAATAAAAAAAAATTACACCCTTAGAAAGCCTGAAGGCGGTGATTGGTTTTTGGGGTTCCGTACGCAGCTAGGCTCCCAAAAAGTCCCACACATGTGGTATCCCCGTACTCAGGAGAAGCAACAGAATGTATTTTGGGGTGTATTTCCACATATAACCATGGCATTTTTGAGCAATATATCATTTAGTGACAACTTTTTGTAAAAAAAAAATATATATATTTTTTTTTTTTCATTATTCAATCTCTTGGGACAAAAAAAAAAAATATTTAATGGCTCAACATTGCTCTCATCAAATAGCTTGGGGTGTCTACTTTCCAAAATGGGGTCATTTGGGGGGGGTTTGAACTGTCCTGGCATTTTATGCACAACATTTAGAAGCCTATGTCACACGTCACCCACTCTTCTAACCACTTGTAGACAAAGCCCTTTCTGACACTTTTTGTTTACATGAAAACATATTTTTTTTTTGCAAGAAAATTACGTTGAACCCCCAAACACTATATATATTGTTAAAGCAAAGGCCCTACAGATTAAAATGGTGGGTGTTGCATTTTTTTTTTTCCACACAGTATTTGCGCAGCGATTTTTCAAACGCATTTTTTGTGGAAAAATACACTTTTTTTTATTTTAATGCACTAAAACACACTATATTGCTCAAATTTTTGATGAAATAAAAAATATGATCTTAGGCCGAGTACATGGATACCAAACACGACATGCTTTAAAATTGCGCACAAACACGCAGTGGCGACAAACTACATACATTTTTAAAAGCCTTTAAAAGCCTTTACATGATACCACATTAGATTCACGGAGGAGGTCTACTGCTAAAATTACTGCCCTCGATCTGACCTTCGCGGTGATACCTCACATGCATGGTGCAATTGCTGTTTACATATGACGCCAGACCAACGCTTGTGTACGCCTTTGCGCAAGAGAAGGGGGGCAGGGGTGCTTTTTTTTTTTTTTTTTGGTTTTTTTTTTATTTATTTAGCTTTTTTATTTTATTTTTAAACTGTTCCTTCCATTTTTTTTCTTTGTTATGATTTTTATTGTTATCTCAGGGAATGTAAATATCCCCTATGATAGCAATAGGCAGTGACAGGTACTCTTTTTTTGAAAAAATTGGGGTCTATTAGACCCTAGATCTTTCCTCTGCCCTCAAAGCATCTGACCACACCAAGATTGGTGTGATAAAATGCTTTCCCAATTTCCCAATGGCGCGGTTTATATCCGGAGGGGGGACATTCCCTCCCACTGCTTGTAAAAGCAGTCTAGAGGCTAATTACCCGCTAGAATTGCTTTTACATGAAAGCCGATCACTGGCTGAAAAGAATGATACCAAGATGATACCTAAACCTGCAGGCATCATTCTGGTATAACCATTCAAAGTCCAGCAACATACTGGACATATATTGTAATCTTTTTTTTTTTCATGCAGCCTCTTGGCTGAACGAAAAAAAGAGATTGATTGGTGGGTATGCCCACCATTAGAATACCTCCCTTCATCCACCCACTTCTAATGATGGGCATACATGCACCATTTATATATGCCGATGCATGGGGGCATCCTCCGCAAAAGTTATGCCGTGTACACACGGTCGGAATTTCGACCGTATGTACGTGGCATTAGGAGCCAATCGCTCCTCCCCCCCCCTGCTGCCCCCATGCTTCGGCATATATGCTCTTTTTTTTAACTGTGGTGGTGAAATCACCTCCTACAGCGTTGGAGTCGCGGCTTTATGTATCGTGGGAGCAAACGCTGTTGCTGTCAAGATAAATAAATCCGCGTTGCAACTGAATGGCGCACCTGAAAACAAAAAAATGCTCAACACTAAAACACACAGTAAACAAAATTACATACCTGAAAAGCAAGCATGATAAAACATAATAAAACATAATAAAACATAATAAAACATTGCAGAATAGAATGGAGTAAAAAAAGAGCAACAATAGAGAGAGAATAGAGTGAGAGAGAGAACAATAAAACGACAACTATTTTATTTTTTTGAGATTCACAGGTAAAAAAGCTCCTGACTGAAGCGACTGAATCAAAACGCTACCACAAAAAAAATGTTAGCGATCGCAGGGATCAGGCCTGACTCTGCGAACGCTGCAGTTATGTGTGCTTAGTGTTTTGTAAGTGACAGTGATCGATCGATACTGCACTTGGGTGGGCTGGGCTGGGCTGGGCGGAGGGGGAAAACGCAGGTGCTAGCAGGTATCTGGCTGATCCCGCTAACAATGCGTTTTTTTTTTGAACCCTAAACTGCTGGGACGCTAGTATAGATCTGATCAGATCAGATATTGATCTGTTCAGATACTGTGCCACTAAGGGAGGTGTATGCTTTGCGCGTGGGTGTTTGCGGTACTGGCACTAACCTGGGGCGACGCAGACCTTATTTGACCCTAAAACCTAATTGATATCACCCGCCGGGCGATCAGGGGGTTAAACCGTTATTGGGTAATAAATGGCGGGTGCCCTGACAGTATAAAAAACAAGCTAACTAACCAGCGTCACCCGTAACAGTAATACAAAAAAAAACTGGTTACCTAGCGACACTAATGCAGCGATCAGAAAAACGATCGCTTAGTGACACTGGCAAAAGGGGGTGAAAGGGTTAACTAGGGGCAATCAGGGGGTTAAACCTTTATTAGGTAATATATGGGGGTACCTGACGCTATAAAAAAACCTGACGGGGAACCTAAATAACGAAATAACTAACTGGCTAACCAGCGTCACCAGTGACAGTTATACAGTGATCACTGGTGAAAGGGTTAACTCTAGGGGCAATCAGGGGGTTAAAACCTTTATTTAGGTGGTAATATGGGGGTACCTGACCTATAAACCTATTTATGAACCTATATAAACATGGCGGTTACCTAAAAAAAAAAAATGGTTACCTAGCGACACTAATGCAGCGATCAGAAAAACGATCGCTTAGTGACACTGGCAAAAGGGGGTGAAAGGGTTAACTAGGGGCAATCAGGGGGTTAAAACCTTTATTAGGTAATATATGGGGGTACCTGACGCTATATAAAAACCTGACGGGGAACCTAAATAACGAAATAACTAACTGGCTAACCAGCGTCACCAGTGACAGTTATACAGTGATCACTGGTGAAAGGGTTAACTCTAGGGGCAATCAAGGGGTTAAAACCTTTATTTAGGTTGTAATATGGGGGTACCTGACCTATAAACCTATTTATGAACCTATATAAACATGGCGGTTACCTAAAAAAAAAAAATGGTTACCTAGCGACAGCAGTGACACTAATACAGCGATCAGAAAAACGATCGCTTAGTGACACTGGCAAAAGGGGGTGAAAGGGTTACCTGGGGGGCAATCAAGGGGTTAAACCTTTATTAGGGGGGGTGGGGGGGGCTACCTTGGACCTAAAACTAACTGCACTGACAGTTATTACAGTCACACTGACACTAAATGCAGTGATCAGTAAAAGAAATGATCACTGCAATTAGTGACACTGTGACTGGGTTAAACAATAGTCAAGGACAACACAACACAAGTAAACAAAAAATGCAATTTGTAAATGAAGGTGTTTATTATTAAAGGTGAAAAAAAAATCCAAACCATCATGGCCCTGTGTGAAAAAGTGATTGCCCCCCTTGTTAAAACATACTATAACTGTGGTTGTCCACACCTGAGTTCAATTTCTCTAGCCACACCCAGGCCTGATTATTGCCACACCTGTTCACAATCAAGGCATCACTTAAATAGGAGCTGCTTGACACAGTAAGGTCCACCAGAAGATCCTTAAAAGCTACACATCATGCCGAGACCCAAAGAAATTCAGGAACAATTGAGAAAGAAAGTAATTGAGATCTATCAGTCTGGAAAGGGTTATAAAGTCATTTCCAAAGCTTTGGGAATCCAGCGAACCACAGTGAGAGCCATTATCCACAAATGGCGAAGACATGGAACAGTGGTGAACCTTCCCAGGAGTGGCCGGCCGCCCAAAATTACCCCAAGAGCGCAGCGACGACTCATCCAAGAGGTCACAAAAGACCCCACATCAACGTCCAAGGAACTGCAGGCCTCACTTGCCTCAGTTAAGGTCAGCGTTCATGCCTCCACCATCAGGAAAAGACTGGGCAAAAATGGCCTGCATGGCAGAGTTCCAAGGAGAAAACCACTGCTGAGCAAAAAGAACATCAAAGCTCGTCTCAATTTCTCCACAACACATCTTGATGATCTCCAAGACTTTTGGGACAACATTCTGTGGACCGATGAGACAAAAGTGGAACTCTTTGGAAGGTGTGAGTCCAAGTATATCTGGCATAGAAGGAACACTGCATTTCAGAAAAAGAACATTATACCAACAGTAAAATATGGTGGTGGTAGTGTGATGGTCTGGGGCTGTTTTGCTGCTTCAGGACCTGGAAGACTTGCCGTGATAAAAGGAACTATGAATTCTGCTGTCTACCAAGAGATCCTGAAGGAGAATGTCCGACCATCTGTTCGTGTATTCAAGCTGAAACGAACTTGGGTTCTGCAGCAGGACAATGATCCTAAACACACCAGCAAGTCCACCACCGAATTGGCTGAAGAAAAACAAAATGAAGACTTTGGAGTGGCCTAGCCAAAGTCCTGACCTGAATCCTATTGAGATGTTGTGGTATGACCTTAAAAAGGCACGTTCATGCTCGAAAACCCGAAAACCCTCTAATGTAACTGAATTAGGACAATTCTGCAAAGATGAGTGGGCCAAAATTCCTCCATGACGCTGTAAAAGCCTCATTGCACGTTATCGCAAACGCTTGGTTGCAGTTGTTGCTGCTAAGGGTGGCCCAACCAGTTATTAGGTTTAGGGGGCAATCACTTTTTTTTCACACAGGGCCATGATGGTTTGGATTTTTTTTCACCTTTAATAATAATACACCTTCATTTACAAATTGTATTTTGTGTTTACTTGTGTTGTCCTTGACTATTGTTTAAATTGGTTTGATGTTCCGAAACACTTAAGTGTGACAAACATGCAAAGGAAAAGGAAATGAGGAAGGGGGGGCAAACACTTTTTCACACCACTGTATACAAGGTGCACATATGCTACAGTCCTCGTAACCACACAATAATATATGTACTGTATGCATGTGAGATAGGGATCTTACATTATAAGCTCAACGAGGGCAGGGACTGTTGTTGATGCACAGTTTGTAAACTGTCTGTGCTATATAAAGACCAGTAATAATAATCATATATAGCCGAACTTACAGAGTGCAGTGGTAAGGAATATTGAATGTAGAACAACGTATTTGTAGTGAGGGTGAAGGTGTACAGGGGTATATATCACAAAGAGAGCAAGGCTCAGGATTGCCTACCATGCAGGACTTAGGAGTATGTATTGCACAGGGTACTGTGACAATTGCGGGTGTCAGATCCCTGCCCTCCTTGCTAACTCGCAACGAAGGACCGGCCAACCTCACACCAAGCTGTCACTTACATAACAATGCCACTCTCAGCTGCGCCCAGCACAAAGATTTTCCAGCTTGCGGACCACAATTTAGGTGCCATCAGCCTGAGAGCGATTGTCACTGGGCTAATTACGCAATTAACCATTTAACTATCACCACCGACCCTTGATTAGGAAGGGTCAGGACTTCCATCAATTTAGCAATACCAATTATGATTTTAGAATAAGCATCTGCAACACACACTGCCACCACAGACAGGTCTGCTCAGAGGCCTTTTCAAGAGACAGGTTCATTTATAGCTTACATTAAGAGCTTTAGAGACAAGGTTAACACATTTTCAACAAAAGGGTTTAATATGAAAAGGTCAAAGTTGGTGCAAATAAAATATTTACAGAAAAGATGTTTCAAAGAGATAAAGACAATATACAGCCACCAAGAAATAAAGTAGAATTGGGGAGGAAGAATACTTGCAATTAATGTCCGAGGGTTGATCAGAGTTCGATCGATGAGCTGGGTTATCTGTTCTAAAACTTGGCAGATGTTCCTGCTTGGATGGTAAAAGGAGAACTGACCATTGTCTTGGCATCTCCTCTTTTCTGTCAGACCAAAGGGGTGTTGAAAGTGACCAATGACCAATTGTCTGGTCATCTTGTTTAGGGGTTGGTTGCTGGGAGAGCTCTACATTCATGACCATGTCCCACATTTGTGATACATAATTATATCTCTGCAGCTCTACTGTTTACAGACTGCGAATATCCAGATTATTGATCAGCGTGACATTTGCTTCAAAACAAATACACACATGCCAGGACTCCAATGTCTAGTTTACCTAGGAGGAATAAGGGGTACCAGTGGTTTACCAAATGATCTGACGTAGGGGTGTCTGGACTTGAAACGCTACAAATTATCTGACGAAACAAAATATGTCCATATTATGGCTGTGCTATTATTAATTTGGAAGTTATGAAACATGCTGAAATTTCAGAACTATCCTCAACTGTTTAAGCTTTATGTGCATTAAGGTATTTACGACCGGTATCTGTTGGTTCTCTGAATTGAGAGGGTGACAGTTTTACGACAGGCCTGGACATCTTGCCAGGCTGACATCTTTCTGTCCTGAGAGCAACACAGGGGTGGAGGAGGAGTTATTATTATAAACTGCCAGCTGGGTGATGAGGGATGCTGGTGGTAAAGTGAGGTTTCTGCATATGAGTTGCCCTAAGTGTCCCACTGCCCCTTGCAAATGCAGAAGCCAGTAGAGAACGTTTTCCACTACTCACTTTCTCTGCCATGCTCTTGAGGAAGACTATCTGTGACAAAACTAGTTGGTTGAGGGCACAGCACTATGACGCCATAATGTATTGTGAGCAGGCATTCACATACACAGAGTTATGCCCTGTACACACAGTCGGACATTCCAACGACAAAATCCGTCAGATTTTTTCCAACAGATTTTGGGCCAAACTTGTCTCGCATACACACGGTCGCACAAAGTTGTCGGAAAATCTGATCGTTCTGAACGAGGTGCAATTCGTTTACAGGCGTTTTTCATTTTTGGCTATTTAAAAAAAAAAAATGTGTTTTTAAAAACGCAAACGCTGCAAAACACGCCATGTAAACGCGGCAAAACTCACATTTTAAACGTCGATTACTATCTGTCAAGTTAAGTCGTTCAGGAAAGGTTGTAAAAATGTCCCGTGTACATGAAGCTTAACAACTTATAGCATGTAAACCGTAGACATCAGGTTTAAATTACAGTTTGTCCCTTAAAGATCATCTTCTTTCAGATGTCAGTTTGTAAAATCTTTTGGTGATGGTCATCTCCATCTAGCGGCCAATATGCACACTACTTAATTCAAAGTTATCCCACTAGTTTGTGTGCACTCGGAGGGAGACGAGCGCCGACGAGCACCGCCGGAATTCACAGAGCCGCCATCTTCTGTATAATCATCTCTCACTTGGCTCTGACGTATCACACACAGTCCCGCCTCGTCCACTGGCATTGGACCAGTGTTCTGTCAATCACAGGAGCTGGTCCAATGCTGATGGCGGAGGTGGGACTGTGTATGTGACTGCCGATTGAGAGCCGAGTAAACAGGAGATGACGGCTCTGTGAATTCCTGCATTAGAGTTGGTGAGGCTTCAGATGGGCATCAGGCTGCATTGATGGGAGATGGGTGGAGATCATGCTGCAGATGGGCGCATATCAGGCTGCATTAAGGCTACAGATGGGCACAGATTAGGCTGCATTGTGGCTGCAGATGGGCACATATCAGGCTGCATTAAGGCTGCAGATAGACGCATATCAGGCTGCATTAAGGCTGCAGATGGGCACAGATCAGGCTGCATTAAGGCTGCAGATGGGCACAGATCAGGCTGCATTGAGGCTGCAGATGGGCACATATCAGGCTACATTGAGGCTGCAGATGGGCACATATTAGGCTGCATTGAGGCTGCAGATGGGCACAGATCAGGCTGCATTAAGGCTGCAGATGGGCACTAATCAGGCTGCATTAATGGTCACTGGCCATTATTTTGCTTCAAAGTGGTTTATTTTGAAGAAAAAAAAAATGTTTTTTTCCCCGGAAACTTCCCTCATAAATTGAAGGTGGGTGTTATAAGCCTGTGCGTGTTATATGCTGATAAATACTGTACTTCCAAAAACATCTGTGGAGGCCCCAATGTTTTAACTGCCTAGGGGCCTCCACAGTTTAATCTGGCACGATTGAGCTGACATACCTTACATAGTTATAGTTAGTCAGGTTGAAAGATGACACAAGTCCATCTAGTTCAGCCAATAGAAAAAAATAGAAAACCTCAAAATACTGTATACAATCCTATACCCAGAGTTGATCCAGAGGAAGGCAAAAAATCCAATAAAGTATGATGCAATTTGCTGAAGTAGGGAAGAAATTAGTTCCCGATCCCCCAAGAGGCAATTAGATATTCCCTGGATTAACTGTCCTGGTGTTATTACCTATACATGTATCCAGTTATAGTATCCAGTTATATTTTGTGCATCAGCTATTTTTTTCTTATAGCTGATCTCCTCCATTCCTCTTGTCAGTTTTTCTACCATTCTCTGCACTTTCTACAATTTACCAATATATTTTTTGTGAACTGGTGCCGAAAATTTTAAGTCATACTCCAGATGAGGTCTTACTAAGTGATTTGTACGTGGGCAAAATTATGTCATTGCATGCTGATATTAAATCTATGATCTACTAGAACACCCAAATGCTTTTCAATCATTGACTCCCCAGCTTGTTCTCATGCATGGTTGAACTGGATGGACTTGTGTCTTTTTTCCAACCTAACTAACTATGTAACTATGTTTTTATCCCCCCGGTGCATAACTTTACATTTATCAACATGAGTCTCACTACCACATATTTGCACAATTAAATAGCACATACATTGAGGTCAGCTTGTAAGTTGGAGACATCCTATTAGGACATTATTTCACTGCATAGTTTGGTGTCATCTGCAAAAAACACTGACATTTTATTTTTAATCCCAAACTCTATACCATTTATAAATAGGTTAAATAGTAATAATTCCAACACTGAATCCTGGAGTACAAAGTATATATATATGAGACAGCGCTGCATAAATAATATAATAATATAAAATGAGAATTGTGTACAATATAAGTGCTCACAAAAAGTCCAATAAAAATTATTTATCAGTAATATTTCTTTCACTAGCATGCAGGAAGATGTGACATTTTTTACGCTTCAAACAACTTCCATATCCATAGTGCTCCCGCCGCCACATGCGATGCTCGCTCACCTTGTTGATGGACCCTACAGGGGGTCAAAACACTCCTTGCACACAGTGCAACTCTCCCTTCAGGAATAATCCTCACTGGTCCTTAGTAGAGCGGACACCTGGATGTTCGGGTTTGGCGGGTTCGGCCGAACTTCGGAAAAAAGTCCGGGTTCGGGGCCGAACTTGACCCGAACTTGACCCCGAACTCCGAACCCCATTGAAGTCAATGGGACCCGGACTTTTGAACACTAAAATGGCTGTAAAAAAGTAATGGAAAGGGCTAGAGGGCTGCACATGGCAACAAAATGTTGTTAAGAGCATGGCAAGTGATCTGCAAACAAATGTGGATAGGGAAATAACTTAAAATAACATAAAAAAATAAAAAATTAAAATAAAATGCTGGAGGCCCCCTTCTCAGCAGAAGAGGTACAGGAAATCATTAAGAACCTCAGAAACTCAACGGCACGATGCCGCACATATGGTGGGAATACCCCAGAATATGCACTTTCTGGAAAAAATTATTCAATTTAATAGATAATATAGTGGGAAAATAAAATACTTGGAAATTAAAAAAAATGAAAAAATTATAATCTTGACCTAGGAGGACGAAATTCAAATGGAGTAGGAGGTTGAGGTGGCGGTGGATGTGGCGGTGTAGGTGGAAGCGGCGGTGGAGGAGGACGAGGTAGCCAACACTGGTTCAAAAATACAACAATGGCTGGGTAAGGCTAATGGTGAATGATGTGTCGAATTCTGTCCCCCGTCGCATAGTGTCCGCCCTGTACTGCGATTGCTCAGTACGTAGGACAAGGGGATTTTGAAACTCTCCGAAGACGATGCGAGGTGACTCCAGGTTCAAGCCACATCATCCGAGGTTGAAGCCTAGCCAAGCGAGCCCGTGAGGGGCCCTGTTACTATGTGCTACCGTATGTCCACTCGGATGGTCGGGCTTGAACCTGCACTCACTGCGCAGGCGACGTTCATCTTTGGAGATTTTGGGAATCTCCTTGTCCTCCGTACTGCGCAAGCACTGCACCTGCGCAGTAAGTGGCCGGACACTATCCGATAGCAAGACAGTTTTCGTCAAAACACCGGTATATGTGTCTATTCTGCACAAGGTACGGCCAAGTCCTGTGGGATCCATGCCTGGTTCATTTTAATGAACGTGAGCTTGTCCACATTGGCTCTGGACAGGCGGCTGCGCTTGTCTGTGATAATGCCCCCTGCCGTGCTAAATACACGTTCAGATAATACACTGGCGGCAGGGCAGGCCAGCACCTCCAAGGCGTAAAGGGCAAGCTCAGGCCATGTGCCCAATTTGGAGACCCAGAAGTTGAAGGGGGCAGACCCGTCATGCAGTACGTGTAGGCGTGTGCACACATACTGCTCCACCATGTTGGTGAAATGCTGCCTCCTGCTAAGACGTTCCATCTCAGCTGGTGGTGCTGGTTGTTGAGGCGTGCTGACAAAGCTTTTCCACATTCCGTCTATGCTAACCCTGCCTTCCGAGGTGCTGGCGGTGCCCCGGCTGCGTTGGCGACCTCTTCCTCCTCCTCTGCCTTGGCCTTGTGCTTCCACCGTACCCCCGCTTCCAAGTGGGAATGCCACCAGCAGCGCGTCTACCAGCGTGTGCTTGTACTCGCGCATCTTACGATCACGCTCCAGTGAGGTAATTAAGGACGCCACGTTGTCCTTGTAACGGGGATCCAGCAGGGTGGCCACCCAATAATCAGCACCAGTTAAAATGTGGGCAACTCGGCGGTCGTTGCGGAGACACTGCAGCACGTAATCGCTCATGTGTGCCAGGCTGCCCAGAGGCAAGGAAAAGCTGTCCTCTGTGGGAAGTGTATCGTCTGTGTCCTCTGTATCCCCCCAGCCACGCACCAGTGATGGACATGAGCTGGTCTGGGTGCCACCCTGCTGTGAACATGGTTCCTCCTCCTCCATCTCCTCCTCATCCTCCACCTCGTCATCCTCCAGAACTGTGCCCTTGCTGCCACACAATTGTGTACCTGGCGCTTGTTGGTGCAGGAACCCACCCTCGTAGCCACTTGTAAATGACTGCCCTGAAAGCCTTGGAAATGAACCCTTTTCCTCCTCCTCCTCCTCCTCATCCTGTGCCACATCCTCTTCAATCATCGCCTGAAGAGTTTTTTCAAGGAGGCATAGAACTGGGATAGTAACGCTGAGAACGGCGTCTGGGCACTGGCCATGTTGGTGGAGTACTCGAAACAGCGCAACAAGGCACACAGGTCTCGCATGGAGGCCCAGTTATTGGCGGTGAAGTGGTGCTGTTCCGCAGAGCGTCTCACGCGTGCGTGCTGCAGCTGACACTCCACTATCGCCTGCTGCTGCTCGCACAGTCTGGCAAGCATGTGCAAGGTGGAGTTCCACCTTGTGGGCACGTCACATATGAGACGGTGAGCGGGAAGGCCGAAGTTACGCTGCAGCGCTGACAGGTGAGCAGCAGCAGGGTGAGAACGCCAAAAGTGCGCACAGACGGCCCGCACTTTCTGCAGCAGCTCTGGCATATCGGGGTAATTGTTAAGGAACCTCTGGACCACCAAGTTTAGCACATTCCCCAGGCAAGGGATGTGCGTCAAACCGGAAAGGCCCAGAGCTGCTACGAGATTTCGCCCATTATCGCACACCACCAGGCCAGGCTTGAGGCTCACTGCCACTAACCACTCATCGGTCTGTTGTTCCATGTCCCTCCACAACTCCTGCGCGGTGTGGGGTTTTTCCCCCAAACAGGAAAGTTTTAAAACTGCCTGCTGTCGTTTAGCCCTGGTTGTGCTGAAGTTGGTGGTGAAGGTGTTACGCTGACCGGATGAGGAGGCGTTAGAGGATGAGGAGGCGGAGTAGGAGGAGTTAGCAACAGGAGGCAAACTGAAGTGCCCTGCAATCCTCGGTGGTGGAAGGACATGCGCCAAACTGCTATCCGCCTCAGGCCCAGCCGCCACTACATTTACCCAGTGTGCTGTTAGGGAGATATAACGTCCCTGACCGTGCTTACTGGTCCACGCATCCATAGTTAGGTGGACCTTGCCACAGATGGCGTTGCGCAGTGCACACCTGATTTTCTCCCCCACTTGGTTGTGCAGGGAAGGGATAGCTCATCTGGAAAAGTAGTGGCGGCTGGGCACGACGTACTGTGGGACAGCCAATGACATCAGCCTTTTAAAACTCTGCGTCTCCACCAGACGGACTGACAGCATTTCAAAGGCGAGGAATTTTGAAATGCTGGCATTCAGGGCCAGGGATCGCGGGTGGCTAGGGGGGTACTTCCTCTTCCGCTCCAGTGTTTGGGAAATAGAGAGCTGAACGCTTCCATGGGACATTGTGAAGATGGTTGGTGACCCAGGTGGTAGTGTTGCTGGCAGATCCTCTGTTTGCGGGTTGGCAGGTGTCACTGTCACTACAGAGGTGGATGAAGAGGCCGAGACTGCAGCAGAAGAGGAAGCAGGAGGAGCCAGAGACCTTTCTTGGTTTTTGCGGTGTCTACTCCACTGCATCTCGTGCTTTGCACTTAGATGCCTGGTCGTGCAGGTTGTGCTCAGGTTGAGAAAGTTTATGCCTCGCTTCAAGCTCTGATTGCACAGCGTGCAAACCACTCGTGTCTTGTCATCAGGACATTGTCTGAAGAACTGCCACGCTAGGGAACTCCTTGGACCTGGCTTTGGTGTGCTCGGTCCCTTGCTGCGTTGGGCAGTAGCAGACGTACTGTCTAGGGGACGGACGCTCCGCTTTTGCACCCTGCTCCCTCTTCTGCTGTGCTGGTGGCTCTGTGCGACCACCACCTCTTCCTCTGAACTACACTGGTCACCTGCATGACGTTGATTCCATGTGGGGTCAAGGACCTCATCGTCCTCCACATCATCTTCCACCCAAAATTCACCCCTGCCCTCATTGTCGGTCTGCACAATGGCGAAAGCAGCAGCAGTTGGCACCTGTGTTTCGTCATCATCCGAGACGTGCTGCGATGGTCCTCCCATGTACTCATCATGAAACATAAGTGGTTGGGCATCGGTGCACACAATCTCTTCCACTTCTGGGGCAGGGCTAGGTGGATGGCCCTGGGAAACCCTGCTAACAGAGTCATCAAAAAGAAGAAGAGACTGCTGCATGATTTGGGGCTCAGACTGATTGGCTGATTTGCAAGGGGGTGAGGTGAAAGACTGATGGACATCGGCTGCAGGTGCCAACTCTGAACTTTCATCAGGAGACTGGGTGGGAGACAATGGGAAGGAACCGGAGGCACTGTCAGCAGTAACCCAATCTACTATCGCCTGTACTTGTCCTGGCCTCAACATTCGTACAGCCTCATTAGGCGCGCCAAAATACTGCTGCAGGCTCTATCGCCTACTCGCACCTGAGGAAGGTGTTTCACTAGTGCGTGTAGCTGGCACAGATCGACCACGTCCTCTCCCTGCAACAGGAGTGCCACCAGCAGCACCACGACCCGGGCCATGTCCCCTTTTTGATGATCTCATATTTTCAAAATTTAGGATCTCGCCCTAAATGGGTGTTTTTGTATATAACAGAATACACGTACAGTATCTAAAGCGTTTATGAAAACGCAGAAAATGCTATTGGGAAGAAAAAAAAACACAGCAAAATTAATTTTTTTTGCAATGTTTTTCCAATATCAGAATACACGGACAGTATGTAAAGCATTTATGAAAACGCAGAAAATGCTATTGGGAAGAAAAAAAACACTGCAAAATTAAATTTTTTGCAATATTTTTCCAATATCAGAATACACGGACAGTATGTAAAGCGTTTATGAAAACGCAGAAAATGCTATTGGGAAGAAAAAAAACACTGCAAAATGAAATTTTTTTGCAATGTTTTTCCAATATCAGAATACACGGATAGTGTCTAAAGCGTTTATGAAAACGCAGAAAATGCTATTGGGAAGAAAAAAAACACTGCAAAATGAAATTTTTTTGCAATGTTTTTCCAATATCAGAATACACGGACAGTATGTAAAGCGTTTATGAAAACGCAGAAAATGCTATTGGGAAAAAAAAAAAACACAGCAAAATTAAATTTTTTTGCAATGTTTTTGCAATATCAGAATACACGGATAGTGTCTACAGCGTGTATGTATGAACACGCAGAAAATGCTATTGGGAAAAAAAAAACACAGCAAAATTAAATTTTTTTGCAATGTTTTTGCAATATCAGAATACACGGATAGTGTCTACAGCGTGTATGTATGAACACACAGAAAATGCTATTGGGAAAAAAAAAAAAAAAGCAAAATTAAATTTTTATGCAATGTTTTTCCAATAGCAGAATACACACAGACTATGGTGTATCTCTTAGTATATGCAGTGTTGGTCCTAATGGTGCACTGAGCTTGCAGGTAAAACTTTTATATTTTGTCTGGCACTGGCCTCATGGCACTGTCAGCCAGGGTACAATTGATTTAGGAATCTCTTCAATAATTATCTCTGCCTCTTTCTTTTGCTTAATAAAGAAACTCCCTACTCTACTCTAGCTACCCTGTTTCCCCGAAAATAAGACCTAGCGTGATTGTCAGTGATGGCTGCAATATAAGCCCTACCCCCCAAATAAGCCCTACCCTGTTTGCCCAAAAATAAGCCCTACCCTGAAAATAAGCCCTACAAGGACTTTAACTAGGGCTTATTTGGGGGGTAGGGCTTATATTGCAGCCATCACTGACAATCACGCTAGGTCTTATTTTCGGGGAAACAGGGTATGTAGATCGCTCACTGATCTAACTAATTAGAAGAAAAGTTAAGTAATGCTGACTGACTGACTTTTTCACACTAACTACTAAAAATCCTCTCTCTCTCAGCAGCACAGGAACCTGTCTATAGCAGAATGACGCTGTGTGCTGTGTGTGTGTGTACTATATATAGAGGCTGGGTCACATGCTGCACTGGCCAATCACAGCCATGCCATTAGTAGGCATGGCTGTGATGGCTTCTAAGGGCACACTAGTCAAACTAGCGTCGATTGGCTGCCCTGCAGCTGTTAAAAAGGCGCCAATACATCGCCGAACACCGGACCCGAACCCGAACTTACAGCCAATAGTTCGGGTTCGGGTCCAGGTCCCGAACACCCAAAAGTCCGGTACGGACCCGAACTTTACAGTTCGGGTTCGCTCAACCCTACTCCTAAGTTAAGAATATGGGATTTTGTATCCCATATTGTCTTTGTAATATGAGATTTCTCCAAATTTTGCAAGGATTTTTGGTATTTGTGGTAGGGAAGTAAGTGAATTAGTCATGAGTTTTACATTGTCCGCAAAGAGATTCATTCTGCGATCAGTATTCCCCACTTTGACACTCTAAATAAGTGGGTCTGAGTGAATCCGATCTGCCAGGGGCTCCATAACCAAATTGAAGATTAGGGGGGATAGAGAGCATCCTTGTCTTGTGCCATTCGTTATGTGGAAAGGCTGGGAGAGCATTTCATCCACATACATCACCACATACAAGTGAAGGGCTGGAAGTAGAGAGCAGATATGGCTGTCAAGATTCTATCTTTGAACACAAATTTACATAAAACTGTCTAATGCTGCATACCCACGAGCAGATTTTCCGTCTGAAAAATCTTGGATGTTTTTTCCGACGGAATTCCTTTCAAGCTTGGCTTGCATACACACGGTCACACAAAAGTTTGCTGAACTTTTGACCGTCAAGAATGCGGTGACGTACAACACTAATGACGAGCTGAGAAAATTAAGTTCAATGCTTCCTAACATGCGTCGAATTGTTTCTGAGCATTCGTAGGAATTTTGCACGTCACAATTGGTACAGATGATCGGAATTTCCGATCGAAACTTTTTACGACCGAAAGATTGAGAACCTGCTCTCAATCTTTTGCTGGCTGGAATTCCGCCAGCAAAAGTCAGCAAGGAGCATACACACAGTCGCATTTTCCGACCAAAAGCTCTCATCATTTCCGATCGTGTGTACGCGGCATTAAGGTTGCCCAATTAACTTTATTGAATGCCTTCTCTGCATCCAGGGAAAGGAGTAAAGGTGTTCTGGTACGTTCTGAAAAATGTATAACATTATTTATGGGTCTGGTTGCATCAGCTGATTGTCTTCCTTTGGTAAACCCTTCTTGGTCTCTGTGGATCAGTGAGGGCATATAGTCTATGAGTCAAGTTATTATTTTGGCATATAACTTGATGTCTGTATGAAGGAGTGATATCAGGTGAAAATTTTGGGGTGTATTAGGTTATTTCCCTGGTTTCGGTAGCACTATAACCAATGCTTTCAGCATTTCTGCAGCAAAGGCTGAAGAGAAGGCAGCATTGTTAAATACTTGGCAAGGGTGCAGTGCTAGTATCTCTTTAAGTCATTTATAGTATTCTCTGGTTAGCTCATCGGGGATGGGAGATTTACAGTTGGGCAGGGAGTTAATCGCTTTCAATACTTCTGACATAGTAAATGGGGTGTTAGGTCTGATAACTGGCTTAAAGAAGTTTGATATGGTCAAGGAGCTGGTTAATAGTCTCAGGCTTGGGCTAATTGATTTGGGGGTCTTCCTTGATATTGTATAGAGAATTATAATAGCAGCAAAATGCGTTGCCTATTGCTTGAGGGTTTAGCAACTTTTCTTTAGTGAGGGGGTGAAGCATATTAGGAAATTTTAGATTTGGTGCATTGACTGTGGACACGTAATGCTATAGCCTTCCCAGCCTTGTTGCTAGTAGCATAATGTTTTGCTTTAAAGTAGAAGTACACCCAAGCACTAAAATCCCTACATCTACAGACATCCATGATCTAACACTAACCTATCTAGCCCTGTAAAGAAGAAATCAGTATACATACCTTTTTTAAAGCCGGTCTGAACCGATCCCACGCTAAGCTGTCAGCCGCGGCTTCGCTGTATAGGTGGTCTGGCGCCCCCCCATCCTAAAACTTCACCAGCCGCCACTGCCTTTGATGGATTGGTGGAATGTTTTTCTTCCCCGCCCCTCCCACCGCCTTGGAGTACTTTCCTGCCCCCCTTTCTTCCACTTTATTTTTGTCTGTTTATCCCTGCCCTGATCTTGACATCGCAGTTCCAGTGTTTTCATTTAGCTCTGTGATCCTGACTCCCCGAGCCCTTGTTTTGGTATTTTTCCTTGTTCCTGCCTCCTGAGGGAACAAGGTAATTTATAATGTCAACACTGTTCAGTTTCTTTCTGTGCAAACATGGATGGAGCCATGATAGCTCAATGGTGGCCAGGTGTGAACGGACTTCATTGTCCCTTTACATCAGGCTACCTCCGATCAGGTACAATCTGGTCCACAAAACAGAAAAGGATGTAGTCCTTTTTCCATTTTTTTTTTCTGGGCTGGGATGGACCCAGAAGTGGATGGACTAGACAGACACAAGTTTGTTTACACCCGGCTGTCTATAGGGCTACATGGATCTTAGGATCAGGTCCATATGAAAAACTGACCTGAATGTCTGTGTAGAAGGACCCTAAGATGAAAAAATTGTGTGTTGATGAAAGGTTGTAAGCAAGACCCAGTGTGGTCTCACAACTAGCTAGGAGACTAAATACCTTTGTGACTACTTTCTCCTGTGGGGGTGCCTTTTGTTTTGGGCTGTGTGTGCTTCAATGCTGATGAATAAACATAAGCAGGAAGTCTTTAAACACACTTTGGCATCTGGAGCTTGAAGCTCATTGCCAATGAACAAATGGTTCATTTGACCTTTTTTCGTTCAAAGACCTTTTTCTGATAAGGTTTCTTGCTCAAACAGCACATACAATGATCACAATATAAATGTCCCATGTGCATTTAATTCTTGCTATTAAATAAAATGGTCCACTGTATTTGTTTATATATTTTCTGTGACATTGCCAACATACACAGTAAGTAAATTCAGTCTTTCAAAGGTAATACACAGCTGATGTCTAAATTTGCTGCAGGTTCCTATATTATTCATATATGAAAAAAAAAAATTTTTGTTTCTGGTGGCCTTTGAGGTAACATAGTTAGCCTCAGGACAAACCCAAAGTCAATGTGCTATCATGCCTGTCAAAAGGCTTGAGGTCCCTATCAATATCAAGGTCTGTATGAAGTGCCATCTGTTTGCTTCTATGAGAAAATGTAACCTCAGAGAATGTCATGCATATCTTTGAGAAAGTATGTTAGTAATTGTAAAAGACGTAATGTAGTCTGATCTGTGTGGTTTTTGGTTTATGCTGATTTATTTTCTCAAAAATAAACATATTAATACATGTTAATACATTAAAAACGTTAAGGTGAAAATGCAGAAAGATAGTTTCAAGAATTCTCTGATTAGCTGATATACCCTCTGAAATAAACAAGTCAGTATCTTTTGACAACTGTACATAATACTCCATGAAAACAAAATAATGAAATAATTGGGCATGTTGTTTGGTCAACCAACATCTGTCCCTGTGGATATATGCTTATATACAGCATGTAAAATAAGTATTGAATATGTCACCTTTTTTCCAAGTAAATATATTTCTAAAGGTACTATTGACTTGAAATATTCATTACATATCAGTAACAACCCATGCAATCCATATATACAAAGAAACCAAAACAGAAATTAAGTTATGTGTAATAAAATGGAATGACACAGGGAAAATGTGTTGAACACGCTAACTTAAATTTATTTAATACTTTGTACAAAAACATTTATTGGTAATGGCAGCTTCAAGACTTTGTTATCATAATGGGGGATTTAAATTATCCAGACATAGACTGGGCGGAGGGAACCGTATATTCATCTAAAGGCTCGCCAGTTCTTAAATGTCTTACAGGACAATTTTATGGGTTCAGATGATAGAAGCACCAACTAGAAATAAAGCGTTACTGGATCTACTGATTACCAACACTACAGACCTGGTCACTGATCTGGAAATACGGGGCAATTTAGGTAACAGCGATCAAAGATCAATTGGCTTCAGTATAAATCACACAAATAGAAAACATAAGGGGAATACAAAGACACTGAATTTCAAAAGAGACAACTTTCCTAAACTACGAACCTTGCTAGAAGGTATAAATTGTGATAAAATCTTAGGAACAAAGAATACGGAGGAGAGATGGGTTTGCTTTAAAATAAGGGCATTAGCCAATGCATCCCATTGGGTAAAAAAAGATAAAAGAGCAAAAAAAAAAGTCCTGGATGGCTTAACTCCAATGTAAAAATGCATATGAAAGCAAAGGAGAAGGCCTTCAAAAAATACAAGGTTGAGGGATCATCATCCGCATTCAGACTTTATAAAGAATACAACAAGAAATGTAAGGGTGCAATAAGGACAGCTAAGATAGAACACGAAAGACACATAGCGGAGGAGGGCAAACATACAGAATGAGGAAGGACATCTGGTTACAAAGGATGGGGAGATGGGGAATGTATTGAATTTATTCTTCTCCTCAGACTTCACGAGGGAATCGGGGGGCTTCAGCAACCAAAACTGCAGTGTTTATCCTCATGACACATCACAGGAAGCACCTCCATGGTTAACAGAGGACAGAATTAAAATTAGACTTGGGAAACTTAACAATAATAAATCACTGGGACCAGATGGCTTGCACCCGAGGGTACTTGGGGAACACAGTCAAGTAATTGCCAGACTATTGTTCCTAATTTGTACTGACAGTCTACTGACTGGAATGGTACCAGCTGATTGGAGAAAAGCCAATGTATCACCAATATTTAAAAAGGGCCCAAAATACATCCCTGGGAATTACAGACCAGTTAGCCAAACATCAATAGTATGTAAACTCTTGGAGGGGATGATAAGGGACTATATACAAGATTTTAGTAATGAGAACGGTATTATTAGCAGTAATCAGCATGGAGAATCGTTCTTGCCAAACCAATCTACTAACCTTCTATGTGGAGGTGAGTTGCCAGCTAGATAAAGGAAGGCCCGTAGACATGGTGTATCTGGATTTTGCAAAAGCATTTGACACAGTTCTCCATAAACATTTACTGTACAAAATAAGGTCAGTTGGCATGGACCATAGGGTGAGTACATGTATTGAAAACTGGCTACAAGGACAAGTTCAGAGGGTGGTGATAAATGGGGAGTACTCGGAATGGTCAGGGGTGGGTAGTGAGGTCCCCCAGGGTTCTGTGCTGGGACCAATCCTATTTAATTTGTTCATAAACGACCTGGAGGATGGTGTAAAAAGTTCAATCTCTGTATTTGCAACAAAACTAAGCTAAGGAGGGAAATAGCTTCTCTGCAGGATGTGGAAACCTTGAAAAAAGATCTGAACAAATGAATGGGGTGGGCAACTACATGGCAAATGAGGTTCAGTGTAGAAAAATGTAAAATAATGCATTTGGGTGGCAAAAATATGAATGCAATCTATACACTGGGAGTCCTAGTAGATGATAGGCTCAGCAATGGAATGCAATGCCAAGCTGCTGCTAACAAAGCAAACAGAATATTGACATGCATTAAAAAGGGGATTAACTCCAGAGATAAAACAATAATTCTCCCGCTCTACAAGTCTCTGGTCCGGCCGCACCTAGAGTATGCTGTCCAGTTCTAGGCACCAGTCCTCAGGAAGGATGTACTGGAAATGGAGTGAATACAAAGAAGGGCAACAAAGATAATAAAGGGTCTGGAGGATATTTGTTATGAGGAAAGGTTGCGAGCACTGAACTTATTCTCTCTGGAGAAGAGATGCTTGAGAGGAGATATGATTTCTATATACAAACACCATACTGTTGTCCCCACAATATGGATAAACTTTTTTGCAGAAGGGAGTTTAACAAGACTCGCGGCCACTCATTAAAATTAGAAGAAAAGAGGTTTACCCTTAAACTACGTAGAGGATTCTTTACTGTAAGAGCGGCAAGGATGTGGAATTCCCTTCCACAGGCGGTGGGCTCAGCGGAGGGCATTGATAGTTTCAAGGAACTATTAGATAAGCACGTGAATGACCGCAACATACAGGGATGTACAAAGTAATACTGACATATAATCACACACAGGTTGGACTTGATGGACTTGTGTCTTTTTTCAACCTCACCTACTATGTAACTATGTAAGACGCCTCCTGTATGAAGAAAGTAGTCACATCCATTGCTCAGGTGTGATTTTGACCCATTCTTCCACACAAACAGTCTTCAAAACTTGAAGGTCTTGAGGTTGTGGGCCTCTTCTATGAATTTTGATCTTTATTTCTTTCAATAGATCTTCTATAGTCAGGTGTTTGGCTAGGCCAGAAGTCATTAAATGGTGGCCCGCAATGCTCTAGCCCGGATCGCCAGTGTAGTAGCAGTCACTGGTTTGCTGGGACTGCGGGTTTCCCAGCAACCAGTGACGTTGTGTATGTGCGCCCCGCCTCCTGACCACGGCTCTCGCTCCCAGTCTTCTGTCACAAGAGTGTTCGGGCATGACGTCACGTGCATGCTCCGCTCCACCCCCTGCTACTCGCGGCTCCCGGTCTTCTGTCATAAGAGTGCCCGGCCAGGCGTGATGTCACGTGCATGCTCCGCCCCGCCCCCCTGCTACTCGCAGGTCACGGCACCCTGCTTCTGACTCCTGACTCTTACTTGCGAGATACATCTCGCAGCTTGCGCCCCACTGCAGCTTGTGCTGACTACTCCTGAGCTCAAGGTATGTGGGGCACATTTTTCCTAAACTGCATACTGATGGGCATAATTAAAGGGGCACTCTGATGGCCATAATTTTTTAAGGGGCACTCTGATGGCTATATTTTGTTAAGAGGCACACTTATGAGCTTAATTTGTTGTGCCCATCAGAGTGCCCCCCTAACATAAAATGTGCCCATCAGCATTCTACCTATTTTATGCTAAGGGGGACTCTGATGGCCATATTTTATTTTAAGAGCAACACGGATAGGCACATTTTATGTTAAGGGGCACGCAGATGGGCATATTTTATGTTAAGGGGGAGTACAACAAAATATGGCCATCTGCATGCCTCTTAACATAAAATATGCCCATCAGTGTTGCTCCTAAAATAAAATATGGCCATCAGCGTGACCCTTAACATAAAATAAGTAGCATGTTGATGGGCATTTTAAGAGCAACACTGATGGGCACTCTGATGAGCACAATTTATGTTAAGGGGGAAACATATGGGGACACCTGATGTAAGGGGACACTGACATGAATGCCTGATGTAAGGTGGCACTGTGATAGGGACACCTGATGTAAGGTGGCACTGTTATAGGGACACCTGATGTAAAGGGGCACTCTGATGGGCACACCTAATCTAAAGGGCACTCTGATGGGCACACCTGATTTAAGAAGGCACTCTTATGGTGACAACTACTCTAAGGGGGCACTGATGAGGACACCCTATGTAAAGGGGCACTGTGATGTTAACCTTATATAATGGGGCACTCTGATGGGGACAAATGATGACTTGAGATTTGGACCTCGGCCCAAAGAAAATATTTGTTTTGGTTTCTTTGTATGTATGGATTACATGGGTTGTTACCAACATGTGGTGAAAATGTATTGTCAATAGCATCTTTAGAAATATTGTTTTTTGCAATGCATAATAATATAATCAGTTTAGATGCTGGGCTGCATAGTGGCACTGATCTGGGTAGTGAGTAATAAGTGTGTTAGGTACATTGATGGGATATGATATACAACTAACATGACTAAAGTGGAAAGAGGCAGCAATACAATTATTGTTGGTAAACACAACTCCTGAAGTACTAGGTCATTTTGAGGTTATAATAGCAACAATGTCAAATAATTCCAATAGTTCTGTAAGGAAGGGGGCCAGGCAGGGCCAGGATAAGGACAAGGGAGGGGCCGAGCGGGCACATGCCCAGGATGACATGTTGGGGGGGGTACGCTGGTGATGTACCCGCTTGTACCGCTCCTCACTGACAGGAGTGACTGCAATGTCACTCCTATCAGAGGGAGCGGCTTCTGCTGGAGAGGAGTCATATTAATCCCTCCAGCCTGCAGGGGGCGATGGAGAGCCGTCCTGAGACTGTGACGTCACTGAGAATTGAGGGCAGACTGCTCTTCTTCCCCTCTCCCCTTGTCATGTGACTCCCCTCTCCACCTCAGATATCACTTCTCCTCCTCAGACATCACTTCTCCTCCTCAGACCTCCCTTTTCTTCTCTTCAGACCCCCCCACACCTCACCTCTCCTCCTCATACCCCACAGACCTCCTCTCTCCTTCTTAGACCTCGTTTGCACTAGATAGACATTTGTGTCTTGTAGAAATGTGCACAAAAGTGCATGTGTTCCCAGTGATGTAAGTAACTGAGTTAAAATAAACTGAGTTACCTAACGAAGTTACTTTAGAGGGTAACGAGTAATCTAACTGATTACTTTTCCCCTCATGGTAACTAAGTTCCCATTACTTTGGCTTAGTTACCCCAATTACATCTACCGCCACTAGATGGCAGTAGTGTAATTCCGGTGTCCTGCCGAAAAAGTTCCCCCGCCGGAAAAGGACCCCCTGTACTGCGCAGGCGCAGGGCTTGCGCAGGACGAAGGACTACGGAGCTTCCGAAAATTGCCGAACCTAAACAGCTCTGAGTGAACTCTACACCGCGCAGGTGCAGTTAACATGCAATTGTACGAGGCGATGCCGCACGCTCCTGATGCTCGTGCTACTCTGCAAGGGGCGGGTCTAGTATTACTGTAACCAAGGGGCGCATTTATTATTATTGTTATATATCGAGCACTGCCCATTAATTTAACATTCGCCCTCTTCTGTAGCCATCTGCCCCTTACACGATATGATAATAATAGACCCGCCCCATACACAATATAATAATAATAGACCCGCCACTTGCTTACACACTATAACAGATCTGCCCCTTGGTTAGAGTAATAATAGAGCAGTCCCTTGGTTACACGATATATAACAATAATAATAATAAATGCGCCCCTTGGTTACAGTAATACTAGACCCGCCCCTTAGTTACACGTATAGAATATTAAAAAAAAAAAGTCAGTTACTTTGCTGCGTAACTAATTACTTTTCCAATGTAGTAACTGAGTTACTAACGCAATTACTTTTTGGGAGAAGTAATTTGTAACTTAACTAATTATTTTTTTAAAGTAAGATGACCAACACTGTGTGTTCCTGCTATGCGCAACAAAACACAACTCTTTTGCTGGCGTGCAGTGGTGCTGGTAATTCTTTTTTTTTTTTTTTTTTATAATTTATTCTTTATTAAATTTTTTCATATATACAAAAATAACCATAACAAAGAGCAATACCGGCAAATACATACTTCATTTCATAACGTCTATTCAGCTCTGTACTGTAGCTCTTCCTTTCCTTTTTTTCCCTTTTCCCCCTCCCCACCCCCTTACCTCCCTCCTCCCTTCCAGCGTTCCATCATTGCACATACCATACTTTAGTAGCCACTCTTTCGTTTTAAAAGTTTAGAGAGCACCACAAGGGGTCTCCCTTCCTTTCCCATATACTATTCTCATTCCCACCTTTCTAGACTATAACCTCTGCTAAATTCATTTCAGTTAACCATGGGTTCCACATTTTATAAAACTCTTTAACATTTCTTCTCTTTATATATACCGCCTTTTCTCTATATAGTGTCTCATTTACTGTCCCAATCCAATTGTCCACCGTAGGGGGTTCCTTTGATTGCCATTTACCTGCGATTAGTTTTCTAGCTTGGAATAGGCATCTCAACACAGCCATCGTTCTGCTTTTACTCTCTTTCTGTTCCTCTCTATATCCCAATATACACCCCTTGGGTTCCAGCTCTAATTTAACTCCAAATATCCTGCTTATGCTATTAGTTACTCCTTCCCAGTAGCGAACCAATTTTGGGCACTTCCACAGCATGTGTATAAGGTCACCTGATTTTTGGCATCTGGGACATTTGTCATCATCCCTTCTGCCGAATCCAAACAACCGCTTAGGGGTATAGTACGCTCTATTGGTCAACATCAAATGTGAAACTCTCTGCTGAGGGGAGACTGACACCTTTGACCCCGCCTCCAAAATTCTCCTCCATTGTTTTTTTTTTTTTTTTTTTTTTTTTTTTGAGTTTTAAAAAGTTTTATTGAAAATATAAACATTACAAAGGTATAAAAACATGAAACAGAACATGAGAACATGGCGCCCTCTAGAGGGTCCGTACAGAGAACTGGTTACAGGCATATTCACTGGGCAATGTTTTAGCCGGTATGCGTACACAAGTCAGCCCGCCTGAGGAGAATTTTAGGGGAGTGAACCTTGTACTAATGGTCCCGGCACTGTTGCCCTCGGGCGGAGATCAATATTTTCTAAGAATGTTTTCGTAAGAGACTTAATCAGCGTCTGGTCTCTGGTCTCCCACACACCCCCTACGGGGATCTTGCTGTGCGTGGGAGGGACAGGGGCCAGAGCTTCAGGTGATCCTAACGTGAGAGGGTACGACGACCCTGCTCACCATAGCGGAGTACTAACCCCTGACAGGGGTAAGGGTGCTACCGTGGGCAAAAAATTTGGAACCTCACGTAGTGAGGAAAGGGGTGAAAGTAGGCCTGACGAGGCTAGGGCTACGGTTTTTGATCAAGCGGGCTGCTCTTGTGTACCTTCAGGTGTCAAAGTATGACGAGCCCTTTTACCGGATCTGGGGTCCTGAGTGTGCCAGGACCCTTCAAGTAGAAGTTGAATGAGTAGAGGAAGAGCCGACGAGAGAAAAGGAAGGGGAGGGAGGAGAGAGGAGACAGAGAGTGAGGGAGGGAGGGGGGGGGGAGGTTGGATGGGGGTTCCTCGCGGAGAGAAGCTGCGGAGTATATGTAGGTCTGTCAGGGGGATTGACAGCCTTTCTCAGAGGAGAATCAATGACGTGCCCGTGTATTGGGCCCACGGTTCCCATGTGAGATGGAATTTGTCTAATGTGTCTAGAAGAGTGTGGGCGATTTTTTCCTGAGCCATTAACCATGAGATCTTTTGTTTAGCTCGTCGGAGTGAGACTGAGGGCGATTTCCAAGCTTGAGCAATAGTGATCTTGGCCCCTAGTAGGATAAAATGAATGAGCGAACGGGTCAATTTAGGAGTTTGCGGGATAGTCTTGTTGAGGAGAGCTATGAGAGGGTCCTGCGGGATTTTGAGTCCTGTGACTGTACGTATGAGGTAAAAGACCTTGTTCCAAAAGCCCCTGATTTTAGGGCATTCCCAGACTATGTGTAGGAGGGTGCCTAGGCTGTCACATCCTCTGAAGCAAAGTGGGGAAGACTGGGGGTAGAATTTAGAGAGGCGGGTAGGGACTAGATACCATCTCGATATCACTTTAACGTCTGCCTCCATGAGGGAGATGTTCAAGATGCCTTTAAATGAGTAAGAGAAGTGCGTGTGCCAAGTGTCTAGGTCCCATTCAAACTGTAGGTCCTGCTCCCACCTCAACATGTAGTTCGCTTTGCCCTGGGGTTCAGCAAGCGCTGAGTAGATCAGGGAGATACCCCCCCTGACGCCCATGGCTGAGGAGCACCATTGCTCATATTGGGTGACAGAGAGTGCCCTATCTGCACTGCTCCAGACTGTGTGTAGGAAGTGGCGTAGCTGATAGTACCGATAGGTTTCCGAGGGGGGCATGTCCAGCTTGGATATGCAGTATTTTAGAGAGAGGGGTCCATCAGCATTGAAGTATTGACCGATTCTATACAATCCTTTGTCGAGCCACCATGCAAATGCCTTGATGTTTAATCCTGGAGGGAAGGAGGGGTTGTTGAAGATATGGGTGAGAGGATGCCAGGGTGATATTAGAGCGGTATGTTTGTGAAGAGAGTCACAGAGGGTCATCGAGTGTGAGAGGGTGGGGGATAGGATCGCAGGGCGATCTCTACGTGTTTTCCAGATCAGGTAGTCTAACGTGTGGTTGGGGGTAGCCTGTCGTTCAATTTCAACCCAGTCGGGTTTTGGGGACCTGGAGTATATTACGGAGAACTGACAGAGTTGAGCTGCTTGAAAGTACTTCCAAAGATTCGGGAGTCCTAGTCCTCCTTTTTTTTCTTGCTCTAAACAGCACTGAGTTTGAGAGACGATGACCCTTGCCACCCCAGATAAATCTAGAGACCGTGGATTGGAATCTGTCCAACTCCCGTTTCTTAACGGGGATTGGCAGAGACCTGAAGAGGTACAGGAGTCTGGGAAGGAGGGTCATCTTGACTGAGTTAACTCTACCCAGCCAGGATAGGTTATAAAGGGACCATTGTGTCAAATCGTCTGAGAGTTTCTTCAGCATGGGTGTGTAATTGTGGTGGTACAAGAGGTCAATTTTGGGGGTAAGGAAAACCCCTAAATAGGGAAGGGAGGAGGAGCTCCAGGAGAAAGGGAAGTTGGCTTTTAGCCTGTCTACTATGTCTTGGGGAACAGTTATGTTGAGAGCCAGGGATTTTGACATGTTGATTTTAAGGCCTGAAACTGCTCCAAAAGCGTGGAGCAGCTTTAGGACCTTAGGAGTGGACGTGAGAGGGGAGGTGAGAAACAGGAGGACGTCGTCTGCAAAGAGCGCACATTTGTGCATCTGATTGCCGCATACAACCCCACTGATGTCCGGGTCTTGCCTGATTGCCAACGCCAGAGTTTCTATCGCTATAGCGAAGAGTAGAGGAGAAAGGGGGCATCCTTGTCTAGTACCTTTCAATATTGGGATCTGTTTAGAGAGGTGGCCTTGTAGTTTAATCTGGGCACTCGGGGTGGAGTAGAGAGAAGAAATCGTTTGTAAGAAGTCCGGCCCAAAACCCCATCGACGTAGGATGGAAAATAGGTAAGGCCAGGTTACTGTGTCGAAGGCTTTCTGCAGGTCTATGGAGAGTATGTAGCCTAGTTGTTGGGGGTCTCCATCCCAGGCGGAGTGCATAAGCGATATCAGGTCTACTGCTCTCCTAATCTGGTCCGGCCCCTGTCTCCCGGGAATAAAGCCCACTTGGTCCTTGTGTACGTAGGACGCAATGAAGGAGGCCATTCTGTTGGCTAGGACTTTAGTCATGATTTTGAGGTCGTTGTTGATTAAAGAAATTGGCCTATAGTTGCTTACATCGCTGGAGTCTTTCCCTTGTTTGGGAATGACCGTAATAAATGCGAGGTTAGCCGCTGGTTCAAGGGGGGAACCTTCGCGTAGGGAGTTGAAGAGGCGGACCAGACGAGGAGAGAGGATTTCGGAAAAGGTTTTATAATATTGGGCGGAAAAGCCATCAGGGCCAGGGGCAGAGTTTGTTTTAAGGTTTTTAATGACATCGAGGACTTCCTCTGTGGTAAAAGGAGCGTCCATCAAGGACCTATGTGACTCCGAGAGCTCCGGTAATTTTACGTTTTCTAGGAAGGTTTCTAGAGGGGCTGGGTCTGTCGTGGAAGGGGCTGAGTAGAGGTTCGAGTAAAACGTGTGGAAGGTGTCTAAAATTTTTTGGGGATTCTGGGAAAGGGCGCCCGATTCCGTTTTTATCTTGGGTAGTGTGAAGTTTTTCAGTTTAGGGGAGAGTTTCGTCGCCAGACGAGGACCGATTTTGTCTGCCTGTAGGTAGAACTTGCCGCTTAACCAGCGTAAGTGTTTGTCAGCATTAGTGGTCAGAGCTAGGTTCAAGGCCACACGGGAGGATTCAAGTTGGGAAAGGCTGGCTGAGGTGGGTTTGGCTTTATGAGCCTTACTGAGACGTTCAAAGTCTTTTTCCAATTTTTCTATAGTGATTTTATGTTCCTTTTTGAGTTTGGAAGACAGTTGGATTATTTTCCCTCTTATTACTGCCTTGTGTGCTCCCCAGAGAGAGCTGGGGGACGTGTCCCCCGTGTCATTGAGGTTAAAGAATTCCTTAATATCCTGGGCTAAAAGAGTGCAGTGGACAGGGTTGGAAAGAAGGGATTTACTGAGGCGCCATTGAGGGGGACCGGTGGGTGTCAATGCGTTGTGGATCTTGAGAGTGACGATGGAGTGGTCAGACCAGGGGGTTTCGTGAATTGAGGCATGTGTCGCTGTGTGGATGTCCGAGTTGGGTATAAAGATGTGATCTATTCTGCTGTGCGTTTTATGGGGGGCCGAGTAGTGGGTATAGTCCTTGGCAGTGGGGTTTAATTCCCTCCAAGTGTCAATCAGGTTCAGGTCATGGAAGAGTCGGGCTATTCTGAGGCTCTGTTTGGAGGGTTTAGTGAGGCGTGGTATGTCTTGAGAAGATTTGTCTAAGACATGATCGAATGCTGTGTTGGAGTCGCCCCCTACTATGATCCTGCCTTCCAGGTGTGGAGAGAGGGTAGTGAGCATAGAAGCGAAGAAGCGCGCCTGACCCCGGTTAGGGGCATAATAGGAGACAATGGAATACAGTTCCCCTTCAATATGTCCTTTGATCAGGAGGAACCTGCCCTCCTCATCTCGGACGGTGTGTGTGTGAATGAAAGGGATACGTTTGGACAGTAGGATAGCTACTCCCTTCTGTTTAGTTTGAGCATTAGCTAGATAGAAGGTGGGGTAGTTGCGGTGGAGGAATGAAGGAGTGTAACTTGCTGGGAAATGGGTTTCCTGTAGTAGGATGACATCAAGGCTTCTGGCATGGTAGCTTTGAAAGGCCTTCCGGCGTTTGGAGGGGGAGTTTAGTCCCTGAGCATTATGAGAGGCAATTCTTAGTGTCATTGTGCGAGTTTCAGCATCAGCCATGGGCGTCTGGGTGTGGGTGCGATAATGTTTGGAGGGAGCTTACCTTAGTCCTGTGGCTTCTGAGTCTGTCAGTCTGGGGGAAGTGTTTCCGCCGAGAACCTGAAGGGGGTGGTGTGGAGAAACTCCGCGAGGAACCTTGAGCACTAGGAATAAAGGGGGAGGAGGGGGGGAGGGAGAGGAGGGGGAGTAAGAAAGGAAGAGAAGAGGAGGAGAGAGCACGAATAACATTGAGATGGTTAGTAAGTGCATAAAAAAAACAAAAAACGATTAACCAATACATTACAGGTATAGTGCAATAAGGACCAGTCAAGAAGGTCCATGTCCAAAAGCTCACCAAGGAGAGCATTTGGAGAGGGTGCAACCCTAAAAGGGTTGGCTGTCTGGTGTCACCGGAGGGAGTGGGTACCCTCCGCGTCACAACAGGTGGAGTGGCATACTACACCGCTCCGGCCGGTATGGCCCCCCGAAAGGAGCAAACTGTTACCGGTCGGCCTGGGGGGTAAACATAAACTGAATCAACATGACAAAAGATACAAACTGCACGCATCATGCGCAAAAGGTGTTACTTAGATTATTGTTTGCTATGAGCAAGAAGGGTGGTAGCTCAAAAATAACAGGGGTGGGGGTACCTGCAGGGTAGAGGGGGGAAAGAGGTCCCGTAATGGGGTAGGCTAGGGCTGGTGTGTGGGACTTGCTGATTGGGAGGGATGTAAGATGGGATTGTCCCAGTCCGCAAACTCTAAGAGGAATGCAAGCGAACAAAATACCCACGTGATCCCAGGTGGGAGTGTAGAGAGAGGAAGTGGGCCCCGTTGAGTCCCTGTTAGGACCCACGGGGTCCACTTAAACAAGAGGGATCCTGGCCTGGCCAAAACTGGTCAGGGCTTAGAGGATCCATTTCCCCCTGAACCTTAAGGCAAGCTGGGGTGGTCACTGAAAAAGCGAGAGGGATAAATTTTGGGTGATGGGGTGACCAGATGGATAGGGGGGGGCAAGGTTCAGGGGGAACTATGTCCAAAAAAAAAGGGTTAGAGGACGCAAGACCTCTCAGTGGTGAGAGGTGGAGGATGAAGTCCTCATCTCGGGGGATGTGCTTCCCGGTGTCTCTTCGACTGTTGCTTGATCCACAGAGGGGTCAGGGGGCTGCCTGGTGGTGGACGTTTAGACGAAGCCGACTTGATTGGAGCTTGGTGGGGGGCCAAATCCTGGGAGATCAGACCGAGTTGGAGCAGCAAGCGTTCGCCATCCTGGAACGATGAGAAGCCGTAGGATTTGTCCTTGAAGTGGAACTGGAGCCTGAACGGGAAGGACCAGCGGTACTTGATTGAGTTCTGGATGAGGACCTCCAGAAGGGGTTTGAGGGATCTGCGTTTCTGGACCGTGGCCGGGGAAATGTCCGCAGAAATTTGGATCTTGTTGCCTTGGAAGTTCAGGTTATCAAGATTGCGTGTGTGCCTCATGACATCCTCCTTAACGCTATAGTAATGCGGCTTGACTACTATGTCTCTAGGGAGGCCATCTTGTCTGGGGGGATGAAGAGCTCTGTGAGCCCTGTCCAGTTCCAATCTGTGTTCCTGGATGTCAGGCAAGAGTTCTTTAATAAACTTTTTGATTGTGCTGGGGACGTCTGTGACAGATTCGGGAATTCCTCTAACGCGGAAGTTGTATCTTCTGCTCCTGTTCTCCAAATCGTCAATTTTAGAGAGGGCTGTTTCTAGCTGGTCTTGTAGGGTTTGGATACACGCGGTGTTCTGGTTGGTACGTGCCGCATTGTTATCTACCGCCTGCTCAATAACATCCATGCGGGCTCCTAGGCCCTGTAGATCAGCTTTAATGGTAGCCGTGATTTGGGAGGCGTTCTGTGCCAGCATTTCAGAGAAATGTTGCAGCATAAGCTGCATGTCTGTGGAGTGGGTCTGCAGCAGGGGGGGATAGTGATGTGGGCCTTCCAGGCCCAGGGGGGATCCCTGGTAGGGAGTGTGTGAAAAGTCACCGAAGTTCCTGCTCAGCAGGGATGCTGTAGAGGCTGGGGAGTTACCCTGGGGATTGCAGGTACTCACAGGGGTTGAAGGCATGTTGGTGTGGAGCTGGAGCTGCAGGTGCTGTGGTGGTGGATCTGCGATGGTGTCCGGGTCCTCTGTGCTGCCTCGTGTTGCGGCCGCCATCTTGGCTGAGGCCGGGGCTGCCGGATTATAGGTGAGCTGACGGCTCACCTCGTTTTTGTGGGTCCCTGTGGCCATATCGGGGGGTGCCTGGCACCCTTGGGAGGCAGAGGGGTGAGGGCCGGCCGAATCCTGCACGATCTGATCGCTCGGGGGTAGTAGAAGGGCCGGAGCGGTGCGGAGCTTCCGATCAGAGCGTCCTCCCGGAAGTCCCGCGCATGCGCACATTCTCCTCCATTGTTTATCCGATATCAGGCCAAGATCTTTTTCCCATTTTACTTTAACCTTTTCAAGTCTCCCCCTTGAGTCTATTTCCTGCCCCATAAATTCATATATCCCTGATATCATCCCTTTAGTTGATCCTATCTGCAAGATCTTTTGGAAGAGTGGCATTTTTTGCCATATTAATGGTTGTTCTAGGAATTGTACCCCAAGGGCATGCTCCACTTGTAGGTATGAAAAAAGGGACTTTTGTGATATATTAAACTCTCGTTTTAGATCCTAAATTTTTTTTAATGTGTTCCCTCTATATAAATGGCTCAAACTCCTAATCCCTTTTCTTTCCCAGTCTCTAATCTTACCGATTAAATAGATCTCTTTAAGGATTCTATTATTCCACAGTGGCATTTGTTCAATCATGCCTTTATAGTGTAGTTGTTTTTTAACCGTTGCCCAAATTTTCCTTATCATTTTTATAGTGGGATATTCATGTCCAAATGAGCCCCCCTCTAGCGTTTCTATTAATGTGTCATGACCCGCTTCCGCCAATATTAATTCTAGATTCGGGGTGCCTCCTCCCGGAACCCCACATCCCACCAGCTGCTGCAACTGAGCCGCCAGGAAATAGCGCTCCGGGTGGGGCACCGCGAGACCTCCCTCCTTCACCGGGAGCTGCAGGGTACAAAGAGGGATTCTAGCTTGACCACCCTTCCAAATAAGTTCCCTAAAAAGAGTTTCGATTTTCCGGAACCAGCTCCTGCACACCCACACCGGGGAATTGTGTAGAACATACAGGAGTTGTGGCATCCAGATCATCTTTATTAGAGCACACCGTCCCGCAACTGACAAGGGAAGGTGTTTCCAAACAGCTATTTTCTTTTTGAACTTAATCAGCAACGGTACCAGATTGAGATTTATGTATTGATTAGGGTCACTTGTCAGGACCACTCCCAGATACCTCAAAGCCTTAGCCACTTCCAACTGGGGCATCCCTGGTATTCTTTTTTTTTATTTTTTTTATATTTTTTATTGGGTTTTCCAAAAATAAAAGTATACAAACTTTCCAGACAAACAGGAGTACGCAGACTCCTTTCACTATTTCACTATAAAATAACTTGTCGACTGAGGTAACGGTTTTCGTATCAACAAAATAACTATATATAAATAAGCATACTGATCAGATACATAAATCCAGATAAGTCTTTTCCTATCTTTGTTCAAAACTGCAGAATTGCTATAACCATTATACACTTTCTTCCTTTTTTATTTATTTCTTAGGCTATGTTGTGTCTCTTATAGACCTGGGTCCACAACCCCCAACGTTTTGTAAAACCTTTAAGAGTCCCTTCCTTAACTGCCATGTATCTTTCATATGTGTAGGAATCATCCACCAAACAGAGTACTTCCCTTAAGGATGGTGCGGTATTAGATTTCCATTTGTGTGCTATGACCAGGCGTGCTGCATAAAGGACATGAAGTACTACAGTTCTACATGAATAAGGATATAGATCCATATCCAAGCTGAGTAGGGCCTGTTCAACTTTAAGTTGATTTAATATGCCTGTAATCCTTGCTATTACTCTTGCTATTGCTGCCCAAAAGCTACGTAGAGATGGACAAAACCATAACATGTGTGCCAGGTTACCTACCTGCCCACATTCTCTCCAGCACAAATTGGAGGTATTTCCTTTGTATTTTGCTAAGATATACAGGGTTTTGTACCATCTCTGTTGTACCTTCTGAGCTGCTTCTCTGAAATTGGAGCATTTTGTATGTGTGTAGGTACTTTTAATTGCTTGTATCCATTGGGCCCGAGATATGGTCAGGTTTAAGTCCCGTTCCCATTTTAGAAGTTGTGGGGACTTTTCAAAGTTTATCGTGGAGGATATTATATATTCTTGTTATCCCTTTCTCGTGTTTAGGGGCAGGTTGCCACATTTCCCATATCAAGTCTGGTAGATTTATGTAAGTTATTTTGGTAGTGGCTAAAATGCTGGCTACTCTAGCATATGTCATGAATTCCGTGTCAGGCAAAGAGTGTATGGCCTGTAAGTTAGTAAATGGTTTTATCCGTCCTTGGTCCATTAGTTCATGTACATATTTGATGCCGTGACTTCCCCAGTGTGTTAGTTTCAAGTCTGGAGTGAGGAAAGACAACGCTGTTATGGGGATTGGGACTTGTGTAAATTTACTGGTCCTACTCTTATGTTGGAGAAAAAACTGCCAAGCTTGTAGGGTAGCTGTAATTGTAGGGTGCTGTTTATATTGGTTAGAATCAGTTACTGTTTGAGAGAATAACAAGTCTTTCAAGTCCCCCTGTTCTACTTGATCTTGCTCTATTTCACGCCAATATGTTAGTTCTGGGGAGTGGAACCAGTATTTAAGCTGGTCCAAGATCGCTGCTATATGATAGTCTCTAATGTTTGGAACTCCCATGCCCCCTGCTAGTCTATGTTTAATGAGGGTATTATATGAACATCTTGCCCTCTTCCCCTCCCAGATGAATTTCGATAAGGAACCTTGCATGTTGTTATAAAAGGATAAAGGGAGCTGTATTGGCAGGGCCCAAAAGAGATACAGGAGCTTTGGCAATAAGAACATCTTGTATGCTGCTAGCCTGCCCGACCAAGAGAGATAAAATTTCCTGAGCCTGTTCATTTCTTTCTCAAATTCCAATATCATCGGTTCAAAGTTGTATTTGTAGAGTTGTGACACAGAACTTGTCATTACCACTCCCAAATACTGAATCGAGCTTTCTGCCCATACGTATGGGATAGATTTTTGTATTTTTGCTTTCAGTACATTGTTTACCGCTATCCCTAATATACTAGATTTTGAGGCATTGACCTTATAGTATGAAACTGCATTGAACCGTTCTAAAACTTTATGTACCTCCACCAAGGACTGAGCCGGATCTTCTAGTGATAAAATTACATCATCTGCGAATAACGTTATAGTATGCCTTTTTGTGCCAACTTGAATCCCCCTAATGTGGGGGTTGGTTCTGATCCTCTCCGCCAGTGGCTCCATCATTAGGGCGAAGATCAGGGGTGACAATGGGCACCCCTGTCTTGTCCCATTCGTAATGGCAAATCTTTCAGAGAACAATCCCTCCGTGAAAACATATGCTGATGGGTCGGAGTACAGCGCCGTTATGGCGGAGAAGATCTGACCCTCGAAACCAAATTTTGACAAGACACTGGACAAATAGCCCCAATGTATCCTGTCAAAGGCTTTCTCGACGTCCAGGGACAGAAGGACCGAAGGACCTCCGCCCCTGGTCGCCGAGTGAATTAAATTCAAAATTCTCCTCGTGGCGTCTGTTGCTTGCCTACCTGCCACAAATCCAACCTGGTCTGGTTTAATCAACCTTGGTAATAGTTGTGCTATTCTGTTCGCTATGAGTTTGGCGTAGACCTTTACGTCCACGTTTAATAACGAGATTGGTCTAAAATTCTGTGCTCTATCGTGATCACAGTTGCTTCTAGCATTTCTGTCGGAAAGGAAGATGAGGAGGCAGCGGCGTGGAATACTTTTTGCAAAATTGGAGTCAAAATGTCTGTGTATAATTTATAATACTCCGATGAGTATCCATCAGGGCCTGGTGATTTGTTTTTTGGCAAATTAGCTATTGTTTTTTGTATTTCTGAGATCGTAAATGGAGCGTTAAGCATCTCTTTGTCTGTTTCACTTAAGGTAGGCAGGGCTATGTCATGTAAAAATTGGTCAATCAGTGCTTGTGTTGGTTGTGGAGAGCTATCGTCTTTCCCTAAATTATATAGGCTGTTATAATAACTGCTAAATGCATCGGCTATGTCTTTTGGATTTGTTAATTTGGATCCAGTGTTAGGATGGTATAGATGTGGTATTTTCTGCTGGACTACTTTGTGTTTTAGGTGGTTAGCCATGAGTTTGCCTGCCTTGTTGCCGTGTGTATAGAAGTTAGCCTTTAGTTTGAGGATGTTATGTGAGTGTTGTGTGAGAAGAAGTGTGCGTAGAGTATTTCTGACCTCCGCTAGTTTGCTACTTATGGTTATTGTAGGTGCGTTCTTGTTCTGTAATTCTAAATTTTCAATTTCTTTTAGGATGGCGTCCACATGCTGCCTCCTTCTCCTCCTCACCATGGCGCTTTTCTTTATCAATATACCCCTAATGACCGCCTTGTGGCTATTCCACAAAATGAAAGGGTCGATATCCTGGATATCATTAGTGTCAAAATACTCCTTTAGTGAGTTCGCTATGTCTTTAGAGTCCTCAGGATTTACTAATATTTGGCCATCGATTCTCCATCTATTTGCACGGGTCGAAAAGTTGTTGCTACCAACTGTTATAGATACTGGAGCATGGTCTGTCCATGTAATGCCCCCTATTTCTGACTTGGAGGTATGTTGTAGCAAGAATTTGTCCAGCAGAAACATATCTATCCTTGAGTAGGAGAGATGCACCCGAGAAAAAAAAGAGTAGTCCCTCTCTGTAGAATGATGGCATCTCCAGACGTCATATAGGCAAGTAGATTGTAAAAATTTGGTTATGTCAGGTCTACGTCCTTTCCGGTTTGTTGTAGATATGTCCATTTGAGTATTATGAATGGCGTTCAAGTCACCACATAAGATAATATGACCAGATTTGTGTTGCTGCACTTTTTTCCATAGCTTATTCAAGAAATGAATCTGCCTGGTGTTGGGAGCATATGCGTTAATTATGGTGTACGCCACATTGTTAATTTTGCAGGCTAGTATGATATATCTGCCGTTTATGTCACAGTCGCTGGATATATGTTCAAAGGTCACAGTATTCTTGATTACTATGGCAACACCTCTTTTCTTTTTTTGAGCATTAGCAAAGTATGCGTGTGGAAATAGTCTATGGGAGAGCTTTGGCTGGTTGCCTTCTCTAAAGTGAGTCTCCTGGATGCAGAATATGTCACACTTCTGGGTGATAGCCTCTTTCCACATCATATGTCTTTTCTGTGGGCTGTTTAAGCCATTAACATTAAGGGAAGATATCTTGAAAGACATTTTGTAGTATAGTTATGCCCTCTTTTACTTGGACTTGTGGAGATGTATAGATAAATATACAAAGGGGTTCTTACCCTATCGCAGTTTTCCCGCGAAGAGTTTCTGATTGTTTGACCTTGTGTGGATCTTCTTCTTATGCTGGAGTGTTGGAGTGCTGACGCTTAGTAGTTAAGACCGTTGAAAACGTTGATGTACTTCCACCTGGTGATAGCCGCTTGATAATAGTCTGGAAACCAATTCCAATAAAGGCAAGAAGTCTAAGAACAACTTTGAAACAGTCAAAAGCAACAGGTAAAAACAAAACAAAAAAAACACTAGCGCGTTGGTAAGCGCTATTTAAAATTATGCGATTTCTTAGAAATCTGAGCAGGGGATTAGCCCGCTAACTTTGGGGTTATAGAAACAAAAGGATGCCGGGAGGGCCTTCCAGAGTCATTAAACGAACAATGTGAAGTAGTGTGGTAGGGCACCACATTTAAATGACATTTCTTCAGGTATCAGAATAACGTGTTGGATCCTGCCTATTTGTAGCTTCTTCTTCCTGGTCCTGAATAATAGACATGTGCACACTGAAATATTTCGTTTCGGAATTTCGTTTTCGTCCGAAAAATAAATTTATTTAGTTACTCCCGAAATTCGTTTTTATTTATTTAGTTTTTCGTTAAAAATTGCATTCGTCCGAAAATTCAAATGAATTAAGGTCGAATCTGTCATTGAAGGCTTATGGTGTCTGTCGAATGTTCAAAGAAGATTAGACGGAGCAACTAAACTGTATGACTCTGTATAGTTTAGCTGCAATTCCACCCAATTCCAGCAGCAATCTTTCCTCTCTACGTCAAATTTTTCCTTTCTACGTCGAATCTTTCCTTTCTACGTCGAATCTTTCCTTTCTACGTCGAATCTTTCCTTTCTACGTCAAATCTTTTCTCTCTATGTAGAATAATCTTGGACTAATAGAGTTAAGTTTAGGCACATTCGACCACATGTTCAATGGACACAGATTGTTATTGTCAGCGTCGAATCTCCTATCTATATCGAACTGTTGTTACAACGAAAATAAAGCATTTGTTTATGTCGGATCTTTCGTTTTTCGGATTCTGCACTTTCGTTATCGTTTGTTAAAACGATAACGAAAATACCTGAAATTCGGACGAAAATGCATTCGGACGAAAACGAATGCACATGTCTACTGAATAATGATTCCCCATTTCCTCAATAGCTTCAGACCATCTTCCATTGTGGTGATGCGGAATTCTTTCTCTCCTTTCGTGATTGACAGGGTGGCAGGGTAGTTCCAGCGATATGGAATACTGTGGTTTCTAAGTGGTTTGGTAATTGTCGCGAGATTTCGCCGTCTCTGCATGGTGTGAGCAGAGAGGTCGGCGAAAAAGGATAGCCCTTGCGTGCTATCGGGGAGTTGTTCGGTATGTCTTGTGGCGTACATCAGCTTTTCTTTGACCCTGAAATAATGAATCCTGGCAATAGTATCTATAGGAAGCTTTGCTGAAATGTGCTGTGGCTTTGGAAGCCTATGAATGCGGTCTATGGCCAGTTCTTCCAGTGGTAGGTCAGGAAGAACATCCTTCAATATGTTGGTGAAGTATGCCATCAAATCGGGGGGTTTAATCTTTCGGGAATTCCTCTTATTTTGACATTGTTCCTCCTGGAACGATCTTCAAGGTCTGCGACCTTTGACTTGAGCCAAACAATGTCATCGTCATGCTCATTGTGGGCATCTACCATGTTATTAAACGTTGATGTAAATTCCCCCATTTTTCCTTCAATATGGCTTACTCTATCACTGACTTCTGCTACTTCAGATTTGCATTGCTTCATAAGCTGCAGCATATCAGTGTGAATAGCACTTCTGAGGGATACAAGCATGTCTTTTAAAGTGGAGTCTATGACAGGCTGGTTATTTGTGGGGTAAGCAGCTATGGCATCCTGGAACTCCAGTGTGTCATCTATAGATATGCCTGTGTTCCCCTCCCCAGTGTCTGTGACAGTGTGCTGCATTAAGCGCTGTTTAGTCTTCACAGGACTATTGGCATTAGAGGAGGATGGGGATGTAATCTGTTTTGGTGTGGAGTGCTTTGGGTTCTTCTTTTCTACATTCCCCATGAGGATGTCAGTCTGTGTCCTCACAGGGGATCCCTGCATGCTGCCGCCACGGTCGCCATCTTGGCAGTGTGAGCGGCCTGTGTGTGGAAAGAAATCCGTCATCTTACCCGGCGGATTCCTCTCCTTCCTCCTCCTCGACATGTTCTCCAGTCAGGCAAGGGTCTATTAGGCTCAAAACCGCCGCTGTTTGGTGCCCTAAGTTGCGGTATTAGGCTCTGGAAGGTCCGTATGGCAAGGAGCTGTGGACTCACGCTGCCATTCTCCTTGCGCGCCGGCTCCGCCCCCGGCATCCCTGGTATTCTAACCTCCACATTTGTACCAATTGGGAGTAATTCTGATTTCTTCCAATTTATTTCAAGCCCTGTAAATTTGCCGAAATTCTCCACTATGCTCATTGCTTTAGTTAACGAGTGATTCAAATCCCCCAGGAACAGTAAGACGTCGTCTGCATATAAGGCAATTTTTCCTCCCTCCCCCCCTTTCTTTGGAAACCAGTTATCCCAGCATTGTTTCTAATTGCGATGGCTAGTGGTTCCATTACAAGCGCGAAGAGGAGGGGTGACAGGGGACACCCCTGTCTCGTTCCCCTCTCCAGCTCGATTACTTCTGACAGTTCACTGTTAATTTTTAACCTGGCCTTTGGCTTATCATAAAGCAGTCTTATCCATCTGCTAAACAGGGGACCTATTCCAAACTTCTCCAGCACTTTCCACATGTACCCCCACTCCACACTATCGAACGCCTTAGTTACATCGAGTGCCAACACCGCTCTTGGTCCCTCATTCACCCCCGGATCTTGTAAATTCAGGAAAGCCCTTCTTATATTAATACTTGTTCTTATATTAATACTTGTGGATCTATCGGCTATAAAGCCTGTCTGGTCCGGGTGAACCAGTCTTGCAATAACCTTGTTCAGCCGGGCGGCCAATACTTTGGCCAATATTTTTGTATCAGAGCACAACAGGGAAATTGGTCTATATGCCGATGTATCTAAGGGGTCCTTCCCTTCTTTCTGTAAAATTATGATAGTAGCCTCTAGCATTGAATTAGGTAGCCTTCCTTCTTTATTGGCCTCCTCCAACGTATTTAGCAGTATAGGAAGCAGGGTCTCTCCATACCTTTTATATATCTCAACAGGCAGCCCATCAGGACCCGGTGTTTTTTGATTTGCCATGCTATTTACCGCTTACTGGAGTTCTACCAGCGTTATTGGTGCCTCCAAATCCTCTCTCTCTACTTGAGATACGGAGGGAAACTCCATTCCCCCCAAGAAATCCTCCATTACACCTTCCATCCCAATCTTCTGTGCTGTGTATAAATTTTTATAGAAGTTCTTAAACGTCTGGATTATCCCTGTTGGGTTAACTATAATCTCTCCACCCTCAGTTCTAATAGCCTGAACCGCGGAGGTCGGGGAGTTCGTTTTTACTATTTGTGCTAACATTCTTCCTACGCTTTCCCCTTCCGCGAACGCAGATTGCCGTTGGAGGAGCCTTCTAGTCTCAACTTTTTCCATAATAACTAGCTTATAGTTCCTTTGCCTATCTATCCAATTTTTTTTATTCTCCATTGTGGGGTCTACTATGAAGTAATTTTCAGCTTCCATCATTTCTCGCTGCGCTTTTTCCTCTACCAATCTAGATTTTTTATTAAACTTGGCCACTTGTTGTATCAAAATTCCTCTCAGGAATGCTTTCAATGTGTCCCATATTATACTAGGTGGTGCTGACTCTTTATTAAATGCTATGAATTCCTCTATTTTAGGCAGGGTCTCATCTGTTTCCTCAATCAGGTCTAACCACCCAGGATTTATCCTCCACTCCCCCCATACTCTTTTTTTCCCCACCTTCATTACCATTACTATTGGGGAATGGTCCGATATCCCCCTTGGGCAATATTTAACTTTTTCCACCTTCGGCACCGCACCCACACTTCCCAGGACCAAATCTATCCTGGAGAGTGTGGAGTGCGTAGCCGAGTAGCATGAGAACTGCTGCACTTCAGGATTACGAACCCTCCATATATCCACCAGACCCAGTTCTTCTACAAGCTGACCTAATCTACTCTTCTCCACAATATTGGGGGCTATCTTCACAGGGAACCTATCTAATTTATTATTCAGGACCTCATTGAAGTCCCCCATTACCAGTACTGGGGTATTCCCTTTATCTTGTAAAAATTCACTCAGTTTAAGCAATACGTCCATTTTAAATGGCGGGGGGATATAGACATTAGCGATCACATATGATCCACTTTCAATCGTACAATACAAAAAAATATATCTTCCATTTACATCGATATCAATCTGTCTGCAGGAGAAGTTAACTCCAGATCTTACCAACACACTAACCCCCCTACTATATGTGGAATACACTGAATGATATTGAAATTGGTATTTCTTATTCTGCCAGGCCCGGGCAGTATGTTTAGTTAAATGAGTCTCCTGCAGACAGATCAGTCCTACTCCCCACCCCTCCATTACAGCAAGCACAGCTGCTTTCTTAGCCCGGGTCCCCAGTCCCCTAACATTCCATGTTCCTATATTAAGCACTGTCATTTCATTATATTCCCACAATGACATCGGGCAGCCCAGTATATGCCCTTATTTGGGGGAGCCTCTGCAACTTTAATAATTTCCACTCTTAATCCTCTAATACCTTCCCCTTTCCTCACAAAAAACAACCTATCAATCCGTGATCTCACCCTCATAGTATCATAGCAGTGAATACACCCATTACTTCTATAATCTTTTATCTCCATTGTTTTGAAAAAAAAAAAAGGAGGAAAAGAAGGGAAGGAAAGGACTATATAGATCCTCCCTCCCCAACAGAATTCCTTCATTTATGCATCTTATAATGTGAATGTTCTCCTTCTTAGATATTAGTGAAATTTGTGCCACTACTTCATTTAATGTCTTTATATTCTGTGTCGTGCAACTTTCTTCAGGTTTATAAAAAAAAAATTTTTAATCCTACCTACCCTTTTCCCTCCCCACCTCCCTCTCCCTCCCCCCTTTCTTTTCCACCTATCTAGGTGTTCCCCTAAGGGGCTATAGGTGACCAATTTCCATTCTAATTTTTCCAATCTTACCCTTACACACATATCCCTTTCTCACTTTCCGTGTATCCCCTGTGTATCCCCCCCCCCCCCCGTCTCCCACTTCAACACCCCATGCTACTGTACAATAATCTTAAACATTTCTCCCTCCCTCCCTCTGCCCCCCTCCATCCTCGGTAGTTGCAAGTCTTTCTTTATTTGCTTCCATCCATCTCTCCACTGCCTCTGGGGAATTAAAGATCTGCGACTCCCCCCATGCTGTCACCCGTAATCTTGCTGGGTACATAAGGGCGTAGGGTATTTTAACCCTTTGGAGAGAGCGCTTGACCTGTATAAATTCCGCCCTTTGTCTCTGTAGTTCTGGGGAAAAGTCAGAATAAAACGAAATTCTAGTTCCATTGAAGAGGATATTTCCTGTTTCTCTTGCTCTCCTCAGCAGCGCTACCTTATCCTTATAAATGAGAAATTTAAACAGTAACGGCCTGGGGAACTTTGCAGTTGGCGATGCTCTAAAGGGGATTCTATGGGCTCTTTCGATGGCAAACGCTGCTGAGAAGAATTCTCTACCAAAAAGTTCTATTAGCCATTTCTCCATAAATTCCACAGGGTTCAACCCCTCAGTTTTCTCTGGGAGACCAACCATCCTTACGTTGTCTCTATGAAGCCTATTTTCCATCTCCTCTAATTTTAATGTATGTCTTGCTATTTGTTCTTTCATATTTTTTACATCTACCATTAGAGGAGAGGTATCATCTTCTAATTGGCTTATTCTCCCTTCCAGCTCTGATGTCCTTTGCCCAACTTTTCCCAGTTCTTGTTTAACTATAATTATATCTTCCTTCACTCCTCTTATCTCACCGCATATTTCTTTAATTGAGCCATTACATATGTTTACCGCCAGCAATACATCTTTTAAAGTTGGTTCTCTTTCAGAGGATAGACCTGTTTCAGCAGTTTCATTGGGTTTTGTTTTTCCATCTAAACCGGCTGACTCTACCATAACCACCCCACCTGTTGGATTTTTAGCATTAGGGCCTTTAGCTATCCCAGGGGTCAGGGCATTATTTGGTTGCCCTAGACTTTTCCTATCTATAGGTGCACCTTGTTGTATTTTAGCCTGTACCCACTTTTTGGGGGGTGTCTGTACTGGGGCATGCGCATACTGCTTGAGCCTTGCTGCTGCTGATGCTGATGTGGCTGCTACCTGTTGCTGAGTTTGTTGCAAAGTTTTCTCCTTGGCTGAGCGCAGGTGCTGCATGGTTGACAAGACAATGATGGCGGCCAAGGTAAAAAATATATATTTATGTACAGTTGTCAGATTTCAATCGGGCGATGTCTTTATAAGAAAGCGTCCGGTGTGACACAAAACACTATGATTCCCAATGAGAGGATTTGCTTTAAATCCTGGCGGCGTTTAGGAGGTGAGAGAAAAGAGAAGGGGGTAGGAAAATACCAATTAGCATTCAGTGTCTTCACCACTTTTTTTTTTTACTCTCTGCTACGTGCCGTGAGATAGGGAACAGTTTTTCTTGCCTTTATATCAGAGAAGAAAAAAAAAAAAAGAAAGCGAAAGAGCATTTCATATAATGTAGTCCTGTATTAAAACCCTTTACTTTCTGTCCACTCTATACCTTTAGGCACATAGATACTGTAAGTGGCTACCTGAGGACAACAGAGGGTGTATAAAAAGGTATCAGTCCGTATAGCTCTTATAGTCACTGTAATTTACCACACAACTGTCCCACAGTTCAGTCCTTTGCCTTTCCCTTTTTCCTTTTACAACTCAGTCAGCAGCTTTAGTACCTTTTGACTTCTGTCCCTTCCAATTTACTTTGTTCATGTGTCCTACATATATCCCACATTGCACAGTCCAGGTACCTAAAGCCCCATACACACGGTCAGACTTTTTCATGGATTCTGTCCGATCGGACAATGTTGTTGAAAAATTAGACCGTGTGTATGCACCATCGGACAGTGTACGTCGGATTGTCCGACGGACAAAGTCTTATCTCCTGCTGGAAAGATTTGCCGACAACACGGTCCGATCACACCAAATCCGATCGTGTGTACGGTTGTCCGACCAAACAAAGTGCTACGCATGCTCAGATCACATTACAAGACCAAAGCTATTGGCTACTAGCCTCTACGTAGTCCCGTCGTAGGCAACAAACGTCACCACGTTCAGAATGATCGGATTTTCCGACAACTTTGTCCGACCGTGTGTACGCAAAACCAACATCAGACAAAGTATGACGGACAGGATCCGACCGACCTGGTCCGCGGATTGTCCGACCGTGTGTATGGGGCTTTAGAGATTTTTGAGACAGGCTTACAGCACAGATCAGGGACAACAGAGTCAACTGGTTACTTTTAAAACAGACAGGCAGATTTTCAGTGTATTATATTTTTCTTTCCTTTTCTTACCGGTACCTTAACCGACTCACAGCTGATAGGTGTATCTCATAAGGTCATGGGCTTCTTGGGCTTCGTGTAGCTTCTAGTGAAATTCCGATTTCAACCCTGGGAGAACAAGCAGCCAAGCGCATATGGTCTCACAATAGGTCCGGGCTGTGTGCCAAAGCACACTATAGCGCTGTAGCAGGCTCTCCAGACCGCTGTGTCGTCTCCTCCGTCTCCGCACCGAGTGTCCAGCGCAACTCACCAGGCGCACAGCGTGTGACGTCACACTACCTTCGGGACTCTCCGGGCGCAATCAGAGCTGTGCAGGCCAGCCGATCCTCCCAGTGTACCCGCACAGGGCTGTTCGCCAAGTCCCCGAAGTCCCCGAAGCGATCAGCGCACTCCCCACACAGTGCGCTCTATCCAGCTGAGTTCCACAGGGGTTATTTCAGGCAATGTATCCGGCTGTATATCAACCTCGGGGTGCCGGTATATCAGTAAGGCATCACAGCATCACGGCAGGGCGGAGGGGAAAAGGACACACACCCGACCTCACTCAACCCTCATCACTCTCAACTCTCTCTTCCTACACGTCCGGTCACGCCCCCCAGATAGCAGTGACAGGTGGTGCTGGTAATTCTTAATGGCACCCACACGCACTTTGCTTTTGCACTCATTAGCCCGCACGAAAATGCATGATAACAAATTATCATTTGTTTTGCTGCAGCACAATTTTTAAAAAGGTTCTTATTCTGTGCATAGGGTAGCACATTAAAATGAATAGGCTACCCTATACATGTGGCACAAAAATGCACATGCTCCAGCAAACTAAAAAGGTGTGAATGGAGCCTTAGGGCTAGTTTACACTTGCAATATACCTCTGAAGAGTAATTTGCATTGGATCACTTTTCAGAGGGCATTTGACAGGTGGTATGGATGTGTTATGTTGACACCTCACAGCCTATTTTAACCCAATAAAATCATGTACGACTGTGCCAAAACTGCAGACATTGCCTGCTATTGCAGCTAAGCTTAAGTGGGGTGGGGGCAGTACTGCATGTCAAACATGATGGGGAATCATTTTTGCTACATATATATATACCCAATATTACCACCTTTGCAGCTCAGGAGGGGGGGGGGGAGGGGGGTAGGGGCAGTTGGGAAGTAGTACAAACACAGCTCAACCTCCTCTTTTTTTTTACTGTCCTTCTGAACCACAAGTGTGAACAGGCAGTGTTTATTCACATGGACAGGTGGATGGATGCACAGCGGGAAAAGCGAGCACTTGAGCTCTAGATTTTTTGTCCCTCTCACCACCCACCTGTACAAGGAGATGCAGCTGCTCAGGGCTGTACACATGCCATAACCTGATGCTTTACTTCCCAGCCTTTGCAGAAATTAAATGCACAAATGCAACACTGCAACTGCATGCAATGCAGACAGCTGCAGCACTGTAGGTCAGTGGGTTAAAACAGGCAGCAAGGAGGTGGCATATCACCTCCTCACTGCCTATCAAACACCCTCTTAAAATTGATCTGCCACGGATCATTTTTCAGATGGGCAGCAATGATAGTCGCACATCTGAACGAGCCCTTTCAGCACCCCTTCCTTCCCAACCCCCCCAGATCCCATAATTTCTATGCACACCTTAGAGCCCAGCTCCCCTACCCTCCTTTATTCCACTTGACAGTCTTCCCCAGACTACCACCAGTGATGCAACAGTATTTTTTCTCCACTGACACTGATGCAGCAGCATTTTTCCTTTTAGCATCACCACTGACACAGAAGCATTTTTCCTTTCAGTCACACCACCGACGCAGGGACATTGTTTTTATTTGTGCACTGATTTTAAACTTTTCAGGTTGCTGCAGTGTACCTGTAACAGTACATACATTTTACCACTATTAGCAGCACCCTGACATAATTATATATTGTTTGCTGTGTGCTGCAAATCTTTTTACTATTTATTTGTAGAAGTTATTCATTAAAAATTGGATTTATTGTGTTCATTTTAATGGTGGTACAATCATGCTGTCACTGACAAGAGCACCCCATCTAGTAGGGGAGGTGAAGGTAGTGCAGAAAGACCTAAAGAGTTGATGCTCCATCCTATCCATGCGTCCAGACCCTTGATCTACATACAGGGTGCGGACTATGGATTCCAATAGGGGGGTGTTTTTTTTTTACGCATGTGATTAGAGCCAAAGGCTCTAATAGGCTTCAAAAAAGGGTGGGCTCAGGGCGCAGAGCACTGTGCCCCAATCCCACCCAGTTGTGTGACAATAGCAAATTAATATTTGCTATTTTCACACTAAATATCCTCACTACCAATCAGGAAGCGGGTCGTGAGACCCATTTCCCCACTGGCCAAAACATCAGGTGATACTATAGGATGCCTCGCACCTAGGATGAGGAGAGGAGATGCACGGCAGGTTGCATGGCGGAAGCTGCCATGCTGGATAAGAGGACTCCCGAGCCGCTGCCCGCTGCCCACAGCCCGCCACCTAGATGGGGTCCGTCGTGCTTGAGAGCACCGGATATCCGCCACCCAAGTAGGGTAAGTGCCGGAACGACTGACAGACAGCAGCTGGGGGGTAGTACGCCAATGGGGGGTGGGGTTTTGGTTGTTTGCCGCACAAAAAAAACCCCACCAGCCACCACTGGAAGGACTGATAGAATAATTTGTCACCAGGATCACCTCAACCGAATGGTTTGCTGTCTCCCTGGGTTCGGCATGTGATGGACAGGATTGATACATTACTAGGAGGGGCTAGGAGGGGCTAGGAGGGGCTGAAACCAATGACAGAATACATGGTGGAGACTCCTTAAGAATCAATTTAAAGAACTAGGCTGCAAGTTTAGGGAAGGACCTCCAAGGTGATATTCTCTGAAATATTGCCTGTGCCATCCATAACACATGAAAGACCGAGGGGGGGGGGGGGTGTTGTTACTGCACTAATGGCTATTGCCTTTTAAAGACCTGGTGTAAGAGGGTAGGATTTGGGTTTCTAGAGCACTGGGTTGAGGATTTGGGTTTCTAGAGCACTGGGCTGACTTTTCATTGGGGTGCAACCTATACGCTAAAGATGGTTTGCCCCTAAATGGAAGGGGGCATGCTGTGCTGGGGAGAGGTCAATGGGGAAGCTGACCGAGTATTTAAACTAGGATTGGGGGGGGGGGGTGGATTTGATTACAATGGGGCAGACAGGTGTCAGTCCCTAATAGTGGGTATGATAGAGGAAGACGGGGGATCGGGCTATAGCAGGGGATAAGAAGGTTGCCATGTTACAAGCAACCACTGGAAATGGCACTGTTTGTACTACAAAAAAAATATGCAAAATACATATGCTGAATGTGACAATGAAACAAAGTGTTTCTTCACCAATGCCAGATGCCTGCCAAGCAAAATAGGTGAGTTGGAGGCTTTGGTGCATGAAGAGAACTACGATTTAATTGGTATTGCTGAATCTTAGCTTCATTCTTCACATGACTGAGCTATTAATATTCCTGGCTATGCAAGAATATGTAAGAAGTGATCTCAAAGCGAGTGTGAAAGAGGACCTACTTGATGGAGAGTGCGAAGAGGCTGAAACATTATGGGTGGAATTGCATATGGGTGTGCGTAGTACAAAGTTAATTATTGGAGTTTGTTTTAGGCCACCCATTATGATGTTAATGAGGAGATGGAGACTTAGCTTCTTCTAGAGATAGAATGAGCTGGTACAGTGATGATAATGGGGGATTTTAACCCTTTCATGTCTAAGTCTATTTCTGACATTTGTTACTTACAAAAAAATCTGTATTTTTTGCTAGAAAATTACTTAGAACCCCCAAACATTATATATGTACAGTGGTGTGAAAAAGTGTTTGCCCCCTTCCTCATTTCCTGTTCCTTTGCATGTTTGTCACACTTAAGTGTTTCGGAACATCAAACCAATTTAAACAATAGTCAAGGACAACACAAGTAAACACAAAATGCAATTTGTAAATGAAGGTGTTTATTATTAAAGGTGAAAAAAAATCCAAACCATCATGGCCCTGTGTGAAAAAGTGATTGCCCCCCTTGTTAAAACATACTATAACTGTGGTTGTCCACACCTGAGTTCAATTTCTCTAGCCACACCCAGGCCTGATTATTGCCACACCTGTTCACAATCAAGGCATCACTTAAATAGGAGCTGCTTGACACAGTAAGGTCCACCAGAAGATCCTTAAAAGCTACACATCATGCCGAGACCCAAAGAAATTCAGGAACAATTGAGAAAGAAAGTAATTGAGATCTATCAGTCTGGAAAGGGTTATAAAGCCATTTCCAAAGCTTTGGGAATCCAGCGAACCACAGTGAGAGCCATTATCCACAAATGGCGAAGACATGGAACAGTGGTGAACCTTCCCAGGAGTGGCCGGCCGCCCAAAATTACCCCAAGAGCGCAGCGACGACTCATCCAAGAGGTCACAAAAGACCCCACAACAACGTCCAAGGAACTGCAGGCCTCACTTGCCTCAGTTAAGGTCAGCGTTCATGCCTCCACCATCAGGAAAAGACTGGGCAAAAATGGCCTGCATGGCAGAGTTCCAAGGAGAAAACCACTGCTGAGCAAAAAGAACATCAAAGCTCGTCTCAATTTCTCCACAACACATCTTGATGATCCCCAAGACTTTTGGGACAACATTCTGTGGACCGATGAGACAAAAGTGGAACTCTTTGGAAGGTGTGTGTCCAAGTATATCTGGCGTAGAAGGAACACTGCATTTCAGAAAAAGAACATTATACCAACAGTAAAATATGGTGGTGGTAGTGTGATGGTCTGGGGCTGTTTTGCTGCTTCAGGACCTGGAAGACTTGCCGTGATAAAAGGAACTATGAATTCTGCTGTCTACCAAAAGATCCTGAAGGAGAATGTCCGACCATCTGTTCGTGTACTCAAGCTGAAACGAACTTGGGTTCTGCAGCAGGACAATGATCCTAAACACACCAGCAAGTCCACCACCGAATGGCTGAAGAAAAACAAAATGAAGACTTTGGAGTGGCCTAGCCAAAGTCCTGCCCTGAATCCTATTGAGATGTTGTGGTATGACCTTAAAAAGGCCGTTCATGCTCGAAAACCCTCTAATGTAACTGAATTAGGACAATTCTGCAAAGATGAGTGGGCCAAAATTCCTCCAGGACGCTGTAAAAGCCTCATTGCACGTTATCGCAAACGCTTGGTTGCAGTTGTTGCTGCTAAGGGTGGCCCAACCAGTTATTAGGTTTAGGGGGCAATCACTTTTTCACACAGGGCCATGATGGTTTGGATTTTTTTTCACCTTTAATAATAAACACCTTCATTTACAAATTGCATTTTGTGTTTACTTGTGTTGTCCTTGACTATTGTTTAAATTGGTTTGATGTTCCGAAACACTTAAGTGTGACAAACATGCAAAGGAACAGGAAATGAGGAAGGGGGCAAACACTTTTTCACACCACTGTATATATGTAGTACTTACCCCCGAAGGAGCTGCTGGTTATTGATTGGGCCTGTACTCTGCTCTTTCCACCCCCAATGGTTCGGCTCAACCCGCTTGACACAGCTGTGTAACAGTGTTGGTGCGAACCCCAATAACAAGGAACAACTCAATAATAACGGGTTACATACACTTTATCTTTGCTGGTACCTGGGTATACACTGCTCCACCTGTTAGTAGAATGAACCAGCCTCACAACAAATTGTATTAAAGCAGGATATAATTTTACTGCAACAGGTTCAAACAATAAGCACAAAAACTGTATTGGCATATAAATCTGACCCAATACTGAGGTGAGTATTTGGGGATGGTTAGCACACAAGAGTTACCTAAACAACCCCTGCAGGCATGTCTCCAAGTGGGACTAATGCTCAGGCGATAAGATCTTGGCACTGGGCACCTTGCCACTTCCAGCAACGGCCATGTAGACACTCTAAATTCTGCAATACACGACACAGTGCTAACAAAACAATATAACACAGTGTAATACTCAAGAGCTCCCCCGGTGGAGAAATGCAGTTCTTTGTATGTAGCGGCAACACTGTAAGGCCTTACAGTAAATGGTATAGACTCTTGTCGTCTTTTCTTCAGCTAGCCATTATACTGCAGCATTTGTATTCCATAGGGTTTTCAGATGGTAATGTAGTGTAACGTAGTAAACAACAGTGACTTCAATCGTGCAATATGCTTATGAACTCCTTTCCTGGGAATATGCTCCCAATGTCAGTCAATTGTTAGTGAAGTTAGGCTTTGAGGCCTATCTGAGTACAGTTCAATTGAAAGGGACTGTTCCGTGGGACTACAGGTCCCAGCAATACTATGAGATTAGTCTAAGTGTGTAAAGTGTGGTATATAACTTCTGGGCAACAGCCCTCTCACCACACCAGGTCTGGATAAATGGATGCCTCCGCTCCGATGGTCTTAGTCCTGCTGCCAGTCAGCTCCGTCACGCTGCACCGCTCCACAAGATGACCGGGACCCTCGCTTGGCTCTGTCATGCGCTCTGGACCCTCCGGTCAGGTCACAATGCTGTTCCAGCACACTGTGGTAAGACACTCTAAGTGTTTGCTGTTCCGATCCGCACGATGTAGGCCGCGGCTCTTCCAAACACCCACACACAGATCCCTGTAGGCAGGCCACGCGTCCCAGAGACAGAAAATGGCCACGCTGGGCCTTATAATACCTACCTAGCATGCAGTTCAGCCACTCAGTGTTCATGGGTAGATGAGTGGGCATTGTGGGTAGGTGAGTCCTTTTACAAAGTAAAACCATTAAATCACTTCCTGCTTAGCTGTTATGTGAAAGTTAAACAAGTCTTTTTCATTGTATACCAGCAGAGGGAGCCAAACACCAATATATTAACATGGTCCTATTAATAGCATTACATGGAAAAAAATTCCAGCACTACACAAGAACAAGTCACATTCACATCTGTGAATTTCCGAACGCGTTGCAAACTGCACAGAAAACACATGCTTTGCCATGCGTTTCAAAAATGCAGTGCAAATGCGCAATGTTAAAAGGCACCCCAAGTGCGGGTAGCAGGCATGCATTTTCCGTGCAAAAAATACACTGTAAATGCACCAAAAAGTGTGGTAAAAATGTACCACGCTCCACTCCAAAAAAAAGTTCTGGATCTTTGGAGCAATTGTCGCACTGGGCTGAGTGTCTCTGTCAACTGTTCTCCTGTGTACCTCCATTGGCTCCCGCTGCTATCAATTAAAGCCAGTGATGAGGGAGCAGGGGGATGGGGCAGAGTCCTGCTGTCTGTCAAAAACTGGTGCACACAGAATCTGGTTCAGCTGTGCATAGTAACCAATCAGCTTCTAGGTTTAATTGTCAAAGCTTAATTGAACAAACTGAAGTTAGAAGCTGATTGGTTACTATGCACACATGCACCAGATTTTGTTGTAACCAGTTTTAGTAAATCTCCCCCACGGTGCGCCTCTTCTCCACCAGTGCTTCCTACCCACTGTGTCACCACCTCCACACCAGTGAGAATGCACCAGAATTGTGCCTGCTTTCATCAAAAAGTGGTTCAAACACTTCTTTTTCCTCAAGAGGGATCCTGCTCCTTAAGCCTGGATTCACAATAGCGTGATCTCAGAGATTGTATGTGATTCACACCAGCACCGCAGGTGCCGATCAAATGCGATCTCTGAGCAATGCGAGTTCAAGCATGCAGTTTTATGGCTGAACTCGCATTGGATTCGCACAGAAAATAGTGCAGGTACTTGTTTTTGCCAGCACTAGAATCGGATTTCTCACCTATGCGATCCGATTCCTGTGCAAATTCAGTTTGCACTACGATCTGTGAACTAAACTGGGGGTGTCATTAATGACACCCATAGCAGTTTGCACAAGGCAGTGTGAACTGCCTGCGGGAGAGGAGCTATACAGGAAACGGCGCTGGAATTGCGTTGGTTCCTGCATCGCACTAGTGGGAACTAGGGTTAAGATCCTTCACCACTATTGATCAGGATTGTTCCCAATGTTCATATTTCCTGCCGGCCACAGGGAAGGACAGAAACGCTCACATAGCAAAAAAACTCACATTCCATAAAAACAATTCACACTTTTATTGGAACCTGTGGGCCTGCCACATATTTTAGGAGATGCAGTTGAAACTCACTTGGTCCTTTTTGGCTTTTTCCTGTGAGTGCGTCTCTTTTTTCCTGTGAGTGTTTCTTAAGGAACAAGAGGGGAAGGGCAAGCAGCAGCAAAAATTAAGCGTACAAAACTACAGCCATAGGCTGTCAACCCCCTTCCCTAGAGTGAAGCTTTAAAGCTCAAAGCAGCACTCGCTAACATCCTCCCCAGTGGCTCTATTAACAGCCTTTTGAGGCCAGGTTTTTGCTAAATAAAAAATGTCCCTGAACCCCCCCACATGACAAGCACTAGTATGTCACCTTGGCAAATCATCTGCTTCCATACCAGCTGTTGAAACAGCTCTTTCCTCTATTTCATGGCCTTGGTGGTAACATATTAACCTTTTTCCATTACTATTTTTTTGTTAAACTTTATTTACAGATTTTATTTTTTTTATACTTTTCATTTTGTTACATTTGACATATAGCGCCCTCCCCAACCTACCGAGGCCTAGTGGTGATCCCCAGAGACAGGAAAGGTCAACATTCCTCCTCAGGGTGCAGGTTACTAGGCATGGTGGGAGATTTGCAAGGTAGAAAGATGGGCACCAGTCATTTTTAGAAATGAACAAAGAAGTTTAAAACTGAAAAACTGTGGAAGAGAGGGGTAGGGCACAGGACACCCTTAGTCAAATGCAATAGCAAATTAGCAGACCGGTAGACTCCTCAGACAAAATGTAGAAAAAGGCAGACAGCAATACAGAAAAAGTGCCTTTAAGCTGAACCCAGCAATCTGTACTTTGTAGCAACAGCTGTCTCCCATAGCAACAAACTCAACTCACTGCATCTTACTGAATTTCCTCAGATGAGTTTTCACCTGAAGCTTCCCCAGCCACTTCAAAGTCCCCAGTTTATAAAGAGTCTCCTCTGGTACTTGTTCAGAACTCCATCCATCTCAGCATGCCACAGGCAACAAGAGGTGTTGAACCTTTAGGCTGCTTTCACACTGGGGCGGTTTGCAGGCGCTATTGCGCTAAAAATAGCGCCTGCAAACCGACCCGAAACAGCTGTTGCTGTGTCTCCAGTGTGAAAGCCCTGAGGGCTTTCACACTGGAGCGGTGCGCTAGCAGGACGGTAAAAAAAGTCCTGCTAGCTGCATATTTGGAGCGGTGAAGGAGCGGTGTGTTCACCGCTCCTATACCGCTCCTACCCATTGAAATCAATGGGAGACCGTGGGGATACCGCCGGCAAAGCGCCGCTGCAGCGGCGCTTTGCAGAGGTTTTTAACCCTTTTTCGGCCGCTAGCGGGGGTTAAAACCACCCCGCTAGCGGCCGCATACCGCGGGTAAAACGATGGTAAAGCAGCGCTAAATATAGCCACCGCCCCAGTGTGAAGCCGGCCTTAGCAACTTCCTCTACCATGCCTCCAGGCATTGACCAGGCTCCATCCGGCAGAGCCCCTGAACACATGGCTAGGCTTTAGGCATACACCACAGCAGTTGCTTCTCACACACCCACCCAAACTGCAGTCTGGGTGGAAAAGACCCAGATAACCTTCTCCAAATAAATACCTTCTCTCAGCATCCTCAGTGGCCAAAGAGACTCTTACTAATTGGCTGAGAAAAGTATACACACTCATAACCTGAATTCACTGCAATTCATCAACTAATGCCAAAGGTAACAGTGCCACCTATTGACAAAAGGGACACACCACAGTTAACCACAGTTAAAGAGGAAGTAAACCCAGGCTCCACCTCCATGCTGACACAATCCTCCTCCTCCTCCTCTTCCTGTGTGATGTGTAGGACAGAAGGAACACTGTCTGGATAAAGGGGGCCTTGAGAGGCAAGGAAGTCCTCCTCTTCCTGCCTCTGTTCTGCCTTAAGTGCCCTGTCCATTATTCCATGCAGCGTATGCTCCAACAGGTGGACAAGAGGTACAGTGTCACTGATGCATGCACTGTCACTGCTCACCATCCTCATGGCCTCCTCAAATGGTGACAGGACAGTGCATGCATCCCTGATCATGCCCCAAACCGAGCTCCCCTGACCCTGTCCTGGTGCCATAGTCGCACAGGTACTCATTGATGGCCCTCTGCTGTGTGTGCAGCCGCTGCAGCATGGCCAACGTTGAGTTCCACCTGGTGGGCATGTCACATATAAGGCGGTTCTTGGGAAGGTTCAACTCCTTTTGCAGCTCAGCCAGCCGAGCACTGGTATTATATGATCGGCGGAAATGCACACAGACTTTCCTGGCCTGCCTCAGGACATCCTGTAAGCCCGGGTACCTGCCCAAGAACCGCTGCACCACCAAGTTAAGGACATGAGCCACACAGGGCACATGGGTCAGTTGTCCCTTTAGGAGGGCGGAGAGGAGGTTGATGCCATTGTCGCAAACCACCATTCCTGGCTTAAGTTGGCGTGGCGTCAACCACCTCTCTGCCTGCCCCTGCAGAACTGACAGAACCTCTGCCCCAGTGTGGCTCCTGTCCCCCAAACACACCAGCGCAAGTACGGCATGGCTTCTTTTTGCCTGCGTACTTGCGTAGCCCTTTGAACGCCTACGGAGCACCACTAGTTCTGAGGACAAAGCACAGGAAGAGGCCATGGAGGAAGAAGAAGAGGAGGGGGTGGAGGAGAGAGGTGTGTCACAACCAGTAGTAGAATTTTGGAGGCATGGTGGCGGAACAACCTCCAACACTACTGCACATTGTCCTGCATCCTTTCCAGCTGCCAAAAGAGTGACCCAATGGGCCGTGAAAGATAGGTAAAGTCCCTGTCCATGCCTGCTGGACCATGAGTCAGCAGTAATATGCACCTTACCGCTGACCGCCCTGTCCAGCGAGGCATGGACATTGCCTTCCACATGCCGGTAGAGAGCCGGAATCGCCTTCCGTGAGTTTGGGAACCTGCCACTGAGGAACCGCACATTGCACAAACTCACGGAAGGGGGCCGAGTCTACCAACTAAAAATGCAGCAGTTAAAGTGCTAGCAATTTAGCCAAGCTCGCATTCAACCGCTGGGCATGTGGATGGCTGGAAGTGAACTTCTTTTGACGGTCCAGCAGCTGGGGCAGGGAAATTTGCCTGGTACAATCGGACATCGGTGTACTGCTAGCAGAGTGCCCACAAGTACTTTGCTGTAAACACCTAATTCTACACCTTCATTCCTCTCAGTGCAGCTTTCAGAGAGGACTGAAGGTATAGTGGGGTTGGAGATCCCAGCTGACGAGGAGTAAGGAGAGGTCTGCTTTGTTCTGTGGTGTGAGTCTTTAAGGTACGCTTGCCAACGAGCTGCATGGCAGGTCAACATATGTGTTGTCAAGCATGTGGTGCCTAAGCGGCTGATGTTTTGGCCACACGAGATACGCTTGAGACATATGTTGCAAATAGCAGCAGCGTGATCTGCTGCACTCGTCTCAAAAAAGGCCCACACCAAAGAACTTTTGGAATAATGCGCAGAGTCCGCGCCCTGCACAGGCAGAGCTCTGCCCTTAAGCTGGCCCCCGGAGGGCATCCTGCCTCGTTGGAGATGTGCCTCCTCCTCCACCTCCTCCTCTCTCCTATCAGGCACCCACGTGGAGTCAGTCACCTCATCATCCCCTCCCTCTTCATCACTGGAGCAAACCTGGCAGTATGCTGCAGCTGGTGGAACATGACTGCCAGATTGCTGTCCTTGAGCATCCCCTCTCTCTTTGCTCACGCTACTGCTTTCCTCTAGCTGGGTATCATCATCAGAGCCTTCAAAACGCTGGGCATTCTCCTGGAGCATGTACCCAACACTGTGGTCAAACAGTTCGGGGGACTCCTCAGGAGGACATGGTGGGTCTAGGGAAGGAGTGACTGATGACATTGAGATGAGGGAAGAGCACGTGTTGGCAGCTGCTTTGCCAGTACCCTGAGCCTGGGGGAGAGAGGATGAGGAGGATGAGGAGGGCTTGGTCATTCACTCTACCAAGTCTTCGGCATGATGCGGCTCAACGCGTCCAGCTGCCGAAAATAAGGACAAGCGTGTCCACGTGCTGATGATGATGCACTGCGTCCATGACCAGAACTGTTGCCTCTATACACAGAGCCTGCTTGCCCTCTTTAATTGCCTCGTGACTGTCTGCCTCTCCTTGTTGGCCTTCCAGACATACTAATGGCCTGCAGGGAGATGGGAAAACCAGCAATAAGGGGTAGCTTCAGGTGTATACTGTACAGGAGGCACCTACACCCACTGAAACTGCTGCAGATGCCTGTGTTGCACAACAGAACAACAGAACAACACCAGTAATAAGGGGTAGCTTCAGGTGTATAATGTGCAGGAGGCACCTACACCCACTGAAACTGCTGCAGATGCCTGTGTTGCACAACAGAACAACACCAGCAATAAGGGGTAGCTTCAGGTGTATACTGTGCAGGAGGCACCTACACCCACTGAAACTGCTGCAGATTCTTGTGTTGCACAACAGAACAACACCAGTAATAAGGGGTAGCTTCAGGTGTATACTGTGCAGGAGGCACCTACACCCACTGAAACTGCTGCAGATGCCTGTGTTGCACAACAGAACAACACCAGCAATAAGGGGTAGCTTTAGGTGTATACTGTGCAGGAGGCACCTACACCCACTGAAACTGCTGCAGATGCCTGTGTTGCACAACAGAACAGAACAACACCAGCAATAAGGGGTAGCTTCAAGTGTATACTGTGCAGGAGGCACCTACACCCACTGAAACTGCTGCAGATTCCTGTGTTGCACAACAGAACAACACCAGCAATAAGGGGTAGCATCTGGTGTATACTGTGCAGGAGGCACCTACACCCACTGAAACTGCTGCAGATGCCTGTGTTGCACAACAGAACAACACCAGCAATAAGGGGTAGCTTCAGGTGTATACTGTGCAGGAGGCACACTTCACCCACTGTAACTACGCTAGGTTAATAAAGCAAAGCTGACACTGTCCCTGCCTATCCTGCTCTCTCCCTGCACGCCAACACACTACACAAGGCCGCTGCGCTGGCGGCCTTATATAGTGTGGGGCTTGTACTAAACCCAGCTGAGCTATAATTGGCCACAGGCATCCTGCCGGTGCTGTGATTGGCCAAGCATGCGGGGTCACAGTGCATGCTTGGCCAATCATTAGCCAGCAATGCCCATGCGATGGCGCAGTGCATTGTGGGCTGTTCATGCCACACGAACATGGCGCAAACGGCCCACAAAGTTCTGGATTCGCCAAACAGGCGAACGGCCGATGTTCGAGTCGAACATGAGTTTGAATCGAACACCGAGCTCATCCCTAGTAATCAACAACTGTCTAATCACCCCAAGCTAAAAGTTATCATAAAAAAAAAAGGAAATAATACTCCAATTAATAGAAAAAGCTATGGTGTTGACAACTGACATTCCAACTATCAATTACACCCAAAAAATGATTTTTTTGTAGACAGATCTATGCACTCATGCAGAGCACTTAAGAAAATGTACCCTAGTACTAGAACTCAGTCATAGTTTGCTAAAGTAGATTTAAATGATAACTCTTTACCTCCCACCCCCCCCCCACCCCCACACCTCACCTCGTCACCCTCTTTTTTTTTTTCCTCTCTCCCTCTTTCTCTTTTCTGAACATCACACAATAAACTTAGCCTCAAAATACTGTAATCCCAAAAAATGTCCTTTTAAAACTTAATGTTAAACAGGAATACCATGCAACCAATTCTTGCAATCACAGCCTCACGTCTTTACAGGGAAAAACAAAACATATATATGTACAGCTTTGATATGTAAACGTATACCAGATCTTAATATTTATCTTACATTTGCTAACCATAGAGACCTCTGACAGTTCATATGTTTTATTGTTCTACCAGTTATTTCCTAACTGTACTTATAATATAATTTGTGAAAATGTATTTATGTACGTTTCATTTACTATAATAAAAACTTTATGAAAGGAAAAAAAAAGAACTCTTTACTTTCATGAAAAAAATAAATAAATATATATATATATATATATATATATATATATATATATATATATATATATAAGAAATTACACTTTGCTACAATATAAAGTAGTGAGTGTACAACCTGTATAACATTGTAAATTTGCTGTCCCCTCAAAATAACTCAACATACAGCCATTAATGTCTAAACCGCTGGCAACAAAAGTGAGTACACCTCTAAGTGAAAATGTCCAAATTGGGCCCAAAGTGTCAATATTTTGTGTGGCCACCATTATTTTCCAGCACTGCCTTAACCCTCTTGGGCATGGAGTTCATCAGAGCTTCACAGGTTGCCACTGGAGTCCTCTTCTACTCCTCCATGATGAAATCATGAAGCTGGTGGATGTTAGAGACCTTGCGCTCCTCCACCTTCTGTTTAAAGATGCCCCACAGATGCTCAATAGGGTTTAGGTCTGGAGACATGCTTGGCCAGTCCATCACCTTTACTCTCAGCTTCTTTAGCAAGGCAGTGGTCATCTTGGAGGTGTGTTTGGGGTCCTTATCGTGTTGGAATTCTGGCCTGCGGCCCAGTCTCCGAAGGGAGGGGATCGTGCTCTGCTTCAGTATGTCACAATACATGTTGTCATTCATGGTTCCCTCAATGAACTGTAGCTCCCCAGTGCCGGCAGGACTCGTGCAGCCCCAGACCATGATACTCCCACCACCATGCTTGACTGTAGGCAAGACACACTTGTCTTTGTACTCCTCACCTGGTTGCCGCCACCCATGCTTGACACCATCTGAACCAAAGAAGTTTATCTTGGTCTCATCAGACCGCAGGACATGGTTCCAGTAATCTATGTGCTTTGTCTTCTTGTCTTCAGCAAACTGTTTGCGGGCTTTCTCATCTTTAGAAGAGGCTTCTTTCTGAGACAACAGCCATGCAGACCAATTTGATGCAGTGTGCGGCATATATTCTGAGCACTGACAGGCCGACCCCCCACCCTTCAACCTCTGCAGCAATGCTGGTAGCACTCATAGCACTCACTTTTGTTGCCAGCGGCTTAGACATTAATGGCTGTGTGTTGAGTTATATTGAGGGGACAGTAAATTTACACTGTTATACAAGCTGTACACTCACTACTTTACATTGTAGCAAAGTGTAAGTTCTTCAGTGTTGAAATAAATGAATTTCATTGTATCATAACACAGAGTGGTGCTGTGGATACAAACAAATAAAAAATGTGCCACATCCTATGAATTTGAATAGAAGAAAGAAAAAAAGGAGGGGACTTCAGACTTTTTAGGCACAGTATCACAAAATAATTTTTTCAGATCAAAATATTTATTTAGAAAAGCATATAAAAAATATAGATTTAAAATATAGATTTAACAATTCCTTTAAAAATGACCACAATTAATATATAGGAGTGTACTCAAATATTACTGCTACCATATACAACCAACTGACTACAGAGAGACTTTAGGAAATGCATAAATCGTCATTCCATCATGTGAAGAAAGTCCAAGAGTGAGGTTGAGAGGCAACGAGATGGTAAAATATTGGTGTTAATAGCTCAACATGTTGCGCATGTATTCACGCTTCTTCAGGAACATAAAAAATTGTGGCTATCAAAAAGATAGAGAAAAATTGCACAATTAATCATATATAATCTACATCAGAAAAGACAGTAACAAGTACAATCAGTTGTAACAGCATGAAATCATGGCAACCAGGTCCAAGCAGCATCAAACAGGCAGGAGGAACAATTCTTGGTCACCCTGGGGGTGTACGTAACATAATGTGAAAATAATTATAGGGACGTTAAAGCCTCACTAGGTATTATAGCATATAGCCCCAGGGTGATCAAACTAGATTAAAGAATTGAATTAACAGTGACTATATTAGTATCGATAATATTTTACTGATTTTGGGATAATGTAGGCTGTATAATAGATATTAATAAACGCCAAAAAGTAACTTACTATATAGTCCGAAGTACAATGCACAAGAAGTGCTTATGGACCAAGAACAAGGATAGCCTACAGGAACAGGAACTTTTAATCCCCGCTAGCGGCCGAAAAGCGCTGCTAAAATGGCGGTAAAGCGATGCTAAAAATAGCAGCGCTTTACCGCCAACGCTCCGCAGTGTGAAAGTAGCCTAATCTAGGTTTTTTTTATTTTTTTATTATTTTTTTTTCTACACACACTTTTTTCTATCTCTGCAAGGACAGAGAAAGATACAATGTCTCATCTATTCACAGAGACAGAAAACACAGGGGCAGTCTTCACAGTGACTGATCACTATGATAGCCAATTAGAGACTACCACAGTGATCAGGTGACCCATAATCGGAACATGTGGTGCGCTCCGAGCACAAAGGGAGATATGCAAATATGTGGCCCCACGGAGTAAAGCCCAGTCCAGTGGGGCTGCATATTTGCGTACGCTCGGCATAAATGGGTTAATATCAATTTAGGTTAGAATGATTAAAAAACAAAAAAACTTAGCTATAGTTCCTCAACCCCCTAATTTTACAGAATACACAGAATGTTGCTACCTACATGACATTCAGTAAGGATTTACATTTATCTTAACAAACCTGCCAGTGCTTACAAGCCCTACACCAATCTCTCTCTATGACGTTTGTCAGAAGCACTACCTATGCTTTCCCTATCATACCTGAAGCCCATTGCCAATATGCCTGCTGTGACCTCACCATTTTGTAGTGACACAGCTGGGTTATCCAAAAGCCAATTTATTAGCCCTTTAAAGCCAGCTGAACTAAGTTTAAATGCCAGTCAGTGCATTGTAGATACTATAGAGAATTCCCACACATTCCAGGTCTTTGAGCCTTGAATAAGCAGTATTCACTGTGAACCCATGATAGTGGTGAACCTGAACTTCATCCCTAGTCCTGACAGGGTTACTTTAGTGTAGAAGAACGGGTAATTCCAAAGAGTTCACAAACCTGTTTTCACAACTGTATGCAATTATTGGCTTTATGCATGTATTTTTAGGTTGTTACTCTGTTATGTAGTAATAAATTGAATGAGGGTAACCCATCCAAGGGTTCTAATTCGTTAAAAGTAGAGAGGAAAGGAAACTAAAACAAAAATGTATTTGTTGCTCTTAACATCCATTTAGTGTTTTTTTTTCTTGTATTAAAAAATAAAAATAAAATAACAGCAATTCTATTTGGTTACAATGTGTAACAGCTCCAAGTTTATGTTGATTTTTTTTTCTCCACTTTTAAGTGCTTGAATAATTCCCTTTGACAGAAATCTCAATCCTTACAAATAAACTGCTATGGATATCTTTCAATGTATTTGCTTATTTTTTTTTTTTATGCTTTTTGTTTAACAGGACCAGGGCTTGTTTTCATTATATATCCAGAAGCAATATCTACCCTCCGAGGATCTACATTTTGGGCTGTAGTATTTTTTATTATGTTGCTTACCCTTGGCATTGACAGTGCTGTGAGTATCTCTTTTAATATTGCCATAGTACTATTATATATTTTATAAATGTCATATTATATATGACATTTATGTTGATTGCGATGCTTGTATTATTTAATTTTTTTTATATATATTATAACTGTATATATTATCTTAGCTTACATAAGGAGAAATACAAATCAGCCAAGCACCCATATTACGGTAGTTATGAGTTTTACTCCCTACTCAAATATTTCTGGTTTCATATTTCAATATTTTTATTGAGGTAGGTACAAAACAATAACAAACGTTTCACAGGTAACCAAGTAATCATCAATTCAACATATTAATGTTGCAACAGTGCATTAACATAGTGCTCATTGGTCAATAGGAATTAAGGGGCCTATAAACAGCATTTTCGTAGAATGGCTCATGCCCTTAATTGGGGTCTGGTACTCGCTAATAACTACGTAAGGGCCTTTTTCAGGCATAGTGGTACCAAAGAGGGGAGTAGGAAGGCTTCAGGGCTACTGGTGACCCTGTACAAAAATTCCAGGGTTGGTTCCCCTTCCCTGTTTGTGTTGGCCATTCTGTCCTATCAGCAACAGTTTATTCAAGTATCTTTACCAGGTTGTACGAATTGTACTTTCAAATAACAATACATTGAATTCAAATAAAAACAAGAAGTAACGAAGAGGAAAGAAAGAGAAAGAAAAAAATAAAAAAATAAAATAAAAAAAAAGGAGTAGCGGAAGGAGGGAGGAGAAGAAGAGAGAGGTCGGGTAGGAGGGGAGAGGAGGGGAAGGGAAGGGGGAGGAGGGTCACCTGGAGTTCTTCTTTAGGTAGAGATGTGCTCAATCCAAGGATCCCAGATCTTGTTAAACATCTCTGATTTATTATGGAGAGTATGAGTGAGTTTGTCATTGATCATGATCCAATTAAGTTTGCTTTTTACCTGGTCTAGAGGTATGTGTGAATGTTTCCAGTTTCTTGCAATCGTTATTCTTGCCGCCAGAAAGATATAGGTTATGAGTTTCAATGATTTTTTGGGGACCTCATCTGGCAGTTTATGAAAGAGTGCACTTTCTGGGGACCGTCGTATGTTGACACCTGTGACCGAATTGATCAGATTGTATATTCTGATCCAGAATCTAACAACCAGTGGGCATTGCCACCAAACATGGTGCATGGTGCCCATCTGTCCACACTGCCGGAAGCAATCAGGTGAGGAAGATGGGTGCATTTTTGCTATTCTTGTGGGGACTAAATACCACCGGAGCAACGTCTTATAGTTTGCTTCGATAAGGGTGGTGTTAATAGAAATTTTTGACAGGCTATGGGCAATATCTTGCCAGTCTGACATTTCAAAGGAGATGTTCAGGTCGCTCTCCCATAGTGTCATGTATGATAATTTAGAATCAGGTTCAGTAAGCGACGAGTAGACAGCAGAAATTCGCCCTCTCTGATTGCTTCTATTTTGGCAGGTCAGTTCTAGAGTGGTGAGAGTGACGGGTCCACCCCCCTTTTTGAGTTTGGAAGTGATAAATGAGGAAATTTGATTGTATCTAAAAATCTCGGCGGGGGGCATTGAGAAGTTATCTTTGAAGTAGTCTCTCGAGTGCATTTGATTGCCATATAGGAAGTCCCCAATTCTTAATAGACCCTTATTAAGCCACCATTGGAACTGTTGTGGGGTAAGGCCAGGGGGGAATTCTGGGTTACAGAATATGGGTGCTAGAGGTGTGTGATATGATGCGAGGGATGCTCTATGTCGTGTCCTGTCCCATATCGCCAATGAGTGTGACAGTGTGGGGCACATTATAGGTGGGCGTTTGCGGTTGGAAAGCCACATCAGTGTTCCTATAGCAATTGGGTGGCACGCCAGTGCCTCTATATACACCCATAGAGGGGCCGAGCCTCTGGCTGTTGTGTAGATGAGTTGAGCTATCTGTGCTGAGTGATAGTATGCTTGTAGGTTGGGAAGGCCGAGTCCTCCCATAGTTTTAGGTGTGTAAAGTGTTTTTTTTTGTATTCGTGATTTCTTGTTCCCCCATATAAAACGTAGGACTTCAGTTTGTATGTGTTGCATGTCTCCCTTTGGAATTGCTACTGGTAGTGTTCGAAAGTAGTATAGGAGTCTGGGTAAGAAGGTCATTTTTATTGAATTGATTCTACCGAACCAGGAGAGGGAGTAGTCAGTCCAAGCACAAAGGTCTTCTTTAAGTTTTTTGAATAGAGGGGGATAATTGGCTTTGTACAATGTAGCTATTGAAGGGGTCAGCTGTATTCCCAAGTATGGGAGGGAGTGGGATGCCCACTTGAAGCTATGTAGGCTTTGGAGGAGCTGTACTTCAGAAGGGGGTAAAGAGATATTAAGTGCTAGAGTTTGTTGTGTGTTCAGAGTCAGACCTGAAATCAGTGAGAATCGGTTTAGTAAGGATAAAAGTTCTGGAAGAGAAGTCTGGGGTTTGGTTATGTACATAAGAACATCGTCGGCAAATAGTGCACATTTGTGTTCTTGTTGGCCACATTGGAACCCATGAATGTTAGGGTGGGATCGAATGGCCATTGCTAGGGGCTCTATTGCCAGGGCAAATAGTAAAGGGGAGAGTGGGCATCCTTGTCTAGTGCCTCGCTGAACTGGGAGGATAGATGATTTATGGCCTCTGATAGAAATTTGAGCCATCGGTGAGCTATAAAGCGTTTTCATCAGTGCGAGAAATGTGGGTCCGAATCCCATGGTTTCGAGGGTAACAAAGAGATAGTCCCAGTTTAAGCTATCAAAAGCTTTGTTAAGGTCTAGTGACAGTAGTAAAAGTTCCCGATTTGGGAGATTGTCCCAGTTGGAGCGTGCCGCCGAGATCAGAGCAATGGATCTGCGAATTTGATCCAAGGTCTGACGTCCTGCGACAAACCCCGACTGGTCTTTATGTATATAATGTTCTAGAAAGGAATTGATTCTGAGGGCCAATATCTTTGTTAGGATTTTTAGGTCACAGTTAATTAGTGATATTGGGCGGTAGTTGCGTACATCGGTAGAGTCCCTGTTAGGCTTAGGGATTACGCTGATGTAGGCCTTGTTATCGTCCAGTGGGACCATTCCCCCATCCCTCAAGGAGTTGAAATAAAGGCTCAGGTGTGGGGCTAGTTGTGCGGAAAACTTTTTATAGTAAATATTGGGAAACCCGTCCGGGCCCGGAGATTTGTGAAGTGAGAGAGATTTTATAGCGTCATTGACCTCTTCGCTTGTAAATGGTTGGTCTACTAGTTCTCTATGATCGTCGGTAATGGTCGGGAGAGGGAGAGTCCCCAAGAATTCCCCGATGGACGATGGGGCCACAGTTTGTGGTTTCTTATACAAGTCGGCGTAGAACCCATAGAATTCATCAAGAACTTTTTGGGGATTCTGTGAGAGCTGTCCTCCGGATAACCTTATTTTGGGAAGTGTGTGATGGGAGTGTCTGGGAGTAAGTTTATGTGCTAATAGGGATCCTGGGCGATCCCGCCATGTAAAAAATTTATGGTTCGTCCATCTTAGCTGTTTTTCAGCCCTTGTAGTAAGGCATATGTTTAGTTCCAGTCTGGATTGTTCTAGCTTCTTAAATAGGTTGGGTGAGGGGGAACGCTTGTGCTGTTTGGCTAAAGATTCAAACTCTCTGGTTTTGGCAGAAATCAGTTCAGTGCGAGCTTTCTTCAGTCTGGAGGCTAGCTGAATAAAGGAGCCCCTTATACTGGCCTTGTGTGCAGCCCAATTTATGGCGGGGGAAGTGTCCCCCGGAATGTTGTTTTCAAAGTAGGTTTGTATATGATTTGATATCTCTATGCATTGAGTTTCGTCACTAAGTAGAGATTCATTTAATCTCCAGTGATTACCTGTAGGTTTGTCACTAAGGCCTGTAAGCTGGACCATAATCGGGTCATGGTCTGACCATGGGGTTGATATTATTTTTGCTGATCTCAGTTTAGGTATCATCCCTGAGGGGAGAAATATGTGATCTATACGGGAGTAGTGTCCATGTGCCCTAGAGTAGTGGGAATAGTCCCTAGCGGTGGGATTGGCTTCTCGCCAGGCATCCACCAGGTCATATTGGTGTAGCGTCTGTGCGAATTTGCGACTTTGTCTGGGGGGGGATCGGAGACCTGAAGTGTGTGATTTATCTTTGATTAGATCTAGCGCTAGGTTAGAATCGCCGGCTAAAACCACCACACCCTCTAGTTCGGGTCCTAGTAGTTTTAGAAGGGCTTGGAAAAAGGCAGTTTGGTTTGTATTGGGGGCGTAGTATACTAAGATGGTAGTTAAAGTTTCACCTAGGTGGCCTTTCACTAGGATGTAGCGGCCTTCTTTGTCTTTAATAGTTTTAATTTCTGTGAATGAAACATGTCTTGAGAAGCAGAGGGCGACCCCTCTTTTCTTTTCCGAGGCATTCGCAAAAAAGCAAAGAGGGTATTCCCTATGAAGGTATCGAGGGGTGAATGAAGATGTGAAGTGTGTCTCTTGGAGGGCTACAATATCGGCTCCCAGGGATTTATAATGTGTGAAGGCATTGACTCGCTTGGCCGGCGATCCAAATCCCTGCACATTATGGGAGAGCAGGCGGACATTATGAGGTGTTGGTTTTACAGGAAACATGGGAAACATTCAAGAGCAACTATAAGCAGGCTTACCCTTCGGTCTGTTGGTTTCGGAGCTTGTATGTGTAGAGAGGTTGTCCAGGTGGCCCTCGGGAAGGAACAGCAGTAGAGAGGATTAATGTTGGGTTTGGGGGAGGGAGGAGAGGGGAAGGGTCTGGAGTTAACCAGAAAAGTGACAGTAGTAGAGATGAGAGGGGTGAGAGGGGTGGGAGGGGTGGGGGAAAAGAATAATAAGAAAAAGTAAAATAATAAAACCAAGCGGTCGGTCCAGGGGACTCCTGGAGCCGAGTGACATAACTTAGACATGTTACTAAACAGATGTACAAACAGTATACAATTAAAGTGTCCCAGGGGTAAACCCTGGGTGTGAAGGAGTCTTCACCAAAAACTAGTAATGGGAAGAGTCCTCCAAGTAGGGAGTGCACATGGTCATCCCCCAGCAACCGTAAAAACTGGTATTCAAAAATAGAAAAAAAGCACATAGGTAACTAGAAAACATCTTTGGCCTTTACGCCCCAATAAATTGATGGGGTTGTTTGGTCAAATATGCTTGATAGGTAACATATTGTGCAAGGTAAAAAATGTAAGAAAAGTGCAAAAAAGAGATTTAGTGGCCAGTTCAAGTAATCATGGCCAGGTAAGGCATCGGTGTTTTGCTTCAGCAAGTTTCAGCCGCTCTGTGTGGCGCCTAATGTCCTTCTCTAGGGACCACTGAGAAGACACCACGGCGGGTTTAAATCAGTTCAGTTCAATTCAACGATCTAATATAAGAGTTCCATTTTCTTAGGATGCATGGGATGTTGAGGCAAGCTTCTTGGTCGACCTTGTTGACCACAAGGGGGAAAGGGGAGGGGGAGGGGATTCTCTGGATCCAAGTTGGTTCCGTGATGACGGGTCGTGAGATATGAATCCCAGTTTCAATAGAATCATCTCGCCTTCAGTGAACGATGAGAAGGAATATGATTTGCTGTTAAAAGAAAATTGGAGACGGAAGGGATAGTTCCATCTGTAGCGAATGTTGCGTTGGGTCAGTGGCGCTAATAGAGGTTTGAGTGATCGCCTTTTTTGGATCGTGGCTTGTGAGATATCAGCAAAGATTTGTATCTTGATGCCATCTATTTCTAGGTCTGGGTTTTCACGGGCATGACGCATCACTGCTTCTTTAATCTTAAAAAAGTGTGGCTTCACAATCACATCTCTGGGAGGGCCATCAGGTTTGGGGGATGTCAGGGTTCTATGGATTCGATCAATTTCCATATGGATCTTGTCTATGTTGGGCACAGCAGCTTGCATCAGAGATTGTGTTATGGAGGTAATATCTTTTATGTTTTCCGGGATACCACGGATACGGAAATTGTAGCGTCTTGCGCGATTTTCAAGGTCGTCGATCTTTGAATATGCGTCTTCAAGTCGATCCTGTAGGTCAGTGATCATGTTTGAGTTTTGCGATACTCTATGGACCGTGTCATCCATCTTGGATTCAATGCTGCTCAATCTGCTGCCCATTTCCTGGAAATCTTGTTTTATGTCTGAAGCTAATTTGTCAGTAGCTTTAGATAGTTCTCTTTGAAGCAGGTCGGCAAAGCGTGCTAATAAAATTGGGTCTCCTGAGTACTGTACAGGGGGAGCAGCCGGGGATTCTGCATCTGATATAGATTCTTGGCTGCTGGGCTGGCTGTATATGGCTTCTGCTATCTCTCTGTCCAAGAGGGAAGATGTCTGTGACTCCATGCTGGGGGACATGGCTGCAGTTTGTGAGGGAGATAGTGCAGGGGGGCTGGGCGGTATGCAGTCTGTGGTTGTCGGCTCACCTTTGTGTGGAGAGGGCTTTGCAGGACCCAGTGCTGGGTATTCCGCCTCATAGCTCTTTGGGGGGGCTTGCTTCTGGGCTGAGGGTGGCTGTTTCCCCTTCCCCGAGGCCTGCATGCCTCGTGTGTGATGGCCGGTCGCCATCTTGAAATCTTGTGGTGTAGCGCGGGTCGAGATCCGGGAGCCGGTTTGAGGCTGGCTTCCCGGTTTTTGTGGCATCCGAAGTGTGCCTGGGACCTTCCGCAGGGGGGTAAGGTTATCGCTGGGTTCGGGCGAGGTGTGGGGCCGCTGTTTAAAGCTGATGTTGCCGGGGGATGAGCGGAGCTGATCAGGTGGACATCCGCTCCGTCCGGCCGCGCATGCGCACTTCTATATTTCTGGTTTTAAACGTTTTTTCAGTAACTGGTTGCATAAAGACATTTTTAATTTAAAGCATAATGATTTCTTTAATAATTTGTATTCCTCCAAAATATTAACTTTTTTTTATATTAAACATTACCTTTTTTGTGGGGTTTTATTTTATTTTTTTATTTTTTTAGGGAGTATAATTTAACAATTATTTCGTAGAAATATAAGTATACATTTATGTTCATTTTTTAAATATAATGTTGATATAGATAATAGTACACAAATAAGGATGAGCTCAGGCGTGTTCACAAACAGCACGTGCAGAGCCCACCAGGAAGTCGGCACTGCACAGCGCTAATGACAGGCAGTGAGACATTTCCCGATCTCTGCAGCCGTGCATCGGGACAATGTCTCACTGCTTGTGATTAGCGCTCTGCAGTGCCGACTTCCTGGCAGGCTCTGCACGTGCTGTTTGCGAACACGCCTAAGCTCATCCTTATACACAAGTGTACAAAGACCAATGTCTTATACAGGCGCAATATGACTGTTTTTTTTTTTTTTTTACAGATGGGTGGTATGGAGGCAGTTATCACAGGAATGGCTGATGATTTTAGTATTGTAAAGAAACATCGCAAAGCGTTTACCTTTGCAGTTGCACTTATTACATTCCTGCTGGCACTGCTGTGCATAACAAATGTGAGTAATGAATATTTTACATTTCTAAAAATCTACTTTTATATTTCTGGTGGAAATGTCTTTTCTAAAGCCTCGTACACACGATCAGATTGTTGGACAAACGAGCTTCTGATTTTTGGCCAAAGGGCATGTGCCAGGAACTTGTCTTGAATACTAACGGTACACAATTATTGGCCAACAAACATGAATGTAGTGACGTACTACAATTTCAGCTCTTGAGGGCCACCTTTTGGCCCCCTTCTGCTAATTTCATGTTTGGTGATGGTGAGCATTGATTCCGAGCATGCGTGTTTGTACTTTCGACATTTGTCTGACGGATTTGTGTACTGACCATCAGAAAAACTGACAACAGATCCCCTGAAAATTTACTAGCATTTCATCCAAAATTTGTTGGCAGAAAGTTGGACAACAATTGTCAAAAAGAGCATACTAACGGTCAGATTTTAGGCCAACAGTCTGTCAACAGACAATCCCCTGCCAACAATCTGATCGTGTGTACGAGGCTTAAGGCACATGGTGCTTATGCCTGTATTTGTGCTAATTTTTAATGAAAACTAGATGATGTTAGACAGATTGACAATGAATATGGTGTTTATAGGTTGCATTTAGGAAGATTTATTAGCATTAAAGATTGATTGTAGTCAAAACATATCAGATATTCCTTATGTTTCACATACATCTTAGGGACTCTGCTAGATACATTTCTGTAGTTGAGTTCCAGGGATGTGTCCTGTCAAAATGATAGGATTCACTCTTCCTGTTGTATTATTTATTTTAGTTTACTGTGGGCAAAAATACATTGAAGAACCGTTTTCCATCATAAACTTTTTAAAAAAGTATTTATTTATATACTAAAAGTTATTTTACCACTTCCATACCAGGCACTTTCCCCCCTTCCTGCCCAGGACATTTTTTAGCTTTCAGCGCTGTCGCACTTTGAATGACAATTGCGCGGTCATGCAACATTGTACCCAAACTACATTTTTATCATTTTCTTCCCACAAATAGAGCTTTCTTTTGGTGGTATTTGAGCACCTCTGTGGTTTTCAATTTTTGCACTATAAACGGAAAAAAAAAAGACAATTAAAAAAAAAAAATGATGGGCACTGATAGGCGGGACTGGATAGGCAGTACTGATGAGGAGCTACTGACAGGCATTACTAAGTGCCACTGATTGGCACTTTGACGGGGCACTGACAGGCATTACTGATGGGGCACTGATCTGCACTTTTTTTGGCACTGATTGGCACTGTCGTGGGCACTGATCTGCACTTTTATGGGCACTGACAGGCTTTATAGAGGGGGGCAGGCTGGCAGATAATGGGCACTGATGGGCACCTTTTGATGGGGGCTGTGCTGATAATCAATGTGCTGATTATCAGCACAGACCCCCCCCCCCCCCACAGCCGGATACTTTTTACAACAGCAATAAAACAAATAATACAACCTTACAACAAACTAAAACAATTTAAAAAAGACATTTAAATTGCTGGAAATGCAATACCAATGCTGGCAATAAAAAAATGTTTAAAAAAAATGGCGTGGGGTTGGCCCTCCAAAATCCATACCAGACCCTTATCCGAGCATGCAGTCTAGCAGGTCAGGAAAGGTAGGTGAGTGAGCACCCTCCATTCCAGGACCATACCAGGTCACATTCCCTCAACATGGGGGGTACTTTGGGGCATCGGCCCCCCCACCCCAAAGCACCTTGTCCCATGTTGATGGGGACAGGGGCCTCTTCCCGACAACCCTGGCCTGTGGTTGGGGGGGTCTGCGGGCAGGGGGCTTATCAGAATCTGGAAGACCTCTTTAACATGGGGGCCCCAGATCCCGGCCCCCTTTAACATAGTACCTCTACCCATTCACCATAAAAGTGTAATAAAATAAATAAGAACACACAAGCAGTTTTTGACAATGTCCCCCACGATGTAGATCCACCATCAACCACGATGCCCGCCACCTCTACATCGGGGGGACATGAAAAAAGGCATGGGGCTCCCAGGCCCTATATACTCTGAACAGCAGGTCCCCGGGTTACAAACAAGATAGGGACTGTAGGTTTGTTCTTAAGTTGAATCTGTTTGTAATTTTAAACCGGTACATTTTGTAAATGTAGTTCCAGCCCAAAAATCGATTGTTAAGCTTTTTAGATAACCTAGGGAAGGGTTATCATCACCCTTGTAACATTTGTTTTGCTATCTGTGCCCCTGTTCAGAAGATTTCACCTCACTTTCTGTCCCAATGACAATTGGATTTAGAAAATTTGAGGCTATTAGGGAACCAAGGATTGGTGATAAAGCATCAGTGGAGACACCATTTTCCCATATTAACTCTTACAGGAAAGAATTTCCCTTCCTAGGGGTAGATTTCCTCTCACTTCCTGTTGTCTCCCTCTGTTTCTAAGTAGGAGTCGTTTGTAAGTCAGATTTTTGAAAATAGGGGACCGCCTGTATATACTATATGGCCTGCCCTATACACTCTGCAGAAAATTGGGCCTAGGTGTTGGTGGTACCAGAACACGGCAAGCCCTCACAGTTACTCTTGGTGGGCACTGGAACAGGCCCTGCTGTGAAATATTAGATCAAAAATTGTAATTACGCGCCCGTTAAACAGGGGCAGAAAAATTGGGCCGTAGGCAGTGGTGGTGGTGCCCTGAACCGAAAATATTCGTAGAAGCTACCATCATGAAGATTGAGGAGGAATAGGATAGTCACTCAGTATATGCAGTCTTCAAGCGATCCCACATCCATAGAAAAATCAATCGGTTACATCAGCATCAGGTGCTTGGTAGCTGGTGATCCAAGACGGATTCATTTTATGAATGTGAGCCGATCAACAGAGTCTGGGATCGATTACAAAGCCTCCAGCAGCACTGAATGTGCGTTCAGAAAGAACGCTGGATGCAGGACAGGCCAGTAGCTTAATTAGCCAGTGGTCCATCCTCAAGACCCAGTAACCCAGTGGATGTTCTGGTGGAAAGGTCTCTGAGTTTGATCTTGTCCCTAGATATCCCTGCACCATGTAATTCAGATGCTGGCGATGGTTGCTGGAACCGATCAGACCTTGACGCTAAGGACTGAAGAATTGTCTGAAGGCATCGGTCAGCCAGCCACCTTCTCCACCGCTCTTTCTGTGACTGAACGAAGCCTCAGCAACACGTTGTTCAGTACCAGGAAATTGTAACCTCCCAGGCTCTGGAAACGCATTGCACAAACCTTTCTGCAAGGCCTCCCGAAAATGTTTCATCCTCTGCTCCCTCTGCAAAGGCTGGATAAGTTCTGCAACCTTACCCTTGTAACGTGGATCAAGAAGGGTTGCCAGCCAGTAATGATCCCTCTCCTTGATCCCACGAATCCTAGGGTCCTTTCACAGGCTTTGCAGGATCAGGGAGGCCATGCAGAGGCATTCGATCCTGAGTCCTCTGGGTCACTAAGGATCACATGATCTTCAACCACCTCCTTCCAGCCACGTACAACTCCATGGGTTTCTGGGGACTGCAAATGATCCCTTGAAGTCTGATGCTGAGTGTTATCCTCCACCTCCATGCTGACACAATCCTCCTCCTCTTCTTCCTCCTCCTCTTCTTCTTCTTCCTGTGTGATCGGTGGGCCTGCAGGAATACTAGTATTGGATAAAGGGGGCCTTGAGAGGTAAAGAAGTCCTCCTCTTCCTCCCGCTGTTCTGCCTCAAGTGCCCTGTCCATTATTCCACAAAGCGTGTGCTCCAACAGGAAGACACGAGGGACAGTATCACTGATGCATGCACTGTCACTGCTCACCATCATTGTGGCCTACTCAAATGGGGACAGGACAGTGCATGCATCCTTGATCAGTAGCCACTGGCATGGTGAAAAAAAGCCAGTTTCCTGACGATGTCCTGGTGCCGTACTCACACAGGTACTCATTGATGGCACTCTGCTGCGTGTTCAGTCGCTGCAGCATTGCCAATGTTGAGTTCCACCTGGTGGGCATGTCACAAAAGGCGGTTCTTGGGCAGGTTGCATTCTCTTTGAATGTCAGCCAGCCGAGCACTGGCATTATATGACCGGCGGAAATGACCACAGACTTTTCTGGCCTGCCTCAGGAGATCCTGTAAGCCAGGGTACATGCTCAATAACCTCTGCACCACCAAATTCAGGATATGAACCAAACAGGGAACATGGGTCAAGTGTCCCTGTCGGAGGGCGTAGAGGAAGTTGGTACCATTGTCGCATACAACCATTCCTGGCTGAAGCTGGCGTGGCTTCAACCACCTCTGAGCCTGCCCCTGCAGAGCTGACAGAATCTCTGCCCCAGTGTGGCTCATGTCTCCTAAGCAGACCAACTCAAGCACTGCATGGCATCTTTTTGCCTGAGTGCTTGTGTAGCCCCTTGAACGCCTATGGAGCACCGCTGGTTCAGAGGAGAAATCTGCAGAGGAAGAGGCCATAGAGGAAGAAGAAGAGGAGGGGGTGGAGGAGAGAGCTGTGTCAGAATCACCACTAGCATTTTGGAGGCGTGGTGGCGGAACAAGCTCCAACAATACTGAACCCTGTCCTGCATCCTTCCCAGCTGCCAGCAGAGTTACCAAGTGCGCCGTGAAAGAAAGGTAACGTCCCTGTCCATGCCTGCTGAACCATGAGTCAGCAGTAATATGCACCTTACTGCTGACCACCCTGTCCAACGAGGCCAAGACATTGCCTTCCACATGCTGGTAGAAAGCCGGAATGGCCTTCCGTGAAAATAAATTTGGAAACCTGCCACTGAGGTACCGCACATTCCACAAATTCACGAAAGGGGGCAGAGTCTACCAGATGAAAAGGCAGCAGTTGCAGTGCTGCCAATTTGGCCAAGCTAGCATTCAGACGCTGAGCATGTGGATGGCTGGGACCGAATTTCTTTCGATGGTTTAGCAACTGGGGTAGGGAAATTTGCCTGCTAAAATCTGATGTTGGTGTACCGCTAGCAGATTAGCCGCAAGTACTTGGGACACCTATTTCTATACATTCATTCCTCTCAGTGCAGGTTTCTGAGAGGACTGGAGGTATAGTGGGGTTGGAGATCCCAGCTGATGAGGAGCAAGGAGAGATTTCCGCCTTGTTCTTTAATGTGGGTCTTTTAAGTGCTGTTGCCAATGGACTGGTATGTGAACCATATGTCTGGTCAAGCATGTGGTGCCCAAGCGGCTGCTGTTTTAGCCACGCTTGATATGTTGCAAACAGCAACGGTGTGAGCTGCTGCACACGTGTTAAAAAAATGCCCATACCAAAGAACTTTTCAAAATATGTAGGGAGTCAGCAGCGCCCTGCACCTGCTTAGCTCTGCGGTTTAATGCAATAGGGTGGCTGCCCTTAAGCTGCCCCCTGGAGGGCATCCTGCCTCATTAGAGATGTGCCTCCTCCTCTCTTCTATCAGGCACCCATGTAGAGTCAGTGACCCCATCATCCCCTCCCTCCTCATCACTGGAGCAAACTTGGCAGTATGCTGCAGCTCGGGGAACATGACTACCAGTTTCTTGACCTTCTTGGGCACCCCCTCTCTAGACTCACATTGATCCCTTCCTCAACCTGAGTACAGGCATCAGAGCCTTCAAATGGCTGTGCATCCTGCAGCATGTACTCGACACTGTGGTCCAATAGTTTGCGGGACTACTCCGTGCATGATGGTGGGGCTAGGGAAGGAGTGACTGTTGACATGGAGCCTATGGAATAGGCTGCTTTGGCAGCTGCATTGGCAGGCAAACTACCCTGAGCCTGGGTGACGGGTAGGCGGAGGAGGATGTTGTGGCTCAATAACACGGCCAGCTGCAGAAAAAAAGGACAAGCGTGCCCCATAACCACATGCTGAGGATGCACGGCCAGCACTGTTGACTGTAGACACAGAGACTGCTTGCCCTCTTTTAGTGGCCTGTGAGCATCTGCCTCTCCTTGGTGGCCTTCCGGACATGCTGTAAATTTTGTTTAGCAAAACCACACTACACTGTATTGTGTACTGTGTACACGACAAGAAAAGTAGTAGCAACTGCACTAGGGGTGCACGGTACTGTGTACACCAACAGAAGTTTAATAACAACTATAGGTGCACTGTATGTATTGTGTACTGTGTACACCACCATAAAAGTAGTAGCAACTGCACTAGGGGTGCACGGTACTGTGTACACCAACAGAAGTGTAATAACAACTATTGGTGTACTGTGTACACCACCGTGAAACCCCTTCAAAGCGCCCTGGCCAGCATGCAGACATGTGTCAACTACATGCAACCTGCAACACGATAAATCCTCCACAACAACCAATCAATGATTACTGGATATGTTTAGCACAATATGGTATGCTTTATTAATTGTTCAGAGATAGAAATCAGACTGGCCATGTGCAGTATGATAATCCCATAGAAAACAGACCAGACTCCCATCCGTCCAGCGATGAGACTCAGGGAACAGGTCTGCAGGGCACAGCCTATAGAGCTCTGGGCCCTACTCCTTACATCCCATACATGGATAAAGTATAGAGATTCACCATAATCGCTTACATATATTCCTGGAAGAAAGACATGCTTTCCAGTGCTAGTGACAGAGGCGGGACATCGTGCCACATGACACCCTGCCGTCATCCCCTGAAAAGCACTCCCAAACACACTCCCCCCACCCTGAAACCCCAGAACATGGTGCTACCTGAACCACGAGCCGACCGGAGTAAGGTGACAAACGGAGGGAAGAAACTCTACCCCATTTTCCTGCGCCTGCAGCACAAGTGAGACCCTGCCGCAAGGTAACGCTGCTGAGACCTGCCACGAGCAGAGAGCGAAGCCACCAAACATCCTCATTTGATCCGTGACCCAGGAGAGATGTCAGAGTCACCCGGGAATTACGCTAACACGTGAGCCTACGACCACCAGGGGAGGAGGCAATGGCGGGCAGACTTTATGCGGCCAGACTCCTCCTACAAATACAGGCTGACCAGGACGAGCGGCTCTTTCGATGGGGACTCTGTGCACGGATCTTCTACTGACAGCCAGGTTGTTAGAACGTCTTCCTTGACATTACCCCCCTCCAAGGGGCAGCCTACAGATGCCCAATTGAACCATCTTACTGGTGTGCATTCTTAAATGCCAGGATCAGTCTCTTTGCATGGATATTGGATTCTGGCTCCCAAGAATTCTCTTCTGGACCATACCCTTTCCACTTCACCAGGTACTGGACTTGATTACGTCTCTTCCTGCAATCCAGGATTAACTCAACTTCAAATTCAACTTCCCCATCAATGAGTACTGGTTCAGGAGGACCGGTGTTTTTCGGTCAACAAAGGGATCCGGGACCATGGGTTTAAGTAGAGCTACGTGAAAAAACGGGTGAATCCGGAATGATTCCGTTAGCTTCAATTCATAGGTCACACTGTTGATCTTCTTTTTCACAGGGAAGGGACCCACAAACTTAGGGCCAAATTTCTTGGAGGGACACGCTAGTTTTAGGGTTTAGGATTGACAGCCAAACTTGATCTCCAGGCTCTAAATTAAGTTCCCCCTTCTTTTCCTGTCAAAGATCTCCTTATAGTATTCCTGAGTTCTTGTCATTGACTCCTGAAGTAACTTGTTGTTAGTACTGAAGAAATTCAGAGTTTCTTGAGCGGCAGGTACTGAGCATTCCGGGATGTTGTTTGACAAAAACAAGGGGTGTAATCCGTAATTTGCAAAGAAAGGAGTTTGCTTGGTAGCAGAGTGGACAGCATTGTTGTATGCAAATTCTGCAAGAGGTAGGAGAGGTACCCAGTCATCCTGAGAGAAAGATGAAAAACAACACAAGTATTGCTCCAGCGTTTGGTTTGTCCTCTCTGTCTGGCCATTGGTTTGAGGATGGTAGGCGGAAGAGAAGGAAAGGTTAATTTTCAAAGAACCACATAACAACCTCCAGAACTTCGATGTGAACTGTACCCCCCGGTCTGAAATGATATTTGCAGGGATGCCATGGAGCCTCCCAATCTCCTTGATGAAGACTTTTGCGGTTTTCGGCCGCAGAGGGGGTAACCCACATTGGTAGAAAGTGGGCCATCTTGGAAAGTCTATCCACAACCACAAAGATGGTAGTGTGGTTTTCTGAGGGTGACAGCTCGACAATAAAATCCATGGAGATCATCCTCCATGGTCTTTCTGGGACGGGTAGTGGTCTCAACAGACCCCAAGCTTTAGACTTGCTGCCCTTGTTCTGAATACAGACGGTGCATGATTCCATGTAGTTCCTGCAGTCCTTCATTAACTGTGGCCACCAAAATATGCGTTGGAGAAGCTCAGATGTCTTGTGCACACCGAAGTGACCAGGAGTAACTCGTGATCGTGGCAGGAGTTAAGAACAGCAACTTGCACCTCCTGAGGTACAAAAATCGTATCCTTGTACCACAACAGATCGTCCCTTGTTTGTAGGGTGACATCAGGCGGAGGAGAGATAGCAAATCCCCTTGAAGCAAAAGGACGTTTCCTGAGGACAGGATGGTGTCTGGAGGTGAAGAGGTTTCGGATTCACTAAACATCCTAGAAAGAGCATCTGGCTTTGTGTTCTTCGACCCGGGCCTGTAGGTAATATGGAAAGAGAATCGAGTGAAGAAGAGTGCCCACCTGGCCTGACGTGGTCTCAACCTCTTTGCTGCTTTCAAATACTCGAGATTCTTGTGATCCGTGTAAACAAGAATTGGATGTGCCGCTCCCTCCAAAAGGTACCGCCACTCTTTGAGTGCGGCCTTAATTGCCAGTAGTTCTCGGTCACCCACGTCGTAGTTCCTCTCCGCTTCAGATAGTTTGCGTGAAAAGAATGCAACTGGGTGCAAAAGAGCCTTAGGTCCCTGTCTCTGGGCGAGTACCACCCCAACTGCAATCTCTGAAGCGTCAACCTCTAGTATGTACGGTAATGCTGGGTCAGGATGCTTTAAGACAGAGGCAGAAGTAAACCGATCCTTCAAGGTTACAAAGGCTGCCTGAGCTTCGGGAGACCAATAGAATCAAGTGTTCTGTTTAGTTAGCTTCGTAATGGGGGAGATGATAGTAGAAAATCCCTTAATAAACATTTGATAAAAGTTTGCGAAGCCCACAAAGCACTGAATGCCCTTTTTGTCAGTAGGGATGGCAGAGACCTTCTTAGGGTCCATTTTCATACCCTCCACAGAAATAATCAGTCCCAGAAACTGGATGCTCTGCCGTTCGAACACACACTTCTCGGGTTTTGCATACAAGCAATGGCATTGAAGTCTTGTTAATACTTTCTTAACATGTTCACGGTGCTCAATCAGAGAAGGAGAAAAGATCAGGATATCATCCAAATATACTATAACGAAAAATTCAAGATAGTCTCTGAAAATATCATTCACAAAGTGCTGGAACATAGCAGGGGTGTTGCAGAGCCCAAAGGGCATAACTAAATATTCAAAATGCCCGAACCGGGTGGTAAAGGCAGTCTTCCATTCTCCGCCACTCTGGATGCAGACTAGATTGTAAGCCCCACAAAGATCCAGCTTGGTAAATATTGCTGCAGTCTTTGGAATAACTCAGGTACCTAGGGAAGGGGGGTACCGATTTTTGATCGTGACTTTATTAAGCTCCCGATAATCTACGCGGGGGCGTAGCGAGTGGTCTTTTTTCACAAAAAAAAAAATTCCTGCTCCTGCTGGAGAGATAGCGGGCCATATGAACCCCTTCTCCAGGTTGTCGTCTATATAAGTCATCAGGGTCCTTAACTCCAGTTCTGTTAAGGGGAAGATTCTCCCAAAGGGAATATCTGCACAGAGAATTTCAATCGGGCAGTCGTATGGCCTGTGAGGAGAAAGTGTGTTTGCACCCTTCTTGCTGAAGACATCTAGGAAACCGTGGTAGACTTCAGGGACGGCTTGACGGGTCTCATCAGCTGCTTTCATGCATAGCAAAGGAGAGGGGACCTCAACAGTCTCCAGCAGGCATTGTTTACTACAATAAGGAGAGGGGAAGCTGATTTTCCCAGAAGTCCAATCAGTCTGTGGATTATGAGCCCTCAACCAGGGCATGCCTAGGATGATGGGAAATAGAGCGGATATGATGATATCTAGGCACAGCAGTTCCTGGTGGTTACCAGCAATAGTGGTTAGTAGTGGTACAGTTTCTTGTATGACTGGCCCAGACTTAAGAGCTGAACCATCGGCCAAATGTACAGAGAGTCCTTTTGCCCTAGGCCGCAAAGGGACATGATGCCGGGTGGCAAAGGTTAAATCCATGAAACCGCTGCAGACTCCAGAGTCAATGATAGCGGTGACCTGGGTATTCCCTCCTGAGAGCTGTAAGAGAATGGAGACAGCCAGGTGAGAAGTGTTACTAAGCAGAGCAGGTGTAAGAGCAGAGGAGGTGGTGAAGCACTTATAGAGCTTAGCAGGAAAGGTCCTCACATAATGTCCTGGTTCCCCACAGTAAAGGCAAAGGTTATTGGCTCACCTGCTTGGCGTTCTTCAGGTGTCAGAGAAGGACGTAGTAGGCCTAACTGCATGGGCTCTGGGACATCAGGAGTAGAGGCCACTGGAGCTGGGGAAGCAGACTGAGGAAAACTGGTCACACGAGGAAGCATCCAAACTGGATGGGAAGAACCGTCAGAACGTTCTGATCTTCATTCCCTTAGCCGCCTATCAATCTGAATGGACAGGTTAATGAGAGCATCTAAAGTCTCTGGCATCCCCACTCAGGCTAGTTCATCCTTTAATGACTCGGAAAGACCCATGCGGAACTGGTACCGCAGGGCGGCGTCGTTCCAGTTGGTGTCGGAACTCCAACGCCTGAACTCTGATACATAATCTTCCGCTGGTCTACGGCCTTGCTGTAGGGAGTGCAGGGCCGCCTCCGCAGTGGCTGTCAGTTGCTGGTCTTTGTAAAGCTGAGACATGGCTTGGAAGAAGGAGCTCAAGTTGTCAAGAGAGGCATCCTTCTGCTCCAGAAGGCGATGGGCCCATGACTGAAGTTCTGCCAGCAGCAGGGAGATGACGAAGCCCTCTTTAGTTGATTCAAGAGAAAAAGTCCTTGGCTGCAGGGTGAAGAAAAGTTTGCAGGCATTACGGAATGCTCTGAATTTACTACGGTCCCCAGAGAACCTTTCAGGTGTGGGAACCTTTAGGCTCAGGCGGCAACATCACCACTGAAGGAGCAGCAGAAGTCCCAGATGAAGGTGGTGTAGCTGCGGACAGAACCTGAACACGTTCCTCCAGCCGGTTATAGCCTTCTTGAAGGTTCTTTACAGCCTGGGTAAGTCAAGAGAGTAAGAGAGAGGCTCCCTGCGTGGGCTCGGACATGGCTGTCCGGTACTGTCACGTACCTGGTGGCTGAGCCCACTTATGCAGGGAGTGGCTCCTTGTATTCCTCTGGCTCGAGAACCCCTGATAGAGCAGACAGGGGCTCGGGAATGCAAAGGGGCACAAGTGCCTGACAGGTTACAGGTGTAGGGCTGATCCGGACTTCTGGAGTGCTGCGAGGAGACCAGTTGTGGACTTGAGCAGGGACCCTGGAGGTGTACTGTAGTCCGGGAGATCTAGGCAGGTAACTGAAGACTGCAGACAACAGGGAGGCATAGCAGCTCAGAAGGATCAGCAAGGAGGACCAGACTGACAGCTGGAGGCAGCAACAACTAGGAGGTCAGGAACACATGCATGTTTCAGGCAGGCCGGGTCATACACTGGCGGGCAGGTGCGGTACAGAAGCAGCAGGCGAAGCGTAGTCATGTAGCAGGCCGGGTCGGTAACAGGCGGGCAGCTAAGGACCAAGGAGCAGGCAGAATAGACGTCAGGACAAGCTGAGGTCGGAGACTGGCAGCAAGGTCAAAGACAAGCCGGGTACAGGAATCAGGTTCAAACAGGATAACAGGCAGCTAGGGGTCTCAGGAACAGTGTAGACTGGACAGCAAGATGGCATGGTGACAGTCTCCTTTAACCATCTCAATACAATGCATTTTCACCCCCTTCCTGCCCAAGCCATTTTTCAGCTTTCAGCGCTGTCACACTTTGAATGACAATTGTGTGGTCATGCTACACTGTACCCAAATGAAATTGTTATCATTTTGTTCCCACAAATAGAACTTTCTTTTGGTGGTATTTTATAACCTCTGCAGTTTTTTATTTTTTGCGCTATAAACTAAAGAACAGTGACAAGTTTGAAAAAAAACAATATTTTTAACTTTTTGCTATAATAAATATCAATTTTTTTTTTTAACCAATTTTTTCCTCAGTTTAGGCCGATGCGTATTCTTCTACATATTTTTGGTACAAAGAATAGCAATAAGTGTATATTGATTGGTTTGCGCAAAAGTTATAATGCCTACAAAATAGGGGATAGATTTTTTGCATTTTTGTTATTTTCGGCACACCCCCGGTGGGCCGAAAAAGGCAAGGGCATCATATGACGCCCTCCCGCCATGAGAGCTGCGCTGCCTGGCCATCAATTGACAGCCGGCAGTCGGCAACCAGTTAAATAGTGCTCTTGGCGCCAAACACTGTCACACGGCGCTCCCGCGCACAGCCATGCGTGCTATTGTGCTCGCTGAGTGCCTCTTTCGATGGGGACTCTGTGCACGGATCTTCCTTGACACCAGCTATATTGATCCCATTTTTAGGGAGATCAAATTAGCCTGTGGCTTATACCCCAGCCGGTCTCTATGCTTGCCAGCAAGGTATGCCCACTCCTCTGCTCAAAGTGTCCTTGGAGTTGCCCGTGGTCAGTAGTTCCGCGTAGTGTTAAAATGAAAAAAGGCTTCCATAGTGTAATTCAACATACATTTTAGGATAATAAAAAGCAGAGTTTGCACTTACATTTGATTAAGAATAAAATAGCGTTGTCTTTAAAATCTAGTCGAGCTGGCCGGCTCTCGAATAACAGCCCGTTCCTTCCGGGACCTTGTGGTGACGTCAGCACGCCGCTCCTCCCTATGCTGTTTTGTCACAGATGACGTCATCCAGGGGTAGAAGTCCTGGCTCGCAGTCTCCGCTCTAACTCACTCCAAAGATGTTCTATCGGGTTGAGGTAAGGACTGTGCAGGCTGGTCAAGTTCCGTTGTGGGGCTGTTTTTCAGGGGTTGGCCTTGACCCCCTAGTTCCAGTGAAGGGAACTTTTAAGGTGTCAGCATACCAAGACATTTTGGACAATTTCATGCTCCTAACTTTGTGGGAACAGTTTGGGGACGGCCCCTTCCTGTTCCAACATGACTGCTCACCATTGCACAAAGCAAGGTCCAAAAAGACATGGATGAGCGAGTTTGGGGTGGAGGAACTTGACTGGTCTGCACAGAGTTGTAGCTGTTATAGCTGCAAAGGGGGGGCTAACTCAATATTGAGTCTTACGACTAAGGCTGGAATGCCACAGACAGGCTTAAATAGCCTGTCTGGCGCCAACAGGGGCACGCTCCCGTGTTCCCGAACACGCTCCCGTGCCCGCGCATTCGCAATGGCGCCCGCAGGACCTTCATGACAATCGCAAAAAAACAAACTGATCAAAATCTTCAAAATAACGTCCAAGCAATCTCTATATAGTGATGTGAACGCCTGAAATAAATTATATAAGTGCATTCTTCTATCACCAATAAGTGCTAAACACCGTAAGGATTACACACTTACAAGAAGGCAAGCAACAAGGGCTTGCGGCTAAACACCCACCCAGGGCCTTTATCCAAGCAAGTCTGGGGTAAGCAAATAGGAGGGCATCAGATACAGGAACACACTGTAGCCAGTAAACCAATAGTGGGATATTCCAAGGACTCACGGATATGTATCAGGTGTCACCCAGAAACAAAGAAGAGGGAACCAGACGACGTCAATTTTATGACGAAACGCGCGTCGGGTGGACAGGACGTGCTGACGTCATCGCGTTAAGATCTTCTGAACGAACGGGCGTTTGTATGCCGGCTGGCTATCCATGTTATGCTGTTTTAAACTCTGATTTTTTGTAAGTGTAATTTTTTACTTCCTTTAATAAATATACATATCAGTATTACACTATGGGAAGTTCCCTCTTCTTTGTTTTTGGGTGACACCTGATGCATATCCGTGAGTCCTTGGAATATCCCACTATTGGTTTACTGGCTACAGTGTGTTCCTGTGTCTGACGCCCTCCTATTTACTTACCCCGTACTTGCTTGGATAAAGGCCCTGGCTGGGTGTTTAGTCGCAAGCCCTTGTTGCTTGCCTTCTGGTAAGCGTGTAATCCTTACGATGTTCAGCACTTATTGGTGAAGGAAGACTGCACTTATACCACTTATATCATTTATTTCAGGTATTCACATCACTAATTAGAGATTGCTTGGACGTTATTTTGAAGATTTTGATCAGTTTGTTTTTTGCAATCCTTTTTGATTTGTATTTCTCAAGCTGCATACTCACTTATATTTTGTCACTATATATTTACAGTATTTTTATTTATTTTTTTGTGTCACATTCATGTACATATATTCAATTTTTTTTTGCACCGGCTGATCACTGGTAGTTTCATTGTCAGCGTAACTATTCCTTTTCTTGTGCCAATACTCTTGGTAATATAGTATGTGTATATATACTATATTACTGCACTTAAAGATTATTTAGAAAAATTCAAATTCCATTCAGTGTCAAATGCATAACAGTTTCGGGCTGTACAGATAACGCCCTTCTTCAGAGCAAGAAACATACAATGATAATGGTTTTTACAAGCATATTTATACACTCCTATCACATGTGAGATCAATTAATCAATCATTTTGTACCAATGGAAAAAATCAACCAATGCAAAAAAACATATAGATATGCATGAAATCATGGATCATCAGGTGCTTCCATTTTTCCTATCACATTCGATATATGCTGAGAGAAAACAAAAAACAAAACACATGATAAATAAACATATCAAAGAAATTAATATAAATCAAAATCAGAATTTAATCTGTTAGGCCATAATGTGTTTAAACAATGTATCCATTGAACCTCCCGTTTTCTAAGGGTTAATTCCCTATTTCCTCCACGTCTGTTCCTGGGTATACCATCTATCACCATAAATCTCAATTGAGAAACGGTGTGTCCTTTTTCTAAAAACTGTTGGGCTAAAGGTAATTTGTCTAATTTATCTCTGATACAATACTTATGTCTAGCTATTCTATCTTTAACCTTTTGAGTGTTTTCACCTACATACAACAAGCCACATGGACATTTTATTATGTATAGAACATAAGATGATTGGCAAGTGTAATGATTCTTAATATTGATGTTGCACCCTCTATGTGGATGGGAGAAAGATTTCCCTTGGATCATACTGTTGCATTGAATACAACATAAACAGGCAAATGAGACAAAGTTACATGGTCCTAGAAAGGTTGGGAGGGAGAACGATACTGATCAGATTTAACCAATTCTGTCATATATCGTTTGACCTCGACGGTACGAAGGCAATGGAGGATTCTGAAATTCCTGCACTGACAGATAACCTTCATGCAGGATAGACCAGTGTTTCCTAAGTATGTTATAAACCCTAGTGGAGTATGGATGGAATTGTGAGATGAAGGGAAGAAGGCGGGTATTAGATTGTACTGATCTGTGATGGGACAGATCATCTCGCTCCTTTTTAATAATTTTTTTGGGATAACCTCGCTGTTTTAATTTCCTTTCCATCTCATCCAATCTGACAGACAATAAATCCGTGTTACTAACATTCCGGGAAACACGAACCAATTGGCTGCAAGGAATGGATTTAAAAACACCAGATGGGTGGAAACTTGAATACAATAAAGTTGATTGCGATCTGTAGATTTTATATAAATAATATATATTCATATAAACATCACCTGATGATATGGACTTTTCCACAAATGCTTCAATTAAAGACACTCAAAGCATTAAACTTGGCGCATGGAGTGGTGAGATGTGCAGCGCGTCGGTTCCTGGTCCCTTTGGGCTTTCTAGTGATCTACTGCCAGCACAACCACTAACTTTTTGCCCAAATAGGGAGACAACAGCTGCGACAATCTCCCAATAGGGAGATTGATTGGTTCTTCACTAGATACAGCACCTCTCTCGGCTTCTTCTTCTTCCCCTGAAGCAACCAGCTATCCAAGTGAGTTCTTGGGGTCAAACACCTTCCCCTGCAGGATCTGACAGGCGTTCTACCCTTCCCCTGCAGGCTCTCAGACATCTGCCTGTTAAAGAGAGGGCTGGGATATGGAGGCTTATATCAAGGCTTTACCAACCAAGCTTGACTTTGAACATTATGTGAGAAGGATAGAGAAAATATACAAACAGGAGATAGCTGATCTGAAAAAGGACCTAGGAGTGCACATGGAGGAGGTAGAGCAGATGACTGATGGTTTTGCAAGCTCACTACAATCTCATGAAGAAACTTTAATTTTTCTTCCTAATTTAGCAGTTGATGTATCAGCAAGATGATATTGAAAACCATAACAGGGCGCTTAACAATATAAGGATCAGTGGACTCCCACAGTCTGTTTCTGCTAAGGAGCTGGCCCCCTGCATCGCGGTCATCTTTAATGAGCTGTTGCGCAAGCCCAAGGACTCTCCTTTTGAAATAGATAGGGTTCACAGAATTGGAGGCCCTGGAAACTCCGACCCTACATTTATTTGTGATATCCTATGCAGAATCCACTTTTATAAAGTGACGGAGGACATTATGAAAGTTGCCAGCACCCAGGAAATCATCTTTAAAACTACTCACATCATGCTGCTGTCTGATCTCTCTTGCCTAACCCTCTCTATGAGACGTACCCTAAAACCGATAACTCAGGTCCTCCTGGAACGCCATATGATGTATACTTGAGGATTTCCCTTTTCAACTTCATGTGACCCATGAAGGAAAGTCTGCTACCTTCTATACCCTCGGAGACCTCTCGGCACCTTTTGAATTGCCGCAGATTGCCCTACCTGATTGGCCATTTACACCTACTACTCTGGGTCTTCCTTTTGCCCCTCAATGGCATCACCAATACAAAAAAAAGAGACGCAGCTCTGATTCACAATGGGCTCCTGATGACTGAGCTGAATGGGGTGTTCAATTGCTATCTATCTCGTATAGATTGGAACTGTCTGACTCCTCACTTTTTTTGCTTGTTGACCTAGTTACCCCCTTGACCATTTTTGCCCTCCACTGTTGTAGGGCTTGTCATTCTCTTGAACTGTTGTTGCTGTACTCTTTTTGCCTCAATTGTTTGTCTTTTAGTTTATGGGGATTGTTCCCTCTGATAGTTACATAGTTAGTTCTTCTGATATGCTAAGTTCATATATATTCATATGATATGTAATAGTGTATATATTTTTTTCCTATCCCCCATGTCCCTACTCTTTATCTCCCTCCCCCTCTTCCTTTCCCTCCCCCCTCTACCCCCCCCCCTTTCTCCTCTCCCCCATTCCCTTCCTTTGGTTTTCCTCTCCTTACCCCCCCTCCCCCCTTTGGTAGAACTTTCGTTCTATAATCTTATTGAAGCTTTGACATATGAGCTCTCTTTTAGCCCAGCCCAGGTGCCACTTCATCTGATTCCACTACCCCACCTTAGGTTTTTTTATAGTTACTGTAATGTTGTTGTGGCTCATGCATGTGCCTATTCTGTGTATGCTCTACCCATTTGGGGGCTGGAATCCTCTCTGATTATTTTTTCTATCAGGTGGGTGTCCCTCTTTCATTTCATTGTGTCACCGGGAATCGTCACTCAGTCTATCCCCACCTATCTTGTGCTCTTTCTTCCTATTTCTTTGTTTTCTATTTCCTGTGTATAATTCTTTGGCGTGGTTCGATAGGATCCTTGAGGTGGCGTGGTATCTTCGATTTTACCCTATAAATGGAGGATAATTCACATATTTCTTTGTCCACTCTCAACTGCCATGGGTTTAACAGTACTAAGAAGAGAAACCAAGTCATGTACCATTTTCATAAATGTAAAACCAAAACCTTCCTGCAGGAGACTCGCTTTGTGTCTGATAAAATACCCACTATTAAAGTGGAGTTCCACCCAAAAGTGGAACTTCCACTTTAGGCACTCCTTGCCCCCTTACATGCCACATTTGGCATGGAATTTTTTTTTGGGGGGGAGTGGGGGCTTCGTTAGGAGTGGGACTTCCTGTCCCACTTCCTCCTTCTGCCCAGAGACTACACCTTTCACCTTCGGCGGCCCCTCCATTCCAGGCGATCTCCTGGCGCACGTGACAGGTCCCAGGAGATCGCCAGTCCACTCCGGGAGTGCAGCGCGACTCGCACATACGCCGTGCATGCCTGGCCGCAAAGCTAAAAGTTGTCACGGCCGGATGCCCAGAGGGGCAATGGAGGCGCCTGCGGAGAGGAGGGAGAGAGGAGTGGCGCTCCACTCGGCCGCATCGCTGGACCGTGGAACAGGTAAGTGTGTTTACTAAAAGTCAGCAGCTACAATTTTTGTAGCTGCTGACTTTTAATAAACATAAAAAGCCTGGAACTCCGCTTTAAGTATACATTTTTTTCCCACCTGGTATCATAGCACCAACCCTCATGTCCAACGAGGTCTCGATTGCATTTCACCGTTCGTTCAACCCAGAAGTGCTAGACACCTTGATAGATCCAACAGGCCGCTTTATTTTTCTGAAACTTAAACTATCCACTTTTGTTTTCACAGTGGCTAACCTATATGCAATAAACCAGGGTGCCTTTCTCTCGACTGTGCTTTCCAGCCTCGCTACCTTTGGTGGCCCTTGCTACATGGTAGGTGGAGACTTCCATGTTCCCTTGGTCCCAGACTGAACACTTTTTTGGGTAAATCAAGTCTCTCCTATTCCATGCAGGACAAAGCAGTGGTAGTTGGAACGATCATCAATTCTCGACTCGACTATGCTAACTCCCTTTACATAGGATTACCCCAATATCAACTTGCGCGCTTACAACTTATCCAAAATACAGCGGCAAGGCTGATAACAGGGAAAAAACCCTGGGAATCCATCTCCCCTTCCCTGAGGAACCTACATTGGCTAAATGTAAGGAGTCGGGTCGCATTCAAGACCCTCTGCCTCACCCACAAATGCGCACATGGAAACGCCCCGCAATACCTTCGCGAGAAAATAAAACACTACACACCGAATCGCAGTCTTCGATCGGCTAATCAAAATCTTCTCCTCATTCCCAAATCCAGCTATAAATCAAAGGGGGAACGGAGATTCGCTGTCCAAGGTCCACGGCTATGGAACGCTCTACCAACCGACATTCGCATGGAAGAAAACCATCAGGCCTTCAGGAAGAAACTCAAGACCCACCTCTTCTAGAAGCTCGACAACCAAATGCCAATACAGCGCCTTGAGGCGATTCAGTTCGCATTGTAGCGCTATACAAGTTATTCATTCATTCATTCATTCATTCATTCATTCATGCTTTCTAGTTTCAAATCTACATTTGAGTAGTTACATCTAGTGGATGTTTGACGCATTCTGCACCCCTCGGACAGGAATTACAATATTTATTCCCCAGCACATCAATGGTAAAGCCGCATTAACTACATTCTGATTTCTCAAAAGCTGTTGAATTCTCCCTTTTGGGCTGCCATCAGTCACTTCTTGTGGTCGGATCATGCCCCTGTTCATTTTTCTTTAGGTTTCCCTCCTGTTATTAGGAAGTTCTCTTCCTGGTGCCTAAATTATAACCTATTGAAGGAATCCCTCTGAATGGCAGGTATTTCCCAGACCATTAGGGATGTTTGGGCAGAACAGACTAACCCCCTCATTAAATGGAAGACTATAAAATATGTCCTCCATAGGGTATTCATGCAGCATGGTACACACTTAAAAAAGGCTAGGGTAACAGAGATTCAATGAATTCTTAGCAAGATCTCCGCATTGGAATCCTCTCATAAATCAAATTTAAACCCTGCTACTTATGTGAATTTAGTAAATCACCTTTGTATCTTAGACTCGTACTCCCTGATCACTCGAGATAGGTCAACACTTAGCTCACATACTTCACCCTAGAACTCCTCGTAAGCCCCTTTTCTTTCCTTACAAATTCAAACAACTTTAAGGTATATTCTTATAGCTTCTGAATTCTGCTCACTTTATTCAGCCCTTTATAACCTTTCTAATCATCACCCTTCCACTTTCTCAACACCTGGAGGCTGAAACTTTCCACGATTATATTAGAAACACTGCTCTCCCCATGATCGACTCCCACACATTTGAATCCTTAGACCTGTGTTTCTCAACCTTTTTACCATGGAGAAACCCTTGGCAAAAAGTCTGAGATCTCGGGGGAACCCCTAAAAATGTTTTGCAGATCTACAGTTCACGGAACATTGGATATGATCAGCGAGCTGTAGATATAACCACAATTATTTGAAATAAGCTTTAAATAATAGAATAAATATTAGAACTCACCTGACACCAACAATATGGTGTGAACAGGGCACATAGAAATCAAAGTTTTCTTTGTCCTTGCAGAGACCCACGTTAGAACAAGCCCAAAATATTCTAAGCAAGTCAAATTTGTACATATTTTCCATCAGTTTGTTTGCACATATGCTGTAAATGATGCCTTACTGAACTTGAACAAAACTCCCAAATATTGTGAATCATAAATTGGACAGCAGACTACAGGGAACAGTTGGGCCTTGTTCACAACATACATGCATATGAATTGATGGAAAATGGTGCAGATTTGACCTGCATAGAATACTTTGGTCTTGTTCATATCATGCGCAGAGACATGCATTTTCCTAACGTAGGTTCTGCAAGGACATAAAGAAAACAATTGATTTCTATGTGCCCTGTTCAATCCACAATGTTCGTGTCATTTGAGTATTTTTCTCTGCAGAAAAATGCATACATTTTGCATATTTCTTTGCAAAAATAAGCACATGATACCAATGTTGTTTTCAATGTGCACTGACAGACAGTACTGTCAATGAACATTGATACCTGGTGCCTCCTCTATAGTTTCAGCTCCTCTGAACCTGTGAGGGTGGTGCCAGGAGGAGCGCTGACAGTGGGAACACATGGCTGAATGTTGCAGGAGGCGAGATCCTGTGTATGGTAGTGACTAAATGCAGACTGCAGGGGGGGGGGGGGCAGAGCGCAGGGGCCTGTGGCTTGATGAGACTGGATGTAGAAGGAGGTGAGATCTAATAGCATTATGTAAAATGATGGCATAACATAAAGCTATTATAATCTCACATCCTGCTACATTCAGCCTGATCCAGCTGTGTGCCCAGTGGCGGAACTACCGCCATAGCAGCACATGCAGGCACTATGGGGCCCGCAGCCAAGTGGGGCCCATTTAGGACAGGCGCCGTGGGTCCGCGGGCGGCTCCCCTGGTGGCTCCGCGGGTGTTCGCGGGTGTCTCAGCGGGGCGCGGGCGGCTCCGCGGGTCCCACGGGCGTTCGTGGGTGGCTCCGTGGGTGTTCACGGGTGGCTCCGCGGGCGGCTCTGTGGGTGTTCGCGGGTGGCTCCGTGGGCCCGCGGGCGGCTCCACTGGTGAGAGTGGGCGGCTCCAGGGGCATGAGCGGGCAGGTCAATTAGGGAGCTGGCGGGCGGGGGAGCAGAGAGATGACATCATCTCTCACTGCCCGGTGCCCGTCCTGCATCCCTGCAGTGCTGTCCCCCCTCACTGTGCAGGCAGCCGGGAAGCAGAGAGATGACATTATCTCTCTGCTTCTGCCTGACTGATAATCAGCTGTCACTGACTCAGTGACACAGCAAGTGACAATCCGTAATGTGTGGCAGGCGACGTGGCAAGTGACAACCCGTGACAATCTGTAATGTGGCAGGTGACGTAGCAAGTGACAACCCGTGACGCAGCGAGTGACAATCCGTAATGTGTGGCAGGCAACATGGCAAGTGACAATCCGTGACAATCTGTAATGTGGCAGGTGACGTGGCAAGTGACAACCCAGGACGTGGCAAGTGACAATCCGAAATGTGTGGCAAGTGACAATCCGTCACGTGACAATCTGTAATGTGGCAGGTGACTTGGCAAGTGACAACCCGGGACGTGGCAAGTGACAATCCATAATGTGTGGCAGGTGACGTGGCAAGTGACAATCTGGGATGTGGCAAGTGTACAATACGCAACATATAGCAGGTGACATTCTGCAACATGTGACAAGTGACAATCTACATCTGGTGGCAGGTGACGTGGAAAGTGGACAATCCACAACGTGTAGCAGGTGATGTGGCAAGTGACAATCCATAATGTGTGGCAAGTGACAACCCGGGACGTGGCAAGTGACAATCCGTAATGTGTGGCAAGTGACGTGGCAAGTGACAACCCGGGACATGGCAAGTGACAATCCATACTGTGTGGCAAATGACGTGGCAAGTGACAACCCGGAATGTGGCAAGTGACAATCCGTAATGTGTGGCAGGTGACGTGGCAAGTGACAATCCATAATGTGTGGCAGGTGACGTGGCAAGTGAAAATCCGTGACGTGGCAGGTGACAATCCGTAATGTGTGGCAGGTGACGTGGCAAGTACAAATCTGGGATGTGGCAAGTGACAATCCATAATGTGTGGCAGGTGACGTGGCAGGTGACATTCTGCAACGTGTGACAAGTGACAATCTGCATCTGGTGGCAGGTGACCTGGCAAGTGACAATCCTGGACCTGGCAAGGGGACAATCTGCAACATGTGGCAGGTGACATTCTGCAACGTGTGACAAGTGACAATCTGCTTCTGGTGGCAGGCGACGTGGCAGGTGATGTGGCAAGTGACAATCCGTAATGTGTGGCGAGTGACAATAAGGGATGTGGCAAGTTGACATTCCGCAACGTGTGACAAGTGACACTCTCTGGGCTCCCACTGATTCTGTATTATGGTGAGTTGAACTATTTCATTTTATATAACAGAACAGAAATTGGTTAGAAGGCATGGAGGTCAGCAATGTGTGTTCAGGGGCTGCATACAGTATTATGCATACGTTGTTGTTCAAAATTAATATAAGATGTTGCCTGGGTACTGTGCCACATGAGTGTGGTAATCTGTTGTTCAATGGCATTAGTTAATTTTTTGTGTGTGTGTGTGTGGGGGGGGGGGGCTGTTTGCAGGGGGCTGGGGGCCCATACAACATTTTGCTATGGGGCCCTGTGATTTCTAGTTACGCCCCTGTGTGTGCCCCAACTCTCTGCTCCCCTGCCTCTGCAGTCTGCATCCAGTGCTGTTATACACAGGCTGTCACCTCCAGTAATCTGCTCCCCCCTCTGCAGTCTACATTCACCCCTTCTATACACAGGAACTCACCTTCCAATCCAGCTGTTCTCCTTTTCTCTGCTCCTTCATAGTGTGCATCACTGCTACCATTCAGACAGGATCTCACCTTCTGATTTGGTGTTCCCCTTTCCATAGTCCTCATTGTCGGCTCTCTTTACAGCTCCCACTCTGTGCTCCCCACCTCCATGGTTTTCATTCTCAGCTCCCTTCATGGCTCCCTGCCTCCAGTCTTCATTCTCGGCTCCCCGCCTCCATGCTCTAAATACAGAACTCCCTGCATTCCTCTTAACTCCACCCTCCGAGTTCCCTTAAACGGAACTACAGAGAGGGCATCAGGTATCAATGCGCACTGACAGTATTTACTGTCAGCCCGCATTGAGAACACTGGAAACAATATTGGGTGGATATACATCCGCCACAATGTTGAATTTTGGCAGAACCCCTGAGGACTTCTGCGGAACCCTGGTTGAGACACACTGCCTTAGATGAACCTCTCTCTGATTTTGAATTCACGGGAGCCATCAAAGGTCTTAAGCCCGGGAAATGTCCTGGCCCTGATGGTTTTAATCCTAGATTTTACAAACTGTTTGCCCCATCCTTCGCTCCTATTTTAGCTTCCACCTTTAATGCTATTAACGCAAATACCCTGCCATCCTCTCACCTTTAACATCCTCTTATATCAGTCCTGCCGAAACCAGGCAAGGATCCTTTAGCGTGTAGTAGCTATAAACCAATTTTTTTTTAATTACATTTAGACAAGGTCTTAATCTCACGCCTCTCCCCCTTACGACCCTGATACAAGGAGATCATGTGGGCTTTGTTCCTGGCTGGGAGTCCAAAGATAACACTACCAAATCTATTCACCTGATTTCTTATATTCATAGCCATCACTTGAAAGCCTGTCTCTTGTTGTTTGATGCCGAGAAGGCCTTTGACAGGGTTGATTGGAAGTTATCCGCCTCTCTTTGAAACAGCTGGGTTTTGGTCACAACTTTATCACTAAAGTTATGTCCTTATATTCCAGACCTACTGCCTCTGTACTAGTGAATAGTATCCTTTTGGAACCCTTCTTGATTTCGAATGGTACTCGGCAGGGTTGCCTCTTATACCCCTCCATTTTGTAATTATCATTGAGCACCTTGCACAAGCTATCAGGAGTAATCCCTCTATCTCAGGCATTCCTACACCTTCGGCATAATTTCATTATATGCCGATGACCTGCTACTGTATGTACAAAATATGCATATTACCACCCTCCTCCGTCATGCAGGAGTTCCAACGATTACAGAATTTTAGCAATTTTAAACTAAACGTCTATAAAACTGAGACCTTGAATATTTCCCTTCCGTCTGAGTACTTAAATTTCCTTCGGCACAATTACCCATTTCAATGGCATACCAGTGGTATCTCTTATCTAGGTGTCACGATCCCTTCCAATTTATCTGCATTTTACAAATTGAACTAGTACTTTACTGTCTAAGATTCGTAAAGATGGCAACTTGGGATTCCGCCTCAATTCCATAGTTTGGTAGAATCAATACTTTAAAAATAGCCATATTGCCCAAACTCTTATACATGTTTCAAACTATCCCTACTCTTCCTCCACAAGCATTTTTCTACACGCTCAGAACCCACTCAATTCACTTTGTGTGACGTAGTGGATATTCTAGGTTACATTACAAACTCCTTACGTATGCCAGGCACTGGGGGGGGTTGGCCTCCCAGATTTTGAATTATATCATGCTGCTTTTCTTCTCACCCATATTCTGGATTGATTTGCCCGTTTCCCGTCCAATAGCTAAATCTTCCACTATGGTGGAACAAGACCTCATGCAGATAGACCTACATAATCTTCCTTGGGAATATAGCAAGGATTTGTCTCTAATTCAGGATGCCTCTCTCTAAGTATGTTCATGTCTTCTCCTCCAATCCTTCACCTTTGTCCCCCTTTTTTTGATAATGTGGAGTGTTCCCTTGGGGTGGTTAGTTCTCAGCTTGGCCCCTTTTTCAGATCGCTGTGGCCTGTAGCACATTCTTTATCCACCCTCAGTCAGGCCTTCCTGCAACTCCCCATGTACCGTGCGTATCGCAGGGCGATTGGCTGACCAGATCACATTTGGTTTCTTTTTGCAAAAAAAGTTTTGACACTAAACACATGCACAGTCCTCTCACTGATTTTGAGAAGTTGTGCTCCTCCGCTAAGGCTCCCAGATATGTGCTCTCTACTGTGTATAAACTGCCTCTATCCTTACTTCACAACTCCTTACCTACCTTTACAAGGGCCTGGTCTGTGAACCTGGGATACAAAGTCTCTACTGAACAACAGCAAACATTTTTTATTTACACATAAATCCTCCATTTATTGCCATGCACAAGAAAATATTTTTAAATTGTTGTCACACTGGTATAGGGACCCAGTTACCCTACATAGAGCTTTTCCATCTACCCCTAGCATCTGCTGACAGTGTGGTCGAGAGATATTCACATCTGGTGGGGGTGCTCCAGTATCTTTCCCTTTTTGGCAGTGTATTTTTGATATTTTGATATTTTTAATAAGATGTATGACAAGGCTCTACCACTATCACTAGAATTAGCCTTGCTTTCCATTTTACCTGGTTTGGTGTCCTTGCAAAAGAAGCACCTCCTGCAATTTTTATTCTTTCTGTGGCATGTTTTTGAAATTCTAAGGTCCCCCCCACTTTCCCTTTGGGTGGCTACCCTGAATGACATTATGTGTAATGAGGATGTACTAGCCCTCGATGCAGATAACTATGATAAATTCACCACACAGCTTGTTTCTTTTACAGAACAGGATATTCTTACCCCCCCCCAGTTTATTGAGGTGGAGCTCCAGGATCCACCTTGGGGCCCCTCTAGTCATCGTAAGTTGGGGTTCCCCTTATCTGAGGGGATCCTCTTCCTTTTACTACCTCCTCATGCCTGGCCTCAGGATTCCCTCGAGACCCACAACATCTTTCTCTCTTTCTTTTCTTCTTGTAGCTTTCTACTCTTTCTCCTCCATTCCCCTGTCTACAGTATTGTCTACTCTTTCTCTTCCATTCCCATGTCTACAGTATCTCTTGGGATACACCTACTCTGCAGTTGTTATAATTGCTCCGGGCCTGGCCATCAGATGCTAATGCACCTTTTTTTGTTTCCATAGGGACAAAGATGGCTGGACTCATGTTGTTTGCCTTCTTTTTCTTTATTTTATAGTGTCATAGTTTCATAGTTAGTAAGGTTGAATAAAGACATCAGTCCATCCAGTTCAACCTGAGTGAGTGTCTACAATTGTCCCTATCCCTGTACATTGCACACTCACATCGGTCCCTACCCTCAAGGAGCCCACAATCCAAGGTCCCCATTCATATACTAGGGCCAATTTTTGGACAGAAGCCAATTAACCTACCTGCATGTCTTTGGATTGTGGGAGGAAACCGGAGTACCCGGAGGAAACCCACGCAGGCACAGGGAGAACATGCAAACTCCAGGCAGGGAGTGTCGTGATTGGGATTTAAACCAGTGACCCTTCTTACTGCTAGGTGAGAGTGCTAACCACCACACCACTGTGCTGTACTGTGCTAGTTTTCTTGTTTGTTATAATTGCTCATTTAATACATGCCAGTGTTTGTTTTGTTTTTGTATGTACAATTTTGGATCACGTATTTACTCACGTTTGACAACCTTCTGGCTCTTTGTTGTATTATTTTGATATACTAAAATCTGAATAAACGTGTATTTCACTATAAAACACAATACCAATAACCTATGAACCATGTATTTCTTCAACTCCATTCATAAGAGGAACATTATTCCACTCAACCAACCAATATTCCTGCTATAACCCAGATAGCAAGCAATTGAGCGGCAGGTTTGAAAATTACTTGCTAAACTATTGATAGACTTGCCAGGCTTCACAAGTTTGTTGCACAATTCCAGTAAGTCCGCATTGCATGACTCCAGATCAACTTTCTTTGCAAACATTCTGCAAGTCTTCTACAAGTTCTGGTTCAGTTAAGTTGTGCAATAGTCATCCCACCACAGGGGTCACAGTGACTTGCAGAGCTCTTGCTGTAGACTTACAACTGCAACTTTGCTCTTGCTAGAGACTTGCCATGCAAATTTGGTCGAATTGGAAAAGTGTCAACTAGAACAACATGCCAGTGAAAATGTGTGGCAAGTTATTCTTGCTATCTGGGAAGATGGTAAACGCAGCACAGCCATTTAGATCACTTACTGAGCACAGCCATATCAGATATGGTAGAGGCCCGAGTTCCAGCTAATATATAGCGATGATTTGACAGATCCCACACTGTACAGTCCAACCACTTATAGCCTTCAAAAAATGCAATAATAATGATAAATTAACAGCCTTTTGGTTTACCGATTCCTAGCTACATCCCACTGCTAAGCACACCACAGCAAATGGGGCAAAGAGAGCCCCTTATTATATCCAAAAGTGGTGCCATCGCATTGCAGGATGCCGTGACTACATTTGCATTGATCCCCCTCTCCTGCATTGATCTTAGCTGTCATCAGAGCGGCATCCCATCCCAGCCACACATGCACGCTGCCTGTGACATGCTGGGCGGGGGACAGAGCCAGACAGCGACCAAGCTGCTGATACCATCACCCAATCCGTCGTACATGCATGCTGGCACGTACCCAGCAGCCACGACAGCGGGCCACACACGTTCATCCCTGAGTACAAGCCAAGTAAAAGGGTGAATGTAGGAATGCCACCCAAAGCTCTGCATTACCAAAAAGCACCATGTTGGACCTCCTCCACCACATTTTCACCTCCATGGTCCAGCAACAAGCGGTCGCACACAGAGCCCCCCCCACTGTCCAGATGACTATTCATAGCCACAAACACAATGACTAGGTGGGAACAGAGACCAATATCCTGTAGACTGCATAATAGAATTATAAAAATTTACATAAAACCCAAAAAGAGTACTGCCATAAGGGAGCCACCAACCTATAATGCACCAATCACACACACAATATATATATATATATATATATATATATATATATATATATACACACACAGTGCCTTGTAAAAGTGTTCATGACCCTTGAAATGTTACATGTTTTGTCATGTTACAACCAAAAACGTAAATGTATTTTATTGGGAATTTATGTGATTGAGCAACCTCAAGCGGCACACAATTGTGAAGTGGAAGCAAAATGATAAATGCTTTTCAAATTTTTTTTACAAATAAATATGTGAAAAGTGTGGCGTGCATTTGTGTTCAGTCCCCTGTACACTGATACCCCTAACTAAAATCTAGTGGAACCAATTGCCTTCAGAAGTCACCTAATTAGTAATGAGAGTCCACCTGTGTGTAAATTAATCTCTGTATAAATAATGCTGTTCTGTGAAGCCCCCAGAGGTTTGTTAGAGAACCTTAGTGAGCAAACAGCACCATGAAGGTCAAGGAACACATCTGACAGGTCAGGCATAACGTTGTGGAGAAGTTTAAAGCAGGGTTAGGTTATAAAAAAAATCCCAAGTTTTGAACATTTCATGGAGCACTGTTTAAAGTGGTTGTAAACCCACAAAAAAAAAAAAACCTGCAAGACAAAGGCATAATGAGCTAGTATGCATAGCACACTAGCTCATTATGATATACTCACGTCAGATCAAAGCCCCCGCAGGGGTCCCAGTACACAGCTCCAGCCAGCGACATCTCTCACGGAGTTACTTCAGGGGATCGCGGTCTCTGGTGATGTGATTGGCTGGAGCCGCGATGACATCACTCCCGTGCATGAATGTGGGAGCCGCTGGTAATGGCACACTAACAAGCAATGGTACGAATGTGCCATTGCGTCAGTGCGCATGTGCCGATCACGTCGGCACATACTGATACAGGGGAGATCTCCTAAACCATGCAGGTTTAGGAGATACCTGGGGTGGCTACAGGTAAGCCGTAGTTACATAGTTACATAGTTTAGGTTGAAAAAAGACACAAGTCCATCCAGTTCAACCACAAATAAAAAAAAATATATATATATATATCATACAATCCCATATACCTCATTCTATACCCACAGTTGATCCAGGAGAAGGCAAAAAAAAAAAAAACAGCAGCGCATGCTCCAATTTGCTAAAGCAGGGGAAAAAATTCCTTCCTGATCCCCCGAGAGGCAATCGGATTTTCCCCGGATCAACTTTACCTATAAATGTTAGCACCTAGTTATATTCTGTACATTTAGGAAAGTATCCAGGCCTTTCTTAACCACTAGACATCCGGCCATAGCCGAATGACGGCCTCGGCGCGGATGTCAATTCCCGGGAGGACGTCATATGGCGTCCTCCCCTTTCCTCGTTCCCTGTGAGCGCTCACGAGCGCGCAGCAGGGAAATTCTGTGTTGGCCGTGTCCCTTGGACACAGCCAATCACAGATCACTGTAAACGGCCAATCACAGCGGCCGTTTACAGTGCGATCGGTGTGTCCAATGGGAGATGATCTCATATGTAAACATATGAGATCATCTTTCATCGCCGCTCTCCCTCCTCACACAGAGACAGCGTGTGAGGAGGGCGAGATGAATGGCTGCAGCGGCCGTAAGTAAATAATAAAATAAAGTGCCATCTGCCCCCACTGCCATCTGTCCCCACTGCCACCACTGCCATCTGTCCCCACTGCCACCACTGCCAGTGCCATCTGTCCCCAGTGCCATCTGCCAGTGCCATCTGTCCTCAGTGCCATCTGTCAGTGCCACCTGTCCCCAGTGCCACCTGTCCCTAGTGCCATGTATAAGTGCCATCTGTCATCAGTGCCACATCAGTGCCACGTGTCATCAGTGCCACATAGTGCCATCTGTCATCAGTGCCATATCAGTGTCACGTGTCATCAGTGCCACATATTAGTGCCATCTGTCATCAGTGCCACGTATCAGTGCCATCTGTCATCAGTGCCACCTGTCAGTGTCACGTGCCATCTGTTATCAGTGTCACCTGTCATCAATGCCACGTATCGTTGCCATCTGTCATCAGTGTCACAAGAAATGAGATAGGCACCAGTACATCAGGTGTGATACATTTTGTATGATTCGCACCACGGTTTGTGGACTCTCTAACTTTCACAAAGACCAAATAATATCCACTAATTTGGGTTATTTTTACTAAAGATATATGGCAGTATAAATTGTGGCCAAAATTTATGAAGAAAAATTAATAATTTCCTAAATTTTATCACAGAAACAAAGAAAAATGTTTTTTTTTTTTTTTTTTCAAAATTTTCGGTCTTTTTTCATTTATAGCGCAAAAAATTAAAAACCCAGAGGTGATCAAATACCACCAAAAGAAAGCTCTATCTGTGGGAAAAAAAGACAAAAAAATCATTTGAGTACAGTGTTGCATGACTGAGTAATTGTCATTCAAAGCGTGAGAGCACCGGAAGCTGAAAATTGGTCTGGATAGGAGGGGGGTTTAAGTGCCCGGTAAGCAAGTGGTTAAAGCAATCTACTGAGCTGGCCAAAACCACCTCTGCAGGGAGTCTATTCAACATTTTCACAGCTCTTACTGTGAAGAAACCTTTCCGTATTTGGAGATGAAATCTCTTTTCCTCTAGACGTAAAGAGTGCCCCCTTGTCCTCTTTGTTGACTGTAAAGTGAATAACTCAACACCAAGTTCACTATATGGACCCCTTATATATTTATACATGTTGATCATATCCCCACTTAATCTCCTCTTATCAAGGGTGAATATATTCAGTTTCTCTAATCTTTCCTCATAGCTGAGCTCCTCCATGCCTCTTATCAGTTTGGTTGCCCTTCTCTGCACTTTCTCCAGTTCCCCAATATTCTTTTTGAGAACTGGTGCCCAAAACTGAACTGCATATTCCAGATGAGGTCTTACTAATGATTTAAACAGGGGCAAAATGATATCTCTCTCTCTAGAGTCCATACCTCTCTTAATACAAGAAAGGACTTTGCTCGCTTTGGAAACCGCAGCTTGGCATTGCATTCTATTATTGAGCTTATGATCTACCAAAACCCCCAGATCCTTCTCCACTATGGATCCCCCCAGTTGTACCCCCCCTAGCATGTATGATGCATGCATATTCTTAGCCCCCAAGTGCATAACTTTTACATTTATCAACATTAAACCTCATCTGCCACATAGTCGCCCAATTATACAGTGCATTGAGGTCGGCTTGTAAATTGGAGACATCCTGTAAGGACGTTATTCCACTGTATAGCTTGGTGTCATCTGCAAAGACAGAAATGTTACTTTTGATCCCAGACCCAATATCATTTATAAAGATATTAAAAAGTAACGGTCCCAGCACTGAACCTTGGGGTACACCACTGATAACCTTAGACAATTCAGAGTAAGAATCATTAACCACTACTCTCTGAATTCTGTCTTTTAGACAGTTTTCTATCCATTTACAAACCGATATTTCCAAACCTGTAGACCTTACCTTACACATGAGCCGTGTGTGGGGAACTGTATCGAACGCTTTTGCTACAGTAGTATAGGCTTTCCTGTAGTCAAAGGTGGATTGTAAGGTTTTACAACCACTTTAATCCATCATCCGAAAATGGAAAGGGTATGGTACAACTGCAAACCTACCAAGACATGGTCGTCCACCCAAACTCACAGGCCGGGCAAGGAGCGCATTAATCAGAGAAGCAGCCAAGAGGCCTATGATAACTCTGGAGGAGCTGCAGAGATACACAGCTCAGGTGGGAGAATCTGTCCACAGGACAACTATTAGTTGTGCACTCCACAAATCTGGCCTTTATGGAAGAGTGGCAAGAAGAAAGCCATTGTTGAAAGAAAGCCTTAAGAAGTACCGTTTGCAGTTTGCGAGAATCCATGTGGGGACACAGCAAACATGTGGAAGAACGTGCTCTGGTCAGATGAGACCAAAATTTAACTTTTTGGCCTAAAAGCAAAATGCTATGTGTGGTAGAAAACTAACACTGCACATCAACCTGAACACACTATCCCCACCGTGAAACATGGTGGTGGCAGCATCATATTGTAGGGATGCTTTTCTTCAGCAGGGACAGGGCAGCTGGTCAGACTTGATGGGGCGATGGATGTAGCCAAATACAGTGCAATCTTAGAAGAAAACCTGTTAGAGTCTGCAAAATCTCACCATGGGGTCTGTGGGAGAATCGCTACATCTGGCATAACTATTCCTTTTCCTCACACTTGACATGTTATGGCCGATATATCGATGATGTCATAATCATTTGGGATGGTCCTAAATCTCTAATCTCACAATTCGTAGCCCACTGTAATACCAACGATATGGGTTTATCATTCACTTCAGTCTGTGACAATAAATCTTTAGCTTTCCTTGACCTGACACTCAGTCATGATCAAGGGATCATACATTCCCAAAATTACACCAAACCAACCGCAGGCAACTCTTATCTGCATTACCACAGTTATCATCACCCTCGTTGGATCAAGAATATCCCCAAAAGCCAATACTGCCACCTCAAACATAACTGTACTAGAGATGAAGATTACGCTACACATGGTCAACATCTTAAACAAAAATTCCTAGAAAAGGTTACCCGCCTTCATGTTTTACACACAGCAAAGCAATACCACAGATAGACAAAATAAAAAAAACACCTCATCTATACAACCATTGAGATTCACAACCAATTTTCCCTCTAAATTTAGAAATATAGAACGCATATCCCAAAAGCATTGGTCTATTCTACAAGAGGACCCACACCTTAAATCCACAATCTCAGCCCGACCCCTTATCTCTTACAGATGAGACAGGAACCTAAAAAACAAAATTGCACCTAGCAGATGAAAACCAATTTCTTCCTCCACCTGTGCCCCCCTGAAGTTTTTCAACATTCAAGACATGTATCAATGTCGTAATTCTCATTGCCTGACTTGCTCACATGTCACCCATAGACAAAAATATTTCAAGTACAAGGGACAAAAATATCCCATACCTGACTTTTATACTTGCTCATCAGAGTTCATGGTGTATTGCCTATCCTGTCCTTGTGGCCTACAATATGTAGGCCGCACAATCTGTACACTGTACAGCAGCCAAACTATTTAGGCGCCTTTGCGCAAGAGAATCCTATTGGATATACTGATTAGATACCCTTGCGCTGAGTGGACTGAATGAGGAACTAGAAGTTAACCCTTTACTTTAAATATTGGTCTAGATCAACACCAATTAACTTCTAATACCACACCCCATTCTTTCTTGTATAAATATGTACTCATATATACACAACATTTCTTCCTGGTATAAACATGCACTACCATATATCATATATATTATGTTTGCCCTATTGAAGTAATAAAGATACAATAAATATTATAGTACCTGTATATTAATTTGTCTAACCCTATAGTTAGCTAGCCTATAGAAATGCTGTCCACATGTTATTGTTGATATCACAATAATACAAGGTTAGCTCTGAAACCAAGCACATGGTTTATAAGTAATAAAGTCTTATTTATTTCCCAAGGAAATAACTACGCTAGCATGAAAGATTAAAAGATATTACAATATTATAAAGCTTACAATCAGACACATAATACAAGAACATCAAAGATACTTATCACAAGGCTCTCCACGAGACTTGCTTCTTCCAGCTATGCTCAGATGACCTAGAGATGGCCATCGCCATGAGGCTTAGGTCCAAGCCAGGAGTGATCAGGGAAAGGGAAAAGGGTCCGAATTGCCTGTGTGTGCTCTTTTTACTCAAACACACATGCCCACTCATAGCCACCCCCACTTGCCTCCTGTCAATAGATATTGCAAAGAGGTATTCCTAATATCTATCCATTCTCCAGGAAGCATGCTGTATTGTCCACTAGGGGGCAGCACTTGTTCATGAATTGCCACTGTCTGACCTGGGTCAAATATTAGCTTAACCCATCAGTCATCTTGGCAGCAGTGGCTCTCTTTGAAGCTTTGTTTGCAGACGTGCTAATCAGAAATTCTCATAGACAGACCGGAGTCAGTATTGTCATGCAGAGTTAGGCTTAATTGGCTACACTCCAACCTAGGCCACCTGGCTGTATCAACCAGGAAGTAAACCTCCAGAAATATGATATTAATTCATTTTGAACTCCAACACCTATTATAATCCTTCATTCGTTTTGGGTAACAACCTTCATTGTCAATCATTTTTAGGCATAAGGACCCTTATGGTCTTATTCCTCCTCTTGATATCCTCCGATAGTAAGTACCCATTGTACCTTGCCCCCATTGTCAAATTGTTCATCCTCTATTCTTTCACTTATTTTCCTAGTGACCCCTCCCTCCCCCCATTCTTTTTTTCCCATCCTCTCCCCCCCCCACACTCTTTCCCCTCTCTCCCTTATCCCTCTCTCTGTCCACATCCATTCCATGTAACTATATTGCACATTTTTTAACTATTTTTATCTTCATTAATATTTATTTTTATCTTTATTTTAATTTCCAGTTCATCATTATTATTTTCATCCTTTTATTTTGTTTATTTTGATCTCCACCTTTATATACATATATATCGCACCATAATCATTGTCTCTATACTCACTGATTTGTTCATTGTTTCTAATCATAATTGTAAAACCTTGTTTCATTTGCAACAATCCAGTACACAATTGTTTTTATCAGAATTACTATTAGATTACCTTGATGGTATATAACTAGTTAATCTGGCACTCCAGTGCCCTGTGATACACTAATTACCACCTTGAAAGTTTGCCAAGGTAACGCTTGATTAGTCCTGGTTACAACAGACTATATATATAGTTACATAGTTACATAGTTAGTTAGATTAAAAAAAGACACAAGTCCATCCAGCTCATTCCACAAAAATATATATACCTCCTCCAAAATGGCCACAGCCAAGCCTGATGAAGGAGCACACATGATCTGAACACACGCTCCTACCTGCTCTTTCTCCAACTGGTAGTGACATACACTGCTGTCTGTGAGCCGTCCTGAGTGTCTGGAAGCGCTGGGAACCATCAACGTCCCTGGACCCATCAGCCGCTTCTTCACCAGTAAGAAGATCATCTTTCTCACAAGCGGATGAACCACATTATTAATCCCACATACGCTGACATCTCATACATCTTGTGAGTTAACAATTGTCTTTTATGGAATAAAGTGTCTTAATAATGCTGCACTTAGATGGCACTACTCTCCTTCTGTCTGGTACGGGGGTTCACCTTCCAGTAGGACAATGACCCAAAACGTACAGCCAGAGCTACAATGGAATGGTTTAGATCAAAGCATATGCATGCGTTAGAATGGCCCAGTCAAGGTCCAGACCTAAATCCAATTGGGAATCTGTGGCAGGACTTGAAAATTGCTGTTCACAGATGCTCTCCATCCAATCTGACAGAGCTTAAGCTATTTTGCAAAGAAGGGGCAAAGATTTCGCTCTCTAGATGTACCAAGCTGGTAGAGACATCCCCAAAAAGACTTGCAGCTGTAATTGCAGCGAAAGGTGGTTCTACAGTCTGAAGTATTGACACAGGGGGGCTGAATACAAATGCATGCCACACTTTTCAGATAATTATTTGTAAAAAAATTAGAAAATAATTTATCATTTACCTTCCACTTCACAATTATGTGCCACTTTGTGTTGGTCTATCACATAAAATCCCAATAAAATACATTTACGTTTTTGATTGTAACATGACAAAATGTAAAACATTTCAAGGGGTATGAATACTTTTTCAAGGCAATGAATATATATATATATATATATATATATATATATATATATATATATATATATATATGCATTGTATTACAATATGTTGAATTTCTCAGATATGTAATTTACTCTTCTCCAAGAAATGAGGATCTGAAGAAGCATGTCTTGTGAAGCATGTCAATCTCTTGGGTTATTAGACAAGGAAGTAATATCAATATTGTGTTTGCATATGTGTCACTTCAAGTGGTATACACAATTGGGGATTATATCTCCCCAGTGATATTTTTACTAATGTTTGTTTTATACTACGGTAGGTAATAAATTGTAATCTCTTTTTTTTCTTTTTTTTTTTAAGTGTATGTAGAATTAATATTTTTCACATCTAACAGGGTGGAATCTATGTGGTCACTCTCCTGGATACATTTGCTGCAGGAACCTCAATTCTGTTTGCTGTTTTAATAGAGGCAGTCGGAGTATCTTGGTTTTATGGTATGTATAATATTTCAGCATTTATTTATTTTTACGGACTGTGTATATTGCTTTACATATGCATGAAACCACTTTCACTGTATTATATTGTTGTGTTTCCAGTTTATGGATTTTTTTGGATGAGACATAAAAGTAACTCTGAATATGCAGGAACAGATAACCAGGAGGCCAACTGCTACATTGGCGCAGACAGACAATGTTTTGTTTAGCTCTCTCCCAACATTCTCAGAATGATGGGTTAATGATGATGGAGGGGGTCCATCTGCTGGTACAGCTGGTAATTGCATATAAGTACAAATATGATGACAATAAACAAGTATGAGAAACAGAAATATCACAATGTAAACACTTATTTTCTAGAACCAGTCTGGGTCAGGGAAACAGAATCTGGGTCGGGGATGCAGTTGTAAACACCTTCATGAACTTTATTTAACCCCAGAAGATTTTACCCCCTTCCTGACCAGAGCACTTTTTGCAATTCTGCACTGCTTTGGTTTAATTCACAATTGCGCAGCCATGGGACGTTATACCAAAACAAAATTTACGTCCTTTTTTCCCCCACAAATATAGCTTTCTTTTGGTGGTATTTGATCACCTCTGTGGTTTTTATTTTTTGTGCTATAAACAAAAAAAGAGCGACAATTTTGAATAAAAAGCAATATTTTTTACTTTTTGCTATAATAAATATCCCCAAAAAATGTATAAAAAAATATGTTTTCCTCAGTTTAGGCCGATATGTATTCTTCTACATATTTTTGGTAAAAAAAAAATCACAATAAGCGTATACTGATTGGTTTGCGCAAAAGTTATAGTGTCTACAAAATAGGGGATAGATTTATGGCGTTTTTATTATTTTTTTTTTATTAGTAATGGCGGCGATCTGCCATTTTTATCGTGATTGCGACATTATGGTGGACACATCGGACACTTTTGACATTATTTTGAGACCATTGTCATTTATACAGCGATCAGTGCTATAAAAAAGCAATGATTACTGTGTAAATGACACTGGCAGGGAAGAGGTTAAACACTAGTGGGCTACCACTGACATGACAGCGATCACTGCTCCCGATGACAGGGAGCAGTAGATCCCTGTCATGTCACTAGGTAGAACAGGGAAATGCCTTGTTTACATCTCCCCATTCTGCTGCTCTGTGACACGATCGCGGGACACCGGCGGACATCGAGTCCGCAGAACCGTGGGCACAGTCATACTGTACACAGCGGGCGCACCCACTAGCCCCACAAATGAAAGGGGACGTACAGGTATGCCCATTTGCCCATCGCTGCCATTGTGCCGACATATATGAGATACCTACAACTGTTTGGGAAATTATAGCCCTGTTATGGATGGCCCTCCAAATAAAATCGCATAGGGGGAGCCCATGTGATTGTTTAGGGCTTTAATTTAATTTGTGCTTTAATTTTTGCACATCTGTTTTTCAAAATTCGATAAAAGTGTTACTAAACCCAGGACCCTGCATTCACTATATCTGGTTTCCCACAGTACACAGAACAAACATAGAAATGCAATTATTTTAGTAAATATAAACTGCTAAATACCTTTTCTCATCAGCAGTATATTGCAGCCTTGTGTCTGGTTAAAGCTTGCAGGAGGAGTTTTTATTCTACTGACTGTCCTATGAGGCTGCAGGATAGTTTCAGAAACTCCATATCTGCAAACTTTTTCATTCAAAATTTTATTAGCTGTTGATTTTGCATTTGCCTTAGCAACTGGTCAGGCCTCAAGCCACCCTGAAAACATGTCAACACACACTAGAGCAGGGCTATGGAATTAAAATTCACAAAGGTCCGATCAGTAAATCTTTCTTCCAGCAGGGGTCTGAGTCTCATATTTGTGCTATGACCCAGATCTTTAATATCACAGCCCCTTTCGCACCCGTACATTGCAATTTCCCATTTACATCACAACACCCCCCCTTTATATCACAGCCCTTTTCATATCACAGTTCCACCTTTACACCACAATGCCCCCTCTTTACATTGCAGGACCCCCCTATTTACATCACAGTGCTCTTTTTTATATCGCAGACCCCCATCCCTTTACAATACAGCCCCCTTTTACATTACATCAACCCCTTTACAACACTGTGCCCCCTTTACATCACAGCACCCACCATTACAATACAGCTCCCCTTTACATCACAGCACCCCCTTTACATTACAGCCCCTTCTTTACAATACAGCCCCCCTTTACATCAGCCCACCCCCTTTACATTACAATGCACCCTTCACATCTCTGCCCCCCTTTGCATCAAAGTCCCCCAATTACATCACAGCCCCCCTTTACAATACAGTCCCCCTTTACATAACACTGTCTCATTTCCTTCCCATCCACATCACAGACCTCCCCCTTTACATCCGTGTCCTCAGCTCCCACTTTAGATCACAGTTCCCCTCACATTAATGTCCTCTGTCACCCTTTTCACTTCACAGCCTCCCATTTACGTCTCAGTTCCCTTCACATAACAACCATCACCTTACCTCACAGCTCCTCCATTTATATTACCCCAGTGCGCTTCACAGCCCCCCTTTTCTTGCATCCAAGTCCCCTTCACAGCCCCCTTTCTTTGCACCCCACTCCCCTTCACAGCCCTCTCCCCCCTGCCTTGCACCCCCTCATAGTCCCCCTTTCTTGTATACCAGTCCCTTCACAGTCCCCCCTTTCTTATTTTCCAGTTCCTTTCACTGCCCCTCTTTACAACCCCCAGTCCCTTCCACTGAAAGCCCCATCCCTTACATTCCATTTCCCCCTTCCAATCATAGCCTCTCTCTTACATTTCCAGTCCTACCTTGCATGTTGTTTGGTGGGAGGGACCTGTCTGAATGGGGGCCGTGACTGCCCAGATCATCGGTGGATGGGTGATTGGTTGTTGGGACCGCCCTGTGTCCTGCCGGAAACTTGGGGGACAGCCGATCCCACCCTATATTCAGGCATACCGCACCTTCTGCCTATCAGCGGCTGTAGGGACGAAAGTGAGGTTGGGGGCGAGGTTAGCAGATGGCAGAGGACACCCAGGCTGCTAGATGGCAGACTGTGGTCCGGATAGGATTATCATTCAGTCCAGGTATGGACCGCAGTCCGCCATTTAGTGACGCCTGCTCTAGAGCATACTCCTAGGTGCCCTTTTCTTGGCATCTGAATGTACAGTAGTCTATTTGAATTCTTTGAAAGGGAAATTTGGCTTAGGGAAATGCTTTTTGGGACACCGGAAAGGCCTTCCTGCATTGTACAGAGCACAAGTGAGACATGAAGCACAAAACCCAGCTGAAAATGCCTCAAATCCAGGTCCAATAGCAGCCAGTAAGTGTCACAATTGCACCCTTAACAAGATGACTGAAGTCATGTCAGTTGTGCCAAAACTGGGTACAAACTACTGTGTAGACGCTACTTATTCTCAGCAATCCACAGGCCTTGCTCAGTTTGGGTAGCAATACATTTAATCCATATAGCCTTCTCTTTGTCAGGTGCCTGGTTCTGTAAATTAATTAATGTTTTTACATCACACTGCTCTGTTGAAGGGAATCTTTCCCCACTACCTGACATTCTTTTATAACTGCAGACAACTCAGCTTCCTGTGCTGACATATGGTGTGTTAGTTATAATGTAAAACAGGGTCATTAGTGGTTACAGCAAACCCTATGTGTGGCTGGCCATCACCAGTGTAGAATTTGGAACCATCGACAAATAGGTGTGTGTATCACAATCTGACATAGGCTCATTTTTTGCTGGTGTGACACATGCTCTTTCTAATGGCGCATACACACGACCGTACTTTTTAGCAGAAAAGGTCAGATGGAATCATTCCGTTGGATATTCCGATTGTGTGTGGGCTTCATCTGACTTTTTTCTTCAAAAATTCAGACGGACCTAGAAATAGAACATGCTTTAAGTTTTTCCGACAGAATCGAGAAAACCGTTTGTCTGTATGCTGGTCCGACGGACCAAATATGACGCAAGGGCAACTATTGGCTACTGGTTATTGAACTTCCTTTTCTAGTCCCGTCGTATGTCATCGCGTTCGAAACAAACGGACTTTGGTGTGATCGTGTGTGGGCAAGTCCATTCGGCCGGAACTCTGTCGGGAACTCCGTCGGGAAGACCATCGGAGTTTATTCTGACAGAAAGTCAGGACGTGTGTACGCGGCATAACCCTATATAATCATATTGCTCAATAGCAAAAAATGGTCTGGCCATGAAGGGGGTAAAGCTTTATGAAGCTCAAGTGGTTAAAGGAGTTGTAAACAACATGGCAGGGTATGTACTTAAAGAATGTGATTCAGACATCAAAAAGCTAAAGAAGATGGAGAGTGGACAAGAGGTTTGTGAGAACATGAAAGAAAAGTTGCCCCAAATATATGGAAAAGCCAGATATGCTGAATTCATGAATGTTAAACAAGGAAAAGATGAATCAGCAGGGGAATACTGGAGGAAGTTAAATGATAAGGCTGGGGTAGCAAGTCTCACAATAGAGGAAGAAAAGAAGGGAGAAACTGCAAATCCATCTACACAACTGGTGAACAACTGGTGAAACAAAGATTTGTTGTTGGTTTAATAACCCAGTTGAAAGAAAACTTGTTCACTAGTCTTAGTTTCAGACACAGTTCCTTGGATGTTTTTTTATGACGGAATTCCACTCAAGCTTGTGTTGCCTAAACACGGTCACACCAAATTCCGACCGTGAAGAACGCGGGTATGTACAACAGTACGACGAGCCGCGAAAATGAAGTTCAATGCTTCCGAGCATGCGTCGAATTGTTTCCGAGCATGTGTCGGAATTTTGCGCGTCAAAATTGCAACAGACGATCGGAATTTCCGCTGGAAAAATTGAGAACATGATCTCAATTTTGTGGGGATGAGGCCCTTGCCCCCATCAACATGGGGACAAGGTGCTTTGGGGGACCCCAAAATCCATACCAGACCCTTATCCAAGCACGCAACCTGGCAGGCTGCAGTAAAAGAGGGGGGACCAGAGAGCGCCCCCTTCTGAACCGTACCAGGCCACATGCTCTCAACATGGGGAGGATGTTTTGGGGTCCCCCCAAAGCACCTTGTCCCCATGTTGATGGGGACAAGGGCCTCATCCCCACAACCCTTGCCCGGTGGTTGTGGGGGTCTGCGGGCGGGGGGCTTATCGGAATCTGGAAGCCTCCTTTAACAAGGAGACCCCCAGATTCTGGCCTTCCCCCATGTGAATTGGTAACGGGTACATTGTACCCCTACCATTTCACAAAAAAATGTGTCAAAAATAGTAAAAAAGACAGGAGACACTTTAGGACAAGTCCTTTATTAAAAGATATTAAAAAAAAATGTCCCGCACCGCCGACAAGCCGGAAAAAACAAAAATCTGCAACAGCTCCGCCTCCATGCAGGTACACAGTTATTCGTTTTTTTCTCTTTGTATTGAAGTAGATTTTCACTTCTGTTTTTCAAGGCTGTGCTTATGCTGGTGTTGATGGTTTTGTCTTTGTAACCTTTGTTATGGAAGGGGTCTGCTAGTGTAGCGATACCCCCAGTTAAGAGGGCCGCTGGTTTGTTTTGGGTCCCTGAGTACAGCTCCACCAACCCCCCGGCAATTTGCTCTACCCGCTCTGGCACAGTTAAACAAGGGGTATGTATCTATGCACATATAAATATCACTTATACTTTAAGTGTAATGGACTCAAACTCACAAGCAGACTGCTAGCTGTAATAACTGTTTTTACTTTGGTAATATGAAAAGAAATAGTAACATGCATCAAACATTTGACTTACAACACATTAGCAGGTCCCTGCAATATGCACTTAAACATGTACACATATGTATCAGGATAGCAATGGGGAACGGAGCGCCACGTGTGCGACCGTCTGCTATGCACCTCTGAGGTGCAACAAATCTAACTGCGACTATCTAACGGACCAGGCCTGATCCCTAGCAATAGAGCTCAGTCCTTGAGAAAATACAGTATTCTTCACCGGCAAGAGAACTGTAGAGGTGGTGCACATGTAGCTTTAAATGGTGTGTTTGTAATCCACAAGAGATAAAACACTCTGCTGCTCTGAGGTAATTGTGCCTTGGCAGTTCAATAGGCATAGAGTGAAGGTTACAATGTAGGATGAGCCTTTCAGCTCGCTCACCACTCCAGGGGTACCGTCCTCAGCTCCGGGACCTCCACTGGCGGCGTCCGGCCTCCTCCGTCACAGCCCCTGCGCTCTGGTCCTCTCTCTGTCCGACCGTGTGTAGGCGAAAGTCTCCGCTCCACTGCTGCTGACACTGAAGGGTGAGAGTCTCTCTCTGTCTGCTGCAAGGCCCAGGCTTCAGGCCTTCAGCAGTCCCGGTCCGCACAGGTGTCTCCTCACTCAGTAGTGTCTGCGTCACCAGCCCAGTCAGAAGAGGAAGAGGCGGTCTCTCCTCTTCCCTTTTATCACCTCCCCCAGCAGCCTCTCGGGCGGAAACAAACAGCCTCCCGGGAGCCTGGGGAATTATGGGAACTGTAGTCTTCTCCCCTAAAAGGGGAACGACCCCGCTACACACTCCCCCCACTTTGAATCTTTGGTCCCCAAAGACATTGTTCAATCTACAAGCTTTCTTGGAAACAACACGTTCACATAATTCAGACAGAGGAGCTTCCCACCAATTAGCATAGGATGGGGAGCTGTCCTGTCTACAGGTCACTTCAGTGTGGGCGACCTGTCTAACTGTGCCAGAGAGTGAGCTGGGGTTGCCCTCCACCAAATGAACAGTGGATGGGTCAGGGCGTTCAGCACTTCTCCTTGCTGTGGTAACAGAGTCCTCTGAACTTCTTCCCATTTGGGGGTAAGTTAACCTCTTGGGAGGCCTCACAACACTGTGAGCTCTCTGTTCTCTTGGCACTTCTTCAGGAACACATTCTGGCAACATCTCTGGTTCTGGAACATCTACTTCTTCTTCTTCTGAGTAGAGACCAGGGATATCTTCCCAGCACTCAGGCACAACACTGAATGGAACAAACTCTGTAGCTTCTGGGTTCAATGTTTTATCTTCCACATCCTCAGTAAGTGGAAGATCTATGGCGGAATTTCCTGGAGTTGAGGAAGGCCATAGCCATTCAAGTTCTCCTCTTTCTTCTTCTGCTGATTGTGGGTCCTGTCCACCCCTAGCTCGGGAGGTCTGGGACCGAGTGTTAGGCCTGGGGGTATCCAGAATGGAAACAGATTCAGGTAAGTCTCTCGCTGGAGGTATTCTGACTGCTTCAGTGAGTGGGAGCAAGTGATTCCTATGCCAGGTCTTCAAGGGCCCCACTCTTCCTTCTGGCTTCAACTTGTAGACAGGCAATCCAGGTAGCTTTCTACAGATGATATATGGCTCTGATCTCCATCTATCAGCAATCTTGTGTTTTCCAGGGATCCCTAGATTGCGTAACAGTACACGGTCCCCAGGCTGTAGGTCCTGTACTCGAACCTTCAAATCAAAGTTCCGCTTGTTTTGGGCCCCCCTCTGGTCAGAGGCCGCCTGAGCTTTCTCATAAGCTATCTTCAGACTGTGCCTCAGTCTGTCCACATATCCTTTGTGGGAGGTCTCAGAGGCATGGTCTAAGGAAATGCCAAAGGCCAGATCCACGGGCAATCTTGCTTCTCTCCCAAACATAAGTCGGTAGGGGGAGAAACCCGTCACATCACTGGTGGTACAGTTGTAAACATGCACTAGAGCTGAAATGTGTTGACTCCAATGTTGCTTCTTCTCTGTTTCTAAAGTTCCCAACATGTTCAATAGGGTCCTGTTGAACCTTTCAGGCTGGGCATCACCTTGAGGGTGATATGGTGTAGTTCTAGTCTTCTCTACTCCCAGAGAATCTAGTAGTTTCCTGATCAGGCGACTCTCAAAGTCCCTTCCTTGGTCTGAATGGATTCTCTGTGGTAGTCCATAATGAACAAAGTACTTCTCCAAAAGTACCTTGGCTACTGTAGAGGCCTTCTGGTCCTTGGTTGGGAAAGCCTGAGCATAACGGGTGAAATGGTCGGTTACCACCAGAACATTTCCCAATCCACTCAAATCGGGTTCAAGGCAGAGAAAATCAATGCATACCAGATCCATTGGGCCTTGACTCTGTAGATGGCCCATTGGGGCAGCTTGATGGGGTAAAGTCTTCCTCTGAATGCATCTTGCACAGGAATGGCAATACTCCTCCACTTCGGCCCTCATGCAGGGCCAATAAAACCGGTCTCTGACAAGTTGGAAGGTTCTCTCTGCTCCCAAGTGACCATGCTGGTCATGTAGGGCAATCAGCACAGTCTCTCGATGCTTTTCGGGGAGAAACAACTGCCACTTGTCTTCTGAGCTATCAGAGGGGCCCCTTCGGTAGACCACTCCCTGATGCACCTGTAATTTGTCCAACTCTCTCCTCAGTAGGCGAGCCTCTTTGGAAGGGTGAAGTCGAAGTCCCTCTGGACTCTTGTTTTCCAGTGCCTCCAGGACCAATTTCCCCATGGGGTCTTCCAATTGGTCACACCTTAACTCCTTCTTGGACAGCTTCGGTAGGCACTCTTCTTCTAGTTGAGTTACCCCACAGTAACACTTTGGGACTCCCACTGTGGTAACTCCTATCTCTTCAGCTCTGGATCCTCCTCTGGCTTGGAGTTCAGCCCCCTGACAAAGGGCTCGCACTCCTTCTGGTGCCACTTGGGTCCAGTCTTCCCAGTCATCGACCATGACATGGGATCTTCGGGACAGGGCATCTGCATCTCTATTTCCAGCCCCTGGCCTGTACTTGAGGCTGAAATTGAATCCAGACAACGCCGCCAACCATCTGTGTCCAGTTGCATCCAGCTTGGCGGTGGTGAATAGATAGGTCAAGGGGTTGTTATCTGTTTTTACAGTAAACTCGGCCCCATAAAGATAGTCTTTCAGTTTGTCAACTACTGCCCATTTGAGGGCCAAGAACTCCAACTTGTGGGTGGGGTAGTTCTTCTCGGAGGGGGTCAGACTCCGGCTCACATAGGCCACTGGTCGTAGCTGGTCTTCATACTCCTGGTAGAGTACTCCACCTAGGCCCTCATGGCTGGCATCAACATGTAGCTCATATGGTCTAGTGGGGTCAGCATAGGCCAAAACTGGGGCTGTGGTGAGACTCCTCTTCAAGGTTCTGAAAGCCTCTTCACACCTTGAGTTCCATTGGTCTTGAACCGACTCACCGGGCCTCCTGGGCCCCAATCCATCTTCCTCTCCTTCTGTCTTGAGCAGTTCGTTTAGGGGTTTTGCAATGCGGGCAAACCCATCCACAAACCTGCGGTAGTAGGAGCAGAACCCCAAGAAAGACCGAAGTTCTGTAACTGTTGTGGGTCTTGGCCACGAAGTAACCGCCTCCAACTTCTCAGGGTCTGTAGCCACTCCTTTTTCAGACACTATGTGTCCCAGATAGTTCACAGAAGACTGATAGAACCGACACTTCTCGGGGGAAAGTTTGAGTCCCTCTTCACTGAGCCTCTTCAACACTTTCTCCAATCTGGCTTTATGTTCTTCCAAAGTCTTTCCAAAGACAATGACATCATCCAGGTACACAAGGACTTCTATGAGGTTCATGTCTCCAACTGTCCTTTCCATAAGGCGTTGAAATGTAGCAGGAGCTCCAGATAGGCCCTGAGGCATCCTGTTGAACTCAAAGAACCCTACTGGGGTTATGAAGGCAGTCTTTTCTCTATCTTCTGGATGCATGGGGATTTGATAGTACCCACTCTTGAGGTCCATCACACTGAACCACTTAGCTCCAGATAAACTCTGTAAGGCATCCTTTATCCTTGGCATGGTGTACTGGTCAGGAATGGTCCTCCTGTTGAGAGTTCTGTAGTCAATGCAGAGCCTCAATGACCCATTCTTCTTCCTGACCACCACTATTGGGGAGGCATAGGGGCTTCTGGACTCCCGAATCACTCCCGTCTTCTTCAGTTCCGCAAGCTGCTCTCTCAGATCCTCCAGATCTGCTAGCGGGACCCGCCTCACTCTCTCTCTGAATGGCTTGTCCTCTTGCATGCGGATTCGATGGGTGGCACTCCTCGCACACCCCACATCAAACTCATCTTTAGAGAAAATCTTCTCCCATCTGGTCAGCTGGGCCTTGGCTCTCTCCTTCCAAGCTCCAGGTAGGTTTGGGTTTTCCATGGAGAGTTTCTTCCAAACATCTTCTCCTTCACCCGTCCCCTTCACTTCTGACCAGCCAACTGGGACAGCAGGACTCACCTGTCCCAGAAGCATCCTGGCAGGGATCTCCACGGGCCGCTCCGTGGGGTTCCTTACACTGACAGGGACTCTTCCCCTGGCCTTCTTCAGTGCCTTGATTGGGATCACTTCTGGGATCACTTCCAGGCCTGAGTGACCCTCCATTGGGTCGGGTTCCAACATTACAAAGGGGCCAGGCTGCTCCCAATTAAGTTTCACCGTGGCTCTCAGGCAGGTTACCTCTCCAGGCTGTAACACCGCTCCTTCTCTTCCAAGTCTCCACACCTTCCCTATCCCCTCACTTGGGGTCTTCTGCTCTAGGACCAACCCCTGGTAGGCTGCCTTCAGCATGGGATGGATCTTGGGGGCTGAAAGATTCTCTTTCTTCACCAGGGGGGTCAGAAGCCTTCTGACTAGGTCTGTGTTCGTCCCTATAATCAGGGAAGTCTTGCTGGTTCCAGGTGGACGAGGGCACACCACTGCCAGGGTGTCAAACACTTCAGTCTTCCCAGCTACGGATGGGTCAAAGGTCAACCGTATGGGCAAGTATCCATCATAGGGGAAACTCTGAGTTCCCAGTCCCCTGATTTCCAACTCCTCTATCTTCTGTATGGGCAAATGACTCAGGTATCTGTCATAGAAGTCCCTGTACAATAGGGTCACTTGTGCCCCAGTGTCCAGGAGGGCCTGTGTGTACACTCCTTCCACTTGGATGGGTACAGTAGGGGATGGACCAACCAACTCTTCTGGGTAGGGCCGAGTTGATGCTGTCTTCTTCTTTGGACTCTTTTCTTTACAAGCACTGGATTTGCGCTTGATTCTTTCCTGAGCCTGGTATGCATTAATTTTCTCCCTCTTTATGGGAGTGTGAACCCGTTGAGGGACATTGTTATCTCTCACTTTTAAGGGTTCTCGCTTGGGAGTGCTGTATTTCTTCAGAGGGGTCTTGCCCCCTTTCTCTGGAGTGTACCTTGGTTGAGGATCCCTGGGTTCCTTCCGAGGGGTCTGATCTCCTCGCTTTCTCTTCCCGTTATACTTCTTGGAGCTCACTGAAGGTGATGGGCACCCGGTTGACTCCTTCACCGGGGCCCTTTGGCGTTTCCCGCCGGCTGGCGGCTATCTGTTTTCTTCCTCTTGGGACTGGAACATACAGCTGCAATATGGCCAATTCCCCCACAATTAAAACAGATCATCTCTCTTTGGTCAGGTGGGGATGCTGGTGCTGAAACAGTTGGAAATAATTCCCTCCTGCTTGTTTCTTTCTTGGGACTGGGCGTCTCTTTCGCCACCAGAGATGTCAGTATCTCCATCATCTGGGACATCTGCAACTTCAGGGCATCTACTTCTGTCTCTCTTTCAGGGGTTAAGGCCGACCTGACCGTGGCCACTGGAAGTTTTGTAGACCCCATCACTTGCTTTTCCCGTTTCTCTTCCAACATGGCCTCTTCTTCTCTGACCATTCGAATGAGATCGGGGTAGTCCAGGCTCTTCCCATCCTGTCGGGTACATAGTACTAGTGCGACAGGGTCTAGGGGTTGGGCTCCCCTCATCACCTGCTGGGCACGAGCTTCATCTACCTTCCCCGGATCTATCCCCTTCTTCAGGATAATCCTATGCAGGATCTTGTCTATACGTCCCATGTACTCCGACAGCTTCTCCCCTGTCTTCTGGTAACAGTGTTCCAGTTGATAGGTAAGTTCTGTGACTTTTTCTGTCCCACCAAACACACTTTCCAGGATGTCTATGTAATCTTGTGCAGTGCAATCCTTCTTGCTTGTCTTCAAGTTGCGTATGGCCTCTAAGGCAGGCCCTTTTAGGCTCTCAACAATCCTTTGCTTCTTTCTACCTTCTGAGACCTCCCATTCTTCTAAGGCCTGCGTGGCACCATCTAACCACTCTTCAAATCCCTCTTCTCCCGAGGGTACAGGTTTCCTCCCTGAAAACATCCGGAGTTTCCTGTATCCCGACATCGAGTAGTCCCCGGGGTCTCTTCTGCACTGAGTCACAATCTCCCCTAGGACAGCGCACAGTTCTGCACTAAGAGTGGTCTGTACAGGTGCAGGACTTTCCGCGCCCTTCTGCTCTTCCTTCTTTGGGGATAGCATAGTTTTCACTGGAGAACAGTCTCCCTTGCGCGGCAGCGCATGCAGCAATTGATAGGTCTGACCATCCAATGCTTGTATGCTTTGGCTCCTGAACTGCTCTGGAGTCTCTTCCTGCCATTCTGCTAGGGCGTATGTATACCCGCCATCATTTCTCATATCCATTATCCGTGACTTGTGGCCTGGGGATAATGACATTATGAGCTGCTTGACTGCCTCTCTCTGCCATATCCCTGGCAGTTCAATGACTGCTGCTGCGGCTGGATCAGTGCCCCATAGTGTGTACCACCGTCCCACTTCTGTCGGGTCCATGCCGGTACCTTCTGGCGGCTTTTCCCGCTGTCTCAGGATCCCGGATTACGAGCCCCCACGTGTAGCGATACCCCCAGTTAAGAGGGCCGCTGGTTTGTTTTGGGTCCCTGAGTACAGCTCCACCAACCCCCCGGCAATTTGCTCTACCCGCTCTGGCACAGTTAATCAAGGGGTATGTATCTATGCACATATAAATATCACTTATACTTTAAGTGTAATGGACTCAAACTCACAAGCAGACTGCTAGCTGTAATAACTGTCTTTACTTTGGTAATATGAAAAGAAATAGTAACATGCATCAAACATTTGACTTACAACACATTAGCAGGTCCCTGCAATATGCACTTAAACATGTACACATATGTATCAGGATAGCAATGGGGAACGGAGCGCCACGTGTGCGACCGTCTGCTATGCACCTCTGAGGTGCAACAAATCTAACTGCGACTATCTAACGGACCAGGCCTGATCCCTAGCAATAGAGCTCAGTCCTTGAGAAAATACAGTATTCTTCACCGGCAAGAGAACTGTAGAGGTGGTGCACATGTAGCTTTAAATGGTGTGTTTGTAATCCACAAGAGATAAAACACTCTGCTGCTCTGAGGTAATTGTGCCTTGGCAGTTCAATAGGCATAGAGTGAAGGTTACAATGTAGGATGAGCCTTTCAGCTCGCTCACCACTCCAGGGGTACCATCCTCAGCTCCGGGACCTCCACTGGCGGCGTCCGGCCTCCTCCGTCACAGCCCCTGCGCTCCGGTCCTCTCTCTGTCCGACCGTGTGTAGGCGAAAGTCTCCGCTCCACTGCTGCTGACACTGAAGGGTGAGAGTCTCTCTCTGTCTGCTGCAAGGCCCAGGCTTCAGGCCTTCAGCAGTCCCGGTCCGCACAGGTGTCTCCTCACTCAGTAGTGTCTGCGTCACCAGCCCAGTCAGAAGAGGAAGAGGCGGTCTCTCCTCTTCCCTTTTATCACCTCCCCAGCAGCCTCTCGGGCGGAAACAAACAGCCTCCCGGGAGCCTGGGGAATTATGGGAACTGTAGTCTTCTCCCCTAAAAGGGGAACGACCCCGCTACACTAGTGTTCTGAGATGTTAATCTCTGTCTTCTGGGACTGAATGTATTCGGTGGTATCTGTTGGCCTGGCTGCGTATGATGGCCCGTTTAGTGTGTTGGGATCAAAAAATGGAACTATGGAGATAGTTGCATCGTTTAGTCAGTTTCCTGTATTTTGAAGTACCACTGGAGCGAAGAGCTGTACACTATTTATGCAATAATCAGGCCCTCACAGTTGTTGTGATGGATACAAAAAAATATATACAAAAGGGCCAGAGGCAGCTGGCAAATACTACTTACTCTAAAAAACTGGACTATGATCTGCCCCAGGATTTACTAAGCAATTAAAAGGTCTCATAAAAACAATACCAACCCACCTACATTCAGAACGTATATATATGATTATGGATAATCCAGAAATTAGGGACTTCTACATGCTGCCCAACATTCACAAGCAAGGAAATTTAGGCAGACCCACCATGACAGGTATGAATACACTTACCAAACACATCTCAGACTTTGTAGAAAAAATTTGAATACTGCAGGTTTCCTGCAAGACAAAACAGATTTTTCGAAGAAGCTCAACAATATACAACAATTACCACCAAATACACTTCTAGTCACTATGGATATATCTCTGTACAGCAACATCCCTCATAAGGACGTGTTGGCTGCATGTCACAGATTCTTATCATCCTCGCCAAACCACAAATACACTGCTGAGGATGTTACACAGCTCATTGAATTCATTCTTACACACAACTACTTCACTTTCAACAATGACATCTATCTCCAGTGTATGGGTACCGCTATGGGAAGTAAAATGGCACCCCAAACTTATTTATGGCTGACATGGAGGACAATTTCTGGACAACAACAAAAGCCATACAGATACTATCGCTATATTGATGATAATTCCGTCATATGGACAGAAGGTTAAGAAAATCTAAAACAGTTTTATTGATTGATCAACACTTTTCAGCCATCAATTAAACTAAAAATTAATTATTTTAACACACATGTCAACTTCCTAGACACTACAGCAGGGTTTCTCAACCTTTTTCCAGTTAAGGCACCCCTTAAAATTCTGTCTTGAGTTTACTACATTGCAACAGCATCCGTACACATAGGACACCCAACATTAGAGGTGATTTATTCTTTGAAAGGAAATATACTCTTGCACACCGGTACTGACTAGTATTCCAGCATTTCTTTTTCCTCATTATCTATGCCCCACACAGCTAATATGGCCCAGTGCTGACATAGAGGGGCATGAGGTGGGTCAAACAAGGATGGTGTGTAGGTGTCCAATATACTCCTTTTCAACCAATGATGTCAGTGCAGTGTCCAAAGTTGTAATGCTGCACAATGAAAATCTGTGGCTTTGCGGATCAAAAAAGGCAAGCCGATCCACTTGCTGGCTTGTACAAAATTTTGGGGGCAATTTAGGGTAATTTTTAGGCACCCTGGTTGAAAAAGGCTTCACTATAGTATACATCAGGGATGAAAAGCTTCACACTTCAGTACACAGGAAACTGACTGACCGATGCAACTATCTCCATATTTTCAGTTTTCACCCCCAACACACTACACACGCCATCATATGCAGCCAGGCCATCAGATACCACTGAATATGTTCAGACCAAGAAGACAGAAATAAACATCTCAGAACACCAGCAGACTCCTTCCATAAGAAAGGGTACACAGACAAATCCAGCAACACCAGCAAAAACACGGCCTTGAAAACCAGAAGAGAATATCTACTTCAATACAAAGAATAGAAAGCAGATAGTCCTTCTAGTAACCACATACAATCCAGCACTAGAAGGGATAAGAAAGATAATCAAAGATTTACAACACATCATAAAAGAGGATGAAACTCTCAAATAAATATTCCAACAACCCCTAATGCCGCGTACACACGAAGGGACAATCCCGCGGGATTATCCTCTGGACTCAAGTCCAGCGGACAATCCCCTCGTGTGTGGGCGCCGGCGGACTTTTTGGCGCCAAAGTCCGGCGGACCAAAGTTTTAAGTTTGATTTTAAAATTATCCGCTGGACTTGGCAGTCCGGCGGACAATCCCGCCGTTAGTAGGCTAGTCCGTGGGACTTTTGAAAATGAACGGACTTGCCGCTCATCGGCAAGTCCGTTCATTTAGCACATGACTTCAGGTTACGTAGCTAGCGTAGGCAGTAAATGCCGGCGCGCTAGCTCCGTGACCTGGCATGGATTTAAAGGGAATCGGCGAAAAACGGCGTGGGGGTTCCCCCCAAATCCATGTCAGACCCTTATCCGAGCACGCAGGACGAACAAGCGCCCCCCCCTCCTGAGCCGTACCAGGCCGCGTGCCCTCAACATGGGGGGGTGCCCTGGGGAAAGGGGGGCTGTGCGGCCCCACCACCCCAAAGCACCTTGTCCCCATGTTGATGAGGACAAGGGCCTCTTCCCGACAACCCTGGCCGTTGGTTGTCGGGGTCTGCGGGCGGGGTTTATCGGAATCTGGGAGCCCCCTTTTATAAGGGGGCCCTCAGATCCCGGCCCCCCACCCTATGTGAATGAGTATGGGGTACGATGTACCCCTACCCATTCACCTAAGGTGTAAAATGTAAAGTACAAAAACACACACACTTTTGAAAAAATATTTTATTGCACTGCTCCGGGGGTCTTCTTCCGTCTTGGGGGTCTTCTCCCTGGACTCCTCCGCCATTTACCAAGCTCTTTTACCGAGCGGAGAAGTCCGGCTACCTTCTTCGTCGTCGCCGCCGTCGTCTGGGGGTCTCGATCCGCCTTCGGGGGTCTTCCGGGGGTCTCTTCTGTTCTTGCGGCGGTCGTCGTTTTCCGTGCCGCCGGCGCCTTCTTCTTCTTGTTCTTCTTGTTCTTCTTCTTCTTCCGATGTTGACCCGTCGCTGTCTCTGCCCGGAATGCCAGAGCCGCGCTGCGCTGGGACTTATATAGGGACATGGGGACAGGGTCACATGCTCATGTCACATGGTGACCCCGCCCCCTGTGATGTCACAGTCCCAGCATCCTCCGGGACTGTGACATCACAAGGGGGCGGGGTCACCATGTGACATGAGCATGTGACCCTGTCCCCATGTCCCTATATAAGTCCCAGCGCAGAGACCCTCCGGCGTTTCTCTGTCTCTATTCAAAATCAATTGTTCCCTATGGGAGTCCATTTATTTGAATAGAAGTCACACCAGAAGTTGGATCAAGATGATCCGACTTGCGGTGCGACTTGTGTGCTGAGAATCTTGAATGGGAACACCGCTAAAATGTAAAAATTAATTTGCATGAGGTTCCCCCCAAGACGATACCAGACCCTTAGGTCTGGTATGGATCATAAGGGGAACCCCCCACGCCTAAAAAAATGGCATGGGGATCCCCCAAGATTCATACCAGACCTTTATCTAAGCACGTAGCCCGGAAGGTCAGGAAAGGGGGGGGGGCGAACGAACGCCTCTTCCCGACAAACCTTGCCTGATGGTTGTCGGGGTCTGCGGGTGGGGACTTATCGGAATCTGGAAGCCCCCTTTAACAAGGGGGCCCCAAGATCCAGGCTCCCCAACCTAGGTGAATGAGTAGGGGGTACATGGTACCCCTACCCATTCACCTAAAAAAAAAAGTGTCAAAAATAAACACACTACACAGGTTTTTAAAGTATTTTCTGTCAACGTCTTCTCCCTCTGCCGGTCCTTCTCCTCTCTCTGGTTCTTCTCCTCTCTGTGTTGTCCTCTCTATTCACTATCTTCTTTCTCTTTTGCAGGGTCTTCTTGCTCTTTTGCTGGGTCTTCTACCTCTTCTTCCGATGTTGACTCAACGCGATCTTCCCCGGTGTAATGCTGGGTCCGCCGTGTGCAATGACTTATATTGGCATGGGGCGGGGCCATCCGATGATGTAAGTTCGAGGCCATGCCCCTTGTGATGTCATCGCCCAGGGCATGATGAGGTGATGACGTTTCAAGGGGTACGGCCTCCAAATGATGTCATTGTGTGGCCCCGCCCCATGCCAATATAAGTCATTGCACACGGCGGACTCAGCATTACACCGGGAGATTGTGTCTAGTCAACATTGGAAGAAGAAAAGAAGAACAGATGGAGAAGTCCCAGCAAAAGAGTGAGAAGACCCTGCAAAAGAGCAAGAATCTGTGGACCCTGCCCCCTTCTGATGCATGGAACCGTGGGTCAGAGGGGGGCGGGGTCACCGGGTGGCCCCGGCCTCCGTTATATAAGGCCTGTCAGAAGAAGAGAAACGTCACACAGCGGGAGCCTCCCATTGCACGGATCGGCCCGATAGCGAAGAAGAGACACCGTGGAGGAAGATGCCGGACGAGAAAACCCTTGGCCCTTGTCCTCATCAACATTGGGACAAGGTGCTTTGGGGGGGACCCCAAAGCATCCTTCCAATGTTGAGGGCATGTGGCCTGGTACGGTTTAGGAGGGGGGGTCACTCTCTCGCCCCCCCTCTTTTCCTGCGGCCTGCCAGGTTGCGTGCTCAGATAAGGGTCTGGTATGGATTTTGAGGGGGACCCCCACGCCATTTTTTTTCTTTTTTTGCGCGGGGTTCCCCTTAAAATCCATGCCAGACCTGAAGGGCCTGGTATGGATTTTGAGGGGGACCCCCACGCCATTTTTTTGGGGCGCGGGGTTCCCCTTAATATCCATGCCAGGCCTGAAGGGCCTGGTATGGAATTTTGGGGGGGGCCTACGCATTTTTTTCTTCATTTTTTTTATTTTCTTAATGCTAACATGACCTGTGTTCAAATAGACTTTAAAAAACCCATAGAAGTGAACCAGCGCAAAAAAAAAAAAAGTCAAGTTGAGATGTGAGCCTGTTCAACCTATGCAAATGAACCTACGTGGCTTGAAATTTACTAAAATTTTGCCGGCGCAGTGAACCAGAGCACATGAACGGGCGCAAATGCCGCTTGCGCATGCGCAGTACATAAATTGACCTAGCGCAGTTACAAGTGTATTTGCAGGCGCAGCAAGCCTGCTCAGAGAAAGAAAATTTTCGGTTCTATTTTGGCCATATTTGTTAGTTGGACAGTCATATCTATACTTACATCACCAACATCACCCCCATAATATTGCCACTTCCAGCTTCTTTTAATTCTGAGTTGAAGAATGCTTGTGCCAGGTCTATAGCGGCGCACAGATCGCGGCCACTCGTGCGCCGGCAACATGATATTAAATGGGGAATTGCGCTGTGTTACAGGCGCAAATGCTTTGCGAATACAAAAACGGCCGTTGCGTGTCGGCGTGCGCCGCAACTCATGGCGCAAATGCTTGGTAAATCAGCCCCAATATATTTTACTTTTTGCTATAATAAATATCCTGAATAAAAAAAAATATATTTTTTCCTCAGTTTAGGCCGATTATGTATTCTACATATTTTTGTTAAAAAACATTGCAATAAGCGTATATTGATTGGTTTGTGCAAAAGTTCTAGCGTCTACAAAATAGGAGATAGATTTATGGAATTTTTATTATTATAATTTTTTTACTAGTAATGGCGGTGATCAGCGATTTTTATTGGGACTGCAACATTGTGGCGGACAACATTTTTTTACAGTGATCAGTGCTATAAAAATGCACTGATTACTGTATAAATGTCACTGGCAGGGAAGGGGTTAACACTAGGGGGCGATCAAGGAGTTAACTGTGTTCCCTAGGTGTGTTTTAACTGTGGAGGGGATGGGACTGACTAGGGGAGGTGAGAGATCGTTGTTCATATTAGTATTAACACACAATCTCTCTCCTATCCCCTAAGAGAACTGGGATTTGTGTGTTTACACACACAGGTCCCGGTTCTTGCTCTGTCACTTGGGATCGTGTTTCCCCTGGCGGTCATCACGCCCGCTGGGTACTCGCATCGGCTCCAGGGAATGCTTTGGGTGTGCGAGTGCCGCCGTACAGCTACGACGGCTCGTGCAGAGGAGCCAACCTGCCACAGTATAACTGTGGTGGCTGGTCCGGAAGCGGTTAAACACACAGACCAATAAAAACTTTAAAACTTTAACTAAACTGCCTGCTCAGTCTTTCAGGACTTGAGCACCAAGTAACTGTACCAACCACCAGGTACCATAATAAACACTGTCCACCCACACCTGTGGGGGTGACATTACTGCAATAAAGTTAGATCTGTGACAAAGGGAGGGAGGTAGGGTGAGATTACAAATTGATTGAAGATTCAGACTGTTGTACCACAGACCACAGATGTTGGAACCTATAAGGGAAACACTTTATTCCCATTGGTTGCCTAATTTATATTCAAATCTTGCTTTTAAGTATTCTTTTAACTTGCCCAAGATCAAAGCAGTGAGGAACTTCTGCAACAGATGTTTTCTGAGTCTTCTTATCAGTGACCAGGATGTGAAGTAGAGGGGAAGGAGCCACAGGACCTGAAAAGATAAACAGAGAAAGACAGCATAAATATTCTGTACCTTTTATTGTACTTATTCAATTAAAGCTGTTGACCATTGAAGACAGGACGTAAAAAGAGGGGTTTGTTGTAAGGGCTGACAAGTCCCATGGAGACACTTGGTTAGCCCTGTGTCCCCAGCATTAGCAACATTGAAGCAACACAGCTTAGAAGCTACATGCAACTGGCAGTATAGAGTGGGTGTCTTGTTTTGTTGTTATACATGTCATTTGTTTCTTTTATGTTCATTTTTGCACAAAAGAATTGTGTGTGAAAGCAGGAGTTGTTTATAGTGTTTGGTTTGTGCTGCTTTTGGAGGATTCAGGCTGTCTCCTAGCTGACTGCCCCACAGATCTTTTTAACCACTTGTTGCTCTCCTATTTGCGCTTGAGTCACTTATTGTCAGTTTCCTCTTTTGAATCCTCCTGTTATGGCTGATATAGCTGAAGAGGAAAATTAATCTTCTGACCCAATTAACATATGGGAATTCAGAGCAAATACTATTTTACGTATTGAACAACCTAAGAATGTTATGGATGATTTAGTATTTGACTTGAGAAGACACCTCTTACAGAAGACTAGAAATCTGTGGGAGGTTGCTACTTTGGAGACATACCCAGACGTTTACTAATGAAAAAAAATGTTTGCATTTGATGTAATTGATAAAATACAAGAAAGATGGGATTCAATGATACATGATTTTTCTAAACAATTAGTCAAGTTTGTGATCGACACAAGGAAGATACAACTGTTAGAAACTGGTAAAAGTATCAAAGCGATTCTCAAAATCGAAACATTCAAAGATAGGGATGACTATATGAATATGAAGAAAAGCATACAACATAGATTTGAACTGTTGAAGAAGGACATTGTTACATGTAAGATAAGTAAACTATCTACAAATAATGTCCCTACAGTGGATTTTGGTCAGTTTAAACTGGGGAATTGTGAGTTGCCAGAGCAACAAACAGAAAAGGAGGAAATAATAATAAAGTGGATATATCTATCACTAACATGAAATTCAATTTAGAAGAGCGTTCCATTAGACAAAAAACAAACACACCCCATCCAACCCTATTAGGAGATTTATTAAAAATGTTCTATGTCTCAGTAAAATTATAAACTCATTTCAGAATAGGCCCTTCCCTCTTTCACAGCAACCCTCCACTTCTAGACAAAATAAAACATAAATACTGAACTTCCCCAATCAGATACAAATAAAATAAAACATTTTTAAATGTGGGGAAAAGGTGAAGAAGTCTAGGAGGGTGAGGTAGAGGGGCAGACACTCCAAGCAAAAAACTGAACAACTAATCGAGCCAATAGGTATATTCAATCTCATGAATTAAAATGACATGACTCCACTATTAAATAATGGGTTAAGATTTGTTCCATCTTGTAGAATTAATAAATTTGATGTTTTTATGGGAGTGTTTTGAAAAATAAAACCTCTATTCCAAAAGAATGAGAGTAGATTCATCATACAGATCTCAAACCAAAATTCAAGTTTGTTCCCTAATCATGAGATGATTAGCAGTTAGTGGTGAGAGATCTGAGGAAATCTAAAAGTGAAAAGCATATTTCATATCCATTTCATCTTCATTTGACTACACAGGAGCCATTATGCTCTTTGCAGAAAAACACTAATATTATCATCAGGCCTGAGGACAAGGGAGGTGGAATCGTCCTGATGGAAGAAACAGAATATAAAATAGAGACACAATGTTTATTAGGAGACTAATTGATGTATTTAAGATTAAGAATTAATCCGGGACTACGATGTTTTGAGGAATTAGAGGAACTACTGAAAAGATGCTTGAATCAAGGAATAGGAATATCTATGTATAAACCATTACCAGTTTTTATTTTTTCACCTAGAATTCATTAAGATCCAATGGGATGACCCATAATATCTGGGATTGGGTCATTACCATCTCATTTATTGCATTATATAGATGTATTCCTACAGAAGTACTACTGACACTATCATATAGGAAAGGCTCTAAGCATATCTTGAATCTATTAAAAGATATAGAGTGGCAACTGGGGTGGCTGTTGGTTACAGTGAATGTCACATTTCTTTACACAATTACACCTCACAAAAAGGGATGTGAAGTAGCCCAATAAACATTGGAATGAAGTAAAAAGCTGGAAACACTTCAGATTAACTTCATTATACAATCCATATACTTCATACTTAAACACAGTTACTTCTGTTTTGATGATGTCTTCTGTTTATAACAGATCCGGACAACTATGGGCACAAGGTTCGCACCTACTTTTGCCAATCTTTATATGGCAAACTAGAGTCCATTTACATCTGACCTAATGGTCAACTTCTGGCGAAAGTTGTGCTATGGAGAAGATTCATGTTATATGTATATGGAGAGGTTTAAAGAATGAGTTGGACCTTTTCTTGGAACATCTTAATACTAACAATTATAATTTGCAGTTTGCACCATGCAGTAGAGATGATTCATTTTTTGAACATGGAAATCTTTGTGGGGGACAATAGAATTCTCACAAAGACATTTAGGAAACAAGTTGACCGTAACACCTTTATTCTCAATATTTGGCTAACTGGCTGATGAATATCCCAAAGGGGCAATATCCATACCTCTCAGGAGGAACTGCAGCAAACTGACAGATTATGAGGAGTCCAGGAGTATGAGGAGTATTGACATCCCAATTCTTGGCTAAAGGATATGAGGAGGAGTTCCTTGTCAGTTAGGCCAGAGAGGTGTAAAACATACTAGAGAAGAGCTCTTGAAGGACAGGAAGGTCCAACAGAATCAACACAGTTCATTTGATTTTGCATTTATTTTTTAATTAAAGTCACAATTCCACATTATGAGGTAGATTTTCTCTAAACATTGGGGCATTTTACGAGGAGACCATATTCTGGCCCCTGAGAAACCCCTTAGACCAAGATTCATATAAAAAAAAGCAAAAAATCTAACCCTGGAAATTGTCCCCAGTTAGGAATAAAATAACAAAGAATATACAGAACCATCTGAGGTGGTTTATTAGATGCAATTCACGCATGGCTTGTAAAAACAACAGTGATAACAAAAAGATTAGAGATTTTGTAAACCCTGGAGACCAGCATATGTACACCTTCAGGAACCTTATTACCTGTGCAACTAAGGGTGGGATTTATGCAATTTAATGCCCATGTCAAGCATACTAAAAGTGAACTGAGAACCTGGACCAGAGAGCATTTTTGTAAAATATTACTAGGATAAGGCAAACATCCCCACCCTAGTCATTATAGTGAATACCATAGTCGACGTTTGAAATGTACCACATTTTGGGGGTTAGAGGTAGTAAAGCCTGACTTTAAAGCACTCTAAAGCACTCTAAAGCACTCTCTGTTCTGCTGTGTCCAGTGGGTCACAGATCATACTGCTGCATGGCCCCTATGGTGTGCACGAGGCACGCAACATTTGATGTCCACCTGTGATAACAGTGCTACCTCTCAGCCATATTTTTATAATAGGCCAGGTAGGAGGTAGTTAAGAATTTACAAAAAATACAAAGCAAAATACAAAGAGAGGTGGTATGCAGAAAAGGTTTCTCACAGAATATCAATACAATCATGCAGCAATGATACCATAGGCGAACAGAGATAAGTGGTAATCAGAAGTATTTGCATAAAGAGGTTTCACATCTAGAAACAATAACATTTATCTACCTCTCAGTAAAAACTAATTACAAGAACTAAAGTGTAGAAAAGATTAAGGTAAAATGAAAAGGGTCCCTCATGGATTTTTTGTCTGCCGAAGTTCAAAAGGCAAAGGAGAGCTGGATTTATCAGTTTCATGGAGGTGAATGGTTGTCATAATCCGCAACCTATCTGTACCAACCGCAGGGGTCCTCACACTCGCAGCATGTCAGTCCTTGGCATTCTCAGTGGCCTGTGTCCTTTGGCACCCCTGTGCGAGGATGGTGAGGCCTCTAGCACTGAAGTGCTTCCTGTTATAGACAGTGATTGCATCACTGCCACCACACCTTCTTAGATCATTTCCTGTTTGACCACTATAAAGCTGAAGGGTTCCAGAGGGAATGAGAGAGTGCACAGTTGTTTAAGAGCTGTCCACAGTGTGTACCTGTTGCTAGCCATGTGATTACGTTACCTGACCTTTTCTACATTTATTGATCCTTTGCTGCCTGCCCTGACCTTATTCTAAGTTTAACTTTGATCATGGACTCTTCTTGTACCACGTTTTTGGAAACTGCTGGATTCATCTCCTGAGTATCCTTATCCAAGGTGTGTGCCCCTGATATTGGGCTCCCCATATCTAAACACTGACATATCAACTGAGCCAGTATGGAGTCAGCGTGGTTAGCTACAGTAGGTGCCGCCGATATTGTGTTTCCAGCACAATGGGATCGCGCTGGAAATCACTGCTGCAAGCTAATCAAGCAAGATTGGACAAATTGGTTAATACACCTCCACCTGCTCCTGTGCCCGAGTCACCTGTGATGTATTCAGGTTCCAGAAATAGGTGCTGCTGCTCCTGAACCCAAAGTTGCATTACCTGTTAAATTCAATGAAGAACGCTCATCAAACATTTATTACCACATGCCAGATCCTGTTTTCTCTACAAACCTGTACCTATGCAACAGATTTTGTCAGGATACGGACTGTGATCTCTTTATTGACTGGTGAACCTCAGACCTGGGCACATTATTTATTATATATACAGTACATAGCCCTATATTGAATTCCTGGAGTTCCTTCATACAAGCCATGGATGTACTATATGAAGATTCACATAGAAAAGAAGACAAGAACAGGCCAATTCCTCAGAGGCGCAATATCTTATCTGTCCCTTGCAATTTTGACATATCAACCAAAGCTCTCACAGATGAACCAATACAGATTGGAATAGCCCAAGGACCTCTATCTGATGTAAAGAAATTTCATCATAGATCTAAAGGACTATGCTTATATTGTGGAAACTCAGGACATCAAGTGAAGGAATGTAAAGCTAAGCCAAGTCTAGGGGGGGTAAGCAAACTAATATATCCTCCACCTCACAATAATTGCTACATTGCCCTCTCAAGTAATCATCTCCCTCTCTTTACAGTGGAATACAAATCCTGTGAATCCTAATGCAATGATTGATTCTGGAGCAAGTGGCTTTTTTATGGACACTACATTACCTAAAGCTTTATCAGTGCCTACTACCATTAAAAAAGTACCCAAGAACTCATCATTTGTATGCAAAACTAGAATATTGTGGCTTCAATGTGAAAACTGTAGATTTCCTGGGGTACATTATTTCACCTGGTTGCATAGAGATAGACACCTCCAAGATTCAAGATATATTATCTTGGCCAGTACCTACAAACAAAAAAGGGGTACACTGTTTTATTGGCTTTTGTAACTTCTATACGTAATTTCTCAAAGGTTGTTCAGCCAATTACAGCTGTCACAAAACAAAAAGTGAAATTTCAATTAACTCAACAAGCCCAACCAACTTTTGATGAGTTAAGAGTGCTATTTACTTCTGTTTCTTTTTCTAATCTTGCCTGTGTCCAACAAACCATACTATGTTGAAGTAGATGCTTCAGATACAGCTGCAGGTGCTGAACTATCACAGAAATCCAATGAAAAAGAATGAATTTGTTTACTTTACTCTGCAAGAAATTATGATGTGGGGTAAAGAGAATTATTCGCAATCAAACCTTGCATTTAGAAGAATGGAGACATCTGCTAGAGGGCACTAGCACACCCATCACTGTTTATACAGACCATCGCAATCTTGAACACTTACAGACAGCTAAACTGTCAAGCCCGTGGGGCTCTTTTCTTCAGATGGTTCCCCCTGCTGATAACTTACTGGTTCTCAAAATGCTAAGGCTGATGTCTTTTCCCGTATTGAAACTGACACATCTTCTCCAGATCCTAAACCTTCTACTATACTAAATAAAATCAGTTTTTGACACTTGAGACTTTGCACAAACGCACACTAGCCCAGACCTTACATCAGGAACTCATAGAAACCAGATCTCTGATACAGGAAGAGATGGGTAGGACTGCCCGGAAAAACTACATGCTCACACAAAAACTCTTTTACGAATTCGGTAATAAAAGCGGTCACCTGTTAGCCCAAGCACTCCGTACTAGGAAAGCAAAGACTACGATTCACAAACTTCACTCGCCCAAAGGGGAGGTTTACACGAAAAACACGGACATTGCCACTGAATTTGAGAGATTCTATTCAACACTATACAACATAGAGGGCTCAAACCCCTCAACCAATTTACCCAGCTCTAGAGCGCTTAACATTAAACAGTTTCTAAATCAACACTGCCCAAGGACAATACACCAGGAGGTCTCTGATACTCTGGAGGGTCCGATCACTCAATTGGAATGGGAAACAGCTCTGAAACAGCTGAAACCGGGCAAATGCCCAGGCCCGGACGGGCTACCAGCTAGTTATTATAAGGCTTTCAAGGACTCCCTAGGCGCCCCGTACAGAAAAGCCTTCAATTCCGTCTCTCCAAACTGCCCCCTATCCCGGGAAATGTTGGAAGCGCACATAGTGGTTCTCCCCAAAGATGACAAAGACCCTACTCAAGCAGCCAGCTATAGGCCAATATCTCTACTTAATGTAGACATACAAATTTTCTCAAAGGTATTGGCTAACAGGTTATTGCCCCATCTCCCATCACTAGTTTCTAAAGATCAAGTAGGCTTTGTCCCCGGTCGTGAAGCCAGGGACAATACCATAAAGGCCATCAATCTACATCACCATATCACGACATCCAACCAACAAGGCTTCTTTCTCTCCCTGGACGCGGAGAAGGCATTCGACAGGGTCGCATGGGATTATATGGCAGCAGTATTGCACTCTATAGGACTGGGTCCACGCATGCTCGACCTCATTTTATCCCTATACTCCAGCCCTACAGCAAAAATTAGAGTGAATGACACCCTGTCGAGTGCCTTCTCCATTCATAATGGGACGAGACAGGGCTGCCCTTTATCCCCGATACTTTTCATCCTCACCCTTGAACCTCTTCTGAACAGAATCAGAAGTAATCCTGACATACAAGGAATACAGACCAATCACAGGGATTTTAAACTGGCCGCATTTGCGGACGATATCTTGATGTTCCTCACCCAACCACATACTACACTCCCAGTAGTGCTAGCAGAATTCAAACGCTTTAACGTACTGTCCAACCTCAAAATTAATTTTTCCAAATCTTTTGCTCTCAATATCACGCTGCCCCCCCCAAACGGTAGATTTATGCAAGGTAAATTTCCCCTTTCAATGGAAATCTGATGCGATCACCTATCTAGGCATTCAGCTCCCTGCCAAGCTACGAGATCTCTACACAAAAAACTACCTCTCTTTGTTGAACAATTTAATGTCAGATTTGAACCGTTGGAATAAACCCATCTTCTCGTGGTTTGGCAGGGCGGCTATCCTGAAAATGAACGCGCTACCAAGAATCCTCTACATACTTCAGACTGTGCCTATTCACATACCCCCCATATTCTTCAAATCATATAGACGCCTTTGCATCAACTTCCTCTGGGGAGGCCACAAACCCAGAATAAGCTATACACATCTAACATTACCTAAAACTTTAGGGGATAGGTCTACCTGACATTCAAAATTACTACAAAGCTGTCCATCTGACGCGCATCATTGACTGGAACTTTCACTCTTCCATAAAAGACTGGGTAGCCTTAGAAACTTCCCTCATATCTACACCTCTTGCTTCTTTGCCATGGGTTGCAAACTGCCTGAAGCTTCCGGACGTGGGTCTACACCCGTTGATCAAATCCACTATCCATTCCTTTGTTAATTTATGTCACAATACTTCCCTCTCATCCATCCCGGGCCCCATGACTCCGATACTAATGAACCCTGACTTTCCTCCGGGCATGAAAAAGGGCTTTCTCAAAGGTTTCTGGCAACAAACCAATGCCCTAGCGCATCACTTTTATGCTCGTGAGCGATTGTTATCTACTGCCCAATTAGCCGAGACACATGACAAACCTATTATCCCGACCTGGAAGTACAACCAGATTACTCACTTCTTGAGCTGTTTGGGCAGGCGCACCTCTTGCTTCAGGACCCTGTCACCTTTTAAAAAACTTTGTACGCAAACGTCTCCCCAAACGCACCTTATATCTATGACCCATTCCCTTCTTTTCACAGATCGCCGGCCTGACGAATCCACCATGTGCAAAGCTTGGGAGAGAGACATCTCCATAAATTTATCGGGGGCAGATTGGTCTAACATACACACAAACATCCACAAAGGCTCCATGAATGTTTCAACTCAGGAGAACGGTTACAAGATTCAGACGCGTTGGTACCGCACTCCGTCCCTATTACACAAATTTAATCACGATATCCCAGATTCCTGCTGGAGGTGCCTGTCAGATAGGGGTACATTGTTACAAATATGGTGGCAATGCCCTCGTATACAGGATTTCTGGAAGGAAGTTCACTGCATCACTACTCTACTCTACTCTATGATCTACCCTTTACCCCTTCTCAATTTTTGCTTCACCACACACACCTCCCTCAGTCATCTTACCACAAATCCTTGGCAATGCACATGATTAATGTGGCAAAACACTGCATTCCTGTTCATTGGAATACCCAAAACGTTCCCAATCTCAAGGAATGGTTTAGAAAAATTAAAAGAACAGCTGAATTGGAAGAACTCATTCTTTGCTCTCGCGACACGCCACAAAAATATGGCCTCAAATGGGCCTGTTGGATACACTTCCAAACGACCACAGAATTCTCTCAATTTTATAACCGCTCAACCTGACTCTGAATAAACCGGAGCCAACAAGTTAAGAATGCAGGCATAATGCACCCCCGCCTCCTTATCTCTTGCAGAAGGACGGTACTCCCACTCCAAAGAGAACCATATCCTCCCCACCTGTTGGCGATCGCCACACAATCATCAGACATAACATGCTCTGTCTGGGGAGGGAAGCAAGATATGATCACCGCTGCCACCCGCCTATTCTTCCTTCATACCTGCCCTCCCCTCCTGTCCATCCCCCTCCCCTCCTTTAGCACATTCGCTTAGATGCTTATCCCGTCTCCAAAAAGTCACATAGGATAAGTTGTGCTGGATATTCCGTACATCACTTACACTTCCTGACTAGGTAAACACTGATATGACTCGTATGTATCATCACCCCTGAGCCCAAACTCAGGGGTTATAACCTTTACTATACCCTACACACTTGATCACATGACCCCCTTATCGCTCAATTCTAACTACTGGCCTGACCTCAGGATACACTGCCTCCCCTCTACCACAGCTGAACATAGTACGGCTCAATATCTCTCTTATTACCATTACAACCGACACTTCAATGTCTCTTCACCTACCAATGCCTACGTATGCCTGAAGGGCTATGTTAAATTTTTCATACTTGTATCTCTTTCTATTTGCTTAAATTACCTTGTTTACCGTTGCTGGAGATCGTTTCTCTTTTTGTCAAAATGGATGTTGTAATATGTACAATAAGTTTAATGTCCTGTTAAATTGTTTGACTTCATTCAATAAACTTCTTTGAAAAAAATAAAAAAAAATAAAATCAGTTTTTGGGCTACTATGTCATCACTATGGGATACTATCAGATCTCATACTAATGTAAATGATAAACCTTCCACAAACCCCTAAATGAACTATCAAAATGGACTTTTATTGTACAAAGTAGGGATGGTCTGAACCGGTTCAGTTCGCACCAGGACATGCGAACAGGCAACAAATTTGTGGGAACATGCAAACCCTATTAAAGTCTATGGGACACGAACATGAAAAATTAAAAGTGCTAATTTTAGAGGCTTATATGCAAGTTAGTTCCCTAAAAAGTGTACAGGGACCTGGGTACTGCCCCAGGGGACATGTATCAATGCAAAAAAAGTTTTTTAAAACTATTTTTTTCAGGAGCAGTGATTTTACGAAATGAAATATTCCTTTTAATATCATGCCTGGGGGGGGGGGGTCCCCTTAGTCTGCCTGTAAAGTGGCGCATCTGTCTGGTGTGTTTTACAGTCCTGCAGCAAAATTACATTTCTAAAGGAAAAAATGTAATTTAAAATTGATCACAGCTGTAATGTATTGCCGACTCCTGGCAATATAGATAAATATCAAGGAAAAAGAATGGTGTGCCCCCCCCCCCCTTTTAGGTCTGGTATGGATATCAAGAGGAACTCTACACCATTTTTTTTTTAAAAACAGTGTGGGGTCCCGCCAAAATCCATACCAGGCCCTTAGGGTCTGGTATGGATTTTAAGGGGAACGCTACATCAAAATGTAAAAAAAAATTGGCGTGGGGTCCCCCCCAAATTCCATACCAGACCCTTATCCGAGCATACAGCCTGGAGGACAGGCTGAACCATACCAGGCCACATGCCCTCAACATGGGGAGGGTGTTTTCGGGTCCCCCCAAAGCACCTTGTCCCATGTTGATGGGGACAAAGGCCTAATCCCCACAACCCTTGCTCGGTGGTTGTGGGGGTCTGTTTATCGGAATATGGAACAAGGGAGCCCCCAGATCCCGCCCCCCTATGTAAATGTACCCCTACCCACTCACCAAAAAAGTGTCCCGCGATGTACATCCATCGTTAATCACGCCACCCAACAGACCCGAAAAATAAATAAATACTCCGCCTCCATGGGAGGCCTCCCGGCGACTGTTGTCTTTTTAGCTGTGACAGCTGTTATATAGGCAAGGGCGGGGCCACCCGCTGACGTAACTAGATGACCCCACCCCCCTCTGACAGCACATGATATCAGAAGAAGGGGGTCACTCGGTTATGGCCCGCCCTTGCCTATATAACAGCTGTCACAGTGAAAAGACAGCAGTCGGCGGGACATCTCCTATTGTGGCAGAGTTTTTTAGTTTTTTCTTCCCGTTTTCGGGTCCATTGGGCGGCATGATTGAAGATGGATAGACATCACGGAACACCTTTTTTTTTTTCTTTTTTAATAAAGGAATTGTCAAAAACTGTCTTTTGTAGTTTTAACTTTTTCACACTTTTTGTTTGGTGAATGGGTAGGGGTGCAATGTAAAGGGCCTGGTATGAACCACTTCAATGACTGTATAAACTGTACACTGACTGCACTGTTGCGCGGTCATGCAACACTGTACCCAGATGAAATTGTTATCATTTTTTTCCCACAAATAGAGCTTTCTTTTCGTGGTATTTGATCACCTCTGCGTTTTTTTTTTTTTTTTTTTGCGCTATAAACAAAAGAAGAGTGACAAGTTTGAAAAAAACACAATATTTTTTCTTTTTGCTATAATAAATATCCAATTTTTTTTTTTTTTTAAACCAATTTTTTTCTCAGTTTAGGCCGAAATGTATTCTTCTACATATTTTTGGTAAAAAAAATCACAATAAGCGAATATTGATTGGTTTTCGCAAAAGTTATAGCGTCTACAACATAGATGATAGAGTTATAGCATTTTTATTATTATTTTTCTTATGATGCCCTCCCAGAACGAGAGCCGCACCGCCTGTCCATCATATGACAGCCGGCGTTTGGCAAGTGGTTAAACTGCCTGCACACCACTAACTAACCTGCCTCTAGCTAACATTCTCTCAATCATTACACTATATATGGCCGCCGTGTAAGCAGGCTTATAAAGTGTGGGGCGTGGACTTAGCCAAAGGACAAAGGAAGAGTTTATGTTCCTCCTGCTGCAGTCGCTGAAGTACTACAATATTGCCATGACACTCCCATAGGGGGTCGTGGAGGGATACCTAAAACATGAACTGATTCAAAGAACCTTCTGGTGGCCTTCCTTATTAAAAGATGTGACATCTTACATTTCTACCTGTTCTGTTTGTATTCATGCTAAAGACAGCCACAATCTCCCTCAATGTCTTCTTTTGCCTTTGCCTGTTCCTTCCAGGCCCTGGACTGACATTTCAATGGATTTTTTTTGTTGAGTTACCCTTGGCACATGGTTACAATACAATAGTGGAAATAGTGGATCATTTTAGGAAAATGTCTCATTTCATAGCCACTAAGAATCTACCTACTGCCAGTCATATGGTCACTTTATTCATACAAGAAGTGTTTCGTCTTCATGGTTATCAGAATCCATTGCTACAAACTCAATTTGCATCAACATTCTGGGCTGCCTTCTGTAGAGCTCTTCCTATCCAAGGCTCCTTGTCAACCACTTTTCATCCTCAATCAAATGGGCAAACAGAGTGTACCAGCCAAACCTTAGAACAACACCTGCAATGTTATACAACCGATCTTCAAGACGATCTTCAAAACGATTGGGATTCATTTCTGTCTTTAGCTGAATTTGCATACAATTAAATTCCACAGTTTCATTAACTACTCTCTATTCTATGCTAATTATGGCTATCTAGCTATGTTGCCTGGATCCCCAGTTGCTGATACTGTACCTGCTGCTAATAAACATTTGGAAGAAATTGCGAAGAGCTTTTCAGTACTAAATAAAACCATAATTCATGCCCAGATTAGGTATAAGGCCTATGCGGACAGACACCATGATCCTGCCCCCCAGTACCAACCAGGTGTGTGAGTATGGTTGTCCAACTTTGTTCCTAAAACTGAAATGTCCTACCCAAAAATTAGGACCGAAATAGGACACATTTACTATTGAATGTGTCATTTCTCCTGCTGAAATGAAATTGAGTCTGCCTGATCCCTATAGGGTTCATCCTGTCTTTAATACTTCTCTGTTGAAGCCTGCTGTCCCAGATCCTTGTTCCTCTTGCTCCCTACCTACTGCTGATCCTATTGTAAATGGAGAAGTAGAATACGAAGTTGAGGACATCTTAGATGCTAGATTATGCCATGGATTATGCCATTATGCCAAATATTCTTCTGGAATATTTGATTCCCTGGAAAGGCTATAGTGTTGAAGATCGTTCCTGGGTTCCTGCCTCTGATGTGCGTGCTCCTGCACTTGTGTGCTCTTTCCATAGATGTCATCCTGGCTGTGGTGTCCTTTTGCGCTCCCAGAGGACACGCCTTATGTGGGGGGGGGGGGGGGGGGGGGCATTGTCACAATCCACAACCTACCTGTACCAACTGCAGGGTACCTTTCACTCGCAGCATGTCAGGCCTGGCACTCTTGTCGGTGGCCTGTGTCCTATGGCACCCCCGTGTGAGGATGGTGAGGCCTCTATCACATGTCAGATGGCATCCTCACATCAAAATGGCAGTACTGAGGTGATTCCTGTTATAGACAGCAATTGCATCACTTCCACCACACCTATTGAGATAATTTCCTGTTTGACCACTAAAAAGCTGAACGGTTCCAGAGAGAGGGTGCTCATTGGTTTTGGAGCTCTCCACAGTGTGTACCTGTTGCTAGCCATGTGATTATGTTACCTGACCTTTGCTACATTTATTGACTCTTATCCTTTGCTGCCTGCCCTGACCTTATTCTATGTTTGACTTTGATTATGGAATTTTTCTTTTTGTACCTCCTGAGTATCCTTATCCAGGGTGTGTGCCCCTCCTATTGGGCTCCCCATATCTAAACACTGACAGAGGTATGGATGGGGGGGGGGCACAATCATTGGCTTTTGAGATAATGCCATCCGAATTTTAAGTGTAGCATTGATTATTCCCAATGATGAATAAGAGGGATACTTTTGAAAAAAAAATAAAGATCCATCAAGCCTTAAATTTTGGTGCATGGACAGAGTATACCCCTCCTGGAATGGATCCAATACTGTTAGGAAACTCTCCAGGAGGGAAACTAAGTGGATTTATACATTGAAATCACTCAGCCCTGGGGGTTTTAATGTGGAACTGGATATCAAACTTAATTTGTGATAAAAAAAAAGGGGTGCAGGAGATTAGGAGGAGGTTTATATCAGGGGCTTTAAAGCCATTGGGGTTGTTTTGATTTATTTGATTGATTTAATAAGATCACGTGATCTCTTTTCTGGAGAAGAAGAGCTCTATTGTAGGGTGTGCTTTTTGAAAGTTTTTGTATAGTATACTGGGGCGGATCAAATACTCTTCAAGATCTTTATGATTTTATTATTTTTAGGCCTGGACTACACCTCAATGGGTATTTTTTGTAGCTCTTATATTTTGTATTTTCTATTTTATAAGCTATAATACCACTTCATTTGTAGATAATGGTTGCCATCATCCCTAGTAGTAAATATTTAAGTAAAAAAATCCTCTAATGGGACTTTGTCGGCAACCAAAAAAGTGTACAAAACAAAAAACAAAAATAAACTTATTTTATATAAAAATACAAAAGTTAAGATCTTTATTTATACATGACAAAATCTATACTATACATGTGTGGCATGTTAAAAAAACGTCTTGTACAAAGTATACAACACATACATACATTTTTGTTTGCACTTTACACTTTGTGGTATGTCCAGTTTCAGTCTGCTGTAAAAGATGTAAATTCACCCAACGCATTTAGAATCTTCAAAAATGGAGGAGTATGCCTTAAAGTTAAAGTCCCAAAAAGGGAAGTGAGATTATAAAAATGGGGGGTATCATCTTCCTAGTAAATTGTAAATGGGGAGTGGAGACAGTTCCTAAGGTTGTTCTGCACTAAAAGAGGGAAAATGGACTATCTCTGTACCAATAGGCAATATACACTTTAAGGTAAAAAATCATATTTTATTTTACATATAAAAAGACAAAACATGATTTCAAAGAATCAATACATGATAATATAAAAACACAAAAAGATGTTGATACAATATGTGAATACTTGAATGGAGTCAAAGGTGTAGAAAGTCCTCACGGGACATGTGGTCCTCTACATGTTTCACGGTCAAAGGACCGCTTCATCAGAAGGATGAATCCAAGAGTCCACACATAGAAGCACAGCCAGAACACCTACGGCGGATATGGGGGATGTATGCGGATAAATTATATATCTGATACAAGCCAAAAAATATATATATGGATCCAAGGGGGGAGTGAAAAACACAAGAATGTAGCGTAGATTTGGGATGTACCGTGAGCTCCCTTCAGTGATCCAACGAGCAGGAAGGACTGGTTAGGCGTATCTCCAGATACACCAGTATGTGTCAACAACAGCTGACCAGTCAGTCCAGATCTAGAGAGAAGGTAGACAAAGTATCCCCCTTTGGAGATACAGTATCATCCGCTGCATTTAGAATCTTAACTATAATATATTCTTCATCAGGGAAGACAGTACCACACTAAAGAGAAACAATATCATGATGAGGTATATCATGTTATACATCTTATCCAATTAAATTACACAGCAAAATACAAAAATTATAATTAACCACTTGAGGACCAGCCGCCGCAGTTATACTGCAGCAGGTTGGCTCCCCTGGGCTATCCATCGTAGCTGTACGTCGGCCACTTTAAGAGAACTAGGGGGCTCGACAACAGAGACGATGCACGTGCCCGGCAGTCGTCATGTCAGCCGGGCATCCGTGATCGCTCCTGAGAGAGACAGAACGAAGGTCTCTCAATGTAAACAGACAGATCTCCATTCTGTCAGTGGTGAGACTTATCTGTTGCTACTACTGCTTAGAAACAGTGATCGGTCTCCTCCCCCAGGCAGTCCCATCCCCCCACAGTTAGAAACACTCCCTAGGACACACATTTAACCCCTTGATCGCCCCTAGTGTTAACCCCTTCCCTGCCAGTGAAATTTTTACAGTAATCAGTGGCTATTTTTAGCACTGATCAGTGTATTAATGTCAATGGTCCCAAAAAAGTATCAAAAGTGTCCGATCTGTCCGCCGCAATGTCTTAGTCCCAAAAAAAATTGCTGATCACCGCCATTACTAGTAAAAAAAAAGAAATTGAATAAAAATGCCATAAATCTATGCCCTATTTTGTAGAAGCTATAACTTTTGTGCTAATTAATCAATAAACACTTATTGCGATTTTTTTTTTTACCAAAAATATGTAGAAGAATACATATCAGCCTAAACTGAGGAAGACATTTTTTTTATTTTTTTTTGGATATTTATTATAGAAAAAAGTTAAAAATATTGTTTCTTGATCGTACATCATAGGACACAGAGCCTAAGTTAATAACTTAATGGGTATATAGGCACCTTCAGGTGATGGACACTGGTATACCCAATCCAGGAAGTTCACTCCCTATATAACCCCTCCTCCTATCAGGAGTACCTCAGTTTTTCGCCAGTGTCTAAAGGTGGTGGTCACGAGTGAAGGTGTGCTCTGAGGAGCTCCAGGAGGGATCCATTCTGGATTTAAATAGCCTCCATAGACTGGATCCATCCAAAGTGCCACTGAGGTCAATGTGTATGGTACCTGGGCCTCCTATACGAAGCACTAGGTTTTGCCTGTAACGCCTCTCTTTAAGGGCTGGACCCCGGGACCCAGGGCTTTGGTCATGCTACATTACCTAAAAGCTTTTACTGGCGGGGTGCTTTTTGCAGGTCCAAGAGAGTGGAACCCAGATAAAAAGATAAAAAGGGACCCGGTCCTTGAAGGATTGATAAACGCAGCCCGCCGTGATGGGTGAAGGTTGGATTGTCTGTTAATTCAGCAAATCCTGCGGTGGGGATAAGGTAAGGGAAGAAACTTAGGAACTAAAAAGTCCACCTATGCTTTCCTCTTTAAGGAAAAACATGTTGTTATGCCTTAAATCTCCACTAGAGGGAGTGTATGCACATACCTTAAAGTGGTGTTTCCCCCAAAATGACAACATTATGCGTATTTACATTAAATCTGACAATCTGGGACACATGACAGATCCCAGATGACTGTGCGGCGTATCGAGGGGGGGGGGGGCTTCGTTCCCCCGCATCGCTGGACCCTGGGACAGGTAAGCAGGAATATTTTTTCAAATGAAAAGGAGGGGGCGGGATTACAAAGGGGGGCAGGGCCTAGGCACGGTGCCATGCAATGTCCACAAGGACGCACAGAGCCTTAAAGGATCAGCTGGAGCAGTCTCTCCTCGGCAGCAAGGAGGAAGCAAGCAACCTACACTGGGAAACAGGAGCGGTGGGGCATGGAAAGGGGGCAAGTGGCATCCCTGATATAGGAAGGACTTTTTTCCCAACAATAGGCTGAACTTAATAGCGGCATTACTGTCATGACTATGTTCAGCGATTAAGTGCAATTTAATAGTGCCTCTGCTTTTGTGCTTAGGATTATGCGTACCAAAAAAGACACCACAAAGACCAGAAAGGTTTCACCCCCAGGCGCTAGGATCTCCAGTCGCATCTCCACAATGTCATCCTCACCTGAAATACCAATTATGGCAAGCCGGGGTGAGCCATTGGAACAAATTGATGGTGCAACTGCTTCTCACATCTCAGCCCCTGTATACGTGACTGAAGATGTCTTTTCCTCCACCCTGCAGGGTCTGGAAGGAAGATTAGCGGCTTTAATCGCATCTGCCATTCAAATGGATAGGAAGCGTGCTAGCTCCCCCACTTTAGAGGGGAACAGTGGGCACAGGATGAGGTGTTGCCCTCAGGCGATCAGGAGGAAAGACAAACCGATGATTCCTCTGCGGAGGAAACAACGGTAGATGAACCTTTTTCAACCTCACAATCTGAGAAATTGCTGATAGAATCTCTTACGGAGATGGTTCGTTCTACTTTCATGCTACCCCTAATGCCGCGTACACACGATCAGACTATCCGGCGGACTTGGTCGCCCGTGTCTGGCGGACTTAGAAAGAAGTCTTGATGTAAAATTGACCGCCGAACTCTGCAGTCTGGCGGACAATCCGCCCGTCTGTGTGCTAGTCCGCCGGACTTTTGAAATGAACCGACTTGCCCACATACGGAGTAAAGTCCGTTCATTTTGAACGTGACTCCAGGTAGGCGGGACTAGCAAAGGAAGTCAAAGATTGACACCTTGCTAGCCCCGTCACCTGGTATGGATTTAAAGGGTAACCCCTACACCGAGGGGGTCCCCCCAAAGTCCATACCAGACCCTTATCCGAGCACGCAGCTGGCCGGTCAGGAAAGAGGGTGGGGACGAGCGAGCGCTTCCCCCCTCCTGAGCTGTAACCAGGCCGCGTGCCCTCAACATGGGGGGTGCGCGTCGTGTCAACATCGGAAGAAGAGAGAAGAAGAAGAAGAAGAAGGCGGCGACAGCGACGAATGAGAAAACTGGGCCAACGCTAGTAAAAGAGCTGCAAGAAGATAACGGAGGCCCGGCAGAAGAAACAAAGACCCCCGAAGTCGGAAGAAGACCCCCCGGACGGCAGCGATGATGGAGAGACCCCCGAAGGAGGAGCCCAGCGAGAAGAGACCCCCGAAGTCGGAAGAAGACCCCTGGAGCTGTCTAATAAACTGCTTTAAAAACCTGTGTTGTGTTTTTTTTATTAACACTTTTTCCCTCAGGTGAATGGGTAGGGGTACCATTTACCCCATACTCATTCACATAGGGTGGGGGGCCGGGATCTGGGGGCCCCCTTATTAAAGGGGGCACCCTTGGAGATATATCATAGGCAGAATTCTTGCGTTTCTACAAGTAGGGGTAGAGATGAAATTGGCCTTGAGTACTATTAAAGGCCAAGTCTCAGCTTTATCGGTCTTATTTCAAAGACAGCTTGCTACACATTCTTTAGTCCGGGGTTTTATCCAAGGGGTGATGCGACTTAATCCGCCAGTCAAACCTCCTTTGAACCCTTGGGACTTGAACTTAGTTTTGTCAGTGTTACAAAAACAGATATTTGAACCAATACAGCATATTCCCTTAGTCCTTCTGACAAGGAAGCTGGTGTACTATTCTCAGCAAGGAGGGTTTTCAGAACTGGTATTTCTTGTAAAGGACAGAGTGGTGTTACGCCCTCGTCCAGACTTTTTTCTCAAAAGTGGTCTCAGGTTTCCACCTTAACCATGATATTGTCCGGCCATCGTTTTTTGCAAAACCATTTTCCAGGGAAGAGAAGTCACTACCTTGTCTTGATGTGGTGAGAGCAGTGAAAATATATTTAAAGACAACTGCTCAGATTAGAAAGACTGATGTCTTATTTATTCTGCCAGAGGGTCCTAAGAAAGGACAGACAGCATCGAAATCCACTGTCGCTAAGTGAATTCGGCAGGTTATAATTCAGACTTATAATTTAAGGGGTAAGATTCCCCCTTTTCAAGTCAAAGCGCACTCTACCAGGGTGGTTAGTGCTTCTTGGGCAGTGCATCACCAGGCCTATCTTGGCTCAGATATGTAAGGCCGCAACTTGGTCTTCAGTACATACATTCACCACGTTTTATCAAGTGGATGTAAAGAGATATGAGGATATCGCCTTTGGGCGAAGTGTGTTGCAGGCAGCAGTATAGGTCCTCGAGTCTGGGGGTACCCTACGGGTTGTGTCTCCCTCCTCTTAAAGAGCATTTCTATGGGATGTCCCATTAAGTTATTAACTTAGGCTCTGTGTCCCATGATGTACGATAAAGAAAATAGGATTTTTATAACAGCTTACCTGTAAAATCCTTTTCTTGGAGTACATCATGGGACACAGAGGTCCCTCCCCTCTTTTGGGGTTTAAGTATATTGCTTTGCTACAAAAACGGAGGTACTCCTGATAGGAAGAGGGGTTATATAGGGAGTGATTGGGTATACCAGTGTCCATCACATGAAGATGCCTATATACCCATTAAGTTATTAACTTAGGCTTTGTGTCCCATGATGTACTCCAAGAAAAGGATTTTACAGGTAAGCTATATATTTATAAAAATACAATTTTTTTTTCAAAATTTTCGTTATTTTTTGTTTATAGCCCAAAAAATAAAATGTGCAGTGGTGATGAAATACCACCAAAGAAAGCTCTATTTGTGGGGAAAAAATCTTGGTTGGGTACAGCGTCGCATGACTGCGCAATTGTCAGTTAAAGCAGTACCATATCGCAAAAAATGGCCTGGTTATTAAGGGTGCAAATCTTCCAGGGCTGAAATGGTTAATAACTTACACAAATAGCAAGCATGATCTGCCCATAAAATCATCAAGGTCGCCTAACAGGTGGACCCACAAGCAGGAGGGAGGCTTCACTGCACACAACAGAGCCACCAAGAGACCATATTACAGTCACCAGTTCTGTATAAAATAAAGAAAGGCATTATAGTGCCCCTCTTGGTTGGCCAAGGATAGTCATCTACACAGAACTTATACCAATTTTTAACGTTGTCCTAGTCTTTATTAAAAACACCAACACAATGTGCAATAAGTATTTGTGATTAGGACCTTTGTTTTCCCTCTACTTCTGTCCCTCTTGGCAACACTATCCTCTAAAGGTGCCATTGTTCCCCTCCTCCCATGCAACTCCTCAGAAACCACTCATCTCCTCCTAATAACCTACACTTTCATACATCCTTGCACCCCCTCACATATAACAGCCATTTTAACCATCAACCCCCCCCCCCACATATATCCATACATCTGACACACCTTAAGAAACCCAACCATAGTTGTACCATCCATCAAGTCATCATCACACCTAGCTATAGCAAAGCGGCTTACCTCATTATCGTATGGGGCTATATTCATTGTATCTATAGAAGGTCATCTCTCCTGCAGACTGACTTCCTCTTCATGAATTTATTATTTTTAGGTCTGGGCTACACCTCAATAGGCATTTTTTGTAGCTTCTGTATTTTGTATTTTAGATATTTGTCTATGTATATTTATTCTTTATTTTATTTTATTTTTTATTTATACATTTTTTGTATGAAATAACATTTTTGTATACATTTTTATTTTTTTCCATGCTTTATTTAGTAAGGAGTATTTTTAACCACTTGCCGCCCGCTCTATTGTCAAAAGACGTCAGAGACGGAGACTCTTTACCACGTGATCAGCCGTGTCCAATCACGGCTGATCACAGTGTAAATAGGAAGAGCCGGTGATCGGCTTTTCCTCACTCGCGTCTGTCAGACGCGAGTAGAGGAGAGCCGATCGGCTGCTCCTCTGACAGGGGGGGTCTGTGCTGATCGATTAATAGCGCAGCCCCCCGAGGATGCCCACACTGGACCACCAGGGATACCACCAGACCACCAGGGATGCCCAGCACCAGGTATGCCACCCTAGACCACCAGGGATGACACACAGTGCCCACAATGGATGCCAATCAGTGCCCACAATGGGCATCACTGATTGGCATGCATTATTGTTTGGCACTGATTGGCATCCATCAGTACAAAACAATGCCGCCTATCAGTGCCTATCCGTGCCACCTATCAGTGCCTATCCATGCCACCTATCAGTGCCCATCCGTGCCACCTATCAGTGCCCATCCATGCTGCCTATCAGTGCCCATCCATGCCCATCTGTGCTGCCTATCCATGCCCATCTGTGCCGCCTATCCATGCCTATCCATGCCAATCCGTGCCAGCTATCAGTGCCAATTTGTGCCGCCTATCAGTGCCGCCTATCAGTGCCACATATCAGTGCCCATCAATGCCACCTCATCAGTGCCACTTCATTTGTGCCACCTCATCGGTGCCCATCAGTGCCGCCTTATCAGTGCCCGTCAGTGCAGCCCCATCAGTGAAGGAGAAAACGTACTTATTTACAAAGTTTTGAAACTGAAACAAAACAAAAAAACATAGATATTTTTTCAAAATTTTCGGTCTTTTTTTATTTGTTTAGCAAAAAATAAAAACCGTAGAGGTGATCAAATACCACCAAAAGAAAGCTCTATTTGTGGAAAAAAATTATAAAAATTTTATTTGAGTACAGTGTAGCATGACCGGGCAATTGTCATTCAAAGTGCGACAGCGCTGAAAGCTCAAAATTGGTCTGGGCAGGAAGGTGTTTAAGTGCCCTGTATTGAAGCGGTTAAAGATTATGAAGGGCTACAGTGTGTAGTTTTTAGGTCTTATTAAGTATGCACGTTTTATTTTAAATGCCTCCATTTGTATTTTAGGTAGAGAATTTTGTTTCCTCTCCCTATTCTGTATGCTTTATGTAGAAAAGGATTACCGCTCTGGGGGGGAGGCATTTTGGAGTGTTGCTGCTGGGGTGTACAGGGTTAACTTTTTCAGTAGGCGAGCTTCATAAGGTTCTGTGGCTGTACCATGTGGCTTAGCACTTTGAAGAAGTCAGCCGCACGGTGACTGTAAGTGACACCACATGCCATCCCCAAAGGGATACCACAGCTCAGACATGTTGAGGAGTCTGTTGAGATGCCAAAGTACTGGCACACTAACAAGGAGCAGAGTGAACAATCAGGGTGGGCTGCTATGAAGTTACTATGACACTTGCTTTTGATCATATCTTGTTTGTGAGTAGTTTACTTGCAATTTAATACATTTTAAGTGGTTTTACGGTATCACACTATTAAAGTTTTTTCTGCCTAATATCTGAGGGACCACCGTGGAGTAATAGTGAAGGCAAGTGCTTAAGAAGGATCATCAGAGGAAGTGGTGTAATCAAAGCGATTTTTGCTGATCATTTATATGTGAGGCATAAGCATCTGGTGAGTGTGACTCGCAGTGGGAGTGGTGTAGGACTTGTGGTGGTGGATTGGAGTGTGCTATCTACGCCATAATTTTTTTCTGCACTATTGGAACACTACTGTCGATTTGGTGTACCATTGGGGATGTGTTATGAACTTAACATTTTTGGGACTGTAATACAGATATTCATAAATGTTTTAGTGCCTCCTGGAATCTATGAACACTATTTGATTTCCTGTTTGACACTTTTTGTATTATTAAGAAGCCTACAGCAAATATTTAACGATTATCAGTTTAAACATTTTAATTTCATTATTTTTATACTTTTTTTGTTTAGATTGTTTTACTTATATTTACATGCACTTATATAATGTGTTGAGAAAGTGGTGTATAGTATTCATAATGTCCACAGGAGTGAGGTGCGGGAGGGGTTGGAGGAGTAATGCTTGGAGACAAGAGGTGAGGTCACTGACATTAATAGATTCCGGGATACCCCTAAACTTAATATTATTCCTCCGAGACCTATCCTCAAAATCAGCGATTTCAGCCTACAACTGTCGAAGTGCCTCTGAGTGTAAATCAAAAGCATCCACCATTTCATTGTGAACTGTGGTGTGGTCACTTATTTGCCTCTCTAAACAGTCAGTATCTTCCTCCACCTGATCAATTCTGGAGTGTAAATGAAAATTAGATGAGCTTAGCTGCTTGTGTAGTGATAATAACATCAGTTTCAATGAGTACTCTGAGGCTGGATTATCACTGGTAGGAAGTGCAGCCAAAGACCCAGTGCAGTCACCTTCAGTGTGCATAATGTCAGATGTAGCCCAGTGTTGCTTTTTAGAAAATGGTGCTTTATCTGGAAAATGGGCTAGTTGCTCTATTACCTCTATCTGAAGCAGGCTGCATTGAGATAGCAAGCTCAGAGGTGATGCTATCCATACCATTTTGGTCATTCAATTCCTCCAGAGCACGACTGGATCTCTGTGCCTGTGTGTAGAGCTCTGCTCCTGCGCCATAATGAGGATGCTGCAGAGCCGTAATTATTCGGCAAAGCAGAGCTGTGAGATTGTGTAGCCATCTTGCTCCACAGCCAGTTACTCCCCGCTATTCTACGCATTTTGAAATTCCAACATAGATGCACTTAGATCAGAATAATAATCTAATTCTAAATGCTTCATTACTCCCCTTTCTGGATCTAAATATAATCTCCCGAGGCAAGGAACCATGCAAGTATGTAGCTTGGTCCTCCATCTATGATTTATCACATGATCAGGAATCTATCAGATGATTTTAAAAGATTATCTCAGTCCTCCTAGAGCTTCAATATGTAGCAAAATAATTTCTTGCATTAAAAGATGCATAGATTTAAAGGTAAATTCACCTTTTCAGGCAGATGTCAGATGATAAACTACTTCCTTGCACTGGTTTTTCCATCTCAAATGACATATTTCAGTATGGAGCATGAAGTAATGGAGGATTTTTTTATGGAACCCACTGGAGGCTGACCTAGGGCCTGTCCCAAAAGTCTGAAAAAATGTTTTCTTTTCTGCAGCAGAGGAACATTAATGGTATATTGGTACATAGGGGATCTGGAATTTAGAAAAAAAAAGATGAACTTGGCCTTTAAGAAAAATAAATACTATTGCCCTTATACAAGGAGGATACATTTTTACACATTTGTGCTCCTTTTTAGGTGTGGATAGGTTCAGTGATGACATTTACAGGATGCTTGGTTTTAGGCCTGGCCTATACTGGAGACTCTGCTGGAAATTTGTTAGCCCTGCCTTCTTGTTGGTAAGTAAAATTACTTGAACACAATTTAAAGGTTTGTTAAAGTGTGCTAACTTTAAGGGTTTGTTAAAGTGTTCTGATTGGATGGTGTTAAATGTTGGGTAAATGTTATTTTAGTGTACGGGAGAAGTTAAGTGTTTGTTTTAGGTGTTAAACATTAATTGTTTAGGTATGGGATTGGTTAATGTAGATGTAAATACACACCCTGAATAAACTTTACCATGATAATGTTTTTTCAAAGTAATTTTCACAAATTTTCTAAAATTTTAAACATGCAGATCTCATTAACATAATACCTAGGGAATCCTGCCATGAGGATGTTTGCTTAGGCACTTTCATAAGATGACAACACTCTGGTCTTATCTCCCAGTTGTGCTCCTGCATTGTCATCCTTTCAGAGGGACTTCTGATGGAGACTACAAGCAATGTTATGCAGTCATCACTAGAGTGAAGGGAAGTGACTGCAGATAGTCTGCTTGAGATCAGCAATACTGAGATGTACACTAGCTGTTATTTTAAAAATGGCAAATTTTTTGATACACAGTGCTTCACAAACTAAATGTCATTCAGTTAGGATTTACATCAACCTTAATTGTTAATGGGGTGATTTACTACGCAGGGTACGCAGGATGGGGAATTTCAACATTCATGCTAGTTGTTGGAGTTGGAAGTTTTACACCGAAAGCTACTAGTGCAAAGAACACATGTATTGCTTCTAAAGCCCTTGCATACTTATTAAAGCTGAACTCTAGGCAACCAGCTGGATACACATATAAATACATAAAGGGAAACTGTATTACCTACCAAATAAACTAAAGTATTTCTGTTTATTCAGTCCTAAGATTTACACAGCCCTGCCACATAGCAAAGTTCTGTCTCCTGAGAGGTTGGGGGGTTGGCCTGATCATTGTCTGCTGCAGTTCCACTTTTACTTACAGACTGTAACTGGAGATAGAAGGGAGAAGCAGTTCATTGATGAGCTAATTTCTTTGTCACTCATTTCCTGCTATCAGAATGGGATGATTTATTATGCAGGATACTTCTGTTAGTTAAACATTGGGACCGGCATCCGATCCTGTCCGCCAAAAACAGACGAATAGGGGAACCATTCCACATCTGTCTGGCGGATCGGATTACAGTCGATGGAAACGAACAGGCCGTGCATTTCCATCTGACCTCTCCATAGAGAACAGCAGGGCTCTGCATAGCAGAGCGGACACAAAACTGTCATCTGCCTGCTCAGCGGGGATCAGTGGAGAGATTCAAGATGAGATACATATAGGGAGCTGTTTTACCTACCAGATAATTTAAGCATTTCTGTTTATCCAGTCCCGAGATTTACACAGCTCTGCCCCCTAGAAAAGTCCCATCCCCATCTTTGGGGGGGGGGGGGGGGGGGGGTTGATCATTCTCTGCTACAGGTTGTGAATGGACAATGAAGGGTGAAGCAGTTTTTTGTCGCTCGGTACCTGATATCAGTGTAGCGGCCATAACCCCTTGAGGGGCGGCCTTGACTTTTGGGCTTACCAGTTACCTCCTCATGGCTTGTCAGTGATTCTCCAGGGGTTCCCAGGGTTAGTACCCAACGACTTCAGATGCTGACACATAAAAGTCCTTTTCAAGGTTTTTTAAACCAGAACAGGAACCAAAAGCTGCGGCCGAACCCCAAACACGTGACTTCAGCACCTTACGTACCCCTTCCCAGACTATGCAGCAGGGCCAGACGCGCCCACTGATTGGCTCCAGTAAAGATTGGTACCTAATACGTCCAGCCAGGCCTGGTTCTCGGCCTGTCATGGGTGCCTCACTGCACCTATGACCAGGCGGAACCTTAGTACAGCCTAGCCAGACTGATGCCAAAGTAATTCCTGTACAATTAACCCTCAGAACTCCATTACAGTTCTGAGGAAAAACTAAATTTCTACTGATAGCGCACACTTGTTGAAGTGTGACCGCTACATCAGCATAAATCAAGCATGATCCTTGCACTGCAGCACACCAGATTGGCTCCTTGCACTGCAGCACACCAGATTGGCTCCTCGCACTGCTTTCCCCTCCCCCTGTATATAGTAGACAGTAGGTGGAGAATTCCACATAACATCAGGCACTTACTCTACTTGAATTTAAGCAATCACATTTAGACAGGCATGTACTGTTCATCGGGACTACCGGGAGATTCCCGGCGGGCCGATGGCTCCCTGGGCCGGTCAGGTGCAGTCCTTGAGCCGCTCCTCTCTGACAGTGAGTGATCGTGATTTCACTCCAGTCAGGAGGAGCAGCTTCCGTCATATGCTGGAGAGAGGATTAGACTTTCTTCTCCCTTCAGCCTGCAGAAGGAGATAGACAGCCGGCAGACTTTCCTTCCTGCCTTCAGAACTGTGAGTACACATGGGAGGGGGACACTCTGATGTAAGGAGCTGGTGATGGGACTCTGATGTAAGGGAGTGGTGATTGGAATCTGATCACCATCTGAACATCCAGTCCATGGTACCCGCCAATCAGCTCCTGCTGTGTGTAATCACAGTGAGCACGCCCCAGACCCGGAAGTGTCAGATCACGTACTAGGCAGCCATGCCACTGGTTAACAATGTTGGAAACTAGTTATTCATTGGTCGTATGTGCTGTGCCTCATGTAAAGTCCCAGGTCAAATAAATTGGTTGTATGGAGATATTAATGAAGAAATTGAGGCACATCACTGGGTGCACCAGGCCACATTCTGTTTTGTTACAGATGGTCACTCAATCGGTTGTAGACCAGAGGTTCAAGAGGGGAGTAAGGAGATAAGGCATAGGTTGTTAAGTTCGGTGTGATCCAGTGAGGGCTTAGTATTGGTGTGACTAGTGCTTTTTAGAGAGTTAGGGAAGAAGCCGGAAGCAGTGGCAGCCCATCTATCCATGCGCCTGGCCCCTAATCTACATGCAGGGCGCCGGAAGCATTGATTTTTTTTTTTTTTAGAAGCACATGATTAGAGCCTGAGGTTCTAATTGGCTTCAAATAGTTCTCTGCACCCGAGCCCACCCAGTTGTGTGACAATTGCGAAATAATATTCACTATTGTCTTCCTGATTTTCCTCCAATCCGGAAAATCAGGAAGGGAATCCTGAGACCCGATTTGGTCGAGAGGAGAAGTGCTTGTATTGGAGGAGAAGAGGTAGAGGAGGAGGAGATACAGGGGAAGTCGCCGTGAAGCTGAGGAGGAAAAGACGCTGCCCAGAGGAATCGCTGCCTGTGACCTAGATGGCAGTCTGGGCTGGTGATCGACTGACGTAGGGGGGTGTGGGTGATATTCATCCGATCTACCAGGGGGAGGTGGGATTCGGGGGGGCTGCGGCTGATCTGACTGACCGGGACTGGGATGGAGGGTGGCAGATGGATCGTTTTCCACCCCCCCAAAAATATATATATATATATATATTTTACCAGCCTCCACTGGCCAGAAGAGAGGGAGAGGTTGAAGATGTGAGTTAGAGAGTGTAGGATAGAGCCAGAGGGTGACCGTAGCATTTGCAAGGGAAAAAGGTCCAGGGGGCAGGAAGTTAGGTGAGCATTAGAAATAAGTTTAGCAACCTTGTCTATAGTGGTGGGGTTAAATGAGGGAAGTAATGATTGTACCTGTTGACATGGGGTGCTAATTGGGGGAGATATCTGTGCATTAGAAATCTCCTCACAAATTGTATCAATCTTATTTTTAAGTGATTGGCAATCTCCTGGGCAGTGAGTGAGTTAGTGGGTGGAAGCAGTGGAGGATGAAGAATGAGAGTTGAAGGTAGAGAAGAGTTGATGGGGACTGGATGATAAAGTGTTAATGAGAGTAATAACATAATCTCTGCTTGACAGTGAGGAGACAGGAATGGTATTTTGGAGGGCAGATTTATATTGGTTGAAGTCTTTCTGAGACTTACAGCACAGGCACTCAGGAACACTGCTAAATTTTTGGAGACTGCTGGTGTCATCTGTTTGCCAAGGTTGTAGGGGTCGGGGCTTGATTGTGTGTGTAGTGAGCTTGTCTAGGGAGGATGACCGTGAGCTGTTGTAGACAGAACTGGCTAGGTTGGGGCAGGACAGGGGTGATATTTTGTCATAGAGGTGGTCAGTAGCAGAGTAGAGAACAGTTGGGGTGGCAAAGGTTTCTACAGGTAACTGTTAGGCGGTTGGAGGGAGAGGAGATGGAAGACAGGAATAGAGCAAAACTTATAAGGTGGTGATTAAAGAGTAGGAAAGGATTGTTTGACAGGTTACACAGAGTGCATAGATAGGAGAATACCAGGTCAAGGGTGTTGCCATCGTAGTGAGTAGGAGCCTGTATCCATTGCTTCAGGTCAAAAGAGCAGGTTAGACTAAGAAGTTTAGACGTAGCAGGAGTATTATCATTACAAGGGATATTGAAGTCACCAAGAATGATTGTGTGGATTTCAGAAGAGAGAAAGTAGTGTAGCCAGGCAGAGAAGTCCTCAAGGAAGGTTATTACCGGTCCAGGGGGCTGGTAGATCACAGCAATTCTGAAGGAAATGGGAGAAAATAGACAAATATAATGTGCTTCAAGAGAGGAGAGTGTCAGACAGGGAGGGGGGTGAAGTACCTGATAGGTGCCGCATGGGGCTAGAAGCATTCCCACTGCGCCTCGCTTCTGTCCACTGGGTCTGGGGGAGTGAGCCCAGAAAAGGCCAGCATGGGAGAAAGAAGCAGGAGAAGCAGTGTCGGATTCAGAACCCAGGTTTCGGTAATGGCAAGTAGGTTAAAGCAGTGGTCATCAACCCTGTCCTCAGGGCCCACTAACAGGCCAAGTTTTATGTATTAACTTGGGGACATGCAGACTAGAATACTGCAATCACTGAGCAGCAAATTATATCACCTGTGATGTATTTCAGTTATCTTGCAAACCTGGCCTGTTAGTGGGCCCTGAGGACAGGATTTATGACCACTGGGTTAAAGGAATTTGTAATAAAGCGGTTGTAGAGGGCGGTGAGTTTGTTACAGACAGAGCGAGCATTCCAGAGGGCACAGGAGAAGGGGAGGCTGGTTTTGGGAAATAGAGGAATGGAAACTAAGTTCTGTGGATTTTGGCTGCTGCCAGAGGGAGTAGGGTGATGGGTTTGGGGATATATCACCAGAGGTTAGGAGAAAGGGTGAGGGTGGTAATATGGGAGTGCGATTTATATTAAGGGACATACCCCAGCGTCTTGGAGGTTTTTTCAGCATGTGGGTGTAGGATTAGCAGGAGTTGGTGAGTGTAGTACTAGTTGAGAGGACAGAAGGGAGGGTGATTTATATAAGCTGTGGGGTGGAGAAGAGGGGTAAAGGAAAAGGGGTTTAAGGAGAGAGGACACAACTGTCAGAAGGAGTGGTAGAAAGCGCAAGTTACAGAGTGGAAGGAGTGGAAGGAGATCTGAATAGAGAGACAGGGTCACCTTTAGCCTATTTGTGTCACAGTCTAGCCTGCAAATGTCTGTTTGTGAAATTCTTACCTCCTTGCTGCAGTGTTCTGCTAGATATGTGACTGCATTTTGCATGTGTTGCTTGGTTTCTTTGTTCACCTATAGGCTTTGCCTGCTCCACTGTGGGTTGTTATCCTTTTCCCTTCCCTTCTATTACTTCCTAGGTCACCTACCTGTTTGCTTCCCTATATATACAATTGCAATAAAAAGTATGTGAACCCTTTTGGAATGATGTGGATTTCTGTACAAATTGGTCATGAAATGTGATCTGATCTTCATCTAAGTCACAACAATAGACAATCACAGTCTGCTTAAACTAATAACACACAAGTAATTAAATGTTACCATGTTTTTATTGAACACACTGTAAACATTCACAGTGCAGGTGGAAAAAGCATCTGAACCCTTGGATTTAATAACTGGTTCAACCTCCTTTGGCAGCAATAACTTCAACCAAACGTTTCCTGTAGTTGCAGATCAGATGTGCACAATGGTCAGGAGTAATTCTTGACCATTCCTCTTTACAGAACTGTTTCAGCAATATTCTTGGGATGTCTGGTGTGAATCACTTTCTTGAGGTCATGCCACAGCATCTCAATTGGGTTGAGGTCAGGACTCTGATTGGACCACTCCAGAATGCATATTTTCTTCTGTTTAAGCCATTCTGCTGTTGATTTACTTCTATGCTTGAGCTTCAGCTGATGGACAGATGGTCTTAAGTTCTCCTGCAAAATGTCTTGATAAACTTTGGAATTAATTTTTCCTTCGATGATAGCAATCCGTCCAGGCCCTGATGCAGCAAAGCAGCCCCAAACCATGATGCCCCACCACCATACTTTACAGTTGGAATGAGGTTTGGATGTTGGTGTGCTGTGCCTCTTTTTCTCCACACATAGTGTTGTGTGTTTCTTCCAAACAACTCAACTTTGGTTTCATCTGTCCACAGAATATTTTGCCAGTACTGCTGTGGAACATCCAGGTGCTCTTGTGCAAACTGTAAACGTGCAGCAATATTTTTTTTGGACAGCAGTGGCTTCCTCTGTGGTATCTTCCCATGAAATCCATTCTTGTTTAGTGTTTTACGTATAGTAGATTTGCTTACAGGGATGTTAACATATGCCAGAGACTTTTGTAAGTCTTTAGCTGACACTCTAGGATTCTTCTTCGCCTCATTGAGCAGTCTGCGCTGTGCTCTTGCAGACATCTTTACAGGATGCCCTGTAGGTATTCTGAGAGCTCTTTTGTGCGCGGCATCATTCACATCAGGCAATTCTTCTTGTGAAAAGCAAACCCAGAACTGGTGTGTGTTTTTTTTATAGGGCAGGGCAGCTGTAACCAACACCTCCAATCTCATCTCATTGATTGGACTCCAGTGTGCTGACACCTCACTCCAATTAGCTCTTGGAGATCTTATTAGTCTAGGGGTTCACATACTTTTTCCACCTGCACTATGAATGTTTACATGGTGTGTTCAATAAAAACATGGTAACACTTAATTCTTTGTGTGTTATTAGTTTAAGCAGACTGTAAATGTCTATTGTTGTGACTTAGATGAAGATCAGATCACATTTTATGACCAATTTGTGCAGAAATCCATATCATTCCAAAAGGGTTCACATACTTTTTATTGCAACTGTACATGTGCTCAGTACAGCACTCCTTGCCTGAGCAACTTCACAGTTCTCTGTGCTCCCGTTCCTTGTTTTTTGTGTATCCTGTGCCTGACTACGCGTGTACCGACCCAGACTTTGTTTTACCCTCTGTGCTTGTTTGCTGCCCATCTTGACCATGGCTTGTCTTTTGGATTTCCGTTTGTCACCTGCTGTTTTGTACTCTGCACATGCGAGTGGTCTCCGTATCCTCAGGCGTATCTGGGGGCAAAACCTGGTTCCAGCTTACTGCTAGTCCATCCTCACCATCAGGGGCTCTGGTGAAGAAGCCAGCTGAGACTTAAACTCTGTGCCCTGTGGAACCCCTGAGTTGGTGATCTACAAGGGTTTGAGTTGGTGATCTACAAGGGCTACCACAGATGCTGACAGTTTCCTCAGGCCATGAGCTCCTCCTCATCGCAGTCTCTACATGAACAACTTGTGTTTAGTGCAGAGAATTGGTGTCCAGCAGGCCCATCAAGAATGGATTGAAGAGCGGATCATGCAATGTTTGCAGAAATTTTCCTCCCATTTGGACCATCTGCAAGTTGCAACCACTCCTCCTTTCATTCCTACAACTGCTCCAGTTTCTCCTGTTCCCCTTGTGTCAGACAGTCCCTCAGAACCCTAGCTGCCTCTGCTGCCTCACTTTTCTGGTGATCTTAAAGCTTGACGGGGCTTCATCAATCAGTGTTTCATTCATTTCGATCTAGCGGCCTGCCATTTCCCCACTGACGGCTCCAAGGTGGCATACTGTACATCATATCACTTTTTGCTGGTGATACTCTGGCCTGGGCTTTGCCACTATGAGAGCATCAAGATCCTATCATTTCCAGTCTCACTGCCTTCTTGGGAGTTTTCCGTAGGACCTTCAATGTTCCAGGCAGGGCCTTATCTGCTGCTGAGGCCCTTCTTCGGCTTTATCAAAGAAGCATGACTGTTGGTCTGTATGTAGTTCAAGTTTGCACCTTGACCTTGGAACTAGAATGGAATAATATGGCCCTTACTGCTACATTTTGGCAAGGCCTAGCGGATCGTTCTAAGACTGATATAGCTGGGAGAACCATACCCTCCATCTTGGATGATTTGATTGCCTGAGCGTGACCTGGAGAGGACTGGTGCATGTCACCCCCCAGTTGGTCATATGGTAACCTGGGCTCCAGAAATCTCCTGAACAATCCACCTCTGCGGCATCTGAAAAACCTAAGCTATTAGGGCAAACATACCTCACGCCACAAGAGTGATCTTGTCTCTTAAAAGTGGGCCTATGCCTTAACTGCAGGGTCAATGGTCACCTGTTAAATTCCTGCCCCGTTCGCTCAGGAAAAAAACTCCGGTCTAGGTCGCTCAGGAGGAGGTGTTCTCAATCTGAACTTGAATTCCACCAACTTCTCGATTCATCATACCTGTCTCCACCCATTGGGCCCTGAACTCTTATCAAGAATCTACATATGTGGACTCTTGATCTGCAGTTCTGGTACTACCTCCATAACCATGCATGTTGGTGTTCTAGAAATCTCCTTCCTGATCCTTCCTAAATCTTCTGGTCACATAATTCTTGGTCTTCCATGGTTGAAAAAACATTTCCTCTATTTAGATTGGAACTCTGGTCAGCTGTTGTATTGGGGGTCACAATGCCATCAGACTTGTCTCTCCAAGGTGCTTCTGTAATGGGAGTCACTTTGGGTGAGGGGCTGGTGGAACCCAGAATCTCTTGGAGAGGTTGGGAAACCCTTTCTTCAGCTTCCCATGCATCTCCTATGTCTAAGTGATCCTGTCTATTAGGGACACAGGGTGGTCATGCCAGACTGTCTGCTACTTTGGACTTTTGCTATTGTTTGAAGGTTTGCTGTGTTTATGCTTATGATAATGTGTATTGTCTGCAGTTAGCTTGAAGTCGGCAAAGGCTGGTCTGCAATCTGACATCTGAGTCATCCAGGTGGATGGGATTAGCCATGGGTCAGCCCTACTTCCTTAGCTAAACCATTGTGTGATGTTTTGGGTAAATATTTGGGTTATTGTGTATGTAGGGACTGACATACTTTTCAAGTGTATAAAAAGGCTGTATACTTTTCCAATAAATCATTCCATGTTCAAGCTGTGTAACAGAGCTATTCTTGCCTGGTCCTTAGTTACAATATATGGGCTATAATATCTGATCTCTGAGGTCCAGACTGGAGGAAGCAGTGTACTGACGCTAGCACTCAAGCAGAGTGAGACGGGGAACCGTTACATTGGTGGCAAGCAGTGGGATGCTTCCTGCAGAGAGAAAAAAGCAAAGAGAGGCGTGCCTCTGGGTGCAGTAGTTTTAAACAGTGCAATTTGTTATGAGCATGTGTTTTAACAACTCACATTTTGGCAGTTATTTCAGGCATGTAGTAAAAAAGCAGCAGGTATCATCAGATCAGTCTCCTCTGTGCATGGGTGTCATCCTCCTCGATTAGGTGTCTCCATAGACCGCTATGATAGGAAAGCCGGCAGCGGTGGGGGAGTTTCCTCAGAGCGAGTCTGGATCCGCAGAGGGTTCAGGGCACATCCAGATGACGTCACTGGCAAGCAACACACGTTTCTTTGCCAAAAGAATGGCAAAATATTTCAGAGTTTTGTACTATGACCCCCGACCCCAGGAGACAGGAGCAGGCTTTGTACACAAGTCCTGTCCGTCGTACTTTGTCCGATGTTGGTGTTGCATACACACGGTCGGACAAAGTTGTCGGAAAATCCGATCATTCTGAACGTGGTGACGTTTGTTGCCTACGACGGGACTACGTAGAGGCTAGTAGCCAATAGCTTTGGTCTTGTAATGTGATCTGAGCATGCGTAGCACTTTGTCCGTCGGACTACGCTACACACGATCGGATTTGGTGTGATCGGACTTTGTTGTCAAAAAATCTATCCAGCAGGAGATAGGACTTTGTCCGTCGGACAATCCGATGGAAACTGTCCGATGGTGCCTACACATGGTCGGAATTTCCGACAACATTGTCCGATAGGACAGAATCCATCGGAAAATCCGACCGTGTGTATGGGGCTTAACAGTGTGCTTTGCTTATCTCCACTCACAGCTATGGAAGCGGAGATCTTTTGGCGGAGGCAGCAAGTGTTGACTGACCTTGACGAACCTGTTTCTGCACAGGATGAGCTTGGATGGAGAAATGCGTCTGTCCAACAGCAATTCAAGGGCTTGGGACAAGAGGAAGCTGTCCTCATTCCCCAGAAATGGATCACAAAAAGCAGGGATTTCATTTACTTTTCATCAGAGGATGTTAAGGATGATTAGTAACCTGCCAAAGTGTTGGCACTGGGCCCAAGGGCCACCAGGCAATGCCCTGGACTTTTGGCAATTCCAGAGACTGGGGGTTTAATAGACTTTTCCATAGAGGAGGAACCACCTAGCGAACTCCCAGCAGAAGTGCTGGCAGCAGGACAGAGTACAGCAGACCCCTGCTCCACACCCGTGGCAGTTTCAGAGGCCCGAGGTGAGAAGGTGGTGGTTCTTCTTTCCCAGTGCATTTCAGAAATGCAGGAAGGGGAAGCAGCCATTCCCCCTCCCCAACAAGGATTTGTGCACCTGAGAGACAGTACCAGAGAAAGGGCGTCCCAGCAGCAGATGCTGCCCCAGAATGATAACACCAACCCATCTGAAGCGCTGGCAACCGGACAGAGGGTCCAGGACCTCTGCCCCACACCTGAGGCTGTTCTGGAGGCCCGGGTGAGGAGGTGGTGGTCACTCCCGAGCAGAAGATCAGGATCCAGGGAGAGAAGGGAGAGGAGGTTGTCGTAGTTAGCCAAAATGGATGATGTGAGCTCTGAAGCGCTAACAGGGCAGAACACTACAGGCCTCTGCGCACAACAATCCACTCCGCAGGAGCTCAAGGGAGAGCATGCAATCTGCACCTAACAACGGCAGCTTGAGCTGGTGTAGGTGGATGGGCCTGCGGTCTCCACTAACCTCTACCCAGCAGAAGTGCTGGCAACAGGGCAGAGGGCTACCAACCTCTACCCAGCATCGACAACAACTGCTGAGTTCCATGGAGTCGGGGCAGTCGGCCTCCGTCCCAGCAACAAGCTGATGTAATGAAGCTCCTACACCCAGCTGAACTGCTGACAACAGGACAGAACACTGCTGGCCTCTCCCCTTTACTAACAAAGGATGGATTTCCTGTGGAAGTGGAATGGACTACGATCTCTGCTTGTATACCCCAGGGATGCTGGGCAGTCGGCCCAGATCCACAACAACATGACAGAGTGAGCCCAGCCATCCTGTCTTCTCTCCAGAGGCTGAAGGGCCTCCAGGGGGAAGGACCAGTCTGAACTTCCCCCAAGCAGCGGGTATGTTTTACGAGAGAGGCAGAGGTTGGCTGGGTGAGTAATGCTCTGTTTGGAACAATTTGTTTGGGGTACTGTGTGGGTACAGGCATTGGGGGACTGGAACTATGGACTAAAGCCCCATACACACGCTCGGATTATCCGAGGACCAGGTCCGTCGGATCATGTCCATCGTACTTTGTCCGATGTTGGTTTTGCGTACACACGGTCGGACAAAGTTGTCGGAAAATCCGATTATTCTGAACGTGGTGACGTTTGTTGCCTACGACGGGACTACGTAGAGGCTAGTAGCCAATAGCTTTGGTCTTGTAATGTGATCTGAGCATGCGTAGCACTTTGTCCGTCGGAATTCGCTACACACGATCGGATTTGGTGTGATCGGACTTTGTTATCAAAAAATCTATCCAGCAGGAGATAGGACTTTGTCCGTCGGACAATCCGATGGAAACTGTCCGATGGTGCCTACACACGGTCGGAATTTCCGACAACATTGTCTGATAGGACAGAATCCATCGGAAAATCCGACCGTGTGTATGGGGCTTAACTTTGGAGTAAACCTGTCTGAGGTCTCCTCCCGTGTTAATCTGCTGCCAAAAGTGGAGAGATGTGACAGGAGTTACTTTGGGTTGGGGACTGGTGGAACCCATAATCCCTTGGAGAGGTTGGAAAACCCTTGCTTCAGCTCCCCATGCACCTCCTATGTATAATTCATCCTGTGTCTATTCGGGGCACAGGGGGACCAAAAAAATAATGAACATTAAGAATGTGGTTTCGATTACTTAAAATGGAACAGTAATATTTATCCACAATATATTCCAGGAAATATACACAGACTATTCCTGGTTTGTTTGATTCTGAACTATACATGTTAATTGAAAGAGCTGGTCACCCTGGCCGCTGGAGCCAGACAGTCTGCTACTGGGGACTTCTGCTATTGTTTGAAGGTTTGCTGTGTTTATGCTTAGGATAATGTGTATTGTATGCAGTTAGCTTGAAGTCGGCAAGACTGGTCTTCAATGTGACATCTGAGTCATCCAGGTGGATGGGATTAGCCATGGGTCAGCCCTACCTCATTAGCTAAACCATTGTGTGATGTTTTGGGTAAATATTTAGGTTTATGTGTATGTAGGGACTGACATACTTTTCAAGTGTATAAAAAGGCTCTATACTTGTCCAATAAATCATTCCATGTTCAAGCTGTGTAACTGAGCTAGCCTCGCCTGGTCCTTAGTTACAATATATAGGCTGTAATATCTGATCTTTGAGGTCCAGACTGGAGGAAGCAGTGTACTGACAGAAGCGCTAAAGCGGAGTGCGACGGGGTTCCGTGACAGCTTCCACCTCTTTTTGTACCCGTGGCTGAGGTCACCACCTCTCCTATGCTCCTACGAAATTATCAGGCCTTCCAAGAAGTTTTTTGTAAAAAAACTGCTGACAGTCTGCCTTCTCATCATCCCTGTGACTTCCCCATTGATCTTCAACCTGGAACTACTCCACCTCGGGGTCAAGTCTATCCTGTCCCCATGTCACGTACCTGGTGGAAGAGCCTGATATGATGAGGAAGGCCTCTCTTACACCTCTGACTCGGGGGACCCTGATAGAGCAGACAGGTAGCGCAGGAGTGCAGAGTGGCACAAGTACCTTTTGGTGTTGCTAGCAGCTTGGTTGGATGGACTCTCGGGATCAAACAGGGGAAGACTGTCTGTGGACCACAGTGGAGCAGGAATGCTGTACGGACACCAGCAAGCAGGAGACATTAGCAGGCTTAAACCATCAGTGGGTCACAGCGGAGCAGGAATGCCGGATGGACACCAGTGGAACATAGGCAGGGGCTCACAGCAGGCAGTCCAGCAGCAGTAGAGGCAGAGTCAGACAACACAGTCATATGGATCAGGTGCAGATACATAGGCAGAAGCGTGGTCAAAGGCAAGCCGGGATCAAATGCAGGCAGAGTTCAGGAGAAATCAAGAAAAGCCAGGTCAGTAACAGTAGTCAGATGCAGAGTAACAGGTTGCAGGTATGCATAGGAACACTGTAGACAAAACAACACTGAAGCAAAGCACAGCCTCAGTTTAAATAGCCCGCTTGTCGCCAACAGATGTGCGCATGTGAGCAACAGACGTGCTGGAATGTCTTTCCTGACACTCCATCCCTGAGACTCAAGCCATGTCTGAGTGCGTCAGGGAAAATCTACAAAATGGATTCATCGAAAGTCCAGTTCTCCCACAGAGGCTGGCTTCTTCATGCAGAAATAGGATGATGCATTCTGACCCTGCATTGACTATAGAGGCCTCAGTGCAATAACCATCGCTACCCTTGATTTGACAGGCTTGGGGATGCTCAAATTTTCACAAAGTTACCGTATTTATCGGCGTAGAACATGCGTCGGCGTATAACACGCACCCAAGTTTAGGAGGAAATTTAAAAGAAAAAAACTTTTAGGAGGTAAGTTTAACCGCTACAGCACCGGGCCATTTTACACCCTTCCTTACCAGAGCACTTTTTTGCGATTCGGCACTGCGTCGCTTTAACTAACAATTGCGCGGTCGTGCGACGTTACACCCAAACAAAATTGACGTCCTTTTTTTCCCACAAATAGAGCTTTCTTTTGGTGGTATTTGATCACCTCTGCGTTTTTTATTTTTTGCGCTATAAACAAAAGAAGAGCGACAATTTTGAAAAAAAAAAACACAATATTTTTTAATTTTTGCTATACTAAATATCCCATTTTTTTAAAAAAAACTATTTTTTTACTCAGTTTAGTCCGATACGTATTCTTCTACATATTTTTGGTAAAAAAAATCGCAATAAGCGTATATTTATCGGTTTGCGCAAAAGTTATAGCGTCTACAAAATAGGGGATAGATTTATTGCATTTTTTTTTTTTTTTTACTAGTAATGGCGGCGATCTGCGATTTTTTTTTTTTCGTGACTGCAACATTGCGGCGGACACTTCGGACACTTTTGACACATTTTTGGAACTATTCACATTTACACAGCGATCGTTGCTATAAAATTGCATTGATTACTGTGTAAATGTGACTGGCAGGGAAGGGGTTAACACTAGGGGGCGCTGCAGGGGTTAATGTGTTCCCTATAGGAGTGATTCTAACTGTGGGGGGAGGGGACTCACAAGGGCAGGAGACCGATCTGTGTTCCTCTGTACTGGGATCACATGATCGGTCTCCTCTCCGCTGACAGGACGTGGAGCTGTGTGTTTACACACACAGCTCAACGGTCCCGCACGGTCCCGTTGTTTTAACGGGCAATCGCGGGTGCCGGGCGGACTTCGCGGCCGCTGGGCACTCGCACCGGGTCCCGAGCGACGCCGCGGGCGTGGGCGCGCGCCCCCCAGGCGGCTGGGAATGGGAGGACGTCATATGACACCCACCCAGGATGGGAGATCCACCTTGTGGGCGTCATATGACAATACGCGGGTATTGAAGTGGTTAAGGAAAAAAACTTACATTTAAATGCCCATTAATGCAGCCTTGTCAGTGTCATTTGCAGCCTTGCATTGCAGCCTTGTCAGTCATTTGCAGCCTTGTCAGTCATTTGCAGCCTTCCATTGCAGCCTTGTCAGTCATTTGCAGCCTTCCATTGCAGCCTTCCATTGCAGCCTTGTCTGTCATTTTGCAGCCTTCCATTGCAGCCTTGTCTGTCATTTGCAGCCTTCCATGTCATTTGCAGCCCTGTCAGTGTCTTTTTTCTTTTAAAAATGGCGCCGCCGAGATACAGAGCGGATGTCCTGTGTATCTCGGCGGCGCTCGGTAGTTCTTGGCCGTTCTTGGCGGCTTTCGAGTATTTTCGACCGCACTCGGCCGTTCTCGGCTATCTTCAGCCATTCTCGGCTATCTTCGAACGTTCTCTGCTATTTTCGGCCACACTCGGCCGTTCTCGGCAGCTTTCCGCAGCTAAAAATAGCCGAGAACGGCCGAAGATAGCCGAAAGAGGTTACAAACGGCGGGGGATCGATGATTTTAAGGGGAAAAAAGTGCGTGTTATACGCCGATAAATACGGTAGATCTAGGTGGGGGATACAACCTGATCGAGATGCGAGAGGATGATGAGTGGAAGACAGCTTTTAACACCAGAGACGGGCATTATGAGTATCTCGTAATACCTTTTGGTTTGTGTAATGCCCCAGCCGTTTTCCAGAGCTTTGTTAACAACAGTTTTCTCTGATCTCTTGTATGTTTGTCATTGTGTATTTGGACGATATACTAATATTCTCTTCAGATTTGAACACTCATCGTGAAAACATATGGGTTCTTCAACATCTTAGGGACCACTGCCTGTACGTAAAGCTGGAGATATGAATCTTCGAGCGAACCCAGGTTCCTTTCCTTGGTTACATAGTCATGGATAAAGGACTGATAATGGACCCAGCCAAACTTCAGGCCATCTCCAACTGGCCTCAGCCCTCTGGTCTGAATGCAACGCAGTTCATTCCTGATTATTTCACCCTGGTGGCACCAGTCACTTCCTTGACCCGAAAGGGTGCTGATGGCAAAACCTGGCCTCCTGCAAAAACTCAAAGCAGTCTTTCTCTCTGCATCTATTTTCATACGTCCAGACATTCTCCAGACCTTTTTCCTGGAGCTAGATGCTTCATTCCTGGGTGTGGGGGCCATTCTTCTCCAAATGCATAACCGCAAGCTTTCTTCTCTAATAAGTTTTTAGATGCCAAAATAAATTACACCATCGGGGATTGGGAACTTCTGGCTATTAATCAATTAAGCTAGTGCTGCAAGAATATTGGCATCTACTGGAGGGGTCTCCACATCGTACCCTGATTTATACAGATCACAAGAACCTCCATTATCTGCAATCCACCTGATGTTTGAATCCCAGACAAGCGCGATGGGCTCTCTTTTAGCCAGGTTGAACTTTGACAAGTTCAACCTGGTTCTAAAAATGCCCATGCTCATGCCTTGTCCAGATCATTTGGCATTGCTGACTCTGAGTGTCATGTTGAACCTGAACCTATTATTCCTACCAATCGTATCCTGGCCACCACCAGTCAGTACCACAGATCAGTACAAAGTCAAGAAAATCTTGGCAGGGGGCGGCTTTTATATCTGATTGACTGGAATGGGATATGGTCATGAGGAGAGATGTTGATGTAACTCTTTCATCAGAAGTTTCCTCTCAAGCCTGGCCCTAAACAGGTGGGGAGGCCTCTTATTAAATGGGGGGGGGGGGGGTGGGGGTACACTCAGTCTAGCTTGCAGATTTCTGTGAAATTCTTACCTCCTTGCTACAGTGTTTTGCTAGATCTGTGACTCCATTTCATATGTGTTGCTTGGCTTCTCTCCTATGGGTGTTCTACTCCACTTTGGGTTTATATTAGTGGCGACTGGTGCTCAAAATTTTTTGGGGGGGCGCAAACATTTTTTGAAAAAAATCATCAATTGCAGCCACTGTGCCATCAAATGCCGCCACTGTGCCATCAAATGCCGCCACTGTGCCATCAAACCCTGCCACTGTGCCCATCAAACGCTGCTACTGTGCCCATCAAACGCTGCCACTGTGCCATCGAACGCTGCCACTGTGCCATCAAACGCTGCCACTGTTCCATCAAATGCAGCCACTGTGCCATCAAACGCTGCCAGTGTGTCCATCAAATGCTTCCACTGTTCCATCAATTGCAGCCACTGTGGCATCAAGCGCTGCCAGTGTGCCCATCAAATGCTGCCAGTGTGCCCATCAAATGCCAGTGTGCCCATCAAATGCTGCCACTGTGCCATCAAACGCAGCCACTGTGCCATCAAACGCTGCCACTGTACCCTCAAATGCTGCCACTGTGCCATCAATTGCAGCCACTGTGCCATCAAATGCTGCCACTGTGCCCATTAAACGCTGCCACTTTGCCATAAAACACTGCCACTGTGCCATCAAACGCAGCCACTGTGCCAAAACGCAGCCACTGTGCCCATCAAATGCTGCCAGTGTGCCCATCAAAGGCCAGTGTGTCCATCAAACTCTGCCTCTGTGCCCATAAAATGCTGCCAGTGTGCCCATCATATGCTGTAAGTATGACCATTAAATGCTGCCAGTGTAGCCTTAAATGCCCCCATTGTGACCCCCCCACCCGCCATCTGCCTGGCACTTACCCTGTCTTGGTGGGGCATCGGGTGACAGCGACGAGCAGGGCCCTTCATGCGTCTTCTGCCATCCTCATCTACTGTCATCTCCTCCTAAAAGGTGTCCAATAGCAGCGCCTGCCGTTTCAGCCAACCAGGTGACAGGTAACAGACCCAAGCACCTGATTGACGGAGAGGCGCTTTAGTATTAGGAAAGCAAATATTAATTTGCTTTTCTAACACAGCTGAATGACCTGCGAGCACCCAGCATGGTGTTCACAGGTCAATTTTTTTGATGCCTATTAGAGCCTATGGCTCTAATCAGGTGCTTCAAAAACAACCCCCGCCTCTGTAATTCAGGTGCTAGGTGCCCGAAAAGGAGCCTAGCGCCTGAACAGGGGGTGGCAGTGGCAGCCATAGATAGATTCATGCAATGCATGAATCTATCTATTGGTGCTAGAGGGGGTGGCAGGAGAGAGGGGGTAGCGCCCGTGTGCCCTTATGGACGCACCGCCGCTGGTTTATATCCTTTTTCTTTCTATTATTTTGTAGGTCACCTCCTGGTTTGCTTCCCTAAATATACACTTGCTCAATGCAGTGCTACTTGCCTGAGCAACTTCACAGTTCTCTGAGCTCCCGTTCGCTTGTTACGTGTGTATCATATGCCTGACAAACCCATATATGGACCCCAGCTTCATTTTACTTTCTGGGCTTGTTTGCTGCCCATCCTGATTTCAGTTTGTCTTTTGGGTTTCCTGTTGTCTCCTGCTTTTTTGTACTCTGCACACACAAGTGGTCTCTGCATCCCTAGCTGGAGGTACCTGGGGGCTGCAACCTTATTACAGCTTGCTGCAAGTCCATCCCCCACCATTGGGGGCTCTGATGAAGAAGCAGGCTGGGGCTCAGACTCTGCGCCCTGGGGAACGCCAAGTTGGTGATCTACAAGGGCTCACTACCACAGACGCTGACAGTTTGGTGCTTGTCAATGCAGTTTGCTATGTATGTTCACTTTGTGCAATCGATGAAGTTCAGAGCCTGAACTGCATATGACCTGTGTAAAGAATCACTTAGAGGGAGAATCACTAAAGGAAAGAACCCCAGCAATGTTCCCAAGAGCAAAGTGCCCCCAGCTCAGTGCTGTCACTATAAGGGTGCTCTAGTTTTATACTGTTAAAGTGGTTCTAAAGGCTGAAGGTTTTATACCTTCATGCATTCTATGCATTAAGCTAAAAAAACGTATGTGTTCAGTTCAGCTTCCCTCTGCTCCCCTTAATATTTACCTGAGTTCCCTCCCAATCCAGCGATGTGCACAAGAGTATCGGCTCTCCGGGAATCTCCCTCCTCATTGGCTGAGACAGCAGCAGGAGCCATTAGCTCCCGCTGCTGTCTATCAAAGCCAGACAGCCAATGATGAGAGGGGAGGGGGCAGGGCCGAGTTGCAGTTCAATGTCTGAATATAGCGCACCTACTTGGGTGCCCCCATTGCAAGCTGCTTGCACTGGGGGCACTCAACAGGAGGGAGGGGCCAGGAGTGCCGGCCCATGACTCAAGAAGAGGAGGACCGGGGGGCTGCTCTGTGCAAAACCACTGCACAGAGCAGGTAACTATGACATGTTTGTTATTTTTTTTTAAAATTGCCTTTTAATATCACTTTAAGGGTGGGGGTGTTTTTTTGTTAATTAATCATACATTAATATAAGATTGGCTGGCTATCAACACAAGCTTTGCACATCTACTGTAAGTCAGGCTTGCAAATGGGAATAGTTGCAAAGATAAGATCAGCTCATAACTTAGGTAAGACACTACAGAGCAACATAAACATCATAATGATGCAGACAGGACAACAGATGGTAAAGGCAGCAACATACCAAAATGCACACAGACACAGTGAAAGCAAACAGTCAATTTTCAGTTTTGGGTGGATGTAAGCAGGGCCGGATTAACATAGGGGCTATTGAAGCTGCAGCTCCAGGCCCCTTTCTCCATATAGGCCCATTTGCCCCCCCCCCCAAAAAAAAAAATATATAAAAAATATAAAAGATTTAAAAAAGATCGACTTCGAGGGTTGTAGCTCAGCGAGTGACAGAGACCCCACATTTGGGGGGTAGGTAGCTAAAGACCTACTCCAGCACTGGTTAAAATATGAGGCTGCTTTCATCTATGGTTCCAGAGATACAGGGCTACTTGCGCAGCCTGTCAGAAGCTACATACAGAGCGGCCAGTTTAAATACAAGCTGGAACACTGCAGCAGACTGAGAGTATGAACTCACAGGGCTTATAATAATTATTTGTATATTACTTATGATAGTTAACCCCTTGCCACCCAGGCCAATTCTAACACTTCTCTCCTACATGTAAAAATCATAATTTTTTTTTGCTAGAAAATGACTCAGAACCCTCAAGCATTATATATATATTGTTTTAGCAGACACCCTATGGAAAAAAATGGTGGTCTTTGCAACTTTTTATGTTATACGATATTTGCGCAGCAACAATTTTTCAAACGTTTTTTTTTTTGAAAGAAACTGTTTCATTCATAAAAAAAAAACTAAAGTTAGCACGATTTTTTTTTGTGTACCAGCGATGCTTTACATTTTTTTTACAGGTTACATGTTTAGAGTTACAGAGGATGTCTAGTGCTAGAATTATTGCTCTCGCACTAACGATCGCGGCATATGTAACCTGTGTGTATCTGGCTCTGATACTAACCAGTGCCTCACCAACCACTGACTAGTATCTCTCCCCAGCCTGTCCCCACACACCCTCTCACCTGCTGACCTGTGAATGGGGGAATCACTCCTGCAGTGTTATTGTGTTCTGCCAGTGAATACAATGATTAGTGTTGCTAACTAATCATCCAATCAGGCAACAGGAGCACCTCATCCCGGCATATAGAAGGAATAGAAACAAAAACAAAATGAGTATATATACCCCTACTTCCTTCACCCATTAACCGCTGAAAAATAAAAAAATCCCCAATTATTCCCTGATCCTTAAAAGGATTCCGACCTCCACTAGCTATAGCTCTGGCTTTGCCTTGCAGGGATCTAACCTTATACATATGGGCCTGAATTTTGTCACTAATATCCTTGAACTCACAGAAACCCCCCCTTGGTTGCCAACAGATAATCATGGATGGACCATCTTTTAATAGAAGGGACTTGATCTGCCATTGTTCCTGTGGGATCTTCCTTGCAGCTTCAACAGTTTAATTGAACACCCCATCCACAACGGATGAGAAATTGCTCAACCGTTTCATATGCTCAAGCCCTCACCCTGTACAAGCAGGAAACCATGCCCAGACCTGGTCCAGGTTGGTGAACAATTCCCTTCTAGCTCTTCCTATCATTCTTGCCTTCTCTTGCGCCATTAGATCCTCATGGTCAGCCGTGACATAAGATGCTGGGACCAGTTTCACCAGGACGTATGAAACTCTTGCATTAGGGGGAATTACTAGACATGGGAACTGTCAAAAAATTCGTTTCGTTTCGTTTCGTCCCGTTTCGTATATAAAAAAATTCGTAATTCGTAATTCGTGTACGAAATTCCGTTCGAATTCGTACGAAATACGAAATTCGGACGAATCGTAATTTTTTTTACGAATCGTTAGTAAAGTTACGAATCGTTACGAATCGTTACGAATCGTTACGAATCGTTAACACGGCTAATGAATTGTTGGTTCTCATAACACAGAGAACAATTCGAATCCAACTACAAATATCGAATTTCAATTTCAAGTTACGAATCGTTACGAATCGTTATGAATAGTTACGAATCGTTATGAATAGTTACGAATCGTTAGTAAATCCAACTACCAATATCGAATTTCAACTAATTTGAACGAAATTATTATAGCAGATATAACGAATGAATTCGAATGACAAAGTGTCATTTTTGCAGAAAAAAAAAAAAGCGTAGGGGTCCCCCCAAATTCAATAACCAGGCCCTTCAGGTCTGGTATGGATATTAAGGGGGACCCCAGCCAAAAAAAAAAAATGGCGTGGGGTCCCCCCCAAATATCCATACCAGACCCTTCAGGTCTGGGATGGATTTTAAGGGGAACCCCGGCCAAAAAAAAAAAAAAAAAATGGCGTGGGGTCCCCCTCAAAATCCATACCAGACCCTTATCCGAGCACGCAACCTGGCAGGCCGCAGGAAAGGAGGGGGGGACGAGAGCGGCCCCCCCTCCCGCCTGAACCGTACCAGGCCACATGCCCTCAACATTGGGAGGGTGCTTTGGGGTCCCCCCCAAAGCACCTTGTCCCCATGTTGATGAGGACAAGGGCCTCATCCCCACAACCCGTGCCCGGTGGTTGTGGGGGTCTGCGGGTGGGGGGCTTATCGGAATCTGGAAGCCCCCTTTAACAAGGGGACCCCCAGATCCCGGCCCCCCCCCTGTGTGAAATGGTAAGGGGGTACAAAAGTACCCTACCATTTCACCAAAAAAGGGGACAAAATGGTAAAAATTACAGGAGACGGTCTTTGACAATTCCTTTATTAAAATCTTCTTTCTTCTTTCTTCTGCTCTTCCTTCTTCATCTTCTCCTTCCGGCATCTTCTTCCATCGTCTTCTTCCTTCGATTCGCTTCTTCTTCCTCCGGTCTTCTCGTCCTTCTCGTCCGGCGTCGTCCTTCTCGTCCTTCTCGTCCGGCGTCGTCCTTCTCGTCCGGCATCGTCGTCTCTTCTCGCAGGCCGCTCCTCGCAATGGGAGGCTCCCGCTCTGTGAGGCTCCGCTCCGGGTGACAGGTCTTTTATAACGAAGGCACCTGGTGACCCCGCCCCCTCTGACGCACGGGGACGTCATGTGGAATTCCCTATGGCTTTCCCCATGACGTCAGAGGGGGGCGGGGTCACCAGGTGCCTTCGTTATACAAGACCTGTCACCCGGAGCGGAGCCTCACAGAGCGGGAGCCTCCCATTGCGAGGAGCGGCCTGCGAGAAGAGACGACGATGCCGGACGAGAAGGACGACGCCGGACGAGAAGGACGAGAAGACCGGAGGAAGAAGAAGCGAATCGAAGGAAGAAGATGATGGAAGAAGATGCTGGAAGGAGAAGATGAAGAAGGAAGACCAGAAGAAAGAAGAAAGAAGATTTTAATAAAGGAATTGTCAAAGACCGTCTCCTGTCATTTTTACCATTTTTGCCACTTTTTTTGGTGAAATGGTAGGGGTACTTTTGTACCCCCTTACCATTTCACACAGGGGGGGGGCGGGATCTGGGGGTCCCCTTGTTAAAGGGGGCTTCCAGATTCCGATAAGCCCCCCGCCCGCAGACCCCCACAACCACCGGGCACGGTTGTGGGGATGAGGCCCTTGTCCTCATCAACATGGGGACAAGGTGCTTTGGGGGGGACCCCAAAGCACCCTCCCAATGTTGAGGGCATGTGGCCTGGTACGGTTCAGGCGGGAGGGGGGGCGGCTCTCGTCCCCCCTCCTTTCCTGCGGCCTGCCAGGTTGCGTGCTCGGATAAGGGTCTGGTATGGATTTTATGGGGGACCCCACGCCATTTTTTTGGGCTAGGGTTCCCCTTAAAATCCATCCCAGACCTCAAGGGTCTGGTATGGATTTTGAGGGGGACCCTACGCCATTTTTTTTTTTTTGGCTGGGGTCCCCCTTAATATCCATCCCAGACCTGAAGGGCCTGGTTATTGAATTTGGGGGGACCCCTACGCTTTTTTTTATCAATGACTTCAATGAATGACTGTTCTCTGTATTACAGATCCGACAATTCATTTGCCGGCAAATAGCTGCGAGTGATTTTAAATAGTTTTTTTTTTTCCTGCAAAAATGACACATTGTACAGAGACAGTTCTCTATATTAGATATACTGAATCTCGAAGCATTCGAAGCATTCGTTATATCCGCTATTATAATTTCTTTCATATTAGTTGAAATTAGATATTTGTTAGTTACAATACAACATTCGAATTGTTCTCTGTATTACGGGAATCGGCAATTAGCCGCGAGTGATTTTAAATGTCTTTTTTTCCTGCAAAAATGACACATTGTACAGAGAGAGTTCTAAACACAGGAAACATGCCCCCTTCTATATACTATATACTCTATAGTATGCCTATGAAGGGGGTCATGTTTCCCGTGTTTAGAACTCTCTCTGTACAATGTGTCATTTTTGCAGGAAAAAAAAAATATTTAAAATCACTCGCGGCTAATTGCCGATTCCCGTAATACAGAGAACAATTCGAATACAACAACTAACAAATATCTAATTTCAACTAATATGAAAGAAATGATAATAGCGGATATAACGAATGCTTCGAATGCTTCGAGATTCAGTATATCTAATATAGAGAACTGTTCCTGCAGTGTCATTTTTGCAGGAAAAAAAACTATTTAAAATCACTCGCGGCTATTTGCCGGCAAATGAATTGTTGGATCCGTAATACAGAGAACAGTCATTCATTGAAGTCATTGATAAAAAAATGCGTAGGGGTCCCCCCAAATTCAATAACCAGGCCCTTCAGGTCTGGAATGGATATTAAGGGGGACCCCCAGCCAAAAAAAAAAAAAAATGGCGTAGGGTCCCCCTCAAAATCCATACCAGACCCTTGAGGTCTGGGATGGATTTTAAGGGGAACCCTAGCCAAAAAAAAGGCCGTGGGGTCCCCCATAAAATCCATAACCAGACCCTTATCCGAGCACGCAACCTGGCAGGCCGCAGGAAAGGAGGGGGGGACGAGAGCGGCCCCCCCTCCCGCCTGAACCGTACCAGGCCACATGCCCTCAACATTGGGAGGGTGCTTTGGGGTCCCCCCAAAGCACCTTGTCCCCATGTTGATGAGGACAAGGGCCTCATCCCCACAACCGTGCCCGGTGGTTGTGGGGGTCTGCGGGCGGGGGGCTTATCGGAATCTGGAAGCCCCCTTTAACAAGGGGACCCCCAGATCCCGGCCCCCCCCCCGGTGTGAAATGGTAAGGGGGTACAAAAGTACCCCTACCATTTCACCAAAAAAGTGTCAAAAATGGTAAAAAATGACAGGAGACGGTCTTTGACAATTCCTTTATTAAAATCTTCTTTCTTCTTTCTTCTGGTCTTCCTTCTTGTCCTTCTCGTCCGGCGTCGTCCTTCTCGTCCGGCATCGTCGTCTCTTCTCGCAGGCCGCTCCTCGCAATGGGAGGCTCCCGCTCTGTGAGGCTCCGCTCCGGGTGACAGGTCTTGTATAACGAAGGCACCTGGTGACCCCGCCCCCCTCTGACGTCATGGGAAAGCCATAGGGAATTCCACATGACGTCCCCGTGCGTCAGAGGGGGCGGGGTCACCAGGTGCCTTCGTTATAAAAGACCTGTCACCCGGAGCGGAGCCTCACAGAGCGGGAGCCTCCCATTGCGAGGAGCGGCCTGCGAGAAGAGACGACGATGCCGGACGAGAAGGACGACGCCGGACGAGAAGGACGAGAAGGACGACGCCGGACGAGAAGGACGAGAAGACCGGAGGAAGAAGAAGCGAATCGAAGGAAGAAGAAGATGGAAGAAGATGCCTGAAGGAGAAGATGAAGAAAGGAAGACCAGAAGAAAGAAGATTTTAATAAAGGAATTGTCAAAGACCGTCTCCTGTCATTTTTACCATTTTTGCCACTTTTTTGGTGAAATGGTAGGGGTACTTTTGTACCCCCTTACCATTTCACACAGGGGGGGGGCGGGATCTGGGGGTCCCCTTGTTAAAGGGGGCTTCCAGATTCCGATAAGCCCCCCGCCCGCAGACCCTCACAACCACCGGCCAGGGTTGTGGGGATGAGGCCCTTGTCCTCATCAACATGGGGACAAGGTGCTTTGGGGGGGACCCCAAAGCACCCTCCCAATGTTGAGGGTATGTGGCCTGGTACGGTTCAGGCGGGAGGGGGGGCCGCTCTCGTCCCCCCCTCCTTTCCTGCGGCCTGCCAGGTTGCGTGCTCGGATAAAGGGTCTGGTATGGATTTTGAGGGGGACCCCCACGCCATTTTTTTTTTTTTTTTTTTTTTTTTGGCCGGGGTTCCCCTTAAAATCCATCCCAGACCTGAAGGGTCTGGTATGGATATTTGGGGGGGACCCTACGCCATTTTTTTTTTTTTTTTTTGTCTGGGGTCCCCCTTAATATCCATACCAGACCTGAAGGGCCTGGTTATTGAATTTGGGGGGACCCCTACGCTTTTTTTTTTTTTTATATCAATGAATGACTGTTTTTTAAATAGCTTTTTTTTCTGCAAAAATGACACTTTGTCATTCGAATTCATTCGAATGCATTCGAATTCATTCGTTATATCTGCTATAATAATTTCGTTTGAATTAGTTGAAATTTGATATTGGTAGTTGGATTCGAATAATTTGGAGCTGAAATTCGTAAACGGAATTTTTCCTGCAAAAATGACACTTTGTCATTCGAATTCATTCGAATCCATTCGAATTCATTCGAATTCATTCGAATTCATTCGAATCATTCGGCGACGAAATTCGTAAACGGAATTTCGTATTCCGTACGGAATTCGTAAAAAAAAAAATTCGTACTACAGATTCGTAAATTCGTACGAATTTCGAAAAATTCGTACGAATTACGAATTCGTACGAAACGAATCGCACATGTCTAGGAATTACCTTATAAGCTGTAGAACCGCATAAGTACCAAACTAAAGTTAAAGCACACTTGTGTGCTACCTAGTTGTCCCAATACCCAAACTGGCAAGAACCAAAGCTATTGTTAAAACTATACCTCTATAAATGTATCATTAAGTTCTATTGACAAGTGTATGTTTGGAGTTTTTACTAGTTTGTCAAAACTCCTCATCATATATAGCATGTACCGCTGTCATCGCTGGGGTGCTAAAGCTCAGTGGAGATTTATAATAGACCCAGCAATTGGTCCTGTTTGCTTTCTTATCTAGTTGGAGAATACACTAAGCTAAAAATATAAATAAACAAAGATACTTCTCATTCTTTGGTGTGGTTGAGCAGCTTCTTGCAGTGGTTGGTGTGGATCCAGTTATCTCGTCCCCCAAGCTTGTTTACAACAACCCAGTCACCTGGTTAGAAAGAATGTAAACCGGTTATTGTGTCAGGATCCAGGAGAGATTCATGAACCCTGTGGTGGACCTTTTGAAGTTCATGTTACAGTGACTGTACCTACCCCATCAGCTGAGAATGTAGGCTACAGCTGCTGAGAAAAGTACAACGCTGTTTTTGGTTAACCTCCAAACAAACCTCATATGGAGATAACCCAGACATGTGGGAACTCTATGACTGTAGTCATTGCATAACCTGTGCGTGGCTTACCATCTGGGATGTAATACCTGGAATCATTGACAAAAAGGTTCTTAGCGTCTGGGATGGGAGCCTCCTTCACCAGACTGCTGGTTGCTGATTCAAATTCCATCAAAGACAGTTGTGGAACATGTCGTCCTACTAGGTCACAAACTTGGTTAGAATTAGAGAGGTTAATATTGGGGGGGGGGGTTGGGGAGTGGGAGGGGGGAGGAAGGGGGGGAGTTACTAACGGTAAGGTAAGAAGGGAAAATAACAAGAATAAAGGCACTATATTTGATACTAGAATGTGGGATTAATTTGTTAGCACTTGCGAATCTACCCACCCTGCTGATGTTTCCCTTCCAGTGTTTTCTCTGAAAAATGACATGATGTTTGTATTGTAATGTTTTTTACTGCATAAATAAATAAACAGTATTAATTAAAAAAAAAACAATTCAGCAGCCCCCAAAGGGGTAGTGCACTACAGACATAAAGAGACAATGTGTGGCTATTGCACCGTTGCTTAGGGATGGACCAGATGCTGGAAGCCCTCACCACTAGTCTCTTCCGAATCGCTGTAGCTCCACCCACGGCTAAACAGAGTGTGAGTCTACTAGTGAGGGCATCTGATCCATCCCTAAGCAGTTCATTATGGGAGAGATCCCGGGCCTCCACCTTATTTATTTTTTTAATGTGAGTGCATTTTATCATTTTTTTTTTTCTTTAAACAAATATTTTCAGCAGTGAGCACTATGAATTTGCCTTTTTCTTTGAGCCTTGTACACACAGGGTTGCAGAGATGTGATGTGTATTTTTAGCTGACTGATTAAACCATGTGGCGCTGAGTGTTATTTGAAAGCAGTGAAAAGTGCCTCCGTTATTTTTGGGAATATTCAAGAGGGATTTACCTTGGAGATATCCCTCTGTCTATGCTTGTTAGACTTTTGTAGTGAGGGTGAAACTACTAGGTGATCACACCCTTGGGAGTCCTAGTGGAGGTGGCATGTGATTTGTTGGATTCACATTTTTATTCAGCATTTGTTTTGAGTTTTAAAATGAAGTACTTTGGACATTGTCACTTGTAACACATCATTTTACCACCGTTATATTGATTTATAATTTGTGTTTAACGTAAATTTTTGCACATTTAACTATATTATTTGTACAACAGTGCAGCACTTTTCTGACATTGCATTATCACTTTTACACCTGCTAATGCATGCAGCTCAATTGTCGAGGGCTCGTGCACAGAAATGTTTTCTCTTTATTGTGAAGGTTTACATTTTAACTGAACTTACAAAAAGATAAAAACAATTTTCCTAAACACAACAAAAAAAAAAAAAAAGAGAGGTTAATATTATTAGTTTGAGAATTGTCATTCTTACCATTACATCCCCCATTTTCTTCCTCATTACAAACCAGAGGAAGAGGCGCAGGGTTTAGAATGGTGCAGAATTAAAAAAAAAAAAAAAATGAAACAGGAGCCTATTATACCTTTACCTTCTCTTAGGCATGTGTATTTGTGCATGTTTACAGCTATGACCTGAAAAAGATACTTATAAACAAGAGTTACTGAATTACAGTATAAAACTCTGCAAAACAACTGTAATTAAATTTAAAAACATTTCAATTTAAAAACATTGTCCTTCCAAACACAAGTCCCTTTGTGTCTACATGTTTGTTTCAAAAGACCCCACCCCTTCCCACCAACTCTCTGTTGCATTCTTCACATCCTGCAGAGGACTTCCTGTTCTCTGCTCAGCTCTAAAAACCTATCCAACTGGGTTATTTACATATCAATGGACAGGAAGGGGGAGTGGGACGGGGAAGCCTGGCTTCCCTGAAAACATATGGTTTAAAAAATATATATATTTATATATAACTTCATATTATGTCTATCAAGACAATAAAAAATAGCTATGGCAACACATACCACCTCTGCATTTTATAACATAATATAGGAAATTTCAACATCTCTAAAAAAACTTTTGTCCAGGAAAGGGTGAAATAAAACCCCCCATATTGCAAATGGGAGGAAGTTCCCCTCAACTCCTGTATTCCCTGGGCAGTCAGTCCACGTTCACTTGCCACCGAAACACCACACAACAACAAAGCAACCAAAGCCAAAAACTGAAACTCCTGCAAAAAGATGACCTAATTTCACTAGATTCTGAAACTTGGCCCAAAAGCAGAGTAATTCCACTCAGAACCAAAACTCAGCAAAAATGAAATGGCAGGTGTAATGATTGAAACTCATTCCACGGCAAGATTGCAGATTAAATCTAGACCACAACAAACTGGCAGACGAAAATTGCACCATGACAAAATGGTGGATGAAATCCAGACTACAACAAAATGGTCGATGGAAATCGGACCAGGACAAAATGGTGATTGAAATCCAGACTATAACAAAATGGTGGCATTAACAATTGAAATTCAGTTGCTGATCTTGCCAAAACCAGCACAAACTGAGATTTCTTCACTAGAAAACCAAAATTTCTCCCCACAAAAACTGACTACACAATTGAGCCACCAAATGAACACTTATCCATAGACAAACACTTTAGGCTACATCGACTAGGGCCCAAGATGTCTTCTTCAGGCATTATAGAGTGGAGGTACTTTTGCAGCAGGAGTTGGTGCTTGGCAGGAAGGTCTTACAGACAGTGGTCCCATCCTGAGGTAAACCTGGTTTACTTGCTTTTCCTCCCAGGTTTTCCCTCCTGAAAGATGATTGGAGAAAATCCCAGTCACACTTATGTAACACTTGTGTTTCTGGGAATCTTCCAGGACAGGTCTACTTTTTTCTTCCTCTCATACACTGGTGGACGTATTCTACTTTATTCTCAATTTAGAGATGAGTGTTGGGAGGGGTTTTCTCCTGCTTGTTTGATTGTGTTTCCTGTTAGGGAGGAGCCAGTCATCTCTCAGATTTGCCGTACTGGAAGATTCCCAGGAACCTTGTTACCGGTGGGATTTTTCTGTTTCTCCCTTAGAACTGAAGAAAAGGAAAAATGTCTACCCTCCTTGTCTGTAACATTGCAGAGATCTTTTTTAAAGAACATCTAAAAGCAAAACATATCCAAATCATATACTCTGTTAACTTTTAGTACTCTCCAGCACGTGTGTCCAGGCATTTTCGTCATTTTCAGTGTTTCCTGAATAGTGTTAAAAAGAAGTAAAATGTAGCAAGTGAATCCCTATTTAGAACCCGATATGTGTGTGCTTTTTCTTTTCAAATTTAAAAGTCAAATGTGATAAAAGATTCTAATTTGACTTTATACTTGTATAACACATATACTACAGTATGGATCATTAAATGGATCATTAAATTGAAATAATATTTTCCATACACTTGTTAAGATAATATTGCAGTGGAATGTGACCTCAGCCAGTGAATGTGCCCTAATGCTGCAGGAAATGGTCACCTGCCGGAAAAGATTTAGCATCTGTGATATTTGAGGATTCCTCTTTACCCCTTGTAGTGTAACCTATGACATGTGCTTTTTTTGTACAAAACATTTGAAATATGTTTCTTAACATAAGAAGTCACTGTTGCCCAAAGCTAAATATTTTAATCCTGATCTCAGAATTTTCATTTAACCCAATAATGATTAAATACAGTATATAATATACATTTTATGATATACATATACAAATATACAACAGTTATTTTTGGTAATGCCTAAACAGAATAAAATGTGTGCCTAAAGAGGCACAGAGTTGTTGATGTTATTATTGATAACACAAATAAAATGTTTTGTGTATACACTGTATTGCAAACATACTGTACATATGAAGAATATAAAGCTTATTCTGCCACAAAGATTGTTCAACATGTTGGAAATCCCTTTAACCACCTAAAGACCATTCTCTGTTGCCTAGAAAAATGAAAATAATCTTATTTATTTTCAAAAACACCATACTGTTATCTCTTCTGCCTTGTCTTTGTCAGCCTCTATAATATTTTTTTAATAGCTGGTCATAAGCGTGTGTTTGTGCATTTGTGTGTCCTTGACATCTTTTTTTAAAGGACAGAAAATAATGATTTTAAAGTTATTAGGGCTGTGAACTCAAGCCCATGGCATCCCCAGACTTCAGTAAAAAAAAATTAGACAGTTTTTGGCAAGTCTTTTAGTAAGAAATAAAACTCGTCTTGTGCTGCGCAGTGTTAAAAATCCACACTAGGACTGGATGTGTATTGGCAGGTGGTGTTTTTTTTTCTGTCTGCAGGTAGGGATGGGCCTGGTGTTTGATTCGAACCCATGTTCGAAACGAACATCGACCATTCGTCCGCTCGTCGAGTTCAGAACTCTGCCGGTCGTTCGCATCAAATTCGTGTGATGCGAACGGCCCACAATGCACTGCACCAGTCGCAGTGAATTGCTGGCTGATGATTGGCCAAGCATGCACTGTGACCCCGCATGCTTGGCCAATCATAGAGCCAGCAGCGAGGAGAGCAATAATTGGCCACAGGCAGGATGCCTATGGGGTTGCCATTTTTCTCAAAGATTTTCATCCATATTGCCAGGACAAGACATGACATTAAAGCCGTAAGCAGTTTTAAATGGCTTCTTTTTTTTCTTTACAAATGTCATTTTGTGCAGGGACAGTTCTAAACACGGTAAACACATGTCACTTCACAGGCATACTTTAGACACCCCCCAGGTACCATATTTAAAGGAATATTTCACACTTTTTTTTTTCACTTTATACATCATTAAAATGACTGCTCCAGAAAAAAACTTCAGTTTTTAAAACTTCCTTTTGCATTGATACATGTCCCCTGGGGCAGGACCCGGGTCCCCAAACCTTTTTTATGACAATAACATGCATATTGGCCGTTATAATTAGCACTTTAGATTTCGAACGTTCGCGTCCATTGTAACTAATGGTGTTCTAACGTTCGCGCAAACTTTCGGTCCGTTCGCAGGTTTTGGTGCGAACCGAACCCGGGGGTGTTCGGCTCATCCCTATCTGCAGGTATCAGGCGATCTACATCTCTGGATGATGTGATTGATATAAGTTGTGGATTTTTTTTTTTTTTTTTTTTTTTAAGGACGCTTTGTTTTTATTTAAACTTTAAATGTATTTTTATTGTGAATTAGTAGGGTACTACTTATTGTTAAAGGGGGCTTCCAAATTCCAATAAGCTTGCAGACTCACACAACCACTGGCCACAAAAATGCTTGTGGGCATGTGGCCTGGTACAGTTCAGGATGGGGGCATTCTCATGTGAGTGAGGGCTAGTATTCATTTTTAGAAGGGCCTTCATGTGGTTCCCCCTTAGAATTAGAGATGAGACCAAAGTTCTCGGGGGTTCGCCTGTACGATGAATACCCAACATTATGGGGCGTTTGTGTGAAATTTGAGCGTCCGCAGAAAGCCCCATAATGAACTGCGAGACTGTCAATGCACTGCGAGATCGCAGTGCATTGACGGCTGCTGATTGGCCAAAGCATGCACCTGACCTGCATGCTTTGGCCAATCGCAGTGCGCTCTGCTGTGAGAGCCATGATTGGCCAAAGGAAATCATGGCTCAGGGGGCTGAGTCCATGCCCCCACACTGCTTACACGGCAGCCATACATAGTTTTATGAATGAGAGCAGCAAAATGTCATTTGTAAAGGAAAAAATTTAATTCAAAACTGCTCTTGGCTGTAATGTATTGCCGGATCCCAAAATGTAAAAAGAAATTGCATGGGGTCCCCCCAGAATCCACACCATGCCCTTCAGGTCTGGTATGGATTTTAAGGGGAACCCCGCGCCAAAATAAAAAAAAAATGGCATGGAGGTCCCCCCAAAATCCATACCAGACCCTTATCCAAGCACACAACATGGCAGGCTGCAGGAAAAGGGGGAAACAAGAGAGCGCCCCCCCTCCTGAACCGTACCAGGTCACATGCCCTCAACATGGGGAAGTTGTTTTGGGGCCTCTTCCCCACAACCCTTGCTCGGTGGTTGTGGGGGTGTGCGGGCGGGGGGCTTATCAGAATCTGAAATCCCCCTTTAACAAGGGGACCCCCAGATCCCGCCTCCCCTTATGTGAATGGGTATCGGGTAAAAAAAGTGACAGTTTGGGACAAGTCCTTTATTTAAAAAAAAAAGAAAAAAGTGTCCTGCAATGTAACTCCATCTTCGATGACAGCGCTGACGACTCAAAAAAACACTAAAAAAACGCTGCCTCGATGGGAGGTGTCCCGTGACTACAAGGACCCCGAAACACCCTCCCCATGTTGAGGGCATGTGGCCTAGTATGCTTCTGGAGGGGGGGTGCTCTCTCGTCCCCCCCTTTCCTGTGGCCTGCCAGGTTGCATGCTCGGATAAGGGTCTGGTGTGGATTTTGGGGGGGGGGGGGGGCACGCCATTTTTTTTTTTATTTTGGCGCGGAGATTTTGGGGACCCCCCAGGCAATGGTAATGGACTGGGGGGGACAATGCCATTTTTTAAATGATTTTTTTCTACCGTATATACTCGAGTATAAGCTGAGATTTTCCAGCAAATTTTTTTGTGCTAAAAAGTGCCCCTCTCGGCTTATACTCGAGTCAAACGATTTTCTGCAGCAAAAAATGAAATTTTCCGATCCGAATTTGCGGCCCCCTATCTCGGGCCACTTGGTGATAGGAACCCCATATCTAGAAATGTTGTTGTGTGTCCGACTGGGTTTGCACACCAAATTTGGGGTTCCTAGCACCAAGTGGCCCCAAGATAGGGAGCCGCAAATTCGGGTTGAAAAATTAAATTTTTGCTGCAGAAAAGTGCTTGACATTTTCCGACCCAACTTTGGGGCCTCGTATCTCGGGGCCACTTGGTGCTAGGAACCCCAAATTCGGTGTGCAAACCCAGTGGAACCAACATTACAACATATTCAAATATGGGGCTCCTATCATGAGATACAGGGCCCCAAAGTCGGTCAACTGTGTCTATCTGCAGCAATGTCATTTTGGGACCCTTTGGGAAGAAGAACAAGAAGCAGAAGCAGAAGGCGGCGGCGACGACAGCGACGGCAACAGAAGCACCGGCCAATGGCAAGAGGAACAGAAGAGACCCCCGAAGACCGCCGAAGTCGGAACAAGACCCCCAGACGGTGGCGGCGACGAAGAAGAAAGCCAGGCTCCTCCGCTAGTGAAAGAGTTAGTAAAAGAGCAGAAGATAGCGGAGGAGTCCGGCGAGAAGACCCCCCAAGACGGAAGAAGACCCCCGGAGCTGTGCAATAAAGTATTTAAAAAAATTGTCGTTTTTTTTTTTTACACTTTTTTCCTTAGGTGAATGGGTAGGGGTACCTCGTACCCCATACTCATTCACATAGGGTGGTGGGCGGTATCTGGGGGCCCCCTTATTAAATGGGGCTCCCGGTAAGCCCCCCGCCCGCAGACCCTGACAACCAACGGCCAGGGTTGTCGGGAAGAGGCCCTTGTCCTCATCAACATGGGACGATGAGGGCACGCGGCCTGGTACGGCTCAGGAGGGGGGGGCTCGCTCGTCCCCCCCCACTTTCCTGACCGGCCGGGCTGCATGCTCGGATAAGGGTCTGAAATGGATTTGGGGGGGACCCGCACGCCGTTTTTTCGGCATAGGGGTTCCCCTTTAAATCCATACCAGATGACGGGGCTAGCGTGGCGGCATTCATTGCCTTCGCTAGTCACGTCTACCTGGAGTCAGTGAGGCAAGTCCGTTCATTTCAAAAGTCCCGCGGACTAGCACACAGACAGCGGGATTGTCCGCCGGAACTGCAGAGTCCAGCGGACAATTTTAAGTCTAAACTTAAAAAACTTAGTCCGCCGGACTTTTTGGAGGAAAAAGTCCGCCGGAGCCCAACCACGGTGAGAATGTCCGGCGGACTCTAGTCCGGCGGACAATCCTGCGGGAAAGTCCACTCGTGTGTACGCAGCCTTACTGTACCCAGCATTGCTTTGTTCCAGCTCCCCACATGGCAGTCGTTACAGTATCGGATAACCTCCAGCACATCCCTCCAGTCTATCTAGAATTTAAAGATGTGTTTGATAAAAAGAAGGCCGACCGCTTACCACCTCACTGGTCATGGAGCTGCCCTATTGAACTGCTAGCTCTGAGATCCCTTTTGGGCGAATATTTCCATTGTCCGAGACTGAACTAAAGGCTCTCCAAAGCCTATATTGACGAGAACCTAGAAAAAGGCTTTATTAGCCCATCTTCATCTCCATCGGGGGCCGGCATTTTCTTTGTGGGGAAAAAAGATGGCTCCCTCAGACCCTGCATCGATTACAGGGAACTCAAAAAGATAACCATCAAGAACCGTTACCCGCTTCCACTCATCCCCGTGTTATTCCAGCGCTTCCGGACTGCCAGAATATTTTACAAATTAGATTTACGAGGCGCCTATAACCTCATCCGGATCCGTGCCAGTGATGAGTGGAAAACAGCCTTCAGATCCAGATTTGGTCACTATGAGTACTTGGTGTTGCCATTTGGCCTGTGCAACGCCCCGGCCACCTTACAACACCTAGTAAATGATATCTTTAGAGACTACCTTGATGACTTTGTAGTTGTTTACTTGGATGACATCCTTATTTTTTCTGCCACTATTGAACTTTATCGGGTCCATGTAAAGAAGGTCCTCACCATCCTTAGACAACATTGACTATACCTGAAGGTGGAAAATTGTGAATTTTAAAAAAACGACGGTTCAATTCCTAGGCTTTGTCATCTCTACTGAAGGAATTGCCATGAACCCTCAAAAGGTCAAAGCAATCCTGGAATGGCCTGCCCCAGGGGACAAAAAAGGTGTGCAGGAGGCGCATGCGCGGAGGCACCTAAAATGGACATGTAGTCCGGCACATCTTCAGGATATCTTCACCTGGATCTCCCCCATACGAGCAGCAGACACCTCAGGGAATCACCAGATGTACTCAGGAGCGGTAAGGAGAAACCTGAAGCCTGCATTTGAAGCCGCCCAATCTCAGTCAGAGACAGCCAATATGGCGGCGGTCCCTCACCACTCAGCTCAGCCCTGCCTGCCCTCTTTTCCCAGCTCACATGTACCTGCATCCCCTTCCCTACTACAACCTGACCCCTCTGCTGGCATCCCTCCTCCGGATCCGTCCTCTCCGGCGTCCACTGCTTCTCTCATAGATCACACCCTGGCAGGCTGGACTTCTCCAGCGCTTCCGGACTGCCAGATATTTTACAAATTAGATTTACGAGGCGCCTATAACCTCATCCGGATCCGTGCCAGTGATGAGTGGAAAACAGCCTTCAGATCCAGATTTGGTCACTATGAGTACTTGGTGATGCCATTTGGCCTGTGCAACACCCCGGCCACCTTCCAACACCTAATAAATGATAACTTTAGAGACTAGACCAGCCCGTGACTCCGGTTTGGGTATGCGAGTCCAGGGGAAACCGTTTTCCCCTGATTTTCTGACGTTACCGGGTCAGATCATGATTACCTTCTCTGACTTCCTCGACAGACGGCGTCATGAGGGTCACAAGTTAGGGTAAGGGAATCTGCCAAAACCTTTTTTCAAAACTCTCCTACTCGGCTTCCTCCTCTTCTTCCCTCGAAGTGGAGTTGAGGAAAGGGGGTCTACACCTTGATGACTTTTTAAAAAACTAAAGGTTGTGGGGGTTTTCATTTCCAAAAGATGCATTATTCACTCTCAAATCTGTATTCAAAGACGCGGAAGGGAGGATTTATACTTGTAGTGGGTGATTAGATAACAATTGTACTCTTTTCATCTCAGACTATGACCCACAAAGGCAAACTTAAATTTCTTCCAACACTTATGAATACTCTCACCAAAATGCTTGAAGCGCCACAGGATTTTTGGAAGGCCCTCACCATCCTTAGACAACATCGACTATACCTCGAAGGTGGAAAAATGAGAATTTTCCTTAGACAACATCGACTATACCTGAAGGTGGAAAAATGAGAATTTTAAAAAACTACGGTTCAATTCCTAGCCTTTGTCATCTCTACTGAAGGAATTGCCATGGACCCTCAAAAGGTCAAAGAAATGCTGGAATGGCCTGCCCCAGGGGACAAAAAAGCTGTGCAGCGGTTCATAGGCTTCGCTAATTTTTATTGAAGATTTATTGTTGGGTTCTCATCCATTGTCACCCCCATCACTCAGTTGACCCGTCAACATGGTCGATTCCAGTGGTCCCAAGAAGTTTAGGAAGCCTTTACTAAATTAAAGACCTTGTTTACTTCCGCACCCATTCTGCAGCATCCAGATCCACTTCGGCCATTTGTGTTGGAAGTTGATGCCTCCGAAACTGCTACAAGGGCCATCCTCTCGCAACGACAAGGGCCCAAAGCCCTTTTGCATCCGGTGGCCTTTGCATCTCGGAAATTAAGCCCTCCAGAGAGAAATTATGACGTAGGCGATCGAGAGCTACTGGCCATTAAGTTTGCGCTAGAGGAGTGGAGGTATCTCCTAGAGGGTGCAACCCATCCTATCACAATTTTCACTGACCACAAGAACCTAGAATACCTCAGGACTGCCAAATGTTTAAGACCTTGCCAAGCCCGTTGGGCACTCTTCTTTTCTAGGTTCCACTTCCATATTTCTTACCGGCCAAAATTGGCAAGGCAGATGCTCTTTCCCGGATGTTCCCTGAATCTTCCCAGTTTACTGAACCCAGCACCATCCTATCCCCTCAGAACTTCCTCTTGCTCACGCAACCTGACTTAACAGCCGTCATCAGAACAGCCTCTGCCCGTTGTATTGACGTGATAACCTGTTTTGGGCTCAGAACAAGGTCTTTGTTCCTCACGAAGCAAGGTCACTTATTTTAAAGACCTTTCATGACCACAAGTTGGCCGGTCATTTTGGGAAGCAAAAAACATCGGAGCTAATTTCTCGTTCCTTTTGGTGGCCTGGTTGGAGATGGGACTGCCAAAAATACATCTCCTCTTGTGTACCATGCCAACGCAGCAAAGGCTCTAAAACCAAACCCTGGGGATTATTGAGGCCTTTATCCATTCCCGAACAGCCATGGGCAGACGTCTCAATGGACTTCATTGTTGATTTGCCACCCTCAGAAGGCTTCACCACTATTCTGGTGGTTGTTGACCGCCTCTCAAAAATGGCTCACTTCTTGCCCATGGTTGGTACCCCTTCTGCCCTGGAAACTACCAACATCTTAATAAAGGAAATTATCAGGCTCTACAGTGTTCCTAACAGTTTACCTCCAAATTCTGGAAGGAACTATGTAAGGCATTGGAAATCAAGGTTTGTCTCTCATCCACATATCACCCCCAGAGTAATGGACAGACTGAGAGAACAAATCAAACCTTAGAACAGTATCTTCGTTGTTTTTTTTCCGGATCCCAGGATGATTGGTCTTCCCTGTTGCCGTTTGCAGAGTTTGCTTATAATAATTCCGTACACGCAGCTACTAACCAAACACTCTTTTGGTCAAACTTTGGGTTTCATCCTTCCTTTCTCCCCAACTCCATTCCCGAGTCTACAGTCCCTGCCGTCTAAGATCGGATAACAACCATCCAATCCAACTTTCAGAAGATCCAGGAAACAATGCAGAAGGTCCAGGATGACTACAGGAGGTACCACAATAGAGGAAGAAAAGAGAACCCTGCCTTCAGAATTGGAGAGAAGGTTTGGCTATCCGCTACCCACCTTAGGCTTCCGTTCCCCTCACGCAAGTTGGGTCCCAAATTCATAGACCCATTAAAAATCAAAAGAATGGTAAATCCGGTAGCCTTCGAGCTAGCTTTACCTGGATCATACAAGATACATCCCATATTTCACGTCTCCCTCCTGAAGCCGCTGGTCCCTAGTCCATTTCCCGGGAGAGAGGAGCCTCCTCCTCCATCCGTCATAGTTGATGGAGAAGACGAATTTGAGGTGTAAGCCTTACTTGGTTGCAGGAAGGTGGGTAGACAATTACAGTACCTGGTAAAGTGGAAGGGGTATCCCCCAGAAGATAACTCTTGGGAGCCCTCCAGAAACCTTCACGCCTCGAGATTAATCTGGATCTTCCATCAAGAACATCCGGAGTGGATGGCTAGTCTGGGCGTCCAGATCTGTCACACTTGTGCGCAATAGAACTGCGCACGCGCGTTCGCGGGTCCACTGAGCGGTGCGCACGCACAAGCGCACACATGGCGTGACCCTTTGCCGGCCTATTAAAGGAGCACCAGCACCCAGACAAATTGCTGGTTAGTCTTCAGCTAACCTGTGATTCCTGCTCCTTGTTCCTGTGATTTGTTTACCTGTTGTGACCCAGATTGCCTCTAGACTACGCTGACTCTCTCCTGGACCCGACCCCCTGGCTTGTTTCTTGTACTTCTGCTCTCTCTGGTGTTTGACCCTCGGCCTGTACCTGGACTTTGCCTCTTGTCTCCTGTGATTGACCCTCAGCCTGCTCTTGGATTGCCTTTTGTCTCAACGCTTCTGATTACTACTTGTTCCTGGACTCTTGAACTGTGTTTGACCCTCGACCTTCCTTTGGACTTTGTTTATCGCCTAACGAACTTGTTGCTGTTACTTCCTGGACCCTTCCTGGGTTGCCACCCACCTGCCCTGCAAAAGCTACTCCTTGATCTTCAATCAAGTAAGCTGTCCTGCTGGTAGCTTGTGCCTCTTCTTGCCAACCACTCTCTGTGCCATCTTCAGGGGTGGTGTGCGTCGAGTCGCAACAGCGACCACTCTCTGAATCTTGGCCTTGGTGAGTACTCCTTTTCTGATACATGGTTCTCTGGACGCAAATAGATACCTGTTACCCTTTAGTGATTTGACCATATTTTAGGAGACCCAGAAGGCTTGTACATCTAATTAGACAGCATCCCTTGAAGAAGCCTGATATATGGGTGAAACATGTTGGGAATTTCATACTATAATTCTGTATCCATAAAATTCTGTTTATGTGCAATTGTTACGTTTTAACAATTTTTTACTTTTTATAAAATATTTTTTTTTCTTATATATTATAAATGTTACTATCTTAAAAATCCCAAACCCTCCATCTACATCTCTCTCATGAGTCCATACCTCTCTTAATACAAGAAAGGACTGCTTGTTTTGGAAATCGCAGCTTGGCATTGAATGCTATAGTTATGATCTACCAAACCCCCCAGATGCTTCTCCACTATGGAGACTGTAGACTTTACCTTACACATTAGCTTTGTGTGGGGAACTGTGTCAAACGTTTTTTTCAAAATCCAAATATACTACGTCCACAGCCACCCTCTGTCCAATGTTTTACTTGCCTCCTCATAAAAAGAAATCAGGTTTGTTTGACAACTTCTGTCTTTCATGAATCCATGCTGTCTGTTGCTTAAAATATATTTTTTTCCAGCAAGAACTCATCTATGTGGTCTTTTATTAAACTCTCCAGTATCTTCCCAATTATATAAGTTAAACTAACAGGCCTATAGTTACTTGGTAAAGACTTTGATCCATTTTTAAATATGGGCACCACATTGGCCCTACGCCAATCAAGTGGCACCATTCCAGTCATTAACGAGTCCCTAAATATTAGAAACAATGGCTTTGAAATTACAGAGCTCAATTCTTTTAGGATCCATGGGTGAATGCCATCTGGTCCAGGTGCTTTATCCACCTTTATTATGTCTAAATATTTCTGGACCATATCACTTTTGTGTGAAAAATGTTTCACCTGGAGCAAAAATTATATTTAAAATTAAAATAAAATCTGCTGCAGTTAGGAATTCTCTACCATTGGTTAAAGGGAAATTGATATTATATAAAAATGTAACTGCGCTGATCATAAAGTGCTTATACAATATTGCCACTAAAAATAGTATTGGTGAAATGTGCACAAACATCAAAAACGATATAACTTGATGGTGCAAGGTTATAGTACAAATTATTAAAAATTGCAAAGTTATGGGGCGTGACCGGAAGCCGACTAGGATGGACGCTTAAGCCCACAGCTCTCCACAAGCCCGCAGCAAACACAGCCAAAACGGGGGATTAAGCCACCAGTTCATGGGTGGAAGCCGCAGGACACGATCCTCCAAACCCAGGGGAGCATCCCAACCACCTCCCGGCCCTTCTCCGTCCCTCCGGAGCTTTTTTATGCCGCCAAACGGACCCTACATGGAGCAACGATGGCCAGCATACCTTGCCTGTGGAGGCGGTGAGTCTCCCCCCGCCCCATACAGCCCAGGAATGACCCGCATCCGACATGCAGAGCACGCGGCTAGGCCCGAGCGCCACAGCCACCACACAGTGCTCAGAGGCCTTCCAGCGCCTCCTCCGCACCTTGTCAGACCCAGGCCTCACAGCGGAGAGCCCAGACTCACGGCATCCCTCCATCTAGAGGACTTTACCCCCCTGTCCACGCCACACCAAGCATACCCCCCAGGCCCTTCCCAGTCAGAGCCGCACGGACCTGACAGGCCTCAACAGGCATACCTCAGCCACAGCTCTGCTCCCCCCCAGCCACAGATTGCTGGGCAGAGGCGAAGGGCATACAGCCACATATGCACAGGCAGCCAGCTCCCCATTGCCAGCCAGCCCAAGTGAGCCAGGGGACAAAAGCACGCAAGTACTGCAGCACAGACGAAATGAACCCCAAGACCCCCAAAGCACTCCCTGGGTACCACGGCAGGTGACAGCTCCCCCGCACCTACAAAGAGATCCCTCTCCACCGCACCCAACGCAGCAGACATGGGGATCTGACCCCTACCATGTGCAAAACCCCCCCTGGCAAGCATACTTTCTGGCCATGCCAACAAAGGAGGACTTTAAATTGCTGATTGAGGAAGTCAAATCAGCCTGTCGCAGCGAAATTCAAGTCTTGCATGCCAATCTTAAATACCTCTCAGATAGGGTGGAAATGGCGGAGGAAGAAATACAAGAAACCAAGATTGTGTTACACCGTACCCAGTTACAGGGTGCTGACCATAGATTAATGCTCAGAGATATGCAGCGCCACGTAGAGGACTTGGACAACAGGGGGCGCAGGAACAATGTCCGCATCAGAGGCCTGCCAGAAGTCGACGGTCCAGAGGATCTCCACGGCACCCTGCAAACCCTCTTCAACAATCTCCTGGGCGAACCCCCTGACCGGCCTATTGAGATGGACCGAGCACACAGGGCCCTTAGACCCAAGGGACCAGCCTCCAGACCCCGCGATGTAATCTGCCGGGTCAACTCTTACCCTTTAAAAGAAAACATCATGCGAGCTGCCCCCACTGCCCGCAAGGTGACGTACCAAGACACCCAGATACAACTATATCCTGATCTATCCTGGATTACCCTCCAGAAACGAAGGCTCCTGCAACCCTTGCTGATTACCCTGCAAGAAAAGGACATCAGCTATCGTTGGGGCTTCCCCTTCAGCCTAACAGCCAGGCAGCAGGGGAGATCAGCAGTGATGCTATACCCCGAGGACTTGGACAACTTCTGCGATGCCATGGAAATCCCTATCCCCCGCCTTCAGGAATGGGACTTGATAGCCCCGCCACCGCCACCACCAACAGTCTGGCGGAAGATCCCGCCAGCAAGACGTCCACGGGGGCAGGACTCCCCCCGCGGACATGCCAAAACCAAACACGGCTTATGCTTTCTCACACAGAAGCATTTTTTCTCCTTTTGAACACTTTGGCCCCTTTTGTCTTTTTCCCCGCGTAGGATGTTTCACTAGCTACATGGAGACTTGCCTGATGTCCTGAACCCACCCAGTAGCCTAATTTGAACCCCCCCCCTAGGCCCCCAGCCTAAGAGTTTTCTTGTTTTTAACCCGGGCCTTCAGCTGGAGACCCGAGAGTAGTTGCCTTCCCCGGTCACTAGTCCCCCTGTGGAAACACAATACTAGAGTTCCAACGATAGCCTATTATGGTACTAGTTCATAATCTATTGAGGTTCACTATGTCCCCCTGGTATAAACCCCTTTTGTGGGGCCAAACCGGGAGGACCTACTGGAACTTATTGAGCCCCGGACGACAATCGTCACCCGGGCTCCTATTGCACTTTACAGCCTTATGTTATAAATATGGAAGTATGTTCTTAACTACTGTATCTCTCTCTTTTCTCTTTCTTGTTCCACCCCCCTCTCTCCCTCCCACCTCCCCGGCCTGCCATGAGCTCTTGGCGGACGATCGGCTCAGAACATGGAGCAACCATCCGACTGCTACCGACATTGGAAAGAATCTTCAGCTGGACCAGATAAGTACAAGCATGACCACACACACACATGACAATGGCTACAATTATTTCCCTTAACGTCCATGGACTAAACTCTAATAGGAAAAGGCATTTGGCGCTAAGGGAACTCAGGCATTCTGGGGCAGATGTAGCTATGATCCAGGAAACGCACTTCAATACAGGGGATTCCTTTAAGTTTGCGTCCAGACAGTTCACCCAGATATACCAGGCATTTAATCCCCGTAAAAGGGCAGGGGTAGCAATCCTATTCAAAAAAGGCGCTCCCTTTGTATGCTCCCAGTCATACACAGACCCCAAAGGACACTACATAATCATAAGAGGACAGTGGCAAACACAACCGGTCACCTTCTGCACTGTATATGCCCCCAATACCAACCAAATAAACTTCATATCCAAGGTATTTGCTAAAATATTTAAAACGCCAAACGAATACTTGATAATAGGGAGGGACTTCAATCTAGCCCACTCAGTGGTGTTGGACCACCAGGGACTTAATCCCACGAGCCCACAACCGCGTGCCACCAGGGAATCAAAACTATTCCGTAGCGCCACCAGGCGATATGCGCTTTTTGATTCTTGGTGCACTCTGCACCCTGGGGACAGGCAGTGCACATTCTTTTCAGACCCTCATAAAATGCATTCCCGCATTGACTACTTCTTCACAAACAACACCACGCTCTGGGCCATACAGACCGTTCAGATCCTACCGATCTCCTGGTCCGACCACGCTCCAGTAGTCATGACCCTGGGTCTTGGCATACCCCTTCGCAAACCATGCCATTGGCAGCTAAATAATTTTCTCCTCCAACACCTCCCCTCCAGAACAGAACTAGAAACTTCCCTCCAACAATACTTCCAGGAAAATAACACCCCTGATATCTCCCTTCCCACCCTCTGGGAGGCGCACAAAGCGGTCCTCAGGGGAAGATGTATGGCGATTTTATCAGCCCTTAAAAAAAACGCAGCAGCCGCCAAGAAACAAGCTGAAAGAGATCTAAGAACATTAGAACTTAGACTACAAACCACGCTGACCTTGCCCCTCCTGAAAAAAATTATTTGCCTACGAATGACACTCCGCGACATTGCCCTAGGACAGGTAGAGAAGGCACTCATTAGAATGAAGCAAACATATTATGACAAGGGAAACAAGGCCCACTCCCTACTAGCACGCAAACTGTCTGAACGCTCCCACACAGCCACAACCCACCAGATTAAAGATGGGACAGGCAAGCTCTTTTCCCACCCCCAAGACATAGCAAACACCTTTGGAAAGTTTTACACAGCCTTATATAGTGATCCAAAAATCCCCCATACACCACTCCCTTCCGCCCTGAAGGACCGCTTGCACACCTATTTGGAACAAAGTGGTATCCCAAAATTGCAGGCCTCAGACCTATCATCCCTAAACATGTCCATAACCGAGGAGGAGATCTCGGCCACTATCAAGACCTTACCCACACATAAGTCCCCCGGCCCAGATGGTCTTCCCTATAAATACTTTAAGGCATTTCTTCCTATCCTACTACCACATATGTGCAAATTATATAATGCCTTTCTCCAGCAAATTCCCATCCCCGTAGATATGCAGAGGTCGTTCCTCACCTTGATCCCCAAACCAGATAAGGACCCCTCACTATGTGCCAGCTACAGGCCAATAGCACTTCTGAATGCAGATTTAAAAATTTTCACCAAACTCCTGTCGATCTGACTGAACATGATACTTCCCTCACTGGTACACAAAGACCAGGTGGGGTTTGTGCCCATGCGTCAAGTGGGGGACAACAAGAGACGAATAATTGACATAATAGACGTGGCGAACAGAGAGGGCCTGGAAACCCTGGTGCTTGGCTTAGATGCTGAAAAGGCATTTGATCGCCTTGGCTGGCCCTTCCTGTTCGCCACATTAAAACATATGGGATTCAAGGGGCCCTTTCTCCGGGCCATCCAACATTTATATACCAACCCAACATCCCAGGTTAGGACCCCCTTTGCTATGTTCTCTGCTTTCCCAATAGCAAATGGGACCCGCCAGTGGTGCCCACTCTCACCGCTACTTTTTACGCTCTATGTTGAGCCCCTGGAGGCGTCCATTTGCAGAAACCCAGATATTAGAGGTGTCCCGATTCGAGACCGTGAATTTAAAATAGCACTCTTTGCGGACGACGTCATACTTACATTGACCCAACCCAGAACTTCACTCCCCAACCTACATGCCGAATTAGATCTATAAAAGTCCCTCTCCGGCTACAAAATAAATGTGGCCAAATCAGAAGCCCTTCCCATTAACATCCCAAATACGGAGGTCCAACACCTACAGAGCTGCTTCCCCTACCACTGGAGGACAGAGGCCCTGAAATACTTGGGGGTCCAGATTACCCAATCATATGCCACCCTATACCGAGCCAACTTCCTGCCCCTGTTCCGGTCCATCAGGGACCTCTTGCAGAAGTGGAAAGCCCATCATATCTCCCTCTTGGGGAGGGTGGCATCTATTAAGATGAACATTCTCCCCAAACTCCTATATCTCTTCCAAACACTACCCATACCAATCCCCTACAAAGAACTACGGAAGCTACAACCTGACTTAATTAAGTTTGTATGGAATTACAAGAGACACAGAGTCCCACGGTCAGTACTGACGGCGGCCCGTACAGCCGGAGGCCTAGCGTTTCCCGATTTAACCAGGTATTATCAAGCTGCCCAACTACGAGCCTTGGCCTCCTGGTTCACCCAAAAGTCCTATAATAGATGGACTGAAATAGAAAAACTATGGCTTGCCCCCATTCACCCTAATAGCATGCTCTGGAACGCGGACGTAGAGGTGGAACCAGCCAGGCTTTTGGGCCCTATGCTACAGCTCAAAAAGCTGTGGTGCAGGCTGGCCCGAACACATAACTTGAGATCCGAAAGATCTCCCTTGACCTCGTTTCTCTATAACCCCAGAATGCCTGCAGGTCTCACACATCAGATGTCCTCGCCCTGGGCTACACGTAACTTATTTCACTTCGGCCATCTAGTGAATCCCTGTACACGCAAGCTACACTCCTTTGACGAACTCCAGAAAAAGTTTGACCTGCCCAGCCAGGTATTCTATGGGTACCTACAAATAAGACATTATACCCAGTCCTTTGCTCCCACCCTCCAATTTTCGGCGCCCACCCCGTTCGAGAGTATAATACTGGAGGGATCAGCGCGTAGAGGTATCATATCAGATATATACAGCATTTTAAATGAATACTCCTTCCCCACCCAAGGGAAACGTGCATACATGCTCCGATGGGAGAAAGCTCTAGGTGAAGAAATACCAGAAAATACATGGCAAACGATATGGTCGCAAGTAGCGAAAAGCTCCTACTGTACGCTCTACAAAGAGAACTCGTACAAAATCCTCTATTTTTGGTACATGACACCAGACAAACTGCAAGCTATTTATCCCTCCAGCTCGGACAGGTGTTGGCGCTGCTTAGTGGAAAGGGGCACTCTCTACCACATCTATTGGACATGTCCCAAAATTGTACCCTTTTGGGGGGAAACACAACAGTTACTCTCAACTCTGGCGGGCACACAGATCTCTAAATCACCAAAATCCTTTTTGTTAGGACTACTTCCCCCACAAATCCCCAAACACACCAAAAAATTACTGAGCCACATCCTGACAGCCGCACGGTGCTTGATTGCTCTTCTTTGGAAAAAACAGACCCCAACCTCCCGCCCAGACCTATACACCAGAATCAAAGACATAGAATTAATGGAAAAAAATGACAGCCAGACTACGGGACAAACTTGACGCACACGACAAAGTCTGGGAGGATTGGCATAATCATGAAGATCTGCCTTGAGCTGATGGCCATGCCGTACCACACACCTCTCTCCTCATCCCCACTCCTCCTTCTCTTTTCCCACTTTACCCACTTTTAATATCACTACTCCTTCCTTCCATGTTTAAATTGCACTGAGATTGTATTTACTACATGATGGTATAAGTATTTTTCTATATAATGTTTTTCTATATAACGACCTATGGTTCACTACCTGTATGTTTCTCAATAGCAGGTCTATATAAATACAGTCGCTGTTAAACGAAAAATAATGCAACACTGTAATGCTGCTCTGTATGTTCATGTATCTTTTGTTTAATAAAGAAGTTAATTGAAAAAAAAATTGCAAAGTTATAAAACTACAGGACAATAAGTCCACTTCACAATTCTATAATTTAAATCTCATGTACGTAGTGTGTTAAAATCACATCCGTGCTATTTTGAAAGCCTTTTCACCACTTCGTGCATCACCACCACCTTCTGAAATGGTCACTCACCGGAGCCTAGAAAAAACGTTGCCTTTGGTTCATCTTGGGATAACCACTCCACTCTCCTGGCGTTTCTCCTGCTAGATTGCCACTAGTAGTAACCCATGCATAGAGGCTTCTGGGTAATCGCTGACGTCACTTCCTGCCCCAACCCTTACCAGATTGAGTCTTGGAATGCATGCCGATCCCGGGAAATGAAGCAGCGGAACTAACCCAAAAAATACACTGCTGGAGTGCCGGTCTGAAGGCACTTTTGTGAGTATTGCGGACCGAAAATTTATTGTAGCCGCGAGTAGTTTTAAATTACTTTTTTTCCTTTAGAAATGTAATTTTGCTGTCAAACTGTTCTAAACACAAGAAACATGCGCCCCTTTACAGGCATACTATAGACCCCCCCCCCCCCCCCCCAGGTACGGAATTTAAAGGAATATTACACTTTTATTGTTTCACTTTAAGCATTATTAGATTTACTGCTCCCGAAAAAATGTAGGTTTTTAAAAATGTATTTTTGCATTGATACATGTCCCCTGGGGCAGGACCCAGGTCCCCAAACACTTTTTATGACAATACCATGCATATAAGCCTTTAAAATTAGCACTTTTGGATTTCTCCCATAGACTTTTAAAGGGTGTTTCCGTGGCTTTCGAATTTGCCACGAACACCCAAATTTGTTCGCTGTTCGGCAAACTGGCGAACAGCCAATGTTCGAGTCAAACTCATGTTCGACTCAAACATATAGCTCATCCCTGGTGGTGATGCATGAAGTGGTGAAAAGGCCTTCCAAATAGCACAGATGTGATTGGAACACACTACGTACATGAGATTTAAATGATATGATTGTGAAGTGGACTTTGGGAAATATTGTTAAAAACCATATCACTTGAGCCATTGTGATTCATTTGGGGCTGTGTCTATACCATTCCCATTATGGACTTGAGTTCCCCCATGTTTATTTGTATACAGAGAGCTGAAGAAAATATTTAATCCATTTGCCTTCTCTTTGTTCCCAGTCAGCCATTCCAGATTATTTTGTAAATGGCCTACATGCTCAGACTTGACTTTTTTACTATTAATATATTTGAAGAATTTTTGGTGGTTTGTCCTACTATATTTTGCAATCTAACGTTTGCTTTGAATTTTTGCATCTTTGATTTCTGTTTTACATATCCTGTTATATTCTTTGTACAATTAAACGATGATAGTGTTTCTTCAATTTTATTTTTTTTAAAAGCTCTTTTCTTATTATTTATAGATTTTTTTAACTTTGGCTGTGAGCCACAAAGGTTTTATTTTTAACCTTTTAGACGTATTGCCCATTGGAATATACTTTCCAGTGAGTTGGCATATCATCTTTTTGAAGAATTGCCATTTCTGTTCTGTGTTCATCGATGCCGATATTCCCTCACAGTCTAAGTCTTGGTGAGCAGCCCTCATCTTTTAAAAATGTGCTCTCTTAAAATGAAGTGTTTTTATATTTCCTGTATGTGTTTGTTGTTTACAGCTAACATTAAATTAAATCATGTTATGATCACTGCTACCCAGATTTTCTTTTATATGAATATTGGTAATAAGCTCTGCATGGTTTGAGATTACCAGGTCTAGCAGAGCATCATTTCTAGTCAGGACCTCAATAAACTGGACCATAAAATTGTCTTGTAATAGGTTTATAAATGTCTGCCCATTAACTGTTCAAGCAGTGCCATTACTACAGTCTACTTCCCTCTAGCTGTTACATGTGTTACCAGAGCTATCCCAGACTTTACTTTGAGGAATGCTGTACATGAGGATAATGATAACTGTATCCTAAGGTGTTTACTGAAGTAGTGACACTCAACATACAGTAACTTTGTTATTCCATAGTCTTATAGTGATATAGACACCGCGCTAGCCCCGTCACCTGTTATGGATTTAAAGGGGAATCCCTACGCTGAAAAAACGGCGTGGGGGGCCCCCCCAAATCCATATCAGACCCTTATCCGAGCACACAGCCCAGCCGGTCAGGAAAGGGGGTGGGGACGAGCGAGCGCCCCCCCTCCTAAACCGTACCAGGCCGCGTGCCCTCAACATGGGGGGTGTCTTGGGGAAAGGGGGGCCCCAACCCCAAAGCACCTTGTCCCCATGTTGATGAGGACAAGGGCCTCTTCCCGACAACCCTGGCCGTTGGTTGTCGGGGTCTGCGGGCGGGGGGCTTGTAGGAATCCGGGAGCCCCCTTTAATAAGGGGGCCCCCAGATCCTGGCCCCCCACCCTATGTGAATGAGTATGGGGTACGATGTACCCCTACCCATTCACCTAAGGTGTAAAAGTGTAAATAAAAAAAACACACAATTTTTTTAAAATATTTTATTGCACAGCTCCGGGGGTCTTCTTCCGTCTTGGGGGTCTTTTCGCCGGACTCCTCTGCTATCTTGTGCTCTTTTACTAGCTCTTTCACTAGCGGAGGAGCCCAGCTTATTTTCTTCGTCGCCGCCGCCGTCTGTTGAGGGCACGCGGCCTGGTACGGCTCAGGAGGGGGGGGCGCTCGCTCCTCCCCCACCCCCTTTCCTGACCGGCAGGGCTGCGTGCTCAGATAAGGGTCTCATATGGATTCGGGGGGACCCCCACGCCGTTTTTTTTCGGCGTAGGGATTCCCCTTTAAATCCATACCAGGTGACGGGGCTAGCGCGGTGACATTCACTGCCTTCGCTAGTCCTGTCTACCTGGAGTCACGTTCTAAATGAAAGGACTTTCCTCCGTGTGTGGGCAAGTCCGTTCATTTCAAAAGTGTGTAACACAGAGATTGATGTAAAAAGTTAATGTTTGTGCATCTTTCAAAACCAGACTCTTTAGTCTGCATATTTTTTGCCATCCTAAAACCTGTTTTTCATTCTGCATTGTATGCAGATTTTCTGCAATCCTAAACCTGTTCTGCATTTATTGCTTTCACCTTGGCACCTGTTTAATAAACTGCATGTTGCAACTACTCCCTGTCTAATTATTCATAAAAATTCCCTATTTTATTAATACTATACTATACTATACTACTATACTATATTATTAAGTAATACACTGGCATCCTTATATGAAGCCTTATATTCTTGTAATACTGTGAAACTTAAACTTTGCTTGGACTGCAAAAAAGAAAAAATCAGCATGATACATGGTTAATGGAAGATTTTATCCTGAATAATTAATGTATCTGTAAGTTTGTTCTTTAATTTGTGTATATTAATAATGTTGTAATGTTCTATTTTTGTATTTTATTGCAATGCAATGGTTAAATTGCTGTATACTTCCTGAATGACTTTGTGATCTACCTTGGTGCATTTGTATAGGCAAGTGTATGTATAGGCAAACCATTTTTGGTTTTAAATAAAGTAGGGAAGTATTAAAACCCTATCAAGTTATTAGTTGTAGTCCCACTGGGAAGATTTACCCCCACTTTTGTCCAGGAGATGACAGTCTTCAGGGTGTCAACAGGAAATAAGATCTTGGATGTGTATAGAGGGGCACCTGGTACAAAAGTTCATCTTACTAGGATGGAAAAGGAACTGGGGGACCTAGTAGATGATAGGCTCAGCAATGGCATGCAATGCCAAGCTGCTGCTAACAAAGAAAACAGAATATTGGCATGCATTAAAAAGGGGATCAACTCCAGAGATAAAACGATAATTCTCTCGCTCTACAAGACTCTGATCTGGCCGCACCTAGAGTATGCTGTCCAGTTCTGGGCACCAGTCCTCAGGAAGGATGTACTAGAAATGGAGCAAGTACAAAGAAGGGCAACAAAGCTAATAAAGGGTCTGGAGGATGTTATTTATGAGGAAATGTTGCGAGCACTGAACTTAGAGAAGAGAAGAAAAGACGCTTTAGAGGGGGGATATGATTTCAATTTACAAATACCGTACTGGTGACCCCACAATAGGGATTAAACTTTTTTTGTGGAAGGGAGTTCAAGACAGGTGGCCACTCATTAAAGTTAGAAGAAAAGAGGTTTAACCTTAAACTACGTAGAGGGTTCTTTACTGTAAGAGCGGCAAGGGTGTGGAATTCCCTTCCACAGGCGATGGTATCAGCGGGGTATCAGCGGGGAGCATTGATAGTTTAAAAAAACGATTAGATACACACCTGAACGACCACAACATACAGGGATATACAATGTAATACTGACATATAATCAAACACATAGGTTGGACTTGTGTCTTTTTTCAACCTCACCTACTATGTAACTATGTAACTTATATGACTTTTTTAAATATTTAATATTTAAGAGCATCAAATACATCCAGCATGTTCTAGGGCAAAAGGCCTCCCCTTCTTTGAGGGCTTGAGCAGTCGATGGTAGTAGAATTATGACAAAATGCACTAGGGTACCTGTGTTAACAGGTACCCTAGTACCTTCACCAGAGTGAATACAGAGGGTTCACCACAAGATGTAAACCATTGGTGAGCCTCAAAAACAGGAAGGCCAAATTAGAGTTTGCCAAACAACATCTAAAAAAGCCTTCACAGTTCTGGAACAACATCCTATGGATAGATGAGACCAAGATCAACTTGTACCAGAGTGATGGGAAGAGAAGAGTATGGAGAAGGAAAGTAACTGCTTCTCCATACCACCTCATCAGTGAAGCATGGTGGTGGTAGTGTCATGGCATGGGCATGTATGGCTGCCAATGGAACTGGTTCTCTTGTATTTATTAATGATGTGACTGCTGACAAAAGCAGCAGGATTAATTCTGAAGTGTTTCAGGCAATATTATCTGCTCATATTCAGCAAAATGCTTCAGAACTCATAGGACAGTGCTTGGCAGTGCAGATGGATAATGACATGAAGCATACTGCAAAAACAACCAAAGAGTTTTTTAAGAGAAATAAGTGGAATGTTATGCAATGGCCAAGTCAATCACCTGACCTGAATCCGATTGAGCATGCATTTCACTTGCTGAAGACAAAACTGAAGGGAAAATGCCCCAAGAACAAGCAGGAACTGAAGACAGTTGCAGTAGAGGCCTGGCAGAGCATCACCAGGGATGAAACCCAGCGTCTGGTGATGTCTATGCGCTCCAGACTTCAGGGTGTAATTGACTGCAAAGGATTTGCAACCAAGTATTAACCGCTTAGCAACCGACCCATAGCCGAAAAACGGCTACAGGGCGGTTGCTTAACTCTGAGAGGCCGTTAATTAACGCCCTCCCAGAATTCCCCTCTTGCGCGCCCCCTGGGGCGCACACTTGAGAACATCCATGATCGCCAGGTCCAGAGGACCCGCGAATCACGGATCATGGCTCATCGCGGCCATTTACCACGTGATCGCTCCGTCAAATGACGGAGTGATCACATGTAAGCATGACGCCGGTTCCTCTCTCTCTCTCTCTGTACCGATCGGTACAGTGTGAGAGTGTGATCCATCCATGCTCAGCCATCCCCATCCATACTCTTCAATACACAGCAATAGCCTGCAGTGTATTGCTGGGTATTGCAGGGTATGGAGGGATGGCTGAGCATGGATGGATGGATGAATACCCAGCAGTACTCTGCAATACGCAGCAGTACCCAACAATACCCAGCAGTACCCAACAATACCCAGCAGTACCCAACAATACTCTGCAATGCCCAACAATACTCTGCAATACACAACAATACTCTGCAATATACAACAATACCCAACAATACTCTGCAATACCCAAAAATACTCTGCAATACCCAACAATACCCAACAATACTCTGGTATACCCAACAATACTCTGAAATAGCCAACAATACTTTGCAATACCCAGCAATACTTTGCAATACCCAGCAATACTCTGCGATACCCTGCAATACCCTGCGATACTCGCTACGATCGAAGCCAGGATTGTTTCTCTTTTTAATTGCAGGCTTTCCAGCCTAGAGGTGAGATGTGGGGGTCTTATTGACCCCATATATCACTGTAAAGAGGACCTGTCATGCCATATTCCTATTACAAGGGATGTTTACATTCCTTGTAATAGGAATAAAAGTGATCAAAAAATTTTTTGGGGGGAAAAAAAGTGTCAAACTAAAACAAATAAAGTAAAATGAACAATAAATATTTTTTTTTTTTAAAAGCGCCCCTGTCCCCGTCTGCTCGCATGCAGAAGTGAACGCATACGTAAGTCCCGCCCACATATGAAAACGGTGTTCAAACCACACATGTGAGGTATCGCTGCGAACGTTATAGTGAGAACAATAATTTTGGCCCTAGACCTCCTCTGTAACTCAAAAAATGTAACCAGTAAAAATTTTTTAAAGCGTTGCCTATGGGAATTTTTAAGTAGGGAAGTTTGGCGCCATTCCACGAGTGTGTGCAATTTTAAAGGGTGACATGTTAGGTATCTATTTACTTGGCATAACTTCATCTTTCACATTATGCATAAACATTGGGCTAAATTTACAGTTTTGTTTTTTGTAAAGCACAAAACATTTTTTTTCCCAAAAAAACGCGTTCGAAAAATTGCTGCGCAAGTATTGTGCTAGATAAAAAGTTACAACGACCGCCATTGTATTCTCGAGGGTCTTTGCTAAAAAAACATATATAATGTTTTGGGGTTCTATGTAATTTTCTAGCGAATAAATTATGATTTTTACATGTAGGAGAGAAATGTCAGAATTGTCCTGGGTGCTCCAGAACACCTGAAGGTGCTCCCTGCATGTTGGGCCTCTGTATGTGGCCACGCTGTGTAAAAGTCTCACACATGTGCTATTGCCGTACTCAGGAGTAATAGCAGAATGTGTTTTGGGGTGTAATTTGTGGTATGCATATGCTGTGTGTGGGAAATAACCTGCTAATATGACAATTTTGTGGAAAAAAAAAAAAGAAAAAAAGAATCTTGATTTTGCAAAGAATTGTGGGAAAAAATTACAACTTCAAAAAACTCACCATGCCTCTTTCTAAATACCTTGGAAGGTCTTCTTTCCAAAAAGGGGTCATTTAGGGGGTATTTGTACTTTTCTGGCATGTTAGGGTCTCAAGAAATGAGATAGGCCGTCAGTACTTCAGGTGTGATCCATTTTCAGATATTGGCACCATAACTTGTGGACTCTATAACTTTCACAAAGACCAAATAATATACCCCAATTTGTACTTATTTTTACCAAAGATATGTAGTAGTATAAATTTTGGGCAAAATTTATCAAGACAAATTACAAATTTGCTAAATTTTCTAACAGAAACAAAGAAAAATTCATTTTTTTTACAGAATTTTCAGTCTTTTTTCTTTTATAGCGTAAATGATAAAAAACCCAACGGTGATTAAATACCACCAAAAGAAAGCTCTATTTGTGTGAAAAAATGGACAAAAATGTCATATGGGTACAGAGTTGTATGACTGAGTAATTGTCATTCAAATTGTGAGAGCACCGAAAGCTGAAAATTGGTCTGGTTATTAAGGGTGTTTAAGTGCCCAGTGGTCAAGTGGTTAAAAAGTGAAAGTTTGACGGATGATTGTTAATCTGTCCCATTACTTTTGGTCCCTTAAAAAGTGGGAGGCACATATACAAACTGTTGTAATTCCTTCACCGTTCACCTGATTTGGATGTAAATACCGTGTATACTCGAGTATAAGCCGAGTTTTTCAGCACATTTTTTGTGTGCTGAAAGTGCCCCCCTCGGCTTATACTCGAGTCAAGCACTTTTCTGCAGCAAAAAATTGCATTTTCCGACCCGAGTTTGCGGCCCGGTATCTCTGGGCCACTTGGTGCTAAGAACCCCAAATTTGACGTGCAAACCCAGTGGAACCAACACTACAACATATTCAAATTTGAGCATTAAGTGGCCCAGAGACACAGGGCCCCAAAGTCGGTTCGGAAAATGTCATTCTCTGCTGCAGAAAAGTGCTTGACATGTTCCGACCCGAATTTGGGGCCTCGTATCTAAGGGGCACTTGGTGCTAGGAACCCCAAATTTGGTATGCAAACCCAGTGGAACCAACACTACAACATATCCAACCAAGATACAGGGCCCCAAATTCGGTCAACTGTGTCCATCTGCAGCAATGTCATTTCGGGACCCTTTGGGTCCAGAGATTTTGGCTGCAGCTAGGGGGCATCTATAGCTGCAAATGGGCACCGTGAGGCTGCAAATGGGCATTGTTGACCCTCTTTTCCACTTACAGTAGCTGCACATTTCTCACCCTAGTCTTATACTCGAGTCAATACGTTTTCCCAGTTTTTTGTGGTAAAATTAGGTGCCTCGGCTTATATTCGGGTCGAGTATATACGGTACCCTCAAATTAAAGCCGAAAGTCTGCAGTTAAAGCACATCTTGTTCGTTTCATTTCCAATCCATTGTGGTGGTGTATAGAGCCAAAAATATTAGAATTGTGTCGATGTCCCAATATTTATGGACCTGACTGTAGGCTCTGGCAGGGACGGTACTAGGGGTGGGCGGGAGGGGCAGCTGCCCTGGGCGGGATGATTTGGTGTGGGAGGAGGGCGCAGTTTGCAGGGTACTGCCCAGTATACAATATGCTGCCGAATGTTACACAGAAGACAGAGAGCGGCTTTGTCCCTGCATCATAGCATTACACCCGCCCTCCTGCCTGCACAGGGCACTGTACTATTCTCAGAGCAGCAGGAGAGTGGAGCAGACGGCGCATCAGGTTGGGAAGGCATCAGTTGTCAGTGCTTTTCTGATTGATTCTAGATGCAAAACTCTCCTTGCCCAATCAGCAGCTTCTCTCCCCTCTCTCCAGTCATCTCTATCTCTCCTGCCTTATCTTTCACAGTGTCCCGATGTCAGTGGGAGATCACAACATTACCCCACCTAAGCTCCTGTCTGTCCCTGCTCTGAACGATCTCGGAGCCCATTCCTCCTCTGTGTAGTGCCCCCTCCTCCTGTGCCCTTCTCCTCAGGTCTCCTCCTCTCTCCTGCATGGCCAAACTGAGTGTTCTCTGTCTCTCAGCTGACAGGTAACTTTCAGGCTTCATATTACTGTTAATTGCTGTTCTTTTTAGTAAGGGTCCATTCACAAGAGGGGCAAACATATGTCTCTCATGCAAGGCTGACTTTTATCAGCACGGGGGTTACATAGGTGGTGTGCACATCCCCATGTCAGCACCCCATTTATATCTATTGGGACATGAGGCTGCATAGACACAGAAACTGTATTCCAATATGACATGCAGGTGTGGATCCCAATAGAAGTGAATAGGACACTGGCACATGGATGCACCCAATGCCCGTCCAGCCCTGTCCTCATAAATAAAAGAGCCCTGCACAGGACACACATGTCTGCACCACATGTGAGAACTCATATACATGGAGACTTAGTGAGCTCCCCGACTCCCCAGGTATAAGAAAACAGGCATTTTACACAGGAGCTAATAAAGATGGCCATAAATGCGACTGGTCCAGCAATGACCGGATACATTGTAATCTATCTATGGCCATTCCTACTAAAGGTGAAATACATTTTTAATGATCAACTTCTCTCAAACCAGCAAAAATGTTTCCTTTGATCTGCAGGGCTGACATAGATGTCTCAGTGGAAAGGATTCCCTCATCCACCTTAGTTGTGTGGATCTGCTCAGTTTTTTTTGATCAGACATGGACTAAAAAAAAAAAAAAAAATCCATATATGGCCAGCCTACAGTTTACCATACAGTATACAATCTGATTGTACAATATCTTTTGGCTCTACCACCAACTATGTAGTACAACGTCCTGCCTGATTGGATACTACTTAAATTAATTGTTACAAAATTTTGGTAAATCTAAAGATGATTGTGCAGAGATTGTACAATCAGATTGTATAGTGTATGCTCACCTACAGCATTGTGTTCTTGTGAATAAGTACTAACAATGACAATTGTTTTCCCTGTTATCTTTATTCTCATCTAATCATTTAGAATTTTCAGAAATCACCTTTGGGCAGCCAGGTTACTCATTATTGGCGGCGAACCAAGTCATCATCAAAGCAATCTAATTGGATGTGTGCTTTGTGATCATTGTGATGACCAATCACAAATGTAAATAGTAATACTGGTGCACTCCACAACCATCACATATGTTTATGTGTGCAGCAAATGCTTCTACTAGCTCCGCCCCTTTCTCTGCATGGGGGGCGCATTTTGGCATCCTTGCCCTGGGCACTGAAATACCTTGTCCCACCACTGGGTTCTGGTATATTTGGAGTCAACATCAGAGGCTGAGGAATATGTGGAAAGTGTGGAGTGGAGAATAGAGTGGATATATGACTCCAGCAGGAAGGCATAAAAAAAAACACCTAGCTTCCATATGCCCCTTAAAGGGGAAGGCACATCTTAACCGGTTCCCGACCGGCGCACGACGATATACGTCGGCAGAATGGCACGGACAGGCAGGAGGGCGTATATATAAGTCCCTCCCTAATGCCGTGCCATCGGGAGCGCGCCGGTCGGGACCCCCGTGAGGCCGGTCGCGGGTCCCGCGGACTCGATCCCCGCGGGGACACCCGCGATCGTCTCACGGGAAGGCAGAACGGGGAGATGCGGAAATAGACAGCATCTCCCCGTTCTGCCTAGCAACTAGTGACGCCGATCTCTGCTCCCTGTGATTGGAGCAGAGATCAGCATTCACTAGCTGACAGCCACGCCCCCCCCACAGTAAGAAACACACCCCTAGGCATACTTAACCGCTACACTGCCCCCTTGTGTTTAACCCCTTCACTGCCAGTGTCATTTATACAGGAATCAATGCATTTAAATAGCATTGATTGCTGTATAAATGACAATGGTCCCAAAAATGTGTCAAAAATGTCCGATGTGTCCGCCATAATGTCGCAGTCACAATAAAAAATCGCTGATCGCCGCCATTACTAATAAAAAAAATTATTAATAAAAATGCTATAAAACTATCCCCTATCTTGTAAACGCTATAACTTCTGCGCAAACCAATCAATAATTGCTTATTGCGATTTTTTTTACCAAAAATATGTAGAAGAATACGTATCGGCCTAAACTGAGGAAAAAAAAATGTTTTTTTATATATTTTTGGGGGATATTTATTATAGCAAAAAATAAAAAATAATGCGTTTTTTTCAAAATTGACGCTTTTTTGTTTATAGCGCAAAAAATAAAAACCGCAGGGGCGATCAAATACCACCAAAAAAAAACTCTATTTGTGGGAAAAAAAGGACGTCAATTTTGTTTGGGAGCCACGTCGCACGACCGCGCAATTGTCAGTTAAAGCGACGCAGTGCCGAATCGCAAAAAGGGGCCTGGTCCTTTGGCTGCAAATTGGTCCGGTCTGAAAGTGGTTAACCTATTATTCATGGGCCAAACATCAAGGTGAAAGTCTGACTGGTGGTGGTCTCACACACATGGAGTCACATGTATGATATTGAAATATTGTTGAGCACAAAGCATTGAACACAAGATTTTGATTGAAGTGGGACTTGTATTTGTTCTGGACACAACTGTTTTATCTAATGCACAAGTTGCTGTTACATATGAACAGTACATAACTTTGTTTTGTTTTTATTAGTGCATAAATTGAGTTTGTACAGTTTGTGGTTTATATGGTGTTTAGGATATAACATCGGTATCTGCAGCACAGCAATCAGATAGTGTATAAGTATTTGCTATTGTGTGGGAGCACAAGATATTGCAAGTGCAGTAAAATTAGTCATGTGGTCACATTACATAGAAGATTGCACAGGGGTTTTTGTTCACTTTAATTGTTTATATCTATATATATATATATATATATATATATATATATATATATAGAGAGAGAGAGAGAGAGATCTATATATATATATATGAGAGAGGGATATATATATATATATAGAGATATATATATATATATATATATACAGTGGGGATCAAAAGTTTGGGCACCCCAGGTAAAAATGTGTATTAATATGCATAACGAAGCCAAGGCAAGATGGAAAAATCTCCAAATAGCATTAAATTACAGATTAGACATTCTTATAATATGTCAAAAAAAGTTAGATTTTATTTCCATCTTTTACACTTTCAAAATTACAGAAAACAAAAAAATGGCGTCTGAAAAAGTTTGGGCACCCTGCAAAATTTATAGCATGCACTGCCCCCTTTGCAAAGCTGAGACCTGCCAGAGTCATGGATTGTTCTCAATCATCGTCTGGGAAGACCAGGTGATGTCAATCTCAAAGGTTTTAAATGGCCAGACTCATCTGACCTTGTCCCAACAATCAGCACCATGGGTTCTTCTAAGCAGTTGTCTAGAAAACTGAAACTGAAAATAGTTGACGCTCACAAAGCTGGAGAAGGCTATAAGAAGATAGCAAAGCGTCTTCAGATGTCAATATCCTCTGTTCGGAATGTAATTAAGAAATGGCAGTCATCAGGCACAGTGGAAGTTAAAGCAAGATCTGGAAGACCAAGAAAAATATCAGACAGAACAGCTCGCAGGATTGTGAGAAAAGCAATTCAAAACCCACGTTTGACTGCACAATCCCTCCAGAAAGATCTGGCAGACACTGGAGTTGTGGTACACTATTCCACTATAAAGAGATACTTGTACAAATATGGTCTTCATGGAAGAGTCATCAGAAGAAAACCTCTTCTACGTCCTCACCACAAAAATCAGCGTTTGAACTTTGCAAATTAACATATAGACAAGCCTGAGGCATTTTGGAAACTGTGGACCGATGAGGTTAAAATATAACTTTTTGGCCGGAATGAGCAAAGGTACGTTTGGAGAAGAAAGGGCACAGAATTTATTGAAAAGAACCTCTGTCCAACTGTTAAGCATGGGGGTGGATCAATCATGCTTTGCGGTTGTATTGCAGCCAGTGGCACAGGGAACATTTCACAAGTAGAAGGAGAAATGGATTCAATAAAATTTCAGCAAATTTTGGATGTTAACTTGATGCCATCTGTGAAAAAGCTGAAGTTAGAGAAGATGGCTTCTACAAATGGATAATGATCCTAAACACACCTCAAAATACACGGGGGATTAGATTAAGAGGCGTAAACTGAAGGTTTTGCCATGGCCTTCACAATCTCCTGACCTCAACATTATTGAAAATCTATGGATAGACCTTAAAAGAGCAGTGCGTGAGAGACAGCCCAGAGATCTCAAAGAACTGGAAGACTTTTGTAAGGAAGAATAGGCAAAGATACCTCAAACAAGAATTGAAAGACTCTTGGCTGGCTACAAAAAGCATTTACAAGCTGTGATACTTGCCAAAGGGGGCAGTACAAGATATTAACTCTGCAGGGTGCCAAAACTTTTGCAGGCGCCATTTTTTTGTTTTCTGTAATTTTGAAAGTGTAAATGATGGAAATAAAATCGAAATTTTTCCATCTTTCCCTGGCTTCGTTATGCACATTAATACACATTTTTACCTGGGGTGCCCAAACTTTCGTTCCCCACTATATATATATATATATATATATATATATATATATATATATATACTGATCAGCCATAACATTTTGACCACCCACCTAATATTGAGTATGGCCCCTTTTGCTAAAACAGCCCTGGCCCATTAAAGTATGGACACCGAAGTAACATCCAAATGAATGGCAGGACCCAAGGTTTCCCAGCAGAATATTGCCAAGGCATCACACTGCCTCTGCCAACTTGCCTTTTTATAGCACATCCTGGTGCCATCTCTTCCTCAGGTAAGTGACACACACATACCCGGCCATCCACATGATGTAAAAGAAAATGTGATTCATCAGACCAGGCCACTTTCTTCCATTGCTCCGTAGTCCAGTTCTGATGTTTATGTGACCATTGTAGAAGCTTTTGGCTGTGGACCTGGGTCACCATGGGCTTCACAGCCCCATATACAACAAACTGCAATGCCCATTTTTTCTGCTTTCGCCACATTAACTTCATGAACAACATTTTCGAAGCTCGCTAGACTGGAATGCTCTCCTAAGATTTTACATAAATATTGTACTATCATCCCAGATTAATATACAGTAAAGAAGTTATTGGAGATTTGGGACTGTCTAAGGTACAAACGCAAAATAAATGATTTCATAAAGATACGATAAAATTGCTTGTTTTATTAACATAAAAATAAAAAAAAATAAAAAGAATTACATTGTTTGACTCCATGTACATCGGTATGTAAATCATAGGGTTCAAAGGTATTACATACAATTCCTAGTGGAACACCTATATTATCATACATTCAAGATACACAGGTCATAATACTTGTCCGATCGCTCGACATGTTTCGCCTAGATAGGCTTCATCAGGAGACAAGGATAAGATATATTTGTAGATGGACGAAGGTTTTTTGAAATGTTTCCGTATTCTAAGGTATGTATACAAAACAATGTATCTAGTTAGTATATACAGAGCAGTTGATAATCATTAAAACATTATATATGCTGCATAGAATGTGCGATAGCAGGAATGTCTGGTGAAGTCAATTTGCACATGCGTGATTCCCTACCTCCAATATCATAGGGGTCATAGGCACGGACAGGCTTCCAGAGAAGGGTGCCGATGGTTACACCGAAACGTCCCCCAGATGGGGATCCGAGCAGGGCAGTACCCACCGATCACCACCAGAAATTGTGGCTGGGGAACTGTTGGGGGAAAAAGAAGTCCTATTCCTTTGCCAAAAGAGTATTTATAGGGCCTCTACGGAAGCTTGTAAAAATTCGTACTTGTGAGAGGCTCGGGTCAAACTCCCCCCCCCCCCCAAAAGAAAGAAAAACAAATGGGGGGGAAAGGAGAGAACGGGAACTATTCGATCTTTGTTTTGAATACTTGTCCACTGGACCAAGACAATTTCTGAAATATAACAAAACAAGAAAAAAAAAAAAAGAGACCCCAGTAAAATTGCATAGGAACTATATCCAATACATTTTATGGACCCCCAGAAGATAGAGGGGTGACGGTCCCCTACCTTATCATGGAGTATATATGGCATCAGAGCGTATCAGGTTTGATGGCTGATTGGCCCATGTGCTGCCCCTCAACAGGGGCTAGGTATGTCATCCAATGCCTATAGGTAAAAATATTAAAGGGTAATTGCAGTAATTCCATATATTCAGGGTTATAGTGGACAAAATGTCCACCATTTTAGAAGATATGGTTGTGTCAGTTTACCTGTTTAGATCGTTCCCAGAGCGTCCCGAGCCTCACGTCCACCTCAGTCTGACTCGGCGTCAGACTGGGTTTAAATAGTCTCCCCCCGTGGCGCCAAAAACGCACGGCGTGTGACGTCACGCCGTACTGACGTCACGCGGACGTGGTACGGGGGTCGGCCGGCGCTCGTCCCAGACCAGGTGACCGGAGGGTTCCTATAGGGAACTCCTTCCGGTACACAGTTCAGCTGGGACTAACCTAACATGCCCTGCTGACAGCAGCTTGGCTGTTCCGTCAGTCATAGGGCATGATGGGGTCCCTGTAGGTGGAAAGCTGGAACTTAGTGGCCGGACCAAAACTTCCGGCCGATCCGGCCGATCCACCCTGGGGTGGACCCAAACAACCACGCCACGCGACCGGAACAGTCCGTACAGTTCCCCAATACCCTGGGGCGATCGTTTTGTAAGGCACTGCCCATGCACCAACCCCAGGGGCCCGCATCAGTGCAAAGTCCACCGGGACCAATCCAAAGCTGATGAGGGGAAAAAACAAAAAAAACAAAAAAAAAAAGAAACAAAAAGGGAAGAAAAAGGAGGGAACAAAGGACGAAAGGAAAAAAGTAAAAAAAAAAAAAAGGACGAAAGGAAAAAAGTAAGAAAGTAAGTTTTACCTTCTTCATTTCTTTATTTTTTTCCTTTCGTCCTTTGTTCCCTCCTTTTTCTTCCCTTTTTGTTTCTTTTTTTTTTTTTGTTTTTTCCCCTCATCAGCTTTGGATTGGTCCCGGTGGACTTTGCACTGATGCGGGCCCCTGGGGTTGGTGCATGGGCAGTGCCTTACAAAACGATCGCCCCAGGGTATTGGGGAACTGTACGGACTGTTCCGGTCGCGTGGCGTGGTTGTTTGGGTCCACCCCAGGGTGGTCCCCCGCCCGCCACGCTTCCGGGTCGGGGATCGGCCGGAAGTTTTGGTCCGGCCACTAAGTTCCAGCTTTCCACCTACAGGGACCCCATCATGCCCTATGACTGACAGAACAGCCAGGCTGCTGTCAGCAGGGCATGTTAGGTTAGTCCCAGCTGAACTGTGTACCGGAAGGAGTTCCCTATAGGAACCCTCCGGTCACCTGGTCTGGGACGAGCGCCGGCCGACCCCCGTACCACGTCCGCGTGACGTCAGTACGGCGTGACGTCACACGCCGTGCGTTTTTGGCGCCACGGGGGGAGACTATTTAAACCCAGTCTGACGCCGAGTCAGACTGAGGTGGACGTGAGGCTCGGGACGCTCTGGGAACGATCTAAACAGGTAAACTGACACAACCATATCTTCTAAAATGGTGGACATTTTGTCCACTATAACCCTGAATATATGGAATTACTGCAATTACCCTTTAATATTTTTACCTATAGGCATTGGATGACATACCTAGCCCCTGTTGAGGGGCAGCACATGGGCCAATCAGCCATCAAACCTGATACGCTCTGATGCCATATATACTCCATGATAAGGTAGGGGACCGTCACCCCTCTATCTTCTGGGGGTCCATAAAATGTATTGGATATAGTTCCTATGCAATTTTACTGGGGTCTCTTTTTTTTTTTTTCTTGTTTTGTTATATTTCAGAAATTGTCTTGGTCCAGTGGACAAGTATTCAAAACAAAGATCGAATAGTTCCCGTTCTCTCCTTTCCCCCCCATTTGTTTTTCTTTCTTTGGGGGGGGGGAGTTTGACCCGAGCCTCTCACAAGTACGAATTTTTACAAGCTTCCGTAGAGGCCCTATAAATACTCTTTTGGCAAAGGAATAGGACTTCTTTTTCCCCCAACAGTTCCCCAGCCACAATTTCTGGTGGTGATCGGTGGGTACTGCCCTGCTCGGATCCCCATCTGGGGGACGTTTCGGTGTAACCATCGGCACCCTTCTCTGGAAGCCTGTCCGTGCCTATGACCCCTATGATATTGGAGGTAGGGAATCACGCATGTGCAAATTGACTTCACCAGACATTCCTGCTATCGCACATTCTATGCAGCATATATAATGTTTTAATGATTATCAACTGCTCTGTATATACTAACTAGATACATTGTTTTGTATACATACCTTAGAATACGGAAACATTTCAAAAAACCTTCGTCCATCTACAAATATATCTTATCCTTGTCTCCTGATGAAGCCTATCTAGGCGAAACATGTCGAGCGATCGGACAAGTATTATGACCTGTGTATCTTGAATGTATGATAATATAGGTGTTCCACTAGGAATTGTATGTAATACCTTTGAACCCTATGATTTACATACCGATGTACATGGAGTCAAACAATGTAATTCTTTTTATTTTTTTTTATTTTTATGTTAATAAAACAAGCAATTTTATCGTATCTTTATGAAATCATTTATTTTGCGTTTGTACCTTAGACAGTCCCAAATCTCCAATAACTTCTTTCATGAACAACATGTTCACTTGCTGCCTATGATATCCCAGCAATTTTCAGATGCCATTGTAATGAGATATACCTTTTACCTGTCAGTGGTCATACTGTTATGGCTGATCAGTGTATATATACTGTTTATTGTATTTTAAACACCAAACTTCATATCTTCAGATGCTAAATATTAGTAACCTGTATGCTTAAAACTTCTAATTCATGAAGCTAATTACTTATATCTCTTTTATATCTCTTCTGTAAGTTTGTTGTGATCACTAGCATTGTGACCCACAGTCCTCTTTCATATGATGACTACAACTTTCCTCCATGGGCTAATCGGACTGGATGGGCCATTGCATTGTCATCCATGCTTCTGGTCCCCATCTATGCTGTCTACAAATTCTTCACTGTGCCTGGGACCTTTGAACAGGTAAATTTAGCATTTTCATAAATCTAAGTTGTGTTATTTTGCTGTGTGTAAAGCCATGATACCTGAGCGTTATGAAAATGAAAAAAAAATGATTATTTGAGCTTTTTTTTTCTGCACTCAACCTCGCTTCACAAAACTGAAATTTTAGTATGGGCTATTACAAAGATCACCCCTCACCCAGCTCATGTGGTCCAATCATATCTACAAACTCAGGAGTAAATCAATCCAAATTAATCCTCCAACAGTACAATGTAGTACAAACAGATCAAAAATGTCAATCAGTCTATGGTGGATATATCTATCTAATGTGTGTAGAAGGGATCCGATGCAGTCAGGTGGTGAGGAGTAGGAGCTCCAGACACATGTAAACCAGAAAGAAAACAACACAGTGCAAGTAAGCCTACAGTGTGTTAAGTTAAAATAGAATGGCTATTTATTGAAAACAATATAAGAAGCATTCACAAGAGTCAATACAGACTGGTGGTATAGTGGTGTCTCCACCTGCCATGGTCAGAGCGGTCAGCCACGGGGTTCCTAGAAGAGGTGAACACTTGAGTGTAAGGGAACAATAAGTCAGCCCTCCATTCCAGCCATCAGTCATTCGAACCACCCAACACAGTGCCGTCTTTCCTGCAGCCTAAAAGTGGATGGGTGTACAGAGAAAAGCATTCATCTCTTCCAGGATCCTGGAGGCTGACAGCTCTGGCCATAGCACCCGGCTGTGTTGACTCTTGTGAGTGCATTTTTTATTGTTTTTTTAATAAATCTTCATTGTACACTATAGGCATCCTGGCACTATGTTTTTCATAAATAATAAATTTAACATGTATTACTTTTTTTTTTTTAAACCTCAAAAATGCATCACATTTTAGCCGAGCATGGCTTATTCATACAGTAAGTCCACAATATGTTTAGCAATACATTTTACATTGTTTCACAGTAAGTTGTTGACCTTCCCACCCTACTTTGAAACACTTATGCCCTTTTTTGTATTCATGCTAGATGGTTTACAAAGTTTTTGATGGCAATAGTAGGGAGAATCTGAACGATTCATACATGATGCATTTTGTGGGTTCCAAATATCCCACTTCCTTCTGCTCTCTGAAACTACACAAAAAAAAAAGCATGAGTCTGCATACAATAAATAGATTATATTATAAGAGTTCATAGAGAGAGAGAGAGAGAGAGAGAGAGAAGGATAGATCCTCAACAGGTATACTATGATTTTTCGCCCCATAATCAGCACAGGATTATAAGCTACTGAAGGCAGAAAAACCAGACAGGCTGGGGTGAATCTTATCTTGAGGGCAAGCCAGGCCCATGACTTGCACTTTGATAGGGCTAGGCCTGCCCATGCACAACTGTATAACCATATGCACCAACTCCAGGATTGGCTAAAGTCTGAGGAGATGACCCCTGTTCAGATTGTGGAGTGGTTCGCCCTGGACCAGTTTCTGCAAGGACTTGGGTGGCCCAGTTAGATTCCCAATCCCAGGATGAAATGGTTGCTGCAGTCAAATAATATAATGGAGAAACCGTAGCGCCAGCCTAAGTGTAATAATACAAAGCACCATGTTTAATAGAAGGTTAACAACTCACAAGATAAAAGAAGTAATGCATGGGGCATGTCCGAGCCGCCGAGCCGCATGGCAGACTGATCAGGGTGCTCCGCTGATCCACGGCCTCTCACAGCAACTCCGAGCGATGACATCCACCCAGACACCCGCTGCCATCTTGGGTAACGCTGCCCGACATAGAGGGTGATCCTTCAGGGGGAAAGCTACCCCCGTTCAGCCCCGCAAACTCACGGATTTCTTCCCCAGAACAAACATGGAGGGAGTCCAAAATGGCGCTGATGCACAAACAGCTCTGGTCCCAGCTGCACAGCTCCTCTCCCCCTGACACACTGGGCAAAACAGATCAAACAGACCTCACAGAGGATATTGCGGATCCACACTCTCCACAGAAGGATCCCCATAAATGACCAGCCTCCTCTCCTCTGCATTCTCCATACTTCAAGGCACATGTAAGTAAAAAACTAAATATGTCCCCTGCACAAGCAATGCTGCTGATTATGGAGTCTAAAGCTGGCCATACACCTATAGATTATCTGCAGATTTTCTATGGTTATATGGAAAAAGTGGGAGATTCCTCCATCCACACAGTTTAAGGAGAAATCTGTTGCACTTTTTCCATCTAACCATAGAAAATCTGCAGATAATCTATAGGTGTATGGCCAGCTTTACTCACTACTTGAGGAATTCCCAGCTACTGACAAACCTGCATCTGCCTTATATCTCAATTTTTTTTTACAATCCCTATCTAAGGACATCCAATGTAACATAGACGGAGCAATCGGCCACACACAATCACAAATATTGCAGATTGCAGAAAGCACAGACGATCTGGAGTTGAAAGTAGGGGAAATCGTAACAGCCCACAATGACATGGTAGACACATATCAAGACCAATCATGCGAAATTCAGCGCATTAAAGACAAAATAGCATATATCGAGGACAGATCTCGAAGAAATAATGTCAAAATCAGGGGCATACCCAAATCTGTGACACAAACAGAGCTAATCGGATACCTGCAATCCTTTTTCAAAACAATTCTACCATAAGTCTCAAAACAAGAACATCCTATTGACCAAGCTCATTGCCTTGTAAAACCAAGCTACTTTCCAGCATCAATACTGCACGATGTTATCGCAAGAATACATTTCTTTCACATTTAAGACATGCTAATGTCTACAGCAAGAAAAATCAAATCCTTTCCGGAACCATTCTCCCGCTTCGCCATCTTCACTGACATATCCCAAGCTACCACAGCGAGACGTAGGGAGTTCAGACCCATAACAGAAACATTGAGAGCCCAACAGATAAAAATACAGCTGGGGACACCCTACAAAACTCTTGGTGACTTATCAAGAAAAAATCATCCCCATAATGACACCAAATGACAGCCTCAAATATCTGACACAGTGGGGTCTTAAAGCAACCACCCCTCCATCCAACGCGAAGAACCACTATACCCAGCATCTCACTAAAATTTGGGAGACGGTCCCTCCTACTTGAATCTGCATTTTTTTCCATGACACTTTCGGTGGATGTTCATAATTTTTCCCAACTGCCAATACCTAAAAGAGGTCACGATGACATGAGAACCCCGATGTTAGGTGTTTACCTTATACCCCTTTGGTTGACGAGTCTGTTAAGCAAACTCATCGTATTTTATTTATTTGTTTCCTTTTTCCTGTTTACTGCCTGTCTTTTTCTACAGTGCAGACAGCTATACTTACATGTTACAGTTACTGCATAGCTTATTAAATCTGTATTGCAATGTTAGCCTTTCTGTTTACACTCATCTCTAAGTTGAAGAACCGAAATATAATGGGTCGCCCTCTTTTCCTATATGCATCTAGTATAAGTCCCTCTCTAAACACCTCCAGACATCCCATTTCTGAAATATGGTTAAAATCACCTCCATAAATGCCTAGGGATTTAATACGCCCTATAAAGGAAGGAAGCCACACGCCTCCACTACGATGTTTTATGCGTCCAAGAGACCCATTTTAACCAAATTAATCCCCCACATGCAAACATACAAATTTTGTGCACTATTTGTTCGCTAACGCTGATAATAAATCAAAAGGTGTAATGATAGCCATCAAGCACTCAGTTACACTCCTCCTACACTGATCCAACTGGGCGCTTTATTTTACTGCAGGCCACCATAAACAACGCCCAAATCAACCTGATTAATCTACATGTCCCTAACATATGCCAACGCTCATTTTTTTGGATTCCACCAATAAGCCCCTGCAAATGCTCATTTATCCTCTCTTCCTTTATTACTGACACAAATCTTTTTGATGCCTGGAGATGTTTACATGGAAACAAAAGATATTATACATTATTTTCTAAACCACAACATTCTTACTCAAAAAGAATATGTCTCTTTGGCGTTTAAACACATTTTCTTCTTACAAACCATAGATACAAGGACCAGATCAAACAAGAACTAGTTTCTTTCTTCCAGCTGAATGCGACAGAGGACATAAATAACTATGTGTTATGAAATGCGCACAGGGCCGCCATGAGAGGCATTCTGATTAAGCTGAGCAGAGGGAAGACACAAACCCGAAGGTAAAAAGAGTGCTGCTCACCCCTAAAGGATAGCAAGAAGGAAAAATCCCCCACGTTGGGGTTTTTAGGCAGCGTACAATGAAAAAGTCAGAATTAATATGTAAAAAAGTTTTTTAATTTATTAAATAAAAAAATGGGACAATTGGGTTAGAACATGAGCTCCAGTGGGAAAAATGGTATATAAAAAAGCATGGATAAACATAAAGCAGACTAATGTTCACATAACAACAGTAAAATACAAAGTCTGTCGTATAAATGAGAAGATATCCCTGACGCGTTTCAACCCAACAAAAGGGTCTTCCTCAGAGGGAAACGAGTCTGCTAGACAAGAAGGGATAAAGTGTCAATGTTATTGGCAAAATACAGTTTGCAAAGTAGAAAGGCTCCCAAGTTAGGAGCAAAAAATGTCAGAACGCCATAAATTTTATATTTACCACAATGATGTATATCCTGAAGATAAAAAGTATGGTATTCCCACGTGGAGAGTTTTTAGTAAAGAAGACACCATCCACTTTCCATAGGGTGTGCCAGAGAGACTCCGCTGGAAGTCACACGGATCCTAAGGCGCCAGGTAAGCGTGTGACCTCCCGTAAGGCTTACCTGGCGCCTTAGGATCCGTGTGACTTCCAGCGGAGTCTCTCTGGCACACCCTATGGAAAGTGGATGGTGTCTTCTTTACTAAAAACTCTCCACGTGGGAATACCATACTTTTTATCTTCAGGATATACATCATTGTGGTAAATATAAAATTTATGGCGTTCTGGCATTTTTTGCTCCTAACTTGGGAGCCTTTCTACTTTGCAAACTGTATTTTGCCAATAACATTGACACTTTATCCCTTCTTGTCTAGCAGACTCTTTTCCCTCTGAGGAAGACCCTTTTGTTGGGTTGAAACGCGTCAGGGATATCTTCTCATTTATACAACAGACTTTGTATTTTACTGTTGTTATGTGAACATTAGTCTGCTTTATGTTTATCCATGCTTTTTTATATACCATTTTTCCCACTGGAGCTCATGTTCTAACCCAATTGTCCCATTTTGTTATTTAATAAATTAAAAAACTTTTTTACATATTAATTCTGACTTTTTCATTGTACGCTGCCTGAAAACCCCAATGTGGGGGATTTTTCCTTCTTTTAGAGAAAAGGAGGAGAGCCAAAGAGATCTCAGACTATCTGACTATTGACTCAGATTCAAACTCTAGAACAACAGCATAAAACAACACTAGTCGTAACCACAGCTCAAAATCTTGCCAAATTTAGGCAAAATCTTGCCAAGTGTCTCCTTAGACAACACAAACATGCCCTTAAAAAGTCCAAACTAAATTTTTATGTAGCGACCATAACCCTCGATAGGGTGGCCTTGAATTTTGGGCTTACCGGTTACCTTCACTTGGCTTTTCGATGAATGTCCAGGAGTTCCCAGGGTTATTACCCAACAACTTTGGATGCTGACACAATAAAAGTCCATTTTAAGGTTTTTTTTCTTGCAGTGGTAACATCCAACAAACACAGTCTCAGATGGGAATAGAGGGCAAGGATGAAGAAACTCAGGCATCTTGAACTGCTGACAGTAGAATGTCTCTAATAAAACCCAGAGAGTAGCCACTCGCAGCTGGGTACTTCAATGCCAGACTAACCTCTAGCCAGAGGTATGGCGGCTGACAATGTGATCCGGAAACTTGTTAAAAGTCTCTAACACAGAATGAACTTGTAACCGAAGGGTAAATAGGAACCTTTCCCCAGTACCTGGAACTTTCTCTGTCTCCTTGGCAGTACTGTGAAATTGTGGATTCTTTAGTGTCCATAACAACCCAGCAACAAGGCTCTTCTTGAGATGCCAGCTTGTTGGCCCTCCTCCGAAGAGTCCTCCCCCAGTCGCCTATGCGAGCTGTGGTGCCCCTCCAGTGATGAGAGCACACCAGGACGCCTTGAATCCTCCTTCAGTTACTGTGCCTCGGACCAGCCAGTTCCGAGACTGAGGAACAGATGGATCCTTGCCCCAGACCCCGCGAGTCTGTGGGGCTAGTCAAACTGACCATGTTGTGGAACGGCAAACGCTCCCAGGCCCAGGACCCCTCACAGGGCTACCCCGGTCCAGAACCAGGAACAGACAGCTATGGCGAACCCCAAACACGTGACTTCAGCACCTTAAGTACCCTTCCCCAGACTACACAGTGGGGCCAGACGCACCCACTGATTGGCTCCGGGGAAGACTGATACCTAAGACGTCCAACTAGGCCTGGTTCTAGGCCTGTCATGTGTACCTCACTGCACCCATGACCAGGCAGAACCCTAGTACAGCCCAGCCAAACTGATTCCAAAGGTAACCTGCACAATTAACCCTCAGAACCCCATTACTGTTCTGAGGGAAAAAACTAAATTTCCACATATAGCGGACACCTTGTGAAAGTGTCCCCACTACATTTACACACAAGCAAACAAAGCGGGCACCCTGCTAGCCAGGCAACTTAAACAATCTATGAGAAAACCCAGTGCAATCTCCCATGGTGACCCCAAAAAAGGAACTATCACTAATCCATTAGAAATGGCCAATACCTTTAGCAACTTTTATTCTCCTTTATATAACCTTCAAGAGGCACAAGACTTCCAACCCCCTTCAGAGAGTCATCTAAAAGCCTTTTTGGATGCGATTAAGCTTCCCTCTCTGTCCCCTTCACAACAAACCTCGCTAGCAACACCTTTCACTACTGAGGAAGTGCTAAAAGCCATCTACCTGCCAATAAATCTGGCCCGGATGGGTATAGTAATAAATACTATAAGACATTCCCAGATATCTTGTCCCCATACATCAGTGCAGTGGCAAACCAAGCAGCACAAACAGGCTTGGAAGAAACCTTGGAAGCACTTATCGTAGCAATACCTAAACCAGGGAAACCACCCTCAAACCCTGCAAACTTTAGGCCTATCTCACTATTAAACAGCAACATCAAAATGTATGCCAAATTGTTAGCTAACAGACTCCAACCCCTAATAGCCACTCTGGTACACCCAGACCAGGTGGGGTTCATTAATGGACGTCAAGCCCCCAATAGCACCAGAAGATTCATTAACTTGATTCAATGGGCAGAGTATCGCCAGACGCCTTCTCTGCTCATTTCTTTGGACGCAGAGAAAGCGTTTGATCGGGTACACTGGGGCTATCTCAAACAAGTTCTGAATAAGTGTGGGCTCACTGGACCCTTTGGACAAGCTATTCTAGCCTTGTACTCTAATCCATGTGCTAAAGTATGAATATCCGATATGTTGTCAGACCCATTCACCATCACAAACGGCACCAGGCATGGATGTCCACTATCCCCTCTCATATTCGCACTAGTTGGCAGAATCCATCCGTGCTTGTTCAGCAATAAAAGGCCTAACAATCGGACAAGAGGAGCATACAATCGGGTTATATGCAGATGACATTCTTCTTCCCCTAACAGACCCCCTCTCCTCTATCCCTGCCCTCCAACACATTTTAAATGAGTTTGGATCAATATCCCTGTATAAAGTAAATGAGTCTAAATCCTTTATGCCAATTTCAAGTCTAGACCTACTAGCCAGGCAAAAAACCTTACTCTCCACCAGTTGCCCCACCAAACCATGCCCAGGTCCATCCCCCAACTCTGCCCCCTTAAAGCTTATGAAATTACATTTTTCCTTAGAAAAAGGGAGCACCCCCCTTACATCAGGGTCCCCAGAGAGCCCCCTTACATCAGTGTCCCCAGAGAGCCCCCCCTTACATCAGGGTCCCCAGAAAGCCCCCCTTACATTAGGGTCCCCAGAGAGCCCCCTCTTACATCAGGGTCCTCAGAGAGCCCCCTCTTACATCAGGGTCCCTAGAGAGCTCCCCCTTACATTAGTGTCCCCAGAGAGCCCCCCCTTACATTAGTGTCCCCAAAAATCCTCCCCTTACATTAGTGTCCCCAGAGAGCCCCCCTTACATTAGTGTCCCCAGAGAGCCTCCCCTTACATTAGGGTCCCCAGAGAGCCCCCCCTTACATCAGGGTCCCCAGAGAGCCCCCCCCTTACATCAGGGTCCCCAGAGAGCCCCCCTTACATCAGGGCCCCCAGAGAGCCTCCCCTTTCATCAGTGTCCCCAGAGAGCCCCCCCTTACATTAGTGTCCCCAGAGAGCCCCCCTTACATTAGTGTCCCCAGAGAGCCTCCCCTTACATTAGTGTCCCCAGAGAGCCCCCCCAGTGAGCGCTCCCAGTGTAATGACGATGCCGAAGAAGCCGGAAACCGGAAATCGGCTTGGAGCGCAAGCGGAATGAAAATCGATCCACGGGGACTAGGGATCACATTGCAAGCCACCCGCTCTATCTTTAAAGGGCATTACTGTGCTCGCATGAAAGGAATTTACCCTTGCATTTGGCGAGCGGGCGAGCAGAATTTTCAAGCCCTGATTTATGCTGCCACTACAACTTTCTCCATCTTTACAAAAACAAGTCTCGTCGGGCTCCTCCTTCTCATGGGCACACTCCTCACAAATAACATACTTAGGTATCAAATTGACATCCTCAGGAAGACATATCTTCAGGACTAATTACTCATTCTTGATCAGTAAACTTTCCGACCACTCTAGAGCCTAACTAAAGTCACAGCCTCGTGGCCAGGAAAAATAGCTCTTACTAAAATGTTCATCCTCACACACGTATTATATTTTTTTTAGAACAATTCCCCTGCCTATATTGGCAGCTAATCTTAAGACCTTGCAAAAAATAGTGAACACCTTTTTATGGAACATAAAAAGAGCAAGAGTGCGTAAAGAGTCAATGTATACACCTGTCTCTCATGCAGGATTGGGTGCTCCTGATCTTGTCAAACACTACATGGCCTCTATCCTGGACCAAACCAAATTCTGGTGGTCACCTTCTAATGATAAGAGATGGATTCAAATTGAACAACACGCTCCTCCCTCTGACCTCCGAGCACTGCTAGGAGCTACTACGCTTACCTGCAAAATTCCCAGATCCTTTCTGGACACAGCCAACGCCACCCTCCAAACTTGGCTCTCTGTTTTAAAGCTTTCTAACAAAAAATCTCTATGACTATGACACCGGCATTATCATCTATACGGAAGTTAACCAGAGCACAGAATGACACAGCACAGCACCAGGAGATACCACTTCCTTACTTGCATACCATGCCTGATTTTATCACAAAAATGTGAGTTTTACTATTGAGCTATTAATAAATTGTTATCCCTGTTAAAAAAACTATTGCACCCAGAGGCGCCTCTCCATTTGTTTCTTTTCACAGTTCCTGAACACGGTTTCAGTTTACCTTGAAGGCTGCCCTGTACGCTTACCCCAGGATCCATTCATAGATTTCGTCTCCCACATGGACTGAGCTTTTCAATCTATGGACTTGAAACCTATGTTGTATATACTAAATACTCAATTCAATTGGAAGAACTTATCGAGATATTTTAACATATGCGCCTATACTCGTTGTCACTCTAGGTACTGGCTTTTTAAGTAGTAACTTACTACAGCTGCCCGCTGAACTCCACCATATGTAACCTGGGGGACAGGTAGCAGGTACAAAGCTCCCTGGGATGAGCTGTTATTTAGGCACAGATACCAAATCCACTTGAGGTAGTGAAAACAGTGCTGGGTTTATTTGATTTAAATACAAGTCCATACACAAGTGCTGCACAGTCTTCCAGAAAACATATCAGAACAGAAATAACAAAACAAAAATCCTAGCCGTGTCTCGGCTCTAACTATACCATACACAGGCCCTAACTACCAGACTGAGCAAGCCTACCGCTTGTCCGTTTCTGTATAGAGTTTCTAAAGCGTTTTACCAACCTTTAGCTCCTCACAAACCATCACATGTCTGTGTGTCCCAGGCAGAGAGCAAAGGCTGTCTGCTCAGGTGAGCTTAAATTAGCCCGGGAAAGAGGGGTAAGATCCGAACTGGATCATGTATCAGAGACCTCTGAATGTGTATGAGAGGAGCCTGGGAGATGTATAAATCCCGAACAAGACTTCTCCTGGCTCTCTCTGGGATGCTCTGCTACAATATATATATATATATATATATATACCTCTTTCCTTCATCACTATTTCATCCCCCCATCCTCGTTCTATCTTTTCCCTCACCTTATCACCCCACCCATATTCCATATGTTGGTAATTTAATGCCTCCCCTTGCTAGATCCAATCTCCTATTGGTGACCACTGACATTATGTATCCAGAGATATGTCTTGACTGTTGCTATGTCCAAAATTCCTTTAATAAAGAATGATAATAAAAAATAAAAATTAGTAATGCATATGTAAAGCAGTAAGCCTCGCTGTGGGATATCCATCCGGATAGCTGTGTTCGTGCAGTCCTGGATCTTGGCCGCACTGGGAATCTGGATCCCGGACGAATCTGGGGTGGACATGTGATTCCCCCATTGTGTTGTGAATTATGATTTGTTGTACAGAGTAACCAAAGAGAACAATTACAGTATGTAATTAAACAATTGGTGGTACCGCAGCATTTAAGGCTCAAAGTGTTATGCAGCATACATGGCTCATGCTCTTGTGCTTGAGAGTCACCTCAGTGCAGCTTAAACTTAGTAATGGGGTTTTCAGCGGTTGTACTGGTTTAGAGTGTACAGAGAAATGGGGTTTTCAGCGGTTGTACTGGTTTAGAGTGTACAGAGAAATTAAGGACTTTTGTGAGTCGTGTCAAGCCTGTCAAATACTGTAACAGCCCAACACCCCATTTTTGGAGCCCACTGGTTTCATATTATCAAAGTGCCTTTTGATATTATAGCCATGGACTTGGTGGGTCCCTTAGTAAAGTAAGCTAGAGGACACCAATATATTTTAGTGAGCTTTGACTATGCCACTAGGTATCCAGAGGCAGTACCTTTACAAAATATATCTTTCAAGGTCATTGCATAGGAGTTGTTTCAGTTGTTCACAAGAATATGGCTCCCATCTTAGATCTTGACAACCAAGGTACCCCGTTTATGTCTAAGGTGATGTCACAAAAATTGTGTCATGTTTATTCCTATTACAAGTTAATCCCTTGTAATAGAAAAAAAGCTTGATAGGACCTCTTAAATATGAGATCTGGGGTCAAAAAGACCTCAGACCTCATATTTACACTAAAATGCAATTAAAAAAAAAATTGTCATTTAAAAAAAAAAAAAAAAAAGTCCCTTTAAGAGCTATGGGCGGAAGTGACGTTTTGACGTTGCTTCCGCCTTGCAACGGCTCCGATAAGTGGCGGAAGGCACCGGATCGTGGCGGAGGGGCCCTTTCCCGCCGCCGATAAAAGTCATCTTGCAGGGAATCTAGCTGCATCCATAACAACAATATCCGTCCTCAAAGTGAGGATGTATATAATTGTGCGGAGGTCCGGAAGTGGTTAAGCACTTGTGTAATTCTGTATATTATATACAAACGGTGGTTTAGTGGAAAGATTTAACAAAACCTTAAAGTGGTTCTAAAGGCTAAAGTGCACCCCTCCCCCCCAGCTGTACACAAGAGCAGCTGCTCTACCGTCTCCCTCCTTCCTCATTGGGTCAGACACTGCAGTGGGAACCATTGTTGATCACAGCCAATGAGCTGGGAGCAAGCGGCTTGCTATGGGGCACTCAGCATGGGGGAGGAGCCCAAAGTGCCAGTGGCGGATCTGAGTAGAAAATCAGGGCTGCTGTGGAAAACCATTGCACAGAGCAGGTAGGTATTAAATGTGTGTTATTTTTTTTTACCTTTAGTATCACTTTAGAGGGGATGCTTAAGAAAGTGGTTGAAAAATATGGTTGTGGCTAGGATTATTTACTGCCTTTGTTCTTGTTTTTCATACGGGAGGTACCCCAGTTATCCACAGGGTTTTCACCCTTCAAGTTGCTTTACAGGAGATACCCTCATGGATTTCTGCTTGTAGAAAAAAAAAAAAGATTCATGGCTGCAAAAAAGACCCAGAGTCAAATATACAACTGGTCAGCCAAAGTCAGAGAGTTTAAACCTGGGGATCGGGTTCTTGGGTTAGTGCCTACCATTAAGAGCAAGATCCTTGCAAAATCACAGGGATCATTTGAGATAGCTGAAAAGATAGGAAAGGTTAACAAAGAGGTCTACCAGCCAAAAATAAAAAACCCTAACTTATCGATCGTGTTGATCTGATTAAACTCTAGAAGGAAAGAAAGGTTTTTACAGTTAGATAGAAAGTTCAGGAAGACCTTAATGCTCAGGTTAGAAAGGAAGGCATTGCAGAATCCCTTTTCTCTTCTCAAAATGTGAGTCTTGGGAATTCTTACAGAGAAATCAAGACATTTTCTTAACCAGTTCAATATCGGACCCTTTTCCCCTTTTCGGGGGGGGGGGGGGGATTTCAGGACATTACAAATATCCCCCAAATGTCCCCTTTTTGGAAATTAGACAGCTCAAGTTATTTAGTAAAAGGGATGGCAAGTTTTTTGAAATTGTCATTTTTTTGTCATAATTTTTTGGAAAATGTATAAATAAAAAAAATAAAATGTTCACAATTTTATTTTTTTAACATACTGTCACCAGTGCAGTACAGTGTCATAACATAACTGGTGTGGCGGGGATCAGGGACACTGACTGGTGACAGTACAACAAAAAGAAATAAATAATATTACAATTTTTTTTAACACACTGTGACAAGAGCAATATAATGTTACCATAGTAACATTGCACTACTCTGGAGATGGATTTTTTTTTTTACACACTATGAATTTTATTGCTATAAGCAAACATTTTACTGAACAAAACTGATTCCTTCAGTTTGTTTTGTTGTGATTAGCTGTGATTGGCCAGAGCTAATCACATGGTACAAATGGCTGTGATTGTCTGTGCCATGTGATCACATTGACCAATCACAGCTAGCAACACAATTGTACACAATGGATGTCATGAAAAGAAGCAATCCATTGTTTTCAATTGTCATGTGATCTACTGTGATTGGTCACAGTGGTCACATGGTACCAGCAGCAAGCACTGTTCAGTCATCAACACAGCCGGTGACAGATTGTGCTACTGCGTGTCCCCGCCTTCTGAAAGGACGTCATATGACATCCAGTCAGAAGGACGAAAGGGCCTCCCGGCCGTCAATCGGCTATGGGCCGGGCAGGAAGGTGTTTTAAATCTGCTGGGTCTGACTAATGTAATTGAACCTTACCACATACCTGAAGCCAACCGTAAAATTGTATTTGCAGAGCTTACAAGTATGTTGGATTTTGGTATCATTAAGGAGTCCTCAAGTAGTTGGACAAGTCCTACAGACCTAATGCCCAAGCCAAAGCCAAAGCCAAATGGAACCTGGTGGTCCTGTAATGATTTTTGTAAGTTAAATAAAGTATCAAAACTGGACATATATCCAATGTTCCAGGTCAATGATTAATTGAAAGATTAAGAGCAGTCTGGTACATTACTACTCTTGATCTACCAAAGGGTTACTTGCAGATTCCACTCTCATAAGAAGCTAAGGAAAAGATGCATTTACCACACCAGAGGGGTTATGGCAATATGCCAGCATGCCATTTGGATTGCACAGAGCTGCAGCCACTTTTCAGCGAGCCATGGACAAAGTCCTGAGACCCCAAAGAGTTCCCTGGAGCTTACCTTGACGACTTCATCATCTTTAGCCATGATAGGGAAAGTCATTTAAAAAGGTCCAGTTAATCCTAGATGTCCCCCTACAAAACTGGGTTAGAGAATGCCCCTATTTGGGGTATGTTATAGGCATAGGCAGAGGCGTATCTAGGGTATGGCAGCCATGGCAAGTGCCATGGACTCCATGGGGGGGCGGCAAAAAAGCCACCCGCACAAAAAAAAAGTCCCAACCGTCCTCTTGTGGCCGCCTCCCGCACAATCTAGTCCCCAGTGCAAAGGGCCGGCTTGCTGGAGCGCGGCGCCAGCACAGCACTTCATTAGTAAGTGAGCTTAGTGAGGAGGGAAGCAACATGACGGTCGATAAGTTGGCTCTGGCCAGAGTGACTGCCCGTAGCCATAGGGTAAGTGGCGTAGGCGGAGCCTAAAGCTCCGCCTACCCTCCTCTGAGCAACTGCTGTCTGCTTCATATACTCCCCTCCCGGGGGTTTCCCGGGTATGTGTGACATGCCGTGATGGTCGGTGACGCTGGTGAGGACTCTGAATGGGAACATGGAGGCTGGAGACCAGAAGAGAGAGACGTCACTAGAGAGATTGTAACCCCCCCAGGCAGCAGCAGCAGGTACTAATACAGTACATGTCACCATGATCTTGATCATCATGTGCATGCAGCATGTGTACAGTGTACCAGTAACCAGTGCCAATTGCAAAGCAAAGCAATTAAATATAGTGCTCAAACTATTTGGATTAAATAAATATGCTTAGCCATTGATATCATAAAGTGTAATAAAGTGATTTGTGTAAGTAGTACCTGCTGTTGCACGAATCACTTTTTTTACACTTTATTTATGATATCAATGGCTATGCATATTTATTTAATCCATATTGAGCACTATATTTGATTGGCTACATGCTTCTGCTTGGGCCTGACACACACACAATCGCACATCATGATGACTTGGACCCCTTTCACACTGAGCCGCCCCGGGTGTCAGCGGTAAAGCGGCGCTATTTTTAGCGCCGCTTTACCGTCGTTTTAGCAGCGCTATTCGTCCACTAGCAGGGCGATTTTAGCCCCCCGCTAGCGGCCAAAAAGGGGTTAAATCCGCCTGCAAAACGCTGCTGCAGTGGCGGTTTGCCGGCGGTATGGCAGCGCTGCCCCATTGATTTTAATGGGCAGGAGCTGTGGAGGAGCAGTGTATTCACCGCTCCTACATCGCTGCAAAGAAGCTGCTGGCAGGACTTTTTGTGACGCTCTGCCAGTGCAGCGCCCCAGTGTGAAAGCACTCAGGCTTTCACACTATGTTTGCAGCTGAGGCTTTTTTCAAGTGATATGCAGGCGCTATTTTTATCGCTGTAGCGCCTGAAAAACGCCTCCAGTGTGAAAGGGGTCTTAAAGCCATCATGTGAAATTCTGCATGTGTGCCAAGCAGACAGGTCCGGTGCTACCACTAGGCAAACTAGGCAGCCTAGGGCACCCGGCCACTGGTGATCCTACTCCCAGGCATTTTTGGGTGCTGATGTTCTGTATTTATGGGTGCTGATGTGACTGTATTTATGGGTGCTGGTAAGGCCGCATTTATGGGTGCTGATGTTACTGCATTTATGGGTGCTGGTGAGGCCGCATTTTTGGGTGCTGATGTTACTGTATTTATGGGTGCTGATGTTACTGTATTTATGGGTGCTGATGTTACTGCATTTATGGGTGCTGGTAAGGCCGCATTTATGGGTGCTGGTAAGGCCGCATTTATGGGTGCTGATGTTACTGCATTTATGGGTGCTGATGTTACTGCATTTATGGGTGCTGGTAAGGCCGCATTTATGGGTGCTGATGTTACTGCATTTATGGGTGCTGATGTTACTGCATTTATGGGTGCTGGTGAGGCCGCATTTATGGGTGCTGATGTTACTGCTTTTTTGGGTGCTGATGTTACTGCTTTTTTGGGTGCTGGTAAGGCAGCATTTATGGGTGCTGATGGTACTGCATTTATGGGTGCTGGTGAGGCCGGATTTTTGGGTGCTGATGTTACTGTATTTATGGCTGCTGATGTTACTGTATTTATGGGTGCTGGTAAGGCCGCATTTATGGGTGCTGATGTTACTGCATTTATGGGTGCTGGTAAGGCCGCATTTATGGGTGCTGATGTTATTGCATTTATGGGTGCTGGTGAGGCCGCATTTATGGGTGCTGATGTTATTGCATTTATGGGTGCTGGTGAGGCCGCATTTATGGGTGCTGATGTTATTGCATTTATGGGTGCTGGTGAGGCCGCATTTATGGGTGCTGATGTTATTGCATTTATGGGTGCTGGTAAGGCCGCTTTTATAGGTGCTGATGTTACTGCATTTATGGGTGCTGATGTTACTGATTTTTTGGGTGCTGGCAAGGCCACATTTATGGGTGCTGACGTTACTGCATTTGCAATTTGTTAATTGGAAGATTAAAGAGTTTGACTTGTAGTTTTGTTAGCTGTTTTTTTTTTGTTAAGGTTATCTAAAAGATGGGTTTCAAATGTTTTGACAGGGGTGCAGTTTGAGTTCTTGCCATAGACGCCATTTTCACTAGATATGCCTCTGGGCATAGGCATGATCAGACCCCAAGTGAACAAGAAAAAAATGTGTGCTTGTGTACATCCGTGCTATGATATCTTTTACTTAAGGTTCTAAATATCCCCAGTGACCGTGACTGCCGCTGTTCATCAATCTCCTGTGTTAGGTATTGAAATCTGCTGGCTATTACCAATACACATCGCTGTCACCTCTTTTGCACAATATCTTTCTCCACGTATTAATAAATTATCCAAACCTCTAACAAAAAATGTGTCCAATCTCGTTAGTAACAAAAAAGTGCTCAAAAAAGTATGATGCAATTCTCTAGTGAGTAGCAAGTCCCCATTCATTAAATGCAAAGTGCTCTTGCCAAAATAGTTCATAAGTGCTGTGTGATATTACACGCAATCTTATCTGTGCTCCATGTAAAACAATATGTGCTTTTCTCCACACTCACCAGAAAGCAATTGACCGTATGCTGTGCATCAATGAGTACTGATGTATTGCTGAAATGATTCTGCGCTGCCCCCCCTAATCCATGCACCCAGCTCCTAATCTACATGTAGGGCGCATGTAGGGAGGGGGGGGGGGGGGGTTGAAGCACATAAGTAGAGCCTGAGGCTCCAAATGGGTTAAAAAGGGTGAAAAGGGTGGGCTTAGCCCAACCAGTTGTGTGACAATAGCTAATTATTTTTAGCTATTGTCTTCCTGCTTCTCCTCCCCGTCCAATCAGGAAGTGGGTCTGACCAATCGGGACCCGGCCGAGAGGAGAACCGACCTTACTGGTCACTGAGGAGGAGGCGCAGGGGGAAACCGCCGAGGAGGAGACGCAGGGGGAAGCAGCTGAAGCTCCCCGCAATCTAGATGGGGTAAGTGCGGGGCTGTTGGGAAGACGGGTGAGTGACAGAGGGTGGTGAATGGTTTGTCGTTTGACTGCGTGAAGGGGGATGGGTGATTTTGACTGACTGACCGAACTGGGGGGGGGGTTTGATTGACCGATCCGAACGAGGGGGGGGTGACGGGGAGCACCAGCCGCCACTGCTCTATGGTGGTTCCCCCCTTTGTTCCCCTATTGTCTATTTGAGAGGCATAAAGCTCCTAGGAGGATCGATCACACTGTTGTAGCTAGTGGAGAGGAGTGCAGAGAGAGTAACATCTATATGACATAGCAAGACTATTACCTGGGAAGGTGAAATCCACAAATGCAGTTTGACTCATTACTGTACGGCAAATTGTCAATTACTTTCTGGTAAATGTGGAGAAAAGAACATATTGTTTTGCATGGAACACAGAGAAGATTGCATTTGTAAACTATGTGGCAAGAGCATTTTGCATTTGTTGAATAGCACTTGTTACCCACTAGAGGACTGCATTATACTATTTTGAGCACTTGTTAACAAGATAGATTTTTTTTTTATTAGAGATTTGTATAATGTATTAGTGTCGAAAGATATTTTGCAAAAGAGGTGACAGCACTGTGTATTAGTAATGATCAAACCCCAGCTGAACAAGATGGTGGCCATCAAGAAGTTGGAGAACCTCCACTGTTGTTCACTGGAGTCCTGAGGTAGAAGTGACTTTCTGCCATTTAATGGAGGCTTTGCCATCAGGAACCACTCTTCATAGTCCCAGACTTTCCAAAACAGTTTCTGGTGCAAACAATTCTTTAAAGCTAGGTCTGGGTGCAGTATTGTTCCAGGTGGTTGGGGTAGAAGAGCACCCTGTTGTCTACTAGAGCCAGAAGCTCATTCCGGCTGAGAAAAATGATTTTATTGGGGAAGTGTCTGTCATAGTGGAGAGAGATTCCACTACTATTTGTTAGGCCGACCCTTCAAGCGTACATGAGACCATGGCCCCCTAAGTGGATGGCATAAAATAAAGGCAAGAACTCCAGAATAACCTGGTGGTTTCTCGTCTCCAAGATTTTACATTTGTAGTGGTAGTAGTATGTTAAATCAGATTAGGGAGTCTTTAACTGCTTGCTGCCCGCCCACCGTCAAATGGGGCGGGGCAGTGCAGCTCTCGTTCTGGGACAACGTCATCAATGCCCATCAGTGTCACACATCAGTGTCACCCATCAATACCCATCAGTGCCCACCTGTACCATATATCCGTGCCGCCTATCAGTGCTGCCTATCAGTGCCCATATGTACCGTATATCCCTGCCGCCTATCAGTGCCCACCAGTGCCGCCTATCAGTGCTCATCAGTGACACCTATCAGTGCCCATAAGTGCGGCATATTAGTGCCTCCTCATCAGTGCCACCTCATCAGTGCCTGTAAGTGCCACCTCATCAATGCCCACCAGTTCAGCCTATCAGTGCCCATCAGTGCTGTCTCATCAGCACACATCCGTGAAGGCGAAAAATTACTTAGTTACAAAATTTACTGACAGAAAAAAGTAAAAAACATTATTTTTTCAAAATGTTTGGTCTTTTTTTTGTAAAAAATAAAAAACCCAGCAATGATTAAATACCACCAAAAGAAAGCTCTATTTGTGTAAAGAAAAGGATAAAACATTTGTTTGGGTACAGTGTAGCATGACCACGCAATTGTCATTCAAAATGCGACAGCACTGAAAGCTGAAAAATGGCTTGGGTAGGAATGGGGTATAAGTGCCTGGTAGGCACGTGGTTAAACAAGACCATTCAGATGAGACAGTAAGTCCAAATCGGGTGAAATTTTATTTCATACACTGCAGTGGAGAGACACAACGCACAGATATTCAGCTCTGCTGAGCCAAATGAAGAAGGAAGTATCTGTCTTACAAACATCAAATTCAACCATTTATACTTATGAATATGAATAAGGTCTAGGCGTGTTTTAGGCTGTAATCTAGGTGTGACTGTATAGTTAATCCAATCAGCATTCATATCTTCTTAGTAGCAAGCGAACAGTTAAATGGGTGTATACATCATCTGACTGATAGACAGTGAAACTAGACCCAGATGCTGCCATGACAGTTCTAGCTCAAGCTGGTTAGATAAGACAGTCTATTTGAGACATCTTTTGGGTTCTCATCAGTAGTTTGTGTCTTCACATAGCCAACAGTTTTGTTTTCTCAGCAATAAAACTAGCGTATTATAAATTCCTAAAGTGACAGTCTATCTATCTATCTATATATATATATATATATCTATATATATATATATATATATCTATATATATATATATATATATATATATATATATACTGTGTGTGTATATATATATATATATATATATATATATATATATATATATATATATATATATATATATATAGCATAAACATTATTAAACCCCTATAATTCTATTCAGGCTAAGGTACATAGACCTAGGAGAGTGTATCAGAATGCCCTTTCCTGGGTATATTGACTTTTTGTTAGTGGTGTGCAGACCCCTGGCCTGGAATAGGGAGCTCATGTGGGGCAAAAAGGGTTAATCGTAGAAGGCAGGTACTTCACTTACAGTAATATAGAAAAAAACTTTGGGAAGAAACTGCGCTATGGGTTGCAACAAAACAAGTAAGCTGACCACTTACTAAGGAAGTTAAATAAATAACCAATGGGGCAGCAGCAACTATACCATGTACAACAGTGACAAAAGCTTTGGAAGAAACAAAAAGCTGCGCATACCAATAGACGTGAAAAAACCTTATTGAATGAGGACTCACGTTAACTGTAACCCCTAGTGGCTGGGAACAAATAAGTGTAATGAATACCAATATAATATCTAATCCATTGAAAATTGCATAGTGGACTAAGCATTAGCATAAACAAGAAAAAAACACTGTGAAGAACCTATCAAAGGTAATGGTATCAAAGTGAAACAAAGTGTTGAAAAATAAGATCATAAATCAACTGAATGTGCATAAATATCCAAACATTAAGTTCATATGAACAGTGAAAGTTTATGTGAGAAATTGAAAAATTGAAATAATAAAAGTTCATGTGAAAAATTAATAAAAATTTGTGTGAGAAATATTTTAACAAAAACAATCCAATGTTGATTGTGTGTATTTCAAAAATGGGGAAAATTAGTAGTGATGTAGAAAGTTTCCTGAAGTGAGCGTCCAATGGCGAATATCTTTATCAAGTTGTGTGACTTGGCAAAAGCACCACCACCAGAGAAAATTGGCCGCTTACCAGAGGTATGGGACCCTCCGTTACAGAGGGTCAAATGAGCATTACAATGGGTTTTCTTTAGGGTAACTTCCACTCGTACATCGCTCTCAGCCCCCTGCTTGCTTAAGATACTGGACTCAGGATAGGCATCCGAATCTTCCTCCAGAATGATAGCCACCAATATGGGTAAGTATGTATGTATCCCTCCAGGTGTCAGCAAGGCATATGCACCATGTAAAGGAATTAAAAAACTCCCATAGTGTGATAACGTCACTATTTATTTAAAAAAATTAACATAAGAACTTACATTCAGACTAAAACGATCAACCAATAGCATCTAGTGCACCGGCCGGTTGCACTTGAGGACGAAATGATGAATCAAAAATTGCTGCAGCAGATAATATAGCAGAGGTGGTGACAGTGCGTACTTCACTTACAGCCCTGCTTATCAAACAGGTGAACAATGATTGGGGAGAGTCGTCTGCCAGTGTGCAGTCTGGATCTCACTTGACTGAAACTTTCCTGGTGGGCAAGCCTGCCCTTTTGGTTTTTGAACCTGTGCAGAAGCCAAGCACATTTCTGCTTCTCTTTCAATGTATTACATAGTAACATAGTTAATCTGGTTAAAAAAAGACATAAGTCCATCCAGTTCAACCAACAGAGAACAAAAAAAAAAAAAAAAAAACATACACAGATCGAAAACCTCCTTATACACAATCCGTATACACAATCCTTTACCAACAGTTGATCGAGAGGAATGCAAAATACCCCAATAAAGCATGATATAATTTGTTCCAGTGGGGGAAAATTCCTTCCTGACCCACCAAGAAGCAATCAGATATCTCCTGAATCAACTTTACCTATAAATATTGGTATTTAGTTACAGTGGCGTAGCTAGCACATCTGGCACCCGGGCCTGGTAATTTTTTTGATGGTATGTGGCAATATAGCAGCGACACGCCAAAACTGTGGGTGTGGTCAGATTGCATCAACAGTGGGAAGGGCTTAAAGGGCCATATACTTTAATGACTGTGCCACAAGCGAGTATGTGGCAGACAGTACAAACCTCAGTATACCAATTTTACTGGTTGCCATGCACAGCTGCTCCAGATTCTGTCTGCTCTAGTTTTGATAAATTCCCCTAAGGGCTCATTCAGACAGGCACTGAGACAGGTCCTGTATGCTGAGACACTTTTTGCACCAGAGAGCTTCACGTATAGAAGTGGGTGCACAGATCCGAATGCAGACATTATGGGGGTTATTTACAAAAGGAAAATAAATTTTGCACTAAAAGTGCAAACTACAAGTGCAAAGTGCACTTGAAAGTTCAGTCGCAGTAGATCCAAGGGGGACATGCAAGGAAAATAAAAAACAGCATTTTAGCTTGCACATGATTGGATAATAAAATCAGCAGAGCTTCCCCTGATTTCAGATCTACCCCTCAGACATTGCACTTTCAAGGGCACTTTCAGTGCAATTTCGAGTGCACTTTGCAATTGTAGTTTGCACTTGCTCTTTCTCCCTGAAGCTGAAAGGTCCTTCAGACACCCTCTTTACTAGTCATAGGGCCTCCACAATCCCCCTCTCATAGTCCAGGGCCTCCAGACACCCCCTCTCCTAATCTGGGACCTCCAGGCACCCCCTCACCTAATTCAGTATCTCCCTTGTACCCCCCTATCCAGGGGCCTTTGCCACACCAACCACCATTTCCTAGTCAATGGCCTCCTCTGTACCCACCCCCTAGTCCAGGGCCTCCTTTGCACTCCTCTCTTAGTCTAAGGCCTCCTCTACAGCCCACCCCAAGTTCAGAGTCTCCTCTGCACCCTGCTCTCCGAATCCAGGTCCTTTACCACATCAACCCAACTTTTCAAGTCCAGGGCCTCCTCTACACCCCCCATTTTAAGGCCTCCATTGTACTCCCCTCCTAGTCCAGGGCCTCCTCTGCATTCCCCAGTCCAGGGTATCCTCTGCACCCCCCAGTCAAGGGCCTTCTGTGTACTCCCCTCCTTGTCCAGGGCCTCCACTGCACCCCCCCCCCTCTACTCAAGCACCTCCTCTGCACCCCCCAGTCCAGGGATCCTCCACACACCCGCCCCAGCCCAGGGCATCCACCACACCCCCCAGTCCAGGGCCTCCTCTGGATTCATCCCCCCCTTCCAGGGCCTTCTTTGAAGCTTCACTCTGGAATGCCTTTCTATAAAGTGGGAGCAGAGTGATTCAGCGCTAGTGCACTTATTTAACCCCCGGCTGGGGGCTCTGGTGGCACTAAGTGGTTATAGTGTGCACATGTCCTGATGGTGCGTGTCACCAGGACATCTCTTTCTCTGCAGTCGATTCTTCTTTTAATACAAGAAAGTATTTTGCTCGCTTTGGAAACCGCAACTTGGCATTGTATGCTATTATTAAAACGTTTGTTAAACTCCCAAAGAAATGGATTCTGCTCCTTTAAAGCATATTATATGACACAGTGTTTGTGCTGTGTCATTTGACTCCCTGTAACACCTAAAAAACCTGGCTGATCCTGCCAGTTTCTGCCCTCCCCTATGAAAAACTGACAACGGTGTATCATGGCTGCTGAGCCCTGACACCGTGGTCAGTTTAAGTGCTTCCGTCATCCGCAGCTCTGCTCTCTTGTGTCTGTGTCCTCCTCCCCCTCCCTGCTTGTCAGCTCGTGACAGTGCCGCCCCCACCACCTTCTGCTTGCATAACACTAACCTGTATACACCATCAGCACTGCCTGACAGAGATCGCGATCACATGACCTGCCAGATCTCTCCTCCTCCCCTCCTGAATGTCAGTGGGGGAATCTCAGCCCCTCCCGCTGCATCTGTCAGAGGAGGAAAAGAGAAAGCCGGCCGGTCATGTGATCGCGATCTCGACTCTGAAATTAGGTATGCAGCATTTATTTTTATAAATCATACACAGAGGGGGATACTACAATAGGAGACAGCGCAGATGGTGCATACAGATTAGAGGTGCTTAACAACCACTTTAAGCTTACGATGTACCAGAATACCCAGGTCCTTTTCCACTATTGATTCCCCCAGTTGTACTCCCCCTAGTATGTATGATGTGTGCATATTTTTAGCACCCAAATGCATAACTTTACATTTATCAACATTAAACCTCACTGCCACATAGTCAACCAATTAAACAGTGCATTGAGGTTGGCCTGTAAGTTGGAGACATCATGTATGGACATTATTCCACTGCATAGCTTGGTATCATCTGCAATTTTAGTGTATGCTAAACTATGGGGGACACAGCTGTACAGTATAGCAATATTAAAGGATCAGCCCACTTATATTTTAGTGTTCAGAGGAGTGTGGAGAGTTAAACCACTTAACATTCTTACAACTATAGGGCACACTGTTACTGAGATAAAATGGGGTTGATTCAGAAGCGTAACTAGAATCTTCAGGACCCCGGTGCAAGAAACCATGAAGGGCCCCCACCAGGGGCATTGCTAGGTCTACAAAAGATCTGAGGCTAGAGCCCATAGCAGCGAAGTAAAGATAGTCATAAGCTTGAGCGGGCATACACATGTATATAATATATGTGTGCGTGTATTTACATATATATATATATATAAAATATTGTTATATATCTGAGTGTGGATCCCCACTTACATCAGGGTCCCCAGAGCCCCCCTAATTACATCAGGGTCCCCAGAGAGCCTCCCTAATTACAACAGGGTCCCCAGAGAGATTCCTCCCTTACATCAGGGTCCCCAGAAAGCTTCCCCCTTACATCAGGGTCCCCAGAGAGCCTCCCCTTACATCATGGTCCCCGGAGAGTCTCTCCTTTCATCATGGTCCCCAGAGAGCCCCCCCTTGCATCAGGGACCCCAGAGAGCCTCCCCTTCCATCAGGTTCCCCAGAGAGCCCCCCCTTACATCAGGGACCCCAGAGAGCCTCTCCTTACATCAGGATCCCCAGCAGAGAGCCTCCCTTACATCAGGATCCCCAGCAGAGAGCCCTCTCCTTACATCAGGGTCCCCAGCAGAGAGCCCCCTCCTTACATCAGGGTCCCCACAGAGCCCTCTCCTTACATCAGGGTCCCCAGAGAGCCTCCCCTTACATCAGGGTCCCCACAGACCCCCCTCTTACATCAGGGTCCCCAGAGAGCCTCCCCTTACATCAGGGTCCCCAGAGAGCCCCCCTTACATCAGGGTCCCCAGAGAGCCTCCCCCTTACATCAGGGTCCCCAGAGAGCCTCCCCCTACATTAGGGTCCCCAGAGAGCCTCCCCCTTACATCAGGGTCCCAAGAGAGCCTCCCCCTTACATCAGGGTCCCCAGAGAGCCTCCCCTTACATAAGGGTCCCCAGAAAGCCCCCCTCATTATATCAGGGTCCCCAGAGAACCTCCCCTTACATCGGGGTCCCCAGAGAGCCCCCTCCTTACATCAGGGTCCCCGGAGAGCCCCCTCATTACATCAGGGTCCCCGGAGAGCCCCCTCTTACATCAGGGTCCCCAGAGAGCCCTGATTACATCAGGGTCCACAGAGAGCCTTCCCTTACATCAGGGTCCCCAGAGAGCTCCCCTCCTTACATCAGGGTCCCCAGAGAGCCCCCCTCATTACATCAGGGTCCCCAGAGAGCCTCCCCTTACATCAGGGTCCCCAGTGAGCCTCCTCCTTACATCAGGGTCCCCAGAGAGCCTCCCCTTACATCAGGTTCCCCAGTGAGCCCCCTCCTTACATCAGGGTCCCCAGAGAGCCTCCCCTTACATCAGGGTTCCCAGAAAGCCCCCCTCCTTACATCAGGGTCCCTGGAGAGCCCCCCTCCTTAGATCAGGGTCCCCAAAGAGTTTCCCCTTACATCGGTGTCTCCAGAGAGCCCCCCTCCTTACATCAGGGTCCCCGGAGAGCCCCCCTCAATACATCAGGGTACCCGGAGAGTCCCCCTCATTACATCAGGGTCCCCAGAGAGCCCCCCTCAATACATCATGGTCCCACGGAGAGTCCCCCTCATTACATCAGGGTCCCCAGAGAGCCTCCCTTTACATCAGGGTCCCTGGAGAGCCCCCCTCCTTACATCAGGGTCTCCAGAGAGCTCCTCTCCTTACATCAGGGTCCCCAAAGAGCCTCCCCCTTACATCAGGGTCCCCAGAGAGCCTCCCCCTTACATCAGGGTCCCCAGAGAGCCTCCCCCTTACATCAGGGTCCCCAGAGAGCCCCCCTCCTTACATCAGGGTCCCCGGAGAGCCCCCTCATTACATCAGGGTCCCCAGAGAGCCTTTCCTTACATCAGGGTCCCCAGAGAGCTCCCCTCCTTACATTAGAGTCCCCAGAGAGCCTCCCCTTACACCAGGGTCCTCAGAAAGCCTCCCCTTACATCAGGGTCCCCAGAAAGCCTCCCCTTACATCAGGGTCCCCAGAAAGCCTACCCTTAAATCAGGATCCCCAGAGAGCCTCCCCCTTACATCAGGGTCCCCAGAGAGGCCCCCCTTACATCAGGGTCCCCAGAGAGCCTCCCCTTACATCAGGGTCCCCAGAGAGCCCCATCTTATATCAGGGTCCCCAGAAACCCCCCTACATCAGGGTCCCCAGAGAGCCCCCCCCCCCACTTCCAGAGGTTCCCGTGTACCTAGATGGTCTCCGATGTGCACCTCCAACCCCCAGCACATCTCTGTACCCCCCCCTTTCACCCCATGGTCACTCACTCACCCGAATGTTGAGGAGGTGGCGATTGGCAGCTCTATGGTGCCCGCGGGCCACGGGATCTCCCTGGGGCTAGTAGTTCTCTTCCCGAATGTATACAGTGAAGAGGGGAGTGGCCTCTGACTCGGGCATGTATCAGCAAGAGTGTAGAAGCAGAGCCGACTCACTTGTACATGCCCGGGTCAGAGGCTCCTCCCCTCTCCACTGTATACATTCAGGAAGAGAACTACTAGCCCTAGGGAGAGCCCGCTGCAAGCGGGCACCACAGAGCTGCCAATCACCGCCTCCCACCTCCCCCCACCGCATAGTAAACTGACAACCAGAGGTGCACGGGACACAGCGGCAGAATGCTAGGGCCCAGTCACAAGTGTTATTGCTGCGTCCCTGGTAGTTCCGCCACTGGGTCGATTTTACTTAAGCTGGAGAGTGCAAAATCTAGTGAAGCTGTGCATGGTAGTCATTTAGCTTCAAACTTCAGCTTGTTCAATTAAGCTTTGAAAAAAAAAAACCTGGAAGCTGATTGGTTTCTATGCATTCTCCAGTTCACATTTACATTCAACCCCAATGTGTGCTGCATTTCTATAAAGCTTAGCCGTAAGCAAAACACATCAAAGGGGGAGGGTGCAGAGACATAAATTATAGCGGGAAGATCACACCTTTAGAGTCCTCAAGAAATAATAAGCCAGCCACCCTTATTTTTTATGTTTTTTTGGTGGCCTAACCCTTCAAAGAGTTCACTAGCATGCATCATATTTTACTCAGCCTGCATAGCGCTGAAGATCAGCTTTTGAAGATAACCACTTGCCGACCAGCCGCCGCAGTTGCGGCAGGTTGGCTCGGCTGCGCAAATCGATGTCATTGTACATCGGGCGCGTACAGGGCAATGTCGGGCGCTAGTGGGGGAGCCAATCAGTGGGTTTGGCGGACTCAATGTCCGCTGGCCACCCGTGGCCACTCCACAGAGAGGCAGAATGGGGATCTGCAAGTGTAAACAAACAGATTCCCCGTTCTGTCAGGGGAGTAGAGTGAGATCGTCTGTTCCTAGTGATTAGGAACAGCGATCTCGCTCTACTTCCTGTCAATCCACTCCCCCCCACAGTTAGAAACACCTCCCTGCAAATGTAATTTATACAGTAATTAGTACATTTTTATAGCACTGATCGCTGTATAAATGTCACTGGTCCCAAAAAAGTGTCCGATCTGTCTGCTGCAATGTCGCAGTCCCACTAAAAATCACATTACTAGTAGAAAAAAATAATAATAATAAAAATGCCATAAATGTATTCCCTATTTTGTAGAAGCTATAACTTTTGCGCAAACCAATCTTTTTTTTACCCAAAAATATGTAGTAGAATACATATTGGCCTAAACTGATGAAGAAATTTGTTATTTTTTTTATTTTTTTGGGGGGATATTTATTATAGCAAAAAGTAAAAAAATATATATTTTTTTTCAAAATTGTAGTCACTTTTTCGTTTATAGCGCAAAAAATAGAAACTGCAGAGGTGATCAAATACCACCAAAAGAAAGCTCCATTTGTGGAAAAAAAGAACACAAATTTTGTTTGGGTACAACGCGGCATGACCGCGCAATTGTCAGTTAAAGCGACGCAGTGCTGTATTGCAAAGAATGGCCTGATCATTAAGGGGCAAATCCTTCCGGTCCTTAAGTGGTTAAAAGAAACTTGTGCCATGTATGTTTATATTGCCAATCTTCTGAATGCATTGGCTGTCCTACTGGCCTTCTGACTTCAATGTTTTCTGGGTTATTGAACGAGAGTAGATCAAATAGATCAGAAAGTGTATTTCACTTTAAATCTATACTGAGAGCAGTGGCATCACTAGGGAGAGGCAGAGGGGGCCCGGACTCCCCAACCCACCATGTGCTCCCCCAATTAAAATGCCTTTTTGTTTGTATTTGTAGCGGATGCGTTGCATCTTGCTCGGGACGCCGCTGGCTTAACACAGTCTCTCCTAAGAGGGAGAGCATCCCTGCGGGGATTCCTCCCCCCTCCCTCTGCTTACTGACACTCTGCATAATGCGAGCGCTTGCACAACCACAGCCGCCCAATCTGCTCCTTCCCCCTGCATCCTCATTGGCAGGGAGGAGAGCGAGTTGCAGGAAGGACTCCACCAGCACTGTGGGTGAGGCCCAAGCCTACTCCCATTATCTCAGTTACTGAAAAAACATACTGATTTCTCCCATTCTTAGGACAGGAGAACCAGCCTGTAAATTCAGAGATTGGTGACTACAAGCTGAGCCAAGTGTCAGTCTATGACACTCTTTCACAGCCCAGCGAGTCCAGCCACCCCCCTCACTCCCCTCTAATATGGAAGAGCAGAGAGGAATACAGCTCCTACTCCTCCCACCTCTGTTCCTCCTGTGTCTTCCAGTCCCTCCCACACTATCCCTGGCGTGCAGCTGTATCTGAAGAGAGGGGATGTGTGGGCAGGAAATATGAAAATCAGCAGCTGCAGATTCTTCTGTGTCAATGATGCCTGAGCTTCCAGCCTGGACCCGTGGGTCAGTGCACATGACAGTACACTGAACTGTCCCCATCTGCATCCTTAGCCCTTCTCTCCCTATCTGTCTCCCTTCCCCTCTCCTGTTCTTTCAAGACCTTCACAAATTTTCAGTTCCAGTTAGGCAGGTAATAAAGCCCATACACACGATCAGACTTTTTGACAACAAACATGCAAATTAGCTGTTTTAAGGCAACATCCGACCGTGTGTACACTCCATCGGACAAACTTTTTTGGTTTTCATCTGACTTTTGTTGGCTGTGCGAACATGTCAAACTTTCTGGCAACAAAAGTCCGATGGAGCAAAGTCCAATCGTGTGTACACAAAACCATCAGACTTTTGTACAAAGCACAAACACGCATGCTCAGAACCAATGCAAAATATCAGACAACAATACAGAAGTTTACCAAAGAGTGGTGCCAGAGTAATTGAACGTCCTCTTTTTAAGTGTCGTCAGTACGTTGAAACGTCACTACGCTTGTGTTTGTTGCCTTAAAAGTCTGTAAGTGTGTATGCAATACAAGTTTACAGCCAACGCCCTTTGTACAAAAATCCACAGGAAAGTTTTTACAAAGTCCGATCGTGTGTATGAGGCTATATAGACAGTGCAAATTTCTTTCCTGCAACCACAGATTGCAGGAAAGAAACTTGCATGATTCCCCATCAACACAGACAGTGCTGACACTAGCGGCTATAAATAATAAATATAAAATAAACATAGGAAAAATAATAATCAATGAAAAACCATATATGAATACAGATGAATAGTGCTCAATGAAAAACATTCATATATGAATACATGAATAAATGTTGATTTTATATTTATTATTTTGAGCTTACTATATATGCAGCGCTCTCACATTCACTTTATTATCTTCTTTTTCTTGTGGGAACACTTAGGTGACAGCAGCATTCATTCACTTTTACAGTAGTTTCTTTTTATTGTTAGTTTATTGATTAGCAGCATTCAACTACCTTTGTATTTAATTTAGAAAAAAAGCCATTTAACCACTTAAGCCCCGGACCAATTTGCAGCCAAAGGACCAGGCCCCTTTTTGCGATTCGGCATTGCGTCAATTTAACTGACAATTGCAGTCGTGCGATGTGGCTCCCAAAAAAAATTGGCGTCCTTTTTTTACCACAAATAGAGCTTTCTTTTGGTGGTATGTGATCACCTCGGTGGTTTTTATTTTTTGCGCTATAAACAAAAATAGAGCGACAATTTTGAAAAAAATGCAGTATTTTTTACTTTTTGCTATAATAAATATCCCCAAAAAATATATAAAAAAATGTTTTTTTCCCCAGTTTAGGCCGATACGTATTCTTCTACATATTTTTGGAAAAAAAAAAAAACGCAATTAGCGATTATTGATTGGTTTGCGCAAAAGTTATAGCGCTTACAAAATAGGGGATAGTTTTATGGCATTTTTATTAATGATCCCTTGATAAAGTCACGTGACCGTGACGCAACGCGTCGGGAGGAGGAGCCTAGTGACGTCACCGTGTATGCTACGGGAACAGCCGAGTCTACACGAAATGAGGAGAAGCAGGGCACATAGCCCCACAGAAGCCTGACTGTGCTATAGAGCTACCGCGATCTAACAGCGCTGGGTGCATGTGAGTAGGACAGAGCCTACACTCACTTGACATATGGTATGGAGAGCTGCGCAATGGCTATTTGTTCTTTTTCTTTTCATATGTGAACTGGAAAACTGATAGAAAGAAGGAAGGACCAGGATCACTGTAAGCAGAAGATCTGCAACACAGAAAAAGTTAAAAGGAAAGTGTTTTTTTTCTTCCTTTCTTTTATCTTAATATAATCTATATGAATATATTTGATTGAAGAATTTGAATTGACTGTCTTGGATGGTTACGTTTCCTCTTTTGTGTACTACAATTTTTGCCAGTGGACCTCACTGGGGAGGAAGTGTGCTTCACTTGGTTAATTAGTTGATCACTGGGGAGGAAGAGTGCTTTACTTGATTGAATTAATCTAGTGCACCCAGCCAACTAATTGAAGCTGATTGTTCAGTGTATGGGGTATAAGCGTTTCAGCTTCTAAATACCCTGACACACGGAAACAGGGGATTTTATATCTCTATATTTTAGGAACAGCATTGTATACTTGAAGAGCAGATTTTTATACACGGACCCGTTTTTATGAATTAACTCTTCACTTTTCTCACGGATTTTAATATAGTATTCACACCACTGTATTTCATACCTATATATATAGCTACCTATATATATATTTCTTCTTGATTTTACCTTTATTTAATATATTTTATTCACAAGAAGTTTTTTTTATTCACTTAGGATTACACATTATTAGGTCAATTATTATTTATTGATTTTAAGGTTGATCAAGCGCACTAATTATTTACAATTATTGTATATACTTTTTTTTAATGTAGCACTGACCCCGAAGGAGCTGCTGGTTTTATTGGGCTTACCGTTACCTTCTTCACCTTGTCTCCGTCTAGGATTTCCCGTGGTAGATGGCCCAAAGAAATGTAGAAACTGACACTTTATCTTCCTTTTTGGGTTGTTTATTCAAAAGATAAAACAGTCTCTTAAAGGTAGGGTAAATGGTTAGGGTGAAAGTTCAGGTACTTTTGGAACTGCAAAGATAGGAAGTCTCTTATAGAATTAATCCAGAGAATAACTGTTTCACAGCTGGATTATCACAACCCCCGGATAGACCTCCTCTCACTAGGCTTAGCAACCGGTGAAGTGTTAGGTAAAGCAAAGTCTCTGCCACAGACTTGAATGTAGAACACTTGAGAAAAGTCTCTGCCACAGACTTGGATGTAGAACACTTGAGAAAAGTCTCTGCCACAGACTTGGATGTAGAACACTTGAGAAAAGTCTCTGCCACAGACTTGGATGTAACTGAGGGACTTAGACTAATTTAGAGAGCTATCATACGGTACCAGTATCTTGCAGCCGGTCCAGCGATACCGTATGAGTGTAGATCCATAAAGTGTCCTTCAACTGAGCCTCCAGGCTCCTGCAGAGAGACCAGCCTTGTGCATGGCCCTCTCTTGAAGAGTCCTCCCCCGGATGCTTCTCCAGTTGCCGGGCCTCTCCTGAGACGAGACGGCACCGGACCACTCTTGGATAGTTAGGCCCCGATATCCATTCAGGCCTGTCCCTGCAGTGGCTTCGCCTCGGGCTATCCAGCCCCGAGGCTTGAAATTTCATGGATCCGCACCCCAGGCCAGGAGGGCCATGAGGGCTGGTCAGGAGGACCAGGAACAAACAGACAGAAGATATCTTCTGGACCGGAACCCCTAAACACGTGATTTCAGCACCTTAAATACCACCTCGCAGAATTCACAGCAGGATGACACTCCCACTGGGCTGGTTCAGAGAAAAGAATGGTATCCAATACACCCAGCCAAACTGCATTCTCATACTTGCCAGCGGTGACAGCGACACCTGCGGCCAAGGAGAACTCAGTGCAATTCCAGCTAGACTGATACTGAGACCATAAATCCCAACTGTGGTTTCAGGAACATTAACTTTGAAAAACACATAGCGTGTGCTCGTCAGAAGCCAGCGCTACATTAATAATATTTTTTTACTAGTAATGGCGGCGATCAGCGATTTTTATTGTGACTGGGACATTATGGCGGACACATCGGACATTTTTGACACATTTTTGGGACCATTGTCATTCATACAGCAATCAGTGCTATACAAATGCACTGATTCCTGTGTAAATGACACTGGCAGTGAAGGGGTTTACCAGGGGGTAGCAGTGTAGGGGTTAAGTGTGTCCTAGGGGCGTGTTGCTAACTGTGGGGGGCCTGGCTGTGTTTTACTGATCACTGATCTCTGCTCCAATCACAGGAAGCAGAGATCAGTGTCACTTGTTTCTAGGCAGAAGGCAGAACAGGGAGATGCTGTTTACTATCGGCATCTCCCCGTGAGACGATCACGGGTATCCCCACGGCGATCAAGTCCGCAGGACCGGCGATCGGACTTACGGAGGTTCTGACCGGCGCGGCTGCGCTGCTGGCGGCGCACACGCAATGGCACGGTGGTAGATTCAAAGGGACTTACCTGTACGCCCTTATGCCTGTCCGTGCCATTCTGCCAACGTACATCGTCCTGCGCCGGTCGGGAAGCGTTTAAATTATATTCCATGCAAAACGCTGCATTTTGCATGAAAAAAAGTCCCCGACCCTTTACAAAATTGCAGAGGCACAGAAATGCATTTATGTGAACATGTTCCATAGGAACCCATGTTAAAAAATTTCCCTGCATTTCTGAAAAATGCATCAAAAAACGCATTTGTTGAATCAAGCCTTACTGCTGCTAGGTGACCAGCTGGGGGCTCAGCTCTCAAAAAACAATAGTGCCAGCCTTCCCCTGCATGCACCCATAATGTCACCAGCACTAGGTCATAATAGACTGCTGCCACTGCCAAGGAGACAGATGCCAGACCAGCGCTGTCAATAGCAAGGGCAGGACAGCAAGAGGAGCCTGGGGAACCCCACAGGGGCAGAACACGAGGCAACAAGTGCAACCTTTGCAACCCTGGTAGTTCTCCCACTGCTTTGGACCCTTATATTTTCTTGGTGTGCTGGTGACATATATCTCTTGTTTTCTGCCACCCTGGGGGGGCCCAATACAGTAGGAAGGGAACAAACTGCAGTACATGTGAAAGGGCACCGTTGTGGGGTAGTAGTAAAGGGCCTCAGGATATATATAATTGCATTTTATAGTTGGCCCCCCTACTTTTGTCCCTGTCCCCACATGTGCCCCCCCCCCCTAAATATGAAAGCTGGAGATGTCACTGACTGAGAGAATAAAATCATTCTGAAAAATGTTTTATCATGCTGACACAGTATTTACCAACAGCTGAAATAAAAAGATATGGGCTTTGTAGACACCATCAGAGCCGATCCGCCCTATACGCGGACTACGCAAGCTGCGTAGGGCCCCTCCGCCGTGCGGGGCCCCAAGGGCGGATCGGCTCTGCTCGGGGGCCCCTGGGGCCGCTGCCGCCGCTGTGAGGGCAGCGGCGCCTGAAAAAAAGATGGCAGCGGGGCCAACATGCAACTGCGCATGCGCCCGCCTTTCCGAAAATTGCCGAGCAGCTGCAACAGCGCTGGCGCATGCGCAGTTGCATGTCGGCCCCGCGGCCATCTTTTTTTCAGGCGCCGCTGCCCTCACAGCGGCGGCAACGGCCCCATGCGCAGTGACACAATGGCGCAGAGTGGCGCCATTTTTTTAAAAATAAAACGTCCCCTCCGCAGCCTCTGACCTCCTGGGCCCCCTCCCCCTCGCAGCCTCTGACCTTCTGTCCCCCCTCCCCCCTCAAAGCCTCTGACCCCCTGCCCCCCCTCGCAGCCTCTGACCTCCTGCCCCCCCCTCGCAGCCTCCGACCTCCTGTCCCCCCCTCGCAGCCTCTGACCTCCTGCCCCCCCCCTCGCAGCCTCTGACCTCCTGTCCCCCCCTCCCTCGCAGCCTCTGACCTCCTGTCCCCCCCTCGCAGCCTCTGACCTCCTGTCCCCCCCCTCGCAGCCTCTGACCTCCTGCCCCCCCTCGCAGCCTCTGACCTCCTGTCCCCCCCCTCGCAGCCTCTGACCTCCTGTCCCCCCCTTGCAGCCTCTGACCTCCTGTCCCCCCTCGCAGCCTCTGACCTCCTGTCCCCCCCTCGCAGCCTCTGACCTCCTGCCCCCCCCCCTCGCAACCTCTGACCTCCTGTCCCCCCCCTCGCAGCCTCTGACCTCCTGCCCCCCCCTCGCAGCCTCTGACCTCCTGTCCCCCCCCTCGCAGCCTCTGACCTCCTGCCCCCCCCTCGCAGCCTCTGACCTCCTGTCCCCCCCCTCCCTCGCAGCCTGTGACCTCCTGTCCTCCCCCTTGCAGCCTGTGACCTCCTGTCCCCCCCCTTGCAGCCTCTGACCTCCTGTCCCCCCCCCTTGCAGCCTCTGACCTCCTGTCCCCCCCTTCGCAGCCTCTGACCTCTCCTGTTGCCCCCCCCACAGCCTCTGACCTCTCCTGTTGCCCCCCGTAGCCTCTGACCTCTCCTGTTGTCCCATCCGCAGCCTCTGAACTCTCCTGTTGTCCCATCTGCAGCCTCTGACCTCCCCTGTCCCATCCGCAGCCTCTGACCTCCCCTGAGTCAAGAGAGGGAGCGCAGCCAGGATGGGGGTCATGGGAGAAGTCAGACATGTATGGACTGTGGAGAGGAAACTATGGGGTAAAACCAGAGCCACCAAGCTGGAGCCGACTGACTGAGCCCTGCATGATGCACCTGAGAGGAGGTCAGTGACAGCACCGCCAGGCCAGTCTAGGGGGGGGGGTCAATACAATATTGTAAGGGGGCACTGATATAAAGGTTTCCCCCTTATATCAGTAAACCCCCTTATCTTAGTGTTTTCTTTCTCTGGTCACCAGAGTCCTCCCCACATTCCCAGAGTTCCCCTTTACATCATAGTCTGCAGGATTCCACCTTACAGTGCAAGGGGGAACTCTTATGTAAAGGGCAATGCTGCAGACCCTGATGTAAGTAGGGAGGCTCTCTGAGGACACTGATGTATGGGGGGCTCTCTGGGGACCCCGATGTAAGGAGGGGCTTTATAGGGATGCTCTCTGGGGACCCTGATGTAAGGGGGGTGCTCTCTGGGGACCCTAATGCAAGGGGGGTGCTCTCTGGGGACCCTAATGTAAGGGGGTGGCTCTCTGGGGACCCTGGTGTAAGGGGGGGGGCTCTCTGGGGACCCTGGTGTAAGGGGCGGGCTTTCTGGGGACCCTGGTGTAAGGGGGGGCTCTCTGGGGACCCTGGTGTAAGGGGGGAGGCTCTCTGGGGATCCTGATGTAAGGGGTGGCTCTCTGGGGACCCTGATGTAAGTGGGGGATCCACACTCAGATATGTAAAGATAAATATATAATGTCTGTTCTATATTGTTGTACTTATTCTTTGACTGTTTTGTTTAAAGGAGGGAGGATTGTATTGGGAGCGCTGAAGTGTCAGGTGTGACTGTGTGGCAATGGCAAATGGTTTACATAGCTCACAGCATCACGGGTCAGGTAGAGGGCCTCTTAGCAGAATTTTGCTTAGGGCCCCAGGGAGGTCAGGATCGGCACTGGACACCATACAGATCACCATAGAGATATAAAATGTAAAGGTTTATTAGATACCATATATAACAACCACTAAATCCAAATAAGCCAAAGTTTCCACGTAAGTAATTCCACTGTATCATTATTCATAGATAACAATATCATACTCACTAAAATTTACAGTATGCTTTTCCAATTGCAACTGCAAAAACATCCCTGGGTGGGCGTGGGAGCCAGGGCTGGTGCAAGGATTTTTGACACCCTAGGCGAAACCTAATTTTGCCGCCCCCCTTGACTCCACCCCTGCCCTGCCTTTTCCCTGCCCATGTAAACCCCACCTTTTTAACGAACCACCCATAAAATGCAGCCCACCAGCGCCCATTAATGCAACCTACCAGCACCCATCAAATGCAGCCTACCAGCGCCCATCAATGCAGTCTACCAGCGCTCATCAATGCAGCCCACCAGCACCCATCAAATGCAGCCTACCAGCACCCATCAAATGCAGCCTCACCAGCGCACATCAATGCAGCCTCACCAGCGCCTATCACATTTAGCCTCAACAAGACCCATCAAATGCAGCCTACCAGTGCCCATCAATGAATGTTTGCTTGCTTCCATTCGTTCAGGGGTCGGGACACAGACACAGTCCTTCACCACCGTTGCGCCTCTGACACTATCTGTGAACAGAGGGGTGGCTGCCTGCTGATGCTGAGACTTAGTTGCTTGCTGCAGAGAGAAGAGAGTAGGAAAACCAGTTTCCGGCGCCCCCTAGGCAGCATGGCGCCCTAGGCGGCTGCCTAGTTTGCCTAGTGGTAGCACCGGCCCTGGTGGGAGCATGAAACTCAGAGGAGGGGAGGGAAGGCACACCAAGTCCACCCCACAGCATACTGGCCTTATATACCACAACCAACTGTAGAATATAATCTGCTGACACTGTACTTCAGTACTTCCACTGACCCAAAAGTATGCAGCTAAGGATTTCAGACTTGGATCAAGTAGTGAAGGAAAAGACAGCCTGGTAACTACCACTTTAACAAGGTTAAGAGAAACTGTCTTCTGTTTTCCTCTCAATGTAAAACAAAAGCATCAAAAAGGTTGTGAAATACTATATATATTACAACAGTGACCTCTGGTGGCTAAGTAAAAGTATTACAACTTTGAAAATTAGTTTAGTCAAAATGCTAATCTATAAAAGGTAAATTAACATATAACATATATCTTATGATTCTCTTTAATGAGATATAACATCAAAATACAATGTCTCACATCTAACGTATACCCACATTGACCTATCCTTTTCCCATTTCCTTCAATCTACACCTCCATTCCTTTCCTCTTACTTTATACAATTACTTACTAGAATTCCTTTCCTCTTACTTTAAAAAAAAAATACTTAACTGATTATTTCTATATCAATATATCATTAATAATGATAATTATTTACTAATAATTTCATGTTATATTGAATACCTTATAACTTTTGTATTCTTATATAGAATGATTATACATGCTTTGTTATGTATTTATTTTCCTTTATTCTTTATCCTTGTAAAATTCAATAAAATATATTGTATCACAAATTAACATATTACCAAATGATCTGTATAAGGCCTCTTTCACGCGGCCGATCCGTTCAAATCCGCCTGTCAGTTTTTCAGGCGGACCTGAACGGATGCTCCATCCGGCCCACTCCGACCCGCTCTGACAGGTCCGTCCCTGCGCAGTGTGCAGAGACGGACCTGTCATCTTCCTGGTCAGCGGAGATCGCTCTGGCGATCCCCGCTGAGCAAGCGGATATCCACGGGGCGGATCAGCACTGATCTGCCCCGTGTGAAAGAGGCCTAAAGTGGCTCTCTTCTTTCTGGAAAAAGCAAACGTGTTGCATGAACGCATTATTTTTATATGCAGTAACGCTATAAAGTTGGTTCTTATTTCACATTAAATTATTTTCATGATTTCTAAAAACTATGACAGGATCCATCTCCATTGCCATTTGAACCACCTGTTTAAACAATTAATTCCAAACTAATATCAATATACAAATAATTGGATAACCAAATCAAAAATACAGTTTCACAGTATGATAAAATAACAATAAAAAATATATAGTGTATCACAAATCAGTGTATACAATAAATGTTCAACGAATATTCATAAATGCACAAATGTGAAAAAAAATCACACAATTTACTGTATGAAATAACCAATAATAGTAATCATACTGTGGTACTGTATTTTGATGTATTCACTTATTTATTTATATAGTGATATCAGTTGGGAATTGATTGTTAATTTATAATAGGGTATCTACACTGGTTTTTGGCCATAGGTTTAAGGTAAAGGTGGTGCTATCACTTTCTAGTGTCAGCAAGCTCCATTTGAACTGCACAATGTAAAGTGAAAAACCATGGACTTTTTAGGCACCAAAACACAACAAATTCTTAAAAAGTAACAACATTTTATTTAATATAATACACGACATAGAAGTGCATCTAAAATCTCATAGATAAAATCTAATATCCAAGATAAGCTACTATCATAATCTGAAAGCCAAGACCAATCCTATAAAGGTATAGCATATGAGCCAAAAGGTGTAAAGCCCCATACACACGGTCGGACTTTTTCATCAATTTGGTCCGATCGGACAAGGTTGTTGAAAAATCAGACCGTGTGTATGCACCATCGGACAGTGTTCGTCGGTTTGTCCGTCGGACAAAGTCTTATCTCCTGCTGGAAAGATTTGCCGTCAACCCGGTCCGATCACACCAAATCCGATCGTGTGTACGGTTGTCCGACCGGACAAAGTGCTACGCATGCTCAGATCACATTACAAGACCAAAGCTATTGGCTACTAGCCTCTACGTAGTCCCGTCGTAGGCAACAAACGTCACCACGTTCAGAAAGATCGGATTTTCCGACAACTTTGTCCGACCGTGTGTACGCAAAACCAACATCGGACAAAGTATGACGGACATGGTCCGACGGACCTGGTCCGCGGATTGTCCGACCGTGTGTATGGGGCTTAAGGCTGCCAACATCCAACATTCAGACAGGATTGGTATAGGTTGATGTAGTTTGTTGAAGCTCAACATGTTTCGTGACAATCAACCATTGTTTCTCATCCTAGAGGTGGTCTCTCTGGAACCTAGGGGTGGAAACTGGGACAAGAAAATACTCCAAAGGGAAACCCTCTGGATTGAACGTCTCAACGTCATACATCCACCAGGCATTAATGAAGTACAATCCTATAAGTCTTTTTTATAGACTTTAGGAACCTAGCAACATCTGGAGTAACATGCCACCATGTTGCTATAGGATATATATAACATATACATATGTTGCCATTATTTCTATAGGGCACATGGTGGCTAATGACCTGATATATTATCTCATCAAAATATCACTGTTACTATATTAGTACTATGAATTAAGGTACATGCCCGCTGGAAGCGTGACTTACAATGTCATTATAATATGAATGGCAGTTGGACAGGCAAGTTTATTGGATTTATGGATAGTTACATAGTTACATAATAGGTGAGGTTGAAAAAAGACACAAGTCCATCAAGTGCAACCTATGTGTGTGATTATATGTCAGCATTACATTGTACAGTTGCAAAAAAAAGTATGTGAACCCTTTTGGAATGATATGGATTTCTGCACAAATTGGTCATAAAATGTGATCTGATCTTCATCTAAGTCACAACAATAGACACACAAAGAATTAAATGTTACCATGTTTTTATTGAACACACCATGTAAACATTCACAGTGCAGGTGGAAAAAGTATGTGAACCCTTGGATTTAATAACTGGTTAAACCTCATTTGGCAGCAATAACTTCAACCAAACGTTTCCTGTAGTTGCAGATCAGACGTGCACAATGGTCAGGAGTAATTCTTGACCATTCCTCTTTACAGAACTGTTTCAGTTCTGCAATATTCTTGGGATGTCTGGTGTGAATCGCTTTCTTGAGGTCATGCCACAGCATCTCAATCAGGTTGAGGTCAGGACTCTGACGAGGCCACTCCAGAAGGCGTATTTTCTTCTGTTTAAGCCATTCTGTTGATTTACTTCTATGCTTTGGGTCGTTGTCCTGTTGCAACACCCATCTTCTGTTGAGCTTCAGCTGGTGCACAGATGGCCTTAAGTTCTCCTGCAAAATGTCTTCATAAACTTGGGAATTCATTTTTAGATAGCAATCCATCTAGGCCCTGACACAGAAAAGCAGCCCCAAACCATGATGCCCCCACCACCATACTTCACATTTGGGATAAGGTCTTGATGTTGGTGTGCTGTGCCTCTTTTTCTCCACACATAGTGTTGTGTGTTTCTTCCAAATAACTCAACTTTGGTTTCATCTGTCCACAGAATATTTTGCCAGTACTGCTGTGGAACATCCAGGTGATCTTGTGCAAACTGTACACGTGCAGCAATGTTTTTTTTTTTGACAGCAGTGGCTTCCTCTGTGGTATCTTCCCATGAAATCCATTCTTGTTTAGTGTTTTACGTATCGTAGATTCGCGTACAGGGATGTTAACATATGCCAGAGACTTTTGTAAGTCTTTAGCTGACACTCTAGGATTCTTCTTCGCCTCATTGAGCAGTCTGCGCTCTGCTCTTGCAGACATCTTTACAGGATGCCCACTCCTAGGGAGAGTAGCAGCAGTGCTGAACTTTCTCCATTTATAGACAATTTGTCTTACCGTGGACTGATGAACAGCAAGGCTTTTGGAGATGCTTTTATAACCCTTTTAAGCTTATGCAAGTCAACAATTCTTAATCGTAGGTCTTCTGAGAGCTCTTTTGTGCCAGGCATCATTTAAATTAGGCAATGCTTCTTGTGAAAAGCAAACCCAGAACTGAGTGTGTTTTTTATAGGGCAGGACAGCTGTAACCAATACCCCCAATCTCATCTCATTGATTGGACTCCAGTTGGCTGACACCTCACTCCAATTAGCTCTTGGAGATCTCATTAGTCTAGGGGTTCACATACTTTTTCCACCTGCACTGTAAATGTTTACATGGTGTGTTCAATAAAAACATGGTAACATTTAATTCTTTGTGTGTTATTAGTTTAAGCCGACTGTGATTGTCTATTGTTGTGACTTAGATGAAGATCAAATCACATTTTATGACCAATTTGTGCATAAATCCATATCATTCCAAAAGGGTTCACATACTTTTTTTTTGCAACTGTATATCCCTGTATGTTGCAGTCATTCAGATGCTTATCTAATATTTTTTTGAAACTATCAATGCTCCCCGCTGAGACCACTGCCTGTGGAAGGGAATTCCTAATTTTTGCCGCTCTTATGCTGTGTACACACGACCGGACTTTTTGACAGCAAAGGTCCGACGGAACGAATCCGTCGGAAATTCCGATCGTGTGTGGCTCCAACGGACCTTTGCATGGCAAAAATCCGACGGACTTTAAAAATAGAACTTGTTTTAAATTTTCCCACCGGAACTCCGCCAGAGCGAGTTTCTAGCGGGAAAACCGTTCGTCTGTATGCTGGTCCGACGGACCAAAATACGACGGAAGGACCGCTACAGCACCTGCCCGCAAGAATGTTTCTCGGTGACAGGGCACTGTACATCTCGCGCTGGCTGCAATAGGAAAACACATTTTCCTATCGCATCGAGCGCGAAAGGGAAAGCCCTTTGGTCTGGTATGGATTTTAAGGGGAAGCCCCTACGCCGAAAAAAACGGCGTGGGGGTTCCCCCCAAAATCGATACCAGACCCTTATCCGAGCCTGCAGCACGGCCGGTCAGGCTGTACCAGGCCGCGTGCCCTCAACATGGGGTGTGCTTTGGGGAAAGGGGGCCCTGCGGCCCCCCACCCCAAAGCACCTTGTCCCCATGTTGATGAGGACAAGGGCCTCTTCCCGACAACCCTGGCCGTTGGTTGTTGAGGTCTGCGGGCGGGGGGCTTATCGGAATCCGGGAGCCCCCTTTAATAAGGGGGCCCTCAGATCCAGGCCCCCCACCCTATGTGAATGAGTATGGGGTACGATGTACCCCTACCCATTCACCTAAGGTGTAAAAGTGTAAATAAAAAAAACACACAATTTTTTAAAATATTTTATTGCACAGCTCCGGGGGTCTTCTTCCGTCTTGGGGGGTCTTCTCACCGGACTCCTCCGCTCTCTTCTGCTCTTTTACCTAGCTCTTTCACGAGTGGAGGAGCCCGGTTTTCTTCTTGGTCGTCGCCGCCGTCGTCTGGGGGTCTCGTTCCGCCTTCGGGGTCTTCCGGGGTCTCTTCTGTTCTTGCCGCTGTCGCCGTCTTCTTCTTCTTGTTCTTCTTCTTCCGATGTTGCCTCATCGCTCTCTCTGGCCGGAATGGCAGAGACACGATGTGTTGTGACTTATATAGGGACAAGGAGCGGGGTCACATGCTCATGTCACATGGTGACCCCGCCCCCATGATGTCACAGTCCCAGCATCCTCCGGGACTGTGACATCATGGGGGCAGGGTCACCATGTGACATGAGCATGTGACCCAGCTCCTTGTCCCTCTATAAGTCACAACACAGCGTGTCTCTGCCATTCCGGCCAGAGAGAGCGACGAGGCAACATCGTAAGAAGAAGAAGACGGCGACAGCAGCAAGAACAGAAGAGACCCCGGAAGACCCCCGAAGGCGGAACGAAACCCCTAGATGACGGCGGCGACGACCAAGAAGAAAGCCGGGCTCCTCCGCTCGTGAAAGAGCTAGGTAAAAGAGCAGAAGAGAGCGGAGGAGTCCGGCGAGAAGACCCCCAAAGACGGAAGAAGACCCCCGGAGCTGTGCAATAAAATATTTTAAAAAATTTTGTGTTTTTTTTATTTACACTTTTACACCTTAGGTGAATGGGTAGCGGTACATCGTACCCCATACTCATTCACATAAGGTGAGGGGCCGGGATCTGGGGGCCCCCTTATTAAAGGGGGCTCCCAGATTCCGACAAGCCCCCGCCGCAGACCCCGACAACCAATGGCCAGGGTTGTCGGGAAGAGGCCCTTGTCCTCATCAACATGGGGACAAGGTGCTTTGGGGTGGGGGGGGGGGGCGCTCGCTCGTCCCCACCCCCTTTCCTGACCGGCCGGGCTGCATGCTCGGATAAGGGTCTGGTATCGATTTTGGGGGGACCCCCACGCCGTTTTTTTCGGCGTAGGGGCTTCCCCTTAAAATTCATACCATGCGACGGGGCTCGCAAGGTGTCAATCTCGCTAATAAAAGCAGCGAGATTGACTTCCTTTTCTAGTCCCGTCGTAACTCATCACGTTCTAAATGAACGGACTTTGATCCGTGTGTGGGCAAGTCCATTCATTTGGAAGTCCGTCGGAACTCCAACGGAATTCCGGCGGTGACTCCGTCGGACCTAGTCTGCCGGAAAGTCCGGTCATGTGTGGGCAAGTCCGTTTATTCGTAAGGTCCGTCAGAATTCCACCGGGAACTCCGTCGGATCTAGTCTGCTGGAAAGTCCGGTCGTGTGTACAGGGCATTACAGTAAAGAACCCTCTACGTAGTTTAAGATTAAACCTCTTTTCTTCTAATTTTAATGAGTGGCCATGTGTCTTGTTAAACTCCCTTCTGCAAAAAAGTTTTATCCCTATTGTGGGGTCACCAGTACAGTATTTGTAAATTGAAATCATATCCCCTCTCAAGCGTCTCTTCTCCAGAGAGAATAAGTTCAGTACTCGCAACCTTTCCTCATAACTAATATCCTCCAGACCCTTTATTAGCTTAGTTGCCCTTCTTTGTACTCGCTCCATTTACAGTACATCCTTCCTGAGGACTGGTGCCCAGAACTAGACAGCATAATTCAGGTGCGGCCAGACCAGAGTCTTGTAGAGCGGGAGAATTATCATTTTATCTCTAGAGTTGATCCCCTTTTTATGCGGGTTGCTTTGTTAGCAGCAGCTTGGCATTGCATGCCATTGCTGAGCATATCATCTACTAGGACACCCAGGTCCTTTTCCATCCTAGATTCCCCCAGAGGTTCTCCCCTCAGTGTATAGATTGCATTCATATTTTTGCCACCCAAATGCATTATTTAAAATTGTTCTACATTAAACCACATTTGACATGTAGTTGCCCACTTCATTAATTTGTTCCGATCTTTTTGTAAGGTTTCCACATCCTGCGGAGAAGTTATTGCCCTGCTTAGCTTGGTATTGTCCGCAAATACAGAGATCAAACTATTTACCCCATCCTCCAGGTCGTTTATGAACAAAATAAATAGGATTGGTCCCAACACAGAACCCTGGGGGACCCCAGTACCCACCTCTGATCATTTGATCATTCCGAGTACTCCCCATTTATCACCGCCCTCTGAACTCGCCCATGTAGCCAGTTTTAAATCCATGTACTCACCCTATGGTCCATGTCAACGAACCTTATTTTGTACAGTAAATGTTTATGGGGAACTGTGTCAAATGCTTTTGTAAAATCCAGATACCCCACGTCTACGGGCCTTCCTTTATCTAGATGGCAACTCACCTCCTCATAGAAGGTTAATAGATTTGGCAATAATGATTCTTCATGAATCCATGCTGATTACTGCTAATGATACTGTTCTCGTTACTAAAATCTTGTATATAGTCCCTTATCATCCCCTCCAAGAGCTTGCATAGTTAGGCTAACTGGTCTGTAATTCCCAGGGAAATATTTTGGGCCCTTTTTAAATATTGGTGCTACATTGGCTTTTCTCCAATCTCCTGGTACCATTCCAGTCAGTAGACTGTCAGTAAAAATTAGGAACAATGGTCTGGCATATACTTGACTGAGTTCCCTAAGTACCCTCAAATGCAAGCCACCTGGTCCCGGTGATTTATTAATGTTAATTATTCCAAGTCTAATTTTAATGCTGCAGTTTTGGTTACTGAAGCCCCCTGATTCCCTTGTGAAGACTGAGGAGAAGAATAAATTCAATACCTTCGCCATCTCCCCATCCTTTGTAACCAGATGTCCTTCCTCATTCTTTATGGGGCCAATATGGTCTGTCCTCCATTTTTTGCTGTTTACATACTTAAAGAATTTCTTAGCTGCCCTAATTGCACCCTTACATTTCTTGTTGCATTTTTTATAAAGTCTCAATGCTGATGATGATCCCTCAACCTATTTTTTGAAGGCCTTCTCCTTTGCTTTTATATGCATTTTTACATTGGAGTTAAGCCATCCAGGACTTTTGTTCGCTCTTTTAAATGTATTACCCAATGGGATGCATTGGCTAATGCCCTTATTTAATATGCTCTTAAAGCTAACCCTTCTCTCCTCCGTGTTCTTTTTTTCCTAAGATTTTATTCCAATTCATGCCTTCTAACAAGGTTCGTAGTTTAGGGAAGTTGGCTCTTTTGAAATTCAGTGTCTTTGTATTCCCCTTATGTTTCCAATTGACCTGTGATTGCTGTTTCCTAAATTGCCCAGTATTTCCACATCCGTGATCAGGTCTGTATTGTTGGTAATTAGTAGATCCGGTAACGCTTTATTTCTTTATTTGGATACTACTCACAACTTACTAAATTCTGTATAGAATGTTAGATTAAGGTCTCAATAAACATTTATTTCAATGTATCTGATTGTATTTCAATGTTGGGAATCAGATTTGATTTAAGTCAATAAGTATGGATTCATTGCGTTATATATTATTTGCTATTGTAGTATCATGACTTTATTTTATTTATTCTGTTTATGTATCTCAGGATTGTTGTTTTCCAGTTTCCGGGCCTGTTATGAGGGTGTTGTGGCCACTCTGGTAATGGGATGGATGGTTCTCGGGTGGATGTGTGCCCGCTAGACAGCACAGCATCTGCCTGTGACATGGCTTTGCTGTGGTTCGTGGTTAGTGCTGCGGCATGTGAAGGCACAGCAAGGGGGCGCTGCCCGTGCCTTTCCTCCATTCAGTGTGCTATGGGTCCTCTCCAGTCCTCTTTCCCGGGGACTAATTGCTCAATTTCTCCCAGCGTGTGCACGTGGGTCGGTGCATACGCACTGCGTGTGGCAAGACCGGGTGACGTCATTGACGGCTTCAGGCCTGCACTGGGCATCCCAGGTCAGGACATGTGTATTAAAACAGGTGCACTAGCCACACCTGACAGCACACACACTGTCTTGGTGGGTTCTCTTGAGGCTGCTATCTACCCTTATTTGAAGACATATTTGTTTAATACCACAGGGGGGAATAACCTTCCTCTATAAATGTTGTATGTTTGCCTTACTATATTTCAGGTTGTGGGGAGATGTGGAGAGGTTTGGCTTGTGTTTTAATGATGTAGGGACCTGCTGGTGGTATGTATTCTTTTTCAGCTTCTACCAAGTGGCCTAATTGTTAGAACTATAGGAGGACAATATACCTCATAGATCCTGTATTTTCTGCTCTATTTTAGACTATTTGGAGAAGCTTGGTTGTGGTTTTTGAAGGAAGAGTAATGGTGGGTCATTTTGGATCCTGGGATCTGTGATAATTTAAGGTGCACTGGTTGATAACATATACCTATCCTTAACCTTATCAATGAATGAGATAACACATTACTCTCTGCAATACTATCACCCCGTAGGTGAGTTGCAAGTACATTTGGTGCTGAGACACAATACCATGCCCAGTAGCTGTATTACTAATACTGTGTTTTCTTGAAAATAAGACCGTAACTTATATTAATTTTGGCTACAACCAACACACTAGGGCTTATTTTCAGGGGATGCCTTATTTATTTACGGTATGTATAATAATATACATTTATTAAAATACAGTCCTGTCATCATGACAATCTTAAAGTGGTTGTAACCCTAAAAAAATATATATTCTGATCCTTTAAAGCATGATAGACAGCACAGTGCTTGTGCTGTGTTATTTACCCCTCTCTATGTTCTAAAAAACCTGGAATAAAACAACATTTTACATTTTTCTTAAATAACCGTGTCCCGTCTTCTCTCCCCTTGTCAGCTCAGGAGTCAGCATTATGACATTCTGTAATCCTAAAAATAAACCTTGGTTAAAGTAATTGTAAAATTATGTAATCTATTTTGTAAAAAGATTACATAATGTGCAGTGTGTCTCCTTTTGTAACTTTATTCTGGAAAATACCTTATTTACAGCACCGTTAAGTGCTCACGTGACCCGAGTTCTTCTTCCCCACTCCAAGCACTGCAGAGGGAGGGGCCGCTGACCACAGCTGGGAGGAAAGGAGAAGATCTCCAGGCGGGTCACATGAGCACTCAGCGGCCCTGTAAATAAGGTATTTTCCACAATAAAGTTACACAAGGAGACACACTGCATATTATATTATCTTTTCACAAAACAGATTACATGTTTTTACAATTACTTTAACTAGGGGTTATTTTCAGGGTAAGGCTTATATTGAAGCCATCCCCGAAAAGAACGCTAGGTCTTATTTTAGGGGTAGGGCTTATTTTCGGGGAAACAGGGTAGTTACTATTACTTTATATAATACACAGATTTTTAATCTCTTGGGTGGTGTCCCTAAACAAGATCTGCTCCATCTGTTGGTTTTAACTATGTATTGAAGTTCTACAGTTTGCTACTGTGAATTTTAATCTAAATTATTTAATTTTAATTATATTAGAAACAACTTCGCATTTTGTGATGCTGCTGTTCCTATGATTGATTTATCAATTAATACTATATTTACTTCACCGTATTTATGCTATAATGGCACTCTTCATTGCACTCTGGTTGCTGTACATGCATATGTTCCTACATTCACCAACTGCCCTCTCATACCGGTGGCTGCTCTGGCCCTTGAACTAGCCAGGAAAATGGATACTAATAATTTTGGTTATGATATCTAAATGTTTCTTTCTGTGTAATTTTTATCTATCCAGAAAACATACTTAAGCTTCTGAGGAAGCGCACTGTCTCAAAACATGTTGAGCTTCAACAAGCTACATCAACCTATACCAATCCCATCTGGATGTTGGCAGCCTTAAAGAGGAAGTAAACCCTGATGGGTTTACTTCCTCTTTGTTTCCCTGCAAAGGTAAAGCATAATGGACTACTATGCATCGCATAGTAGTCCATTATATGTCACTTACCTGACACAGGAGCCAGTGAAGTCACCGCTGTCACTTTGTGTACAGAGCCTCTATCTTCTTGGTGGGTCTCGCTGCTCCGGCGCTGTCATTCAATGGAGCCACGATGATGTCACTCCCGCGCTTGCACACGGGAGCCGCCACTCACGGCATATCGCCGTTAACAGCGGCGCGCTCAGTGCCTGTCTTTTGGCAAGTATCTCCTAAACCGTGTAGGTTTAGGATATATTTCTTGGACCTACAGGTAAGCCTTAATCTTAGTCTTAGTCGCACGACCGCGCAATTGTCAGTTAAAGTGACGCAGTGCCGAATCGCAAAAAGGGGCCTGGTCCTTTGGCTGCCAATTGGTCCGGGGCTGAAGTGGTTAATAATGAAGAAGTGTCCCAATATTGAAATAAAGATGCCAATTATGTGGAGGGATTTACTAAAACTGGAGAGTGCAAAATCTGGTAAAGCTTTGCATGGAAATCAGCTTCCAGGTTTTTTTGTCTAAGCCTAAGGGCTCTTTCACACGGGGCGGATCAGTGCAGATCCGCCCCGTGGATAGCCGCTTGCTCAGCGGGGATCGCCGGAGCGATCTCCGCTAAGCAGGAAGATGACAGGTCCGTCTCTGCACTCCGTGCAGGGACAGACCTGTCAGAGCGCCGCTCTCCCCTATGGGGGATCGGGTGAAGACGGACCGTAGAGTCCGTCGTCACCCGATCCGCTCTGCAGACGGATGAAAAAATGGGGTTTTCCTCCGTCTGCAGAAACGGACCATAGCGGGCACGGACGAGAGCGGGTGTCAGAGGATGCTCATCCGCTGACACCCGCTATCCCATAGGGATACATGTATGTCCGTTTTTCATCCAAAAACGGAAGGATGAAAAACGGACATACGGTCCGTCCGTGTGAAAGAGCCCTAATTGAACAAGCTAAAGTTAGAAGCTGATTGGCTACTATGCACAGCTGCACCAGATTTTGCACTCTCCAACTCTAAACAAGAACAGCGCTTAACAATCTTGGAGGTACTTTAACAGTCTTTGTATTTTAGAGGGTACTTTGGTAGGCTGTGTTACCGGAACAGCATCTGGTGAAGGGGGTGGCTGACAGGCAGAATAGTGGTGCAGAGGGAAAAATTATTTTGGCCTATTCAGCTGTGAGGTATAGTTGCCTGCTTAAGTATACTACTCACGCATTCCCTCTCAAGTAGAGGGAAGTACCACAAGCAGCCTATATCTAATCGCCATTAATTTTAAAATCACTTCTTTAAATGTTAAAGAGGCTAAATAGCCTGAAAAAATATTACATATGGACAGAAGTACACAGAAGTACATAGAATCCAAAGCAATGTTATCTGTCTCCAATAAATTTAAATTTCAAAGTCAAATGCAAATTATTACACTGCATTTCTCCCACAAATCCTTTCCACATATATTTAGTGCTAAAATCAGAGCTAATACTGATCCTTCCTGTCTTCCAAGTGTCAGCCACCCTTCCTGCCTTCCAGGTGTCAGCCACCCTTCCTGCCTTCCAGGTATCAGCCACCCTTCCAAGTATCAGCCACCCTTCCTGCCTTCCAAGTGTCAGCCTCCCTTCCTGCCTTTCAGGTGTCAGCCACCCTTCCAAGTGTCAGCCACCCTTCCTGCCTTTCAGGTGTCAGCCACCCTTCCAAGTGTCAGCCACCCTTCCTGCTTTCCAAATGTCAGCCACCCTTCCTGCCTTCCAAGTGTCAGCCACCCTTCCTGCCTTCCAAGTGTCAGCCACCCTTCCAAGTGTCAGCCACCCTTTCTGCCTTCCAAGTGTCAGCCATTCTTCTTGCCTTCCAAGTGTCAGCCACCCTTCCAGGTGTCAGCCACCCTTCCTGCCTTCCAAGTGTCAGCTATCCTTCCTATTTGGGGGGGGGGGGGGGGTCTATACCGAGGAGGTACTATAGTTGGGGAGGGGGGGTGAAACCATGTTTTTACGTTACGCACTGGGAGGACACCAAACCCAGTGACACCATTGACAAATAGACCTTAGCTCACTTCTAGAGAGGGGGTTTTGATTTTATATATATATATATATATATATATATATATATATATATATATATCACATTTTTTACTTATTTATCCTTTATCTTACAGGAGACCCCAGATATTTCAGTTCTGATTTAGAGGATGGGGGGGGGGGGGGGGGGGGGGTCAGTTTCCCTCTCCCCTGCAATGTATTGAGGTATGCTCTATACACATGGCACTGAGGTTCATTTACAAAACAGATGGCTAGCTGATTTTTATCCTTCTGAATAAACACAGTGTCCTATGTATAGAACATACCTCTGTTCAATACAGGTATGCTCTATACACATGGGGATCATGCTTCATACATACTGAGCATATGGAGTGTCACACACTGACACTCCACTCCCAATCCTGGCGAGCCGATCACCTCCCCCATTCCCCTGCTTGTGCTGGTGACTGAAGCAGAAGCTTACAGAACATCTGAATGCCGATTAAGGGGTTCATGGAGGATCAGAGGAGAGAAGAATAATTTGGATCCTGAAAGCAGTCCAGAACACAGGACTTGCACAGCTGCTGGAGGTGAAGAGTGCACGGCTTATCACACTGCCTCCGCTTCCTGGTTTCAGCTGCACACATCCCAATGGAAACGGAGGCACGTTAAAAGCGTGCATGCTCCCGCTATCAGTTCAGCTGTGCACTCTTCACCAATCACGGCCACATACTCAAGGGAAGGAGGGGCTGAGAGAGGGGTGGTTTGCTGGAGTAGTATCCACCCCCTCCAAACTTTCAAAGAGAGAATCAGGCATTATTATCTCCTTACTGACACTTCAAATGCAGATATTTCCCATATTAATGGACTGAGGGGAAAAAAGGAAAGCCATGGAAGAATGAAGGTGATATGAACAATTTAAATAGCCTTTCCCATACCTCTCCTTTAATGGCTAAATCTTCTAACATGCAACTCATACAATGCCACTTGCAAGAGTTTTTGAAGGTCAGTGCCCCCTCTTTTGCAGACCCCTTTGTTCTTGGAAGATGCATAAGGCCTAAGGCCTATGTGAGGGGTGTCTTGATAAAAATTAGCATTTATTCTTAAGGACACAGTAGCTTTATACCCTGCTGAGCTTGAGGAAGATAAACAAAACCCCTCAATTAGTACTAGTAACAAAATGTTTCAGGCTAGAAATGATTTACGTACTTTTCTTTCCACCCAATGCACATTCTACCTTTTAGGCCAGAAGCAACAAAGCAAGAAAGATCCTGGCTGCCCAGGTTAAAAATTGCATTGCCAAACATAAAATACCATACATCCTACACCCTGTACATGGCAATGAGTTGTATAACCCACAGGATATTGCAGAAGCATGGGATTGCAGTCTGCAATATTCCAAACAAAAAACAAACACACCAAAAGAATGGAGTAAACATGGCACTTTATTGGTTTAAATAATTAACAAAATGAATTTATAATAATAATAATAATAATCTTTCAAGCTATGCATTTGAATCAATAAATCTGCCCAGTTCTCACGACTCAAGCATAAATGAATCAAATTTATTAAACAGTCTCCCTTGAAACAAGGTGACAATCCTCTTAAAGTGTCAGCGACGAAGGATGGGAAGGAGGGAAGCTTGTAGTGTTGCTGCCGACCACTCTGAGTGAAGACTGCTGAGAGAAGTCCCTTTTATATAATTCCAAGATTCTGGAAAAAACTAGAAGCTTTCTTAAAGAGGAAGTAAACTCTGCCCCTCAGTTGCCGTTTTTAAAATAAACCAGTACAATACAGTATTACAAGATAATCTACAGTATAATAAAACCCATTTGTGTGTTTCTTACTTTTTTACAGCAGTTTGAAAATCTCTGCTTCCTGGTATAAGCCAGCATCCATTTTAAGTATGGTTTTCCAAGTCTGCTTCCGCCCTCTCTTCTATTCCTAGCTGTAATCTCGCACATGCTCAATTCTTCCTTAGCCAAGCCTCGTTATAGCTCTGTGTCCCGCCTATCACAGCAGGCCTGTTCTGACGATCCTGGTCACATGGGTATCAGACAGGTCTGAATGGGGCTAAAATCTTGCGGTATCTCGGCGCAGTGCCGCAGAGAGGGGAAATGAAGGAGACAGATATAGATTATTGGACTAACGGCATTAAGTGCATTCCGTAAATCAGGGAGAATATGCGCAAGCGCGAGTGATGTCAGCAAATAGAACAGGACCAATTACAAGCAAACGGAGGAGGTATAGTGACATCTACATACAGCAAATTGCAGTTTATTCACTAATGATTAATATGGGCTAAAGTTATGTGGAAGGGTTTACAACCACTTTAAAAGGGCAATAGAAATAATGTAATACAACTGAGGTAGACGCTGTTGCCGCCTTAAGCATTAGAAAGCACACTTAAAGGGGCAATATAAAAAAAATCAATGCTGAGGCAAAATGCTGTTGCCGTTTTAAGCAATAGGAAAGCAGCCGCAAGCCCATGAAAAGTAGGCCCAAATGAATTGAGCCTCCTTTTTCCAATGGGATTACAGGCTGCAATATTCCAAACAAAAAACAAACACACTAAAAGAATGGAGAAACATGGCCGTGGCACTTTATTGGTTTAAATAACTAACAAAATGTATTTATAATAATTATAATAATAATCTTTCAAGATATGCATTTGAAGCAATGAATCTGCTCAGTCCTAATGACTCAAGCATAAATTAATAAAAAGTATTAAACAACAGTCCCCCACCTAGTCGGGACTTGCTCTGCAAGACAAGGACTGGCTTACCCCAAAACTGCGGCCATTTCTATGCAGGATTGTAACCCTGAATTAAGAATATCTAGACCAATTTCGAACAGATGGATACCATCTTGTCTATACAGGCCTGGAATTTTCCTTCCAATTCAAAATGCTGAGAAGAAACCATTGATGATAGGCATGCATTTCTTTTTTTTTTTCACATTTAAATTTTTTATTTTGGTTAAGGGTGGTACAGAGTGCATAAACAAATAACACTTCATATATATTACATACATAAATTAAATAATAATGAGAGAATTTCGACCCTTCAGTTTAGGAGGTAAACCTACCCCAGTTGCACACCTCCTTGTCCTTGTCCTCTCCTCTCGATTCTATTCGGGGTCTATAAGTACACATTCCTCTGTACTCTCTATTCCCCTTTGCATTCTTACCCACTCCTCTTAATCCCCTTTAAGACTATCCTCTTCCCTTCATCTAAACTATCCCCCCCCCCACCCCCCCCCCCAAAAAAAAACCGTAAATAAAAAAAAAAAACAAAAAAAAAAAAACCCAGAGCCCCCTCTTCTACTACCCCCCTCCCCCCTCCCTCTTTGACTTACCCCCTTCCCTCTCTCCCACCTTACTCATCCCTGCGAGATGGGGATATTCCCCAGCACCACTAGTTGCAAGTACAGTGGTGTGAAAAAGTGTTTGCCCCCTTCCTCATTTCCTGTTCCTTTGCATGTTTGTCACACTTAAGTGTTTCGGAACATCAAACCAATTTAAACAATAGTCAAGGACAACACAAGTAAACACAAAATGCAATTTGTAAATGAAGGTGTTTACTATTAAAGGTGAAAAAAAATCCAAACCATCATGGCCCTGTGTGAAAAAGTGATTGCCCCCCTTGTTAAAACATACTATAACTGTGGTTGTCCACACCTGAGTTCAATTTCTCTAGCCACACCCAGGCCTGATTATTGCCACACCTGTTCACAATCAAGGCATCACTTAAATAGGAGCTGCTTGACACAGTAAGGTCCACCAGAAGATCCTTAAAAGCTACACATCATGCCGAGACCCAAAGAAATTCAGGAACAATTGAGAAAGAAAGTAATTGAGATCTATCAGTCTGGAAAGGGTTATAAAGCCATTTCCAAAGCTTTGGGAATCCAGCGAACCACAGTGAGAGCCATTATCCACAAATGGCGAAGACATGGAACAGTGGTGAACCTTCCCAGGAGTGGCCGGCCGCCCAAAATTACCCCAAGAGCGCAGCGACGACTCATCCAAGAGGTCACAAAAGACCCCACAACAACGTCCAAGGAACTGCAGGCCTCACTTGCCTCAGTTAAGGTCAGCGTTCATGCCTCCACCATCAGGAAAAGACTGGGCAAAAATGGCCTGCATGGCAGAGTTCCAAGGAGAAAACCATTGCTGAGCAAAAAGAACATCAAAGCTCGTCTCAATTTCTCCACAACACATCTTGATGATCCCCAAGACTTTTGGGACAACATTCTGTGGACCGATGAGACAAAAGTGGAACTCTTTGGAAGGTGTGTGTCCAAGTATATCTGGCGTAGAAGGAACACTGCATTTCAGAAAAAGAACATTATACCAACAGTAAAATATGGTGGTGGTAGTGTGATGGTCTGGGGCTGTTTTTCTGCTTCAGGACCTGGAAGACTTGCCGTGATAAAAGGAACTATGAATTCTGCTGTCTACCAAGAGATCCTGAAGGAGAATGTCCGACCATCTGTTCGTGTACTCAAGCTGAAACGAACTTGGGTTCTACAGCAGGACAATGATCCTAAACACACCAGCAAGTCCACCACCGAATGGCTGAAGAAAAACAAAATGAAGACTTTGGAGTGGCCTAGCCAAAGTCCAGACCTGAATCCTATTGAGATGTTGTGGTATGACCTTAAAAAGGCCGTTCATGCTCGAAAACCCTCTAATGTAACTGAATTAGGACAATTCTGCAAAGATGAGTGGGCCAAAATTCCTCCAGGACGCTGTAAAAGCCTCATTGCATGTTATCGCAAACGCTTGGTTGCAGTTGTTGCTGCTAAGGGTGGCCCAACCAGTTATTAGGTTTAGGGGGCAATCACTTTTTCACACAGGGCCATGATGGTTTGGATTTTTTTTCACCTTTAATAATAAACACCTTCATTTACAAATTGCATTTTGTGTTTACTTGTGTTGCCCTTGACTATTGTTTAAATTGGTTTGATGTTCCGAAACACTTAAGTGTGACAAACATGCAAAGGAACAGGAAATGAGGAAGGGGGCAAACACTTTTTCACACCACTGTATTACTGTTCATCTGCCTTCTCATTCGTTTTCTCCCATCAGATTCTTCGCTTCCTCCGTTTGCATAAATTCATTCCACAATGCCCACGTTTCATTATACTTCTCTCTCTTATTCTGCCCTGAGAGCACTAGCTCTTCCATAGCTCCAATCTGTCTTACCCTATTAAGCCACCTTGTTACTGAAGGGGGGGCCCTGTCTTTCCAATGCATTGTAATCGTCGCCTTTGCGGCGTTCAACAGGTGGCACATTATAGACTTCCTGTATTTTTGTGTTGGTATTTGGGAACAATGGAGCAGAAAAAATGCCGGGTCATCTGGTATTGAGAATTCCACAAATCTCTGTGCAACTCTCTGTACCTCCTCCCAATACTGCCTGATTCTGGTACAAGACCAGAATATATGTATTAGAGTTCCTTGTTCCTCTTCACAACGCCAGCAAAGGTCCGAGGCCTCCCCATAGATTCTCCGGAGCTTCGTCGGCGTATAATACCATTGTGTCAGTATTTTAAAATTTAATTCTTGAATTCGTGTACACCTTGATGAGTGCAGGGCTAAATAGATAATCTTCCTGCATTCATCTGGGGAGAATGTCCTATTTAGGTCTTTTTCCCATTTAGATATGCTTGGTAGGACAAAGTCCTGCGGGGGAGCAATTAACAGCCCGTACATCTTTGAGATCAACCGGGGGAGGGGTTCTTTATCATTACAGTATTGTTCATACCTAGTTAGGTGTCGGTCGTAGTTTTCCGCCGGCCCCATAGATCTCAAAAAATGTTGTAGCTGCAATGCTCGCCATATGTCTATTTCATAGAGTCCCCCCGGGCATGTCAGAGTCGCTATTGTAGGCCAGGTTCCGTTTTGAATAAAGTGTAAAACTTGGGAGATTCCCTTCTCCTCTAATTTTTTGAAGGCCCCAATTTCTGTACCTGGTGGAAACCCCGGGTTTCCCAGCACCGGTGTCAGGGGGGAGTTTTTCGACGAAATTTTAGGGTCTCGGCATAGACTTGCACTTATCCGTAGTGTCGTTCCTATTGTAGGATGTTCTCTAATCAAGGCCGGTAGTACTTCATAGCACCAGGGTGCCCTACTTAGGGGAATTGTACTGAACTGCTGTTCCAGTTCCACCCATGACTTGAATTCTCCATGCCTGCTCCAGTCCACCACTCTCCCAAGATGCACTGCCTGATAATATTTCCCTAAGTCTGGGACAGCTATGCCCCCTGAACGCCTAGGCAGTGACATAATACCTCTTGCTATCCTAGGCTTCTTCTTTGCCCAAATAAATTTTGTGAAAAGTGAACCAATTTGGCAGAGAAAAAGCCGTGGAACGGCGATTGGGAGGGCTTGAAATAAATACAAAAATTTAGGTAAGATGCACATTTTAATAATATTGCATCTGCCGAACCAAGAGTAGATACCCTGGTGCCATTTCTCCAATAACAGCCTTACTGAGTTGTATAAAGTTGGGAAGTTTGCTTTAAAGATCTTTCCTAGATCTGGCGTAATCTGTGTACCCAGGTAGCTTAATGCCGCCGTCACCCATTTGAAACAAAAATTTGGTTGGATCATGGCACGTGTCATGGCCGGCAACGCCACTCCCATCGCCTCTGATTTAGTGTAATTTATTTTAAAGTTAGATAGGCTACCATAGGTTTCAATTTCTTTCATAAGGTTCGGGGTTGAAATATGTGGAGCAGACATGGAGAAAAGCAGGTCATCAGCATAAGCCGAAATTTTATAGTTCCGGTCTCCTATTTTTAAGCCTTGAATGTCCTGGTTCTGTCTTATTTTATTTAATAAGGGTTCTATTGTCAAGGAGAATAACAGGGGAGAAAGAGGGCATCCCTGTCGTGTACCATTGCAAATTTTAAAAGATTTGGAAAAAATTCCATTCACTTTTACCTCTGCTTTTGGGATGGTATACACACTCCTGATCCATTTGATCATTTGGTCACCCATGCCTACAAATCTCAAAACTTCAAACAGGAAGGGCCAACTCACCCTGTCAAATGCCTTCTCCGCATCGGTGCTCAGGAAAACACAGGGGGTACTTGTTTTGTGGGCATGGTGGACCAAGTTCAACACTTTGATCGTGTTATCCCTCGCCTCCCGCGAGGGAATAAACCCTACTTGATCCCGATCCACCAACTGGTTAAGCAAGGGTTGAATTCGTGATGCCAAAATTTTGGTAAAAAGCTTCAGGTCCACATTTAACAGTGAAATCGGCCTATAACTGCTGCATTCCGACGGGTCCTTCCCCTCTTTCGGAATCACCGTAATATATGCCAGCAAAGAATCCGGGGGAAATGCAGCAGATTGGCCCAAAGAATTGAACACCCGACCAGATGGTTGTTTAGTTGTAGTGCAAATCTTCTATAATACTGTAAAGTAAGGCCATCCGGACCCGGTGCCTTCCCTAGCTTTGTCTTTTTTAACACTGCGTTCAATTCCCCAACCGAAATAGGGGCTTCCAATTTACTGCGTTCTAAAGATGATAATCTTGAGAGTTTAGCAGAGGATAAATACTCCTCCAGAGCCTGTATAGGCATAGGAGTTGATTTCAGATTATATAGCGAGGAGTAATATTCTCCGAATCTCTGTGCTATCCCTTTCGGCTGGGGAATTAACTGCCCGTTCTTTCCTTTTATTATTGCTTTAGCTTTATACCGCATAATATCCGTAAGCTGACGCCTCAGATGATATACTTTTTTCATTTTTCTTTTTGAATATTCTCCGAATCTCTGTGCTATCCCTTTCGGCTGGGGAATTAACTGCCCGTTCTTTCCTTTTATTTGAGATATGTATGTTGATATACTTTTTTCTTTGAGTTTGCCTGCTAATAGTTTAGTACATTTGTCTCCCAGTTCGTAAGATGTCTTCCTGCCTCTCTGTATTATTGCTTTAGCTTTATACCGCATAATATCCGTAAGCTGACGCCTCAGATGCTCTAGGTGTCTACCCACGGAGGTAGTCTGCCTCTTCTTGTGCTGCAGTTCTACTTCCTGTATCTCCTGTAAGAGTTTCTTAACCTGTTCTTCTCTTTCTCTTTTTATTTTAGCCCCATATTTGATCAGGATGCCCCTGATAACTGTTTTGTGGGCTTCCCACACTATCCCAGGATCAATACCCGGGGTATCATTTATTTGAAAATAGGCCTCAATTTCTTTTGCTACTTCCTCCTGAATTTCAGGGTTCTGTAGCAGGCTTTCATTCAAACACCATCTTCTGTTCAGGTCACACCCTGTCCCTGAAAGTACAAAGCCCAATGTTATCGGGGCATGATCTGACCATGTTATACTTCCTATGGTGATCTCGGTTACCATAGAAAGTAAATAATGTGGGATCAGGAAAAGATCAATGCGGGAATAAGTCTGGTGGGGGTTAGAAAAGAAAGTATAATCCCTTTCTCCGGCGTGCATTGTCCGCCATACATCCACCAGTTGTAATTCGTGTACCTTCCTCAGTATTCCTTTCCTGATACCATGTGAGACAGAAGATGTCCCTATAGATGTATCCATTTTAGGGTCTAAGGCGATATTGAAGTCGCCTCCTAAGATTAGCTTGCCTTCTGAGAATTCTGTTAGTTTTGTAAGTATCCTTTTTAAAAAAGAATCTTGTAGTGCGTTTGGTGCATATAAAGTTGCCAAGGTCACCTTAACCCCTCTCATATGTCCTTTCAAAAAAAGAAAACGTCCCTTTGTGTCTACCCGTTTATCTATCAAGGACCAGGAAGCCCTATTTGCAATCATGATTGACACCCCTTTTGATTTTGCCTCCTGATTTGAGGCATGATATACGCATGGGAAGAATCTGTTCTGGAGCACCGGAAGTCTGCTTGCTTTAAAATGGGTTTCCTGTATGAAGGCCACATCTGTACGCATTCGTCTCAGATTGTTAAGAAGCATTCTTCTTTTTTCTGGGACATTAAGTCCTTTGGCGTTCATAGAGGTCACCCTTATTTCCTCCATCTCGCAGGGAATATAACAAAGAGGAAAAAAAAAAAAAAAAAAAAGGGGGAAAAAAAACCCCTCTCCCTCTACCTACCCTCCCCCTTCTTACTCCCTTCCCACCCTATTTCTCTAACCTCTAAGGTAAGTACCCAACCTAAACCACCCCACCTCTGGTTCAGTAGGTGCGCTCCTATCTGGGGGATTGGCCTAGGATGACTAAGAGAGCCCTAGTCCCCCCTCCTACCCCTGGCGTGCATATATAAGTAACTGAGTTCATTCTCCCTAAATCTATAATTACTTTAGTTATACAGCCCCTAGAATAGACATACAATTAGGATATGCAGGTAAAACAAAAGAGAAAACCAAACGCAGGGCACAACCATCCCACTCTGCTCCATCTATACCGTGGCCATGGGCCAGCGAGAGAGAGGGCCCCGGAGAATTACTAGATATATTATTTTCTGTATCCTCTATTCCAAATTCCCCTTACCCCTCTCCCTCCCTACCCCCACGTACCCTGTCCTCTCTTCCTATATCCTCTCTTCTTATTGCTATTTCTACTTTCTTATTTCTCCCATCAGCCCCTCTCCCACCCCCCCCCCCCCCCCCCCCCCAATCCAGCCACCCGCTCCAGTCCTCCACCCCCCCATAGTCAGATCTGGGGGAAAAAAAAAAAAAAAGGAGGAAACCTCCTCAGTTCTAAATAATATATTATAGGACCCCCCAGTCTCCCACCCCTAGAGAAGGGTAGGGAAAGAGAGAGAGAGAGCGAGGTAAACCACCACCCTCTCTCTTCCCCTCCACTCCCACAACCCCTCATGTGCAGTAATATAAATTCTGTGACTTTGTGTATCTTATATATCCCGTGTTTTGGAAAAAAATTATGAAAAATTATGGAAAACAGCCCCACTCACCCCCTTTATATACATATATACCCCCACACCTCCGGACCTATTAGTATGTCCGCTTAAATAACACACAAAAAAAAACTCACTATTTTAAAGTGAAGAAAAACCCTCCCTCCATATCCAACAACAAAAGTGTTCAAAAAAAAAAAAAAAACAATTTTTTAAATAAAAATGGAAGAGTGACAAAGAGGAAAAGACAGGGGGCTACTATTCTCCCCCTCCCTCCTCTCCATCCCAATGTGCTCCTAATTAAATGGGTGGGGGACTGGAGGACCTCCCGGCTACCTGGCTCTACCTGAGGAAAAAAAAAAAAACAACACAAATAAACCTCCAGAGCAAACCAGGGGCAAGCCGGAGAGGAAAATATATTTCAGTAAATCATGAGGGCCCCATTCATATACTGTTATAGCTACATCTGTATCACAGTAATATACATTCCCTCTTCATAAATAAAAACAAAAGAAAGATAGGGGGGAGGGTGAGGGGGGAAAGACCCCAAAAAAGGGGAAAACGGGGGGGGGGGGGGCAAGGAGGGCCGACGGGCTATAGAGCCCAAGACATTTAATAGTCCTTTTAATGGTCCCCTAGAGTACCCTTAGTCCATACTTTGAAGAGAGTCCCCCTCAAGAAAAACCCATTCTTCCTAGCGACCCCCCCAAAAAAAAAAAAAAAGGGGGGGGGGTCCAGTCTTCTTTATCTCTTCCTGCGGAGTTAAGGATCTAACTCTCCTGTCTCCCTCGGTCCTTTTGCCTGTCCAGGTGTTGTAGCCAGTTTGGTGTCTCAACTGACTCCTCTCCCAGTAGGGAAAACAACTCAGGTAATTCAGTAGGTAGCCGTAGGAAAAAAGATCTAGAATCCTTCTTTTTTCTTTTTCCTTCTGCTGCGGTCCTCTAATTCTTCTAAACGGAGCTGTATTGAGGGAACGTAAAGATCATAAGCGGACTGTACCTGCTCCAGCCGTGTAACACGTTCTATCAGCGATACCTGCTCGTCTTCTCTAGCTGTTAATCTCTCCGAGAGATGCTGTACCTCTGTCCGCACCTCCTCCAGGTCCCTGCGATGGATTTCCTCTATTCGGGACATCCACCCCTCTAGGTCTGCTCGTGTAGGGAGTACCTGCATATCTGCTCGCGTTGGGAGGGCCCGCAGGAGCACTCTGAGGTCCGCCTCTTCTCCTTGTATGTGGCTTTCATCTCCTCGCTTCGGTGTCTGCCGGAGCATCTCCTCTCTTCCCCCCTCCACTCCCGCCTCCTCTCTCTGCATGTCCAGCGTCTCCAACTGCAGCGTCGACGGCGTGTGGGAGGGACTGGCTACGTCCTCTGGATAGCTCGGTTCTCCGGCTTGTCGGCTGCCTAATGCAGATCGCCTGGTCACCGCTCGTGTGCGGAGAAAATATTGTGGAATTCCCGGCTGGGTAGGCTTTTTCTGCTCTTTCTCCTCTCTCCTTCTCATTCCGGCATATGAATCCTCTGGAGCGATCACTCAGTCAGAACACTGGGTGTAAAAACACCCCGGCCACGTCTGCACGCCTGGAGGGTGGAGGGAGCTAGCTAGAGTGTGTCTTCCTACTCCATCTTCCTAGACCACGCCCCCATGTGTATTAGGCATGCATTTCTGAATGGACCTGTTAATTCGTTTCCTGATCTTCTCCAAGGGTTTTAAATCAGGAGAATACCAAATCAATTGGGGAATCATTTCAGAAAAAATAATAGTAGTATCAGGAAATGCAATTTTAAAATGCAATTTTTAAAATTTTCATGCTTTATCATAAATAATAGATCAGAGGTTTTAATTCTACCTAAATCATTAAGTTTATCACTAAGGTAGACGGGACAGGCCAATACTGAAACAACTGAGACAAATGAAAAGACAAATTACACCCCCAAGACCCCTTATTACCTTCCAAAAAAATGGAAAATGGTCAGGATGCAAGCCAAGATTTTTAGTATAGCATCGCTGGGAAGCTCTCTTACGAGCCCAGAAAATAAAGGAGTGTCCAATAATACAAATGAAAGTTTTGTTACCTGAAAATCAAAGAGACAAGTTAGGGTGAATATACAGATTAAATCTCTGAGAATCCCATCTCCCCAGCTTTTTTATAATTGAATCTTCAAGGCCCAATCTAGCAGCTTCAGTGGCTGCAGCTAATGCGAAAATAATGGGATAAAAATGTGAAACCCTGAAGGCCTCATTTAGCCAAACATTTTTTGAAAACAGAACTAAACTGATAGTTTGTGACCGAAAAGTATTCGTACCAAGAGGTCTGGATTGCATAAAATCAGAGATCAATTTAATAGGGCGCCCCCCTTCCCCAAAGCACCCACCCCCCCATGTTGAGGGCATGCGGCCTGGTACGGTTCAGGAGGGGGGGGGCGCTCCCTCGTCCCCACCCCCTTTCCTGACCAGCTGCGTTTTTTCGGCGTAGGGGGTACCCTTAAAATCCATACCAAACCTAAGGGCTTGGTATGCTCCTGGAGGGGGAACCCATGCCGTTTTTTTGTAAAAATTTGGCATGAATTTCCCCCTCAGAAGTAGTACAATGACTTGCGAATTTATGCTAGCAGCTGATTCGCACCTAAACGCGGACAAATCGCAGAACAGCCGACGTTTCAGTGCGCAGTCACGCAGGGCCTTCAATTCGCACCGCAAAGGTCTGAACCCAGGCTAAATGTTGTCCAGCACATAAACATTCTACATCCTCCACCCTACCATGAAAAAATGGAGCTCATGAAATTTCAAAAGTTCCTAGGTATACTTAGAGAGCAGCAGGGGCACCCTTGGGCACCGCAAGGAGAATACTTATACGCTGCGCAAATTGGTGGGTGCGACCACATTTCTCCAACAGTAGAAGGGCTCAAACAGGGTATGGTTGAATATAACCTGAGCCTACTCACTGTATGCATGGTAAGCATATTCCCCTATTCTTTACTCACAGTAAATGTTTTAATTAGTGTGTCACAGGTGACAGACACACATAAACCTTAACAAATCATAAACAAAAAAAAAAAAAAGTATCCATTATATATGCTTTTCTAGACACAAAATATGAGGCAAGTATTTTCTCTGAGCCTAACTTCATTAACCACTTGACCTCTGAAAGATGTACCTCCCTTCATAACCAGGCCACTTTTTGCGATACGGCACTGTATTACTTTAAAGCGGAGTTCCGCCGTTTTTAAAAAAAAAAGTCAGCAGCTACAAATACTGCAGCTGCTGACTTTTAAAATATGGACACTTACCTGTCCAGGGTGCCCGTGATGTCGACACCCGATACCGATCTGTCCCTCGGCTGTCCCGCTGCCATCTTCGGTAAGGGAATCAGGAAGTGAAGCTTCACTTCCTGGTTCCCTACTGCGCATGCGCGACTCACGCTGCACATTCCCACTGGTCCCTGCTGTCTCCTGGGACCCGTGTGTCTCCCAGAAGCTGCAGCGTGGGGGGGGACGGGAAGTGGCGTAGATACCTGCGGGTGGCGCTGGTATCTATGCCCGGAAAAGGGAGCAAGATACCTGTATTAGACAGGTATCTGCTCCCCCCTGGAAGGTGCCAACTGTGACACCGGAGGGGGGATTCCGAAAGGGGAAGTTCCATTTTTGTGTGGAACTCCGCTTTAACTGACAACTGCATGGTCATGCAACGCTGTACCAAAATCAAATTTGAGTAATTTTTTTCCCACAAAGTGGGTGGTATTTGATCACCACTGCATTTTTTATTTTTTGTGCTATAAACAAAAACAAGACCGACAATTTTGAAAAAAACGTTTTTTTTACTTTCTGCCATAAAACATATCCAATAAAAAAAGTTCCAAAAATCTAATTTCTTCATACATTTAGGCCAATATGTATTATGTTACAAGTTTTTGGTAAAAAAAAAAATCCCAGTAAGCATATTATTGATTGGTTTACACGAACGCTATAGTGTCTACAAACTTTGGGCTATATACTGGAATTTTTATACAAGTAATGGCGGCGATCAGCAACTTATAGCGGGACTGCGATATTGCGGCGGACGTTCGGACACTAACTGACACTTTGCAAGAACCAGTGACACTAATACAGTGATCAGTGCTAATAATATGCACTGTCGCTGTACTAATGACACTGGCTGGCAAGGGGTTAAACATCTAGGGTGCTCAAAGGGTTAACTTTGTGCCTAGCCAGTGTTTGTGTTTACTATGTGTGCTGCTTTGATTTTAGTTCCTGCCTTGCTTGTTTACATGGGCAGAGCTCGGTTCTGAGTCTCTGCCCGATGATCAACGGGTGCCAGTGGACATCTTGTGCCCGATATCTGCAGATCAGCTTCTGCTGTGAAAAATCAGTAACAAGTAACTCCATATTTCATGATTATATGCCATTAAACATTAGGGGGGAATAGAAACAGTAAGAATAGCACTAAAAGAAAATGAAGCTTACTCAAGAAGACAGATTTCATATGTTTTTGTGTGTAGAGACTATTTGCATGTGATAATGGTTGGATTCATTGAGTGGGATTTACTAAAATTGGTGCACATAGAATCTGGTGTAGCTGTAAATAGTATCCAATCAGCTTCTAACTTCAGATTATTCAATTATGCTTTAACAATAAGGCCCGGTTCACACTGGTGCGGCATGCGCTCCAACTTTGAGAGTGTGAAGTCGCATGACATGTAAAAATGAATGTTTCCCTATGAGAGCAGTCTTAACTGGTCTGACTTTGGAAAAGGTTCCTGCACTACTTTGGTCCAACGTCTGTCCGACTTCAGCCCATAGAATTGAATGGAAGTCGGATCCTCATCTCAATTGTTATTTGGATCTATCATTACAGGAACATTACACAGGCATTCCCTGAAGTTGCTTCTAAGGCTGCATTCACACCTTTCAGGCCGAAAATCGCGCAAATTGCAGCGTTTTTTGCTGCGTTTTTTGAAGCGTTTTTTACCGTGATTTTGCGCTGTTTTTTACCGTGTTTTGCCGCTATTTTGTGCAGAGCAAAAGGTCACCAATGTAAAAAGATGAAAAACGCCCAAATCTGCCCAATTTGAGCGACATAAAAGGGTCCGGAACTTGTTTGAGCTACAGGCGTAGGGCTTCAGGCGTTTTGGAGTGGAGATGTGAACCATCTCCATAGAGAATAATGTATTTTTTCCCCTCTAACGTTTTGTAGCTTCAGGCTTCAGGCGACAAAACGCTCAGGTGTGAATGCAGCCTAAGTCACGTCAAAGGAAAACTCGTGCAACTTTCATGTCGGAGCAATATGAACCCAACCTTAAACCTAGAAGCTGATTAGTTACTATACACAGCTGCACCAGATTCTGTGAGCACCAGTTTTAGTAAGTCTCCCCCATGGGTCTATGCCTATTTGTGGAGGAATTGGTTCTTTGTATTATCTAAATGAATGTACTGTATATGAATGTTTTATTATTATTACTTAAAAAATATGTTTATATTATTGTATTCACTTCCTTTTTTTTTGCTTTTTAGAAGCTTGGATACTGTATCACCCCAGAAAACGAATATTATCTTGTTCAGCAAGGAGACATAAGGCAGTTTAAGGTGGGATTGCAACTAGCTTTTAAACTATTTGAGCTTAATTCCTCAATTTCTGATATTATTTATTGCATGCTCAGTGTGGCCTGTAAAGCTAGATTCTCACATGATTCATCAAAGAGGAACGAGTTATAGGTGTTATTAATACAAGGAGTTTTCAATTTTTCCTATATTTAAATCCCAAACTTTTTCCACTTCTACTTAAAAGACGTTTTTTGCCATCTATGTCCCATTTGACAGATTTTTATTAATTTCTTAGCCTGTAGATACAATAGGATATGGGAGAAAATTTGCCAAAGTGTGTTAAATCCCATCTTAGGCTCCATGCACACTGGAGCTCAAAAAAGCTGTTTCTGGATGCCAGATTGCTGGCAGAAAACGCTGGTCGAAAAACGTGATTTTATCAGCATTTTGCATTGCCGTTAATGCACGTTCAGCGGCGCTAGCTTTTAGCAGCGTTTCTCTGCCTCTATTCAAAATCAATGGTTCCCTACGGGAGCCCATTGATTTGAATAGAAGTCGCACCAGAAGTCGGATCATCGTGATCCGACTTGTGGTGCGACTTGTGTTCTGAGGATGAAGGGGAAAAAAAATTGACGTGGGGTTCCCCCCCTCGGACGATACCAGACCCTTCAGTCTGGTATGGATTTTAAGGGGAGCCCTCTTCGCCGAAAAAACGGCTTGGGGTCCCCCAAAAAATCGGCCGGTCAGGAAAGGGGGTAAGGGCGAGCGAGCGCCCCCCTCCTGAACCATACCAGGCCGCATGCCCTCAACATGGGGGGTAGGTGCTTCGGGGCAGGGGGGGCCCTGCCCCCCACCCCAAAACACCTTGTCCCAATGTTGAGGGCAACTTCCCGACAACCCTGGCCGTTGGTTGTTGGAGTCTGCGGGCGGGGGGCTTATCGGAATCTGGGTGCCCCTTTAATAAGGGGGCCCCCAGATCCCGGCCCCCCCACCCTATGTGAATGAGTATCGGGTACATTGTACCCCTACCCATTCACCTTGAAAAGTGTCAAAAATAAAACACACTACACAGGTTTTTAAAGTGATTTATTGGGCAGCTCCGTGGGTCTCTTGCGACTTCAAGGGTCTCTTCCTTCTTCTCCGTACTCTCCGGCCTCTTCTTCGTGCTCTCCGGTTCTTCTGCCGCTGTCCGGTATCTTCTGCTGGGCTCCTCCGCTATCTTCTGCTCTTTTGCCTGCTCTTTTGCTAGCGGTGGCCCGGTCTTTTCCGTCGCCTTTTTCCCTCTTCTATTCTTCCGATAATGACACAACGCTCTCTTCCACTGTAATGCCGGGTGCGCGGTGCACAATGACTTATATTGACATGGGGTGTGGTCACTGGGTGATGTCATCTGGTGACCCCGCACCCTTATGACATCACCGCCCCATCATGCCCCGGATGGTGGCGTTTTAAGGGGCGGGGTCCCTGGATGACATCACCCGGTGAGGCCGGAGAGCGTGGAGAAGAAGGAAGAGACCCCCGTAGTCGCAAGAGACCCCCGGAGCTGCCCAATAAATTACTTTAAAAACCTGTGTAGTGTGTTTTATTTTTGACACTTTTCAAGGTGAATGGGTAGGGGTACAATGTACCCCATACTCATTCACATAGGGTGGGGGGCGGGGATCTTGGGGCCCCCTTATTAAAGGCGGCTCCCAGATTCCGATAAGCCCCCCACCCGCAGACCCAGACAACCAACGGCCAGGGTTGTCAGGAAGATGCCCTTGTCCTCATCAACATGGGGACAAGGTGCTTTGGGGTGCCCCAAAGCATCTACCCCCCATGTTGAGGGCATGCGGCCTGGTACGGTTCAGGAGGGGGGGGGGGGCGCTCGCTCGTCCCCACCTCCTTTCCTGACCGACCGGGCTGCGTGCTCGGATAAGGGTCTGGTAGGGATTTTTGGTGGCACCCCACGCTGTTTTTTCAGCAAAGAGGGTTCTCCTTAAAATCCATACCAGACCGAAGGGTATCGTCTGGTATCGTCTGAGGGGGGGAACCCCACGCCAATTTTTTTTCATTTTGGCGGGGTTCCCCTTCATCCTCAGCACAAGTTGCACCGCAAGTCAGATCATGATGATCCGACTTCTGGTGCGACTTCTATTCAAATCAATGGGATACCATAGAGAACCATTGATCTTGAATAGACGCAGAGAAACGCTGAACGAGGCTTAATGCTCTTTTTACAGCGTTAACCCTCGTTTAACACCACCTTTTACCAGTGTCTGGCATTTCCAGTACTGCTCTTGAATGCGATTTTATGGCGTTCAGAAAACAGCCCATAAAAATGACCAAACTCCAAAAAACGTCCGTTTATTAGCTCCTGTGTGCTAGACATGGGAACTGTCAAAAAATTAGTTTTGTTTCGTTTCGTCCCGTTTCGTATATAAAAAAAATCATAATTCGTAATTCGTGTACGAAATTCCGTTCTAATTCGTACGAATCGTAAACATTTTTTAGAAGCGTTACGAATCGTTAGTAAAGTTACGAATCGTTACGAATTGTTACAAATCGTTAACGCGGCTAATGAATTGTTGGTTCTCGTAACACAGAGAACAATTCGAATCCAACTACAAATATCGAATTTCAATTTCAAGTTACGAATCGTTACGAATAGTTACGAATCGTTAGTAAATCCAACTACAAATATCGAATTTCAACTAATATGAAAGAAATTATAATAGCGGATATAACGAATGCTTCGAATGAATTTGAGATTCAGTATATCTAATATAGAGAACTGTTCCTGCACAAAGTGTAATTTTTGCAGGAAAAAAAGCTATTTAAAATCACTCGCGGCTAATGAAATGTCGGCTCCGTAACACACAGAACAGTCATTCATTGATAAAAAAAGAAAAAAAAAAGCGTGGGGGTCCCCCAAATTCAATAACCAGGCCCTTCAAGTCTGGTATGGATATTAAGGGGAACCCCAGCCAAAAAAAAATGGCGTGGGGTCCCCCCAAATATCCATACCAGACCCTTCAGGTCTGGGATGGATTTTAAGGGGAGCCCCGGCCAAAAAAAAAAAAAATGACGTGGGGTCCCCCTCAAAATCCATACCAGACCCTTTATCCGAGCACGCAACCTGGCAGGCTGCAGGAAAAGAGGGGGGACGAGAGCGCCCCCCCCTCCCGCCTGAACCGTACCAGGCCACATGCCCTCAACATTGGGAGGGTGCTTTGGGGGTCTGTGACCCCTCAAAGCACTATGTCCCCATGTTGATGGGGACAAGGGCCTCTTCCCCACAACCCTGGCCGGTGGTTGTGGGGGTCTGCGGGCGGGGGGCTTATCAGAATCTGGAAGCCCCCTTTAACAAGGGGTCCCCCAGATCCCGCCCCCCCCCCTGTGTGAAATGGTAAGGGGGTACAAAAGTACCCATACCATTTCACCAAAAAAGTGACAAAAATTTAAAAAATGACAGGAGACGGTCTTTGACAATTCCTTTATTAAAATCTTCAGCCAGGGTTGTGGGGATGAGGCCCTTGTCCTCATCAACATGGGGACAAGGTGCTTTGGGGTTCTCAGACCGCCAAAGCACCCTCCCAATGTTGAGGGCATGTGGCCTGGTATGGTTCAGGCGGGAGGGGGGCCGCTCTCGTCCCCCCCTCTTTTCCTGCGGCCTGCCAGGTTGCGTGCTCGGATAAAGGGTCTGGTATGGATTTTGAGGGGGACCCCACGCCATTTTTTTTTTTTTTTTTGGCCGGGGTTCCCCTTAAAATCCATCCCAGACCTGAAGGGTCTGGTATGGAAATTTAGGGGGGACCCCACGCCATTTTTTTTTTGGCTGGGGCCCCTCTTAATATCCATACCAGACCTGAAGGGCCTGGTTATTTAATTTGGGGGGACCCCTACGCTTTTTTTTTTTTTTTATATCAATGAATGACTTGAATGTTCTCTGTGCTACGGAACCGACAGTTCATTTGCCAGCAATAGCCGCGAGTGATTTTAAATAGCTTTTTTTTCTGCAAAAATGACACTTCGTCATTCGAATTCATTCGAATTCATTCGAATTCATTCGTTATATCTGCTATAATAATTTCTTTCAAATTAGTTGAAATTCGATATTGGTAGTTGGATTCGAATAATTTGGAGCTGAAATTCGTAAATGGAATTTTTCCTGCAAAAATGACACTTTGTCATTCGAATTCATTCGAATCCATTCGAATTCATTCAAATTCATTTGAATCATTTGTTATATCCGCTATAATAATTTCTTTCATATTAGTTGAAATTCGATATTTGGTAGTCGGATTCGAATAAATTCGGCGACGAAATTCGTAAACGGAATTTCGTATTCCGTACGGAATTCGTATTCAAAAAAATTTGTACTACGGATTCGTAAATTCGTACGAATTACGAATTCGTACGAAACTAATCGCACATGTCTACTGTGTGCATGGAGCCTTAGACAGTTGTCACTATAATAAGTATCCCCATTGGAAGACGATCCTCTATTTTGATCTAGTGACAACTGAGAAGTTTGGATGTTTCTGCACTTTAAGGGTGCTTTAACACAGAGGCGTCGTTGGTAAAGCGCCGCTATTTTTAGCGGCGCTTTACCATCATTTTAGTAATGTGTTCCTATTTTTGTTGTATGTTTGTATTTGTATTTTTACAGCATATCTAAAAAAACATATTTTTTTAAATAATCCTTACCTTTTTTATGTTTCAGAGGAGAAGGTGTGAAGGCTGACTGCTAGCATTTTTTTAGCTAAATCAGCATAATCTGTCCCAATAGTTAGGCTGGGAACAAGCTCCAGTTCTCATTAACCCTTTGTTAAGAAAGACAGACAGAAATCTAGCAGAAGTGATGAGATATCATCTGCCTGCAATATAAAGACAGGGTTAAGCCATCCACAGATGGTGCAATTTGATTCCCTTGATACCCCATTCAAAACACTGACTGCATTGATGGGGGAATCCCTCCCCTACTGTGCTATTGTGCTCTCTGTGAATGGGGATATGTTGACATATATAATGTAGGTAGTTTCCGATGCAGCTTCAAAAGTTGAAAAAACCCTTTACGCTGATGAAAAGATATCATGCATTCTCACAGTACCCCATGCCTTGGTACTACAGGAGCACAGTTGGCCTAAGCCAAATAAGTAAATAAATAAATACAATGAAAAACAGTAATAACCATTTTAATAGTGCAGAGATCCAAAGTGGTGTGTATATAAAAAAAAAAAAATACATTTAACTGAGTGCTACGAATAAAGAACATTTAAACCCATCTCCAGCACTTTGTAAAATAAAAAAAAAAAAAACAGCTCTCGTTGCAATGCTTACCCCAGCACTTGCCATTGCTCTGGTATTCAGCATTGGTACTCTTCCTGGTTGAATGACACTTCCTGTGATCCCAAGGCATTGAGCACCTGTCCTATGGGGATGCATAATCAAACTGACCAGGCTCACAGCAGATTTCTGCAAAGAACAGCACCATCATTACATTGTGCCATTCTTTTCAGGACCCCCTACTTCCTAGAGGAGCAGTGGACCATAACGAGCAGGAGGAAATGTGTCCAGACTGGAGTTGGGCTTTTAATTCAATAATTAATGCAAAATGCAATATATTGTGCAAAAAAAACAAAATCCAAATTCAAGTGAATTTACTTTTTTTGTATGTCCATACAGTCCAAATCAAATACATTTATGAAAAAACAGATACATTATAAAACCATTGAAAAAAGTTAATTGAGACCATAAATATATATAATTTAGGTATACAATAAATACGAGAATAATATAATAAATATATTTGTGGAATTAACAATCTTAGATAATAAAATAATAATAATAAATGCACATGATTTTGCAGGAAAAAAATTTGCATTTATTATTATTATTTTTTTTACAGGAAATGGAAAAACATTGCACCTGCGTTCAGTGGATTGCGGGTGCAATGTCAGGCTCCTGTACACTATCCCTTCAGCTTACTGTCCAAACCTCCATACGTGTTTTCAGTTAGGAAGCTGGAGGAAGAATGAATTGACTATGAGCGTGTTGATTAGTGCACTTGTAGTCTATTCAAAAATACAAGTCCGGCAGGCATGGTGGCAGACGGGACTTATAGATTTATTCATTTAAAAAAATCTCTGCAAATAAATGACGTGGCTGTGTGGGCAGAGCCCCACACAGTCGCACTGATTTTAAATGTGACAGGAACCACAGTCGGCTGTCATTGGGATTTAGGGGGTATAAGGAGGTAGTGCTTTAGAATGCTACATGTTACACTCTAACTTCAGGTGTAACATGTAACATAATCCTAAAAGTGATCTTAGCCTTTAATTTTAGAATATGTTATTTCATTCCATAAATATATTTTATACTGCCAATCTGATGCTATTGTAAATGCCACCCCCTATCTCTGCCACCAGAAAGTTACCATATTCGCCATAAATTACTTAATAGCAATATTGTAAACCTGTTTTAAAAAATATATATATATATATATATTAGTTATCTAATCCTCAGCATGTTTTTTACTACAGCTGAAGCACTGGCTGTCTTTATGAGAAACAAGACAGAAGACAAAATAAAGTATTAATACTTTGGACTAGATCAATTTGAAGATACGGTTGACTATTCAAAACAGCGTTGGGTATCTGTTCAATGCATCCTTTACATGATTTTTATTCTTATATCACAATGTTAACTTAAATGTCTTCAGTCAGTCTGATGTTAGTGATAACATAATATGTTTGCTGAGATAGGTTAAAATGTTCTGAATATACATTCTGCAGTTGTTTCATTAGCCGCCATATTAAAACTACCTCTATAATTTGTCTGTAATGTACAGTTTAATGCAATTATTGCTTTTTTGACATGTAACTTACATTATTATTATATACAGCTATATTCTTTGTTTAAATTATAAAAAAAAAACTTTTTTCTGAACATCGAGCGTTGATTTAGTTATTGCGTTTGTTGGTTTTCATATATTGTTACTGTTATATGTTCCAAGAAAAACAGTTGTCCTATAAAAAGTATATTTATTCCAGGCTGGAAACTGCTCACTAAGCCTTTAAGTAGAAGGAAAGGCTTAAATAACCCATGTTTAAAATGTCGCCTCTGCATTGCTAATACACATACACAGTTTGCAATAAACCCCAGTGTAAATACCTGTTGTTAATCTTTTTCCAAGCAGTCACATGACTGCAAAGCTCTGGCATCTCTCTGTATATGTGTGAGCCGACAATGAGGCTGGAGTACATGCAGCCACTCATTTACACTGAGGAGGTGGAGCTTAGCAGTCACGTGACTGCTTGGAAGAAGATAATAAAAGGTATTTACACTGAGGGTTTTTACAAACTGTATGCAGCTTGTATAAGAGTAGTGGGGAGGCAACATTTTAAACATGTTTTTTTTTAGCCTTTACTTCTGTTTTACTAGCCAAACCAATTCAGAGGAAAAGGAGGTGGTTCCCAAACCACAAAAAAAGATGATTTGCTGCTTTATTTTCAGTGTTTTCAAGAGAATGACCTTTTCAAGAGAAGGACCTTTGACTCATCTAATATGGTACTGCTACAGTTCACAAATGAAAATCATAGTTAAAGAATAAACGTATATCTCAACCAAAAACCACTATAAAAGCAACATGCTGGCTATACATACATACATACAGTTATTATAACAAATGGATACAGCTTCATCACATACAGTGCCTTGAAAAAGTATTCATTCTCTACATTCTCCACATTTTGTCAGGTTACAACTAAAAACTTAAATGTATTGTATTTTTGGGGGATTTTATGTGATAGACCAACACAAAGTGGCACATAATTGTGAAGTGGAAAGAAAATGTTTTTCAAAATTGTTTACAAATAAATATGTGAAAAGTGTGGCGTGCATTTGTATTCAGCCCCCTTTACTCTGATACCGCCTAACTAAAATCTAGTGGAACCAAATGCCTTCAGAAGTCACCTAATTAGTAAATAGAGTCCACCGGTGTGTAATTTAATCTCCATATGAACACAGCTGTTCTGTGAAGCCCTCAGAGATTTGTTAGAGAACCTTAGTGAACAAACATGAAGGCCAAGGAACACACCAGGCAGGTCAGGGATAAAGTTGTGGAGAAGTGTAAAGCAGGGTTAGGTTTTAAAAAAAAATATCCCAAGCTTTGAACATCTCATGGAGCACTGTTCAATCAACTGTAAACCTACCAAGACATGGCTGTTCACCTAAACTGACAGACCGGGCAAGGATAGCATTAAAGCAACTCCGGGATTTTCAAACAATTCTCCATTAGTACACTCTCCCACACTAAACACTAAACAGTTATTACATTTGTGAAATTTCTTAGCATTTAAGAGAGATGTCTGATTGAATTTCTAGGAAGTCAGTTTCCTGTATTCTGGAAGGGAGGAATTCTTAGAACAGTGATTGCATCACATCCTCTTCTCTCTCTCTCTAAACTGTAATCAGCCTACATTTCCCATGAATCCTTGGGATTGCAGTGAATGTGGGAGGTACACTAGGCTTGTACATGTAAATGTGAACTCGCCCACTTCAACATAAATGACACCCCTCATTCTGCAGCCAGCAAGCCATACTGCCCAGTAACACACGGTATGATAGGTTACAGCCTTATAAATACAAAGCATTTTAATATAAATGCATATTAAAATAATATTTATTGCATTTAATATAAATGCAAACCAGTGCAACATGTCCTTGTCCACCAATGCAGCTTATCAGTGACCACCAGTGCTTAATGTCAGGGACCACCAGTGCCGCATGTCAGGGACCACCAATGCCGCATGTCAGGGACCACCAGTGCATATTATCAGTGCCCATCAGTGCGGTGTCACCAGTGCAGCTTATCAGTGCAGAGTCACCAGGGCTTTCTCAGTGCCCATCAGTTCAGAGTCACCAGTGCCTTATCAGTGCCCATCAGTGCGGTGTCACCAGTGCCTTATCAGTGCCCATCAATGCAGAGTCACCAATGCCTTATCAGTGCCCATCAGTGCGGAGTCACCAGTGCCTTATCAGTGCCCATCAGTGCGGTGTCACCAGTGCCTTATCAGTTCAGTGTCACCAGTGCCTTATCAGTGCCCATCAGTGTGGTGTCACCAGTGCCTTATCATTGCCCATCAGTGCGGTGTCACCAGTGCCTTATCGGTGTCCATCAGTGCGGTGTCACCAGGGCCCATCAGTGCGGCGTCACTAGTGCCTTATCAGTGTCCATCAGTGTGGTGACACCAGTGCCTTATCAGTGCCCATCAGTGCGGTATCACCAGTGCCTTATCAGTCCCCATCATTGCAGAGCGGGGATAGTTACAGATAATCGGGATGGAACGCATCTTGGGCTGACAAGTCTGTATGTGAAAGCACCGCTCATCCTACAGCCCTGCCTCCCTGCACCAGAATTGTGATAGACAACGCAGAGCGCACTGTTCCAATGTGCAGGGAGGAGGAGGAGGGAGCAGAGGAGGAGGACACCACCTCCTATTGGAGGCATAGACCAGGGACTGTAAAACCCCCTCCGCCTACTACAGCGAGCCAGGCGGAAGTATAACTCCCTGCTCACTTTCAGAGGACTACAAGGAAGTACAACTCCCTGCTCGCTTTCAGAGGACTACAGGGGGGGGCGTGTCAGACCGCTGGCTGAGGTTACTGGAGGTATAGCAGCCAGCGCTCTTGCAAACAGGAAACCAACAGGCAATAACGTTTTTTTCAGCAAGTTCAGCAGGCTATAGCAGAGGAATTACAGAGCTCAGAAGAACATGTCTGACATAGTTGGTGAAGGTAGGAGATCAGTAAGTTTTTGCCTGGAGTTCTGCTTTAATCAGAGAAGCAGCCAAGAGGCTCATAGTAACTCTGGAGGAGCTGCAGAGATCCACAGCTCAGATGAGAGAATCTGTCAACAGGTCAACTGTTAGTTGTGTACTCCACAGATCTGGCCTTTATGGAAGAGTGCCAAGAAATAGACATGTGCAGTTCGTTCCAAAATAATATATTAATAATATATCCGAATCCCCGAATTACAATTTAAACAAATTTTACTGAATGCTCCAAATAACGAAACAAAATTCATCAGACTGAAATTCAAATGGAACTCCAGTTGAATTCTAACTGTACACATTGCTGAAATCAAAGACTGTGTGTGTTATTAGAGTACCATTTTGAAATAATGCTGTATTAGTTGGTGATTTAAATAGTCATTGTAATAATTTGATGAAGATTTTTCTTCTGTTTGTTCACTTGCCATATTCGAATCGAAAAAAATAAAATCTAAAGTTTTTGATTCGGCCGATTCAAAATGTATCGATTCAAAATGTATCGATTCGAACGTTTCAAATCGAAAAAAAAAATGTAAATTCAAATAAAATTAAAAGAATCGGTAAATTCAAATAATATTTAAAAAACTCTGAATACAAATTACAAACGAATCAACCGAATTTACTGAAACAAAATAACTAGATTAACAAATCGAAACTAAACTAATTTTATCGTTATACACATGTTTACCAAGAAGAAAGCCATTGTTGAAAGAAAGCCATGTGGGGGACACAGCAAACATGTGTAAGACGGTGTTCTGGTCAGATGAGACCAAAATTGAACTTTATGGCCTAAAAGCAAAACACTATGTGTGGTGGAAAACTAACACTGCACATTACCCTGAACACACCACCCCCCCCCCCCCCCCCCGTTAAAAACATGGTGGTGGCAGCATCATGTTGTGGGGATGTTTTTCTTCAGCAGGGACAGGGAAGCTGGTCAGAGTTGAAGGGAAGATGGATGGAGCCAAATACAGGGCAATCTTAGAAGAAAACCTGTTAAAGTCTGGAAAAGAGCAGAGGTGCACCTTCAAGCAGGACAACAACCCTAAACATACAGCCAGAGCTACAATGGAATGGCTTAGATCAAAGCATATTCATGTGCTAGAATGGCCCAGACAAAGTCCAGACCTAAATCCAATTGGGAATCTGTGGCAAGACTTGAAAATTGCTGTTTACAGACGCTCTCCATCCAATCTGACAGAGCTTGAGTTATTGTGCAAAGAATGGGCAAAAATTTCACTTTTTAGATGTGCAAAGCTGGTGGAGACATACCCAAAAAGACTTGCAGCTGTAATTGCAGTGAAAGGTTGTTCTACAGAGTATTGACTCAGAGGGGATGAATACAAATGCACACCACACTTTTTAGATATTTATTTGTAAAAAATTTGGAAAACCAATTATCATTTCCCTTCCACTTCACAATTTTTTGCCACTTTGTGTTGGTCTATCACATAAAATCCCAATAAAATACATTCACGTTTTTTGATTGTAATATGACAAAGTGTGTAAAATTTCAAGGGGTAGGAATACTTTTTCAAGGCACTGTAAATTAATTATCTGACCATCCATATGGTATAATGGTTTGCAAAATATAAGCGAGAGATATCAAAGTTCCGAGACTAGAAAAAGGTGCCATGATCCAACGAATGCCAAAAAGAAGTCATCAAGAGGTACTGGGATTTCAACACTATCTTATTCAGCAGGCTGGAGGAACTAAATCGATTAAAAAAAATCGGACTTGTTCTGGAAAGGCTGTTCACATAAAACAAGGTCACTCTCTGGCGGGAACCCAGAAAGTTCAAAGCATTAAATATACAACATGAGCACCAGGCCAAATAGTAAAGGAGTCTAAATGTTCACCATATGATTACATATAGCAGCTAATACTTTATGTGGGCCAACAACACTCCTTTTAATAAACACAGTAAAAGGTGTTTAAACACATCAAATTGTATTATATATGCACATATATGTGATTAACCACTTGCCTACCAGGCACAAACACCTCCTTTCTGACCAAGCCATTTTTCAGCTTTCAGCGCTGTTGCATTTTGAATGACAATTGCGCGGTCATGCAACGATGTACCCAAATAAAAATCCCCACAGATAGAGCTTTTTTTTGGTGGTATTTGATCACCTCTGCGGTTTTTATTTCTTGCGCTATAAACAAAAGAAGAGGGATAAGTTTGAAAAAACGCTATATTTTTTAGTTTTTATTATAATAAATATCCATTTTTTTTTTTTTTTAAACAAATTTTTTCCTCAGTTTAGGTCGATACGTATTCTTCTACATATTTTTGGTAAAAAAAATCGCAATAAGCGTATATTGATTGTTTGCGCAAAAGTTATAGCGTCTACAAAATAGGGGATAGATTTATAGCATTTTTATTATTATTTTTTTTACTAGTAATGGCGGCGATCTGCGATTTTTATCGTGACTGCGATATTGCGGCAGACATATCGGACACTTTTGACACATTTTTGGGACCATTCACATTTATACAGCGATCCGTGCTATAAAAATGCATTGATTACTGTATAAATATGACTGGCAGGGAAGGGGTTAACACTAGGGGGCGCTGCAGGGGTTAATATGTTCCCTATCTGAGTGATTCTAACTGTTGGGGGAGGGGACTTACTGGAGGAGGGGACTGATCAGTGTCCCTATGTACAAGGGACACACCATCGGTCTCCTCTCCTCTGACAGGACGTGGATCTGTGTGTTTACACACACAGATCCATGTCCTGCTCAGTTACTGGGCAATCGCGGGTGCACCAGGCCCGCGCATCGGGTCCCCAGCAACGCGGCGGGCACGCGCGTCCGCCCCCCGCGGCGCGCGCGCGCCCCCTAGTGGCCGCAAAGTTAGCGCCGTCACATGGCGGCGGCCCGCCACAAGAGCCGAACCGCTCCGCCGTCAATTGACAGTGGCCGGTCGGCAACAGCTTAAAGAAGAACTCCAGCTTTTCCGCCCAAAAACAGATGCATTGTGCATGTAAATGAATCACAACCCTGGTGTCAGATTTTTATCTACTTTAGCTGTAAAAAGCAGGTTTCTGTGTTTGTGATGTCACTCCTCCTCCTGGCTGAATTAGTCAGTTATCTGACTTCCTGTTGACTTCCTGTTTCCTTCCTTTACAAGCCCTGATACTACTTGTCCCATGATCCTTTGAGCCTCTGTAGTTTCAGGGCAGGCTTTGAGAGCCACTTATACCAGTTCTGGGAGGTGATGTGGGTGGGTCCTAGGGTTAGTATGGGTGTTTCTGGGCCTTCATTGGGGTGGTGAAAGGGGAGTATTGTAATTCTGCTCTCACCATTCACACTCCATTCCTCTCTACAGTGAACATAGTGCTGTGCTGCAGGAAGTGTAAACTTACACACCATCACTTGGACAAGAAATGTGCTATTCTAGCTATAATCATCATTTGCAGGCACTGTGCCATCAAATGCAGCCACTGTGCCATCAAACCCTGCCACTGTGCCCATCAATTGCAGCCACTGTGTCATACATTGCAGCCACTAGGCCATCAATTGCAGCCACTGTGCCCATTAAACGCTGTCACTGTGCCCATCAAACGCTGCAACTATGCCCATCAAATGCTGCCACTGTGCCATCAAGCGCAGCCACTGTGCCAAACACTGCCACTGTGCCCATCAAACATTGCCACTGTGCACATCAAATGCTGCCACTGTGCTATCAAACGCTGCCACTGTGCCCATCAAATGCTGCCACTGTGCCAATCAAATGCTGCCAGTGTGCCCATCAAATGCTGCCAATGTGCCCATCAAATGCTGCCAATGTGCCCATCATATGCTGCCAGTGTGCCCATCAAATGCTGCCAGTGTGCCCTTAAATGCCCTAGTGTGACCCCCGCCGATGAGCAGGGTTCTTTGTGCGTCTCCTGCGGTCCTCATCTCCTGTCCTCTCCTCCTGATAGGCTTCCAATAGCAGCGCCTGTCATTTTAGCCAATCAGGTGACAGGTAACAGACCCGAGCACCTGATTAGCGGTGAGGCGGTTCAGTCTTAGGAAAGCGAATATTCATTTGCTTTTCTAACACAGCTGAGTGAACTGCGAGACGTAATTCAGGCGCACCCGGCACCCGAAAAGGGTCCAGGCACCTGAATAGGGAGTGGCAGCGGCGGTCATAGATAGATTCATGCAATGCATGAATCTATCTATTGGTGATAGAGGGGGTGGCAGGAGAGAGTGGGTGGCTCCCATGTACCCTTATGGGTGCACCGCCACTGGTGTATATAGTGTTTTGCACACACACAACACACACAAAACTCTATTTAGTCACACACAAATCTTTGGTTGTTGTAAAGTTTATGTGTAGTCACTAAACACACTAAAATTATTATGCGCAGAAATGCACACTCCTTCTACACAAAGTGTGAATGGGGCCCTAGTTGCAAGGGATTACTTCCATACTGGAATCATTGCAGTCTTAGAGCTTAATTTATGGTGTAAAAATGCAACACAACCACAAGGGGCAGTGGCTGGGGGTGAACACATGCCACGACTGTGATACTCTGCTTCATGGCTGTGGTGGGAACTATACCTCCAGTTGTGCTTGGTGGGCACCATTCTGCATGCCAGGTACAACCAATTCTAGTGAATGTAGCCATACTGCCATTGTGCACAATGTGCATGTTTGCAGTGCAGTACTGCAGCATTTAGTGGGTTAAAATAGGTCACGAGGAGGTGATACAACTCCTCACTGCCTGTCAAATGTTCTCTGAAGAGTGATCCGAATGCAGATCACTCTTCAGTCTGCAAAGCAGGTGTTAATATGTCATTCCTGTCTTGCCGTATTGCGAACTGGATGTGGGTTCCCCAAAAATTTGGGCTAAAATCGGACTTAAAACAGTGATTGGGTGACACAATGGACCCCTGCTGTGAGCTGCATGCAAAGATAGTGTGAACCCAGCTTTAAAGTGGTTGTAAACCCACAAAAAAAATAAAAAAAAATAAACCTGCAAGACAAACGCATAATGAGCTAGTATGCATACTAGCTCATTATGAAATACTCGCTTTTGAAACACAGATATATATTAATAGGTCTTATAAAGTGAATTTTATACTGTAAACAAATACACCAAACTCGTGAAAAAATAAAAGTGTTGAAACAATATATAAGTGACTTGTGTGGCTTGTCTGAAGGGGTCCGTCACAAGTTGGAATAAGGCTTACCAAATGTTGTGGACTCAGATAGGTTTACACCGTATGAGTCGCAAACGCTTGATGGTGTCAACTACACCGATAGGAACAGCTCTCAGCCCAGGCACGTGGCAACAGCAGACAAGATCTTTACTGGATAGTCCAGAGGAACTCAAGGACAGAGTGGTAGGCGGTGTATGGTATGGTACATCCCCAGGAATATTACCAACAATAAAAAAAGGGGACCATATAGTGTAATACCGTCAGGCGATTAAATTTATTAAAATCACATAAGTTGGGTACTCACATGTACAGAAATGGTTAAAAGCATCAATACAATTTTGGCAGCAGTGGCATCAGCAAATCATGATTATGTGATCAGTTATCGCGGAATAGGCCAGAGGCGTCATTCCCACTGGTAACGGCACACTAGCTGAAGCAACGGCACGAACATTGCCATTGCTTTAGTGCACATGTGCCGATGATGTCGGCACATGCTTAAACAGGGGATATCTCCTAAACCATGCAGGTTTAGGAGATATCTGGGGTATCTACATGTAAGCCTTATTATAGGCTTACCTGTAGTAAAAAGTGGATTGTAAGGATTTACAACCACCTTAAACCATGCCATGTAAAAGAATAAAATATTTGATATACTGTAACACATTAATAATTAGTATTAATTTAAAATAATCAATGATATGAAAGAATGGTATGAAGCAAACTACTCTGCTTAAATCAATGAGCTAAATATCTATATAGCAAAAAGAGTTGTGTGGCAGGACATAACTGAGAACAACATATGCATTGTGTGTGTAATCATAATGACTCTGTGGGTATGTTTTTACAGAAATATTCATAAATTCAATTTTATCAATTGTCTTTTACGTTTTATAAACAAAGTGGTACCATAAAAAACAGTCACAATTATGCTATTGTATATAAAGTATGAAAACATAATTCAGCGAAATGTATAGATTATTAGATTATTAGAGAGCTCCAGGGGTATTGCTAAGAATGTATATCATTAAGCAGCAACAACACTGGTAAACCAGCATACATGCATCTTTTGTGAATGGTTTTACTGGGATTTTAGTGTTTTTTTAACAACTTGATCTGAAAAAACTATACCATTGCAGTATTTTTTTTTTTTTTTTTTACTATATACAGATGCATTTCAAAAAATTTGAATATCATTAAAGAGTTAATTTATTTCAGTAATTCAATTCAAAAAAGTGAAACTCATATATTATATAGATTTTATACACACAGAGTGATATATTTCAAGCAACCTGGAGGTGTTCTGTACACCAATTTCTTTAATCAGCCAGCATTGAGTAACCCCCTACACTTAACCACTTCCTGTCCTTAGTGCGTTTATAAATGGCCTAAGGTTTAAGTGATCGTACTGGGGTCATGGTTAAGACTATAACCATGACCTCTGTATATTTTTTTTCAGCTGACAATTTTCTACAATGAAGCTATAGAGCCGCTGGATCTCTTTTGCGGGCGGTGGAAGAGGGTTCCCCTTTACCAGGCGATGTGACTGGTGTCATTGGCTTTCCCGGAATGTGACAGTCTGGTATAAACAAGTCGTTACCAGGTTGTGAAAGCATCTGATCAAACTGATCTCATTTTGATCAGATGCTTTGGAGGCTAGAGGAAAATATGGGGTCTGATAGACCCTAGATCTTTTCAAAAAGAGGACCTGTGACGGCCCATGCTATCACAAGAAATGTCACAGATGCCTTGTGATAGAAATAAAGTTGATCCCAAAAAAATTAAAGGTACCATTGAAAAATGGGATAAAAAAAGTTTTAAAGTGCCCCCCCCCCTTTCTCATGCGCAAATGTGCACGTGGGTCCCAAACCCACAAGACCAGAGGTAGACAATTTAACTGATAAAAGTGTATCACTCTCTGTGTAGCACAGGATATTATCAGCTCTCAGGAATTCTGGCAGGATCAACAGGTATATTTTTGTGCTTGCCAAACAGATATAATATATTGCCATTAACTACATATTTAAAAGACTAATTTAAAGTAGGGTTGCACCGATACTAAGCATTTGCACGAGTATCGGTACTCATGCAAATGCTCGGATACCTGAGACCGATACTTTCAGGCTTGGTTCTTTCAGCTGACAGTGGGATTCCCCTGTTGACAGCTGAAATGTAAACTGAAGTACTGGCAATTAGAGCTGTCAAAAAAAAAAAAACAACTAGGCAATGTTTATCAAACAATATTGCTCATCCGCTCAGCAAAAGATAAAAAGAAACATTGTATTTTTTTGTATATTACTGTTTTTCTTCATCTACAGATCAAAGGAATGAACTTCAATCTGCAGATGAAGTTAGTTTAAAGCAACCTTAAAAATAAAACATTTTAAATTAAAAAATGTATTATTTTTTGTTCCTCTGCTTTACCCCTTAATAACCTTTAATTTAATCGGCCTTAATTAACTCTTTATTCCTCTCCATTTGATTATTATTTCCCTGCTGATTTTTGTTTTGTTCACTTCAATTTTATAAACTATTAATCATTAAACCTTTTTTTGTTTGCTTTGTTCGTTTAATATTTTTACACCTTTAACCAGTTGCCAACCAACCGATGCAGTTGGCGATCAGATTTGCTACAGAACTGATCGATCTACAGGTCCAGGCCAATGAGTTCTGGCGAATGAAAAGCCTCCTCTGCCTGTGTACTGTAAACATATGCAGAGGAAGTGATGTCATCTCCACTTGTGGAGCCCATTTCGGTTCCAGCGAGCAAAGAGAAGACATCCATAGTGAGTACACCAAGCACTACACTGACACCAGGACACGTAGGCACACTTTTAACCCCCTGATCCCCCCAATTAACCCTTTCACTCCCTGTCCCTGTCACAGTGTCACTAAGTGCAGTTTTCAGATTTTTCACTGATCACTGTACTGGTGTCACTTGTGACACTAAACAGCATTAGGACAGTTAGTGACAGTTAGTGATAGGCCCAGATAGGTTTAGGGTACCCCCATATAGCACTAAATAAAGGTTTAACCCCTTGATCGCTACCAGTTAACCCTTTCACTCCCTGTCATTGTGTCACTAGTATAGTGTGTTCTGTCTCAAGGACATATAGCTAAACCTTCTTGTCCCAATAACTTCAGATACCATATTTCTTTGATCTCAGTTTTATTAGAACAAGCCAGGTGAAACTAAAAATAACAGAAATAGACTCCAATAAGTACAATATTGCATACAATACAGCATAAATTGCAACAACGATATACAGTACAATACAAGATGTGATAGTAAAAACTTACTTTTTAAGTTCTCTAAGGGTTGATGGAGATAGATTGAGAAATACATGCATTGCTTCTTGACCATCTTCTCAAGGAATGGTGACTGCTTCGCTTCCTGTGAAGATTCTACCCAGAATTTCCTTAACTACACATACAGTAATCAAATAAACAGAACTGCAGCAATACCAAAAAGGAACGCTAGATGGAGCCTGCACACCACTTATGATTGTCTTATGTAAATTACACACTATACATGTAAATTTAGCAACACAGGTACAAATAGTCAGTATAAACATCTGATGGACAGAACATAGTGTACTCACGATTGGAATTTCCGATGGAAACAGTCCGATGGTAGCTTTTCATGTATGCCCATCAGTCTTTTTCTGTCGGCATTTCCGACGGACTTTGGATTGAGAACCTGTTGTTAATTTTTCAGACGGAAAACCTTTCTATCAGATTTTCCGATCGTGTGTATGCAATTCTGACGCGCAAAATTCTGACCCATGCTCGGAAACAATTCGACACATGCTCGGAAGCATTAAACTTCCCTTTTATAGTGCCGTCGAAAGTGTTGTATGTCACGGTGTTATTGATCGTCGGAATTTGGTGTGACCGTGTGTAGGCAAGACAGTTTAAGCGAAATTCTGTCGGAATTCTGACGGGAAAACCATCAGAGCTTTTTCCGACGAGAATTCCGACCATGTGTACGCGGCATAAGAGGTGATTTCACCACCACAGTTAAAAGAAAGAGCATATATACCGAAGCATGGGGGCAGGGGTGGGCATTAGGGACGGATTGCCCCTATGCTTTGGCACATCTTTTTTACTCTTTTTTTTGGCACAGATTACAATAAAAAAAAGTTGTTTTATTGAGTTAATGTTTTATTGATACTGTGATTTACATGCATTGTTACCATTGTCTGCTTTGGTATGTCATTCAGCTGCAGCACTGATTTATTTATTTTGACAGTAACAGGGTTTGCTCTCATGATACCTAAATCAGAGACTCCAGCGCTGTAGGAGGTGATTTCACCACCACAGTTAAAAAAGAGCATATATGCCGAAGCATAGAGGCAGGGGTGGACAGGGGTGCTTCAGCATATTTTCTTTTACTCTCTTGGCAGAGATTTCTTCATCCACATCGATTGATGTGAATGGAGGAATCTGTTAGGTTCTTTTTTTCCGCTCAGCCCATGGGCTGAATGAAAAAAAAGAATGGTGCATGTATGCCCATCATTAGAAGTGGGTGGATGCAGGGCGGTATTCTAATGGTGGGCATACCACCGATCAATCAATGTGAATGGAGGAATCTGTTAGGTTCTCTTTTTTCATTTAACACACAGGCTGCATGAAAAAAACAACAACATTACATTACAACCCAACAAGGACCAGCAACGTACTGGTAGACTGAGTGGTTATATGAGAATGATGCCTGCAGGTTTAGGTATAATCTTGGTACCTTTTTTTTCAGCCGGCGGTCGGCTTTCATGTAAAAAGCAATCCTAGTGGCTAATTAGCCACTAGACAGCTTTTACAAGTAGCGGGAGTAAACGCCCCCCCCCCCCCCCGCCGTCTTCCATGGTTTTCTCAGGCTCTCCTCTTCCAAAATGTAGCTGGTGGTAAATTGGGAAAGCATCTTGTCACACCGATCTTGGTGTGGTCAGATGCTTTAAGGGCAGAGGCGAGATCTAAAGTCTAATAGACCCCGCATTTTTCAAAAAAGAGTACCTGTCACTACATATTGCTATCATAGGGGATATTTACATTTCCTGTGATAACAATAAAAAAAAATAGAAAGGGACAGTGCTAAAATAAAAAGCAAAATGAATAATGAAAAAAAAATTGAAGCACTCCTGTCCCCCCCGTGCACCCCCCCATGCAAAAAAGTTGAATGCAAACAGTAAACATGTAAACAGCAATTGCACCATGCATATGAGGTATCACCGTGAACGTTAGATCAAGGGCAGTAATTCTAGCAGTAGACCTCCTGTAAATCTAAAGTGGCAACCTGTAAAGGCTTTTAAAAATGTTTTGATTGTGTTTATTGTTTTACCTGAGCATGTACTGTAATATGATTTGAGTAGCCCGGAGGGCACGTGATTGTGTTTACATTCCTGTTATAATTGGGACATTGAACAACGGGGAGGGGGGAGGGGGGAATTTATGTGGGTTTCTGTTATGGTTGTTTATTGCTGTTTAAAAAACTGTGAATAAAAAGAATTTTCCAAAAAAAAAAAAAAATGTTTATAGTTAGTCGCCACTGCACAGGTGTGCATAATTTTAAAGCATGTCGTGTTTGGTATCTATGTACTTGGCATAAGACCATCTTTTAGATTTCACCAAACATTTGTGCAATATAGTTTTTTTAACGTTCAAAAGGGTGTTTTTTTTCCAAAAAAAATTGTGTTTGAAAAATCACAGTGGAAATACTTTGTGAAAAAAAAAATAACAACATCCACCATTTTAATCTGTAGGGCCCCTGCTTTAAAAAATGTATAATGTTTGGGGGGTTCAAAGTAAATTTCTAGCAAAAATGTGTGGCATAAGCTTATAATGTTGGGCATAAAATGCCAGGACAGTTCAAATCCCCACTAAATGACCCCTTTTTGGAAAGTAGACACTCAAAGCTATTTGATGAGAGGCATGTTGAGTCCATGGAATATTTTATATTTTGCCACAAGTTTGGGGAAATTACTATTTATTTTTTATTTTTATTTTTTACACAAAGTTGTCACTAAATGATATATTGCTCACACATGGCATGATTATATGTGAAATTACACCCCAAAATACATTCTGCTGCTTCTCCTAAGTACGGGGGTACCACATGTGTGAGACATCCCTGCAATGTCAAGATAGTACAACTCCCCCCCTCCCAAATGACCCCATTTTGCAATGTAGACATGCAAAGGTATTTGGTAAGAAGCATCGTGAGTATTTTGCAGCTCTCATTTGTTATGGAAAATGAAGATTTGTTTTTTTTCAATTTTCCAAACATTGTGACAAAAAGAGAGATCTGCAAAATACCTTACCACTACTTTCCAAAATGTAGTCATTTGGGGGGGGGGGGGGGGGTATGCTATCTTGGCATTTCATGGCCTCCAAAACTGTGATAGGTAGTGAGGAATAAAATCAAAAATGTATGCCCTTAGAAATCCTGAAGGCGGTGATTGGTTTTCGGGGTCCTGTACGTGGCTAGGCTCTCAAAGAGTCTCACACATGTGGTATAACCATACTCAGGAAAAGCAGCAGAATGTATTTTGGGGTGTAATTCCACATTTACCCATGGCATGTGTGAGCAATATATCTTATTTTTTTTTTTTTTTCGTAATTTTTCAATCACAGTGATAAAAAATTAAATATTCAATGGGCTCAACATGCCTCTCAGCAAATTCGTTGGGGTGTCTACTTTCCAAAAAGGGGTCATTTGGAGATGTTTTGTACTGCCCTGCCATTTTATCACCTTAAGAAATGAGATGGCCAGTCATAAACTAAAAGCTGCGTAAATTCTAGAAAATTTACCATAGTTTGTAGACGCTATAACTTTTGCGCAAACTAATAAATATATGCTTATCGATTTTTTTTTTTTACCCAAGATATGTGTCTGAATACATTTTGGCCTAAATGTATGACTAAAATTAAGTTTATTGGATTTTTTTTATAACAAAAAGTAGAAAATATCATTTTTTTTTTTTCGTTTAAATTGAGAAAAATAAAAATCCCAGAGGTGATCAAATACCACCAAAAGAAAGCTATATTTGTGGTAAAAAAGGACGCAAATTTTGTTTGGGTACAGCATTTAATGACCGTGGAATTGCCAGTTAAAGCAGCACAGTGCCAAATTGTAAAAAGTGCTCTGGTCATTAAGGGGGCATAACCTTCCAGGTTTTCCAGGTTTTTAAGTGATTAACCACTTTCAGACCGGACCATTTTGCTGACTTAATGTGGGGTGCCCCTTAAAAATTTTTTTTAAAAGTCAGCAGCTACAAATACCGCAGTTGCTGACTTTTAATAATCGGACACTTACCTGTCCCAGGGTCCAGTGATGCGGGGGAATAGATTTTTATTGTGACTGCGACATTATGGTGGACACATCGGACATTTTTGGGACCATTGTTATTTATACAGCAATCAATGCTATACAAATGCACTGATTCCTGTGTAAATGACACTGGCAGTAAAGGGGTTAACCAGGAGGTGGCAGTGTAGGGGTTAAGTGTGTCCTAGGGGCGTGTTGCTAACTGTGGGGGTGTGGCTGTGTTTTACAGATCACTGATCTCTGCTCCAATCACAGGGAGTAGAGATGAGTGTCACTTGTTGCTAGGCAGAACAGGGAGATGCTTGTTTACTTCTGTATCTCCCCATTCGTCCTCCCATGAGATGATCGCAGGTATCCTGCGGCGATCGAGTCTGCGGGACCCGCGATCGGACTCACAGAGGTCCCGACTGGCGCGTGCACGCGCCAGCGCGCGCGCAATCGCATGGCGGAAAATTCTAAGGCCATACGTACATCGTCGGGAAGCTGTTAACATATATTTGCATTGTTTGACATTGAAACATTAAAAAAAAAATAATCTATTTCATTTGTAAATAAGTTTGCAAGGCTTTGTACCATTGCTGACAGCTAAAGTATAAAAAAACAGTTGCGGTAGGTATCGTTAATTGGTATCGGTGAGTACTAAAAAAAAAAGTATTGCTACTCGTTTTAAAAATAATGGTATCGGTGCATCCCTAATTTAAAGCAAATAAGAGAAGTGTATGCACTCTTTTTTAAAAAAAATGTATTTATTATTTATTACAGGTACTTTTTGCAGCGCTTTACATATATTTTGTACAAAGCAACTGTCCTATCCAGTCAAAGTGTAATAGGGTAATAGACTATGTATTTAAATTTGACAGTTAGCATTTCAAGAAAATTGGAATATTTGGCCCTTGTTTTAGCCATCTGTGTTTAAATCAACATTAGTGAAACACATAGATTACATTCATATTTAATATAGATGCATATATGTTTGTTCCTTGCAGATTATTTTTTAAACAATGATTGAAGCAATGCTTAAACTCCTTGGTGTATTTTTAAGGATAGAAGCATATTAAGATGACCTGCTGTGCCTCTTTTAAGGATGGTATTTTCCTCCCCTTTATTAAAGGTCAACTGACTTTAGATTATCCAGCCAGCTCAAGTGCGAATGCAATCTGTCATACAGACCAGATATGTATTGCAAATCTAGCAAACCATAATCTTTAGGAATCATATTCTGAATACTATTTTGATTAAAAATATGAGCTTATATTGATTCTAAACTAATATGTTAAGAAATGGCTTCAGAAGATTGAATTAACCCCATCGCAACTAAGAGTAATTTATAAATTGATAAATAAATGATGAGTTTTTTAGAAATGCTTAGCAGACAGTTTAGAAAAACACCTTTTAAATCTTACATAAAGGAATAGTTTTCTGGGACATTAGTCATAGAAAATGAATAGATGGATATAGTGAGACAAATGTCACGGTGCATTTATACAGATATCAAGAGGAGAAAAAAACAGATAGTTATCTTTGACAGGGCTTTTTCTTAAAATAAAAACTATTCAGTAGGATAAAGTTTTAAAATAGATAAATATGCAACCAGCAAATGTTACAATGCATATTTTTCACCATCAGGTAACCATGAATTCACCCAATCTAATAAAAACTTAGTATGCAAAGATGAACTTACAAGTACACAATGCTCAAGATATCTTGATTTATTTGGTGTGTCACGTGTTTTCCTATCACAAATATACAGTATGTAATAAGGAATACTGCTCTCTTTCTAGTTATCCATATGTAAGGTAAAAACAAGCTATGGACAGCTTTTGAAGTCATTATAGTACCTTAAAGCGGAGTTCCACCCAAAAGTGGAACTTCTGCTCATCTGATTCCTCCCCCCTCCTGTGTCACATTTGGCATCTTTCAGGGGGGAGGGGGTGCAGATACCTGTATAATACAGGTATCTGCATCCACTTCCGGGAATATAGTCACGCCCCTTCCCGCACTCCCCCGCTGTCTCCTGAGATAGCGGGGGCCAGTTACGATGCGCAGCGCGACTCGCGCATGCGCAGTAGGGAACCGGGAAGTGAAGCCATAACGTTTCACTTCCTGATTCCCTCACCGAGTATGGTGGCAGCAGCAGCCAAGAGCCGAGCGTTTGATCGGCCTTGGCTGCCGACATCGCTGGACTCCAGGAAAGGTAAGTGTCCATTTATTAAAAGTCAGCAGCTGCAGTATTTGTAGCTGCTGGCTTTTAATATTTTTTTTTTTTTTAGGTGCAATCCCTCTTTAAGGGGCTGTTAATGATGATGATATTGACAGGTGGGTAAGAAGGTATGTGGACATATTGTGGTCTGTTATCATAAAAAAGGTTATGAACTTGCGGTCCAGAAGGTGATGTTGTAATCTGGCACTATTTCTATGAGGATATAGAAGTTAAAGGAAGTGGGTTCTTCAACACTATACCTTGAAAAAAATGTTTTACTCTAAAAAGTAAATTAATAATTCTATACTCTTTTGAGTTGCTACTGGGGCTTCTAGTATCCAACAATACTTGGTTGGTGGGATGTCATGTCCACACAGCATCCAACAGGTAAGTATTAATCTTTCCTGTACATCATTTCTTTCCTTTTTCAGCCAGCCTATTGTTTCAATTATTTTGAACTATTGACTAGTCACTATAAGAAGCTTTATTTGGGGCTTCATGTATGGGCCTCACCATTAACATCTTGGGAATCATTTGTTAACAGTAACATAGTTAGTCAGGTTGAAAAAAGGCACAAGTCCATCTAGTTCAGCCAAAAAAAAAAATACAATCCCGTATACACAGTCATTCACCCACAGTGGATCCAGAGGAAAGCAAAAAACCACACAGCATGCTCCAATTTGATACAGCGGGGGAAAAAATGATTTCCTGATCCGCCAAGAGGCAATCAAATTTTCCCTGGATCAACTTTACCTATAAATGTTAGTACCCAGTTATATTTTGTACATTTAGGAAATAATCTAGCCCTTTTTTAAAGCAATCTACTGAGCTGGCCAGAACCACCTCTGGAGGGAGTCTATTCCACATTTTCACAGCTCTTATGCCCCGTACACACGGTCGGAAATTCAGACGGAAAATGTCCGATCGGAACATGTTGTCGGAAAATACGCCCGTTTGTGGGCTCCATCTGACTTTTTCCATTGGAATTTCCGACGTAAAAGGTTTGAAAGCTGGATCTCAAATTTTCCGACAACAAAATCCGATCACAGCAATTCAGATCGTGTGTAGCCTAGTCCAACGGACAAAGTGCCACGCATGCTCAGAAGAAATTCTGAGATGGAAGTGCTCGGTCAGGTAAAACTAGCGTTCGTTATCGATAGAGCACATTCGTCACGCTGCAATGTTAAAAATTGTTTAATGCAGCGCATTCTCTTTTTTTTTAGAATGCAAGAAGAATGAAGTTCTTTTGCTGCTCATATTCACACTGACTTCTCCAAAACGTATTTCTTTATTCTTTTTCCTAAATTCATGAATAGAATATTTTTATTCATCAGATCTCCAGAATCATTTATTTTTTTCTTTGTAAATTTTGTGGTTGTTTTTTTAACCCCCCTGGTGGTAATCCCGAGTCTGGCTCGGGGTGGAACTTCAGTACCATAAGCGGTAACCCCGAGCCAGACTCGGGATTGCATTGCAAGATACAGGGAGACTTACTTACCTTGTCCCCTGGATCCTGCAATGTCTCCCCGCTGTGTGTGCGAGCTGTCTTCTTGCTCAATTGACACAGTGCCCGAATGCCGCTGAGCTCCGTTCCCTGCGACGTTACGACGCCAAATTCAAAAAAGTTAAAACAGACAATACACATACAGTACTGTAATCTTACAGATTACAGTACTGTATAAAACAAATTACACATTCCCTTTGTCCCTAGTAGTCTGTCCAGTGCCCTGCATGTAGTTTTATATTATAAATAATTTTTTTCTACCTGGAATTTGGAGATTGTCCATAGCAACCAAAAAGTGTCCCTTTATGTCAAAAGTGATTTTAGACCAGCTAGAAAACGAGCGATAACGATTTTTTCGGAAATTCGTCATCAAACATTAAATCTAATGACAGCGACTAATCTGCAACTGAGCAAATTTCAGTGTTTTTGATTTGATTACATTATTGAATAATTTTTATAGTTATTTATTATATTATAATTTATGATTTTGTGTTTATCATACCCGGGATGTTTACTAGACTCTTGTTTGGACAGATTTAATTGAGTTATTCCTAAGAATTGCAGGCCTACAATATAAAACACCAAATTTCCATGCAAAATAATTGTACCACTTTCAGCACCTAAAACCAAAAAATAATCATACCGTCCTTTATTTGACATTTTGCTCATCGTAATTTTTTTGGGTTTTGTGTGTCTCAACTTACCCCAACACCATTATTCTCATTTTATGTTTTAAATATTTTTTTAATCTCTAGGAGGTTGTTTGGTGTTGGTGCCCCTTGTTAATTTGACTTTCTATTTTAGAAATGTACCTGCCTACTCACAAATAAACTGTCCTTTTTGAAGTAAAACACATAGTCAAGTATTTCTTGAAAACCAAAAAACCTTTATTAGGTGTCAGAAACAAACAAAGAGGGAGGCAGTGCTAGAGAAACTGGGGAAATTTGTGAAGCCTTTGGCCCCCAGGGCAGACATCAATTATTTTAACTCAAAAATTGTTGGCCTGAGGAGTACATATCTAAGGGAGTACAATCTGGTCCAGAAGTCCAAGAGATCCGGAACTGCAGCAGATGACATCTATGTCCCCAGGCTGTGGTCATACAAGAGGCTGCATCTTCTGTCAGACCAGACTGAACCCAGGTCATCACACTCAGGTCTTCCTTCCACGCTTCCTTCCAGGCTGTGTCTGTGGTGCTGGAGGTTTGGCAGAAGGAGGAGGAGGAGGGGCAGGGTCCAAATCACACAAGTGTGTTCATTGTGTCATTTGGCCCAACAACCCCTTATTTAGGATTTTCACAATGACCTCCTCACACATGAGGTGTTGCCCCTCCTCCATTTGGGTCAGTTTGCAGGCAGCCAAGGCAGCAAAGGCCTCTTGATAAGTGGGGTGGCTTTGAGGGCCGCAGAAGCCTCCCCAATCAGCCTGAGTGCTAACTACCCCACATCCCCCCTTTATGGCCCTTTTGTGTGGAAGGCGGAGGGGAGGGACTTGAGATTGAGTCAGGCCCCTAGGCCTGCCCACATCTTGGCTGCCGCTTACCCCTACCTCCTCCTGGCTGCCACATTCCACAGCCACCTCCTGGCTCCTGCATTCCACACCCTCCTCCTGGCTGAGCTCTTACTGTGTGTAAAAAAGGGAAATAGTTTTAGTGTTTGGTTCATCAAACACACACAATTTTCAGCTCTTGACTGTTGCAAATTGTTAACAAATAGAAAAGACTATCATTCTGAGCCCAGCAGTTTCCATTCTTGGCCAAAATCTCTCGAACACTACTGTCTATTGATATGTAAAACACTTTAGAAAATCAGCAATTAGTGCTCAAAAATCAAGTTAACATCATTAATTTTTACTCCAAAAATATGTAGAACAATACAATACCTGGCTCAAGCTGGGCTCCTCCACATCTTTCTGACTGGAAGGCCCAGGTTGGGTGTCGGAAGCCTCAGCAGGGGTGGAATGCAGCGTAGAAGGAAGCATGGAAGGAAGAGTAGAGAGGGATTCCCTGACCTCAGTCTGGTCTGCCAGAAATGGAGCCTCTCATAGTACCACAGCTTGGGGACATGAAAGTTCATCTGTTCCAGCTCCAGATCTCTGGGACTCCAGCACCATCTTGCGCTCCCTCAGATAAGTACTCCTCAGGCCACCAATTTCCGTTTTTAAATAGTTGATGTTTGCCCTGGGGAACACTGGCTTCACAAACTCAACCAGTTTCTCCATCGCTGCCAGCCTCTTTATTTTGCTGCTGTAGTGGGGATGTTTGGCTTGCCACAAACAGGGCATATCCCTGTACTTGTCAATGAACAGGGGAAGGAAGCTGTGGTCGTTAAACCCATCTATATTCTCTGCAAGACACAACACCAGACAAACCCAAAATAATGTCAGGCTAAACTCTCCTAATCTTGTCCCAATATAAGCCTCAATCTAAAAGCAGTCTAGGCTAGTGATTTACCAAGTTCAAATTGTACCTTCGTTATAGCAATCGTAGCGTCAGCTCTCTCCCTCTGCTCACAGCTCGTACGTACGACACACGCGTGTGATGTTTTATATACAGTGTGAATGCGTGAAACTCTGCCCGCCCCTGACGATCTTTCTAGTCTATTCTCCGCCCCATCTCTTTCGGCGCAGAGGGGAGAGCACATGGCGGAGACACAGCAGGTGCGCACTGATTATTCCAGTAACGAGGAGGAGGACGAGGAAAGCCCGGAGCCAGAAATGTCCCAATCCCAGAGGAGAAGATTTATGGCCTCAAATATGTCTTTTGTAGAGATGGCAGAGATAGTGGACATATTGAAGAGGAGCGACTATGATGGGAAGTATGGGCCTTACCCAATCCCAAATGTCAGAAAGGCCAAGATCATTGCTAAAGTTGTGAAGAGTCTGCAGAAGAACTTTGGGGTACGACGATCCAAGGATCAACTGAGGAATCGCTGGTCAGACCTGAAACTGAGGGAGCGCGATCAGTACCGAAAGATCAAGCGACTTCCTCAAAAAAGTAAGTAGTTGTCGTGTGTTCATATTATTATTATTGCTTGCATACTGCTCCATGTGCTTTGTTTTAATGTTGTACAGTTTAAAATGGCCACTTTCATGTTCGTGGGTTGAATCGTTCGTAATAAACCTTGATCGCTCGCCCACAGCAAATACGATGTTTTGGCAAGTTGCAGAAAACTACATTTGTTCAGCCCTATCTATCTCTAGTCAAAGGAAGTTTGTTGTCTAGAGGGCTTGGTAATAGAATGAAATGCAAACTTGATTCAGTGTAAAGGAGAGGACACTCACTAGCTGTTTACACATCTGGATACTATAGGGGTGTCTCCATCTGACAAACTTTCATAAAAAAGGGAATAAGTATTCCAGCTTTAGAAAGTGTCAAAAATAAGGTTTTTCTGCTTTGAACTCGGCCAAAAAACACAATTGTATGACACTTCCAAGCAATGTTTCAGATTCCTATTTCTGCCCTCAAATATCTGTGTGCTAAGTATTCCTTTTGTACATTCTCATAGGGGAGAGAAGACTTGGGACGTCTGAGGACACCAGGGACCCCACACCTCATAAAGAAGGGGAAATACCAACACCAGAAGCAGAGGAGGAGGAGAAAGGAGAGATTGTAGAATTTGGAGAAATTGTCACCACAACAGGTGCGTGTCTGAGACCGCAGCTTCAGGTAAGCTAATCAATGTATGCCTGCATATTTATAATACACTGTGTTTTTTTGTGTTTCTTTTTAGGTGATGTGGATGTTGTGGAAGAAAAATCGCATTTTACCAGTGAAAGTGCCCAGATCCTTATAATGGTGTGCAATCGTGATTTAGATGATATCAAGAAAAACATCAATGATGTTCAACAAAAAATTAAGAACATCATTGATGTTTTAGGGAAAATCTGAAACACCCCAAACTAGCTAGCAGACATTTTCTGTTTTTCAACCACAACATTTTAAAGTTTGAAAAATGCACAATTTGGAAGATGCACACAGTGTGTCAACATGTGCTATCTCCCATCATGGGGGATCAATGTCCACGTTTTGTGGGTGCAATCCCTTCCTTGCTATTAAAGTGGCTAAGGTGAAGGGGTTGCACCCCCAAAACACATACATTGTTCCCCCATGATGGGAGATTGCACATTTTGACATTCTACACATTGGTTCAGGAAGTAAATGCCCAGTTTGATCCCCAATTTATGTGCATCTTCTAAATTTTGCTTTTCCAGGGGTGACACCTGGGGTGCCAATATCAACACAGTTTGGCTCATGTCTGATATTGTCTTTACTTTTCTAAGTTGAACTTTACACAAAAGCGCCAAGTTATATTAATGTTAGCAAATAATGTTATCTACACCAAATATGTTGGTTTGTTGTGTGGCTTCCTTATTCAATACCCCAAAAGCAGTATTTGTAGTAAAGTTGTTGTTTTATGTGACAATAGGTGTTATTTACTAAAGGCAAATCCACTTTGCACTCCAAGTGCAGTTTCAGGTGTACTTTTGCAGTGCACTTGTAGTGAATTGTGGATTTGCCTTTAGTAAATAACACCCACAGTGCTTTTTAATCAATCACCAATCACGTCATTTTCAGGACTCCACACATTTCTGTCATGGTGCTGAAAAGGAGTAATCTTTCTGTCAGTAATGCACTACATACCTTAACTAGAAAAACTAGCTGTATGTAGCAGACCCACAACATTAAAAGATTATTTTTAGGGAGAAGAGACTTTCACCTCATCTCGCCCAGAAAGCGTGTTTACACGGTTGAAGATAAAGGCCAAAAAAATAAACCATTAAATAAGCTAGGAGACACCTGTTAGGGTAAATCCTGTGTCTAGGAGAGTTTCCTAAAAACCTCTCAGACCTCAGATCCAATGTATTGTATAATTTCATAGTACTCTGGAATCAGTTCTTTAACCACTTCAATACCAGACACTTAGACACCTTCCCGCCCAAGCCAATTTTCAGCTTTCAGCGATGTCGCAATTTGAATGACAATTGCGCGGTCATGCTACACTGTACCCAAACAAATTTTTTATCATTTTGTTCCAACAAATAGAGCTTTCTTTTGGTGGTATTTGATCACCTCTGCGATTTTTATTTTTTGCGCAACAAACAAAAAAAGACCGAAAATTTTGCAAAAAAACAAGTTTTTCTTTGTCACTGTTAATTTTTTTTGTAAATAAGTGCGTTTTCTTCTTCAATGACGGGCACTGATAAGGCGGCACTAATGGGCACTGATAAGGCGGCACTGATGGGCACCGATGAGGTGGCACCAATTAGGGGGCACCGATGAGGTGGCACTGATGATGGGCACTGATAGGCGGCACTGATGGGCACTGATAGGTGGCACTGATGGGCATTGATAGGTGGCACTGGTATGCGGCACTGATGGGCACTCAGGTGGCACTGATGGGCACTCATAGGCGGCACTGACGGGTACTTATGGGTGGCACTGATGCACACATATAGGTGGCACTGATAGGTGGCATGGATGGGCACTGATAGGTGGCATGCATGGGCACTGATAGGTGGCATGGATGGGCACTGATAGGTGGGCATGGGTGGGCACGGATGGGCACTGATAGGTGGCACTGATGGACGCTGATGAGTGGCACTGATAACACTTATGGGTGGCATTGCTGGGAATCCTTTTTTTTTTACTTTTTTTTTTATTAATATGATGTGCCAATCAGTGCCCATCTGTGGGCACTGATTGGCATATTTTTGATTTTTTTTTAACATGTGGATGGCCATGGGGGATGTACCTGGCCATCCACATGCTGGGGGCTTCCCTGGTGGTCCTGGGGGCTTCCCTGGTGGTCCTGGGGGCTTCCCTAGTGGTCTAGTGTGGGCATCTGAGGGGGGGCTGCGCTGATAAACAATCAGCGCATACCCCCCCTGTCAGGAGAGCCGCCGATCGGCTCCCCTCTACTCGCGTCTGTCAGACGCGAGTGAGGAAAAGCCGATCAACGGCTCTTCCTGTGTACATCGTGATCAGCCGTGATTGGACACGGCTGATCACGTGGTAAAGAGCCTCCGCCGGAGGCTCTTTACCGAGATCAGTGTAGCGGTGTGTCAGACTGACACACCGCCCCACCGATCGCCGCGATGCGCGCCCCAACGGGCGCGCGGCGGCTGTTATCCTGAAGGACGTCATATGACGCCCAGTCAGGATAACGAAGCCACTTCCCGGACGTCAATTTACTATTGACCGGGCGGGAAGTGGTTAAAGAACCATATAAAACGACACTCACACCATGCTGTCTTTTGAGAACTAATTGTATTGAGATATCACAAAACACTTCATATAGTCTATTTCACGTCACACAGGATAAGACATGCGCACTAAATATCAAGACGTTTACAGCTGGTCAAGACAAAACAAACAGTCATAGTTCTTTGTTCTAAACTAACTAAAGGAATAAAAAGAATTTGTAACAATGTAGATAAGGAGTATGTGAGGATATTTCATTATTCTCTACAGTAGCTGAAGGAATGCTGAGAAAGTTTGTGGAAGTATCAGATATGTGTGTGAGAACACATGAGTTAGGAGAATCTCATGTTGAGACAGTTATCTGAGAAGTTAAAGGGGTGTTCAAACTGTACATATTGTAAAAAGGAAGTTTGTGAATATTAAAATGGCTGACAGAAACAAGATGGATGCTTAGCATAACGTTTCAACCCCCTCTTTAAGTCATAAATATGACTTACTACAAATCCGCAGCCTCCTGAAATCTACGGTTCTTGCTACGTTTGTTATATTCTTTTACATAAAGCTCTAGATATTGTGTATATGCGTGAGAAGGTTGGTCTGGTGTAGTGCATTTGCTAATACAAAGTAGAATAAGCTTGAAAATCAGGTAGCCTATCAATCCTAACAATAGTACTATGATAATCATAATCACTATGTCCTTTAACCATGAAAACATTCCACCTAAACTCAAACTAGAAAAGGGGTTCCATCCATAATTATCTATGTCTCTTGCTTGTTTCATTAATTCATTTACCTGTGTTCGGTGTTGATTAATAACGTCATAGTAGTCTGGGATTTCCAGGCTGGTATTGTGAAACCATGTACAACATTCATAATCTTGGGTCATTTTGCATAAACCTATTAGAGCTGCACTCATGCTTTCAATAGCCAATTCGTGTAACTCTAGTTGTCTTCTAATTGCTTTGAGCTCGACATTGAGTAGTCCTATATCTTGGGAGTTTTTTACCATAACATCATTTATTAGACTAGTGTAGTTATTTAATTTGTCCATCATGGTTATGCTCCATCCTGTCCAGGATGGAAACCATGCCCATGACTTATCTGAAGCAGAAAACTTGTGGGTGGGTTTTCTCTCTTGTATTTATAAGTTAAAGTGGAGGGCCGCCCTGAAAAAAAAACTTCATAAAAATGTTAATAAAAATTTTAAATAAAAAAATAAATAAAAAAATGTACTTACCAGAAATGGCTGTTGCTAGGCAGATCGTCCTAATCTGCCTCTTCTTGTTCCGCGGAGCTGTTCTGTCTTCTGCTCCTAGCGCCGTCTTCAAGTGAATGGGGCGCGGTGTGTTATGGGAACTGTGTGTCCCACAACACATCGCGTTCCCATTCACAAAGCGCTGCGTGACTCGCGCATGCGCAGTAGGAAACGGGCAGTGAAGCCAGCAAGGCTACATTGCCTGTTTCCCTTAGGTGGAATGGCGGCGCCGGGAACCGAGACCCGAGGGATGATCGGTCTCGGGCGGCCGACATCGCAGGCACCCAGGACAGGTAAGTCTGCTTATTAAAAGCCAGCAGCTACAGTGTTTGTAGCTGCTGACTTGAATTTTTTTTTTTCCCGGCTGGACCTCCCCTTTAACCTATGTACTGGACTGAAGTAACTTGTATGTGATGTTCTTGATTCTGGCCTAGGGCTGACATGACTGGTACCAACTGCTAAATAACATCATCCTTTCACTCCGGCGGGGATCCATGGGTAACAAATTTTACCACAGCATATGTATCTATTGCTTCCCAATGAAAAACTTTTTAGAGAACTACTTAGGGGCTCAGCTCCATCCCCAAATGTAGCACTAATAAGTTTACTCAGAAGTATCCCAGAGGTTGTATTCCTGTATGTAGTAAGTTCACTAATAGTGTTGTTAAGGGATTGATTTTTGTAACTACACATATGACCTATGATGATTTTACTGGTGTGGAAGGGAATACCTGACTTAGAGCACATACCTACTCCTTTGGATGTATTGCCTAACTGAACACACCACTCGGGTTCATGTGTCCTTCCTAAAGTGTAAAACATAATACTCTGATTGCGGTACCCTTCTGAGACATTCTTAATACTTAAGATTAGAGTGTTTTCCAATGATGACTTGAGGTTTAGAGGGACAGCTAAAGTGTGATCTGAGCAGTTTCTACAAATCAAGCATTTTTCATATCCTGACTTTCTAGCATAAGCATATTTAAATTTTACCAGTAACATTTTTCCAGAAAACCCTGTTTCTTTGATCAGTTCATTAGAGACATCTCTTTTACTGCGATTTCTGAGGTGAAAGTCAGTATGGTTGGTGTGTGTTTCGCTTTTACCACATATGAGTTTCAAGGCACCTAAGTTATCAGAATGATAGATACAGTTAGTTATTATCCACACTGGGACAAAGATCAGAAGTAGAAACATCACCAGAAGGCAGAAGGCCTTCCCAGAAGTCTGTGGTGAAATGAGTGACATCACTGTCCTTTATTTCTGTGCTTGTCTTTTGAGGACTTAAAACACCTGCTTTGTCTCTTTTTAGTCTTTCTTCAATTCCTGGGCTTAGATCAACCTTCTTTACTCTGCTGGCATGGATCCAGGTAGGGCTTTCCTCGGTAAGGATGTTGGTCCTGGTGACGGCTACCACTTTGGTCAATGGTCCGAATGGAACCTCTTGCGGCTTTCGACCTTTCTAAAGCCTGGACCACAACTTGATCACCGACCTGGAACGGGTGGGTTGGTACCTGTGAAGAAGAAGGAGAGGTGCAAGCGACTCTTCTTTCAACAATATCAAGAGTTTCAATCAGTTTTTTTAACATATTCTTCCTGTATTTGTTCCAAATCACCTTTCTCTACCATCAAGGGATGATTAGCCCACGGTGTGGGGAATGGCCTACCCATGAGTACCTCAAAGGGGGAATAACCCGTCACACTGTGAGGGGTCATTCTGATTTCAGCTAATACAGCTGGGAGAACTTTTTTCCATTTGCCAAAATTCCCACCCATAGCTTTCCTTATCCTGTCTTTAATTGTTCTATTCATTCTCTCTACAATCCCTGAACTCTGAGGATGTTAGGGGAGGTGAGATTTCCAGTCTATTTTTAGTACTTTTACAAGATCTTGGCAGATTTAGCTGTGAAAGCTGGGCCATTGTCTGAATTTATTTGCAATGGACATCCCCATCTAGGAATGATTTCCTGTGTGAGGATCTTCACTACAGTTTGTGCGTTTTCATTGTTGGTGACAAAGATTTCTGGCCAGCGTAACATCATGTCCACTATGACCAAAAGGTATTGTTGTTTCTTTCCTTCTTTGGGCATATGTGTAAAGTCTATCTGTAAATGGGTAAACGGCGTTGTTGGGTACTCAAGATGTTCATGCTTTGATTTCTTTGGGTTTGTTGGATTGTTCCTAATGCAAGTGACACATCTCCGTACAAAAGTTTTGACTAGATAAGGTAATCCTGCAATGAAAAAATCTACATCTAGGAGTTCACAAGTGGCCTGCCAGCCCTTGTGACCCAGTCCATGGTATTGCGCAATGAACAGGGGGGCGCTAGCAACGGGAATACACGGTTTCCCCCATTTGCAGATTAATCCTGTTTAGGATCTTTCTGCATTCCATCACCATTCCATTACGCAATATCACCAGGGGTGGCAAAAGTCTGTAGTTCTGTGAGCCAATGTGTCTCTTTCAGGGAACATGGCTGAGGTGTTAGCATGGGCATTTGAATGTCTGCCTTTTGTATATATGCAGCTTCTTTAGCTATTCTGTCAGCTAGTGCATTACCTTTGGCTATATCAGTCATTTGGCCTGGATGTGCCTTACAGTGCATGATAGCTAGTTTTGAAGGTAACTGAATTGCATTTAGTAATGCTGTGACTAGGTCAGAGTGTGAGATGCTCTTTCCATCTGCTGCCGCATATCCTCTGCAAAGCCATATTACACGATGGTCCCAGACCACACCATGAGCATACCTGGAATCGGTGTAAATGTTTACCTCTTTTCCTGCAAACAGCTGACATGCACGGGTTAATGCTATCAATTCAGCAGCTTGTGCAGACTGATAGGGTATTGGATTGGCATCGAGGACAGTATCCGGCAGTTGGACTACAGCATATCCCACGTGATAAACACTATCACTTGGTCTGGTGCAAGAGCCATCAACAAAAACTGTTTGTGCAGTAGGAATTGGTACTGAAAGCATATCTGCTCTAGGTGAAGTGTCCTGATGTATTGATTGTATACAGTCATGAGGTGGTGGTAAGTCATCCTGTTCTCCTTTAAGACCTAACAAGGCATTCAAAATTGGAGCTGGGCTAGAGTTTATGTTTGAACTTTTTATTTTCAGGTTTGGATTGGACAGGAGGATGAATTCATACCCACTCAATCTTTGAGCTGACATATGCTGAGTATGTAAAGTTTTGAGGAGTGTGGTAACGTTGTGTGAAGTATGTAAAGAAGTGTTATGGCCCAAGGTAAATGGTGCTGCCATCTCTACAACCAATGCACAAGAAGCCAACGCTCTGAGACAAGCAGGCATGCCCTGCACCTGTACTGGAACCACCTTTGAGAAAAAAGTCTCCCACCATGTTCCTGGACTAGAACTCCCGCCATGGTTCTGCAATTTTCCCTGGCGAACAAGTGAAACATTTTGCCAAATTCAGGGAGGCCGAGGCTCAGGCTGGTAACCATTGCATATTTCAACATGGCAAAAGCATTTAACATTTCATCAGACCATTTTACAATGTCAGACATTTCAGAGAGGGTTGCTTGTCTCAATATATTGTCATAGAAAGAGCAGTCAGGTATCCATTGGCGGCAGTAACCAATCATTCCAAGAAAGGTTAGCAAGTCTTTCTTGGTAAGTGGGCGGGGCAGACCCACTATAGCAGCAGTTCTTTTGTGACTGACTTTCCTAACTCCCGGAGACAGCACAAACCCTAGGTACCCAGCAGTGCAGACAACACTCCTACCTAGATTCCTTCAACAAAAAAATGTAGCAATGTCCGTGCACTAATACAGCTACAATCACTTCAAGTCTTTAACAGAATAAATTTGGAAATTTGGAACAAGTTCAAGAGCATTTCAGACACACAAACGCACAATCTTGCTCATGGATCTGCTGTTTTGCTTCAGACAAACTTAAAACTTCTATGAAATTAACTTTGCAATGTACATTAACTTGTTTACCATTTCCAAAATAGCTTTACCCAAATTGTAGCTTTATAACCTCATGGGGACACTACTCACCAAGTGTACCCTTTGGTTCTAGAAACAAAATAGCAGTCCACACACACACACAGCGCAATTCATCCAGCGTGATACTTTTAAAGCAAAGCAGTTATACAATCATACACAAAGTTTATACAATACATTGATCGTCAGTCATGTTCCGTGCCAAACAGAACTAAAACTCTAGAGTACTCTGTAAATTCTTCTAAGGTCATCAAAACCCTTTCAATTGTCCTCAAAACACTAGTGTCCTCAAAACGCTATTTATATGACCCTTCAGGTCATGACCGGTCAACTTTTATCTATACTTATGAGAGGTTCTATAACCCAACAGCAATCTCTGTGGGATGGAAGCCAAGTCACACACCTGACACCTGGACCCCGGCAAGTCAATTTCACTCAATAAGAATAGAATTAACTTACAGTGTCCTGTTAAAAGTAGCTTTCCAAAAGCTTTCCAATTCCGTTAAGGGTAGCTTTCCATCCTTTTAAAGCCCCATACACACGGTCGGACAATCCGAGGACCAGGTCCGTCGGATCATGTCCGTCGTACTTTGTCCGATGTTGGTGTTGCGTACACACGGTCGGACAAAGTTGTCGAAAAATCCGATCATTCTGAACGTGGTGACGTTTGACGGGACTACGTAGAGGCTAGTAGCCAATAGCTTTGGTCTTGTAATGTGATCTGAGCATGCGTGGCACTTTGTCCGTCAGGAATTCGATACACACGATCGGACTTGGTGTGATTGGACCGTGTTGACGGCAAATCTTTCCAGCAGGAGATAAGACTTTGTCCGTCGGACAAACCGACGAACACTGTCCGATGGTGCATACACACGGTCTGATTTTTCGACAACATTGTCCGATCGGACAGAATCCATGAAAAAGTCCGACCGTGTGTATGGGGCTTAAGGGTTAATTCTCCATCCCGGACAAGCCCCCAGTGCTGTTAGGGTAAATCCTGTGTCTAGGAGAGTTTCCTAAAAAAACTCTCAGACCTCAGATCCAATGTATTGTATAATTTCAGAGTACTCTGGAATCAGTTCTCAAAGAACCATATTAAACGACACTCACACCATGCTGTCTTTTGAGAACTAATTGTATTGAGATATCACAAAACACTTCATATAGTCTATTTCACGTCACACAGGATAAGACATGTGCACTAAATATCAAGAAGTTTACAGCTGGTCAAGACAAAATAAACAGTCATTGTTCTTTGTTCTAAACTAACTAAAGGAATAAAAAGAATTTGTAACAATGTAGATAAGGAGTATGTGAGGATATTTCATTATTCTCTACAGTAGCTGAAGGAATGCTGAGAAAGTTTGTGGAAGTATCAGATATGTGTGTGAGAACACATGAGTTAAGAGAATATCATGTTTAGACAGTTATCTGAGAAGTTAAAGGGGTGTTCAAACTGTACATATTGTGAAATGGAAGTTTGTGAATAATAAAATGGCTGACAGAAACAAGATGGATGCTTAGCATAACCTTTCAACACCTAAAACAAACCCAAGCAGTAAATGAAAACAAATGTTCTTTCATTTTAAAAGTAAAATTTATAAAAAAATACCTCTCAGACATTGTCTGGCATATCAATGGCCCCCCTACCCAAGTACTCCATATATCTTGTTCTGACTAGGACGGACAGCTTCAAGGGCCGTCAGGTTGGCATTTTGGGGTAAGTCAGCATCAGGGCCAACTGACACCACATAGTTTGGTGAATGTTTTTTTTTTTTTAAATTGTGCAGAATACAGCAGGAAAGCACAATATATAAAATATTATAAAATATATAGAATAGTCACACACCAAGATTTGTGTTAACTATTAACAAGTGACTATTTTATATATTTGTTTCCTCCTTAGTAGGATCACCTAATGTTTTTTATTTCATATTAGTTGTATACCACTATTTTGGAGAAATAATCTTTCCAGGCTTTGTTACATACACTTTATGGTGGGTTTACACAAATTCATCATTTCTTAGATGGTCTATCTGACAGGTCTTACCATTTATATATTACACACGATTTCTTTCACATTAAATTCTGAACACTAATTTTTGTATACAGAATTCCATTCTGTTTTACGGTTACTGTTCAGATACATTTGAGCGCTACACTTTTTCACTTTTATTCCGTTACACAATTAGTCTTATTGTTGTGTTGGCAGCTTGTTTCACGGGAGGCGCAGTTATATATTTATATATTTTTCACATTTTCTAGTCCTAGCCACTATGTTCGACCAAAGCAGCAAGGTATTAGGGAATACCGAGCGCAAGTGCATAAAATTCGATTTGATGTCTGCCAGCAGATCCCTGACCGGTCGGACCCCCAAATCGTTCCCTCCTGCATGGATCACCAATACATCGGTCTATCCAATCGGGGGTACCTCTCTATCTCTGGCACGACTCTGCTCCACCGCATCCCTGGCAATCCTAACCAGCGCACATACACTTCCCTCCTTGAAATGCCCAGTTTCCTGCCATCTGGTCTCGCATCACCTCTTCTGGCCCCCCAACACACATAGGAGTGCCCTAAGATCCAGACAAGGTGCACGGAACCTCCATCTGAAATGAAATGACAACATAACGATACCAACACAATAAACCCTAGCTTGTACTATCCGTACCCAAATGTTCCTTGCTTACCCACAATCACCCCACCCCCCCCATTTTTTTTTATTCAACTGCCAATTGAGGCTTTATGTAAGTCCTGAATCTCCTAGATTCCCACCTCCTAATCCTCCACACGGCAGCCTCATCCAACCAACATCTGGCAGCTTCCCTAGCCGCCCCAATGCGGAAGGAGTGTGAAGCAAACGCCACCCCGTCCAATCCTGCTTTCTCTAAACATTTTCTAAACACTGCTACAAACTGAAATTTTGATAAATAGGACCCGTATTCATGCCTCAGAAATGTGCCCTCCCCCCTGATCTAACCCACAAGAATTCACGCACCAATTCCACCGCGTATACCTCAGACCCTGGCAATGCAAACAACGACACATCCACCCCTTTTCCTCTCTGATCCGTTTTTGAATTCCGTAATCGTATGCACATCCTGTTGCCCTCTATTCCAACATCTTGCCCCAACACTTCCAACACTTCCCTCCACTTCTGACACCTCCCCTTCCGATCTCTCCTCTGGATCCGACACTGGAGGAGCTGTCAGCCTCCTGGGTGAAGTGACCCCCCCGAGGCTGTGGCGTTCACGCGCTGAGAGGTGCACCGCTCTCGCGCTGCTCCCACACCTGCTGCATGGCCCCCCTTGCCAGGGCTACCCAGTGATTTGCCGACCTGCTTGTGCCCTCTGCCTCCATTTTGCCCCGTCGTGCGTCTCTCCACCAGGACCTGCCCCCTCATGGCTTTGCCGGCCTGCTCTCCTGCTCTCCGTTTGTTCCTGCATCCTGCTTCCTCCCACCATCCTTCCTGGCCTCCCCCTCACCACAGTGACGTCCTGTGGGGATGCCTCCCTTCCTGTTGTTCTGCTGTTCCCGGCGTGGAAGCGGCGCCATTACGGCCCGTGGCCCCGCCCGAGTTCAGCCTGCGGTGTGTGAACCACCCGGGCCCTGATAATGCCGCTGCCTGAGCCTGCTTCAGCGGCGGAGCCGATCGGTCCGTGTGTGGGCTCCTGGTGGCACGAATAGGCCGTGTGGGAGGCCCTGGGGAAAAGCGCGTCGGAGGCCAAGACCTCCGAGCGCGCTGGGACACCTCACCTTCTCCGGATCCACCTGCATCCCCCTCAATAAGGGCTGCGACCTGGATGTGCTGCCAGTCTGGAGCCCTCATGGCTGCCACCACCCTAAGCTGCGCTAAGATGCTGTCGACGTCCATGTTGTGGAGGAGCAGTGAATTAAACTGCCTCCTCCTTCAGCTTCCTTCTCACACTGACCCCGCTTTAGCTCCGCCCCCTCTTAAATATGACCACTCCCCCCTTGAACTTGTTTGCTCACTTCCTCTCCCCTCTCTCCACTTCCTTTCACACCTCATATTAACCTCTTAATGTGTCTCTTAAAGACACACTGTCATGCCCGGCCCTGTACTACACTTCCTTGCAGTCTCTTTCGCTCCGGGCATCACTGTTTGGTTGCCCTTCTCTGCACTTTCTCCAGTTTCCCGATATCCTTTTTAAGAACTGGTGCCCAAAACTGAACTGCATATTCCAGGTGAGGTCTTACTAACAATGTGTACACAGGCAAAATTATATCTCTCTCTCTGGAGTCCATACCTCCCTTAATACAAGAGACTTTGCTTGCTTTGGAAACCACAGCTTGGAATTGCATGTGCTTATGATCTACCAAAACCCCCAGATCCTTCTCCACCATTGATTCCCCCAGTTGTACTCCCCCAAGTATGTATGATGCATGCATATTCTTAGCTCCCAAGTGCATAACTTTCCACTTATTAACATTAAACCTCTTTTGCCACCTAGTTGCCCAATTAGACAGTGCATTGAGGTCAGCATGTTAATTGGAGAAATCCTGTTAGGACGTTATTCCACTGCATAGCTTAGTGTCATCTGCAAAGACAGAAATTTTACTTTTAATCCCAGACCCTATATCATTTATAAAGATAATAAAAAGCACTGAACCTTCGGGTACACCACTGATAACCTTAGACCATTCAGAGTAAAGCCACGTACACACGATCAAACTTTTCGGCTGGACTTTCCAGCGGAGGTCCGCCGGACTTTCCGAACGTGTGGACTTGCCCACACACGCCCGGACTTTTCCGGCGGACAATCCGCCGGGGTTTTGGCGAAAGTCCGTAGGACTTTTGAAATGAACGGACTTGCCCACACACGGAGCAAAGTCCGTTCATTTAGAATGTGACTCCAGGTAGACGGGACTAGCGAAGGAACTCAATGCTGCAGCTAGCCCCGTCACCTGGTATGGATTTAAAGGGAATCCCAATACCGAAAAAATGGCGTGGGGGTCCCCCCTAAATCCCTATCAGACCCTTATCCGAGTACGCAGCCCGGCCGGTCAGGGACGAGCAAGCGACCCCCCCTCCTGAGCCGTACCAGGCCGCGTGCCCACAACATGGGGGGTGCCCTGGGAAAAGGGGGGCCCTGCGGCCTCCCCACCCCAAAGCACCTTGTCCCCATGTTGATGAGGACAAGGGCCTCTTCCAGACAACCCTGGCCATTGGTTGTCGGGGTCTGCAGGCGGGGGGCTTATCGGAATACGGGAGCCCCCTTTAATAATACGATGTACCCATTCACCTAAGGAAAAAAGTGTAAATAAAAAAACAACACAATTTTTAAAAATACTTTATTGCACAGCTCCGGGGGTCTTCTTCCGTCTTGGGGGGTCTTCTCGCCAGACTCCACTATCTTCTGCTTTTTTACTAGCTCTTTCACTAGTGGAGGAGCCCGGCTTTCTTCTTCGTCGCCGCCGCCGTCTGGGGGTCTTGTTCTGACTTCGGGGGTCTTCGGGGGTCTCTTCTGTTCTTCTTGCCGGGCCTCCGCTTTCTTCTTCCAGCTCTTTTACTAGCGGTGGCCCGGGCTTCTGTCACCGCCTTCTGCTTCTGCTTCTTCTTCTTATTATTATTATGTCTTCCGATGTTGACTCGTCGCTGTCTCCTCTTCTAATGGCTCAGAAGTGTTGCGCTGCCAGTTATATAGGGACAAGGGGCGGGGCCACCGGCTCATGTCACAAGGTGACCCTGCCCTTTATGATGTCACAGTCCCGGAGAAATTCCTCCGTGTGTGAGGCAAGTCCGTTCATTTCAAAAGTCCAGCGGACTAGCACACAGATGGCGGGATTGTCCTCCGGACTGCCGAGTCCGGTGGACAATTTTAAGTCAAAATTTAAAACTAGGTCCGCCGGACTTTTGGGAATAAAAAGTCCGCCGGAGCCCCACACACGGTGGGAATGTCCGGCGGACTCTAGTCCAGCGGACAATCTGTCCGGAAGGTCCGATCGTGTGTACGCGGCATAAGACTCATTAACCACTACTCTCTGAATTCTGTCTTTTAGCCAGTTTTTTATCCATTTACAAATTTATCTTTCCAAGCCTGTAGACTTTACCTTACACATTAGCCGTGTGTGGGGAACTGTGTCAAATGCTTTTGCATTGGCGGCACAGTGGTGTAGTGGGTAGCACTCTCACCTAGCAGTAAAAAGGGTCTGTTGGTTCAAATCCCAACCATGACACTACCTGCCTGGAGTTTTCATGTTCTCTCTGTGTCTGTGTGGGTTTCCTCTGGGTACTCCGGTTTCCTCCCACACTCCAAAGACATGCTGGTAGGTTAATTGGCTTCTGTCCACAATTGGCCCTAGTATATGAATGTGAGTTGGGGACCTTGAGGGTAGGGATCGATGTGAGTGTGCAATGTATGTGTGGAGCACTGCATAAATTCACAGCGCTATATGGGTACTTTAAATAAATAATATATAATAGAGGAGTATCTTAATGAGACACAATGTACAGGGATAGGGACAGGGATAGGGACAGCACCCACACTCACTCAGGTTGAACTAGATGGATGGACTGATGTCTTTATTCAACCTTACTAACTATGTAACTATGTAACCCAACCCTCTGCCCAACCCTCTGTCCAAGGTTTTACTTACCTCCTCATAAAAAGAAATCAGATTTGTTTGACAACTTCTGTCTTTCATAAATACATGCTGTCTGTTGCTTAACCACTTCAGCCCCGGACCATTTGGCTGGCCAAAGACCAGAGCACTTTTTGCGATTTCGCACTGCGTCGCTTTAACTGACAATTGCACGGTCATGCAACTTGACTCCCAAACAAAATTGACGTCCTTCTTTTCCCCACAAATAGAGCTTTCTTTTGGTGGTATTTGATCACCTCTACGTTTTTTATTAATTGCGCTATAAACAAAAAAGCGACAATTTAAAAAAAAAACACAATATTTTTAACTTTTTGCTATAATAAATATCCCCAAAAAATATATATAAAAAAAATGTTTTCCTCAGTTTAGGCCGGTGCATATTCTTCTACATATTTTTGGTAAAAAAAAATAGCAAAAAGCATATATTGATTGGTTTGAGCAAAAGTTATAGCGTCTACAAAATAGGGGATAGGTTTATGGCATTTTTATTAATAATTTTTTTGGTGGCGTTCAGTGATTTTTATCGTGACTGCGACATTAAGGCGAACACCTCGGACACTTTTGTCGCTATTTTGGGACCATTCAAATTTATACAGCGATCAGTGCTATAAAAATGCATTAATTACTGTGTAGATGTGACTGGCAGTGAAGGGGTTAACCAGGAGGAAGCGCTGAAGGGGTTAAGTGTGTCCTAGGGATGTGTTCTAACTGTAGGGGGGATGGGCTACGTGTGTCATGACACTGATCACCGCTCCCGATCACAGGGAACGGTGATCAGTGACCAGTCACTAGGAAGAACGGGGAAATGCTTGTTTGCATCAGCATTTCCCCGTTCTTCCTCTCCGTGAGATGATCGCGGGTATCCCCGCAGACATGGAGTCTGTGGGACCCGCAATCACACTCACAGAGCTCGCGGTGGGTGCGCATGCGCCCACAATGCCGCATCTTAAAGGTGACATACATATACGTTAATATGCCTGTCCGTGCCAGGAAGGGGTTAAAATATTTTTTTACAGAAACAACTCGTCTATGTGGTCTTTTAGTAAACTCTCCAGTTTCTTCCTGACTATAGAAGTTAAACTAACAGGTCTATAGTTACTTGGTAAAGACTCTGATCCCTTTTTAAATATGGGCACCACATTGGCCCTGCTCCAATCCAGTGGTACCATTTCAGTCATTAACGTGTCCCTAAATATTAGTAACAGTGGCTTTGAATGGACAGAGCTCAATTCTTTTAGGATCCATGGGTGGATGCCATCTGGTCCAGGTGCTTTATCCACCTTTATTCTGTCTAAATATTTCTGGACCATATCAATTTTGAACCATTGTGGATCATTTGTGTCACTACTACCACCCTCATAATGGACACAAGCCGCCTCCATGCACCTTTGTATAGACAGAGCTGAATAAAGTATTTAATAAATTTGCCTGCTCTTTGTCCCCAGTCACCCACTCTAGATTATTTTGTAAAGGGCCTACATGCTCAGACCCGACCTCCTTACTAATAATATATTTGAAGGATTGGGGGACGTGGCGACTGAGCTCTGAGATGTCCGCAAAGCTTGAGAGCTCCGTCCAGCCACCGGGGGAATCCAGCGACATTGATGTCTCCACTGTAGCCAGAACTCCGCTCCAAACTCCCACAGCACCCGGGGACAATCCTCCATGACACGGCGCTAGAAAACTTACCCGCAGCCGCGGAAACTGTCAGGTATCTTCCAAAGGATGTCCTGTAGTCAACAACAAAATGGCTTGAATGGGGGAGCCTCAATATAAGTAAAATGTAGGTAGGGGTGGGTACCATCATCCCATAGATTTGTAGAAATAACAAGTGGGCACTATTCTAAAGGACCACTCCAATGGTGCTCAAAAGTGTCGACTAGTGGGAAAGAAAAAGGGGGACTATTTCGGTACCCAATTATATTAACAAGGTAAGTAAAACTAATTTTAGCATTTAGTAAGACACAAAGTAGAAAAAACATACAAAATATAAATAGCAAAACACAAAATGTTAAGCAGCTCCTATACAGTAATGAGATTATGTAAACTAATACAAACCCCCTAAGTAGATGGGGGCAAATTGATGTGGGTTTTGACGTGCTCCTTGACTAGTTTCGCAGCTTGTGCTGCTTCCTCAAAAGGCATCACCCATAACATCTAAAAGAGATATATACAGTTTAATTCATCATAAATAACAAACAATGTACATAAATCATTTTATGGTGCATAAAATTTTGGAGTTTTTAGTAAAAAGAGATCTGTCTGACTCACCAACATAGGAGCCCTTAACAAGGCTGGACGGCAAATTAGACATCCTAACATAGGGTGACCCCCCCCAGGGCCGGACATGGGGGGCCAAAAAAGAGATTAAGCTGGAGGGAGGATAATACAAATATTAATATTTTATTATCTGGTAAGTGTTAGTGGTAGCTCTAGAGTATCCAGGGATAGACCAGTGCCCAAGATGGAGAGGGCAATAAGTTGCCACTGAAAAAACAGAAACTTGTACACCATGAAGAGTGTTAGGAGGGGAAAGGGAAAGAAGAAAGAGGGGGGGGGGGAAGAAAATCAGAGGGGTTTGTGTGGGGATTGGGGAAGGGGACAAATAAGGGAAATGATGGGAGAAAAATCCAACAGTTAACCTAGTGAATCCAAGGACTAAAAAGAAGCAGAAAGTAGGAACGATAATGCAGTCGATCAGGACCACAGATTGTAAGATGAGGTCCTACTTGGTCAGGATATCCAAGATTGTAGAGCAAACCACCAAAAAAGTTCCAATAGTTGGTAAGGGTAAAAGTGTTAAGTTACTATAAATAACATACCCTATAAAAGGCCACAGGTAAGTTATAGTCAACCAGGAACACCAACTCTCTTGCAGGGTATTAATTCCCTAGTAATAGCCACCAAAGGGAAACTGTTGTAAGCAGATAAGGCAATAGACCAAATGCAGATCTGTGGGTAAAAAACATATATATAATAGAGGCAAGGAAAGGGTAGGAGATATTCAAAAATACCGGAAAAACTTCAGCAACCAACAAGCCATATACATCTCCATGAGTCATGTATTGCAGATGAAAAGTTAAAATACAAAAAGGTAGTCCATGTACAGAGAAACTCAGGGTTAAATGACATACAGGCCCGTTAGCTGTGGAGGTATTGAGGAATATATCAAAATTACCTTAAGCAGAGAGAGGAGGCGATGCTTCCTGGTTGAATTGCTGCTCTGAGCTAACGCGCACATGCACGTCTTATGAGGCTCCCAACCCGGAAGTAAGAGGGCGTCAATTGACGTCCATCATGGTGGCGTGGTTGGGTGCCGCACGCGCACACAGCGGCGGCGCACACAACCACGCCATGCGTGTGCCCGATTGGGGGCACGCTGACACGCTCAAAAGGTGACATCCGGCGAAAACTTCCGGGTCCGATCCCTAGATGTGCGCATGCCCGTCATGAGACTGCGCGCGCACAAATCCCCACGCGATGAAGCCATCAGCATCAATCTCGGGGATGTAGAGACCCGCCTGCTCTCATAGCGACGGAGCCATCCACCTAAGGGATTGCATGTCCGCCCCTAGGGGGGGAGAGTGAACTCCTCCTGCCTCCAGCACTGGGTTTCCAAGGGAGATACAGGCAGATCTCTAGTTAGATAGGAAATAATTAATACAAAATATATATAAAGATAATTACTTGCTCGGGATAAGGGCCGGGCCAGGGACAGTGACCATGGTATTAGTCACGTTAGTCCATGACTAGGCCAGCCACGAGTCAAGAATTTCTAAAGGTTAACAAATAATAATACAAAAAAGGGTCCTAATAGCTGACATCAAGTCCACTTAAATATCCCTGAGACATTATAAAAATGTCTAAGGGATAGATATAAAACAATATATACATATGTTACAGAAATAACAATCGGTTTAACAAAAAACAAACAAACAAGCAGGCAAGAAACTGCGACTCAATCACATAAACATATCTGAGGATTTCACCATGGGAATTAGAATTTATCCATTAATTGCAGTGGTTATTTTTTATATTATTATTTATTTTTTATCCTTGTTTTACTTACCTTGTTGATATAATTGGGTACCGAAATAGTCCCCCTTTTTCTTTTCCACTAGTCGACACTTTTGAGCACCATTGGAGTGATCCTTTTAGAATAGTGCCCACTTGTTTTCTCAACAACAAAATGGCGGCGACCGCTCCAATCGACAGGATCACAAGGCCGTGGGTGCCACACAAGGAGCCAGATTACGTGATTCTGTACCCAATTACCAACCACACAGCAGCGGGTCATAATTAGAAGCTTTCAGCCCCTCCACCAGTAGTCCAGCAAAGTGGTGGGCGCGCATGGCCTCACCAGGTAGGCCGCACACTTCCCTAGACATGGAAATCACAAGGCTGCAGCACACCACATCTGACCCTACACCTGCTTTCAGAGATCCCATTGCATCTTTCCCCACCTCAGGGCAACCCATTTTGGATACTATGCTTAAGGACATGCTCCAAAAGGGCTCCCTGCAAGCTGACATAGTATCAGTCATCAACCAGTGCCAGGCAAACATGCAGGCCTTGGGGGAGAAAATTAACCACATTGAAAACACCATGGAAAACTACTCCATATCCTTAAACACCATGGTAGATCCACATAATGAGCAAAAATAAGACATCACCTGGATAAAAAATAAAATTGACGATTTAGAGGATAGGTCCAGAAGAAATAACTTAAAAATCAGAGGAATCCCTGAATCGGTAGCAAGCCTGCAATTGGCACAATACGTCCACATCACACAAGCCCATCCCCCAGACAATTAGAAACATGCCCCTAGGACATAATTAACCCCTCCCCACCCCCTAGTGGTTAACCCCTTTACTACCAGTGACATTTTTACAATCAATGCAATTTTATAGCATTGATCGCTGTATTAATGCCAATGGTCCCAAAAATGTGTCAAAATTGTCCGATGTGTCTGTCATAATGTCGCAGTCACGATAAAAATTGCTGATCGCCGCCATTACTAGTAAAAAAAAAATTATTAATAAAAATGCCATAAAACTATTCCCTATTTTGTAGACGCTATAACTTTTGCGCAAACCAATCAAATTTTTTTTAATATATTTTTGGGGGATATTTATTATAGCAAAATGTAAAAAATAATGCGTTTTTTTATTTTTTTCAAAATTGTCGCTATTTTTGGGTTTATAGCGCAAAAAATAAAAAACCGCAGGGGTGATCCACTACCACCAAAAAAAAAAAAAAATCTCTATTTGAGGGAAAAAAGGACGCCAATTTTGTTTGGAAGCCATGTCGCACGACCTCACAATTGTCAGTTAAAGCAACGCAGTGCCAAATCGCAAAAAGTGCTCTGGTCAGGAAGGGGGTAAATCCTTCTGGGGCTGAAGTGGCTAGTCTCCTCTCTGCTACTGTCCTTATTGGCTCATGAGTTTATTGTAGACATGGTGCATAGAATACTGAAACACTCCTTTCTACCGCCCGAGATACCGAGAGATGTCTTACTCAGAGGGCATTTCTACCATGCAAAAGAACAAATGCTTATGGCATTCCGCCGGGTGGACAATGTTCCTAACCATTATGCATTGTTTCAATTACTACCTGACCTATCCAGACACATGCTGCAAAGCAGACGCAACCTGCTAACCATAACCAAAGCTCTGAGAAACCATCAAATAACACACAGATGGAAAAAGCCTGCCACATTGGTTATTACCCACAATGGCAGCACTACAAGCGTGATTATGCTAAAAGATGGGCTGGCTGCCCGCCACCTGTGGTGCATCCTTCCGGAACATACAAACACCACCACACCAAGCCCTCAACCATCATCACTGGATACAGGATGAAAACGTTCCCAGAAGAAAAACGAAAGTGGATGCTCCTTACTTTACAAACACAGCATCCAAGTAATTCCCCCGGATAAGGAATGGAATGTTCACCTTCCCTCTTCCCCCCAGTTCTTCCCAGCAATTGAAATTGCTCACGGATCCTATCCAGGACCCTTTTTTTACTAACTTTGATTTGTTCTTAATCCACTTTATTCTGTTTAATCTCTTTACCTCTATGTTTGGTACATGCAGTGCTCCCTACTTCAATCTGAAAGCATATCTCCTCAAGTCAGACCGCCCAGGATCGCAGAGAGCCATAATGGTCCGAGTTGGTTCATTCCCCATGAGCCAATGAATGCTCCACCACAACTGTGGGTAACTTACCATGCATCTCACTCAGTTTTACCTCAACACCAGACAATGCCTATCAAATGCATATCCCTTAATGCAAGAGGCTTGAACCATCCTGCCAAACAGTTCTCATCTTGAAAAGAAGCGAGCAAACATAATGCTGACATTATTAGTGTCCAAGAGACTCACTTCCAATCCTCTTACATACCCAGATGTTCTAACAAGGATTATCCAAACATATTTCTGTCCTGTACCATTGGGGAAAAAAAAGGTGTCCTCTTAGCCTTTAAAAGTACTCTTGCTTTTTAACTCAAAGGTGCTATCATGGACCCTGAGGGAAGGTGTAACTTAGTTACGTGTGAAATCAATGCTCAAGCCTACACAGTGGTGGCACTTTATGCTCCTAATTCTCACCAGGTCCTCTTCACTTGCAAACTCCTCAATTGAATATCTACTGTCAGACAGGGCCACCTTTTAAAGAGCTGAGATTTTAACCTCACAGTCGACCCGCACCTAGACTTGTCAGCCCAATTTAAAAAAAGGAACCAACTCACTTCAACATTTGTTTCACCCAGAAGAATTCTTCGATGTGTGGCGTTGCCAACACATCAACGAAAGAGACTAAACTTTTTTCTCACCCAGGCACAACACATACTCACGTACAGACACGTTCATAACTGATAAATGGCTATAGCAAAATGTTTTGTCAACCTCGATCTGCGACATCACCTGGTCTGATCACATTGCAATATTAATGAATAAGAATGAGTGGGACATTCACCCCTCTGTTCCCATCTGGCTTTGCAATTACTAAATTCCAGCCAACACTAGGCCATAAAAAGAATAATATAAAGGCATTGGCCGGTGATCAAAAATGATCGGATCCTTGGACCTCTGCTGTCGGATAAGCCCTGTGTATTGTTTAGGGGGGCTTCTAACCTTAGACATTCAATAGCACCCAATGTGCCAGATCCTCCTGTACGTCCAACCTTTTTTGGGGATATAAAAATTTTTTTCCTTGCAGAAAGTGCAAAGTTTGTAGGGTGAATGCCTTGCGTGATAGGAGGTTAACAGAATTCACATCAGAGGGCACATGTGTCACATATCCCTTCAAATCCTTCATAACATGCACTACCAAATGTGTATACCTTTTGAGGTGTCCTTGTGGTTTGGAGTATGTGGGACGAACCATTTGGATGTTGCACGTTAGACTAGGGGAACATTTTACAAATATAAAGAAGGGTTTTGACAAACATAATGTCTCCAAGCATTATGATCTTAAACATAATCGGGACCCTAAGAGTACCATTTGTATAGCCTTGGAGAAGTACACCCCTCATTGGCGTGGAGGCAATGGCAGGAGAACGATCTCTAGATCCGAAACGAATTGGATTCATAAGCTTGGTACTCATGTTCCCAACAGTTTGAACGTAGAGTGGGACATCAACTGCTTCATTAACAACTGTTGATGTCCCCTCTAGTCCTTTTTCTTTGGGTCCTCCCCCCTTTTTTTCCTGTCCTTTGTAGGTCTCATTTTTAGGTGTCACCATTGAGTTTGTAATCAAATCCCTGTTTGATTGTTATACTCTCATTTTTTTTATGTTTTTTAATGTTTTTTAATGTTTTCTAACATTTAATTATTTCTTTGATTTTGATTAAAATCTTTGATCATATATATATCTACTATTAATAATTAATAATTAATGTTAGTTTGACCTGTTTAACATTTTTATATTGAGAGGTTGTTTTGAGATGTTTTTCTCCTGGTATGTGGATAGACGCATCTCATAACAATATGCATTTCATATATGCTTTATTTCTTTATTTCTTTTCTATTTTTTTCTTTTTAGGCAGTATTGTAAAGGACCACAAGTTGGCCCTGATTTAATATCTGTTATAATGTATCTTCGGAGCAGTACTATGGCTGCCCTGTGGGTGTCAGAGATGAGTTCATCTCTATGCTAATTAGGATGGCTCTGTCTTTTTGGCAGGAAGCACCGTCTATGTTGCTCAATTAAACTCTGTGTATCGCTAAGGGAACCAATGGCTGCGCTTTCCTGCTTTCACCATGTGTGTATTTAAGGCGCATGTGCGGGCACGTGTGCGTACCCCTGATAACGTAAGTTGTAATGAAACGGTCGTAGGGACGTTGCGCACACACGCACTGCACATGCGCAAACCGTTCTCATAGATACAAACAGAGCTTTTTTACTTCTTATCCTTGCAAGGAATATTTTTATGTATTGGAACATTTTTATTCTTTAATAATCCATTCAAAGGAACTTCTGCCCTATTGTAGTCTTCTTTTTTCTCCAAATTTTTGCTTTTCCTGGGAAATCCATTGGATGTTCATATCTCATCTGTGGAAGGAAACGATGGTCCACATTTCATCTGTGGAAGGAAACATCGATTGCTGTGCAGCGTTCTGCCCTCAGAAGCGCACCTTGGAAGGGGCTCCCCAGAGATGCTGGCTGGTCACCTGTGAGGGAAGTCTGTGAGATCCCAGAGATCCTGCTGCTCTACTAAGCCTTATTTGACCCCCCTGAATAAGGGCGGTCGCTGGCTTTCCGGTAAGCCTCCACTGTTTATTGTAATGTGACGGGCAGCACAAGTGGTGAAAATGCATACCCAGGGTTTTGCATTTTGAAACGTCTCGTTTTGGCTCATGAACTGTTCTTGTGTTTAAAGCACGTTTTTTCCTGGTTTATGCAGTAATCTTATCACTTATGGACTGTTTTTCCACTTATATTTTTTAAACATTAAGGACACATGGTATAGTATTTTGTGTTTATCACATTTATATTTCACTATATTAGCAATTTTGATAATTTATTGTTTGTATATTATCCAGCGCTGCACTCTTTCTTATATCTAATACTAAATTACTGCAAGATCTGCAGGGGTCCTTGATAATCTCTCAGCATCTCCAGAATTACTTTAGTGAAAATGAGTCTTCAGTCAAGTGCCCATTTGTTACCCTCTTTGGCTCAGCAGGACCAGATGGGTTTCGTGAGGGGCAGACAATCCGGTGATGCTACCAGAAGAATGGTGAACATAATGTACCAGGCTGAGAAAAATTGAACTATATATAGAGAGTAGCAGAGAAGGCCTTTGATAGGGTCCACTGCTGGCAATATATGTCAAAAGTTCTGACAAAGTTTGGCTTTCAACGACACACACTGTCTGCTATCCTAGCGTTATACTCTACCCAAACGGCTCAAGTCTACACCTCAGGATTTCTGTCTAAACCATTCTAAATATCCAATGGGACTGTCAGGAAAGGGTCCATCCGCGTACAGTACTAAGGTCCACCAACAGGTGTTTCCTGGCAGTTTGGAACTGCCAGAGGAGTCTTTCCCTGCTAGTGTCATGTCATCATTGGGCCGCAGTACTGACGTCCACCAGCGGATGGATCCTGGCAGTATGGAGCAGACAACAATCCCTGCACTCAGGTGTTACATGAGGACAATTATTGGCAGTCCCATAAATACCCGGCAAGCCCTCACATGCTTGCCTTGGTATCGTTCTTCCAATGCGCCCTAACCTGTACCTGCGACCTATATCCTGAACCCTGAAACCTGTATCTGAACCTGAGCCTGCACCTGAGCCTATGCTCCTGTTCCCTTGTAGCCCATCACATCCATTATCTCCCTCTCCTGTCCTACCCTTGTTCATTTGCTGATTCCCCTGTGTATGACCCTGGCCTGGCTAACATGTTTGATTTTGGTAATTCACTTTGGCTGTATATATTATCTGTTGTCTATGGGTTTCTGTTGGTTGAACACTGCTTGTATTTTGGGTGTTTACTTATTTATATCACTTATCTTTAATAAATGTTATTCTTATTCACTTTACATGCGTTTTGGTTTCCTCTTTGCAGTCCACACAGTCTGGTCACTGTCCGTTATCCCCTACAATCTTCAATTTAATGATTGAACCCTTAGCCGAGAGGATAGGCTCACACTCCTTATTCACTGGTTTCAGGTTTAACTCTAAGGCCGCGTACACACGAAGGGACTATCCCGCGGGATTATCCTCTGGGGACAATCCCCTCGTGTGTGGGCGTCGGCGGACTTTTTGGCGCCAAAGTCCGGCGGACCAAAGTTTTAAGTTTGGTTTTAAAATTACTTGCTGGACTTGGCAGTCCGGCGGACAATCCCGCCGTTAGTAGGCAAGTCCGCGGGACTTTTGAAATGAACGGACTTGCCGCTCATCGGCAAGTCCGTTCATTTAGCACGTGACTTCAGGTTACGTAGCTAGCGTAGGCAGTAAATGCCGCCGCGCTAGCTCCGTAAGCTGGCATGGATTTAAAGGGACTCCCCACGCCGAAAAAACGGCGTGGGGGTTCCCCCCAAATCCATGTCAGACCCTCATCCGAGCACGCAGCCTGGCAGGCCAGGAAAGGGGTGGGGACGAACGAGCGCCCCCCCCTCCTGAGCCGTACCAGGCCGCGTGCCCTCAACATGGGGGGTGCCCTGGGGAAAGGGGGGCCGTGCGGCCCCCCCACCCCAAAGCACCTTGTCCCCATGTTGATGAGGACAAGGGCCTCTTCCCGACAACCCTGGCCGTTGGTTGTCGGGGTCTGCGGGCGGGGGGCTTATCGGAATCTGGGAGCCCCCTTTTATAAGGGGGCCCCCAGATCCCGGCCCCCCACCCTATGTGAATGAGTATGGGGTACGATGTACCCCTACCCATTCACCTAAGGTGTAAAATGTAAAGTAAAAAAATACCCACACTTTTGCAAAAAATAGTTATTGCACTGCTCTGGGGGTCTTCTTCCGTCTTGGGGGTCTACTTGCCGGACTCCCCCGCCATTTACCAAGCTCTTTTACCGAGCGGGGGAAGTCCGGCTACCTTCTTCGTCGTCGCAGCCGTCGTCTGGGGGTCTCGATCCGCCTTCGGGGGTCTTCCGGGGGTCTCTTCTGTTCTTGCGGCGGTCGTCGTCTTCCGCGCCGCCGGCGCCGCCTTCTTCTTCTTGTCCTTCTTCTTGTTCTTCTTCTTCTTCCGATGTTGACCCGACGCTCTCTCTGCCCGGAATGCCTGTGCCGCGCTGCGCTGGGACTTATATAGGGACATGGGGACAGGGTCACATGCTCATGTCACATGGTGACTCCGCCCCCTTGTGATGTCACAGTCCCGGAGGATGCTGGGACTGTGACATCACAAGGGGGCTGGGTCACCATGTCACATGAGCATGTGACCCTGTCCCCATGTCCCTATATAAGTCCCAGCGCAGTGCGGCACAGGCATTCCGGGCAGAGAGAGCGTCGGGTCAACATCGGAAGAAGAAGAAGAACAAGAAGAAGGACAAGAAGAAGAAGGCGGCGCCGGCGGCGCGGAAGACGACGACCGCCGCAAGAACAGAAGAGACCCCCGGAAGACCCCCGAAGGTGGATCGAGACCCCCAGACGACGGCGGCGACGACGAAGAAGGTAGCCGGACTTCCCCCGCTCGGTAAAAGAGCTTGGTAAATGGCGGGGGAGTCCGGCGAGAAGACCCCCAAGACGGAAGAAGACCCCCGGAGCAGTGCAATAAACTATTTTTTGCAAAAGTGTGGGTGTTTTTTTACTTTACATTTTACACCTTAGATGAATGGGTAGGGGTACATCGTACCCCATACTCATTCACATAGGGTGGGGGGCCGGGATCTGGGGGCCCCCTTATAAAAGGGGGCTCCCAGATTCCGATAAGCCCCCCGCCCGCAGACCCCGACAACCAACGGCCAGGGTTGTCGGGAAGAGGCCCTTGTCCTCATCAACATGGGGACAAGGTGCTTTGGGGTGGGGGGGCTGCACGGCCCCCCTTTCCCCAGGGCACCCCCCATGTTGAGGGCACGCGGCCTGGTACGGCTCAGGAGGGGGGGCGCTTGTTCGTCCCCACCCCTTTCCTGGCCTGCCAGGCTGCGTGCTCGGATGAGGGTCTGACATGGATTTGGGGGGAACCCCCACGCCGTTTTTTCGGCGTGGGGAGTCCCTTTAAATCCATGCCAGCTTACGGAGCTAGCGCGGCGGCATTTACTGCCTACGCTAGCTACGTAACCTGAAGTTACGTTCGAAATGAACGGACTGCTCCGTGTGTGGGCAAGTCCGTTCATTTTCAAAAGTCCCGCGGACTTTTGGCCGGCGGATTATCCGCCGGAGAAGTCCGTGCGTGTGTGGGCAAGTCCACACGCTCAGAAAGTCCAGCGGACCCAGCTGGAAAGTCCGGCGGGATTGTCCGCTGGATTGAGTCCGCCGGCAAAAGTCTGCACGTGTGTACGCGGCATAAGAAACAGGTAATCAGTCTATTTGCAGATGACGTTATCCTCATGCTATCTAACCCCCTCACCTCCCTCCCATAGACCCATCAAATACTAACAAGTTTTAGTGCCATTTCATATTACAGAGTTAATTTTGCTAAATCACTCATTCTGGACATGGGGATCCCAAGGGCCACTAAAGTGCAACTACAGCACATTCTTCCATACTCGTAAAGCACACAAGGGATACCTTATCTAGGGATCACTCTAACAGCCTCACCCTCATCCCTAGCAGCCTTTAACTTTGTCACTAATTGCAAAAATTGAGTCACAACTCAGAAATATATCTCAACATGACCTTTCATGGGCCGGCAGAATAGCAGAACTAAAAATGACAATCCGGCCACAAATTTTGTACATATTCAAAGTCCTACCGATCCACATTCCTAACCACCTCCTTAATATCCTGTCAAATCTACTTCAGAAATGTATATAGAAAGATAAAAAGGCCAGGTGGCAATATTTAAACTTAACCCCACATAGATCTATTGGAGGAGCAGGTATGATCGACATAAAGGACCATTACTGGGCAGTTAGATTGGATCAAATTCAACACTGGTTCAGAGGTACTGATGAAATTCTGTGGATAGAACTTGAAACAGCCATGGCCCCCACACACGACCTTCCATTGCTTGTTATGAGCGACCAGTGGAGGCCTTGGGACTCATCCACTCTTTCCCCAGCAATCCATGCCTCCCTCTTGGCATGGTGTTACTTACACAAACAAAAAACAACACCAACCAAGGCAGTGGATTATAATTTCCCCATACAGGTGATGGAGGCCATGATCCCCCAGCTCTCTACTAGCTTGCTAAAAAGGTGCGGGTTGAATTATGTACCTAGAAAACCTGATACAAGAATACAACCCTTACCAGAGCACAACATTTTACATGCTCTCGTATAGTACATTTTCTATGTAAGAGTCCAATTCCCATGATAACCACACAGGAATATGCATGGAAGACCTACTCCTCCCAAAAACCCGGACCTAAGGGCATATCCCTCTTTTATTATAACCTTCCGGGGAAACTAGCCTTCAAGAAAACTAACTTGATTATTAAATGGGAAATAGACCTGAACACCCATTTCAGCCCAAACCAATGGCAATCCACCTTCTGAGAAGTTCAAAGAGCAACCCATTGCCAACAGATGGTATCTCACACTGTATAGACTAGCCAAAATATACCCCAACACCTCTTCCTTATGTTGGAGAAGATGAGGTCAGATTGGCCACCTACATCATACTTTTTGGGAATGCCCCAGTCTGACGAGCTTCTGGAACCGGGTTTTCCAAGTCTTATTTTCCCTCACAGGAATTCTCCAATCACCAAACCCAGGTTTAGCTATACTTATTATTGGACTGGACTCATACCCCCGCCCACATAGGCAAGTAATTACACACATATTATTAGCAGCCCGCACACTTATACTTAGAAAGTGGAAATCACAAGACTCCCTCAATGTATCAGAAGCATTAACTATGGTCCGGCAAAACTATACCTTTGAACTTATACTAGCTATCAATTCCTTCACACTATCTACCTTCAAGCAAAATTGGGCAATATGGTCAGATGACCCCATTTTCAAAACTTAATGACATCTCCTTATCCTCACATTTGCAAAACTGCTTGTTCCTCTGTTCATTTATAAATTTGTTTATACCTTATTTCACTTATCATTCACCCCCTGCATGTTTTTGTACAGGGATCCATATGCATGTACTGCCTCTTTGTTATACCTAACATGTAACATTACTGCACCACCCTTTTAAACTCAATAAAAATGATTGAAAAGGGGGTGCATGCGCGACTTCACGGGACCGGCCGCATGAGTGAGTAGCTCCGTACTACTCCAACCATTTAGCCTGCTTCCCGGGGCCAGAAGTGCACCAAACCTGCCACAACAGCTCCCAACACCCCCTCATGTATCCTGCCGAAGCTCAAAAAGGGCAGAAAGACCACACAGAGGTCACTTACCAACTATCTGCTGAGGAATCAGGAACGCTACAGCATGTCCCAAGATGGCGCGGGCAGCCCTGCTTCTCCCTCACTACATGTCTCACAGGACATTGCTGCTCCTTCACAAGACTGTGAGTACTCCCCTCCTCTTACAAAAGCTGACTTAGATAAAAGCCTAGAATCTATTTACAGCAAAATAGCCACTAAGTTCCAAACGGAGCTGCACAAAAGAACTAATACCTTAACACAGGAGATCTCTGCTTTGGGAGCCCGCACTGATCGCTTAGAAACTAAGCATGATGAACTCAGTATAGCCCACAATGATCTCTCCAGGGAATTTGAGTCCCTTACTGCGACTGTCTCTCAATTACAATCCCAAGTCGAAGACCTCGACAATCGTAATCGCAGGAACAATCTCAGGATCAGATGGGTTCCTGAAAGCACCTCTGATCTTATCCCTGCTATGCACAAATTATTCCAATCCCTCCTGCCAGACCGTGATATGGAATATTTCACCTGCGATCGTATACACAGGGCACTCCGCCCTAAACCCCCACCTGATAAACCCCCCTGTGACATTAGTAAAGAATGTGATTGGAAGTTGATCATCTCATTATTTTAACCAAGCTAATGTACCAACATCCCTAGAGTAAATGTTAAAAAAAAGATGGGGATATGGGATTTTACGGGTACCTTATGAAAAGATTTTCTATTTTAGAGCAAAATACTCTGATACAAAGGTTTAAATGTGAAAAACATATTTTATTAATAAAGATAAGAGAAAATATTTATAAAAAATGAACAAATATGCAAAAATCTATTGTCTAAGGTATATACACCTATTCCTATTATCGACATAGAATTTACAGAGTTCATTGATGTGTGGTCACGTGTTCAACAAGCTTCTACATGTTTCGCCTATAAAGGCTTCGTCAGGAAGGTTGACATGATCACATAGAGTTTAAAAGATTTTTTCCAAAAGATGACTTTATTCACATATTGGACCTTAGGTGTATAACAAAGAAAGAAAAATTTAGAAAATTGCATTGATTTCAAACAAACAGAGAGGTACTTAGTTACATTTCTAATACTGTATGGAGACACAAAAATATGGCATATCCACCTAAACCAAATAGATTAACCCACCCCCACCCCCATTTGAAACCTCATAACCACCCATGAAAAGTCCCCTAACTACCCCATATTATCAAAGGGTGAAGGACGGCCCTACCTCTCATATCAGATCCAGTCCAAGAATATCCTCAGAGGGGTCTCATAAGGGACTAGTCAAAACCAAAACAGTCTCACATATACAACACACACACGAATCCCACTGGGATGACGGGTAAATCGCAGAGAGGGAGATATGGGGCTCAGTGAGATATGGATGCCACGTTGGTTTTGTTGGAGATATTGGTCTAATGAGAAAGTAGCATAAGCGATTATATGGTGTTAATATTTAGAAAAAATGAATGAATTTAATGCTTACCATTTTAAACATATCCATAATGATATGATTAGAAGGTTGACTAGGAGCTTGGACGGATAGAGGCAGATGGTGTTCGTGCTCACTATGTATAATATTCACAAAAGACATATATTGGAATAAGCTGATTTGGCAGACTAATGAAGCTAATATAAAGTTATATCTTTTATGAAACATATATCATCAGAAAGTTTTAACTTACAGTGGAATACCACTGCTTACCTATGTTTTTAAGTCTTGCATGGAGTAAAGAGAAGGAGGGGAAGATCAAACATTCCAGTGTCTATATATGCAGACACTCATAGTATGAACATATGGGGTGTGATCCCCAAAATCTGCTTCCAATGAACTTTAATAAGGATTTAAGATGATAATATTGTAAGGAAGCAGATAAAACTAAAATAAAGATTGTGCAATTTTAAAGGGCAGAATGTGAAAATAGATTTCACTGATTACCTTGGTCTTAATTCTGTGATCTCTCCGAGCTCCCGCACTTCCCGACTGGGATGTGCGCTTTATAAAGCCCTCCCCATGGTGCCAAAACGGCGTGGGCATCTGACGTCACACCGCCGCTTCGGCGCCAAGGGGACAAAGAGGGAGGGACCCGCGCCATGAGTGGCCGCTACCGGAAATGACATACCGGAAGTGCGGCTTCGAGTGACATGCTGTGCGTACATCCCCTCAGAAATGAAACCGAAGGGCTCCTACAGCAATGTGTCACAGGGATACCGCAAAATACGGCACACCCATGGCTATGGGGAACCTCAAGGTGGACGCACGGTCAGAGTGCCAAACAAAACCCACCATGAAGGGGGAAAGAGGAGAGGAATTCCACCATGCATCCTTGGGTGTCCATGCGATCACCCATGTATATATCGTCCCAATTTGAACATCTGTCAAACAATTCACTCGTTCATTCACCAAATGTATCCCCTGGTGTTGTCTGACATATCTATTGTGTCTACCAGTTTTCTATATACATACAAATATTATTCGTTTTAATTTTACAAATATGCAAATAAAAATAGAAAGACATGAACAAAGAATACAAAACATTAAAACATAATATTGATTATACGCGTAAGCGTGTACATGTGTGTACCAATCAAGTCCCCTCTAACTTCCCACATCGTGAGATGGCTGGACCCGGTGAGATCCTTGGGCCGAGGAGGGAAGCAAAGAGTGGAAAAAGGAATGGGAGGGAAGGATTAGACAAAAAAAAGGGGGGGGAGGGAAAAACAGAAGAGAAGGAAACGAAGAGAAGGAAAGGAGAGGGTTATTGTATGATGAATCGTGATGTGGCATAGTGACACCACTGAGAGAATACATCACGGCTGGGCTGTTGGGCATGTCACCAATGGCAGGTCCTGACATTACAACGGTGATGATACCAGTGAGGCAGATGTCACACATTCAAAGAAAAGGTTTAAAGCTAATCCCTTCATTTAATCCTGGATGACGTGTCGCTTTTAATAAATATATCCAGCGACTTTCCATATCTCACTGAGCCCCATATCTCCCTCTCTGCGATTTACCCGTCGTCCCAGTGGGATTAGTGTGTGTGTTGTATATGTGAGACTGTGAGACTGTTTTGGTTTTGACTAGTCCCTTATGAGACCCCTCTGAGGATATTCTTGGACTGGATAAGATATGAGAGGTAGGGCCGTCCTTCACCATTTGATAATATGGGGTAGTTAGAGGACTTTTCATGGGTGGTTATGAGGTTTCGAATGGGGGTGGGGGTGGGTTAATCTATTTGGTTTAGGTGGATATGCCATATTTTTGTGTCTCCATACAGTATTAGAAATGTAACTAAGTACGGTACCTCTCTGTTTGAAATCAATGCAATTTTCTAAATTTTTCTTTCTTTGTTATACACCTAAGGTCCAATATGTGAATAAAGTCATCTTTTGGAAAAAATCTTTTAAACTCTATGTGATCATGTCAACCTTCCTGACGAAGCCTTTATAGGCGAAACATGTAGAAGCTTGTTGAACACGTGACCACACATCAATGAACTCTGTAAATTCTATGTCGATAATAGGAATAGGTGTATATACCTTAGACAATAGATTTTTGCATATTTGTTCATTTTTTATAAATATTTTCTCTTATCTGTATTAATAAAATATGTTTTTCACATTTAAACCTTTGTATCAGAGTATTTTGCTCTAAAATAGAAAATGTTTTCATAAGGTACCCATAAAATCCCATATCCCCATCCTTTTTTAACACCCCCTGTGACATGTGCCTAAAGGACTTCCTTATTAAAGAAGAAATCCTCAGGGCTGCCCGCAATTCTCACAACATCTCCCTGGATGGCACAATTCAAATATATCCGGACATCTCTCCAGCAACCCTGGACAGACGCCGTAAGATGAAAGAAGTCACCACGGTGCTAGCAAACGCACACATTCGCTACAGATGGGGCTTCCTCTTTAAACTTTCCATTCCCCATAACGGTACAACTTTGACAGCGACTACACTATCGGAAGGTCAAGAAATTCTTGTTAAATTGGGCCTCATAGAGGCTGAATCCCTTCCTCACCCACCTTCCACTCCCAGACCAACGCCCATCTGGCACACTCCATCTCCGAGACGAGACCGCAGACGTCACAGACATGAAGCTGGCCAAAACGCCCATCAAAATTGACCTCAAGCATTTTTGTTATCACTATTGCGAACTCTTTCCTACTGCTCTTATTGAATCCTAATTATCCACTGGAATCTCCTGATGTCTGAGCACAACCTACTGTCCCTTTTTGGAACTACCGGAACACAGTTTATATAATGTTACTGCATGACTCCTTCATCCGTGTTCAGCATGCTGTGGGACTACCTAGCAGGTTTGATCTTTACATACCAGACAACTTTGGTACCTTACAGGACACATTAAGGTCACCTGCATTCCTTGCTGTTTGTGTGACACTCAAACTGCTTGACTGAGTATCAACCAATCCCCTCTTTTTTTGGGGGGGGGATTGCTTACCTCACCGATTCTTTTACAACAGGATGCTACTTTCGGGACTTTCTTTCTCTTTCTATTTGATTCGGTTCTCAGACCATTAGACAAGGAGACATCCCAGGTCAATTTATTAATGCATGCACATATTATTTGTTAAACTTTTCTTTTTTTTTTATCTAGCAGGCTAGTTCGGTGTTTTTTAATGCCATGCTACCCCACTCCTCTCATATCCTGACTTCCTCTGGAATTCTGGATAGGACCCTAGGAGTTAAGGGAGCTTTTGCCCCTTACACATCTTATTTCACTGTTTCACCCTCTTGCTATTTGCAACATGACCCACTGTTAGTCCAGCTTAGGTTTATTCTGCTGGCATTCTTTTTGGTTGTTTTTTTTGTTGTTCCATTTCAAGTTATGTTTTTATTATTTCAGTTATTGAAGCATTCCAGATGCAAACTTTCTCACTATGATCTTAATGCTGACTATTGTCTAGGATATTTCCTGATTGGCACTCCCCTTGTGATGGAGAATTTCAGCACTGCACTGCCAGGGTCACTAGACCTTTCAGGTGAACCTAAAAAAAATTCCCTACATAAATGGTGATTACGTGTATTTCACATAATGTGCAGGGCTTTAATTCTCCTCACAAGCGAAAAAAAGCATTTACTAACTATAAGAAACTAGGAGCTCAAATTATATTACTGCAGGAGACCCATTTTGCTTCTGACAAACACCCGTTTTTTCATAGGTCATATAAACAAGCCTTCTATACCCTATACCAATCCAAATGTAGAGGGGTAGCGATCTTTTTGCATAACTCATTCCCCCTGGAAGTGAAACAGAACTATAAGGATCCCGACAGCAGGTTCCTTATAGTAAAAGGTTTAGTGGCTGGACGAGAACTCACAATAGCAAATGTGTATGCCCCCAATGTAACACAAGCTGCTTTCTTTACTACCTTCTTTAAGGTACTTGAAAAATATTCATCAACGCACATGTTTGTTGGCAGAGATTTTTTATCTAGTTGCGCACCCTCAGATAGACAGAAGCAACACTTCCCAACCAAACTCAGCTTTCCCCAAGGCAATGTCCAAAACACTTCAATCATTCCAATTATCTGACGCCTGGAGAGCACACAATACAGGTGCAAGAGATTTCACCTTTTACTCCCATCCCCATAACTCCTTTGCAAGATTAGACTATATTTTCTGCACTCCCATAATTCTCGCTAACTCCACATAATCTGCTATTCACCTCTGCGCTTGGTCTGATCACAATATGGTCTCCTTATCTACCTCTCTAATTGGTCTATCAGACACCCCCTACACAGGGAGATTAAATGATTCCCTCCTCACTGACCCTATAATACGCCAAGAAATCTCTACAGCTATTCAAGAATACTTCACTATCAATGCCACCCCTGATATATCCCCTAGCACTCTTTGGGTTGCCAACAAGGTGGTGTTAAGAGGCCATCTAATTAGTATAGCATCACGATAAAACAAAGAGCGATGGCAACAAATTTATACGTTAACTACTGAACTGGACAAACTACACAAAATCCAAATAGGGAACCCATCAAGGTCCAACAAACGCATGGTAGCTCAGAAAAGACTTGAGTTGGATACCCTGTTATCCGCCAAGACTGAAAAATCTCTACGTTGGTCCAAGGCCAACTTTCTCCTACACAGCAACACTGCATCTTCTATGTTTGCCCGTAAGTTGAATCAAACACTGCATCCTCCACATATCTATAAACTCCGTAATTCCTCAGGTAATGTAGTTTCCCACCCCAAGGAGGTCCTGAATATTTTTTAAAACTTCTATTCCAAACTACTTTCTCAATCACCTCCTTTTCCTGCCCAATCCTCCCATGACTGGCTGTCCTCCCTGTCCCTTCCCACTTTATCAACATCACAAACAGATGCTCTTAATGCCCTCTTCACAGAGGAAGAACTGCTAGGAGTAATCAAATCCCTGAAACGCTCTGTGGCCCCTGGCCCAGATGGTTTCACGGCTAGTTATTACAAACATTATGCCCCTATTTTGATTCCACGCCTTACTAGCATGTTCAACAAGATTCTTACAAGAGACCAGTACCCTACTGAAATGACTTTAGCCAATATGTCTCTCCTCCCCAAACCCCTGAAAGATCATTCCCTCCCGCAAAATTATAGACCGATATCGGTCATCAATAATGACCTCAAAATCTTTAGTCAAGCCCTAGCAGACAGACTGGCCAACATTATTTAATCTCTGACCTCCCCTGACCAATCAGGTTTCATTCCAAACAGAATCATCACTGATAATATCCGATTAACACTAAACATTCTCCAAGATGCTAATCTACGTAAGCAACAGGTCCTTCTCCTGAGCCTAGATATTAATAAGGCGTTCAATAGCGTACTATGGCCTTATTTACTAGCAGTCCTACAACGGATTGGTTTCGGTGATGAATTTTTAATGGGAGTGCAATCCTTGTACCATCATCCGCAAACGAGAATTAGAATACCGGGTTGTAACTGTGGATTTTTCACACTGGGGATGCCCCCTATCACCCCTGTTATTTGCCCTAGCCCTAGAACCCCTTGCAACCGCTATCAAACAACACCCAGACATATCTGGTTACCCAATGGCATCCATCCCCTATTATCTTTGCATGTATGCGGATGATGTCATGCTCTTCTTAACCCAACCCCAAATCTCCCTACCCAATTTATTCGCCTTGCTATCTAAATTTGCCTCTATTTCTGGGCTTACAGTTAACATGACCAAGTCCACAGCACTTCCCGTAAACATACCCCCTGCTCAGTGTGAGACCCTCCAGAGTTCTTTCCCTTTGCAGTGGTCAACTGGCAAAATACCCTACTTGGGCATCTATATCACACCACATTGGTCCTCTATCTTTGCAGTGAACTATCCAGCATGTATGTCCCGTCTCCGGAATATGCTTAAACTATGGAGCACTTACCACATTTCGTTCCTCGGGAGAGTCACGGCAATCAAAATGACCCTCTTACCTAAACTTCTATATCTTTTCAAAGCCCTACCTATCCTTATCCCCAAAACCTTTAAAGATAAGCTGCAACAAGATGTCAACAAGTTTATCAAACGGCCTAGATTCTCTAAACAGGTTCTGTATAACTCACAAACGACCGGTGGTTTGGGCTTACCAAACCTCTGGCTTTATTTCCTGGCCGCTCTTTCTCCCAGATTGCCTAATGGAATATCCCTGATTCCAAAGTACCTTGGGTCAAATTTGAATCGCAGTCCATCACACCTTATAGGCTCTCTTCTATACTTTGGTCACCCACCAAATCTATACAAAAAAATCACCTCCCTAAATTCCCTAGTAGCGCATTCTCTTATACTATGGAACTGCTATAAAAGTAAACTCGACCTAGTATCGCCTGCACCTCGAGGCTCTTCCTTTCTAGGAGAACCCTCATTCACTATAGCATTTAAACACCCAGAAGGTTTCTCCTGGTGGATCTATAACTCTTTGGTCACATTGGCTGACCTGCAGGTTGGTAATTCCTTCGCTACATTCAACCTCCTCTGCACACAAAAACAGATTCCACTTAGGGAACACTACCATTTTTTGCAAATAAGACATTTTTACATTTCCCACTTTGCTCTCTTACCATCCTCCCCCCTACTACATTTGAACAGATTTGCCGTGACTCCCCCAGAGGAAAAGGCCTTATTTCTACCCGCTATAAATCAGCTCTATCTACAGGGTTCCCAGGGGAACCACCATATAAATGTAAGTGGGAGGCCGACTGTAATGAACAGTTTGACCCGGAGGACTGGGACATGATGCTGGATAACTTAGGCAAAGCTTTGAAATCCTTAGCTGTTAGAGAAACGGCTTACAAAGTATTAACTAGATGGTATTACACCCCATCCAGACTTCACTCCATCTTTCCTGGGAACTCCGGACTATGTTTCAGGGGATGTCAACTCCCGGGTACCTTTAGACATATTTTGGGACTGTGGTCAGTTCTCCCTGCTTTGGAAGTTAGTGATGGCCATAGCGTCAGCAATATCTGGTACACCTATGCAGCTCACAATCTCCATGTGCCTTCTTGGAGCATCAATTCCGGGTGTCCTCTGTACCGAAGAATGTCTTATGCCGCGTACACACGAAGGGACTATCCCGCGGGATTATCCCCTGGCCTCAAGTCCAGGGGATAATCCCCTCATGTGTGGGCCTTCAACTGACTTTTTTTCAAAAAGTCCGGCGGACTAAAGTTTTAAGTTTTGTTTTAAAATTATCCGCTGGACTTGGCAGTCCAGCGGACAATCCTGCCATTAGTAGGCTAGTCCGCCGGACTTTTGAAATGAACGGACTTGCCGCTCATCAGAAAAGTCCGTTCATTTAGCACGTGACTTCAGGTACGTAGCTAGCGTAGGCAGTAAATGCCGGCGCGCTAGCTCCGTCACCTGGCATGGATTTAAAGGGAGTCCCCACACCGAAAAACGGCGTGGGGTCCCCCCAAATCCATCTCAGACCCTTATCCGAGCACGCAGCCTGGCAGGCCAGGAAAGGGGTGGGGACGAGCGAGCGCCCCCCCCTCCTGAGCCGTACCAGGCCGCGTGCCCTCAACATGGGGGGTGCCCTGGGGAAAGGGGGGCCGTGCGCCCCCCCCCACCCCCCAAAGCACCTTGTCCCCATGTTGATGAGGACAAGGGCCTCTTCCCGACAACCCTGGCCATTGGTTGTCGGGGTCTGCGGGCGGGGGGCTTATCGGAATCTGGGAGCCCCCTTTTATAAGGGGGCCCCCAGATCCCGGCCCCCCACCCTATGTGAATGAGTATGGGGTACGATGTACCCCTACCTATTCACCTAAGGTGTAAAATGTAAAGTAAAAAAAACACACTTTTGAAAAAATATTTTATTGCACTGCTCCGGGGGTCTTCTTCCGTCTTGGGGGTCTTCTCGCCGGACTCCTCCGTCATTTACCTAGCTCTTTTTAGCGAGCGGAGAAGTCCGGCTACCTTCTTCGTCGTCGCCGCCGTCGTCTGGGGGTCTCGATCCGCCTTCGGGGGTCTTCCGGGGTCTCTTCTGTTCTTGCCGCTGTCGTCGCTTTCTGCGCCGCCTTCTTCTTCCGCCTTCTTCTTCTTCTTCCGATGTTGACACGTCGCTCTCTCTGGCCGGAATGCCAGAGCCGCGCTGTGCTGGGACTTATATAGGGACAAGGGGACAGGGTCACATGCTCATGTCACATGGTGACCCCGCCCCCTGTGATGTCACAGTCCCAGCATCCTCCGGGACTGTGACATCACAACGGGGCGGGGTCACCATGTGACATGAGCATGTGACCCTGTCCCCTTGTCCCTATATAAGTCCCAGCACAGCGCGGCTCTGGCATTCCGGCCAGAGAGAGTGACGTGTCAACATCGGAAGAGGAAGAAGAAGAAGAAGAAGAAGAAGGCGGAAGAAGAAGAAGGCGGCGCAGAAAGCGACGACAGCGGCAAGAACAGAAGAGACCCCGGAAGACCCCCGAAGGCGGATCGAGACCCCCAGACGACGGCGGCAACGACGAAGAAGGTAGCCGGACTTCTCCGCTCGGTAAAAGAGCTAGGTAAATGGCGGAGGAGTCCCAAGTTCCCCAAGACGGAAGAAGACCCCCGGAGCAGTGCAATAAAATATTTTTTCAAAAGTGTGTTTTTTTTACTTTACATTTTACACCTTAGGTGAATGGGTAGGGGTACATCGTACCCCATACTCATTCACATAGGGTGGGGGGCTGGGATCTGGGGGCCCCCTTATAAAAGGGGGCTCCCAGATTTCAATAAGCCCCCCGCCCGCAGACCCTGACAACCAATGGCCAGGGTTGTCGGGAAGAGGCCCTTGTCCTCATCAACATGGGGACAAGGTGCTTTGGGGTGGGGGGGCCGCACGGCCCCCCTTTCCCCAGGGCACCCCCCATGTTGAGGGCACGCGACCTGGTACGGCTCAGGAGGGGGGGGCGCTCGCTCGTCCCCACCCCTTTCCTGGCCTGCCGGGCTGCGTGCTCGGATAAGGGTCTGAGATGGATTTGGGGGGGACCCCCACGCCGTTTTTCGGCGTGGGGACTCCCTTTAAATCCATGCCAGGTGACGGAGCTAGCGCGCCGGCATTTACTGCCTACGCTAGCTACGTACCTGAAGTTACGTTCTAAATGAACTGACTGCTCCGTGTGTGGGCAAGTTCGTTCATTTTCAAAAGTCCTGCAGACTTTTTCCCGCGGATTGTCCGCCGGAGAAGTCCGGGCGTGTGTGGGCAAGTCACACGCTCGGAAAGTCCGGCGAAGCCCCGCTGGAAAGTCCGGCGGATTGTCCGCCGGACTAGGACACTGATTACTGTGTAAATGTCACTGGCAGGAAAGGATTTAACACTAGGGGCTAACTGTGTTCCCTCTTGTGTATTCTAACTGTAGGGGGGTGGGACTGACTAGAGGAGATGACAGATGGTTGTTCCTAGCTAGTAGGAACACATGATCTGTCTCTCCTCTCCTCACAGAACAGGGATTTGTGTGTTTACACACACATGTCCCTATTCTGGCTGTCATGCCCTCTATCGCGAGTGGCCAGCGCGACCACCGGACAGAAACATCAGCACCCCCGCAGTGCATCGGGGGCGTCCGTGCGCCTGCTATCCCCGTTTAAAGGGCCGACGTACAGCTACGATGGTTTGAGGGAATGTGCCGACCTGCCGCAGTATAATGACGGTGGCTGGTCGGCAAGCGTTTAAATAATTATATGGTCACTGCTACTCAGTTGTTTTTTTATATGAATATGATAAGCTCTGCATGGTTTGAGGTTACCAGGTCCAGCAGCGCGTCATTCCTAGTCTGGGCCTAAATAAACTGGACCATAAAATTGTTTTGTAGTAGGTTTATACATTTTTGTCCTTTAACTGTCCCAGTAGTGCCATTACTTAAAATCCCCCATTATTATTACTGTCCCAGCCCTTGCAGCCCTTTCCATCTATGCAAGGAGCTGAGTCTCCACCTCCTCACTAACACTGAGAGGTCTATAACAAACTCCAATATATTCCCAGTATATTGCAATTTGTGAAAAAAACTCTGTTGCAGCTCTGTTCAAGGAAAAACAAGTTAAAAAGCTGAAAGAGCTTCTAAACTAGCATCTGGGGGGAAAGATCAGAAAAGAATATTTAATATGGAGAGCAAATGCCTATAAGGGAACGATACGTAAAGGGAGTGGAATAGAGGGGGGTGGGGGACCAGGGCTAAAACTATATGGCAGAGGAAAAGCATCACCTAAGTCCACAAAGAGTAGTGGCATTAAAGTGGTTGTAAAGGCATGAGGTTTGTTACCTTCATGCATTTAAAGAAAGACCTTCTGTGTGCAGCAGCCCCCTTAGCCCCCCTAATACTTACCTGAGCCCCCTCTCTCCTGAACATCGCTGGATCGAGCCTTGCCTCTCTGGGGACTCGCACTCCTGATTGGCTTTTGGCAGCAGCGGGAGCTATTGGCTCCCGCTGCTGTCAATCACAGTCAATTAGCCAATCAGGAGACGGAGGGGCAGGGCCGAGCCATGACTCTGTGTGTGAATGGATACACAGAGTAACGGCTCAGCTTGGGTGTGAGCAGGAGGGAGGGGGCAGGTGCACTGACATGGAACACAGAAATAGGAGGATCCTGTTCAAAACCACAGAGCAGGTAAGTATAACATGTTTGTTCAGTTTTTTTAACTGATTGCCAACCAGCTGCCGTCATTACACTGCGGCAGGTCGGCATGTTCCCGCGAACTGCCGTAGATGTACGTCAACCCTTTAAAAAGGGATAGCAGACGCACCGCCACACTGCAGGGGTGACAATGAACGTGGCGGGCAGTCACAATGACAGGCCACCTCATGGCGACTGCATTAATTATAGCTCACTAAGCCCTGGTAGATTATGGCTCACGTCAATGGTAGTGGTGGGAATGTGCAGACGGTCGTGTGCAGATCCATGTGGGCAGTTTTTTGTTGAGACACAATGTGCCTGACATTGTGAAAAATTACAAACATGGCTCCGATCAGGGCCGTGTGCACATTCCCACCGCTACCATTGACTTGAGCCATACTCTACCATGGCTCAGTGAGCTATAATTTCGTATGGTTATGCTATTGTTCCCATGTACACAGATCTGTTTGCTGGGAGCATTAATGCAGTCGCCATGAGGTGGCCAGTCTTTTGGTGAGGCATAAATAAACATCCCTTAACCGCTTGCGGACCAGCTGCCACAGTTTTACTGGGGCAGGTTAGCTCTGCTGCGCAAAATCACGTTAGTGTATGTGATCTCACCCGCCGCAAGCTCTGTGAGTCCGACCGGACTCTATGTTAAATAGTTACATAGTTACATAGTTAGTTAGGTTGAAAAAAGTCCATCCAGTTCAACCACAAATAAAAAAAAAATATATATATCATACAATCTCATATACCCCATTCTATACCCACAGTTGATCCAGAGGAAGGCAAAAAAAAAACAGCAGCGCATGCTCCAATTTGCTAAAGCGGGGGAAAAAATTCCTTGCTGATACCCCGACAGGCAATCGGATTTTCCCCAGATCAACTTTACCTATAAATGTTAGTACCCAGTTATATTATGTACATTTAGAAAAGTATCCAGGCCTTTCTTAAAGCAATCTACTGAGCTGGCCAGAACCACCTCTGGAGGGAGTCTATGTCTGCGGGGATACCGGCGATCACCTCACCGAGAGGAAAAACGGGGAGATGCTAATTTAAAAAAAGAATCTCCCCGCTCTGCCTAGTGACACTGTCACTGATCATAGCTTCCTGTGATCGGGAGCGATGATCAGTGATGTGTCACACACAGCCCCTCCCCCCCCACAGTTAGAATCACTCCCTATGACACACTTAACCCCTACAGTGCCACCTAGTGTTAACCCCTTCAATGCCAGTCACATTTACACAGTAATCAATGCAATTTTAATCGCACTAATCGCTGTATAAATGTGAATGGTCCCAAAATAGCGTCAAAAGTGTCTGATGTGTCCGCCATAATGTCGCAGTCACGATAAAAATCACTGATCGCCGCCAAAACTAGTAAAAAACATTTTTTTATATAAATGCCATAAAACTATCCCCTATTTTGTGGACGCTATAACTTTTGCGCAAACCAATCAATATACGCTTATTGTGATTTTTTTAACCAAAGATATGTAGAATATATATCGGCCTAAACTGAGGGAAAAAAAAGTTTTTTCGATATTTTTGGGGGGTATTTATTATAGCAAAAAATAAAAAATAATGTGTTTTTTTCAAAATGGTCGCTCTTTTTTTGTTTATAGCGCAAAAAATAATAACCGCAGAGATGATTGAATACCACCAAAATAAAGCTCTATTTGGGGGGAAAAAGGACGTCAATTAAGTTTGGGAGCCATGTTGCACGTCAGTTAAAGCGAGGCAGTGCCAAATCGCAAAAAGTGCTCTGGTCTTTGGCCAGCCAAATACTCTGGGGCTGAAGTGGTTAAAGGGCAAACACATCTGCCGTGTCCATGGGAAGGTTTCCACAACCAATGGTCATCCACCGACATCTGTATGTGCGCATACGCTCGCATGATCGTATTGTGGCAAAACAGACACTGGGTGGACATCTGACAGCATACGTTAAAAAAATGTCCACAACGGTCCCTCCTCTTTGTCAAATACTCCCATGTGTTCCTCGATTAATCTTGATCTTCTTCTTACACCTGGAAATTAGTCTGTCTTTATGGTCCATATGAATTCATAACACGGCTTGACTTGTCTTCAGGAGGGATGACTTAAATGGAGGACATGAAGGCCGGTCGGTCTGGGATCCTCTGTGTCTTGTACGTGGGTTGGGCTTCAGGGCGCCTCATCTCAGGGAGGAAGATGCGGTCATCTGCTTGGGCTCTGTTCACTTGTCCAATCAGGCAACAGTAGCACCTCATCATGGCATATAGAAGGAATATAAACAAAAAAACATGAGTATATATACCCCTACTTCCTTTAACCTATGATCCGATGAACAAAAAAGTCCCCAATGAATCCCAGACTCTTAAAAGGATTCCAACCTTCACTAGCTATAGCTCTGGCTTTGCCTTGCAGGGATCTAACCTTATCCATATGGGCCTGAACTTTGTCACTAGTATCCTCGATCCAGGTACAACAATCTTTACCTATGAATTCACAGAAACTCCCCTTGGATGCCAACAGATAATCATGGGCCATCTTTTAATAGAAGGGCCTTGATCTGCCATTGTTCCTGTGGGATCTTCTTTGCAGCTTCAACAGTTTCACTGAACATCCCATCCACAATTTATGAGAAATTGTTCAATCTTTTCATATGCTCAATCCCCAGACATGTGGAAACTCAATGAACTCAGAGATAACCCAGACACATGGGAACTCAATGACTGTGATCACTGCATAACCTGTGCATGGCTTACCATCTGGGGTGTAATACCTGGAACCATTGACAAAAAGGTTCTTAGCATCTGGGATGGGAGCCTCCTTCACCAGACTGCTGGTTGCTGATTCAAATTCAATCAAAGAAAGACAGTTGTGGGACATGTCGTTCTACTAGGTCACAAACTTGATTAGAATTAGAGAGGTTAGTATTATTAGTTTGAAAATTTTAATTCTTACCCTTATCCTCCCCATTTTATTCCTTATTACAAACCGGAGGAAGAGACCCAGGGTTTTGAATGGTGCAGAAACAGGAGCCTATTATACCTTTAACTTCTTTTAGGTGTGTGTATTTATGCATGTGTACAGCTATGACCTGAAAAAGATACTTGTAAACAAGAGTTATTACACTATCCTTCATCTTTAACCTGCAAATAAAGGCAACTACTACAACATTCCTGTATATTGGTAAATTGTCACTGACATTCCTCAAAACCGACAACACGAAAACCCTCTGTAACTCTTAGTTTCTACAAAAATACAATGGCCGCAACGCGTAGGAGGACCACAGTGGTGGGTTATAACATATTACTACATACAAACAATGAGAAGACTAAAACATGAGACAAACATTTAGATACAAATTTGAGGGAGATATTTCATAGTTTCCAAAAAAAAACAGAAAAAAAAAAAAACAACCAGACGGAACGCTGCCTTCACTTTTTTAACAAAAGAAAAAAATACAATGGGAAAAACACGAGAGCAGCTCGAAAACCTTGCATGGGCCAGGCATACAAAGTTGAAAAACAGGAGTGAGAATTTTAACCACACAAGCGTGTACTACACATCCAACCCACTTATCAATACAGATGTCTGAAGCCACAGCTGAGCTACTTCCAAGGTATTTTTATTCTGGAGTCTCGTACCTCCAGACATCAAAAATGCTTTCCAAAGGAATACACCATACTGTACCCTCTGACCATATATATGTCAATCTTTAAGGGGTCTCATGTCCGGAGCACCAAACCCAGATCTCATGTGTGATGCAGCTGTCTGACTGGTGTGGAGCCTAATTTTTTTCCTCCAACGCATGGACGGCCAACATTACCCATGACGATTCAAATCACTTATGATGTGTCCCTGCATCCAGGGCACCCTTGCACTAGCTTTTGGAGCAGTACTGCCTAGTGCCCATTTTTATAGTACTGGCACCTAGCATTTCTGATTATTATACACGGCCTCCTGGTATGCTAGAGTCTACTCCTCACATTTATATTCTCTATAACCGATTATCGGCAGCCCTATAAACGTGTTCGTCTGACAACTACAAAGCACAATGAGATCGTCCGCTATTCAAAACAATATTATGCCTTCTTTCTATCTGTAGAAAGATGTTACAACAATAATGGGGATGCCTCCCGTTTACTCTCTACCAAAAACTGAATTATGGTATAAAACTCTGCGAAACAACTGGAATTCCATTTCCATTCCATTTAAAAACCAAAATAGTTTACATCGTCCTTCCAAACATAAGTCCCTTTGTGTCCACATGCTTGTTTCAAAATACCCCAAGCCCCTCCTACCAACTTACTGTTGATACATCACATCCTGCAGAGAACTTCCTGTTGCATACATCACATCCTGCAGAGAACTTCCTGTTCTCTTCTCAGCTCTAAAAACCTATCCAACTGGTTTATTTACATATCAATGGACAGGAAGGGGGAGTGGGGATGGGGAAGCCTGGCTTTGCCTGAAAACATATCACATACCACCTCTCGATTTTATTACATAGGAAACTTCAACAACTCTAAAAGCCTTTTGTCCAGTAAAAGGGTGAAATAAACCGCCCATATTGCAAATGTGAGGAAATCCCCCCCCCCCGACTCCCGTATACCCTGGGCAGTCAGACCACTTTCACTTGAGACCGAAATACCGCACAACAACAATGCAACCAAAGCCAAAAACTGAAACTCCTGCAAAAAGATGACTTAATTTCACTAAATGCTGAAACTTGGCCCAAAAGCAGAGCAATTACACCCAGAACCAAAACCAAAGCAGAAACGAAATGGCAGTTGCAACCAATGAAATCCAGACCACAACAAAATGGCCAAAGAAAAAAACTGTAAGCGCAAACAATTGTGTACATGTAGAAAAATAACTGACAGTGTGTGAGCAGTAAAGTGCTCATCAGTCCATACAGTAAAGCCCCATACACGCGGTCGGATTTTCCGATGCATTCTGTCCTATCAGACAATGTTGTCGGAAATTCCGACCGTGTGTAGGCACCATCGGACAGTTTCCATCGGATTGTCCGACGGACAAAGTCCTATCTCCTGCTGGATAGATTTTTTGACAACAAAGTCCGATCACACCAAATCCGATCGTGTGTAGCGAATTCCGACGGACAAAGTGCTACGCATGCTCAGATCACATTACAAGACCAAAGCTATTGGCTACTAGCCTCTACGTAGTCCCGTCGTAGGCAACAAACGTCACCACGTTCAGAATGATCGGATTTTCCGACAACTTTGTCCGACCGTGTGTACGCAAAACCAACATCGGACAAAGTACGACGGACATGATCCGACGGACCTGGTCCTCGGATAATCCGAGCGTGTGTATGGGGCTTAAGAGTTCTTAGGGTAGGATGGCAGGCGGTAGCTGTCCTCAGAGAAAAGCCATCTCTGTAAACAGATATGAGTAGGGGGAGACACAGTGTATATTAAGCGTAGTATATTAAATACAATTTATTGGCAAGGTAGGTCATGTACTTACAAAAAACAAATTAAAAGCAAACTCATCTGTATAGGGTGGTGTAGTCTGGCATCCAAAACAAGCATCCACAGATATGGCAGAGATGTGAAGAAGCTGGAAAACATCCTGCGGCCGCCAGGAAGTCGGTCTGGGCCGCTGTGGAGTGCAAGGAAATTACTTCACAAGGAGCAGAGAAACACCATGGGAGAACGACTGTATTAACGAGGCTACGTGCTTGGAGCGTCAGCTCCTTCTACAGGCATGACGCTCCTGCTCATCTCAAAACAATGGAGCTCCCCCATGCTATTGCCCAGAATTCTGTATCCCAGAGAACACCCACAGGGCATAGCCCTTTCAACAAACAGCTCCTATTGTGAGTGATGTCTCAAAATGCATGGCCGCCACATGGCCACTTGAATATGCAGAAGCCAATTTAAAAACACGGTGTCAGCCTGCAACTCATTTACACACAGCATACACTTACTTATCAGCCTGCTCAGTCATACACATACAACATACAGTTAGAGCCTGCTCAGTCATACACATACAGCATACACTTTAGGTTTGTATTAAATGGGACATATAGGAGGATTTAAATATAAGTACACTCCCAATTAATAGACCTACTTACAATGACAAAAATATAACCTACAATTAAAGTCTTGCCATTATACAGAAAGCAACAAAAAATGTATTTGTTTTTTGTTTTTTACTTTTTATACATTCATTATATTTAGAAGGATTTCCAAAATGTAACATGAAGCTAAAATCTTTTCTATTGTAGAAATAAATAGGGATGAGCCACATCTACCTGGAAAAGTTTTTGAGGCAGGTTTGGCAAACATTATAGCACTGCCCAGGGGAACATACAGTGGTGTGAAAAAGTGTTTGCCCCCTTCCTCATTTCCTGTTCCTTTGCATGTTTGTCACACTTAAGTGTTTCGGAACATCAAACCAATTTAAACAATAGTCAAGGACAACACAAGTAAACACAAAATGCAATTTGTAAATGAAGGTGTTTATTATTAAAGGTGAAAAAAAATCCAAACCATCATGGCCCTGTGTGAAAAAGTGATTGCCCCCCTTGTTAAAACATACTATAACTGTGGTTGTCCACACCTGAGTTCAATTTCTCTAGCCACACCCAGGCCTGATTATTGCCACACCTGTTCACAATCAAGGCATCACTTAAATAGGAGCTGCTTGACACAGTAAGGTCCACCAGAAGATCCTTAAAAGCTACACATCATGCCGAGACCCAAAGAAATTCAGGAACAATTGAGAAAGAAAGTAATTGAGATCTATCAGCCTGGAAAGGGTTACAAAGCCATTTCCAAAGCTTTGGGAATCCAGCGAACCACAGTGAGAGCCATTATCCACAAATGGCGAAGACATGGAACAGTGGTGAACCTTCCCAGGAGTGGCCGGCCGCCCAAAATTACCCCAAGAGCGCAGCGACGACTCATCCAAGAGGTCACAAAAGACCCCACAACAACGTCCAAGGAACTGCAGGCCTCACTTGCCTCAGTTAAGGTCAGCGTTCATGCCTCCACCATCAGGAAAAGACTGGGCAAAAATGGCCTGCATGGCAGAGTTCCAAGGAGAAAACCACTGCTGAGCAAAAAGAACATCAAAGCTCGTCTCAATTTCTCCACAACACATCTTGATGATCCCCAAGACTTTTGGGACAACATTCTGTGGACCGATGAGACAAAAGTGGAACACTTTGGAAGGTGTGTGTCCAAGTATATCTGGCGTAGAAGGAACACTGCATTTCAGAAAAAGAACATTATACCAACAGTAAAATATGGTGGTGGTAGTGTGATGGTCTGGGGCTGTTTTGCTGCTTCAGGACCTGGAAGACTTGCCGTGATAAAAGGAACTATGAATTCTGCTGTCTACCAAGAGATCCTGAAGGAGAATGTCCGACCATCTGTTCGTGTACTCAAGCTGAAACGAACTTGGGTTCTGCAGCAGGACAATGATCCTAAACACACCAGCAAGTCCACCACCGAATGGCTGAAGAAAAACAAAATGAAGACTTTGGAGTGGCCTAGCCAAAGTCCTGACCTGAATCCTATTGAGATGTTGTGATATGACCTTAAAAAGGCCGTTCATGCTCGAAAACCCTCTAATGTAACTGAATTAGGACAATTCTGCAAAGATGAGTGGGCCAAAATTCCTCCAGGATGCTGTAAAAGCCTCATTGCACGTTATCGCAAACGCTTGGTTGCAGTTGTTGCTGCTAAGGGTGCCCCAACCAGTTATTAGGTTTAGGGGGCAATCACTTTTTCACACAGGGCCATGATGGTTTGGATTTTTTTTCACCTTTAATAATAAACACCTTCATTTACAAATTGCATTTTGTGTTTACTTGTGTTGTCCTTGACTATTGTTTAAATTGGTTTGATGTTCCGAAACACTTAAGTGTGACAAACATGCAAAGGAACAGGAAATGAGGAAGGGGGCAAACACTTTTTCACACCACTGTATATCAAAGCAAAAAATATTTTTAAATAATTATGTTTGACAGGGAGCAGCAGTTTTAATTATACTTAAATAGAACAATAAGAAGCCCAAATTAATTTAAATAACATGCTTGAGGGATTGTTTTCTTTTGCATAGGGTCTGGTATGCATATTGGGTGGAGGGGCACTCAAATTTTTTGGAATGGTATAATAAAAATAAGATTTTCGCTGGAATTTTCTGCTGATTCTTAAAGAGGGAACCTGTTTTTTGATCCGTGTGGAATAGAGTTGAAGGGGATCTAGAGGCATGGGAACTGATTTACTAAAGCTGAACACCAAAACTGCGCCATGGCATATAAGGGCAAATTTAGAGTGCAGTAACAGCAATTTAGGAAACCTATTTCAGAGTGTGCACAAAAGAAATGCACCTATGCCAGGTATGCTGTGGTGCAACATAATTTTAAAAGTTATTTAACATGCAGGTACATGATTTTTTTCTAACACAAACGATACTGTGTTGTAGTGTAAGCCATATTTATCTTTTAGTTTTTAGTTTTTTTATTTAGGTTTCCAGTAATTAGAAGGTTGGGTATACTATAAGGCTCCAAATGGTTTTCTCTGAATGTTTTTGCAACCTCAAAATGTACTTTTTGTTATTTTCACTATTTTGTGTTTTTTTAATAATAAATATCTTGCGTTTGCATGTATTTATTTACTTATATAAACATATATTGCAGGAGTTCAAGTAAATATTTTGCTCTCTCCTTTTTTCGTGTTTCAAATGTATGTTGCTTTATGTTAGTGTGTTCCTTGTTAAATTATCCAATTAGGCCAGATTGTACAAGGTTCCATGATGTAAGTAATTGGGGTGAGGTTAATCAATCCTTTAAAGGCACCTTACATAAATGGTTAAAAAGAGTACAATAATAAGTTCTCTAAATACTTACCAATGAAAGAATAAATGTATGCAATGTTGCTAAGCTAATTTAATGCACATATCTGTGTGTACAGCCACTATTGGAAGTATGTCAATGTTATGTCCAATAGAAGAGACTAATAATCATGGTCTAGTAAACAGAATAAATACATCAAACAATAAATAAATATATAACGTGCATATATGTATTGCATCAATAAACAAGACATCCACTTGTATGCATTAGTCCATGATTATTAGTCTCTTCCAATGTCTATGAAGATTGCCACAGACAGGGAGGATCCTAAATATGCAGTTGTTAGGTCTATGTGTTAATGAATTGAATAAGCTGCATGTCATTCTGATGTCTTTAAATTGGTTTAAATGAAACTAACTCTCAGAGGGTTTGTAGTTTACAGTGGTCACAGCCTGAGGAAGGTTATGGTCCGAAAGTTTGCGCTGGATGGACAGCATTTTGGCATTGTATACAATGGATATGTGTCTATGTTAAAGAAAAGCTAAATTGGATGTGCTTTTGGACTGTTGACGTCAGCTCACCTTTAATAGCATCCAAAGTTGTCCATCTAGCAGCTCACCTTGCTTGGATTTGTAGAATATACATATATATATATATATATATATATACAGGCTCTCAACACTTAACGACCAGGTTCCGTTCCAGTGACGAAGTCATTAAACAAATTGGTCGTTAAACAAGGAACCACAAGTAATCAATATTTTAAGCTTTCTTAACTACTGTACTGTATTCTGAAAAAAGGTTTAAACACAAAACTCCAATTTAATAATGTTGCTCTAATTTGCATAAGTACTGAACACAAAAATATAAACAACAAAAATCCTGTACTGTACTGTACCGGATATAATGATGTACGGTGCCCAAAAAGTAAACGTATACAGTAGACATCTAGAGCAGGGTTTCTCAACTCCAGTCCTCAAGGCGCCCCAACAGGTCATGTTTTCAGGATTTCCCTCAGATGAAACGGCTGTGGTAATTACTAAGGCAGTGAAACTGATCAAATCACCTGTGCAAAATAATGGAAAGCCTGAAAACATGACCTGTTGGGGCACCTTGAGGACTGGAGTTGAGAAACCCTGATCTAGAGAAACATTTTAGTTATCAAATCCTTCAAAGGGTGATAGTGTTTCAGGGTCATCAGTGTCATCATTGAAATTACCAGCAGGGTCATCAGTGTCATCATTGGAGTTACCAGCAGAGTCAACCGTGTCATCATTGGAGTTACCAGCAGGGTCATCAGGAGTTGTAGATGAGGCAGAAGATGACAAGGAAATGATAGAACTGATAAGGTAGCTTGCAAGAAGCATTCTATTAAGGTGTTCTGCTTAGTAATTTTCTTTTTTTCTGCATAAATTTAATGATAACATTGCATAAGTTCCTTTATCTACTGTTCCACTTTAGAGAACCTTTCAACATTTGTGTCCATACCCTCTAATTATAATAAAGCTGCATTGACTTTTGAGAACACGCCAGCTAACCCCCTGACTGTGAACTTTATTTGTACTTCCATTGTTTCCTCCTTTTCTTCCTCGTCCTGTTCTAAGTGCTGCTGTGCTTCCAATGCTATTAAATCTTAATTACTTAGCTCTCCCTCAACAAATTCCACTAATTCTTTAATATCTGTCACTTCAACATCTAAGTCAAGCATGTTAGCAAGTTGAACACTTTTTGGATTTTATAACTTCAAGATCTGTTTCATCAAACCCTTCGCTTATGTTCACAAAACACCTTAAAGGGGTGTTCCGGCCGAAATTATACTTTTTAAATAAAAATACCCCTATAATACACAAGCTTAATGTATTCTAGTAAAGTTAGTCTGTAAACTAAGGTCTGTTTTGTTAGTTTTTAGCAGTAGTTTGTTATTTTATAAACTTGCAGCAGGCCGTGGCCATCTTAAGCGTGGGCATCTGAAGCCAGACTGTATTTCTTCCTGGATCTCATCCTTGCAGATCTCGTACATGCTCAGTGCAGCATAAGCAGTGTAATAGGTTTCAGGTCAGGTTTCCATAGCAACGGCAGTTTGAGAGGAAGTTGCTGCCCCTTCCCAGGATGCATTGCAAACAGGAAATGATGCGATGGGCCGCGGCCAGGGAGGAGGAAGTGAAAAATGAATACAGCAGATATACAGTCTGTGCTGAAAAAAAAATAAAAAAAATATCCAATTTGTTTACAGTGCACAGTTTAGTGAGGGATGCTGAAGAGTTGTAAAAGTGGGTGGAACTCCACTTTAAGCATTTTTTCCATATACCCTGCATGTACATAGTGGTTGATTTTCTGTTACTCCCTACCAAGCTGATGCAATGTTTTTTAATGCAGTCTAAAATGTTGCATGCTTTCCAAAAATGCAAAGGGTAACTTTCATTTTCAGCTGCTGCTACATCTTTGGACCCAGATCCATGGGTTGTAAAATAGCAGTTGTGTTTTTAGGCAGATACACTACCTTTATGTCTGGATGTAGGTCATCAAGATGCTGGGGCATTATCAAGCAGGAGGATTTTAAAGGAAACACCCTTTTGCAGACAATAATGATTGACTGAGGGTATGAAACAATTGATGAACCAGTCATCAAATAAAGCTTGTGTCATCCATGTAGGGATGAGCCGAACACCCCCTGCTCGGTTCACACCAGAACCTTCGAACGGACCGAAAGTTTGCGTGAACTTTAGAACTCCATTAAAGTCTATGGGACTCAAACGTTCAAAATCAAAAGTGCTAATTTTAAATGCTAATATGCAAGATATTGTCCTAAAAAGGGTTTGGGGACCCGACTCCTGCCCCAGGGGACATGGATCAGTGCAATTAATTTTTTTTTAAACTAACGTTTTTTCGGGAGGACTGATCTTAATGACGATTAAAGTGAACAAAAAAAAGTGAATATTCCTTTAAATATCGTGCCTGTGGGGTGTCTATAATATGCTTGTGAAGTGGCACATGTTTCCCGTGTTTAGAACAGTCTCTGCACAAAATGACATTTAACGGAAACAACTGCTTGCGGTTTTAATGTAATGTCTGGTTGCGGCAATATGGATGAAAATCATTGAGAAAAATGGCATGGGTAGCCCCCCTGCTCATTACCAGCCCCTTTGGGTCTTGTACGGATATTAAGGGGAACCCCGTACCCAAATTAAAAAAAGGAAAGGTGTGGGTCCCCCAGGCACTGTACACTTAGAACAGCAGTAATAAAGGGTAGCTTCAGGTGTATTCTGTGCTGGAGGCACACAACACCCACTTTAACTGCTGCAGATGCCTGTATTACAGAACACCAGTAATAAAGGGTAGCTTCAGGTGTATACTGTGCTGGAGGCACACAACACCCACTTTAACTGCTGCAGATGCCTGTATTACAGAACACCAGTAATAAAGGGTAGCTTTAGGTGTATACTGTGCTGGAGGCACACAACACCCACTTTAACAGTGCTAGGTTTGCAAGCCACAAAGACACTGTCCCTGCCTATCCTGTTCTTTCCCTGACCACCGCAACACACTACACAAGGCCGCCGTGCTGGCAGCCTTATATAGTGTGGGGCATGTACTTAACCCCCCTGAGCTATAATTGGCCACAGGCATCCTGCCTGTGGCCAATTATGGCTCTCCCCACTGCCTGCGCTGTGATTGGCCAAGCATGCGGGTCACAGTGCATGCTTGGCCAATCATGAGCCAGCAATGCACTGTGATGGCACAGTGCATTGTGGGGCCGTTCGTGTCACACAAATTTGGTGCGAAAGGCCCACAAAGTTCTGGGTTCACCGAACAGGCGAACGGCCGATGTTCGATTTAAACATGAGTTCGAATCGAACACCGAGCTCATCCCTACATCCATGCTTTGTTATTTGTACGATAATAAATAGGCAGTGTGTGCTTACTAACTTGCTTCAATGCACGTCTGTTCTGTAATAGATAGATGAGGAGAGGCTTTAACTTTAACCCAGCAACATTTCCTTCCAACAACAACGTGACCCTGTCTTTAAATGGGTTGTAAACCCTCATGTTTTTTTACCTTAATGCATCCTATGCATTAAGGTGAAAAAACACCTGACAGTGACCCAGCCCTCCCATTTTATTTACCTGAGCCCTGGAATTTCCCACTGCAGAGACGCGCTCTTCCTCTGCCCGGTGTTCTCGTCTCTTGATTGGATAGATTGATAGCATTGGCACCCGCTGCTGTTAATCAAATCCAATGATGCAGCACCGGGGGGGTGATACGATGTGGGGAGGAGCTACCAGCACCGCCGGGGGACCACAGAAGAGGATGATCTTGGCCAAAACGAACTGCACAGTAGAGGTAAGTATGATATGTTTGTTATTTAAGTAAAAAAAAAAAAAAACTCAAAGCGTTACAATCACTTTAAAAGCCTTAAAACCGGGCATTGTGTTATATTATTTGTGTATGTAGGACCTTTCGGGCATTTTTTCCCAAAAAAGTCCAGTTTTATCCACGTTAAATATCTGCTCTGGACAGTAGCCACCATCACAAATTTTTCAGCTGCTTCCAGATCTGCACTTGCAACCTCCCCACTGATACACCAATTATGGAGGTTGAATCTACCACAAAACCTTTGAAACCATCCATGGCTTTCTGTAAATGTTTTAGTCGATTCTTCTCCTTTGTGCACTTTCAAATTTTCAAAAATACTGCGTGCTTTGGCTTCAATCAATAAAACACTCATTGGCATTCTTTTTTTCTATTTGGTCATCAATCCATACCGCCAGCAATTTCTCCATTTCATGAATGAGCCCTTTCAGATGCCTAGTTATTGTGGCTTGATATCCTGTCAATGCTTTTACTGCCTTTTTCACTCTATCCTTATCCTTTACGATTGTTGAAATTGTAGAATGTGCAAGTTCCAATTCATTTGCTATTTTTTTAACTTTCTTCCAGCCTCATAGTCCTTAATGATCTTTTCATATGAAGATCAATAGCTTTCCTTTTTTTTGGGAGCACTTTCTGCAGGTGCAAGCACAGTGCTGTATTAAAGGGGTTGTAAACTCTCATGGTTTTTCACCTTAATGCGTTCTATGCATTAAGGTGAAAAACCTTTTGTGGTGCTGCAGCCCCCCCAAACCCCCGTTTTACTTACCTGACCCCGATCTTTCTCCAGCCGGGAATGAGCACACTGGCACTAGCTGGTGTCTCGTGTCCTGATTGGATAGATTGATAGGAGCGGAGTCATTTTTTTCCTGCTGCTGTCAATCAAATCCAATGACGCGGCGCCAGGGGCGGGGCTGAGTCCTGCATTCTGTATTAATGGACACAGATTCGGGACTCGGGAGCACACACGAGTGTCCACCAAAGAGAGCACTTCTCCAACGTAGACACTCAATGCTAGGAGGAGCCACTAGTGCCACAAACTGCAAGGTGGAGGTAAGTATGAAATGTTTGTTTGTTTTTTAAATGAGGGTTTACTACCCCTTTAAGAACGCTGGAAGGGGCATTGAGCAGAACCGAGTACAGTACCGTACCTGTAAAACAGCAGGCCGGGAGTGAGAATGAGGCTAATGCAGAATGATGACATGATGTCCTGCGTGGGTCGGGAGAGCTGGTCAATAGTCCGAGCAGTTGTTAAACAGGTAAGCCGTGAAAATGAGGAGTATCTGAATATACAGTATATGTAGCACACCTAACGTAGGAGCTGCAGATGAACAGGCATCTCCCACTCCTGCACAACCAGGCACACCAAATCGTCACAGGCATGCAGAGCCAAAGAACAGTCTGTAGCTTTGTTTTTGTGGTTCATTAGGGGGTTAGTAGCTTGGATGGGGCTAGGGAGGTTATGGGATGCCCACTTAACTTTAACAAAACATTTGGGGACAAACTTCCTATGTACACCTTCGTTAACTTCTTCCTCCTGCACACACTTGGTCTACTTTGCACAGCTTCTGCTGGTTCACTCTTAAGGAAACATGCCAGACTCCTTGTCAATTCAGTAGTGGCTCATTACAGACAGGAACTCACAGTCCCTTAAAAGCAGCACATATATAGCGTGAAACAGCAGGTACCCTTTCCGTCTGCTTCCTCCGTGACTGCTGATACCAGCACCACTTCTTCAGGCAATGCTAGCCATCCTGGCTATAGCTGCCTCTTTCAACAGCCCTCCTGGCTGCCTCTCTACACCAGTCCACCCGACTGACTCTTCACCAGCCCACCCGGCTGACTCTCTGGAGATCTCTCAGGGAAAAGGTAGAAGACTTAAGCACACCACTGTCTTCAAGGGAGACTGGTTATATGTGGCAGTCTCCCCTCTTTGTTCATTCCCACCAGTGTTGCTCTACTCTCTCTGTCCGCTCTTTGCTCCTGTGCCTCCAGGAAAGCTTCCTCCCTTTGTACTTTTGGCAGGATCCTTCCAGGACCCGAGTCCCATCTTCCACCCGAATGACCTGCTGGCATGGCCCATATCTATTTATGGGGTAGTCCCGGCTCCCTGCCATCCCACTTCTGGGGCTTGGCTGGGGCTCCACAAATATTCATATTTATCCCCTTCTAGCCACCACCCTCTAGTTCTATAAGGTGCGGTTCCAAATAGCATAGCTTACGGGCAAAGTACAAAACGCCCTTCCTTAGGCTAGAACATCATCTGAATAACATACATGTTTCACAAGTATGTATACAGTCTATAAACGTATACACAATCAATTGACAGAACAATTAACTGAAAATAGGAATCACTGAAGCAATTATCTCATATCCATAACACTAAATCCTTTGTTATCAGTAGGTATTGGAAGGATAGCAGACAAATGGCAATCACTCCCTGTTCTGAGAATAAGGGATTAACCCAAGCTGATCCTGTTGTAGAAAATAGATAAAATAATCAATATTAAAACCCCCAAACAAAAATTAACGAATGTTATAATATCAATTACCGGTACCTATAGATAATCTATCACAAATGTTTTTTAAATATTTATCAAAACATATATAATACAATATCTCCAATATCACAAAAAATAAATGTAGATCAAAATCAGAGTTCAAACCTCTAGGAATAAGGGTATCTAAATGATGGATATATTCTACTAGTTTTCTTAAAATAATTCACGATCTCCTCATCTATTTTTCTTGGACCAAAAAATATACTTTGGGTGTTCTCTTATGGGTACCGTGGTGGCCCCTGTGTGTTCTTTGTCTTCCACCCTCCACCCCTCTCTTACTTGTACCCCTCCTTTATTGCTGTGACTCATTGGCAATGAGTCCATGCCTTTGGGTGCTATACTGTCACCAATTAATTGGTGTTCTAGGTGGCTAAGTCCCCTACTTTTTGGGACCTCTCTCTTCCCCTCTCCTCCTCCTTTTCACGTGATGGGCAGGGGTGGTTATGTGTGTGTGTGGGGGGGGGAGTTACTAATTACTTTCCCCCTCTCCCTACATATCAATAAAGGTCCCATATTGGTCTTCTGACCTATAGGAAGCAATAGTGGGTCCCCACGGGGCATATATAAATATTTGATCCATCGGCTACACATCGAAGTCTCAATACCAAGATCACAGCTACACCTATGAGTTATATATCTTTTCTTCTATCAATCTCATCTCGCACTGAGTGTCAGTTCCATCGTGGTATGTCGTAATGTATTTATGTATGACATTCATATATGCATACATATTTGTATGCATATGTTTTTTTTGTCATTCTATTTATTTATTTTTTAAGAGTAAAAGGAGGGGGGGGAGGGTTTTTCTTTTATGCCATCAATTTTTTTGCTTTCTTATTATCTCTTATGTCTATGTATGTTCTTATTTTCTGAGTTGTCTGTTTTTATATTTTAGAGCGATAATTATATTACAAATCTACTCACTCTCTACCCCTGATGAAAGTTCTCCCATCTAAAGAACTGGAAACGCGTCAGGGTTTGGGGGCAACCCAACCTCCATGAGAGCTTCAGTGCTATCTACCTGTTTTCTGTCTTGTTATGTTTTGTTTTAGTATTTTTGTATTGTACATATTGCATTGTGTACCCTGTCCTTGATGTTAGGCATTTATTTTTTAACATTTAAATAAAACAACTATTTTTTATACATCCTTGTTCATTATGGTGGTCTAATTAGAGTCCCAACCTAGGGGGTCTTTTTTGGTCTATACTCAGGGATGGGACCACCACAACTGACTCTTTATCACAGTGGGAGTTTGCCTTTTTTGTATACATCTATTTTTCTATGCCTCATCAATTACTATGTATTTTAATTGTGAAACTGAGTGTTCTTTTTTGACAAACTGACAGAGTCAGTTTATCCCAAAAAAGTGGTAATAGGTTTGGATGGAGAAAATTGATCTGCTCTAACTAAGCGACCACGTATAGTTGTCCCTCTATGATAGGATGGTAAAGGAGGGGCACAAAACTCCAAAATTGAAGTGGAAATTTTCACGCAAAATCCACCAATGTTTTTACCCCCTTCCTTACCAGAGCACTTTTTGCGATTCGGCACTGCGTCGCTTTAACTGACAATTGCAGTTGCACCCAAACAAAATTGACGTCCTTTTTTTTCCCACAAATAGAGCTTTTTTTTGGTGGTATTTGATCACCTCTGCAGTTTTTTTTTTTTTTGCGCTATAAACAAAAGAAGAGCGACAATTTTGAAAAAAAAACACAATATTTTTTACTTTTTGCTATAATAAATATCCCATTTTTTTTTAAAAAAAATTATTTTTTTACTCAGTTTAGGCTGATACGTATTCTTCTACATATTTTTGGTAAAAAAAAATCGCAATAAGCGTATATAGATTGGTCTGCGCAAAAGTTATAGCGTCTACAAAATAGGGGATAGATTTATTGCATTTTGTTTTTACTAGTAATGGCGGCGATCTGCGATTTTTTTTCGTGACTGTAACATTGTGGCGGACACTTCGGACATTTTTGACACATTTTTGGGACCATTCACATTTACACAGCGATCGTTGCATAAAATTGCACTGATTACTGTGTAAATGTGACTGGCAGGAAAGGGGTTAACACTAGGGGGCGCTGCAGGGGTTAATATGTTCCCTATGTGAGTGATTCTAACTGTAGGGGGAGGGGACTCACAAGGGGAGGAGACCGATCGGTGTTCCTCTGTACTGGGAACACACCATCGGTCTCCTCTCCACTGACAGCACGTGGAGCTGTGTGTTTACACACACAGCTCCACGGTCCTGCTGTTTTCCCGGGCAATCGCGGGTGCCCGGCGGACATCACGGCAGCCGGGCACGCGCACCGGGTCCCGAGCGAAGCCGCGCACGCCCCCTAGGCAGCCAGGAATGGGAGGACATCATATGACGCCCACCCAGGATGGGAGATCCACTTTGTGGGCGTCATATGACTATGGGTGGGTATTGAAGCGGTTAAAGGAAAAAGAATGATACTGTGAGATAAACGGTATCCATTGTTCAGATCCCGTATTCCTGTAAGACTGAGTTAAAATACTCCTCTCTTTCTGAACCATATGTAAGGGACAGGACCATCTTTAATATTGATTGGACCCTGGGCAAACATTTTCTTGGGGCCCCCCATGCAATTTTGCCCCCCCCATCATTACACAGGAATCCCTTCCCCATACTACCCAAATCACTACATAGGACCCCCATTCCCCATACTACCCTCATAATTACAGGACCCTCCTCCCACATCATTGCATAGGACCCCCTCCCCCATACTATGCCCATAACTACAATGGCCCCCTCCCCCCTACTACCCCCCATTATTACACAGGATCCCTCCCCCATAATACCCCCATGATTACACAATGTAGTATTGAGGGGGGCTTCATACTACATTGCCATTTGATAACCATCAGCACGCTGCTGTTTCTGCAGAAAGGAGGGGTATTGCTGCGGGTGGAGAAGCAGGGAGGGGGGTTATTGGGGGTGGAGAGGCAAAGAGAGGGGTTATTGTTAAGGGTGGACAAGCAGGGAGGGGGTTATTGGGGGTGGAGAGGCAGGGAGAGGGGTTATTGTTAAGGGTGGAGAAGCAGGGAGGGGGGTTATTGGGGTGGAGAGGCAGGGAGAGGGGTTATTGTTGGGGTGGAGAGGCAGGGAGAGGGGTTATTGTTGGTGGTGGAGAGGCAGGGATTGGGGTTATTGTTGGGGGTGGCAAGGCAGGGAGAAGGGGGTTATTGTTGAATGTGAAGAAGCGAAGAGGGGGTTATTATTGAGGGTGGAGAAGCGGGGAGGGGGGTTATTATTGAGGGTGGAGGAGAGGGGGTTATTGTTGAGGGTGGAGAAGCAAGGAGGGGGTTATTGCTGAGGGTGGAGAAGCAGGGAGGGGGGTTATTATTGAGGGTGGAGAAGTGGGGAGGGGGTTATTATTGAGGGTGGAGAAGCAGGGAGTGGGTAATTATTGAGGGTTTAGAAGCGGTGAGAGGGTTATTGTTGAGGGTGGAGAAGCGCAGAGGGCGTTATTGTTGAGTTTGGTGAAGTAGAATAGTAAAGTATCGAACCATGCAGAATTTCAGCAATGCAGGTTTATTAACAGCTGGTAACATACAGGTTTATGTTCAAAGTATTACAATATACAGGTCTAATTTATTACAATGCAAGCATATTAGATATAGGTATTCTTATTCTCTAACCAAATTGAAACGATTATGAATTGTTCTCACCTTGAACCAGAATGGGTCTTTTCTGACACTTCTTGGGAATCCGTCACCCGATAGGGATCAGCCGGTCGACCAGTGGTCTGGTCCCTTCACAGAGTTCTGGGTTCCTGCTCGACCAAGTTCGTGAGACCACACTCTGGAACAAGTTAAGAAGTCTTCTCTATTTGACCTGTACGAGGAGACAAGTTACAGACAGATATTTGCCTATTGGTTCTGACCATCTGCCACCCTTGCAATAGGGCTGCATAGACAAACAGTCAGCCTGATAGACGCCTATCTGACTTGTCTGACTAACAATTGTAGGACTTGCATTTATTACTCTAATATAATACTCTTTTACAAGCCTTATCTTAATCATCTCTCCTACATATGATTGGTCGCTAGGATCTACGTCATTGTAACTAACCATAAATCTGATACCTGTTCTATAACCAGATAAACGTAATTATTCCCAGAATTCCTATATGTTCATTAAAGTGATTTATAACTGCTTTTGTCCAATTAAAAACACCTGTGTAGAGACAGTCTGGCACCCAGCTGTGTTATCAAACTCTCCTCATCTTCATAAGACTTAACTTAACTTCAAGGATTACAGATTTACGACTTTTTGGAGAATGAACTTTCAATAACCCCCCCAGATGTGTTATATGTCTCACTATATGTATGTATTTAAACAGTTTTAATGAGGGCACAAGCAGAACTTTGTTTGACCCTGTCAAACTTAATTTAATGTTCTGTACATAACTTTTTCTTACTCCACATAATAATTTTAACCACTTTCAGACCGGACCATTTTGCTGGCTTAAGACCAGAGCACTTTTTGCGATTCGGCACTGCGACGTTTTAACAGACAATTGTGCGGTCATGCGACGTGGCTCCCAAACAAAATTGACGTCATTTTTTCCCACAAATAGAGCTTTCTTTTGGTGGTATTTGATCACCTCTGGTTTTTATTTTTTTTTGCGCTATAAACAAAAAAAGAGCGACAATTTTGAAAAAAAAGCATTATTTTTTTCTTTTTGCTATAATAAATATCCCCAAAAGTAAAAAAAAAACATTTTTTTTCCTCAGTTTAGGTCAATACGTATTCTTCTACATATTTTTGGTAAAAAATTGCAATAAGCGATTATTGATTGGTTTGCGCAAAAGTTATAGCGTTTACAAAATAGGGGATAGTTTTATAGCATTTTTATTAACTTTTGTTTTACTAGTAATGGCAGCGATCAGCAAATTTTATTGTGACTGCGACATTATGGCGGACACATCGGACATTTTTGACACATTTTTGGGACCATTGTCCTTTATACAGCAATCAATGCTATACAAATGCACTGATTCCTGTGTAAATGACACTGGCAGTGAAGGGGTTAACCAGGGGGTGGCAGTGTAGGGGTTAAGTGTGTCCTAGGGGCGTGTTACTAACTGTGGGGGGCATGGCTGTGTGTTACTGATCACTGATCTCTGCTCCAATCACAGGGAGCAGAAATCAGTTGCTGTTTACTGTTTACTTCTGCATCTCCCCGTTCATCCTCCCCGTGAGACGATTGCGGGTATCCCCACGGCGATCGAGTCCACGGGATCCGCGACTGGCCTCACGGGGGTCCCGACTGGCGCGCGTGCGCGCCGCCGGCGGTGTGCACCTGGTGGCACGGCGGTATATTCAAAGGGACGTACCTGTACTCCCTTATGCCTGTCCAAGCCATTCTGCCGACGTATATGTGTGTGCGCCGGTCGGGAAGCGGTTAAACACCTGTTTAAGATGATCTTATCTTATTGGTCTGATTTATCCGCTGTCAAGTGTTTTTATTTTCTAATTAGCGCCTACTTAAAAACTAAAAATGAATTATCCTAATGAACTTTCACCCAGTAAACTATCTTATAAAAGTATGAGAAAGAAGCAGAGAGGTCATCTAAAGTTCAACATTTAAAATTAAATCTTTCTAAATCTATGGAAAACATTAATAATTATTGCTTTACTTATTGAATAATAATATTGATAAAACCACTACTATATAACAGTAATATTAATTATCAATAAAATATATGCAAATCAATATGAATAATATGAAATACATTGGCTAATATGAGATTCTACAACATTTCCCCCCTGTTGAGGCTTTACACAGCAATTACAACACAGATCACCCACCATGCCCTTCAGAGACCCCTTGCACCCTACACTTATCAAATAAATTTTCCAAAAAATAAAAATAAATCAGTCCAATCAAAAACACACTGCATCTTCTTCTGTAGCTGCAAAGTCCTTCTCCATATGTGGCACGGAAAACATAGTTGTCAATCTCAGTGGCATCATGATCATCCTTGCCACAAACTTCTTGCAACAGGCAACAGTTACTCAAGGATAACAGGGAAGAAGAACAATCCATTTAGCTACTGAATGAAAGCCAAGTATGTGGTTCCATGGACAATTCAGCAGACTCAGTTCCATAAGGCTCTGCCTTTTCCTGCATAGGTCTTTTCAGATTAGCCAAGTGCTTGGTGTGTCTGGAGAGATATCCTTCTTCATCATCATTTGCTGGTCCAGTATCATAGCACAAGCTGCTTTGGATGCTGTAAGACACAAGTTCAGTGCATACCTGTTCTGCAAAGGTACAAGTCTCAGATATTTCAGTTCCTCCTTTATTGCATGAAATTCTTCCTTTGTAGCAATTAACATTTGTAACAAGTTGCATCATGTCTTCTGTGATCATTCGATATTTGTCTGGATATAAAATACACTTCAAAATTATAGTTGTAAAAAAATAAAAAATAGGGGGCGTGGCCAGCCGTCACCGAAGATGGACGCCTAATTACAGAGCTCCACAGTGAAGGGAAACACCGGAACGACTAGGACCTAAATGAGCCAGTGATTCCTCCTAAAATTAACCCAGCTACGTACGGACACACATACCAACGATGTCCCGCAAGTGGATGGGAGATCTCAAGCCCCAAAAGCTCACCACACTGCTGTATCCTCCCGGAGCACAGGTCAGTCTAATCCAAGATGGCCCCGATGGCCTAGCCGCGCCACAGGGAACATATACAGATCTCCCTGCAGATCATCAGGGAGATAGAACTACTGGAGAACTGCCACGATCCCCTACTCTAGACCCCAGTGCTGATCCTCTGCTAAATAGCCCCGAAAAAGCACGGATGCGGATGGATGCACTAGCGCCGCCGCTGCCCCAGCCGGCAATCGAGGCCCAGGCTTTCAATTCCCTGAAATCCAACCACGCCTTACATTCTTACATGGCGTCCTTCCCCACATCAGGACAGCCAGTCATAGATACCACATTAAAAGAAATGCTGATATCACTACGTTCTTCATTAGTGACAGATCTATTAACCCTATTCAATAAACAAAATGCTGATGTGAGCTCATTAGCCACTTCCCGCCCGGTCAATAGCAGATTGACGTCCGGGAAGTGGTTTCATTATCCTGACTGGGCGTCATATGATGTCCTTCAGGATAACAGCTGCCGCGCGCCCGTGGGGGCGCGCATCGCGGAGGCTCTTTACCACGTGATCAGCCGTGTCCAATCACGGCTGATCACGATGTACACAGGAAGAGCCGTTGATCGGCTTTTCCTCACTAGCGTCTGATAGACACGAGTAGAAGAGAGCCGATCGGCGGCTCTCCTGACAGGGGGGGTATGCGCTGATTGTTTATCAGCACAGCCCCCCTCAGATGCCCACACTAGACCACCAGGAAAGCCCCCAGGACCACCAGGGAAGCCCCCAGCATGTGGATGGCCAGGTACATCCCCCATGGCCATCCACATGTTAAAAAAATGCACAAAATATGCCAATCAGTGCCCACAGATGGGCACTGATTGGCACATCATATATATGTTTTAAAACAGGAATGCCCAGCAATGCCACCCATCAGTGTCATCAGTGCCACCCATCAGCGTCCATCAGTGCCACCTATCAGTGCCCATCCATGCCCATCCATGCCCACCTATCAGTGCCCATCAGTGCCCATGCATGCCACCTATCAGTGCCACCTATATGTGTGCATCAGTGCCACCCATAAGTACCCGTCAGTGCCGCCTATGAGGGCCCATCAGTGCCGCCTATGAGTGCCCATCAGTGCCACCTGAGTGCCCATCAGTGCCGCATACCAGTGCCACCTATCAGTGCCCATCAGTGCCGCCTATCAGTGCCCATTATCAGTGCCCATCGGTGCCACCTCATTGGTGCCACCTCATTGGTGCCCATCAGTGCCGCCTTATCCGGCCCATCAGTGCAGCCATATCAGTGCCCGTCATTGAAGAAGAAAACGCACTTATTTACAAAAAAAATTAACAGTGACAAAGAAAAACTTGTTTTTTTTGCAAAATTTTCGGTCTTTTTTTGTTTGTTGCGCAAAAAAATAAATCGCAGAGGTGATCAAATACCACCAAAAGAAAGCTCTATTTGTTGGAACAAAATGATAAAAAATGTGTTTGGGTACAGTGTAGCATGACCGCGCAATTGTCATTCAAATTGCGACAGCACCGAAAGCTGAAAATTGGCTTGGGCGGGAAGGTGTCTAAGTGCCTGGTATTGAAGTGGTTAGACAGTAGAGTCTCTACTATTAAGAGGGGAATGACAGAATGTTCGTACACAGTGAATGACCTCATAGACTCCTATGATGAAGTGAAAGAAGAACAAGAATGGGTCCAGGCCAAGCTGGCCGATCAGGAAGATCGTTCCAGACGTAACAACGTCAAATTAAAAGGGATCCCCGAAAATATCGCTACACCAGACCTACCAAAATATGCCAAAGACCTAATTCGCACAATTCTACCAGAAGCTACACCACGCGATATTGTTATCGACAGGTTCCACAGAATTGCAAAACCATCGCACCTGGCCGCTTCGGTGCCAAGAGATGAACTTATGAGGATCCATTTTTTCCATATTAAAGAAAAAATGATGTCCGAGGCCAGAACCAAAGGGCCGGTACCGCGTCCATTCGAAGGGGTACAAATATTCCCTGACCTTTACAAATATACACAACAACTAAGGAGAGACCTAAACCCAATAACTAAAGGTCTGCACAACCATAAAATCCTCTATAAATGGCGGTACCAGGCCACTCTGATCGTCACTAAGAATGGAACGACACATGTCATTAATGATCTACAAAAAGGCTTATGGCTCCTGAAAGAATGGGGGATAATCCCGGATCTTCCCAAAGAAGCGGTTCCACCTCTTCCGAAGTGAATCCCTCCACCATACCAGCGCAACCAGGGGTCCCGGAATCACCGACCAATGGAAGTCTCTGTCTCCTAAGTGGTCCATCAACCACTTCTACAGCAACCCCTCCTGGAAACTTGTTCTGTTTTCCATCCCACTGGTAGTAACTGTTTCCCCCTAAAGCTGTAAAGCTGCTTTTAGCTTTGCCTGTGTATACCACAAGCCGCCGCACACTGTTATAATTGTAGTTACTCATTTCAGAACTCGTTTTCTGTATTAATATTTTCATTTCAGGAACAATAACAGTGTACCTACATCCAGATGCCAGACAACCTGATCCATCGCAACGTAAGGAATCGATCACTTATACCATGAACCACCTATTACCTGTGAACTGTAAGTGTTTCTGTTCTCCCCAAATCACCCTTTGGCCACACCAGCAACTATGCCACTCACAGTAGTATCTCTAAACTCCACAGGTCTTAACCACCAGGCAAAGAGTATATGATCAATTAAAGCAACTCTGGACGACCGCACTCCAAAACAAACTTGATGCCTTTAATTGGTAAAACAGGAACACATCAAAATCAATCACAGCAAAAGTGACACCAGCAGACGCGTTTCACACTACGAGGAGTGCTTATTCATAGCTGACAAACATAAGAGCAAATGGCAAATAATTATGGTTTGACACATGACAGGTTAATCAATCATTTAATTAGTCAATAGAGCGATTGCTCTGCTGCGAAACAGCATGATCGCAATTAGCTCGTAATGAGGACTCTCGATGTGTGCCAATAAACAAACGAATAAAAAAAATGATATTGCTCAAAATGTATGGTTTACATAGTAAGGCAAAAGGTGTATGTATATGAGAAAGAAAAATATAAAGTGAAAGTAAAACAATATAATAAAGAATGGTAAAATGTAATATAATAAAACAAAACAAAAAGTTTACGTGAAAATGTGAGTAAATAAGAAACTTTTTATATTTTAACTCTTATTTTTTATATTTTATTTTTTATATATATATATAAGGAGCTATATGGACATGCATGTCAAATATAAATATGTGAGGCCATAGAGATATATTGGTGACTGTGTGAACATGATAGTGTCAAAATAGAAAGTGCTTAAATAAATAGATAAATAATCATAGCCAAAAATATGTAAGCATGGAGGTGGAACGTGTAAAAAAAGTGAAAATGAATTAATATGAAAAGGGGGAGGAGAAGTATACCTAGGTAGATACATGAATGAAAATCTAGGTGTGTATCACAATATAATTAATGTAAATGATGTAAATATAAATGAAACATGTAAAAAAATGTGTATATAAGAGCATTGATTGGTGTGTAGTGAAACTATTGGCATATGAAAATGTTATAAGCAAGTACTACATTGTGTAAAAACAAAGAAAGAATCTAAAAATATTTTTACTAAATGCAAATGCATGGATGGGAGGAGACCCATCTATACCGTAAACGTGAGGGAATGAAACTTTAGGCAGATTAGTCAACCTCAAATCCATGCAGAAAACAACCACAGCCAAAGCAATATCGTTGCCATCAGAAGACTAATGGAACCTGTACGATGCTGGCAATATGTGTCTCGATGTGTTTGAGGTAAAAACCCCATTGAAAATACTATAGAGAGGTTCCGTTAGCTAACATCGAGAGTCCTCATTTAGATGCACATATATAACATTCAAAAATGCATGAGAATATATACAAAAAGTTCTTTACACAATGTGATCTTATGAATACTACATTTAAAAAGCTTTAGCTCACTAGGGATGAGCCGAACACCCCCCGGTTCGGTTCACACCAGAACCTGCTAACGGACCAAAAGTTTGCGCGAACATTAGAACCCTATTAAATACAATGGACGCGAACGTTCAAAATCTAAAGTGCTAATTATAACGGCTAATATGCATGTTATTGTCCTAAAAAGGATTTGGGTCCTACCCCAGGGGACATGTATCAGTGCAAAAAGAAGTTTTAAAAACGGACGTTTTTTCTGGACCAGTCATTTTAATGATGCATAAAGTGAAAAAAAAGTGAAATATTCCTTTAAATATCGTACCTGGGGGGTGTCTAAAGTATGCCTGTGGAGTGGCACGTGTTTCCCGTGTTTAGAACTGTCCCTGCACAAAATGACATTTGTAAAGGAAAAAAAAGCCATTTAAAACTGCTTGCGGCTTTAATGTAATGTATTGTCCTGGCAATTGAGAAAAATGGCATGGCTACCCCATCACCCCCCCTACCCCAGCCCATTACCAGCCCCTTTGGGTCTTGTATGGATATTAAGGGGAACCCTGCATCCAAAATAAAACCCTATACCTGAAACCCTATATACTCTGAACAGCAGTATACAGGCGGTGAAAACAAGACAGGGACTGTAGGTTTGTTCTTAAGTAGAATCTGTTTGTAATTTGGAACAGGTACATTTTCAAGTGTAGCTCCAGCCAAAAAATCTATTTTTAAGCTTTTTGGAGAACATAGGGAAGGGTTATCACCCCTGTAACATTTGTTTTGCTGTTTGTGCACCCGTTCAGAACATTTCACCTCACTTTCCATCCCAATGACAAATGTTTTTGAAAAATTGTTTTTTTTTTTTGAAACAATGCTTCGTGATAAAGCATCAGTAGAGAGGAGACACCTTTTTCCCATATTAACTCTTACAGTAGAGAATTTCCCTTCCTAGGGGTAGATTTCCTCTCACTTCCTGTTGTCTCCTTCCGTTTGCAAGTAGGAGTCGTTTGTACGTTAGATGTTTGAAAGTAGGGGTCTGCCGTATATACTCTGCAGAAATGTGCCCCTTAGATGTTGGTGTTGCCACAACAATGTAAGCCCTCACAGTTACTCTTGGTGGGCACATGAATAGGCCCTGCTGTGAATTATTAGAACAAGAATTGTAATTGCATGCCCCTATTGAACAGGGGCAGAAAAATTGGGCCTTTGGTGGGGGTGGTGGTGTTGCCACAACACTGTAAGCCCTCACAGTTACTTTTGGTGGGCACAGGAATAGGCCCTGCTGTGAATTATTAGATCAAGAATTGTAATTACACGCCCCAGTTTAACAGGGGCTGAAAAATTGGGCCTTAGGCACTGGTGCTGGTGCCCGAACACTGCAACCTCTCCCAGATACTGTACTTGGAGCACAGCAATGAGCCCTGTTGCAAAGCATTGCATCAAAAATTGTAATTACACGTCCCTGTTAAACAGGGGCTGAAAAATTGGGCCTTAGCCACTGGTGGCAGCACCCAGAAACAAAAATGTTCTTCCAAGCTATCATCAGGATCATTGAGGAGGAAGAGGATAGTTAGTCAACATATAAGGACAGTCACTCAGCATTAGCATAGGCAGTCTTGAAACCATGTGACATTTCAAAATAAATGATTTGGTTACATCAGCTTCAGGTGCTTGGTATCTGGTGGTGATCCAAGACTGATTCATCTTTATGAAGGTCAGTCGATCAACCGAGTCGGTGGACAGGCGCACCCTGTGATGACAAAGCCTCCAGCAGCACTGAATGTGCGTTCCGAAAGAACGCTGGATGCAGGCAGGCCAGTAGCTCAATTGCATACTGTGCAAGCTCTGGCCAGTGATCCATCCTCAAGACCCAGTAAGCCAGAGGATTTTCGGTGGTAAAGGTGTCCAAGTCTGACCTTGCCCCTAGGTATTCCTGCACCATGTATATCAGACGCTGGCGATGGTTGCTGGAACCGATCATACCTTGGGGCTGCGGACTAAAAAATTGTCTGAATGCATTGGTCAGAAGGCCACCTTCTCCACCGCTCCTTCTGCTACTGACCAAAGCCTCAGCAACTCGTTGTCAAGGACCAGGAGTTTGTAACCTCCCAGTCTCTGGGAACACGTTGCACAGACCTTTCTGCAAGGCCTCCCAGAGATATCTCATCCTCTGCTCCCTCTGCGATGGCAAGATAAGGTCCGCAACCTTACACTTGTACCATGGATCAAGGAGAGTGGCCAGCCAGTAATGGTCCCTCTCTTTGATCCGAAGAATACGAGGATCCTTCCGCAGGCTTTTGCTGGATCAGGGAGGCCATGCAGCGTAGGTTAGCTGAGGCATTCGGTCCGGAGTCTTCTGGGTCACTAAGGACAACATGATCCGCAGCCACCTCCTCCCAACCACGTACAAGTCCACCGGTTTCTTGGGACTGTAAATCATCCCTAAAAGACTGCTGCTGCTGATGCTGGGTGCCAGGCTCCACCTCCATGCTCACACAATCCTCCTCCTCCTCATCCTCTTCCTGTGTGATGGGTGGCACAAAAGGAACACTATCTTTTTTTTTTTTCAAAATCTTTTTATTGAACTTTTCAAGTTACAGGTCATACGATACATCAAAATATTTCAATTGATTGTAAGCATCAGAAATCAGAGATAAAGTTTGAAATAACACGAGTAAAGGCATGACCAATCTTATTGGTTGCAATGTCGAATATGAGAATTTGTTTCAGAAAAGAACATATTTGAGGGATTATCTGGTAGAAAGTGGTAGGTGAGAGTAAAGGAGGGTGGGGGAGAAAGGGGAGGGGGTGAGGGATAAGGGTAGGGAGCAAGGAGGGAGAGAGAGAGAGCAGAGAGCAAGGGAAGAGAGCATCAGGAGCAATCAGGAGATAAAACTCAATCAGCAACGGTTACATTATCAAGGTACCAAGTGGACCAGGGGGACCATAATTGCCTAGTTTTGGAATTATTGTGAGTGTTACTTGCAAGCATGCTTTCATACGTAAAGTGAGTTTGAACCAGGTTGACAACGTCTACTTTAAGCGGAATTGTATTTGTTTTCCAATTTCTAGTGAGTAAGAGTTTCGTGGCTAAGAGGACATGAGTAACTACATGTCTGTGAGCTGGAAGCAGGTCATCAATAGAGATGTTGAGAATGGCTAACTGTGGGGATAAGGTTATAGGGAAATGTAGAATTTCCAGTAGCAAGGCTTGAATGTCATGCCAGAGCTTACGTATCCGGGGGCAAGACCATAAAGTGTGTAATAAAGTTCCTGTGTGACCACAGTTTCTCCAGCAGTCAGGTGAAGTAGGTTTGTGGAATTTGGCTATTCTGTGAGGGGTCATGTACCATCTCATAAGTGTTTTCTGTGTGAGTTCCCATAGTGAGGTGCAGGTAGTAGCTTTGTATACAGAGTTAAATGCGGAAATCCATTGTTGGTCTGAGAATTGGAGTTGTAAGTCCAACTCCCATTCCACAAGGGGTTTAAATTTGCAAAATACTTGCTTCTCCTGTAAGGTGGAATAAATGATGGCAACTCCCTTAGAAGACATCTTATTCGAGAAAAAAATATTCCCATAGTATGATGGGAAGGGATCCTTCTATCGAGGGAGTGAGGCATTTTTGTAGTCTATGATATGTTAAGAAATCTTTAGAGGGAGCTCCAAATTCAGCTTGTATTTGAAGGAAGGGCTTGTTGGTGATCATGGTGCGTAGTTCCTGGGTGGAGGATATCTGGGTTGTAATCCATTGAGGGATATGTAAATCAGGGGTGAGGTGTTGTAGAACATTAATAGGAATGCTAATTGGTTTGGTCTGAAGGTGAGACCATTTGGTGTGATGGAGTATTTTCCATGCCTTGATGGAGGCCTGTATAGGGGGAGAATAGTGGTGTAAGAAGGGGGTGGGGGATGTTGTTGAGCTAAGCAGCCAGGTAAGGAGATTTGGACCCGGTATTTCCGTATTTTCAATAGATCCCCATAGTGTAGTGGGTGTAGGAAGCATCCAGTCTTTTAATTGAGACAGAATTGTCGCTAAGTAGTAATCTCTTATATCAGTGTATCCCATCCCACCTCTAGTTCTGTGTTTGATAAGTTTAGCGTGGTTACATCTAGATTTCTTCTTTTGCCATATGTATTGACCCAAGATGGATTGCAGGGATGCAAGATATGAAGCTGAGAGTGGGATGGGCAGCACTCTAAAAATGTAAAGAAGCTTAGGCAACAACATCATTTTAAATCCCGCCAGATGGCCGGCCCATGAGAATTCATATTTTTCAAGTTTAGACGATTCAGTGAGTAGCATTTGTTTGACTTCAGTGTAGTTAAGTGAGAAAAGGCTATTAACGGATTTGGTCAGCGTGATTCCTAAATATGGAATACCCTTGTCTGCCCAGGGATAGGGGTAAATGTTGCGTAATACATTACTCGTGATAGCATCCATACCCAAATCTAGAATGTGTGACTTGTTTTCATTGACCTTGTAGTATGAAACAGCACTAAATCTCTGCAATAGGCGTTGTACCGAAGCCAGGGAGGAATGGGGGTTCGTGATCATCAATATCACATCGTCTGCAAAGAGATTAATCTTGTGTTCTTTATCACCTATTTTGAAACCAGAGATGGACTGGGTCTGACGGACATGCTCCGCCAGGGGTTCCATCATCAGGTTGAAAATGTATGGGGAGAGCGGGCAACCTTGGCGGGTGCCATTCGAGATGGAGAAAGGTTTGGAGAGCATTTCGGAGGTATATATCTGTGCGGAGGGAGAGGAGTACAAGGCCATTATGGCTGAGAGGATTGGACCTTGGAAGCCAAATTTAACCAAGGTGGCTTGGAGATATTGCCAGTGGACTCTGTCGAACGCCTTCTCAGCGTCCAAGGAAAGGAGCAGAGAAGGCGTTCGACTCATCTCAGCTTTGTGGATAATGTTGACAATTCGCCGTGTGGCATCGGAGGCCTGTCTGCCTTTGGTGAAGCCTGATTGATCATTATGAATCAATTGTGGCATGAAATCAAGCAATCTATTAGCTATTAATTTGGCGTATATTTTCGTATCCATGTTTAATAACGAGATGGGTCTGAAGTTTTGAGCAAGAGTCGGTTCCTTACCTGGCTTCGGTAACGTGACAACTAAAGCTTTGAGCATTTCGGGTGGGAGAGAGGAGGAAGAGGCAGCGTCGTTGCAAACTGTAGTCAAGAATGGAGCAAGAGTTGAGCTGAATTGTTTGTAGTAATTGCTAGTAAGGCCATCAGGGCCGGGAGATTTATTTGACGGAAGGGCCTTAATTACTGTTTCAATTTCCTGATCAGTGAATGGGGAATTGAGTGTGGCCAATTGGTCCTGAGATAATTTTGGCAGGTTAATTTCTTGAAGGAAAGAATCTATGTCTTGGAGGGAAAGTTGGGTGACAGAGGCGTCATCTTTTAGATTATACAGACTATTGTAGTAGTGACTAAAGGCATCAGCAATGTTTTGGGGATCTAACAGTTTCTGTTTGGTAGAGGGGTAAAATAGATGTGTAGTTTTAGATTTGGCATAATGACCTTTGAGTCTATTTGCCATAAGTCTGCCTGCTTTATTGCCTGTAGAGTAGTGTTTAGCTTTAAAAAAATTATGGGCCTTCTCATAGGATTGCAGGAGGTGTGATCTGAGATCCAACCTGAGGGAGTCTAGTTTAGCCTTGGTCGTCAGGGTAGGAGAGGACTGGTTTAGGCGTTCTGTCGATTTGATTTCTGAGGTTAGTTGGTTAAGACGCTGTGATCTCTTTCTCCTCTCTCTGGCATTAAGTTGTATGAGGATACCTCTAATGAATGCTTTGTGGGCATTCCAGAGGACAGTATTATCCTGAACAGATCCAACATTGTTCTTAAAAAATTCTACTAAGCATTTTCTAATGTAGGAGGAATTATTAATATTATTATTATTATACAGGATTTATATAGCGCCAACAGTTTGCGCAGCGCTTAACAAAATAAAGGCAGACATTACAATTACATAACAATTTGGTACAAGAGGAATCAGAGGGCCCTGCTCGCTAGAGATTACAATCTAAAAAGAAAGGGTCAATTGATACAAGAGGTAATAGCTGTGGGGGATGAGTTGATGGAAAAAGTAAAACAGTGTTAGTTAGAAGCAGGATAGGCTTCTTTAAAGAGAAAGGTTTTCAGGGATCGTCTAAAGATGGATAGATTAGGGGACAGTCGGACAGATTGGGGTAGAGAGTTCCAAAGGATGGGAGAAACTCTGGAGAAATCCTGGAGGCGAGCATGGGAGGAGGTGACAAGGGAGCTAGAGAGCAGGAGGTCTTGGGAGGACCGAAGAGAGCGGCTTGGTTGGTATTTTGATGATCGCTGCGTCGGCTCTCCAAAGCCGCGTTCGGGAATGTGCTGGGGAATCTTCCAAGGTAATGGTGACTGGTGCGTGGTCTGACCACGTGATGGTGTCCAAGGTTGAGGCGGAGATATTTGGCAAAGTCCATTTATCCACAAGGAAGTAGTCGATGCGGGTATAGGAATTATGTCGGGGGAGAAGAATGAGTAGTCTCTTTCTGTGGGGTGGTGACATCTCCAGACGTCAAACATGTCTTGAGATCTGATGAAGGATCCCATGGGGGAAGTCTTCCTTTTGGAGTCTGAGGATGAGTCAATGGAACAGTCCGGTACTATATTGAAATCGCCACATATGATAAGCTGGCCCTTTTTAAATTTGTTAATTTTTTTCATAAGGTTGGAAAGGAAGTGAATCTGCCGTTTATTTGGAGCATAAAGGTTTACAATGGTATATCTGATGTTGTTCAAGTCGCAATCAATGGCCAGGTACCTGCCTTCCTTGTCGTAGAGGGTGTCATGCAGGGTGAAGGAGCAGGTGTTTTTGACAGCTATCATAACTCCACCTTTCTTATCAGGACCAGAGGCCTTAAAGATAGGGGCGAACTGTTTGTGGGAGCAATTTGGTTCAGCAGCATGTTTGAAGTGCGTTTCTTGGACGCAGAGGACATCACAGTGGGAGTCAGGAGCTGTGCGCCACAGGGAGGTTCTCTTGGCTGGGTGGTTTAACCCCTTTGCGTTAAGCGATAGGAACTTAGGCATTGTGTAGATAAGATGCTGTGGTGCAAGAAGAAAAGGAAGTACTCACTGTTACTGGTGTAGCTGGATGAAGAGTGGAAGCGATTCAGGTCCGGGTATTCTGCTTGGAGTATACGATGTAAGTCCAGATACAGGGGGTTCTGTGCTCTCTGGGGTCAGGAATGTGGGAGAAAAAAGTGATTAGAAAAGTACAAGCAAACAGTACGGTAAGTCGGGGAGGGGGTAGATGGGGACCAGCAGTGTATCAGACAACTGCCAGTCAAGATCTGGGGATAAGTCCGTGGACTAGCTGCAACGAGCAGGCACCGAGCGGATTGCGGTGAAACAATTGCATTGGATCAGCACTAACCTTATATTCATTTGATGGAGTTAGAGCGTTGCTGGTTTTTGTACACCGGAGGGTTGGGAGTGGACGCCTGCGAATCAGTGGAGGGAATCTCAGGGATGATGCCCCAGGATCGGAGTATTTTTATGCCTTCTTCCACCGTGTGCATGTTGTGGCGGGCGCCATTTCTGGTTACTATCAATTTGGTTGGAAAACCCCATTGGTATGGGATTTTGTGGTTGTTGAGAGGTTTTGTGATGGTCTGGAGTTGTCTTCTCTGTTGACGTGTGAATTGTGATACGTCAGCAAATAGTTGTAGTTGAGCATAAGGCGGAGGAAGTTGGCCCAGGCGTCTGGATTGAGCAAGTAGCATGTCTTTAGTATGGAAGAAGTGAATCCTCATCAGGGTGTCACGGGGCACCTCAGGGGGCAGATGTGGAGGTTTCGGTAGGCGGTGGATGCGGTCGACTATGGTTTCGATCTGCGGCAGATCAGGTAGAATTGTGGAGATAAGCTGTCGGGCATACATGTTTAAGTCTGAGGGGAGGACCAATTCGGGAATGCCTCTTAACTTAACATTGTTTCGTCTCGAGCGGTCCTCGAGGTCCGCCATTTTGGCCCTCATCCATTGTTGTTCGTCACGTGTGTGATCGTGGGCGTCCACCAGGTCGTTAACTGTTTCAGTCATGGCACCCATCTGGGATTCAATTCGGCCCAGTTTGCGGCCTGTGTGTGTCAGTTCAGTTTGAAATGCAGCAATCATAGATGTAATGTCATGCTGGAGAGAGCTGTGGAGTGATATCAGCATCTCCTTTAACATGGTGTCTATGATTAGTTGGTTAGATGTGGGGAATGATGCTATGGGAGAGGCAGAGGGTGTCTGGGAGAGGAGTAGGTCTAGTGCAGGCCTTACCTCAGTTTGCTGGTCAGTGTTTTCAAAACACATCCTCGATTTTGCAGGGCTATTTGTGGAGGATGATGCTCCAGAAGAAGGTGTGGATCTGACAGGGTCACCTTGAGGCAGTGTGGAGGCTTCGTTGTCATCAGGGAGATCTGTGTATGACAGATCAGTGTGCTGCGGTCCTGTGTGTTGTGAGGCGCTGCGGGCTCCATCTTGGATTCTTCCCCCCTGAGGTGAGGGGAAGAAATCATCAATCCGTTTCGGCGGTTTGAGGTATTTCCTCTTCCTAGACCCTCCGGTCTGACTCCCCCGGGTGTGGGGGTCTGCTGGGAGCATTTTGGGGCTTGGATTAGTGCGGTGTAAGTCTGTGAATATCCGCTCGGTGCAGGAGCTGTGAAGCTAAGCTGCCATTCCGCTGGGCGGTTAGCCACGCCCCCTAGAAGGAACACTATCTTGATAAAGGGGGCCTTGAGAGGCAAGGAAGTCCTCCTCTTCCTGCCTCTGTTCTGCCTAAAGTGCCCTGTCCATTATTCCATGCAGCGTATGCTCCAACAGGTGGACAAGAGGTACAGTGTCACTGATGCATGCACTGTCACTGCTCACCATCCTCCTGGCCTCCCTAAATGGTGACAGGACAGTGCATGCATCCCTGATCATGCCCCACTGGCGTGGTGAAAAAAATCCGAGCTCCCCTGACCCTGTCCTGGTGCCGTAGTTGCACAGGTACTCATTGATGGCCCTCTGCTGCGTGTGCTGTCGCTGCAGCATGGCCAACGTTGAGTTCCACCTGGTGGGCTTGTCACATATAAGGCAGTTCTTGGGCAGGTTCAACTCCTTTTGCAGCTCAGTCAGCCGAACACTGGCATTATATGATCGGCGGAAATGCACACAGACTTTCCTGGCCTGCCTCAGGACATGCTGTAAGCCGGGGTACCTGCCCAAGAATCGCTGCACCACCAGGTTAAGGACGTGAGCCACACAGGGCACATGGGTCAGTTATCCCTGTCGCAGGGCAGAGAGGAGGTTGGTGCCATTGTCGCAAACCACCATTCCTGGCCTAAGCTGGCATGGCGTCAACCACCTCTCATCCTGCCCCTGCAGAGCTGACAGAACCTCTGCCCCAGTGTGGCTCCTGTCCCCGAAACACACCAGCGCAAGCACGGCATGGCATCTTTTTGCCTGCGTACTTGTGTAGCCCCTTGAATGCCTACGAAGCACCGCTGGTTCAGAGGACAAAGCACAGGAAGAGGCCATGGAGGAAGAAGAAGAGGAGGGGGTGGAGGAGAGAGGTGTGTCACAACCAGTAGTAGCATTTTGGAGGCGTGGTGGCGGAACAACCTCCAACACTACTGCACCTTGTCCTGCATCCTTCCCAGTTGCCAAAAGAGTGACCCAATGGGCTGTGAAAGATAGGTAACGTCCCTGTCCATGCCTGCTGGACCATGAGTCAGCGGTAATATGCCCGAGGCATGGACATTGCCTTCCACATGCCGGTAGAGAGCCGGAATCGCCTTCCGTGAGAAAAAGTGGCGTTTGGGAACCTGCCACTGAGGAACCGCACATTGAACAAACTCACAGAAGGGGGCCGAGTCTACCAACTGAAAAGGCAGCAGTTGAAGTGCTAGCAATTTAGCCAAGCTAGCATTCAACCGCTGGGCATGTGGATGGCTGGGAGTGAACTTCTTTCGACGGTCCAGCAGCTGGGGCAGGGAAATTTGCCTGGTACATTTGGACGTCGGTGTACTGCTAGCAGAGTGCCCGCAAGTACTTGGCTGTGACACACCTAATTCTACACCTTCATTCCTCTCAGTGCAGCTTTTAGAGAGGACTGAAGGTATAGTGGGGTTGGAGATCCCAGCTGATGAGGATCAAGGAGAGGTCTGCTTTGTTCTTTGGTGTGGGTATTTAATGTGCGCTTGCCAACGAGCTGCATGGCAAGTCAACATATGTCTGGTCATGCTTGTGGTGCCCAAGTGGCTGATGTTTTGGCCACGCGAGATACGCTTGAGACATATGTTGCAAATAGCAGTGGTGCGATCTGATGCACTCGTCTCAAAAAAGGCCCATACCAAAGAACTTTTGTAATAACGTGCAGAGGCAGCGCCCTGCACAGGCGGAGCTCTGCGGTGTGATTCAGTTGGTGTGCTGTTTGGTGCTGGCCTCAAGCTGGCCCCCGGAGGGCATCCTGCCTCGTTGGAGATGTGCCGCCTCCTCCTCCTCCTCTCTCCATTCAGGCACCCACGTGGAGTCAGTGACCTCATCATCCCCTCCCTCTTCACCACTGGAGCAAACCTGGCAGTAAGCTGCAGCTGGTGGAACATGACTGCCAGATTGCTGTCCTTGAGCATCCCCTCTCTCTGCGCTCATGCTACTGCCATACTCTAGCTGGGTATCATCATCCGAGCCTTCAAAACGCTGGGCATCCTCCTGGAGCATGTACCCAACACTGTGCTCAAACAGTTCGGGGGACTCCTCAGGAGGACATGGTGGGTCTAGGGAAGGGGTGCCTGATGATGACATTGAGTACAGGTTGGCAGCTGCTTTGCCAGTACCCTGAGCCTGGGTGAGAGAGGATGAGGAGGATGAGGAGGGCTTGGTCATCCACTCTACCAAGCCTTCGGCATGATGCGGCTCAACATGTCCAGCTGCCGAAAAGAAGGACAAGCGTGTCCCATGGCTAAGTGCTGATGACGATGCACCACGTCCACGACCAGCACTGTTGTCTCTAGACACAGAGCCTGCTTTCCCTGTTTTCTTGGCTCGGGACTGTCTGCCTCTCCTTGTCGGTCTTCCAGAGATTGTAATGGGTAGTGTACACACACTAACTCCTGCAGATGTCTGTCTTAGATGACAACAGGGCAGAAGGGCAGATACAGGGTGAGGTGGTTTAGTGTGCTGTGCTATACTCGCACAGCACACACACACACACTCCTGCAGATAGCTGACTGGCTGGCTAGCTGGCTGCCTGCCTTAGATGACAACACACCAGAAGAGCAGATACAGCGTAATGTGGTTTAGTGTGCTGTGCTATAGTCACAGAGCACACACACACACACACACTGCTGTAGATGGCTGACTGGCTGGCTAGCTGGCTGCCTGCCTTAGATGACAACACGCCAGAAGAGCAGATACAGTGTAATGTGGTTTAGTGTGCTGTGAGATAGTCACAGAGCACACACACACTGCTGTAGATGGCTGACTGGCTGGCTAGCTGGCTGCCTGCCTTAGATGACAACACGCCAGAAGAGCAGATACAGCGTAATGTGGTTTAGTGTGCTGTGCTATAGTCACAGAGCACACACACACACACACACACTGCTGTAGATGGCTGACTGGCTGGCTAGCTGGCTGCCTGCCTTAGATGATAACACGCCAGAAGAGCAGATACAGCGTAATGTGGTTTAGTGTGCTGTGCTATAGTCACAGAGCACACACACACACAAACACTGCTGTAGATGGCTGACTGGCTGGCTAGCTGGCTGCCTGCCTTAGATAACAACACGCCAGAAGAGCAGATACAGCGTAATGTGGTTTAGTGTCCTGTGCTATAGTCACAGAGCACACACACACACACACACACAAACACTGCTGTAGATGGCTGACTGGCTGGCTAGCTGGCTGCCTGCCTTAGATGACAAAACGCCAGAAGAGCAGATACAGCGTAATGTGGTTTAGTGTGCTGTGCTATAGTCACAGAGCACACACACGCTGCTGTAGATGGCTGACTGGCTGGCTGCCTGCCTTAGATGACAACACGCCAGAAGAGCAGATACAGCATAATGTGGTTTAGTGTGTTGTGCTATACTCACACAGCACACACACACACACACACACACACACACTGCAGATGACTGACTGGCTGGCTAGCTGGCTGCCTTAGATGATAAAACACGCCAGAAGAGCAGATACAGCGTAATGTGGTTTAGTGTGCTGTGCTATACTCACACAGCACACACACACACACACACACACACACTGCAGATGGCTGACTGGCTGGCTAGCTGGCTGCCTTAGATGATAAAACATGCCAGAAGAGCAGATACAGGTAAAGGTGGTTTAATGTGCTACTGCTGTGCTATATTAACACAGCACGCACACACTACTCCTGCAGGTGGCTGGATTGGTGGAGATTGAGAACAGCACTGAGAAGAATAAACTACCCTGCCTATTTTTTCTCTTTCCCTACACTAATCCCTAGAATCCACAAGCAGATAATGTAAATGAATCACAAGCAGATAATGCAGGTGAATCAAAACAGCAGATAATGCACAAGCAGACACTGTACAGAACAGTACAGTCCCTCACGCCAAAACACACTACATGAGGCCACCGGCGCGGCGGCCTTATATAGTGTGGGGCATGTACTAAACCCCCTGAGCTATAATTGGCCACAGGCATCCTGCCTGTGGCCAATTATTGCTCTCCTCACGGCTGGCTCTATGATTGGCCAAGCATGCGGGGTCACAGTGCATGCTTGGCCAATCATCAGCCAGCAATGCACTGCGACTGGCGCAGTGCATTGTGGACCGTTCGCATCACACGAATTTGATGCGAACAGCCCACATAGTTCTGGGTTCGACGAGTGGACGAACGGCCAATGTGCGATTCGAACGTGGGTTCAAATCGAACACGGGGCCCATCCCTAGCTATGACTATAAAACAAAACAAACCCTTTGTTTTCAGTTTAAGATCCTATGATTACCTACATACATTTTTCTGCCAGAAGCAGTATGCTAGATACAAAAAAATATGGATGAACTTTGTGTCGAAAATTACTTAAAACAAACAACTTTCTTTTTTCTACAGTTTAAATAACTTCTAACTCCCTCAGCCCATTTATGGCCCTATCTAGCTGAGGTACATATTAAAAGAATATAAAAAAGATTAATGACTTGTGCCTTCCGCACACACACACTCACTGCCAATAACATTTTGAACTTTTATGCTAAAGTCAATCAGTCACCATAGATGTATCAATCCCTAGCCTCTCCACGAAAGTCACATACAATCATTCACATGATTAATTTTACACCTCATACAAAAAACACACACACACACACATTTAACTCATTTAAATATAAATCCTTCTATCAAATACTAATAACAAGTCTCACAAAATCAAAGATATGACACAGGAAGTTCTAATTGTATTTGTATGGAAGATACATTTCAATATTCATCATACACTATGCAGAATTCAACATCAGTTGCATACTTTTTACAATTCACTTATAGAACTAACGCACAGGGTCCTTCCACACCAATGTCTTTACAACCGCTACAGACTTAAGCCCCATACACACGGTCGGATTTTCGCATGGATTCTGTCCGATCGGACAATGTTGTTGAAAAATCAGACCGTGTGTATGCACCATCGGACAGTGTACGTCGTATTGTCCGACGGACAAAGTCCTATCTCCTGCTGGATAGATTTTCCGACAACACGGTCCGATCACACCAAATCCGATCGTGTGTATGGTAGTCCGACCGGACAAAGTGCTACGCATGCTCAGATCACATTACAAGACCAAAGCTATTGGCTACTAGCCTCTACGTAGTCCCGTCGTAGGCAACAAACGTCACCACGTTCAGAATGATCGGATTTTCCGACAACTTTGTCCGACCGTGTGTACGCAAAACCAACATCAGACAAAGTATGACGGACATGGTCTGACGGACCTGGTCCTCGGATAATCCGCGCGCGTGTATGGGGCTTAATTCTAACCTCATCTGGGAGATGATCAGTCTCCCACCATTAATCACACATACAATATTCCCTAACAGTCTACAAAGATTACAAATATTAACTTACATTTTGGAACATTCATTAAAGCGGAGCTCCACCTGAATTTTTTTTTTTAAAAGTCAGCAGCTACAAATAGTGCAGCTGCTGACTTTTAATAAATGGACACTTACCTGTTCCTGGTTCCAGCGGTGTCGGCAGAAGATGACGAGCGAGCGCTCGTCTCTCGCTGCCCCGCCGCCATCCTCTGTCAGGGAATCAGGAAGTGAAGACGCAACGTCTTCACTGCCCGGTTCCCTACTGCGCATGCGCGAGTCGCGCTGCGCGTCTGTATTGGCCCCCGCTGTGTCCTGGGAACTGTGTTTCCCAAGACACAAGGGGGCATTCTCGGATAGAGGCGGGGCCTCTCGGATAATGCATCCCGGAAGTGGGTGCCGATACCTGTATTATACAGGTATCTGCACCCCCCTCCCCCCTGAAAGGTGCCAATTGTGGCACCGGAGGGGGGGAGGAATCCGATAAGCGGAAGTTCCACTTTAGGGTGGAGCTCCGCTTTAACAAAATGACATTATCTTCTGTTTTCTATATAGCAATACACAGTCACTCCACCTAGCAAAGTATGCATACATATGAACACAAATTCCTGACTATATATAAAAATACAAATATTTCCAGAATGATTAAAACTGACAGGTTAGTTAGTAATTACTTATGGACAGCAGTGCTCCGAGTAAAGCCAATAGACACCGTATGTGCATACGTCTCCTTACCAAAAACGCTTGTCTTAAGACACGAAAAAACGCCAAGCCCTTCTTGCCACGGCGGTCAGGAATGACTCAACCTGATCTTAACTCAGTTATTACACAGACCATTATAACAGATACATATAAACATATATACACCTATAGTACAAAGATGATACATACCTTTTAACTTTGTTAACAAATGGAGCTCCAAAACCTTTACCTTTACATTTATTTACCTGTCAGGACTTACCTTTCCTGGTATTTTTCTAAACTCATGAGTATTATTTTACACCACAACTTTTATGTTGAATGTTATACAAAACAAAGGTACCTTTTACTACTAGTAGCTACACATCAGTACTTTTTTTGTTTTGTTAACTTAGGCTTTCCAGGGGTCTGATAACACCAAAGCCTCCTCCAGATTGATTGCCAATCCAGGATCCCAACATGCATGTAAATTTAGGCAACTCAAGAACCTCCTCCAAACTGGACTTACCAGTCTAGGATACCAATTCTTCCAGACCTCTTGTAGGTCTAGGATACCAGTTCATCCAGACCTCTTGTAGGTCTAGGATACCAATCAAAAATAAGCCTCTTCTAGACCGATTTACTCAGTCTAGGATACCAACATGCATGTTAAAGTTAGGTTCTCCAGGGGTCAAAACATTTACCCCAAAACCTCATCCAGACCTCTTGTAGGTCTAGGATACCAATCAAAATAAACCTCTTCTAGACCGATTTACTCAGTCTAGGATACCAACATGCATGTTAAAGGTAGGTGCACACTGAGAGTGGCTAGCCTTCTACAGGGGTACCCCTTTGGAAAAAAAAAAAACATTTCTACCCAGGGTATCTCATCCTGTACAATGCACTTTAACCACTTTCAGACCGGACCAATTTGCAGCCAAAGGACCAGGCCCCTTTTTGCGATTCGGCACTGCGTCGTATTCTTCTACATATTTTTGGTAAAAAAATTGCAATAAGCAATTATTGATTGGTTTGCGCAGAAGTTATAGCGTTTACAAGATAGGGGATAGTTTTATAGCATTTTTATTAATAATTTTTTTTTATTAGTAATGGCGGCAATCAGCGATTTTTATTGTGACTGCGACATTATGGCGGACACATCGGACATTTTTGACACATTTTTGGGACCATTGTTATTTATACAGCAATCAATGCTATTTAAATGCATTGATTCCTGTATAAAATGACACTGGCAGTGAAGGGGTTAACCACTAGGTGGAAGTGTATGGGTCAAGTATGCCTAGGGGTGTGTTTCTTACTGTGGGGGGTGTGGCTGTCAGCTAGTGAATGCTGATCTCTGCTCCAATCACAGGGAGCAGAGATCGGCGTCACTAGTTGCTAGGCAGAATGGGGAGATGCTGTTTATTTCCGCATCTCCCCATTCAGCCTTCCCATGAGACTATTGCGGGTGTCCCCGCGGCGATCGAGTCCGCGGGACCCGCGACCGGCCTCACGGGGGTCCCGACCGGCTCGTGGCGCGTGCCCGATGACACTGCGGTATCTTAAAGGGGACGTATATATACGCCCTTATGCCTGTCCGTGCCATTCTGCCGACGTATATGGTTGTGCGCCGGTCGGGAAGTGGTTAAGGCACCCACAGTTGAGAAAATCCAACCTGCCATCACAAAGATCTGCCTGGTGGACAGCGATACCCCAACAACAACCACCTGCCCCTCCTAGTGCTAGAAAAACATGGCACAACACAATGCAGAACTAATAATAGGTGTCTGCTAACCTGATATAAATTGCGCACAATTGTGTTGCTCTCAGTGCCTCACCAGCATGGAGTTCGGCAAGATCGGAGTTCAGGTTATGCTGTCCCCGTACGGGCCAGCAAATGAAGTAGAATAGTCAAGTATTGAACCAGGCAGAATTTCAGCAATGCAGGTTTATTAACAGCTGGTAACATACAGGTTTATGTTCAAAGTATTATAATATACAGGTTTAATTTATACAGTTTCTTACAATGCAAGCATATTAGATATAGGTATTCTTATTCTCTAACCAAATTGAAACAATTGTGAATCGTTCTCACCTTGAACCAGAATGGGTCTTTTCTACCAATTCTTGGGAACCCGTCACCTGATAGGGACCAGCCGGTCGACCAGTGGTCTGGTCCCTTCACAGAGTTCTGGGTTCCTGCTCGACCAAGTTTGTGAGGGAAATTCACCTAAGACCACACTCTGGAACAAGTTAAGAAGTCTTCTCTATTTGACTCATACAAGGAGACAAGTTACGGACATATATTTGCCTTTTGGTTCTGACCATCTGCCACCCTTGCAATAGGGCTGCATAGACAAACAGTCAGCCTGATAGACGCCTATGTTACTTGTCTGACTAACAATTGTAGGACTTGCATTTATATACTCTTTTACAAGCCTTATCTTAATCATCTCTCCTACATATGATTGGTATCTAAGATCAACGTCATTGTAACTAACCATAAATCTGACACCTGTTCTATAACCAGATAAATTTAATTATTCTCAGAATTCCTATATGTTCATTAAAGTGATTTATAACTGCATTTATCCAATTAAAAACACCTGTGTAGAGACAGTCTGGCACCCAGCTGTGTTATCAAACTCTCCTTATCTTGATAAGATTTAACTTAACTTCAAGGATTACAGATTTACGACTTTTGGGAGAATGAACTTTCAATAACCCCACCAGATGTGTTATATCTCTCATGTATGTATTTTAACAGTTTTAATGAGGGCACAAGCAGACCTTTATTTGACCCTGCCAAACTTAACTTAATGTTCTGTACATAACTTTCCTTTACTCCACATAATTATTTTAAACACCTGTTTAAGATGTTCTTATCTTATTGCTCTAATTTATCCGTTGTCAAGTATTTTTCTTTTCTAATTAGCGCTTACTTAAAAACTAAAAATTAACTATCCTAATGAACTTTCACCCAGTAAACTATCTTATAAAAAGTATAATAAAGAAGCAGAGAGGTCATCTAAAGTTCAACATTTAAAATGAAATCTTTCTAAATCTATGGAAAACACAGTATACATTATTAAAGATTAATAATCATTGCTTTACTTATTGAATAATAATATTGATAAAACCACTACTATTTAACAACAACAATAATAATAATAATTGTCAATAAAATATATGCAAATCAATATGAATAATATGAAATACATTGTCTAATATGAGGGGGTTATTGTTGAGGGCGGAGAAGTGGGGAGGGGGTTATTTCTGAGGGTGGAGAAACGGGCAGTGGAATTATTATTGAGGGTGGAGAAACAGGGAGGGGGTTATTATTGAGGGTGGAGAAGTTAGGGGTTATTATTGAGGGTGAAGAAATGGGGACGGGGTTATTGTTGAGGGTGGAGAATCGGGGAGGGGGTTATTGTTGAGGTTGGAGAAGTGGGAAGGGGGTTATTGCTGAGGGTGGAGAAGTGGGGAGGGGGGTTATTATTAAGGGTGGAGAAACTGGGAGGGGGGTTATTATTGAGGGTGGTGAAGTGGGGGGTTATTATTGAGGGTGAAGAAGCAGGGAGGGGGTTATTGTTGATGCTGGAGAAGTGGGGATGGGGTTATTGTTGAGGGTGGAGAAGTGGGGAGGGGGTTATTGTTGAGGGTGGAGAAGCAGATATGGGGTTATTATTAGGGTAGAGAAGCGGAAAGGGGGGTTATTATTAAGGGTGGAAAAGCGGGGAGGGGGGTTATTGTTGAGGGTGGAGAGGGGGTTATTATAAAGGGTGGAGAAGTGGGGAGGGGGGTTATTGTTGAGAGCGGAAAAGCGAGAGGGGGGTTGTTATTAAGGGCAGAGAAGCGAGACGGGGGTTAAAGTTGAGGGTGGAGAAGCGGAGACGGGGGTTATTATTAAGGGTGGATAAGTGGGGGGGTTATTGTTAAGGGTGGAGAAGCGGGGAGGGGGGTTATTATTGAGGGTGGAGAAGTGGAGAGGGGGGTTATTATTATGGGTGGAGAAGCAGGGAGGGGGGATATTGTTGAGGGTGGAGAAGCGGAATGGAGGGTTATTATTAAGGGTGGAGAAGCAGGGAGGGGGGTTATTGTTGAGGGTGGAGAAGCTTTACTCACTGTGCAGAGCGATGTCATCGGCAGCCCGCAGAGGAGGGATGGGAGGAGCAGAATGTAGCACGTCTCTGGGTAAGAGTCTAAGTCCACTCAGTCTGAGATAAGGGGAAGGGGCGGGCAAGTAGAAGAGACACTGCGGGGATGTGACTTCACCTAACCCATGCCGAGTTGGATAGAATGGAGGAGAAAATTAATGCACTTGACTTATCAAACATTGAATGGCAGATGCCCCATTTGCCCTGCCTTAAAGATGGCCCCGGTAAGGGATATCATCTCTGTGGTCATTTCTGTTCCATTCCCCCAAATCTAATATACCATGCGGCTGGATCTGATCTGGAACTGTTGTTAATCAAAATTAACAACAGTAACAGAAGTACACCAGCAAAAATTATTTGCAATATACTGTAGTATGCCCAATTTATTAAAATTAAGTTTACTATTTTGTTGGGTCTGTTATTTGATGGACAAACGTCTATTCATTGGGGAATTATGACAGTGGAAATAAACCAATTGATTTAAATGTTTCCCAAAACATTTACATTCAAGGCATGCCCTAAATAATAACTGTAATGCCCCATACACACGGTCGGAAAATCCGACCACAAAATCCATCAGATTTTTTCCGACGGATTTAGTCCGACACTGGTGTTGCATACACAAGGTCGGACAAAGTTGTCGGAAAATCCGATCATTCTGAACGAATTCGCTACACACGATCGGAAAAAGTCCGATAGGACTTTGTTGTTGGAAAATTTGAGAGCAGGAGATAAAACTTTGTCCGTCAGAAAATCCGATGGAAAATGTCCGATGGAGCCTACACACGGTCGGAATTTCCGACAACATTGTCCGATAGGAAAATCCGACCGTGTGTGTGGGGCTTTACAGTTGCTTGTGCTCTCAACCAAACTATCAAGCCATTTGATTACTGACATAACTGTGCAGCACAATTGCAACTGCAGATCAAAAAGAGGCTAAGATGGCAGATTCCTTGGCTGAGAAGAATAGAAGGGTCTAGTTCTGCTTTAATGTGTATTTTCATTTTTCCAGCAAGTTGAGCTAACACGTATTTTAATTTTGTTACATGCTCCCTTTAACATAGCATAAATGTAAAAAACAAATTCAACATCACTGTTTATCTTTTTAATTGCTTTTTTTTTCTAAAAATCTTAGTTTGCTTTCCCTTCTATGTATTGTTAAGGAGGGGGCTTTTTGAAATGACCTTTACTATAATTAACCCTGCTTGTAGTGTGCTAGCAGATATCAGTTGTATACAAGTTTGGAACACTGTCCTAACAAAGTGTTACATATTTTAAAGCTTGGACATTGCATTTTAGGTTAAAACACCTTTAAAAAACTGCTCATGTCTGTCCCTTATCTACAGAAACAGTTAAAAAGGTAAAAAAATATTCTATTAAAACAAACAACAACAAAAAATAGTTATGCAATGTGACTGGGAACACAAACACACATATAATGGGGGTGTTTCAAATTTGACTTTAAAAGTGGAAATACACTTTAAGCCCTGCTGCCCTGTGCTATGAAAAATCTTTATAAAGCTATTTCTCAACCTGCACATCTTAAGCCTGCCAATTGTAGATCAAAAAACAGCTCTGGCTGTGTTTCGATCAATGTATGGGCAGTCTGGTGGTACACAAGTTGATATCTTGAACGACTTGTGTACAATCAACTTGTGTACAACTAACTTGTTGTAAATTTTTCTCTCAATCTCGCTTGCTACATCGGCCGGTGCTAATCAGTGTATTCTGTCACAGGGGAAGTCTCCCTGCTGTTAGAATACGATCACAATGTGGACAGGGGAATCCAGTCACTTTCTTTCTTTCAACCCGCTGGTTGAATAAACAAATTGACTCCTGTGAACTCTTGATAAATATTAAGATCTTAAATGAATAAAGAAACATTTTTGTTTTATTGTATTACCATTTTAGGATCAATGAGAAAATGAAAGCTGATAAAATGGAGACAATGACATAAGCAATGTATTGCAAGAAAATATGGATTTGAAAATATGGAGTTTAACCAATTTTACAAAAATGTATATGTAGTGAATTTTCAAATAAACCACTTTAGAAATGTGTTTAAAGTGGAGCTTCAGCCCCCCACCAAAAAATACCGTAGCTGCTGACTTTTAATATTAGGACACTTACCTGTACAGGGATCGCACGATGTCGGAACCCCAGCCGATTTTTCAATAGGCTCTCGGGTGCTGCCATTGCCATTCCTTGTAAGGGAAACGAGTAACCAGTAGTGAAAACAGCTACCCGCTCACCCCCGAAAGGTGCCAAGGAAGCAAACAAGTGGAGCTTCCCCTTTTGGGTGGAGCTCCACTTTAAGGTTAGTTTGCGGGAAAAAAAATCTTCTATGGTTGGAAACTTTTGTACCGGGTGGGAAAATACATTTTATATATTTATTTTAGAATTTTATGCTTTTAAGAAATGAGAAAGATTGCACACATTTGGAGGTGTTACTAAAATAATCAAAGGAAGATTAACTCCCTTTCACAAATAATATATTTTTAATTATTATCCTGAGAGGATTAATAAGCAAATACTCGGCACAGAGGATTATAGATTAGGGAGAAAGCATGATTGAACTGATAATGAAGACAAAAGTATGATTAACCCTTTTGTATCCATACATCAATGAAGCCTAATCACCCAGGCCAAACTTAGCAGTGCTGTCATGCATTGAATTATTGACAATCATAGAGTGATGATATGGTGCGAGAGGGCGATGTTTGTCAGGCAAAACAATTTAAAGAAGTTTATAGGCTTATGGAGCCCTTGGTTGAATGAGATGGGATGTTCCTCGCGGGGGGGGGGGGGGGTGACTATGGGGTGGAAGGGGTTTCCCCCCCGTCGCCGCCCAACTTGTGCTCCCCCGGTGAGAGCCTCTTAGCCAACTACTACGTAGCCGATCCCAGTCTAACTCATGATCTCAATATTGACCCACTGACTGTTAGTACTATGGAACTTAAAAAGAATTACTTGACAATAAATCTATGACTAATTTTCCTTCCTAAATAATTGTAACATTCCCTCTATATGCATAGCTCCCAACTGTCCCTGATTTCAACTATGACATTGCTCTTTTTTATCTTTCAAACAGTGTTTCCCAGTGCTAAACTTTTCATCCAAATTCTAAATTGCTGCATTTGTACATTTTAAAAGCCAATATAAAGGAATAGTAGTTGTAAAAAAAAGTCCTTGTGGATTTACTGAACCTTTTTTTTTGGCTAATTCTCCTTTAAGGGGGTGTGACAGCGGGCGTGTCTTATGTCTACATACGTTTGCTAGTCGGTGTCCCTCACTTCCATCTCAAAATTTTGGTAAGTATGTGTATGGCATTGTCAAAATAGGTGAAATTATTAAGTTAAAGAGGGGGAAGAGGTGGAAAAGAATAATTACTAAGAAAGAGCTAACATAAAGATCACATGATTGGGTATCATTTTGGTTAGTTTCTGGTCTTTTGTAGGTCAGTGGCAGTTTAACAGCTATCTGCTTGAAGTATTGACTGTCAACTGTCAAAATGAGCAAGATTTTGGTCAGGATGCAGGTACAGAAGGTGAAATATGAGATGAGAAAAGAGAACAAAATGGTCACATTAGGTAGACTTAGTAGGGAAAAAGGAGGAGAGAAAAGAGGGGTATAAAATATTAAATATAATATAAAAACATACAAAACAGAAATGTGTTCTACCCTGGTGATTGAGCAAAAGAATGATGAATTATTATAGTGCTGGAAAAGAGATTATAATTTGTCACCATAAATAGATTAATTATAGGCAGCTAAGTGGGGAACAAGTGGCTTTCATGGGTCATATAAAAGAGAAATATAGACAACTGCTTGATGAGAACACATGTAAATATGTAGAGAAATAGAAATATGTAGGGAAATAATACAAGGATTCTAATGCAATAATGTTATTAATATCTAAAAATCCAATATTCATATCTGTAAAAAAAAACACAATCCATGAAAGCATTAATAATTACCCAAGGAGATTAATTGTGGCAAGAATAGTTTTAATTACTGGTTGCTGCACATCAGTAAATACTGTATGAAATATGATCATAAGGAGTTAAATATTTGGCTGCTTAATATTTCTGATAATAGAAAAAAGAGTCAAATTAGACTTTTCAAATAACACTATGGGTGTATTTAAAAACAATCATAGCATTTTACCCAATGAAAGTTCATGTGCATTTGTTTTTTTTTTTTTAATCAGGCAAAAAAAAAAAAAAAATTTTATGCTATTTCCTGTGCTGGTCAAATATATATATTTTTTGTTCCAAGGTCAAATATTCTTTATTGATATAAAATGAAAAATACAACACTTGGCCATTAGATGGCTCTAAGTATCATAGGAGAATCCTGGTTTCTGTTTTAAATAAATGAAAAACATTCAACCATCACAGGAAATAGCCTAATACAATTTGGCTCTATTTGCAAAGAACTAAGGTGCAAACACTTTTACTTGGCTAATTGCTATGATTTTTATTTTATTTTTAATAAATACACCCTGTGACAGTTATTTATATTTTAAAGTTGGCGGTAGAAATGGATACACTGATGATTGTTGATTAATATTGTGGGTTTTTTGTTCTTTACTTAATAATAAGTAAGAGATCTTAGTACTGAACCATACCATGCATACTTTTTATACATATTTGTGTGTATTTAATTTGTTTTAGAGAATAATGGGGTCAATACCCTAATGTTTACCACATGCGATAAATGTATCATGTTACTCATTTGTATAAATCAATCATTTGTATAAACGTTTGCATGCCGTAAACTAAGTCCAATTCAAAAAGAAAATAAAGATTTTGCGTTATTTTCCCGAAAAAAATGTGTCGGTAAATACTGCATAAAGAACTCTTAAAGCAGAACTCCGAGGTTGGCAAAAAATACCCCATTAGTACAGCCCCCTACACAAAACACTAAACAGTTATTACATTTGTGAAATTCCTTACCATTGAAGAGAAAAGTCACATTTAATTTTCAGTAAGTCCTCTCTGTAATTCAAAAAATTCAGAATGTATTCTGCCAAGGAGGAGCTGTTAGAAGTGATTACATCGATCTACACTAGTGATGGCGAACCTATGGCAAGCATGCCACAGCTGGCGCACCAAGCCCTCTCTGTCGGCACACCAGGGGAATCCCCCAGCCAGGCTATCACTTGCACTGTTGGGAGGGTGGGCAGCTGGTCATCTTATCCTATGTGCAATGTTTAGGGGGTGTAAAATTCCTGCTCCATGGTCCCGACTCTGTTCTGCAGCTTATTGTCTCCCCAAACCCCTACACCTACAGTAGGGCATTCGGACACTCCTTTCTGCAAGCACCCTATTCCAGCTCTCCCTGCTCCAGGACAATTTTGGTTTAGTCTGTCTGTCCCTCTAGTGCAGCCTGTGAAACAGTGGAGGGGCGGTGCTCGGAGCAGATCATCCATGGGGAGAGGTGCAATGGCTGCTAGCTGACTTCCCGGTGGCAGGAATATCGAGGAGCGGCTGGATGGCAGGGATTCCTACAATACTGCCCGGGGAGAGCTGGAGAATGAGGCAATGGAAAGGTAAGGAGGAGGATGGATCCTACAATCAACATTGTAATGTGTATCAGGGGATGTGAGTAGTGCAGGAAGTATGTGTCAGGTAGGTGAGTGCATGTGTCAGGTAGGTGTGTGTAATGGTCAGATAGGTGAGTGTAATGGTCAGGTAGGTGAGTGTAATGGTCAGGACACCTACTAGCAAACCTATGTAGGCATAGGACATGCCCCCTGCCACGCCCTCTAACCCCTTACCCCCGGACCATTTGGCTGGCCAAAGACCAGAGGACTTTTTACAAATTGTCACTGCGCTGCTTTAACTGGTAATTGCGTGGTCATGCAATGTTGTACCTAAACGACATTTGCATCCTTTTTTCGCACAAATAGATCTTTCTTTTGATGGCATTTGATTGCCTCTGCGATTTTTATTTTTTGCAATATAAACGGAAAAATACCGAAAATTTTGAAGAAAAATACCGAAAATTTTGAAGAAAAATTTTATTTTTTACTTTTTGTTATAAGAAAAATCCAATTAACTCAATTTTAGTCATATATTTAGGCCAAAATGTATTCAGCCACATGTCTTTGTAAAAAAAAATGTCAATAAGCATATATTTATTGGTTTGCGCAAAAGTTATAGCGTCTACAAACTAGGGTACATTTTCTGGAATTTACGCAGCTTTTAGTTTATGACTGCCTATCTCCTTTCTTGAGGTGCTAAAATGGCAGGTGCTAAAATGGCAGTACCCCCCCCCCCCAAATGACCCCATTTTGAAAAGTAGACACCCTAAGGAAATTGATAAGAGGCATGTTGAGCCCATTGAATATTTAATTTTTTTGTCCCAAGTGATTGTATAATGACAAAAAAAAAAAGTTGTCACTAAATGATATATTGCTCACACATGCCATGGTTATATGTGGAATTGCACCCCAAAATACATTTTCCTGCTTCTCCTGAGTTCGGGGATACCACATGTGTGGGACTTTTTGGGAGCCTAGCCGCATACGGGGGCCCCAAAAAAAAATAACCACCTTCAGGATTTCTAATGCCCCGTACACACGGTCGGATATTCCGAGGGAAAAAGTCCGATCGGATATGTTGTCGGAAAATCCGATCGTGTGTGGGCTCTAGCGGGCTTTTTCCGTTGGAATTTCCGGCGTAAAAAATTTGAGAGCAGGATCTAAAATTTTACGATAACAAAATCCGATCTTTTTCTGATCGTGTGTAGAGGATTACGACACACAAAATGCCACACATGCCCAGAAGAAATTTGGAGACGAGAGCTATTGGCTACTGGCCTTTACGTAGTCCCGTCATAAGCTTTGTACATCACATGTGTGTGCACAAGTTTCTGACAATATCCGTCGGAAAAAATCAGACAGATTTTGTGGTCGGAATGTCCGACTGTGTGTACGGGGGCGTAAATTTTTGATTTCACTTCTCACTACCTATCACAGTTTCGAAGGCCATAAAATGCCAAGATGGCACAAAACCCCCCCCCAAATTACCCCATTTTGGAAAGTAGACACCTCAATCTATTTGCTGAGAGGCATGGTGAGTATTTTGCAGCTCTCATTTGTTTTTGAAAATGAAGAAAGAAAAGAAAAATATTTTTTTTCTTTTTTCAATTTTCAAAACCTTGTGACAAAAAGCGAGATCTGCAAAATACTCACCATACCTCTCAGCAAATAGCTTGGGGGGGGTCTATTTTCCAAAATTGGGTCATTTGGGGGGGATTTTGTGCCATCTGTGCATTCCATGGCCTCCGAAACTGTGATAGGCAGTAAGGAGTGAAATCAAAAATTTACACCCTTAGAAAGCCTGAAGGCGGTGCTTGGTTTTAGGGGTCCCGTACACGGCTAGGCTCCAGCTATCCCCATACTCAGGAGAAGCAACAGAATGTATTTTGGGGTCTATTTTGGGGTGTAGATTTACATACGCTCATGGAATGTTGGAGCAATATATAATTTAGTGACAACTTTGTGCAAAAAAATTAATAAAAAAATTGTCTTTTTCCCGCAACTTGCGTCAAAATTTTAAATATTCCATGGACTCGACATGCCTCTCATAAAATAGCTTGGATTGTCTACTTTCCAAAATGGGGTCCTTTGGGGGGGTTTTGAACTGTCCTGGCATTTTATGCCCAACATTTAGAAGCTTATGTCACACATCACCCACTCTTCTAACCACTTGACACTTTTTTTTTTTTTTGCAAGAAAATTACTTTGAACCCCCAAACATTATATATTTTTTTTAAAGCAAAGGCCCTACAGATTAAAATGGTGGGTGTTTAATTTTTTTTTTCACAAAGTATTTGCACAGCGATTTTTCAAACGCATTTTTTTTTAAATGCACTAAAACACACTATATTGCCCAAATGTTTGATGAAATAAAAAATATGATCTTAGGCCGAGTACATGGATACCAAACATGACATGCTTTAAAATTGCGCACAAACGTGCAGCGGCGACAAACTGCATACATTTTTAAAAGCCTTTAAAAGCCTTTACAGGCTAACACTTTAGATTTACGGAAGAGGTCTACTGCCCTCGATCTGACCTTTGCGGTGATACTTCACATGCATGGTGCAATTGCTGTTTACATATGACGCCAGACCGACGCTTGCGTTCGCCTTTGCGCGAGAGCAGGGGGGACAGGGATGCTTTTTTTTATTATTATTTATTTTGCTTTTTTATTTTATTTTTAAACTGTTCCTTTCATTTATATATTATTTTAAATAATTTTTATTGTTATCTCAGGGAATGTAAGTATCGCCTATGATAGCAATAGGTAGTGACAGGTACTCTTTTTTGAAAAAATTGGGGTCTATTAGACCCTAGATCTCTCCTCAAAGCATCTGACCACACCAAGATCGGTATGATAAAATGCTTTCCCAATTTCCCAATGGCGTTGTTTATATCCGGCCAAATCTAAGTAATGAATTCTCATAGCTTCCGGTTTCTTAGGCCATAGAGATGATTGGAGCCATTCTGTTCTCTGATCAGCTCTATGGTCAGCTGGCGGAACCACTGGATGCATTCTCAGGTTCCCTGTTGGGACAGGAGAGCCAGAGAAAACCATGGAAGACAGTGGGGGGGGGGGGACATTCCCTCCCACTGCTTGTAAAAGCAATCTAGAGGCTAATTAGCCACTAGGATTGCTTTTACATGAAAGCCGACCGCTGGCTGAAAAGAATGATACCAAGATGATACCTAAACCCACAGGCATCATTTTGGTATAACCACTCAAATTCCAGCAACATACCAGTACATTGCTGGTCCTTGCTGGGTATATATTGTAATCTTTTTTTTCACGCAGACTGTGGGCTGAATGAAAAAAAGAGATTGATCGGTGGGTATGCCCACCATTAGAAAACTTCCCTTCATCCACCCACTTCTAATGATGGGCATACATGCACCATTTTCCTTTTAACTGTGGTGGTGAAATCACCTCCTACAGCGCTGGAGTCACGGCTTTATGTATCATGGGAGCAAACGCTGTTGCTGTCAAGATAAATAAATCCGCTCTGCAGCCGAATGGCGTACCTGCTAAGCAAATGATGGTTAACAATAAAACAAAGTAACATTACAGTATAACAGTAAGACTTACCATAACTGAAAAGCAAATACAAAAAAAACATAGTAAAAAATAAAACATTTTTTTAACGCAACCTTTGCCTAAATATATATATATATATATATATATATATAACTATATATGCCGAAGCATGGGGGCATCCACCCGCAACAGTTAGGAGCAAATCGCTCCTCCGCCACTGCTGCCCCCATGCTTCAACATATATGCTCTTTTTTTTAACTGTGGTGGTGAAATCACCTCTGACAGCGCTGGAGTCACGACTTTATGTATCGTGGGAGCAAACATTGTTACTGTCAAGATAAATAAATCCACGCTGCAGCTGAATGGCGTACCTGAAAACAAAAAAAATGGTTAACAATAAAACACAATAAAAACATTCCAGAATAGAATACAGTAAAAAAGAGCTGAACAATAGAGAGAGATAGAGAGAGAATAGAGAGAGAGAGAGAGAGAGAGAATAGAGAGAGAGAGAGAGAGAGAGAGAGAGAGAACAATAAAACAACAACTATTTTTTTTTAATTTATTTTTTTACACTTTTATTTGCAACTGTAACTGTAACTGTAATGGTTTGGTTCCACGTTTGGGTCTCTCAAAAATGTGATGGCATCTTGGGAGACCCTGTGAAAGTGTGCCTAGTCTGTGCAATGCTGTACCCTATGCTAAAACTCCACTAGTGTATGGTAGCGTTCAAAACATTCACCAATGCAAAGACCAGGATTGTCAGGACAGCGGAGACAATAATAATGGTTGTCACGCCTATATCCGCGCTTTCTGCAGACACAACATTTTCTTTGGGGGGGCTCGTTGGGTAGGGGTACTCGGGAGGACATACGGAAAATGCCTCTCATGCAGCCGGCTTACTGCATTTGGTTGGTTTCAGTCCGTCCTGAAGCTCTGTATAGCACATGAGCATTCAGCAAAGCCAATTAAAATAGATAAACAGACACTTTTTTGTACCATCATCTGGCCTTATGGGCAGCTAGGGAAGGCGCCAAAAACTGGTCGTTAAGGACCACCCCTCCCATATTTTGGTTATATTTGTGGATACAGAGGGGTTTCTCTACAACACCAGTCGCCATAGTAATTTGGACCGTCGTGTCTGTATGAAGGGAGGTAAGAACGAAAACATTCTTATTATCCCTCCACTTCATAGCGAGCAAGTTATTACACTTCAAGCAGGCTCTCTCCCCCAGCCTAAGATGGGAATCTACAAGCTGCTGGGGAAAGCCCCGGCGATTAGATTGCACAGTGCCACATGCTCCAATCTGATGATCAAACAAGTGACTAAAAAGTGGCACGCTCGTGTAATAATTGTCCACATACAAATGGTACCCCTTTCCGAATAAGGGTGACACCAAGTCCCACACAATCTTGCCAGCGCTTCCTATGTAGTCAGGGCAGTTTGTTGGCTCTACGTGACTATCTCTTCCCTCGTAAACCATAAAACTACATGTATAGCCTGTGGCCCTGTCACAGAGCTTATACATCTTGACCCTGTATCTGGCACGCTTGCTGGGAAGATACTGTTTGAATGACAAGCGGCCAGAAAACAGAGAACACGGGCATATGGTACATTGGGTCAGTGGACCAATATGACCGCAACTTACTCATTTTAACTATGCCCATGTTGAGGCATAGGCCCAGAAAGGTCTTAAATTCGGAGACTGTAATTGGTCTCCAATCTCTGGCAATGGAGGACTGGGGATTAGCGGCGATGAATTGACCAGCATACAAATTGCTTTGATCCACAATAGATCTATAGAGATCTTCGGTGAAAAACAGCAAATAAAAATCAATTGATGTAAAATCAACTGTTTCCACCTTAATGCCGGGTTGGCCAGTGAATGGGGGAAGTACTGGTGCTGCAGAAGTGGTAAGCTCCCAATTCGGATTAATGAATTTTGCAGGAAGGACACTATGGGCATGACGGGCCTGTCTTTGTCTTCTTGGTGGCAGCGGGACTTGTGCTTGCCACCTCGCCAGCTTGAACTGCACTTATGGGACTCGCCACGTCACCATGTGATACTGCAGTGCTGGATGTACGACCAGGGTGTACTAGGCTGCTGGTACTTGCCAGTTCACCAGAAGGAATAGCCGCGCTAGTACTTCTCTGCTCCATACAAGAGCCCTGTGGTTCTTGAACCTCAACAACAGCAGAAGAAGATTGGGGTCTTGTACGCCTGACCTTGGCAGGTACCACAACTCCGTCGTCAGAGCTATCTGTCATGGAGCCGCTGTTGTCTACAGGATCGTATTCTGAGCCTAATTCTAACAGATGAGTGACTTCCTCTTCACTATCTGTCATGCTCAGAAACATGTAGACCTCTTCACTACTGTACCTTGATTTGCCCTTTTTGGCTCTAAATTTACTGGTACAGTAGTGATACTCACAGGTAAAAAAGCTCCTGACTGTCAGCAAATGTAACAAACGCTACCAAAAAACTGTTAGCGATCGCAGGGATCAGGCCTGACTCTGCGAACGCTGCAGTTATGTGTTTAGTGTTTTGTAAGTGACAGTGATCGATCGATACTGCACTTGGGTGGGCTGGGCTGGACGGAGGGGCAAAATGCAGGTGCTACCAGGTATCTGGGCTGATCCCACTAACACTGCGTTTTTGGGAACCCTAAACTGCTGGGGATGCTAGTATAGATCTGATCAGATCAGATATTGATCCGTTCAGATACTATACTACTAAGGGAGGTGTATGCTGTGTGCATGGGTGTTAGCGGTACTGGCACTAACCTGACACTGCTTGGGGTGACACAGACCCTATCTGACCCTAAAGCCTAACTGATATCACCCGCCGGGCGATCAGGGGGTTAAACCTTTATTAGGTAATAAACGGCGGGTGCCCTGACACTATAAAAAACAAACTAACTAACCAGCGTCACCTGTAACAGTTATACGGTGATCACTGGTGAAAGGGGGCAATCAGGGGGTTAAAACCTTTATTAGGTAGTATATGGGGGTACCTGACGCTATAAAAAGCTAACGGTGAACCAAATACTTACCACCTGTGCACTGGCGTCACTAGGGCGTGCGGGGGGTGCGGCCGGCACCCGGGTGACACCCGCCAGAGGGGTGACACCATCCCTCAGGGGGGAAAGCCCTGGCTCCCTTATGCATTTTTTTCTAGCCGGAAGACTTCCGGCGTGCACCGCAGCTGTGCTTGGCTCTGTTTCCTCCGGGTCCTCCCCTCTCACTACTGCGCTGCTGAGCCTTTCACTTCGTTTCTCCACCTAGGCGGCGCGGCTGCGTGTGTTCCCTCCAGCTGCTGCCCGGGTGTAACGTGTACCAGAGACGCTCGCCCTGGCCCAGAGCTAGTGTAGCGACGGGGGGGGGGGGGGTTCGGCTTGTGATGGGGGTGTCCGAGGTGAGCTGTTGCTATAGGTGGGGGGGGGGGGTTTGGCATGGTGTCAGCCACCCAGTCACACCTGAGCCACCCAGAGCTGGTGTGATAAGGAGTTCTTGTGTCTGGCATCCTGTGCCCTGACCTGGATTGATAAGGGGGGGGGGGCAAAGTGGCGAAATTTGATGGGACAATGTGGCTGCATATGATAGGGCACAGTGGCTGCATTTGTGGGCACAGTGGCTGTATTTGTGGGCACAGTGGCTGTATTTGACTGACACAAGTAGCTGCATTTGATGGGACACAAGTTACTGCATATGATGGGCACAGTGGCTGCATTTGATGGGGCACAGTGGCTGCATTTGATGGGGCACAGTGGCTGCATTTGATGGGGCACAGTGGCTGCATTTGATGGGGCACAGTGGCTGCATTTGATGGGGCACAAGTGGCTGCATTTAAAGAGGCAAAAGTGGCTGCATTTGACGCGCACTAGACATGGGAACTGTCAAAAAATTCGTTTCGTTTCGTTTCGTCCCGTTTCGTATATAAAAAAATTCGTAATTCGTAATTCGTGTACGAAATTCCGTTCGAATTCGTACGAAATACGAAATTCGGACGAATCGTAATTTTTTTTACGAATCGTTAGTAAAGTTACGAATCGTTACGAATCGTTACGAATCGTTACGAATCGTTACGAATCGTTAACGCGGCTAATGAATTGTTGGTTCTCATAACACAGAGAACAATTCGAATCCAACTACAAATATCGAATTTCAATTTCAAGTTACGAATCGTTACGAATCGTTATGAATAGTTACGAATCGTTATGAATAGTTACGAATCGTTAGTAAATCCAACTACCAATATCGAATTTCAACTAATTTGAACGAAATTATTATAGCAGATATAACAAATGAATTCGAATGACAAAGTGTCATTTTTGCAGAAAAAAAAAAAAAGCGTAGGGGTCCCCCCAAATTCAATAACCAGGCCCTTCAGGTCTGGTATGGATATTAAGGGGGACCCCAGCCAAAACAAAAAAAAAAAATGGCGTGGGGTCCCCCCCAAATATCCATACCAGACCCTTCAGGTCTGGGATGGATTTTAAGGGGAACCCCGGCCAAAAAAAAATGGCGTGGGGTCCCCCTCAAAATCCATACCAGACCCTTTATCCGAGCACGCAACCTGGCAGGCCGCAGGAAAGGAGGGGGGACGAGAGCGGCCCCCCCTCCTGCCTGAACCGTACCAGGCCACATGCCCTCAACATTGGGAGGGTGCTTTGGGGTCCCCCCCAAAGCACCTTGTCCCCATGTTGATGAGGACAAGGGCCTCATCCCCACAACCCTGGCCGGTGGTTGTGGGGGTCTGCGGGCGGGGGGCTTATCGGAATCTGGAAGCCCCCTTTAACAAGGGGACCCCCAGATCCCGGCCCCCCCCTGTGTGAAATGGTAAGGGGGTACAAAAGTACCCCTACCATTTCACCAAAAAAGTGGCAAAAATGGTAAAAATGACAGGAGACGGTCTTTGACAATTCCTTTATTAAAATCTTCTTTCTTCTTTCTTCTGGTCTTCCTTTCTTCATCTTCTCCTTCCGGCATCTTCTTCCATCTTCTTCCATCTTCTTCTTCCTTCGATTCGCTTCTTCTTCCTCCGGTCTTCTCGTCCTTCTCGTCCGGCGTCGTCCTTCTCGTCCGGCATCGTCGTCTCTTCTTGCAGGCCGCTCCTCGCAATGGGAGGCTCCCGCTCTGTGAGGCTCCGCTCCGGGTGACAGGTCTTTTATAACGAAGGCACCTGGTGACCCCGCCCCCTCTGACGCACGGGGACGTCATGTGGAATTCCCTATGGCTTTCCCCATGACGTCAGAGGGGGGGCGGGGTCACCAGGTGCCTTCGTTATACAAGACCTGTCACCCGGAGCGAAGCCTCACAGAGCGGGAGCCTCCCATTGCGAGGAGCGGCCTGCGAGAAGAGACGACGATGCCGGACGAGAAGGACGACGCCGGATGAGAAGGACGAGAAGACCGGAGGAAGAAGAAGCGAATCGAAGGAAGAAGACGATGGAAGAAGATGGAAGAAGATGCCGGAAGGAGAAGATGAAGAAGGAAGACCAGAAGAAAGAAGAAAGAAGATTTTAATAAAGGAATTGTCAAAGACCGTCTCCTGTCATTTTTACAATTTTTGACACTTTTTTGGTGAAATGGTAGGGGTACTTTTGTACCCCCTTACCATTTCACACAGGGGGGGGGGGCGGGATCTGGGGGTCCCCTTGTTAAAGGGGGCTTCCAGATTCCGATAAGCCCCCCGTTCCGCAGACCCCCACAACCACCGGGCACGGTTGTGGGGATGAGGCCCTTGTCCTCATCAACATGGGGACAAGGTGCTTTGGGGGGGACCCCAAAGCACCCTCCCAATGTTGAGGGCATGTGGCCTGGTACGGTTCAGGCGGGAGGGGGGGCCGCTCTCGTCCCCCCCTCCTTTCCTGCGGCCTGCCAGGTTGCGTGCTCGGATAAGGGTCTGGTATGGATTTTATGGGGGACCCCACGCCATTTTTTTTGGGCTAGGGTTCCCCTTAAAATCCATCCCAGACCTCAAGGGTCTGGTATGGATTTTGAGGGGGACCCTACGCCATTTTTTTTTTTTTTTTTTTTTTGGCTGGGGTCCCCCTTAATATCCATCCCAGACCTGAAGGGCCTGGTTATTGAATTTGGGGGGACCCCTACGCTTTTTTTTATCAATGACTTCAATGAATGACAGTTCTCTGTATTACGGATCCAACAATTCATTTGCCGGCAATAGCTGCGAGTGATTTTAAATAGTTTTTTTTTCCTGCAAAAATGACACTGTGCAGGAACAGTTCTCTATATTAGATATACTGAATCTCGAATCATTCGAAGCATTCGTTATATCCGCTATTATAATTTCTTTCATATTAGTTGAAATTAGATATTTGTTAGTTACAATACAACATTCGAATTGTTCTCTGTATTGCGGGAATCGGCAATTAGCCGCGAGTGATTTTAAATGTCTTTTTTTTCCTGCAAAAATGACACATTGTACAGAGAGAGTTCTAAACACGGGAAACATCCCCCCCCTTCATAGGCATACTATAGAGTATATAGTATATAGAAGGGCGCAGGTTTCCCGTGTTTACAACTCTCTCTGTACAATGTGTCATTTTTGCAGGAAAAAAAAAATATTTAAAATCACTCGCGGCTAATTGCCGATTCCCGCAATACAGAGAACAATTCGAATGTTGTATTGTAACTAACAAATATCTAATTTCAACTAATATGAAAGAAATTATAATAGCGGATATAACGAATGCTTCGAATGCTTCGAGATTCAGTATATCTAATATAGAGAACTGTCTCTGTACAATGTGTCATTTTTGCAGGAAAAAAAAACTATTTAAAATCGAGTCGCAGCTATTTGCCGGCAAATGAATTGTTGGATCCGTAATACAGAGAACTGTCATTCATTGAAGTCATTGATAAAAAAAATGCGTAGGGGTCCCCCCAAATTCAATAACCAGGCCCTTCAGGTCTGGGATGGATATTAAGGGGGACCCCCAGCCAAAAAAAAAAAAAAAATGGCGTAGGGTCCCCCTCAAAATCCATACCAGACCCTTGAGGTCTGGGATGGATTTTAAGGGGAACCCTAGCCAAAAAAAATGGCGTGGGGTCCCCCATAAAATCCATACCAGACCCTTATCCGAGCACGCAACCTGGCAGGCCGCAGGAAAGGAGGGGGGGACGAGAGCGGCCCCCCCTCCCGCCTGAACCGTACCAGGCCACATGCCCTCAACATTGGGAGGGTGCTTTGGGGTCCCCCCCAAAGCACCTTGTCCCCATGTTGATGAGGACAAGGGCCTCATCCCCACAACCCTGGCCGGTGGTTGTGGGGGTCTGCGGGCGGGGGGCTTATCGGAATCTGGAAGCCCCCTTTAACAAGGGGACCCCCAGATCCCGGCCCCCCCCTGTGTGAAATGGTAAGGGGGTACAAAAGTACCCCTACCATTTCACCAAAAAAGTGTCAAAAATTGTAAAAATGACAGGAGACGGTCTTTGACAATTCCTTTATTAAAATCTTCTTTCTTCTTTCTTCTGGTCTTCCTTTCTTCATCTTCTCCTTCCGGCATCATCTTCCATCTTCTTCCATCGTCTTCTTCCTTCGATTCGCTTCTTCTTCCTCCGGTCTTCTCGTCCTTCTCGTCCGGCGTCGTCCTTCTCGTCCGGCATCGTCGTCTCTTCTCGCAGGCCGCTCCTCGCAATGGGAGGCTCCCGCTCTGTGAGGCTCCGCTCCGGGTGACAGGTCTTGTATAACGAAGGCACCTGGTGACCCCGCCCCCCCTCTGACGTCATGGGGAAAGCCATAGGGAATTCCACATGACGTCCCCGTGCGTCAGAGGGGGCGGGGTCACCAGGTGCCTTCGTTATAAAAGACCTGTCACCCGGAGCGGAGCCTCACAGAGCGGGAGCCTCCCATTGCGAGGAGCGGCCTGCGAGAAGAGACGACGATGCCGGACGAGAAGGACGACGCCGGACGAGAAGGACGAGAAGACCGGAGGAAGAAGAAGCGAATCGAAGGAAGAAGACGATGGAAGAAGATGCCGGAAGGAGAAGATGAAGAAAGGAAGACCAGAAGAAAGAAGAAAGAAGATTTAATAAAGGAATTGTCAAAGACCGTCTCCTGTCATTTTTACCATTTTTGACACTTTTTTGGTGAAATGGTAGGGGTACTTTTGTACCCCCTTACCATTTCACACAGGGGGGGGGGCGGGATCTGGGGGTCCCCTTGTTAAAGGGGGCTTCCAGATTCCGATAAGCCCCCCGCCCGCAGACCCCCACAACCACCGGCCAGGGTTGTGGGGATGAGGCCCTTGTCCTCATCAACATGGGGACAAGGTGCTTTGGGGGGGACCCTAAAGCACCCTCCCAATGTTGAGGGCATGTGGCCTGGTACGGTTCAGGCGGGAGGGGGGGCCGCTCTCGTCCCCCCCTCCTTTCCTGCGGCCTGCCAGGTTGCGTGCTCGGATAAAGGGTCTGGTATGGATTTTGAGGGGGACCCCCACGCCATTTTTTTTTTTTTTTTGGCCGGGGTTCCCCTTAAAATCCATCCCAGACCTGAAGGGTCTGGTATGGATATTTGGGGGGGGCCCTACGCCCTTTTTTTTTTTTTTTTTTTTTTTGGCTGGGGTCCCCCTTAATATCCATACCAGACCTGAAGGGCCTGGTTATTGAATTTGGGGGGACCCCTACGCTTTTTTTTTTTTTTTATATCAATGAATGACTGTTTTTTAAATAGCTTTTTTTTCTGCAAAAATGACACTTTGTCATTCGAATTCATTCGAATGCATTCGAATTCATTCGAATGCATTCGAATTCATTCGTTATATCTGCTATAATAATTTCGTTTGAATTAGTTGAAATTTGATATTGGTAGTTGGATTCGAATAATTTGGAGCTGAAATTCGTAAACGGAATTTTTCCTGCAAAAATGACACTTTGTCATTCGAATTCATTCGAATCCATTCGAATTCATTCGAATTCATTCGAATCATTCGGCGACGAAATTCGTAAACGGAATTTCGTATTCCGTACGGAATTCGTAAAAAAAAAAAATTCGTACTACAGATTCGTAAATTCGTACGAATTTCGAAAAATTCGTACGAATTACGAATTCGTACGAAACGAATCGCACATGTCTAACGCGCACAGTGTCTGCATTTGATGGAGCACAGTGGCTGCAATTGATGACACAGTGGCTGCATTTGATGGGCACAGTAGCTGCAATTGTTAACACAGTGCCTGCATTTGATGATTTTTTTCAGTATTTTTCTGAATTTTTTGTTTGTTTGCACCCCCCTCAACCCCCCAAAAAAATGTGAGCACCACCTGCCAATGTATATAGGTATAGTAGCTGATATGCCCACCCTGAGCTGTTCTGATAACCAGGGAGTGGGGGGGGGGGGGCTTGTCCGCAGCCAGGGCTGCTGTTAGGGGGCTTACCACCAGGCCTCTTGTAAGGGAAAACAGCAGGACTAATCTCAGCAGCAGCATACAAGCCAAGTGTCCCAGGTACCATATCCATTACAATATACTCCCACCACACTGACCTAACTATCCTGCACCTCCTGCTGTACAATCTTAAACCACGATCCTTATTCATCATACACCCAGTGTCACATCTCGCAATTACCCTTGGCTTTGCCTCCCACAGATACTGTATAGTCCATTGGTTTGTCAGCCCTTCTATCTGCAGTGCCGGATTTTCCTTGATCCAGGCAAGCCACATCTCTGCTGAGAGCTGTTATTGGTTGCTAGGACCACCAGCATGCTAGCAACCAGTCACACCATGCCCCCCCCCCCCTGCAGAGTGATTCTCCTTTTCAGCTACTGTCTTTTGCTTACTGACTACAGGGTTTTGTGGCAACTCACCTTTTTTTCCACAGGTTAATGGCATTTTGCCATCTTGCCTGCGGCCATCATATCCCGTCCAGCAAGCAACACACCGTGTCAGCAGGACAGTTCCAAAATCAAATCAAAATTATTGGGGGGGGGGGGTGACACCATGTTTTACTGCACCAGGTGACACCAACCCTAGTGACGCCACTGCACCTGTGACACTAATACGGCGATCAGAAAAAAGATTGCTTAGTGACACTGGCAACAGGGGGTGATGAAGGGGTTAAACCTTTATTAGGGGGGGTTAGGGGGGTACCCTAGACCTAAAGGGGCCTACCACTAACAGCCCTACCACTTATAACAGTCACAAATTACACCAATGCAGTAATCATTAAACAAAAACAAATGATATTGGTGTCACTGTGACAGGGGGTGCAGGGGGGGGCGGTTGGGATGATTGGGGGGGGGGGGGGATTTGTGTGCCTGCGTGTTCTACTGTATGTGTAGTGTTGGTGAAAACTTACTTGGATGTCTTCTCTCCTCGGCGCCGGAACGAAAAGACGGACACGAGAAGAGATGACATCACTTCCTCTGCTTCTGTTTACATTTTAGAAGCAGAGGAAGCATTCCATTTGCCAGGAGCAATCGCGAGGGGGTGGCCATGAATCAGTGGCCTACCCCTCAGCACGGATCGCTCCTGAACCTAATGCGACTGCCTCAGGCACTGGGGGGGCCCGATCGGACCCGCCGCCCGCTGAGAGGCAGGGACATACAGGTACGCCCATATGCCTGCCCGTGCCATTCTGCCGACGTACATCGGCGATCGGCAAGTGGTTAAAGGGGAAATAATAATTCTAAAAAATGGTTAATTAATGCTTTTACCACCACTACTTTTCCTTTATATTGGCTTTTGAAATTTTACAAATGCAGCAATTTAGAAATTGGATGAAAGGTTTAGCACTGGGAATCACTTTTTGAAAGATAAAAGTGCATTTTATACACAATTATATAGATCAGACCAAAATGAGTTACATTGCTCCAATTCAGGGACAATCCCTCAAAATCATGGACAGTTTGGAGCCATGCATAAATCACACCCCTCATTCTGCATCCATCCAGCCATACTACTCAGTAACACACAGCAGGAAAGGTAGGTTTAAGCCTTATTAAAGTGGTTTTTAAACTCTTACAGACCACTTTGACCTACATGTAAGCCTAGATTAAGGCTTACCTGTAGGTCCAAGTAATATCTCCTAAGCCTGCACGATTTAGGAGATATTTGCAAAAAGACAGGCACCGTTGTCTACGGTGCATAGGCGCACTGAGCACAGCGCTGCTAATGGCGATATGCCGATAGTGGCGGCTCCCGTGCACATGCGCAGGAGTGATGTCATCGCGGCTCCGGCATATCACAGCGCCAGAGCTGCGATACCCTGAAAGAAGATGGACGCTTTGTGGGACAGGGGACAGCGGTGACATCGCTGGCTCCTGTGTCAGGTAAGTGACACATAATGGACTACTATGCGATGCATAGTAGGCTATTATGCTTTACCTTTGCAGGGAAACAAAGAGGAAGTAAACCCATCAGGGTTTACTTCCTCTTTAAACTCTGAGCAATTAGCTCAGTTACCCTATATTGACACCCTTCCTCGGCCGGAGGGCCATTGATGTTTGACAATTCCCACTATCGAATATGCCTCTAATGTGCACTATTAAGCTGTGCCATGTTATGCTTATTGTTTTCATCCCCTGCGTGGGATGATTACAGTTGTTCTCATTTCTCAAAAACTTCAATAAAAAAGATTGTACCAAAAAAGTAACCATTTGCTTTCCCACTTATCATTGGACTTTGAAAGCTAACTATTAATTTCTTATTATTATTTAAAGTGGTGGGACACCCTGAAAATAATAACTTGGGAGAAAGTTAGTAACAAATAAAAAAAAAAAAAAAAAAAAAAAATTTTTTTAACTTACCAGAAATGGCTGTTGCTAGGCAGATCGTCCTAATCTGCCTCCTCCAGCGCCGCGGTGATCTTCTCTTCTTCCGTCTTCAGGTGAATGGGGCGCGGTGTGTTGTGGGAACTGTGTCCCACAACACACCGCGTTCCCCATTCACAAATACGACTCGCGCATGCGCAGTTGGCCGCGCGCCGACTCGCGCATGCGCAGTAGGCCGCGCGCCGACTCGCGCATGCGCAGTAGGCCGCGCGCCGACTCGCGCATGCGCAGTAGGAAACGAGAAGCCGCTTCCCTTACTCAGGATGGCGGCGCTGGATCCGGATAGCCGAGGGACATCTCGGCCTCCACCAACGACATCGCGGGCACCCTGGGAGGGTAAGTGTACTTTTTAAAAGTCAGTAGCGACTTTTTTTTTAGCTGCTGACTTTTTAAAAAATTTTTTTTTTAGGTGAAACCCCGCTTTAAGTAGTTTCAAGAGTTTATTTATAAAAATTCCTTTTAATGATTGAGAGTGTGAAGTCAACATTTATTTTTATGTAGCTGGCACCCTCAATTTTTCAGCAAGCTGTGCTCAAAAGGTTGCCTTCCCCTGTCCTAGAACTTGAATCTGCAAAAACAATGATCAGATTGAGGGTTGGTGTTGTGTAACTTCACAAACCACAAAACATTGTTCAGATATTGATGAAACAACACAGTGCTTGCTGCATCTTGATGTATATTTTTTCATTTTTTCATTAATGTATCCCCCAAACATTCTAATGTCCATCATTCAGAAAGATCATTTTGCAAATGATATAATTCAGTTTAATGACAGGGTGATAAGGAGATAGCTTTGTGAAGCATTTCTGTAATTTCTTTCCCTAAATGATCCTTTGCCCTTAGCTGGTGCCACCAGATCTTTCAGTGCAATTCTGTTGACAGTTGGGTAATTCAACCCTCAGCCCCCCCCCCCCCCCCCCCAGTGACCTACTTTGACTTCTGAAATCAAAAAGAAACAGTGCTGCAAGCTTGTTCTAATGATGGATAGTTTCTGCTGGCTGTCACATCAAATTAACTCAGTTAACAACTTCAGCTTTTACAGCTGTTTACCTTATTGACCAGGGGCAGGGCAAGTTTCAAATTACTGCTATAGGTTTTTTGATTCTGCAGTCATAATTTCTTTATAATTGCGTATGATACTTAAGTGATGCATACTGTATATTGCTTTTTAATGGCCAAACAGCTTTCTCCAATGTTAATGTCTTCCAAAATATTTCCTGTACAGCATATTATAAAAGCAAGCAAAGATAAAATAAATAATACGCTGACTTACAGCAGCCTTAAACAACTTGTGAAAAAAAGAATTTAAATAAACAGTTTTAAGAGAGTAAAGCCTGCCATACTTGGATCAAAATTCCCTCTGCTGGACCGGCTAAATTTCAATCCATGTATGGGCAGGCTGGTTGTACACAAGCCTGTCGTTTTTTGGACAAACAATCAGTGCCGCCAGCTATAGCTGGAAAAACTTATCATTGTATTCTGACAGTGGGGAAGTTTCCCTGCTGTCAAAAAACAGTAACTCAGTGGGAAGCAGGGATGAGCTTGGTGAGTTTGAATCAAACATCGGCCGTTCGCCTGAACTTTGTGGGCCGTTTGCGCCAAATTCGTGTGACACGAACGGCCCACAATGCACTGCGCCAGTCGCAGTGCATTGCTGAATGAATGAATGAATGAATAACTTGTATAGCGCTACAATGCGAACTGAATCGCCTCAAGGCACTGTATTGACATTTGGTTGTCGAGCTTCTAGAAGAGGTGGGTCTTGAGTTTCTTCCTGAAGGCCTGATGGTTTTCTTCCATGCGAATGTCGGTTGGTAGAGCGTTCCATAGCCGTGGACCTTGGACAGCGAATCTCCGTTCCCCCTTTGATTTGTAGCGGGATTTGGGAATGAGGAGAAGATTTTGATTAGCCGATCGAAGACTGCGATTCGGTATGTAGTGTTTTATTTTCTCGCGAAGGTATTGCGGGGCGTTTCCATGTGCGCATTTGTGGGTGAGGCAGAGGGTCTTGAATGCGACCCGACTCCTTACATTTAGCCAATGTAGGTTCCTCAGGGAAGGGGAGATGGATTCCCAGGGTTTTTTTCCTGTTATCAGCCTTGCCGCTGTGTTTTGGATAAGTTGTAAGCGCGCATTGCTGGCTGATGATTGGCCAAGCATACACTGTGACCCCACATGCTTGGCCAATCACAGCGCCGGCAGTGAGGAGAGGGGGGTTTAGTACACGCCCAACACTATATAAGGCCGCCAGAATGGCGGCCTTGTGTAGTGTGTTGGCTTGCAGGGAGAGAGCAGGATAGGCAGGGACAGTGTCAGTGTCAGCTGTGCTTTTCTTGTTAAGCTAGCGCTGTTACAATGGGTGTAGTGTGTTGGTGTTCAGGGAGAGAGCAGGATAGGCAGGGACAGTGTCAGTGTCAGCTGTGCTTTGCTTCTTAACCTAGCGCTGTTACAGTGGGTGTAGTGTGCCTCCTTCACAGTATACACCTGAAGCTTCCCCCTTCATTGCTGGTGTTGTTGTGTAGTTCAGTTGTGCAACACAGGCATCTGCATAATATTCAGTGGGTGTAGTGTGTCTCCTGCACAGTATACACCTGAAGCTACCCCCTCATTGCTGGTGTTGTTGTGTAGTTCAGTTGTGCAACACAGACATCTGCATAATATTCAGTGGGTGTAGTGTACCTCCTGCACAGTATACACCTGAAGCTACCCCTCATTGCTGGTGTTGTTGTGTAGTTCAGTTGTGCAACACTGGCATCTGCATAATATTCAGTGGGTGTAGTGTGCCTCCTGCACAGTATACACCTCAAGCTACCCCCCATTGCTGGTGTTGTTGTGTAGTTCAGTTGTGCAACACAGGCATCTGCATAATATTCAGTGGGTGTAGTGTGCCTCCTGCACAGTATACACCTGAAGTTACCCCTTATTGATGGTTTTCACATCTCCCTGCAGGCCAGTAGTATGTCTGGAAGGCCAACAAGGAGAGGAAGACAGTCACGAGCCAATAAAAGAGGGCAAGCAGGCTTTGTGTCTAGAGGCAACAGTGCTGGTCGTGGATGCGGTGCATCGTCATCAGCACGTGGCCATGGGACACGCTTGTCCTTATTTTCGGCAGCTGGACGTGTTGAGCCGCATCATGCCAAAGACTTGGTAGAGTGGATGACCAAGCCCTCCTCATCCTCCTCATCCTCTCTCACCCAGGCTCAGGGTACTGGCAAAGCAGCTGCCAACGCATCCTCTTCCCTCGTCTCAATGTCATCAGTCACTCCTTCCCTAGACCCACCAACTGTTTGACCACAGTGTTGGGTACATGCTCCAGGAGGATGCCCAGCGTTTTGAAGGCTCTGATTATGATACCCAGCTAGAGGAAGGCAGTAGCGTGAGCGCAGAGAGAGGGGATGCTCAAGGACAGCAATCTGGCAGTCATGTTCCACCAGCTGCAGCATACTGCCAGGTTTGCTCCAGTGGTGAAGAGGAAGGGGATGATGAGGTCACGCACTCCACTTGGATGCCTGATAGGAGGGAGGAGGAGGAGGCACATCTCCAATGAGGCAGGATGCCCTCCGGGGGCCAGCTTAAGGGCAGCACACCGACTGAATTACACCGCAGACCTCCGCCTGTGTCGGTTGCTGCCTCTGCGCATTATTCCAAAAGTTCTTTGGTGTGGGCCTTTTTTGAGACAGGTGCAGCAGATCGCACCGCTGCTATTTGCAACATATGTCTCAAGCGTATCTCGCGTGGCCAAAACATCAGCCGCTTGGGCACCACATGCTTGACCAGACATATGTTGACCTGCCATGCAGCTAATTGCCAAGCGTACCTTAAAGGTCCACACCAAATAAAAAAGCGGACCTCTGCTTGCTCCTCATCAGCTGGGATCTCCAACCCCACTTTACCTTCAGTCCTCTCTGAAAGCTGCACTGAGAGGAATGAAGGTGTAAAATTAGGTGTGTCACAGCCAAGTACTTGCGGGCACTCTGCTAGCAGTACACCGACGTCCGATTGTAGCAGGCAAATTTCCCTGCCCCAGCTGCTGGACGGTCGAAAGAAGTTCACTCCCAGCCATCCACATGCCCAACGGTTGAATGCTAGCTTGGCTAAATTGCTAGCACTTCAACTGCTGCCTTTTCAGTTGGTAGACTCTGCCCCCTTCTGTGAGTTTGTGCAATGTGCGGTTCCTCAGTGGCAGGTTCCAAAACGCCACTTTTTCTCACGGAAGGCGATTCCGGCTCTCTACCGGCATGTGGAAGGCAATGTCCATGACTCGCTGGACAGGGAGGTCAGCGGTAAGGTACATATTACCGCTGACTCGTGGTCCAGCAGGCATGGACAGGGACGTTACCTATCTTTCACGGCCCATTGGGTCAATCTTTTGGCAGCTGGGAAGGATGCAGGACAAGGTGCAGTAGTGTTGGAGGTTGTTCCCGCAACCACACCTCCAAAATGCTACTACTGGTTGTGACACACCTCTCTCCTCCACCCTCTCCTCTTCTTCTTCCTCCATGGCCTCTTCCTGTGCTTTGTCCTGGTTGTGACACACCTCTTCCTGTGCTTCCTGGCCTCTTCCTGTGCTTTGTCCTGGTTGTGACACACCTCTTCCTGTGCTTCCTGGCCTCTTCCTGTGCTTTGTCCTGGTTGTGACACACCTCTCTCCTCCACCCTCTCCTCTTCTTCTTCCTCCATGGCCTCTTCCTGTGCTTTGTCCTCGGAACCAGCGATGCCCCGTAGGCGTTCAAGGGGCTACGCAAGTACGCAGGCAAAAAGATGCCACGCGTGCTTGCGCTGGTGTGTTTGGGGGACAGGAGCCACACTGGGGCAGAGGTTCTGTCAGCTCTGCAGGGGCAGGCCGAGAGGTGGTTGATGCCACACCAGCTTAAGCCAGGAATGGTGGTTTGCGACAATGGCACCAACCTCCTCTCTGCCCTGCGACAGGGACAACTGACCCATGTGCCCTGTGTGGCTCACGTCCTAACCTGGTGGTGCAGTGGTTTTTGGGCAGGTACCCAGGCTTACAGGATGTCCTGAGGCAGGCCAGGAAAGTCTGTATGCATTTGCGCCGATCATATAATGCCAGTGCTCGGCTGGCTGAGCTGCAAAAGGAGTTGAACCTGCCCAAGAACTGCCTTAAATGTGACATGCCCACCAGTTGGAACTCAACGTTGACCATGCTGCAGTGACTGCACACACAGCAGAGGGCCATCAATGAGTACCTGTGTGACTACGGCACCAGGACAGGGTCAGGGGAGCTCGGATTTTTTTCACCACGCCAGTGGGGCATGATCAGGGATGCATGCACTGTCCTGTCACCATTTGAGGAGGCCACAAGGATGATGAGCAGTGACAGTGCATGCATCAGTGACACTGTACCTCTTGTCCACCTGTTGGAGCATAAGCTGCATGGAATAATGGACAGGGCATGTCATAAACCGGATGTGACCAGAACTGTGTGACTGCAACAGAGTAAAGAAACATAAGTAGATGAAAATAAGTGATTTTATTAAGATAAATGCATATAATGTGAACACACCACAAATACCAAACAGAGTGAGAAAACCAAATAACAGTGACACAAACCAACCAGTATATATAACAAAGGGGATACCAGAATCGTAGTCAAGCCAGGGTCATAAACGGGAGGTCAGCAGATGGGGGGAAAAGGAGAAAGGGAGAAAGGGATCAGGTGCAAGACAAGGTTCCAGGGATGCAGGGACAGGCAGGATCAGGTACAACAGGTGTCAGAGATCAAGGTTCAGGCTAAACGTGTAACAGGATGCAGATCAGGGCTCAGGGACAAAACCAAGGCAAACATGTAAATGCTTGCCGGGTATTTATAGTGATTTGGCCTCAAGTGACGCCTGATTGCAGGAGGTGCTGTCTGCCCCACACTGCCAGGATCCATCCGCTGGTGGATGCCAGTACTGCAGCCCAAAGATGACATAACAGCAGGGAAAAGCTCTCCTGACAGTTTCAAACTGCCAGGAGACACCTGCTGGTGGACCGCAGTACTGTATGCCAAAAGATACATATTACCATTACATTTCCTGACAGGGCACTTAAGGCAGAACAGAGGCAGGAAGAGGAGGACTTTCTTGCCTCTCAAGGCCCCCTTTATCCAGACAGTGTTACTTCTGTCCCACACATCACACAGGAAGAGGATGAGGAGGAGGAGGAGGATTTTGTCAGCATGGAGGTGGAGCCTGGCACTCAGCATTAGCAGCAGCCGTCTTTTCGGGATGATTTACAGTCCCAAGAAACCAGTGGACTTGTATGTGGCTGGGAGGAGGTGGCTGCGGATCATGTCATCCTTAGTGACCCAGAGGACTCCGGACCGAATGCCTCAGCTAACCTACACTGCATGGCCTCCCTGATCCTGCAAAGCCTGCTGAAGGATCCTCGTATTCTTCGGATCAAGGAGAGGGACCATTACTGGCTGGCCACTCTCCTTGATCCACGGTACAAGTGTAAGGTTGCGGACCTTATCTTGCCGTCGCAGAGGGAGCAGAGGATGAGACATCTCTGAGAGGCCTTGCAGAAAGGTCTGTGCAAGTCCCAGAGACTGGGTGGTTACAAACTCCTGGTCCTGGACAGCGAGTTGCTGAGGCTTCGGTCAGTTACAGAAGGAGCGGTGGAGAAGGTGATCGTCTGACCGTTGCGTTCAGACAATTTTTTAGTCCGCAACCCCCAAGGTATGATTGGTTCCAGCAACCATCGCCAGCGTCTGATTTACATGGTGCAGGAATACCTAGGGGCAAGGTCAGACTTGGACACCTTTCCCCCCGAAAATCCTCTGGCTTACTGGGTCTTGAGGATGGATCACTGGCCAGAGCTTGCACAGTATGCAATTGAGCTACTGGCCTGTCCTGCATCCAGCGTTCTTTCGGAACGCACATTCAGTGCTGCTGGAGGCTTTGTCACCAATCACAGGGTGCGCCTGTCCACCGACTCGGTTGATCGACTGACCTTCATGAGGATGAATCAGTCTTAGATCACCACCAGGTACCAAGCACCTGAAGCTGATGTAACCGAATAATTTATTTTGAAATGTCACATCCCTTCAAGACTGCCTATGCTGATGCTGAGTGACTGTCCTGTTATGTTGACTGACTATCCTCTTCCTCCTCAATGATCCTGCTGATAGCTTGGAAGAACATTTTTGTTTCTGGGTGCCGCCACCAGTGGCTAAGGCCCAATTTTTCAAGCCCCTGTTTAACAGGGGTGTGTAATTACAATTTTTTATGCAATACTTTGCAACAGGGTACATTGCTGTGCTCCAAGTACAGTATCTGTGAGGGGTTGCAGTGTTGTGGCACCAGCACCAGTGCCTAAGGCCCAATTTTTCAGCCCCTGTTTAACAGGGGCGTGTAATTACAATTTTTTTTGTAAATACAATTTTATTCAAGAAAAGTGCAGTACAAATAAATCAGGTAAACATAATAAAGAATGTGCCATATGCTTTCGCTCATATAAAGGAGGCTCAAAAAACACTTGAACGTAAGGGGAGGCGAGGAGATAGGGACTTCTAGGTCACTATATACATTTTGACTAGTAATCACTAAGTGCTTCCCAGGTCATTAACATCCATGTCTTTCTGTACTGATATGGAGCAGGGGACCTGTGTTCCCCATACAAGTAGATGCCTGTAACTGCTTCTGAAAGGGGGCAAGAGTCATAAGGATACTCTTGAGGAGGAGAGAAGAGAGAGAGGGGGGAAAGGGGAAATAAGAGAAAGTTGTCACCATGGTGGTCTAGCATTATGATATTATATATATATATATATATATATATATATATTCTGATTATGCTGCTAGGTTCAGTCCTCTTGGAGGTTCCAAGGATTCCTCACTATGTCGTGTGCTTCTAGTCTGTCTTGCATCCTGGCGGTCATCTTCTCCATCAGCTCTACATCTTTAATTCTGGCGTATAGGGCACCTGGGTCAGGAGGGTGTTTCTTTTTCCAATTTAAGGCTATGAGGCAGCGTGCTGCTGTTAGTATATGTCTAGCTAGTTTCTTTTGAGGTGAAGACAGTTGGGGGTCATGGGGATGTGTGTGTTCAAGAGCTGCGTCAATAGTTGTTGGACCTCCCTCCAGTAGGGTATAATCAGTGGGCACCCCCAATAAATAGGAAAAAGCATGCCTTTGTCTAACTGGCATCGCCAGCAACAGTTAGAGGTTGAGGGGTAGATGGCGTGGAGGACGTCTGGGGTCACGTACCAGAAAAAAAGTACTTTATATGCATTTTCCTTTAACAGGGTGAAGAGAGAGCTTTTGGATGCCTGTGACCATATCACCCTCCATTGTTCCATCGGGATCTCTTCCCCTAGGGCTTTTTCCCATTTGAGCATATAGGCATGCTTGCCTTTGGCTTCCGTAAGAAAGGCATTTATTATTTTATATATATATATATATATATATATATGAAATCAATCCCTTCTGGGCTGTGCCTGCTAGGATTAAATTTTCAAAGGGAGAGGGGGGGAGAATAGTAGGTTGGGTGATATGGTCAGGGCAAAGCAGTAGCTCGCCCCTCATCCAGCCACCCACGCGGCCCGGTCCCCCTCGCTATCGGAACCCCCCCTCCGCATCCGCGACTGCATCTACACTCACTGGGAAGCCGAGACCAGGCCAGCCCGCAGCTCCGGCCTAGTCCGGCGGCCATCTTGGTCCACCCACTCCACCCAGGTACCCCACAGGACATCCCCAGGACCTCCAGGACCCCCCATCAGGTACTAACGGGTACTGCTCTCATCACAGGTCAGTCTCCTGGGTGGGCAACATCCACAGCCGCCCTCGCCTCTGCCCTAGCTTGCTAGACGAGGAAGAAAGCGGCTGCGGCTGTGGCTGAGACCCAACCCACCCCATCCCACCTCCCAGCTTACCCTTTCCTCCTTTCTGCAGGCCGGCGTGCCCTTCCCTCTCAGAACACCACTGCCTTAGCAACCGGACCTCACCGCAGAGGCACCAGACCACACAGCAAGCTCCTCAGGGATTATCTCCAATCAGGTAAGCTCTTGGGATCCCCCCCCCCCTACTAGCAGTTGTTCCAGGGCCCTGTGGTCTGACCGCTTCCGGGGGTTAGGAAGGAATTTTTTTCCCCTACTGAGCATTTGGCTGGCACAGCTAGGGGTTTTTTCGCCTTCCTCTGGATCAAACAGGAGGGCGATAGGTTCAACAGGCCCCCATCACCCCTACCAGAACTACTCGCACCAGCACAATACACCCCAGCGGTCACCAGCAGAATTCTTCTGGTACAGGATCTTCGCTTCAAGCAAAGGCAGCTGGAATAGCCAGGAATTAGCGACTTAACTAAACAAACTCCTTTCACATAGGGCACCTCATGATCAACTTGCATGCTTACAAATAGCCTTAACACGGCGGCAAGTCTGGTAACTAGACAACAGAAAAACCCGGATCAGGATCATCAACTCAGTCATCCTAGTACCATCAACTTCATCCTTTCGCCATGTGCTACCTCAAATATTCAGCAGAAGTTCTCCACAGGCTAAGGAATACCACCTCAATATTGCCAGCCTCCATTCAAAAAATTCTACGAAAAGAACAACTACTAAAGACTGACCTACGATCAACCATCAAACACAGGAAGACACCAACTCAACCACAACAACTAGCATGCGCCATGATCAACACCAGGTCTGCAGCCAAACACAGACTGAAAGTACACGACTTCATCACCCAAAACAACATAGATTGCCTCTTCATCACGGAAAGCTGGCTAAGTCCCGACTGCAACACCATTCAGGATCCTAACTGAACATTGGATAGGAAAAAAAGGAGGAGGCCTAGCAGTGATTTTTAAATCGCACCTGGTGCTTACCAAACCAATTTTGCTGAACTTAGTGCCTTTTATGGAGACACTGACGCTACATCTTCAATCAACACCCAATGACACCACTCACATTCTACTTTGCTACAGACCACCAGGACCAAAGACCAATCTTCTTACTCCCCTCACGGAATTCATCTCAATACACTCCCTGAAATCTAAAAATCTCCTGGTACTTGGAGACTTTAACCTCTGGGCAAATTCTACCCAAGACCCTATCGCGACCGCCTGCATCAACCAACTGGAAGAACTGGGTCTCCAGCAACTGATAAAGACTTCCACACACAGCTCAGGACACACCCTGGACCTCCTCTTCAAACAAAATTTGGACATCAACATACTCGACAACATACCACTACCATGGACGGACCACCACGCTATCAAATTTAAAATCTCCACCAATACCACCCACCAAAAACAGAAGCCTGCAACAAAAACTCATTGGACCAGATCACAGAAGAAACTACACTCCGAAACGTTCAAAACCACTTTAGCAAACAAAATAGCAACGCTGAATTTAACTTATTCAATGGAACAAACACTCAGCTCCCTAAACAAGGTATTACTACAATCAGCAGACTCAGTGGCTCCAAAACACAGAACACTAATCCGGAGGAAAAACTCAGGATGGTTTAATAGCTCTCTCACGCTACTCAAACAAGAACGCAGAAGAGCTGAAAGAGCATGGAGAAGAAATCCTACCAAGGAAAATCAGACAAAGGACTCATGACGAATTATCACAAAGCAATCTTCAAAGCTAAACAAGATTATTTCTCAAATACTATATATACTATGTATTTCTCATCGGCCCTAAACCGCCCACGGGAACTTTTTAAAATAGTCGCTCAGTCAATGAACCCGTTATGCTTAGAGCCCCCAGCAAACGAAACCCACGATTTTTGCAATAAGTTATCAGATTTTTTCATTGACAAAATCGACAACATCCAGAAAATAATTCATCAGAAAAAAACAACCAACCACAGTCAACTAGAGCGAAAAGAAGATATCGTCACGAATCTCCCACAACCACCAAAGTTTTCTTTGATCCCAATCACCTCGGACACCACTATAAACATCATCAACATCATCAAAAACCTCAGAGACAGTACAACCTCGACCCTTAGGACCCAAACCACTGCAGACCGATAACAAGCCTTAACAATGTCTCCAAGATTATGGAGAAGGCGGTGGTACAAAAGATAGAACGCCACCTGGACACACACAAACTCCTGGAGCCTCTACAATCAGGCTTCCGCCCAGGCCATGGTACAGAAACAGCACTCCTGAAGATTTGGGACGACACCCTCGAAGCAGCAGATGACGGAGAATCATGTCTCCTGGTACTGTTGGACCTCAGTGCAGCGTTTGATACTGTGGACCACAATACTCTACTCATCCGCCTTACAGAAGTAGCAGAAGTCACAGTCTAAGATCTACAATTGTTCGCATCCTTCTTAGGAAATCGTTCTCAGACAGTGAAACTAGGGGCATTCACCTCTGAAACCTGGGCAATCTCTTGTGGAGTCCCTCAAGGATCACCCTTGTCGCCAGTACTCTTCAATATATACATCCGCCCACTCCTCAAAATAATCAGAAGTTCAGACCTTTGCTTCCACTTATACGCTGACGACACCCAATTATATTTACGGATCACCAGACCAAAAGACCATCATCAGCAATTAGAAAAATGCCTTACCCTGAATGACGACTGGATGACCACTAGCTCCCTTAAACTCAACGAATCGAAAACAGAACTTCTTATTCTAGACGCAAACCAAAACTCAGGAACCAAGATCCCTTGGACACCACCCACCATCTTTTGGCAGACCATCTCCCCAAGGACCAAGGTCAAGAAATGTCAATGGATGCACAAATAGGAGCAGACTCATCCCCTTCATTCCAAAGGAGGACAAAGCAGTGGTGGTTGGAACAGTCATTAATTCACGACTTGACTACGCAAATTCCCATTACATAGGATTACCCCAATATCAACTTGCACGCTTACAACTCATTAGACATGTGCACAACAAAAAAATGTGTTTATTTTCGTTTGTTTTTTCTCGTTTCCGTTGATTGGTAACGATTGTAAATTCGTAAGTCGTCGGTGTTCGTATTCGTAACGATTTGTACATTCGTAAGTCGTCGGTGTTCGTATTCGTAACGATTCGTACATTTGTAAGAGTTATTTTTTTCGTTGATTCGTTTTTCCTTTAGTTTAATCTTCGTTTATTCGTTTATTCGAAATTCGGACGCATTCATAGTTATTCGTACATTCGTAACATTCGTAACATTCGTAGATTCGTAATCTGAGCATAATTCATAATTTTATGTAATGTGTATGCTATTATTACATTTTAAGAGACACGTAAAATTACGAATCGAAAAAAAAAGTTACGAATGTACGAATTTTTTCGTTCAATCCATTCGAAGCACTTTAAGCAACGCCATTGTAAGATTGAAGCACTTTAAGCAACGCCATTGTAAGAGACACGGAAAATTACGAAAAAAAAAAAAAAAAAAAAAAGTTACGAATTTACACATTTTTTCGTTAATTTAGATTTTCGTTGTTCACGTTTTCGTTTTTCGGATTTTCTTCTATTCGTACATTCGTTGTTTCTAATTAGTTTTTTTCGGATTTTCATTGTTTTCGGATTCGTTTGATTCGAACGATTCGTTATTCGTTAAAAGTTTTAGCGAATCGTTCGTTTATTCGCACGAAAACGAACGAACGAAAATAACGAATAAAAACGAAAAAGGAAAAAAAATGAAACGAATTGCACATGTCTACAACTCATCCAAAACACGGCGGCAAGGCTGATAACAGGAAAAAACCCTAGGAATCCATCTCCCCTTCCCTGAGGAACCTACATTGGCTAAACGTAAAGAATCGGGTCACATTCAAGACCCTCTGCCTCACCCACAAATGCGTCCATGGAGACGCTCCACAATACCTATGCGAGAAGATAACACACTACACACCCAATCGCAGTCTTCGATCGTCTAACCAAAACCTCCTCCTCATTCCCAAATCCTACTACAAAGCAAAAGGGGAACGAAGATTCGCTGTCCAAGGACCACGGCTATGGAATGCTCTACCAACCTGCATCCGCATGGAAGAAAACCATCAGGTCTTCAGGCCTACCTCTTCTAAGAAGGGTGACGACAAAGCACCAATACAGCGCCTTGAGGCGATTCAGTTCGCATTTTAGCGCTATACAAATCATTCATTCATTCATTCATTCATTCAAAGTGGCGTATCTGAAGATAGCTATAAAATGCTCGATGGGGGAGGTCATGTTTGGCCTGAAGGTCTGCGTAAGGCAATATCTGTGGTCTACCAGGGACCCCATGTGAAAGAGGTTTCGTGATGCCCATGGGTGGGACATTTGGTGTGTCAAACTGTCAGGGAGTTTGGGGTTACAGATGAACGAGGTTAAGAGCGATCTTTCAGATTACAGTTTATGTGTCTTAGAGATCTTTCGCCAAAGGTGTCGCAACTGGGACATAGATCCCAGTAGGCGTTCAGGGGGGCCTCTGCACTCGCACTCCAGAGCAAGCTGTTGGGGTGGGTCAAGGCCATCCATATTTTCTCGATCTCCGACCATTTATTGTAGGATCTCTGGGTATACTACAAGGCGACTGCACGCAGTTGGACAGCTTGGTAATAGTTAACAAGATTGGGGAATGCTGTACCTCCGTCCATGCGTGAGGCCATCATAACCGATTGGGGTATTCTGTGCCTTTTATGGCTCCATGCAAATTTAAGTAGATCTGCTCAGCTGGTTATAGGGTACAGGAATGGGTAGGGTTTGGAAAAGGTAAAGAAGCTTTCGGAGGATCGTAATTTTTACCGATGCTATTTTGCCTAGGAAGGAGATGGGGTGTTTCTGCCATTGCAGGAGTAGGGTGCTTATTGAGCTGAAGAGAGGAGGGAAGTTCGTCTGGTATAGTGATGTGAACTTTGGGGTGATGTGTATCCCTAGATATTTCAGGGAGGTAGATTTCCAGTGGTAGGAGAAGTTGGCTTGCAAGTGTGCAACTTCTGCGTCTGGGATGTTGATCGGGAGGGCTTCCGATTTGGATGCATTAATTTTGTAGCCCGATAGAGCGCCATAGCGATCGAGTTCTTTGTGGAGATTAGGGAGGGGGATTCTAGGTTGTGTTAGGGTGAGGATGATGTCGTCCGCAAATAGCGAAATCTTAAATTCCTTACCCCTAACTGGTATTCCTCTTATGGCCGGGTTTTGATGGATGTGGGCTGCCAGGGGTTCTACACATAGGGCAAATAGTAGGGGGGACAGCGGGCAGCCTTGCCGGGTGCCATTAGAGACGGTGAACTGGGGGGGTATGGCGAAAGTGGTTCTGACCTGGGAGGAGGGGTTGGAGTAAAGATGCTATATTGCCTGTAAATATGGTCCTATGAGTCCGATGTGCCACATTGTGGCGACCAGGAAGGGCCAGCCCAGCCTATCAAAGGCCTTTTCGGCGTCCAGACTAAGAACCAAGGACGGCGAGCCCTCCCTGTTCGCCACGTCAACCAAGTCAATCACCTTCCTGGTGTTGTCCCCTGCTTGTCGGAGAGGGACGAAGCCCACTTGGTCCTTGTGGATAAGGGAGGGGAGTACCGTATTTAGCCGCATAGAGAGTAGTTTTGTAAAAATCGTTAGGTCTGCATTTAACAATGCTATGGGCCTGTAGTTTGTGCATAGGATGGGGTCTTTGTTGGGTTTGGGAATCAGGGTTATAAAGGAGCGCTGCATGTCCGGTGGTATAGGGGTATCTTGTAAAAAAGCATTGAAGAGTCTACACATGTATGGGAGGAGAAGAGGAAGGAAGGATTTATAGTACTCATAGGATAGACCATCCGGTCCCGGGGACTTGTGGGCTGGTAGGGCTTTAACGGTTAATTCTATTTCTTCTTCCGTGATCGGCGCATTTAGGGATATCAGATCTGATTTCTGGATTTGAGAGACGCCGCTTTCCGTGAGGTACTGCTGCATGCGTTGGGAGATATCTCGGGGAAGGGGATTCCCCGGGATATCTGGGTTATTATACAGTTCTGTGTAGAACTCTGCGAATACATTAGCAATGTCTTTTGGGTGGGATAGGACAGTGTTGTGTTTGTCTTTAATCTGGTGGGGGATGGATAGATGGGAGTTGTCTCGTAGTTTTCTTGCCAGAAGGGAGTGGGCCTTTGTCGTAATAAGTTTGTTTTATCCTGAGGAGGGCCTTTTCTACTTTACCGATTGCCAGATCGCTTAGTATCATTCGCAGAATCATATTTTTTTTTAGGAGCTTCAGGGTTGGAGCGGCTTGTAGTTGACGCTCCAGTAGTCTGAGCTCCTTTTTCGGTACTAAGCTTTGTGGAGACAGCATTCTTCTTCATAGCGGAAGATAAAGCCATACATCTACCACGGATCACTGCCTTGTGGGCCTCCCACAATGTGGAGAGGGAGACGTCAGGTGTTTTGTTCTCTGTGAAGTAGTGTTTTAAGGTAGAGCTAAGTTCTATGTTCGAGGGGAGGTGTTGTAGCAGGCATCAAAAAGTGCATATCGTCTAGTAATTTTGCGGAAGAGCTTAGAGTCCCTAAGGGCTCTAGCCGATGATGCCCAGGGGGTCACTACCAGCCGGTCTGCAGTTGCTGAGTGGGCTAAATTAAAGTCCCCACCCACCACCAGATAGTTGTGTTCAGATTTGAAGAGGCGGGTCATCACTTTAGCGAGGAATTTAAGTTGTTTGGCGTTTGGGGCGTATAGGGTGCAGAGGGTGATTTTTTGGGTATGCCAGGTTCCCGTTAGGATGAGGAAGCTGCCTTGGGGATCACTATAATGATCCAGGTAGGTGAAGGGGGTGCCATGTTTAATAAGGATGGCTACTCCTGCTCGTTTATGTGGGCCCGAGGAGAGATAAATTTGGGGATAGTATCTGGAGGCGAATGCAAAGGACCCCTCTTTATCAAAGCGTGTTTCTTGGGTGAGTATAATGTCTGCACCTGATTGCCTAAATTCCCTCAGCGCTAGACGTCCCTTTTTGTTGGAGTTTAAACCATGGACGTTCATGGACAGTATCTTAGCCATGGTGTTGTGTCAGGGGGGGAAGGGACTTACCTGCTGTCGAGAGCCAGTGATGACCGCCAGGAGCCTGATGCAGGTTATCCTCAGAGAGAAGAACCAATGGGGTTTTCCATTTCTTCTGAGTGTTCCACCACGGTGACCAAGAGGGAAGAAGAGAGAGAAGAAGGAAATGGGAGAGAAAACAACTATTAATGCTTGAGATACAGTAAAACATCAGTTTACTTAACACTGAACGACCTTGCAGGGGTAAAATACCCAGGTCAAGATGGATTCCCCCGGGAGCCACCCAGCTCGAGGTCCAAGGACCTGACTGGGCGGCTGCAGGGGAGTCCGTAATTACAATTTTTGATGCAATAATTTGCAACAGGGCTCATTGCTGTGCTCCAAGTACAGTATCTGTGAGGGGTTGCAGTGTTGTGGCACCAGCACCAGTGCCTAAGGCCCAATTTTTAAGCCCCTGTTTAACAGGGTCGTGTAATTTCAATTTTTGATGCAATACTTTGCAACAGGGCTCATTGCTGTGCTCCAAGTACAGTATCTGTGAGGGGTTGCAGTGTTGTGGCACCAGCACCAGTGCCTAAGGCCCAATTTTTCAGCCCCTGTTTAACAGGGGCGTGTAATTACAATTTTTGATGCAATACTTTGCAACAGGGCTCATTGCTGTGCTCCAAGTACAGTATCTGTGAGGGGTTGCAGTGTTGTGGCACCAGCGCTTAAGGCCCAATTTTTCAGCCCCTGTTTAACAGGGGTGTGTAATTACAATTATTGATCTAATAATTCACAGCAGGGCCCATTCCTGCATCCACCAAGAGTAACTGTGAGTGCTTACAGTGTTGTGGCAACACCACCACCACCACCACCACCCCCACCACCAAAGGCCCAATTTTTCTGCCCCTGTTCAACAGGGACATGCAATTACAATTCTTGATCTAATAATTCCCAGCAGGGCCCATTCATGCGCCCACCAAGAGTAACTGTGAGGGCTTACAGTGTTGTGGCAACACCACCACCAAAGGCCCAATTTTTCTGCCCCTGTTCAACAGGGGCATGCAATTACAATTCTTGATCTAATAATTCACAGCAGGGCCCATTCATGCGCCCACCAAGGGTAACTGTGAGGGCTTACAGTGTTGTAGCACCAGCACCACCACCAAAGGCCCAATTTTTCCTACCACTGTTCAACAATGGCATGAAATTACAATTCCTGATATAATAGTTCACAGCAGGGCGTTCCAGCACCCACCAAGAGTAACTGTGAGGGCTTACAGTGTTGTGGCAACACCAACATATAAGCGGCAAATTTCTGAGTATATACGGCAGACCTCTACTTTCAAACATCCAACTTACAAACGACTCCTATTTGCAAACGGAAGGAGACAACAGGAAGTGAGAGGAAATCTACCCCTAGGAAGGGAAATTCTCTCCTGTAAGAGTTAATATGGGAAAAAGGTGTCTCCTCTCTACTGATGCTTTATCACCAATCCTTGTTTCAATAAAAACCCCAATTTACCAAAAACATTTGTCGTTGGGACAGAAAGTGAGGTGAATGTTCTGAATAGGTGCACAGACAGAAAAACAAATGTTACAGGGGTGATAACCATTCCCTATGTTCTCCAAAAAGCTTAAAAATAGATTTTTTGGCTGGAGCTACACTTAAAAATGTCACCTGTTCCAAATTACAAAGAGATTCTACTTAAGAACAAACCTGCAGTCCCTGTCTTGTTTGCACCGCCTGTATACTGCTGTTCAGAGTATAGGGTTTTAGGTATAGGGTTTGGGTGCGGGGTTCCCCTTAATATCCATACAAGACCCAAAGGGGCTGGTAATGGGCTGGGGTGGTGGGGGGGGGGGGGTTGATGGGGTAGCAATGCCATTTTTCTCAAAGATTTTCATCCATATTGCCGGGACCAGACATTACATTAAACCCGCAAGCAGTTTTAAATGGCTTTTTTTCCTTTAGAAATGTCATTTTGTGCAGGGACAGTTCTAAACACGGGAAACACATGCCACTTCACAGGCATACTTCAGACACCCCCCAGGTATGATATTTAAAGGAATATTTTACTTCTATTTTTTCACTTTATGCATCATTAAAATGACTGCTCCAGAAAAAACATCAGTTTTTAAAACTTCTTTTTGCATTGATACATGTCCCCTGGGGCAGGACCCGGGTCCCCAAACCCTTTTTTGGACAATAACATGCATATTAGCCGTTATAATTAGCACTTTAGATTTCGAACGTTCGCGTCCATTGTATTTAATAGGGTTCAAATGTTCGCGCAAACTTTCGGTCCGTTTGCAGTTTCTGGTGCGAACCGAACCGGGGGGTGTTCGGCTCATCCCTAGTGGGAAGGATTCTCCCATCCACACCAAATGTATGGATGGGTGAATCGCCTAATTTTTTTCATTCAATCCACTGGTTTAACAAAAAATAAATAAAAATCATGTATGACCAACTTAAAGGGATTGTAAAGTCAGAAGGTTTTTTATCTTAATGCATTCTATGCTTTAAGATAAAAAGCCTTTTATGTGCAGCAGCCCCCCTCAGCCCCCCCCCCCAATACTTTCCTGAGCCCCATCTCTGTCCAGCGATGTCCATGAGTGTCTCAGCCATTCGCTCCTGATTGGCTGAGACAGAGCAGCCGCTCCATTGGCTCCCACTGCTGTCGATCAAAGTCAGTTAGCCAATCATGATAGAGGGGCGGGCTTGGGCCGCAGCTCTGTGTCTGAATGGACACATGATGCTGTGACTCGGCTCAGGTGTCCCCTTAGCCAACTGCTTGCTGTGGGGGCACTCGACAGGAGGAAGGGGCCAGGAGCACAGAAGAGGGACCCGAGAAGAGGTGGATTTAGGCTGCTCTGTGCAAATCCACTGCACAGGGCAGGTGAGTATAACATGTTTGTTATTTTCATAGAAAACAAGACTTTAAGGGTTAATTAGGGTCAAACAGGATTATCTATGGGTTAATCTGGGGTTACACAGGAAATAGGACATGTGTGGTGCTGTTTAGCTGGGACCCCTCTTCTTCCACATAGCTGTGCTACCCCCATGATTCCTTTTATAGCTGCTTGTATGGCAGCCAGCAATATTTATGGTACATCCACAGTACAGGAGAAGGGCAAGTTTGCACTAGTCTATGTGCGGGATCAATCCTTTATATTATTTGGGGTTATTTCATGTATACTCACTTTTGGGTGGTGGCCATTAGGGATGAGCCGAACACGCCTCGGTTCAGTTCGCACCAGAATATGCGAACAGACAAAAAATGTGTGCGAACATGCGAACACTGTTAAAGTCTATGGGACACGAACATGAAAAATCAAAAGTGTTAATTTTAAAGGCTTATATGCAAGTTATTGCCATAAAAAGTGTTTGGGGACCTGGGTACTGCCCCAGGGGACATGTATCAAAGCAAAAATAAGTTTTTAAAACAGGCGTTTTTTCAGGAGCAGTGATTTTAATAATGCTTAAAGTGAAACAATAAAAATGAAATATTCCTTTAACCGTTTGCTGCCCGCCGGCCATCATTTGACGGCCATGTGGCGCAGCTCTTTTTCTGGGCGGCCATTATATGACGTCCGTCCATTTAAACAGGACATGCGCTCAATCATGTGCGCGCAGCCCTGTGCCTTCAGTGGCGGTGTGTCACGGAGACACCGCTCGCCACCGAGGGGGTGAACAGCCATTGGGCATGGCTGTTTACCACGTGATCGGCTGTGATGAAGTCACGGGCGATCACAGATGGTACCTCCCCGCTTTGCACGGCGCATGCGCGCGAGCACACTGCGCGTGCACACCGGTGGCACCATGTTCCCGGGAACACTGCTCATGAACGACGCTGATAAACAGCTATTGGCTGCTTACCACGTGATCGGCTGTGATCCTTTCACAGCCGATCACTAAATGTAAACACAGAGTTGTAACGAGATGTTACTGGGTTCTCCTCCTCACACCGATCACGTGGGAGAAGGAGATTGCAGTAACATCTCGTTACCGCCTACAGTGTACACCAATCACACTAATTACCCCCCCTGATAAAGAGGACCTGTCACCACCCATCAAAGTACCTGTCACAGTCCATCTGAGTACCTGAGTACCTGTCACGGTTCATCTGAATACCCGAGTACTTGTCACAGTTCATCTGAGTACCCATGTACCTGAGTAGCTGTCACAGTCCATCTGAGTACCCGTGTACCTGAGTAACTGTCACAGTCCATCTGAGTACCCGAGTAGCTGTCACAGTTCATCTGAGTACCTGAGTACTTGAGTACCTGTCACAGTCCATCTGAGTACCCGAGTACCTGTCACAGTTCATCTGAGTACCTGAGAACCTGTCACAGTTCATATGAGTACCGAGTACCTGAGTACCTGAGTACCTGTCACAGTCCATCTGAGTACCTGAGTACCTTTCACAGTCCATCTGAGTAACTGTCACCACCCTTCAGAGTACCTGAATACCACTCACCAGCCCATCAGAGTACCCAAATACCTATCTGTAGCCCATCAGAGTACCCGAGTTCCTGTCACCAGGCCATCAGAGTACGCGAGTACCTGTCACCAGCCCATCAGAGTAACCGAGTACCTGTCACCAGCCCATCAGAGTACCCAAGTACCTGTCACCAGCCCATCAGAGTACCCGAGTACCTGTCACCAGCCCATCAGAGTACCTGTCACCAGCCCATCAGAGTAACCAAGTACCTGTCACCAGCCCAGCAGAGTACCCGAGTACCTGTCACCAGCCCATCAAAGTACCCGAGTACATGTCTGCAGCTCATCAAGTTACCTGAGTACCTGTCTCCAGCCCATCAGACTACCCGAGTACCTATCTGCAGCCCATCAGAGTACCCGAGTACCTATCTGCAGCCCATGCCTCATATAATATATACGTTGGGGTGTTTGATTTCCGAAATGGGGTCATTTTGTGGGTAATTCCATTGTCCTGGTGCTCAAGGACCTTCAAAAGTGTGTTAGGTAGGAATATTTGAGTAATTTATGCTCCTAGAATGCCTCAAGGTACTACTTCAATGTTGGGCCTCTGTATGTGGCCAGGCTGTGTAAAAGTCTCATGCCGCGTACACACGGTCGGAATTTCCGATGGAAACAGTCCGATGGGAGCTTTTCATCGGATTTTCCGACCGTGCGTATGCCCAACAGTCTTTTTCTGTCAGCATTTCCTATGGACTTTGGATTGAGAGCCTGTTCTTAATTTTTTCGACGGAAAACCTTTCTATCGGATTTTTCGATCGTGTGTATGCAATTCCGACACGCAAAATTCCGACGCATGCTCGGAAACAATTCAACGCATGCTTGGAAGCATTAAACTTTCCTTTTATAGTGCCGTCGAACGTGTTGTATGTCGTGGTGTTATTGACCGTCGGAATTTGGTGTGACCGTGTGTAGACAAGACAATTTGAGCGAAATTCCGACGGAATTCCGACGGGAAAACCATCAGAGCTTTTTCCGATGAAAATTCCGACCGTGTGTACGCAGCATTACAAATGTGGTATCGCCATACTCGGGAAGAGTAGCAGAATGTATTTTGGGGTGTAATTTGTTGTATGCATATGCTGTGTGTGTGAGAAATAACTTGATAATATGGCAATTTTGTCAAAAAAGAATGGAAAGAATTATGGGAATTGTGAGATACACCTGATGTACTGAAGGCCTGATCAGATGTGATCAATTTTGAGTGATTGGCACCATAGTTTGTAGACTCTATAACTTTCACAAAGACCAAATAATATACACTAATTTGGGTTATTTTTATGAAAGCTATGTAGCAGTATAAATTTTGGCCAAATGTATGTAAAAAAATTACAAATTTGCTAAATTTTATGACAGAAACAAAGAAATAAGCATTTTTTCACAAAATTTACAGTCTTTTTCTATTTATAGCACACCCACTAGAGATTAAATACCACCAAAAGAAAGCTCTATTTGCGTGAAAAAGGGACACAAATTTCATATGGGTACAGTGTGCATGACTGAGAAATGGTCCTTCAAAGTGTGAGAGCGCTGAAATATGAAAATTGGTCTGGGCAGGAAGAGCCCCATATTGAGGTGGTTAAATATCGTGCCTGGGGGATCCCATTAGTCTGCCTGTAAAGCAGGGGTCTCTAACTGGTGGCCCTCCAGCTGTTGCAGAACTACAAGTCCCATGAGGCATTGCAAGGCTGATAGCTACAAGCAAGACTCCCATGGGTAGAGGCATGATGGGACTTGTAGTTCCGCAACAGCTGGAGGGCCGCCAGTTTGAGACCCCTGCTGTAAAGTAATGCATCCTTCCCATGTTTATAACAGTACAGCAGAAACATTTAATTTCTAAAGGAAAAAAATTAATTTGAAAGTGCTTGCGGCTGTAATGTATTGCCGGATTCCAGCAATATACATAAAATGCCAACCTGACGGCCCTTGAAGCTGTCCGTCCTGGCTTGCCCCCCCAAAACGCTTGCGAAGTCAGAACAAGATATATGGAGTACTTTGTGGGTAGGGGGGCCATTGATATGCCGGACAATGTCTGAGAGGCATTTTTTAATAAATTTTACTTTTAAAATGAAAGCATTTGTTTTCATTTACTGCTTGGGTTTGTTTTAGGTGTCTCCTAGCTTATTTAATGGTTTATTTTTTGGCCTTTATCTTCAACAGTGTAAACCCACTTTCTGGGCGAGATGACAGTCTCTTCTTCCTAAAAATAATCTTTTATTGTTGTGGGTCTGCTACATACAGCTAGTTTTTCTAGTTAAGGTATGTAGTGCATTACTGACAAAAAGATTACCGTATATACTCGAGTATAAGCCAAGCTTTTCAGCCCATTTTCTGTGCTGAAAGTGCCCCCCTCGGCTTATACTCGAGTCAAGCACTTTTCTGCAGCAGAAAATTACATTTTCCGACCCGAGTTTGGGGCCCCGTATCTCGGGCCACTTGGTTCTAAGCCAACCCAGTGGACCTAGCACTACAACATATCCAAAGATGGAGTTCCTAGCTCTAAGTGGCCCTGAGATACGTGGCCCCAAAGTTGGTTGGAAAATGTCATTCTCTGCTGCAGAAAAGTGCTTTACATTTTCCGACACGACTTTGGGGCCCCATATCTTGGGGACACTTGGTGCTAGGAACCCCAAATTTGGTATGCCAACCCAGTGGATCTAGCACCAAGTGACCCCAAGATACAGGGCCCCAAAGTCGGTCAACTGTGTCCACCTGCAGCAATGTCATTTTGGGACCCTTTGGGTCCAGAGAACCCAAATTTTGGCTGCAACTAGGGGGCATTTAGGAACCCTTAATTACCAAATTTGAAGTTTGGGGGACCTATGGCTGCAAATGGGCACAGTGAGGCATGCAAATGGGCACAGTGAGGCTGCAAATGGGCATTGTTGACCCTCTTTTCCACTTACTGTAGCTGCGCATTTCTCACCCTAGGCTTATACTCGAGTCAATAAGTCTTCCCAGTTGTTTGTGGTAAAATTAGGTGCCTCGGCTTATATTCGGGTCGGCTTATACTTGAGTATATACGGTATTTGTACTTTCCTGGCTTTTTAGGTCTCAAGAAATGAAATAGGCCATCAGGACATTAGGTGTGATCAATGTTCACTTATTTGCACAATAGCTTGTAGACTCTAACTTTCACAGAAACTAAATATACACTAATTTGGGTTATTTTTACTAAAGATATGTATCAGTATAAATTTTGGCCCAAATTTATATAGAAAAACGACTTCTTTGCAAAATTTTACAATAGAAACAAAAAGCTCTTTTTTAGCTTATGTTGCAAAAAATAAAAAAAAAGGGTGTGATTAAATACCACCAAAAGAAAGCTCTATTTGTGAGAAATATAATTATACAAATTTTTTTGGGGTACAGTGTAGCATGACTGAGTAATGGTTATTCAAAGTGTGAGAGCGCTGAAAGCTGAAACTTGGTCTCGAAGTGTGTATAAATGCCCTGTATTGAAGTGGTTAAACTAACCAGACGTGGAGGCAACTTAGCATTAGTGGTGGAAGGGGGCAAATATGGAGCAGCTGCATTGTCTAAACAACCTTGCAACATGCCACAAATGGATGGCATGACACAAGTACATTGGTGTGAAAAAGTGTTTGCCCCCTTCCTCATTTCCTGTTCCTTTGCATGTTTGTCACACTTAAGTGTTTCGGAACATCAAACCAATTTAAACAATAGTCAAGGACAACACAAGTAAACACAAAATGCAATTTGTAAATGAAGGTGTTTATTATTAAAGGTGAAAAAAAATCCAAACCATCATGGCCCTGTGTGAAAAAGTGATTGCCCCCTAAACCTAATAACTGGTTGGGCCACCCTTAGCAGCAACAACTGCAACCAAGCGTTTGCGATAACGTGCAATGAGGCTTTTACAGCGTCCTGGAGGAATTTTGGCCCACTCATCTTTGCAGAATTGTCCTAATTCAGTTACATTAGAGGGTTTTCGAGCATGAACGGCCTTTTTAAGGTCATACCACAACATCTCAATAGGATTCAGGTCAGGACTTTGGCTAGGCCACTCCAAAGTCTTTATTTTGTTTTTCTTCAGCCATTCGGTGGTGGACTTGCTGGTGTGTTTAGGATCATTGTCCTGCTGCAGAACCCAAGTTCGTTTCAGCTTGAGTACACGAACAGATGGTCGGACATTCTCCTTCAGGATCTCTTGGTAGACAGCAGAATTCATAGTTCCTTTTATCACGGCAAGTCTTCCAGGTCCTGAAGCAGCAAAACAGCCCCAGACCATCACACTACCACCACCATATTTTACTGTTGGTATAATGTTCTTTTTCTGAAATGCAGTGTTCCTTCTACGCCAGATATACTTGAACACACACCTTCCAAAGAGTTCCACAGAATGTTGTCCCAAAAGTCTTGGGGATCATCAAGATGTGTTGTGGAGAAATTGAGACGAGCTTTGATGTTCTTTTTGCTCAGCAGTGGTTTTCTCCTTGGAACTCTGCCATGCAGGCCATTTTTTCCCAGTCTTTTCCTGATGGTGGAGGCATGAACGCTGACCTTAACTGAGGCAAGTGAGGCCTGCAGTTCCTTGGACGTTGTTGTGGGTCTTTTGTGACCTCTTGGATGAGTCGTCGCTGCGCTCTTGGGGTAATTTTGGGCGGCCGGCCACTCCTGGGAAGGTTCACCACTGTTCCATGTCTTCGCCATTTGAGGATAATGGCTCTCACTGTGGTTCGCTGGATTCCCAAAGCTTTGGAAATGGCTTTATAACCCTTTCCAGACTGATAGATCTCAATTACTTTCTTTCTCAATTGTTCCAGAATTTCTTTGGGTCTCGGCATGATGTGTAGCTTTTAAGGATCTTCTGGTGGACCTTACTGTGTCAAGCAGCTCCTATTTAAGTGATGCCTTGATTGTGAACAGGTGTGGCAATAATCAGGCCTGGGTGTGGCTAGAGAAATTGAACTCAGGTGTGGACAACCACAGTTATAGTATGTTTTAACAAGGGGGGCAATCACTTTTTCACACAGGGCCATGATGGTTTGGATTTGTTTTCCCCTTTAATAATAAACACCTTCATTTACAAATTGCATTTTGTGTTTACTTGTGTTGTCCTTGACTATTGTTTAAATTGGATTGATGTTCCGAAACACTTAAGTGTGACAAACATGCAAAGGAACAGGAAATGAGGAAGGGGGCAAACACTTTTTCACACCACTGTAGGCCTCATTTCGATGTACCCCCCCACATTTAGTCCTTACACATACCCCCACATTGGATGCAGGTTCATGCCCAACTCCCCCTTTAGGTCTGGTATGGATTTTAAGGGGAACTCCACGCCAAAATTAAAAAAAAATGGCGTGGGGGTCCCCCTCAAAATCCTTCCTGAACCGTACCAGGCCACATGCCCTCGACATTGGGAGGATGCTTTGATGAGGAGAAGGGTCTCATCCCCACAACCCTGGCCGGTGGTTGTGGCGGTCTGCGGGCGGGGGGCTTATCAGAATCTGGAAGCCCCCTTTAACAAGGGGACCCCCAGATCCCGCCACCCCTGTTTGAAATGGTAAGGGGGTACAAAACTACCCTACCATTTCACAAAGAAAGTGTAAAAAATTGTTAAAAAACACACAGACACCGTTGGGAAAAGTCCTTTATTAAAAATAAAAAAAAAGATTCCAGCGGTGGTAATCCACTCTTGCTAACCAGCGATGGGTGATCTCTTCTCCGGGTCCAGCGATGGCTGATCTCTTCCGACGATATCCAGCTCAGCGCAGCGCATCCTGTCTCCATGGAGACACTGAGGAAATCTCGTCTTAGCAGAGGAGGACCGGGCCACTCGTCACCTGACCCCGTCCCCTCTGACGCAACGCAAGGGGGAAGCTGGGCTTCCCCAGTGACGTACGAGTGACCCCGCCCCCCTTTGATGTAACGGAAACCTGCATTACATCAGAGGGGGGCAGGGTCACCCGTATGTCACTGGGGAAACCCAGGCTTCCCCAGTGATGTAAGGGTGACCCCACCCCCTCTGGCGCAAGGGAAAAGCTGGGCTTCCCCAGTGATGTACGGGTGACCCCGCCCCCTCTGATGTAATGCAGGTTACATCCTCTGCTAAGACGGGATTCCCTCAATGTCTCCATGGAGACAGGATGCGCTGCGATGGACATCGGAAAAGAGATCAGCCATCGCTGGACCCCGGAGAAGAGATCACCCATCGCTGGATACCAAGAGTGAAGGGATTGGCAGAGAGGAGCAGCAGTTACGGATCGGTTAGTGAGGTGTATTAGTCTAGCAGCAGCATTCATAATAGACTGAAGGGGGATAGCCTGTGTAAGGGTAGGCCATTATGGAGAGAGTTGCAGTAGTCAAGGCTGGAAATAATCAAGGAGTGAATAAGTTGCTTTGTGGTGTCATTAGTTGGGAAGGGTTGAATTCTGGAGATGTTGCAGAGGTTAAGGCGGTAGGATTTCGCCAGTGATTGAATGTGGGGGCTGAAGGAGAGGTCAGAGTCAAGGATTACACCCAGCACCCTGGCATGTGTGGAGGGACCAATGGTTGTGCTGTTAATCTTAATGGTAAAGTCATGGGGGGGGGGGGGACCGGGAAGGAGGAAATATTACAAGCTCAGTTTTAGAAAGATTTAGTTTGAGAAAGTGGTGTGACATCCATACCGAGATCTCATTCAGTAAGTTTGAGATCCGTGAGGAGATCGAGGGGGTGAGTCGAGGAGTGGAGTGATAGATCTGGGTGTCATCGGCGTAGAGGTGGTATTGTAAGCCATGGGAGGTTATCAACTGGCCCAGGGAAGAGGTATAGAGCGAGAATAGGAGGGGCCCAAGGACAGAGCCTTGGGGTACCCCAACAGAGGAAGAGGAGTAGAGGAGATGGAGTTGTAAGTGACACTGAAAGTGTGCTGAGATAGGTAGGAGGCGAGCCAGGATAAAGCAGAATCACAGAGGCCAAGGGGGTGTAGTTTGCTGAGGAGGAGCAGGTGGTCAACTGTGTCAAATGCAGCAGAGAGGTCTAAGAGTATGAGTATGGAGTAATGGCCATTGATTTTAGCAGTTAGTAGGTCATTGGCGAGTTTTAGTAGGGCAGTTTCAATAGAATGTTGTGGACAGAAGCCGGACTGTAGGGGGTCAAGAAGGTTGTTGTCCGCGAGGTAGCGACTCATTCGGTCATGGACAAGGTGTTTCAATGTGCTTGGAGGCAAATGGGAGCAGGGAGATGGGTCTTAAGTTATTCAAACAGGTAGGGTCTAGTGAGGGTTTTTTAAGTATGGGGGTAACCAGTGCATGTTTGAGCAGGGAAGGAAAGGGGCCGGAGGAGAGGTTGAAGATGTGGTTTAGGGAGTTTAGGATAGAGTGGGAGGGTGGTCGCAGTAATTATGAGGGGACAGGGTCCAGGGGACAGGTGGTGAGGTGGGCCATGGAGAGGAGTTTATCAACTTCATCTGTGGTAACTGGGCAGAAGGAGGAGAGTATTGAGTGTGGTGTTGGACCTGATGTGTTGGGGAGGAAGTTGAATGCTGGATATCTCCTTGCGAATGGTGTTGATTTTGCTTTTGAAATGGTTGGCAATCTATTCAGCGGTAAGCAAGTTGGTGGGTGGGGCAGTGGGGGGTGAAGTAAGGAATTAAGGGTAGAAAAGAGTTGACGAGGTTTGGATGAGAGGGTTTTGATGAGAGTGTTGTAGTAGGTTTGTTTAGCAGTGTGGAGGCAGGAGTTGTATTTGAGAAGGGCAGATTTGTACAGGGTAAAGTCTTGCAGGGACTTAGATTTACGCCATGCTCGCTCAAGAGCACCGCCAGGGTTGTGGCAGATGGGGCCTGGTTCTGCGTGTAGAAAGAGGAGCAAGTATGTCTAGGGAGGATGACAGCGTGTTGTTGTAGATGGAAGTGGTTAGGTCTGGGCAGGACATGGGGTGCGATTTTGTCGTAAAGGCCATCAGTAGCAGAATCAAGAAGGCAAGGGTTGAGGTTGCAAAGGTTTCTTCGGGTAGTGGTTTGTGGGTTGGCAGCGTGGTAGGTAGGAGACAAGGAGAGTGTGAAACGGATAAGATTGTGATCAGAGAGAGGAAAAGGGGTGTTAGAGAGGTTGCAGGGAGTGCAGCGATGGGAGAATAGGAGGTTGAGAGTATTGCGGAGTGAGTGGTGGTTTGTGTCCATTGTGTTAGGTTAAAAGAGGAGGTTAGGGTTGCAGAGGATGCCATGTCTCCCTAAAGGCCTAGAGCAGAGGGGATAAAGGGGATGCTTAAATGAGCCCAAGTGATGTCAGAGCCAATATTTGAAAATACCATGCAAGCAGCGCAAGCACAAATGCAAATAAACCCCAAGGCAGAAAAGACCACTGTGAATAATTGGGGAAAGTGTAATAGAAGGGGCTGATGGTAATAAGACTGGCCAACCCATATTGTAAGCAAGTTCCTAAACCCCAAGGCCCATTCCCTCTTAAAAGACATTTTTATCTGCTGAAAACAACAATAAACTGCATGTTTGATAAGCAACATGCACTTGACCAGCCCCTGCAGAGCAAAAATGAGGCATAGACCTTTTTTCTGCATGAACACTTTGCCAGCAGCACATTACAATTAGGGTTGCCACCTCTTTCCTTTAAAACCGAACACATATTAATTTCACAGGTTCTGTGGCTGATTAAAGTGGTAATTAAACTCACTTGGTGCCTTATCTGCATCAAATTAGCCTCAGAACCTGTGTAATTCATATGTGTTCAGGTTTAAAGGATGAGGTGGCAACCCTAGTTACAATACACGTGCTGCTGGTCCCCCTAAAACCACCCTGTTGAAAATAATCTTTAAGAGCATATTAAATAAGGGCATTAGCCAGTGCATCCCAATGTGGAATACATTTAAAAGAGCTAATAAAAGTCCTGAGTGGCTTAACTAAAACATAAAAATGCACATAAAAGCAAAGGAAAAGGCCTTCAAAAAATACAAGGCTGAGGGATCATCATCAGAATAAGAATAAGGAAGGCAATCTGGTAACTAAGGATGGAGAGATGGCGAAGGTATTGAATTTATTCTTCTCCCCACTCTTCATGGGGGAATCAGGGGGGGGGGGGCTTCAGTAACCAAAAACTGTTATTTTTCCAGGGTTTTGTCCTGGGACCAATCCTATTTAATTTATTCATAAACAACCTGGAGGATGGGATTATCAGGAAAATGGTACATAAACAACCTGGAGGATGGGATTATCAGGAAAATGGTACTCACCGAGGCCAAGATGCCAAGAGTGGTTCCTGTTGCGACTCGGTGCACACCAACCCCTGAAAGTGGCACAGAGGATGGTTGGCACCAAGAGGCACAAGTTACCAGTAGGTCCGAACTTGCTAGTAGACCAGGAGGCAGCTGGAGTGCGGATACAGGAACCACAGGAACCAGTCTATAAGCAAAGCAAGTCCGAGAAGCAGGCAGAGGGTCAAACACAGTCCAGATCAGAGATTAAAGCAGGAACCAGGAACACTGTAGCAAGAGGGAAGTCCAGAGGTAAGCCAAGGTCAATCGTTAGAGATATCAGAGGAATCCAGGTACAGGCCGAGGGTCAAACACAGTCCAGAAAGCAGCAGTCCAGGGGCAAGCCAAGGGGTCCAGGAGAAGGTCAGCAAGGTCAGAAGGCAATCCGGGTCACAGCGGTAACAGGTCACAAGAGCAGATACAGGAATCACCATAAGCTGAAGATGAACCAGCAGTTTGTTTTGGTAGCCATGCTTCCTTTTATAGGTCAGCAGGAGGTCACGCTATGCGTGCACTTGTGCGCATGCGCGCGCGCCGCTGAGCGGGGCCGCGCATGCGCGTGCGCAATGGAGAATTGTTATTGTGCCCAAATGTGCGCCAGGACGCCGTCCCCGTGCGCATGCGCACTGGGATGCGTCGCTTGTGAGAGCTGTTACCATGACAGTGCCCCAGCCCGAGAGGCGGTCTCCGGACGCCCAAACTGGCCATTAGTTCTGGGTGCTGTTGATGGAAAATTTTGATTAGCCTTGGGGCATGGAGATTCCTGGATGGTTCCCAGGAGTTGTCCTCAGGGGGATACCCCTTCCATTTTACTAAGTACTGTAGCTGTCTCCCAATCTTCCTGCACCCCAATAGGGCTTCAACCTCAAACTTATCCTCGCCCTCTATCCTGATGGGTGGAGGTGGAGGGTCTTCTCTCCCAGGAAAGGGACTGGGGACCAGTGGCTTTAAGAGAGAGGCATGAAAACCGGGTGTATTTTGTACTACCCAGGAAGGGCTAATTCAAAGGCTACAGGGTTGATTATTTTCCTGACCTCGAATGGTCCAATGAATTTTGGACCCAACTTGCGTGCAGGACAAGGGAGCTTGAGGTTAGTGGTGGATAACCAGACCTTTTCTCCAACTTTAAATGCAGGGTTCTCCTTCCTTCCTTTATCGTGGAACCTTTTGTAGTCATCCTGGGCTTTCCGTATGGTTCCCTGAATCCTCTGGAAATTAGCTTGGATGGAGGTTATTCGGTCTTGGACAGCAGGAACAGCAGATTCTGGAATGGAGTTGGGGAGAAAAGAAGGATGAAACCCAAAGTTTGTCCAAAAGGGGGTGTGGTTGGTGGTGGTATGTATGGAATTATTATAAGCAAACTCTGCGTAGGGTAAAAGGGATGACCAGTCGTCTTGGGAACCTGAACAGAAGCAACGAAGATATTGCTCCAGGCTCTGATTTGTCCGTTCCGTTTGTCCATTACTCTGGGGATGGTAAGCAGATGAAAGACAGATCCTGATCTCTAGTGCCTTGTAAAGTTCTTTCCAGAACCTAGAGGTGAACTGGGAGCCCCTGTCAGTAGTTACACTATTGGGAACTCCGTGATGCTTGATGACTTCATTGATAAAGATGTTGGCAGTTTCTAAGGCAGAAGGGGTACCTACCATGGGTTGGAAGTGGGCAATTTTAGAAAAACGGTTAACCACTACCAATTGTGGGGAAACCTTCAGAAGATGTTAGCTCCACTATAAAGTCCATCGAAACATCTGCCCAGGGTCAGTCAGGGATGGGCAAGGGCCTCAATAGGCCCCAGGGCCTGGTCTTGGGACCCTTGTTGCGTTGACAGGGTACGCAGGAAGAAATGTAACCCTGACAGTCTTGTCTCCAACCTGGCCAACAGAAGGAGCGGGAGATGAGCTCCGATGTTTTCTGTGTCCCAAAGTGCCCGGCCAGTTTGTGATCATGGCAAGTTTTTAGGACTAAGGTCCTTGTTTCTCGGGGAATAAAGATTTTGTTTTGGGCCCAAAACAAGTTGTCGCGGTTCTCTAATGTGGACAGGACCGGGTCATTACATCGGGCAGAAGCTACCTTGATAGCCGTAACCAAATCAGTTTGCGGGAGAAGGAGGAAGTTTTGGGGTGACAGAATGGTGCTGGGCTCAGGGTGAGGGTCACCCAGGGTCAGGGTGTTGCAAAATAGGGGCTGTGGTGAACAAGGTTTTCAACTTGGTGAAGGCTTCCTGAGACCACTGGAATCGGGTGTGTTGGCGGGTTAATTGTGTGATGGGGCCACTATGGAGGAGAACCCGGCAATGAATCTCCGGTAAAAGTTGGCGAAGCCCATGAACCGTTGTACGGCTTTCTTGTCCCCTGGGGCCGGCCACTCTTGAACAGCTTTGACCTTTTGGGGGTCCATGGAAATTTTGGGGGTCCATGGTGGAGATGATGAATCCCAAGAATTGTACTGTGGTTGTTTCAAACTCGCATTTCTCTGCCTTGAGGTATAACCGGTGTTGTCTGAGGATGGTAAGGACTCTTTGCACGTGGACCCTGTGAAGTTCAAGAGAGGCAGAGAAAATAAGAATGTCATCCAAATACACTACTAAGAAGTCATCAAGATAGTTTCTGAAAATATCATTTACTAAGTGCTGAAATGTGGCCGGGACATTACACAGTCCAAAGGGCATAACTAAGTATTCATAATGGCCAAATCTGGACCTGAAATCTGTTTTCCATTCGTCTCCAGGACGGATTCGAATGAGATTATAGGCCCCCCGTAAGTCTAGTTTGGAGAACACCCTTGCAGTGCGGAACCGCTGGAAAAGCTCGGAGATGAGGGGAAGTGGGTAACGATTCTTTATTGTTATTTTGTTGAGTTGCCGATAATCAATACATGGTCTGAGAGAGCCATCCTTCTTGCCAACAAAAAATATACCTGCCCCTGCTGGCGAAGATGATGGGCGGATGAAGTCTTTCTCTAGATTTTCATCAATATAGGCTTTGAGAGCCCTTAGTTCAACCTCAGATAGGGGAAATATTCGCCCAAAGGGGATCTCAGACCCAGGTAGCAGTTCAATTTGGCAGTCATACGATCGGTGTGGTGGTAACCGATCCGCTTTTTTCTTGTCAAACACGTCCTTGAAATCTAAGTAGGCCGGTGGAATGTGCTGCAGGTTCTCAACTGCCAGGGCCATGGTCATGCAAGGAGTTGGGGCGCCATCCAAGCAATGCTAGGTGCAATAAGGTGATGTGAAGAGCACCTCCTTCTTGTCCCAGCTGATCTGGGGGTCGTGGGCCTGCAGCCAAGGAAGTCCCAAAATAATAGGAAACATGGGTGAGGAGATTAAGTCAAAGCGTAGAAGTTCTTTATGGCCGGAGTCTGTGGAGGTAAGTATAGGCTGAGTTTCCTGTGTCACTGGACCGGAATGTGGAAGAGACCCATCGGCGAGGTGTACCAGAAGATGTGTTTTCTTATTCTGGCAGGGGATGCGTAGCTGCTGAGCAGTGGAGATGTCCAGGAAGCAGCTACATGCCCCTGAGTCAATCACGGCTGGGAGTGGGATCTTCCCTTCCGCCAACTGCAGAGAAACAGAGAGAGTCACGTAAGTCTGAGCAAGGCCTGAGGTTTGATAATTCATAACACACCGTGGGGGTAACTTACGGGGTCTCGCGGGGCAGTTCCGGAGAAAGTGCCCGGGACCCCTGCAGTACAGGCATAGGTTGGCCTGGCGCCTTCATTGTCGCTCCTCTTGGGGAAGGCGAGGATGGACCAACCCCAGCTGCATAGGTTCTCCCTCTGGTACTGAAGAATGTGGAGGAATCGGAATGGGTGGATAAGGAGCTGCGGCCTGGGGAAGCATCCAGCTGGACGAGGGGCCTGAAGGCCTTCAGAACACCGTTCACGCATCCGCCTGTCCAGTTTTGTGGTTAGCTGGAATAACTCTTCCAGGGAGGTGGGAGTCTCCACATGGGCCAGCTCCTCCTTTTAACTTTCTGAAAGTCCTTGCCGGTATTGGTAGCGCAAAGCCGCCTCGTTCCAGTCAGTGTCTGCTGACCACTTGCGGAACTCAGCAGTGTAGTCCTCTACTGGTCTTTTCCCCTGCGCAAGGGTATGCAAGGTAGCTTCAGCGGTGGCAGCGCGCTAAGGGGCATCATACAGTTGACTCATAGCTTCAAGAAAAGTGTCAATAGAGTTCAAAAGCGGGCTTCTCTGCTCCATAAGACTGTGGGCCCAGGCCTGGGGCTCCTCTGCCAGAAGGGAAATGGTAAATCCGACCTTGACAATCTCAGAAGAAAAGGTCCTGGGTTGCAGAGCCAGGTACAGAGAACAAGCATTTTTGAAGGCTCTGAACTTCCTTCGGTCGCCTGAAAACCGCTCGGGCACAGGTACTCGGGGCTCAGGCACTGCCATCATCATGGTGGGTGGATGCTGGGCAGGAGGTGCGGATGCGTTGCTGCCGGAGGCTTGCATGGGATTGATGGGTGCAGGGGCTGCGGTCAGTTGCTGAAGCCGGCTGTCAAACTGTGCATAGCCATCCTGTAGTTTCTGTACTACTTCGGTGAGAGCCGAGACCTGCTGGCACAGGATTTCCAATGGGGAACCCGCTCTGTTGGCCTCTGTCATGGCTGGTTCATACTATCAGGAAAATGGTACTCACCGAGGCCAAGATGCCGAGAGCGGTTCCTGTTGCGATTCAGCGCACACCAACCCCTGAAAGTGGCACAGAGGATGGTTGGCACCAAGAGGCACAAGTTATCAGTAGGTCCGAACTTGCTAGTAGACCAGGAGGCAGCTGGAGTGCGGATACAGGAACCACAGGAACCAGTCTATAAGCAAAGCCAGTCCGAGAAGCAGGCAGAGGGTCAAACACAGTCCAGATCAGAGATTAAAGCAGGAAACAGGAACACTGTAGCAAGAGGGAAGTCCAGAGGTAAGCCAAGGTCAATCGTTGGAGATATCAGAGGAATCCAGGTACCGGCCGAGGGTCAAGCACAGTCCAGAAAGCAGCAGTCCAGGGGCAAGCCAAGGGGTCGGGTCCAGGAAAAGGTCAGCAAGGTCTGGGTCACAACAGTAACAGGTGACAAGAGCAGATACAGGAATCACCATACGCTGAAGACGAACCAGCAGTTTGTTTTGGTAGCCATGCTTCCTTTTATAGGTCAGCGGGGGGTCACGCTATGCGTGCGCTTGTGCGCATGCACGCGCACTGCTCAGTGGGGCCGCGCATGCACGTGCGCAATGGAGAATTGTTATTGTATCCAAATGTGTGTCAGGACGCCGTCCCCATGTGCACTGTTATGCGTCGCTGGGGAGAGCTGTTACCATGGCAGGGATAAACAGCTCAATCTCTGTATTTGCCGGCGATACGAAGCTAAGCTAAAAGCTAAACTTCTCCGCAGGATGTGAGAACCTTGCAAGAAGACCTGAACGAATTAATGGAGTGGGCAACTACATTTGCAAATGAGGTTTAATGTAAAAAAAATTAAAATAATGCATTTGGGTGGCAAAAATATGAATGCAATCTACTCACTAGGGGGAGAACCTCTGGTGGAATCTAGGATGGAAAAAGAACCTGGGGGTCCTAGTAGATGACAGGCTCAGCAATGGCATACAATGCCAAGCTGCTGCAAGCAAAGCAAACAGAATACTGGCAAGCATTAAAAAGGGGATTAATTACAGAGATAAAACGATAATTCTCCCACTCTACAAGAGTCTGGTCCAGCTGCACATGGAGTATGCTGTCCAGTTCTGGGCACCAGTCCTCAGGAAGAATGTGCTGGAACTGGAAAGAGTCTAGAGAAGGGCAATAAAACGAATAAAGGGACTGGAGGACCTTAGTTATGAGGAAAGGTTCTGAGTAGGGTTGAGCTGTATGTTCGGGTTCGTACCAGACTTTTGGGTTTTTGGGTCCCGGAACCAAACCCAAACCCAAACAATTTACTGTATGTTCAGGTTAGAGTTCGGTGTTCGGCGCTTTTTAAAAAGTTATTGTCATAAAAAGTGTTTGGGGACCTGGGTCCTGCCCCAGGGGACATTTAGCAATGCAATTTTTTTTTTTAAAACGGCTGTTTTTTTGCGAGCAGTGATTTTAATAATGCTTAAAGTGAAACAATAAAAGTGTAATATTCCTTTAAATTTCGTACCTGGGGGGTGTGTATAGTATGCCTGTAAAGGGGCGCATGTTTCTCGTGCTTAGAACTGTCTCTGCACAAAGTGTCATTTCCAAAAATAAAAAAGTCATTTAAAAGCACTCGCGGCTATAATGAATTATCGGCTCCCGTAATACAGAGAACAGTCATTGAAAGTCATTGATAAAAAAATATGCGCGGGGTTCCCCCCAATTTCAATTACCAGGCCCTTAAGGTCTGGTATGGATATTAAGGGGAACCCCGGGGTCAAATTTAAAAAAAAAATACGTGGGGTACCCCCCAAAATATCCATACCAGACCCTTCAGGAGTTCCCCCAAAAATCCATACCAGACCCTTTATCCAAGCACGCATCCTGGCAGGCTGCAGGAAAAGAGGGGGGGACGAGAGAGCGCCCCCCTCCTGAACCGTACCAGGCCACATGCCCTCAACATTGGGAGGATGCTTTGGGGGTCTGTGACCCCTTAAAGCACCATGTTCCCATGTTGATAGGGACAAGGGCCTTATCCCCACAACCCTGGCCGGTGGTTGTGGGGGTCTGCGGCCGGGGGCTTATCAGAATCTGGAAGCCCCCTTTAACAAGGGGACCCCCAGATCCCACCCCCCCTGTTTGAAATGGTAAGGGGGTACCATATCACAAAGAAAGTGTAAAAAATTGTTAAAAAACACACAGACACAGTTGGGGAAAGTCCTTTATTAAAAATAAAAAAAAATAAAAAAAGATTCCAGCGGTGGTAATCTACTCTTGCTATCCAGCGATGGGTGATCGCTTCTCCGGGGGCCAGCGATGGGTGATCTCTTCCGATGGTCCAGCGCAGCGCATCCTGTCTCCATGGAGACACTGTGGGAATCCCGACAGCCTGATAAGGTCTTAGCTGAGGAGGACAGGGCCACCCGTCACCTGACTCTGCCCCCTCTGATGCAAGGGGAAACCCAGGCTTCCCCAGTGATGTATGGGTGACCCCGCCCCCCTCTGACGCAAAGGAAAAGCCGGGCTTCCCCAGTGATGTACGGGTGACCCCACCCCCCTCTGATGTAACGCAGGTTTCTGTTACATCAGAGGGGGGCGGGGTCCCCCGTACGTCACTGGGGAAGCCCGGCTCCCCCTTTGCGTCAGAGGGGGTGGCCCCATCCTCCTCATCTAAGACCTGGGTTTCCCGCAGTGTCTCCGTGGAGACTGGATGCACTGCGCTGGACCATCGGGAAAGATCACTCATTGCTGGACCCCGGAGAAGAGATCACCCATCGCTGGATAGCAAGAGTGGATTACCACCGCTGGAATCTTTTTTTATTATTTTTTTATTTTTTATTTTTAATAAAGGACTTTTCCCAATGGAGTCTGTGTGTTTTTTAACAATTTGTTACACTTTCTTTGTGAAATGGTAGGGGTAGTTTTGTACCCCCTTACCATTTCAAACGGGGGGTGGGATCTTGGGGTCCCCTTGTTAAAGGCGGCTTCCAGATTCTGATAAGCCCCCCGCCCGCAGACCCCCACAATCACCGGCCAGGGTTGTGGGGATGAGGCCCTTGTCCTTATCAACATGGGGACAAGGTGCTTTGAGGGGTCACAGACCCCCAAAGCATCCTCCCAATGTTGAGGGCATGTGGCCTGGTACGGTTCAGTATGGGGGACGCTCTCTCGTCCCCCCTCTTTTCCTGTGGCCTGCCAGGTTGCGTGCTCGGATAAAGGGTCTGGTATGGATTTTTGGGGGAACTCCACACCATTTTTTTTTTATTTGGCGTGGAGTTCCCCTTAAAATCCATACCAGACCTGAAGGGTCTGGTATGGATATTTGGGGGGAACCCCAAGTCATTTTTTTTTTTATTTGACCCGGGGTTCCCCTTAATATCCATACCAGACCTGAAGGGTCTGGTAATTGAATTTAGGGGGAACCCCACGCTTTTTTTTTTTTATCAATGACTTTCAATAACTGCTCTCTGTATTATGGGAGCCGACAATTCATTACAGCCGCCAATGCTTTAAAATTACTTTTTTTTCTTTCGGAAATGACACTTTGTGCAGGGACAGTTTTAAGCATGGGAAACATGCGCTCCTTTACAGGCATACTATACACACCCGCCAGGTTCGAAATTTAAAGGGATATTACACTTTTATTGTTAACAACATTTTGCTGCCATTTGCAGCCCTCTAGCCCTTTCCATTGCATTTTTAGAGCCATTTTAGTCCTCAAAAGTTCGGGTCCCCATTGACTTCAATGGGGTTTGAGTTCAGGGTCAAGTTCGGGTCAAGTTCGGTCCCGAACTCAAACTTTTTTGGCAAGTTCGGCCGAACCCGTCGAACCCGAACATCCAGGTGTCCACTCAACTCTAGTTGCGAGCACTGAACTTGTTCTCTCTGGAGAAGATAAGCTTGAGAGGGGATATGATTTCAATGTACAAATACCATACTGGTGACCCCATAATAGGGATAAAGCAATAAGACATTCGCCCATTCACTAAAATTAGAAGAAAAGCGGTTTAACCTTAAACTGTGTAGAGGGATCTTTACTATAAGTGTGGCTAGGATGTGAAATTATCTTCCACAGGTAGTGGTTTTAGCGGGGAGCATCGATAATTAAAAAAAAACAAATAGATAAGCACCTGAAGGACCACAACATACAGGGATATACAATGTAATACTGACATAAAATCACACACATAGGTTGGACTTGATGGACTTGTGTCTTTTTTCAACCTTGCCTACTATGTAACCATGTACTACTGTAAGATGTATGTATGTATGTAAGATGGATCAAGAAGCTCAAAAGAATTGTCCCTGGGCTGCCCTCAAGGAAAGAACAAACTTGTCTTATTTATTTGCAAACTTACCTTATCTATGTGAAGTGTGCCTCATTGCAGCCTCCAAACTAAGATGCCAGTGTGAGCAGAGCCATTGTGGGCTCTAAAAAAGGCTCTAACATTGAACGGCATGCTTTCCTTTAACCTCCCTGACGGTATTCCTGAGTGTGGCTCGGGGTGGATTTTCAGTACCAAAAGTGGTAACCCCGAGCCACACTCTGGATCGCATCGCAGGATCCAGGAAGAGGTTACTTACTTTGTCCCCAGGATCCTGCAATGTCTCCCCGCTCTGTGTGCGAGCCGTCCTCTGTCGGATCTATTACAGTGCCGAGCTCAGTTCCCTGCGAGAGTTGCGAAGCACCGGGGATGGAGAACGGCGGCAAATTCAAAAAGTAAAATACACAACACATATACAGTACACTGTAATCTTACAGATTACATTACTGTATTGATTTATTTCACATCCCTAATGGTTTCTCCAGTGCCCTGCATGCAATTTTATATTATAAATACTATTCTTTCTGCCTGGAAACTGGAGATTGTCCATAGCAACCAAAAAGTGTCCCTTTACATCAAAAGTGGTTTTAGACCAGCTAGAAAAAAGCAATAATAAATTAGAATCACTTGCAGAATTGAGCGATAGTGATTTGTGGGGAAATTCGTCATCAAACACTGAAAGTAATGACAGTGACAATTCTGCAACTGAGCAAATTTCAGTGTTTTGGACTTGATTACATTATTGAATAATTGTTATTATTATTATATTATTGTTTGTTATAATTATTTATAGTTATTTATTATATTATAATTTATGATTTAGTTTTTCAAACTTTATCATACCCGTGATGTCTACTATACTCTTGTGTGGACAGATTTAAGTGAGTTATTCCTTTTTTTTTTTTTTCTTTTTTTTTTTTTTCTCTCTTTTCCACATTCAGATAGAGCTCTAAGGGGTGATGTCAGCAAGGCCCGCATCTCCGTCCCCTTTATGTCTTAGCATCATTTGTGGTTTATTCTAAGTTTCATCTGTTCCCTTTGGGTTCTCTTTTTTTTTTGAGATATTTGTTCGCTCGTATACATCCAACAGAGGGAAGCAAGACTATAGACAAAAAGGATGGATTGGGTTGATGGTGATCCGCCCTAGTTAGGGGACCTAGGTTGAGCCTCTTTTCCCTATTTAACTTTCCGCCACCCGGGATATGGCTTCTTCGTGTTTGCCCCCCCCCCCCCTTTTTTTTTTATATTTTTTTTTTTTTTTTTTTTGTGGAATTACTATTTCCCCTTCCCTTTAGCCTCCCCCCCCCCCCCCCTCCGCTACTGAAATACGACCTTCTTTTTTTTTTTTTTCTTTCCCCTATCTGTTGTTACCCCCCTTGGTCCTTATTTTCTCCCTTTTAGTGCCTGCAGTTGTGCCCTTATCTGCTAGGATATCTATGGATGGGACCTCAGTACCTCCATGTAACTCCAAGATTTCTTAAATTTTCTCCAACACTCCCACTTCTCTTTCACTGCTTCCCTCTCCCCATCAGTGCAGCTTGCTAGGCACTCCATTGTGTATGCGGATTCTACTTCGTCTACCCATTCCCACGTAAGAGGGCTTTCCTGGGCCATCCAATTCCTCGGAATCACCCTTTTTGCCGCATTGAGGAGGTGAGGGACCAGCGAACCTGTGTATTGTCTGATACCGCTCGAGGTTGCATGCATTAGAACGACCCACGGGTCATTCTTCACCTCCACCGTGGTTATTTCTTTAATATGTTTTAGAATGGTCTCCCAGTATTTTTTTATTTTTTGACAGTCCCACCATAAGTGACCCATGGTGCCTTTTTCCTCGCAACCCCTCCAGCAGTTGGCCGAGGTATCCACCTGAAATTTGCTTAACTTGTCAGGGGTCTTATTCCACCTGGCCATTAACTTGAAGTTCATTTCTGCAGTTCTGGAGTCAACCGCTGACTCGTGGGCTAATTTTAATATTTTCCTAGCTGTGCCTACATCTAGTTGTGTTCCTAGTTCCCTCTCCCATTTCCTGAAGTATGGGGGTACCTCCGGTCTGTCGGGCTCCAATAATAGTTTGTAAATTTTAGAGATTCTCTTTCTGGAGTTCTCTGCCGTAAATATCCTCTCTAACTTCGTTAGGTCGTCTATTTCCCTTAACGGCGTTGGGAGCGAAGCGACGAAGTGACTTATCTGGAGGTACCTCCATGCATCTATGGAAAACAGCTCCCCTTTACTCTGTAACTCGTGCAGTGCCGAAATTTTCCCTTTGCTAATGACTTCCCCTACACATGTGCTGTCTTTTTTGATCCAATCGCCCCCTACCCCTTTTTTCCCAGGGGGGAAAAGGGGATTTTCCTTAAGTGCAATTAATGGTGAGTTGTATGATTTGTTAAACTTTATATATATCTTATCCCAGATTCTAAATGTGTTCCGTGTGATTGTGTGCGTTTTTTTCCCCAGTAGTCTAAATTTTGGGGGGTTCCAAACAATCCTCCCCAGTTTTACTTCACTAAGTGCTTCCTCCAGACTAACCCATCTTTTAGCATTATGTGTTTTACCCCATTCTGGTATTCTAAGTAGTGCAATCGCGTGGTAATAGCTCACGATATCCGGGACTGCTAGACCGCCTGTGCTCTTGTCTTGCTTTAGGGTTTGAAGGGAAATTCTGTGCTTTTTATTATTCCAGACAAAATTCATGACCAGCGCTCTTAATTTTCCTAAATATTGTTTTGGGAGAGGGAGTGGGAGCATCTGGAATTTATACGTGATGATTGGAAGTATCATCATTTTCACCGTATTGATCCTACCTATCCATGATAGGGCTTTTCCGTTGTAATCTTGGCATTTTTTTTTTATTTCCTCTAGGAGTGGGATGTAATTGATTTTGTACATTTTTCTGTAGTATTTTATCTGTTTTTTCCAGGCGAAGCTCACCCCCTTCTGTATGTTCTGTTTCTCTGTGGAGTTGAGATTGATATTTAGAATGAAAGTTTTTGTAGTATTGATTCTGAAGTTTGATAGTTTACCGTACTCCGCTAGAATTTCTAGAAGATAAGGGATTGATTTCTGTGGTGACCCGACGTAAAAAAGGACGTCGTCTGCAAAGGCTGCTAGTTTATGTTCCTCGCAACCGACTCTACATCCCTCTACGCCGGCGCTCCCTCGGATTGTGGACAGTAGGGGTTCCAGGGACAAAACAAAGAGGAGAGGGGAGAGCGGGCACCCCTGCCTAGTCCCGTTATGCATCTCGAACACGGACGAGGCTATCCCATTTATTCTTATATTTGCTTTGGGATGGGCATAGAGGGCTTTAATTTTTTGGATAATCGTGGGGCCAAACCCCATCCTTTGTAGGGTTTTAAACATGAACCCCCAGTCTACCCTGTCAAATGCTTTTTCTGCATCTATTGAGAGCAGTAGACTGGGGGTTCGTGTGTCCCTCATCCTCTGCATAGCCAGGAGTGTCCGAATCCCATTATCTCTCCCCTCCCTGCCCGGGATAAAGCCCACTTGGTCCGGATGGATCAGTGTGCTCAAGTGTCCCTTGATTCGCTCGGCCAAAATCTTGGCTTACAATTTTGTGTCAAAATTTAATAATGAGATGGGTCTGTAACTTGAGCACACCGATCCATCCTTCCCATCCTTGAGCAGGACAGTAATCGACGCCAAAAGTGATTCCTCGCTCATATCATAATCTGTCCCCAGGCCATTCATGTAGCGCTGCAGTCTAGGAATAAGAATCTCTTTGAAGGTTTTATAATATAAAACCGTAAACCCGTCAGGGCCCGGGCTTTTCCCTGTTGGGGAGTTGTTTAGTGCTCTGAGGATTTCGTCCTCTGAGATTGGTCTTTCTAATGCTTCGATGTCATCTGTGCCCAGGGAGACCAACCCTGCCCTTCCCAGGAAATCGTCTATTTTCTTGCTGTTTTCACCCCCTTTGTTACTACCCCCCGGGTCCACCGAATACAGTTTTTCATAGTACTTCCTGAATGTAGCTGCTATTTCTCTGGATACATATTTCATCTCTCCGTTGCCGGTTTGAATTTTTTCAATAAAGTTCCGCGATTTCTTTTTTTGAAGTTTTCTAGCTAAATATTTCCCTGGCTTGTTGCCCCATAGATATTGATCCTTCGCCGTCTTATTGAATGCCTGTCTTGCTTCTTGTTTGGCCAGATCTTTTAACTCCTCCCTCTTTTCTGACAACTCTGGGTATGTGTCTTGGGCATGAACCCCGCCTGTCTTAGGTCTTTGTTCCAGTATGTTGATCTGGGCCACCAATTCCTGTGTTTTCCTCATCCTCTCCCTTTTCTTCCGGGATGCCTTTTCTATGAAAATCCCCCTGACGAACGCCTTATGGGCGTCCCAGAGGTGTGCTTCTGAGACTTCGCCATTGTCGTTAGTTTGGAAGAACCATTCGAGTTCTTTTCTGATATGTTCCCGTATGTCTTTATCATATAGTAATTCTGTATTTAGTTTCCACCCACTCGAGGGTTGTTTATACTCGGGGATACTTAAGTTCATGGAGACCGGGGCGTGGTCTGAAAAGGACATTATTTCTATGTTAGTTTTACCAATTCTCTCTAGTAAACCATGTTCAACCAATATGTGGTCCAGTCGGGAATACGTCTGGTGAACAGGGGAGAAGAACGTAAAATCTCTTTTCTGTGGGTGCTGGATCCTCCAGATATCCACCAGTTGGTCATTACTAAGCCTTTTTTTCAGGCGTTTTAGTTGAACGTTCCCTGTCCCCTGCCCCCCAGACGTACTGTCCACAGAGGGGTTCATTACGAAGTTTAGGTCCCCCATAAGGATCAAATATCCCTTTTTGAAGGCCCTTAGTTTTGATAGGATTGATTCTAAGTATCTGATGGGTCTTACATTAGGGGCATATACATTGGCTAATGTAATTTCTGTCCCACTGAGGGATCCTCTTATAAAGAGAAATCTCCCCTCCGGGTCTGTTTTTCTATCTTCCAGTGTGAAATTGATGTCTCTGGCAATCCCAATGGCCATCCCTCTTGCCCTGTTTGAGATAGTATCTCCATAATACCACGTTGGGTATGTTGGTGACGATAATCTAATGTTGGAAACATGCGACAGATGCGTCTCCTGTAGGAAGACTATTCCGGCCCCGTATCTCCTGATCTCTTCTAAAATCCTGAAACGCTTGCTCGGGGAGTTTAATCCTTTTACATTATATGTAAGAAATGTAATTTCAGTCTTCATTCACCTGTTAGGATTTCTTTTTAATTTTTTTTTTCCCTTTCTAGCATTAAGTCGTGTGTTTGTTTATAATCCTTTGCCCTGTCAGTAGCGGAGGGGGCCCCCCTCCCTTGCCCACCCCTTTCTCCCCTACCCATCCCCCCCTTCCCCCTCCCCTTCCCCTCCCCACTTCCCCCCCCCCACCCTCCTTCCCCTCCCCCCCCCCCCCCACCCTCCTTCCCTCTCCCCCCCCCCCCCTCACCCCTTCCCTCTCTGGTCCCAACATGGGTCCCTAGATCCATGGGTGTCATCTTCGTAGGACTACCCGCGGACCCTAGATACATGGTGAGGTGGAGTTTGAACCCCATTTTCCCCCCTCCACCATAGCCCGGTGGGCTCCGGGACTTGGTGGGGGGGGCTGATTCTTTTATGTCTTTTTGCTAAGTATGGCTTATAGCCCCCCTACCCCGTTTTTTTTTTTTTTTCTTTTTGTTTATTTTTTTATTTTTTTCTTTTTTTTTCTTTTTTTTTTTCCCCCGTCATCTTTTTAATTGCAATCGCCTAAGCCCTCTTTTTCGAACCAACCCGGTAGCTCCGGGACTGGGATCTCCAGCTTGGCACAGAAACCTTGGAGTTCCTCCGGGAACCTCAGCCTGGCCGAGTGCCCGTCTTTTAGGCCTATAAGACTAGATGGAAAACCCCAATTGTATTTAATGTTTTCTTTTCTGAGAATGTCTAGAAGGGGTTTCTGGAGTCTTCTTCTTTCCAGGGTGCGGGCAGATAGATCGGCATATACTTGTATTTCTGTGTCCTCGAACCTGAGCGGTGTATTACCCCTGATTTTTATCCAGAGGTCCTCTTTCTCTTTGAAGTGGTAAAATCTAATAATTATATCCCGTGGTCTTTCGGGGCCCGACCTCTCGAGTCTACCTACTCGGTGTGTCCTTTCGATTTTGGGGAACTGATCTTGGTTTTTGCCGCTAATTGGGCCAAGAATGGTCCAGATTTTATTCTCTAGATCTTCCCCTCTTTGTCCCGGGACCCCGCGTAGTCTCAAGGTCTTCTATCCCTGTTTTCTTGTTCTTCAATCTTATAAGCAGTGTCTCTCTGGTTTAGTTGGGATTTTTTCAATTGGGATTTTAAATTTAATATTTCTTGATCTGTGTTGTCTGCTCTACCTTCTACCGTCTCTACCCTGGACAATAAATGGCCCATATCCTCCCTGAGAGTGTTAATTTCCAGTTTGATAGCGTTCTCCAGCCGCAATAGCATCACTTCCATTTCTGTCTTAGTCGGGATATGAGCTCCTACCTGTTGGTCATGATGGTCCTCTGACCGGCTCATGTCAATCTCACTTTCCGTAGTATAGTCTGCTCTTGATTGGTTGTTTACACCTTCTGCCCCCCCACTTCTCTCCATGCTGGCCCCTGCCTGGGGTGCAGGCCCTGTGGTTTTTGGGCTAGCTCCTTGTCTAAGATAATGTTTAATCGTGCTCACCTCTCCTTTGGAACTTTTTGTAGCCCCCTTTTTTGACGACTTAGGTACGTCTTTGCTCATGGTGCCCTTTTTGGTACCTCTTATTCTCTTACCCAGTTTTATTGTTGTTTTGGGCCCTCTTCGCCCTTCTTGCCCTCCTGGTGCCTATGTCCAAAGCTTAAACTTTGGGGTTGCAATAGAGTTGTTCCTGGGTTTGCGTGCTCCTAAGGGGTGCACTGATATCGGGGGGAGGAGCTTATAGGGGAACCCCACGACCTATGTCCTTTTTCTCGGTGAGTTGTGTACTCTGATGAGCCGGGATTGCCTGGATCACCCCTACGTCCCTCCCTTACTGAACCCTGTCGTTTATGCGAGGGGGCCTCAGGAGATAAGCGGGTGCGAAAGTCCAGATCAAGATGCCGCCACCGCTCAAAGGATTTCTGTTTTTATAGCTGGTATTTCACACGGTGGCTAAGGGGTTCGTTGGTATGTGTACTAGGGATGTGAGCCTGAAAATAGCAAGAGCTTAGCTCTGTCTGCCGGTTAACTTGTATTTTGCTCAAATTGTCATACTGGAGGGGGAAACGAAAAGGAGCTGGAGACCTGTGTTGGTCTAAATAGACCCTTTAATGGTATAATAGTCCCGGGGGTATAACGCGGTCTTCCTCCAGTATTTTGCCGATATTTACTGATGACACCGTTTTCTTAGATTGTTTGTGTGGGGCCACTTAACGAGAAGTCTTGAAAAATTATCGGGCCCCTCTTCCGCTAACGGGAGTCGGGTTATCGACGGGTAGAAAGCCACCTTTTATCTCCAGGTGAGAGCTCCTTGTTGGAGGATGGGACAAGCCACCTCCAGTTAGCTCACGCTGCACCGGAACAAATTGTGGGAGAGAATACCCGTGAGGAAAGGAGAGAGAGGCAGGAAGCAGCAAGGAGGCAGTACACCCAAAAGCAAATTACAATTTGTCGGGGGGTTAATCCTCTACTTGGCTAGTTGACCGGGGTAGTTGGGTAGGCTCCCTTATGGACGAGCGAGTATAGTGACCGCCACTGGGTCCCCCCCTCAGAGTCCACTGTTTCCCACTGTTTCACTTTTCACCTACCCTCCCCCTCTTCCTTCCCCTCCTTCCCTTTGCGTCTTATATCTAAGGTAATAGGTTACCGGTACTGTGATGTGATCATGTGATTTATTTGTGTCACTTCATGTCCCTTCACGTCGTAAGATTAAAGAACAGCGAGCATTCCCCGTTTGAACTTAACCCCTCGTTTCCAGAGGTAAATAAAACGTCACTCAAGCACTAAAATCACAGTCTCTATTAAAGTTCATCTGAGCGCTTAGGTATATGCTTCCACAGTAATAGATCGCATGCTGTACACACTCCCAGAAATATGCCCCTTAGAGGACTCTGCCTTGTACATCCCCCAGAGGTACCCCTTACACCAACATAATTACATATGAGCGGGTATATGGTCGTTGTCCCATGCTTAGGCAATAATATAGGTATTTGAAAACAGGCATCCGGAGAGAGCTTGTAGTGCTGTGCGCTTACCTTCAAGATGGTGTGTTTCTCGTGTTCCTTAGCGCATACTTACAGGTATTTTCTCAGTGTTCTCCTTGCACTACACCCTCCGGCCCCTTCAGGCAATATATGCCATGGTGAATGATGGATGGCGGGTTGGAGAGGGGGGGGTATGCCCGAAAATGCAGGCGTTTAGGGGCCGGTCCCGGTTCTCTAGCATCCAGGTCTCTGTACCTTCTCTGCACGGAAGAGCGGGAGAGCCGCGGCGTCCTAGTCTCCCTATCCCGGGGGGAGACAGAGACATCCGAAGCGTCTCTTACTCGAATCGGTCCGGCGTCCTTCCCGTCCGCATACCTGCGGTCCTCGGCCCCTGGGCTCAAACTCCTCCCTCCGAACGGCCGCTACGTCAGCACGTCAGCGCGCCCATCCTGAGACAGGACTTCTTTTTTTCTTTATGAGTGAGTTATTCCTAAGAATTACAGGCCTACAATATAAAATGCCAAATTTCCATGCAAAATAATTGTACCGCTTTCAGCATCAAAAATCGGACATAATCACAAAACCAGGGAGGTTAATTAATGGCTGCAGGTGTTAGCTTTGCCCCGCCCTCTATTATTTTTGTGTTTGCATCCCTTTTGCTGTGAATTTAAATAGTTCTATGGCCAGGGCAGTGGTTAAGTGAGTGTGTAAACCTAACAGCACATATTAGTTTCTTGTAAGCATAATTAGTACACTTACTGCATGGAGTTTGCATGTTAGCCGTGTGGCTTTGGGTTGTACAGGAACTCTCTTTGCCTCCACAAATCTCAAGATTTCCTGGCTAAGAATTAGGCTCATGTCTAAATGTCCCCTAGTATATTATGATATGAATGTGAGTCAGGGATACAAACCTAACTTATTGCTTCTAAACCAGGACAGACATGTTTGGGAGGGGTAGAAATTTCACAGCAAGAGAATAGTTATACTGTGCATTCTTGCCTAAATCTGCATGTTGCTAACTCTGGCGAAGTTCAGCCTGCTAAACAAGCAGGAGCCAGGTTTGAGTACTCAAGCTTGTATAAAGAAGCAGATTAGAAAATGTGACTGCCTACCAGGCTCAAAAACACAATTTTTTTATAAATGCTCCCCAGGTCTGATGTATGTTAATTACAAACATACCATTGGAGTGAGGGGTGGATAACAGCTACAAATTTGGAGCATCCCAAACACCCCTGGGAAAATGTTATTTGACAGCACATCCCAATTAAAGAATTAATTGTAGCAGATTAAAGTAAAATGTGACTTACCCTTATAAGGAAGGTGATGATGTGAAGGTGTACAGACCTCAATTCTGTGTCACACTCTGCATCCAAAAGAGAGAATGACCAGCAGCCATTGCTCAATTTATACAACAGTAGGAGGCATGGTGCATGGGCATGGGCGCACGGGTGTGGCACACGGCATGGATGCAAAGGTCTAAGGATTGTCCCTGGGCTGCCCTCAAGGAAATAAACTTGTCTGCCTAACTCACATTCATACCTAAATATACTAGGAGACGTTTAGACATGAGCCTACATTTTTAGACAGCGTGTCTTGAGATTTGTGCAGGCAAAGAGAGTTCCTGTACAATCCAAAGCCACACATCTAACATGCAAACTCCATGTAGCGAGTGTACTAATTATGCTTACAAAGACATGTGGTGTTAGGTGCACACACTCACTTAACCACTGTCTGGCCCTAGCATTATTTAAATTCACAGCCAAAGGGAAGCGAACACAAAAAGAATAGAGGGAGAGGCCAAGATAACACCTGCAGCCATTAAATAGTTACATAGTAGGCAAGGTTGAAAAAAGACCATTAAGTGCAACCTGTGTTTGTGTTTTGTCAGTATTACATCGTATATCCCTGTATGTTGTGGTTATTCAGGTGCCTATTTAATAGTTTTTTTAAATTATCCATGCTCCCTGCTGAAACCACTGGCTGTGGAAGAGAATTCCCCATCCTTACCGCTCTTTTTTTTTTTTCTTTTTTTTCTTAATTTATATAATCTTTATTTATTTTCTTCATTATCATATGAAATACAAAATACATACATAAGTTCACTTTACATAGAATCTATTTCTCACAATTTGCTAAAAATACCCATTAACCTTTAGTTCTTTTATCCCTCACACCCTTCCTTCATTACCTCTGATATGTTATTTTTTATCTTATTCACCTTTCCTGTATGCTCTCTTTTTCCTCTTCCCCCTCTCCCTATCTCCATCTGTTTTACCTATATGGGATTTTTCTCTATTAGTTCTCCCTCCCCGCCTATCCACTATAGTGGGTATCCCAACTTATCCAGCCATGATTTCCACATTGTTTCAAATTCTTTCAGGTTTCCTCTCCTTATATATACTGTTTTTTCCTTCCATGCTGTTTCTGTGATTAATCTCGCCCATTCTCCTACCTTTGGGGGTTTCTCGGCCTGCCACATTTGCCCTATTAGCTTTCTCGCCTGGAATAGACATCTCACCACTACATTAATTATACAGGAACCGCCATTTATTCCCTCATCCAATCCCAATATACACAGTCTGGGGTTCATTTCTAGCCTTACATCATATACTGTATTCAGAGTGTCAAGGATTTCTGACCAATAGCGTAACAATTTTGGGCATTTCCATATCATATGTGCTAAATCTCCAGTATCTTGACACCTAGGGCACCTGGCATCCTTTCTCCACCCGAACTCAAACAGTCTTTTAGGTGTATAGTATGTCCTATGTACTAGCATCAGATATGAGACCTTTTGTGCGGGCGAGACCGATACCACGTGTCCTTTCTCCAGTATTCTCATCCACTGTTCATCTGACAATGTTCCGAATTCCTTCTCCCACTTCCCTCTGCTCTTAAGTAGGGATGGGCCCGGTGCTCGATGCGAACCCATGTTCGCATCGAGCACCGGGTGTTCGCTCGCTCGGCGAGCCCAGAACTATTTTGGCCGCTCGCATCACGTTCGTGTGATGCGAGCGGCCCCGCAATGCATTGCGGCCGGCGCGGCCGGCGCAGTGCATTGCTGGCTGATGATTGGCCAAGCATGCACTGTGACCCCCGCATGCTTGGCCAATCACAGCGCCGGAAACTCGAAGAGCCATAATTGGCTACAGGCAGGACGCCTGTAGCCAATTACAGCTCAGGGGCTTTAGTACACGCCCCCTCTTATAAAAAGGCCGCCACGCCGTCGGCGCCGGTCACATGCGTTCCGGCGTTAGAGAGAGCAGGATCATTCTGTGTCACTCTGCTAGATTCAGTTAGAAAGATTTAGTTAGAGAGATTTAGTTAGATAGATTCATTTAGAAAGATTCATTTAGAAAGAGGGGCTTGTAGTGTGTTCGTGGCAGGCAGGCACTGCCAGGCAGTGGCAGCAAACAGAGCTCCTATATTTTGTTCCCAGAAGCACCTATAGGACTTGTAGTGTGTTTGTGGCAGGCAGGCAGTGGCAGCAAACAGAGCTCCTATATTTTGTTCCCAGAAGCACCTATAGGACTTGTAGTGTGTTCGTGGCAGGCAGGCACTGGCAGCAAACAGAGCTCCTATATTTTGTTCCCAGAAGCACCTATAGGACTTGAAGTGTGTTAGTCCCATCACACAGAGCTATATTGTCTTCCCAGAAGCACCTATAGGACTTGTAGTGTGTTAGTCCCATCACACAGAGATCATATATTTTGTTCCCAGAAGCACCTATAGGACTTGAAGTGTGTTAGTCCCATCACACAGAGCTAGATTTTCTTCCCAGAAGCACCTATAGGACTTGTAGTGTGTTAGTCCCATCACACAGAGATCATATATTTTGTTCCCAGAAGCACCTATAGGACTTGAAGTGTGTTAGTCCCATCACACAGAGCTATATTTTCTTCCCAGAAGCACCTATAGGACTTGAAGTGTGTTAGTCCCATCACACAGAGATCATATATTTTGTTCCCAGAAGCACCTATAGGACTTGAAGTGTGTTAGTCCCATCACACAGAGCTATATTTTCTTCCCAGAAGCACCTATAGGACTTGTAGTGTGTTAGTCCCATCACACAGAGATCATATATTTTGTTCCCAGAAGCACCTATAGGACTTGAAGTGTGTTAGTCCCATCACACAGAGCTATATTTTCTTCCCAGAAGCACCTATAGGACTTGTAGTGTGTTAGTCCAATCACACAGAGATCCTATATTTTGTTCCCAGAAGCACCTATAGGACTTGAAGTGTGTTAGTCCCATCACACAGAGCTATATTTTCTTCCCAGAAGCACCTATAGGACTTGAAGTGTGTTAGTCCCATCACACAGAGATCATATATTTTGTTCCCAGAAGCACCTATAGGACTTGAAGTGTGTTAGTCCCATCACACAGAGCTATATTTTCTTCCCAGAAGCACCTATAGGACGTGTAGTGTGTTAGTCCCATCACACAGAGATCCTATATTTTGTTCCCAGAAGCACCTATAGGACTTGAAGTGTGTTAGTCCCATCACACAGAGCTATATTTTGTTCCCAGAAGCACCTATAGAACTTGAAGTGTGTTAGTCCCATCACACAGAGCTATATTTTGTTCCCAGAAGCACCTATAGGACTTGAAGTGTGTTAGTCCCATCACACAGAGATCCTATATTTTGTTCCCAGAAGCACCTATAGGACTTGAAGTGTGTTAGTCCCATCACACAGAGCTATATTTTGTTCCCAGAAGCACCTATAGGACTTGAAGTGTGTTAGTCCCATCACACAGAGATCATATATTTTGTTCCCAGAAGCACCTATAGGACTTGAAGTGTGTTAGTCCCATCACACAGAGCTATATTTTGTTCCCAGAAGCACCTATAGGACTTGAAGTGTGTTAGTCCCATCACACAGAGATCCTATATTTTGTTCCCAGAAGCACCTATAGGACTTGAAGTGTGTTAGTCCCATCACACAGAGCTATATTTTGTTCCCAGAAGCACCTATAGGACTTGAAGTGTGTTAGTCCCATCACACAGAGCTATATTTTGTTCCCAGAAGCACCTATATGACTTGAAGTGTGTTAGTCCCATCACACAGAGATCATATATTTTGTTCCCAGAAGCACCTATAGGACTTGAAGTGTGTTAGTCCCATCACACAGAGCTATATTTTGTTCCCAGAAGCACCTATAGGACTTGAAGTGTGTTAGTCCCATCACACAGAGCTATATTTTGTTCCCAGAAGCACCTATAGACTTGAAGTGTGTTAGTCCCATCACACAGAGCTATATTTTGTTCCCAGAAGCACCTATATGACTTGAAGTGTGTTAGTCCCATCACACAGAGATCATATATTTTGTTCCCAGAAGCACCTATAGGACTTGAAGTGTGTTAGTCCCATCACACAGAGCTATATTTTGTTCCCAGAAGCACCTATAGGACTTGAAGTGTGTTAGTCCCATCACACAGAGATCCTATATTTTGTTCCCAGAAGCACCTATAGGACTTGAAGTGTGTTAGTCCCATCACACAGAGCTATATTTTGTTCCCAGAAGCACCTATAGGACTTGAAGTGTGTTAGTCCCATCACACAGAGATCATATATTTTGTTCCCAGAAGCACCTATAGGACTTGAAGTGTGTTAGTCCCATCACACAGAGCTATATTTTGTTCCCAGAAGCACCTATAGGACTTGAAGTGTGTTAGTCCCATCACACAGAGATCCTATATTTTGTTCCCAGAAGCACCTATAGGACTTGAAGTGTGTTAGTCCCATCACACAGAGCTATATTTTGTTCCCAGAAGCACCTATAGGACTTGAAGTGTGTTAGTCCCATCACACAGAGATCCTATATTTTTGTTCCCAGAAGCACCTATAGGACTTGAAGTGTGTTAGTCCCATCACACAGAGCTATATTTTGTTCCCAGAAGCACCTATAGGACTTGAAGTGTGTAAGTCCCATCACACAGAGATCCTATATTTTGTTCCCAGAAGCACCTATAGGACTTGAAGTGTGTTAGTCCCATCACACAGAGCTATATTTTGTTCCCAGAAGCACCTATAGGACTTGAAGTGTGTTAGTCCCATCACACAGAGCTATATTTTGTTCCCAGAAGCACCTATAGGACTTGAAGTGTGTTAGTCCCATCACACAGAGATCATATATTTTGTTCCCAGAAGCACCTATAGGACTTGAAGTGTGTTAGTCCCATCACACAGAGCTATATTTTGTTCCCAGAAGCACCTATAGGACTTGAAGTGTGTTAGTCCCATCACACAGAGATCCTATATTTTGTTCCCAGAAGCACCTATAGGACTTGAAGTGTGTTAGTCCCATCACACAGAGCTATATTTTGTTCCCAGAAGCACCTATAGGACTTGATGTGTGTTAGTCCCATCACACAGAGCTATATTTTATTCCCAGAAGCACCTATAGGACTTGAAGTGTGTTAGTCCCATCACACAGAGATCCTCTATTTTCTTTGCAGAAGCACCCATAGGACTTCTAGTGTGTTAGTGGCATCACACAGAGCTCCTATATTTTCTTCTCAGCAGCACCCACAGGACTTCTAGTGTGTTAGTGGCATCACACAGAGCTCCTATATTTTCTTTGCAGAAGCACCCATAGGACTTCTAGTGTGTTAGTGGCATCACACAGAGCTCCTATATATTCTTCTCAGCAGCACCCACAGGACTACCGACTACAATGGCTGGAAGACCGCCAAGGGGAGGCAGAGCGTGCAGAGCCAAGAACACAGGGCAGGCAGGCTCTGTTTCTAGTGGACGTGGCCGTGGACGTGGACGTGGACGTGGTCGTGCATCGTCATCAGCACGTGGCCATGGGACACGCGCGTCTTTGTTTTCGGCAGCTGGACATGTGGAGCCGCATCATGCTGAAGGCTTGGTAGAATGGATGACCAAGCCCTCCTCATCCTCCTCATCCTCTCTCACCCAGGCTCAGGGTACTGGCAGAGCAGCTGCCAACGCGTACTCAATGGCATCATCAGCCACCCCTTCCCTAGACCCACCATGTCCTCCTGAGGAGTCCCCCGAACTCTTTGAGCACAGTGTTGGGTACATGCTCCAGGAGGATGCCCAATGATTCGAAGGCTCGGATGATGATACCCAGCTTGAGGAATCTGGCAGTACTGTTCCACCAGCTGCAGCTTACTGCCAGGTTTGCTCTAGTGGTGAAGAGGGAGGGGATGATGAGGTCACTGACTCCACGTGGGTGCCTGAAGGGAGAGAGGATGAGGAGGAGGACGAGGAGGAGGAGGATGCGGCGTCACATGTCCAACGAGGCAGGATGCCCCCTGGAGGCCAGGTAGAGGCCAGCACAGCAACTGTACAACACCGCAGAGCTCCGCCTGTGCAGGGCGCTGCCTCTGCACGTTATCAGAAAAGTTCTTTGGTGTGGGCCTTTTTTGAGACGAGTGCATCAGATCGCACCACTGCTATTTGCAATATTTGTCTCAAGCGTATCTCGCGTGGCCAAAACATCAGCCGCTTGGGCACCACAAGCATGACCAGACATATGTCGACCTGCCATGCAGCTCGTTGGCAGGCACACATAAAAGACCCACACCAAAGAACTAAGCGGACCTCTCCTTGCTCCTCATCAGCTGGGATCTCCATCCCCACTACACCTTCAGTCCTCTCTGAAAGCTGCTCTGAGAGGACTGAAGGTGTAGAATTAGGTGTGTCACAACCAAGTACTTGCAGTACACCGACGTCCGATTGCAGCAGGCAAATTTCCCTGCCCCAGCTGCTGGACCGTAGAAAGAAGTACACTCCCAGCCATCCACATGCCCAGCGGTTGAATGCTAGCTTGGCTAAATTGCTAGCACTTCAACTGCTGCCTTTTCAGTTGGTAGACTCGGCCCCCTTCCGTGAGTTTGTTCAATGTGCGGTTCCTCAGTGGCAGGTTCCCAAACGCCACTTTTTCTCACGGAAGGCGATTCCGTCTCTCTACCGGCATGTGGAAGGCAATGTCCATGCCTCGCTGGACAGGGCGGTCAGCGGTAAGGTGCATATTACCGCTGACTCATGGTCCAGCAGGCATGGACAGGGACGGTACCTTTCTTTCACGGCCCATTGGGTCACTCTATTGGCAGCTGGGAGGGATGCAGGACAAGGTGCAGTAGTGTTGGAGGTTGTTCCGCCACCACGCCTCCAAAACGCTACTACTGCTACTGGTTGTGACACACCTCTCTCCTCCACCCCCTCCTCTTCTTCTTCCTCCAGTGCTCTGTCCTTGGAACCAGCGGTGCTCCGTAGGCGTACAAGGGGCTACGCAAGTACGCAGGCAAAAAGATGCCATGCCGTGCTTGCGCTGGTGTGTTTGGGGGACAGGAGCCACACTAGGCCAGAGGTTCTGGCAGCTCTGCAGGGGCAGGCCGAGAGGTGGTTGACGCCACGTCAGCTTAAGCCAGGAATGGTCGTTTCTGACAATGGCACCAACCTCCTCTCCGCCCTGCGACAGGGGCAGCTCACCCATGTGCCCTGCATGGCTCACGTCCTCAACCTGGTGGTGCAGCGGTTCTTGGGCAGGTTCCCAGGCTTACAGGATGTCCTGAGGCAGGCCAGGAAAGTCTGTGTGCATTTCCGCCGATCTTATAATGCCAGTGTTCGGCTCACTGAGCTGCAAAAGGAGCTGAACCTGCCCAAGAACCGCCTAATATGTGACATGCCCACCAGGTGGAACTCAACGTTGGCCATGCTGCAGCGACTGCACACGCAGCAGAGGGCCATCAATGAGTACCTTTGCGACTACGGCACCAGGACAGGGTCAGGGGAGCTTGGTTTTTTTTCCCCACGTCAGTGGAGCATGATCAGGGATGCATGCACTGTCCTCTCACCATTTGAGGAGGCCACGAGGATGGTGAGCAGTGACAGTGCATGCATCAGTGACACTGTCCCTCTTGTCCACCTGTTGGAGCATACGCTGCGTGGGATAATGGACAGGGCACTTGAGGCAGAACAGAGGCAGGAAGAGGAGGACTTCCTTGCCTCTCAAGGCCCCCTTTATCCGGACAGTGTTCCTTCTGTCCCACCCATCACACAGGAAGAGGATGAGGAGGAGGAGGAGGAAGAGGATTGTGTGAGCATGGAGGTGGAGCCTGGCACTCAGCATCAGCAGCAGCAGTCTTTTAGGGATGATGTACAGTCCCAACAAACCAGTGGACTTGTACGTGGCTGGGAGGAGGTGGCTGGCGATCATGTCATCCTCAGTGACCCAGAAGACTCCGGACCGAATGCCTCAGCTAACCTACGCTGCATGGCCTCCCTGATCCTGCAAAGCCTGCGGAAGGATCCTCGTGTTCTTCGGATCAAGGAGAGGGACCATTACTGGCTGGCCACTCTCCTTGATCCACGGTACAAGGGTAAGGTTGCGGACCTTATCTTGCCGTCGCAGAGGGAGCAGAGGATGAGACATCTCAGGGAGGCCTTGCAGAAAGGTCTGTGCAACGCGTTCCCAGAAACTGGGAGGTTACAAACTCCTGGTCCTGGGCGACGAGTTGCTGAGGCTTCGGTCAGTAGCAGAAGGAGCGGTGGGGAAGGTGGACGTCTGACCGATGCGTTCAGACAATTTTTTAGTCCGCAGCCCCAAGGTATGATCGGTTCCAGCAACCATCGCCAGCGTCTGATATACATGGTGCAGGAATACCTTGGGGCAAGGTCAGACTTGGACACCTTTCCCACCGAAAATCCTCTGGCTTACTGGGTCCTGAGGATGGATCACTGGCCAGAGCTTGCACAGTATGCAATTGAGCTACTGGCCTGTCCTGCCTCCAGCGTTCTTTCCGAACGCACATTCAGTGCTGCTGGAGGATTTGTCACCGATCATAGGGTGCGCCTGTCCACCGCCTCGGTTGATCGACTGACCTTCATCAAAATGAATCAGTCTTGGATCACCACCAGCTACCAGGCACCTGAAGCGGATATAACGGAATAATTTATAATGTCACATCCCTTCAAGACTGCCTATGCTGATGCTGAGTAACTGTCCTCTTATGTTCACTGACTATCCTCTTCCTCCTCCTCAATGATCCATGCCACCACACCAGTGCCTAAGGCACAATTTTTCAGCCCCTGTTTAACAGGGGCGTGTACATACAATTTTTATAAAAAAAATGCTTCGCAACACGTGTGACTGCTGTGCTCCAAGTACAGTATCTGTGAGGGGTTGCAGTGTTGTGGCACCAGCACCAGTGCCTAAGGCACAATTTTTCAGCCCCTGTTTAACAGGGGCGTGTACATACAATTTTTATAAAAAAAAGCTTTGCAACACGTGTGACTGCTGTGCTCCAAGTACAGTATCTGTGAGGGGTTGCAGTGTTGTGGCACCAGCACCAGTGCCTAAGGCACAATTTTTCAGCCCCTGTTTAACAGGGGCGTGTACTTACAATTTAAAAAAAAAAATGCTTCGCAACACGTGTGACTGCTGTGCTCCAAGTACAGTATCTGTGAGGGGTTGCAGTGTTGTGGCACCAGTGCCTAAGGCACAATTTTTCAGCCCCTGTTTAACAGGGGCGTGTACTTACAATTTTTTTAAAAAATGCTTCGCAACACGTGTGACTGCTGTGCTCCAAGTACAGTATCTGTGAGGGGTTGCAGTGTTGTGGCACCAGTGCCTAAGGCACAATTTTTCAGCCCCTGTTTAACAGGGGCGTGTACTTACAATTTTTAAAAAAAATGCTTCGCAACACGTGTGACTGCTGTGCTCCAAGTACAGTATCTGTGAGGGGTTGCAGTGTTGTGGCACCAGTGCCTAAGGCACAATTTTTCAGCCCCTGTTTAACAGGGGCGTGTACTTACAATTTTAAAAAAAATGCTTCGCAACACGTGTGACTGCTGTGCTCCAAGTACAGTATCTGTGAGGGGTTGCAGTGTTGTGGCACCAGTGCCTAAGGCACAATTTTTCAGCCCCTGTTTAACAGGGCGTGTACTTACAATTTTTTAAAAAAATGCTTCGCAACACGTGTGACTGCTGTGCTCCAAGTACAGTATCTGTGAGGGGTTGCAGTGTTGTGGCACCAGCACCAGTGCCTAAGGCACAATTTTTCAGCCCCTGTTTAACAGGGGCGGGTAATTACAAATCTTGATCTAATAGTTCACAGCAGGGCCCATTCCTGCGCCCACCAAGAGTAACTATGAGGGCCTACAGTCTTGTGGCAACACCGTCCACCACCACTGCCAAAGGCCCAATTTTTCTGCCCTGTTCATCAGGTGCTTGCAATTACAAATCTTGATCTAATAACTCACAGCAGGGCCCATTCCTGCGCCCACCAAGAGTAACTGTGAGAGCTTACAGTCTTGTGGCAACACCGTCCACCACCACCGCCAAAGGCCCAATTTTTCTGCCCTGTTCATCAGGTGCTTGCAATTACAAATCTTGATCTAATAACTCACAGCAGGGCCCATTCCTGCGCCCACCAAGAGTAACTGTGAGAGCTTACAGTCTTGTGGCAACACCGTCCACCACCACCGCCAAAGGCCCAATTTTTCTGCCCTGTTCATCAGGTGCTTGCAATTACAAATCTTGATCTAATAACTCACAGCAGGGCCCATTCCTGCGCCCACCAAGAGTAACTGTGAGAGCTTACAGTCTTGTGGCAACACCGTCCACCACCACCACCACCCCCAATTTTTCTGCCCTGTTCAACAGGTGCATGCAATTACAAATCTTGATCTATTAACTCACAGCAGGGCCCATTCCTGTGCCCACCAGTCTTGTGGCTACACCAACATCTAATAGGGCAAATTTCTGCAGAGTATATACGCCAGGCCCCTACTTTCAAACATCCAACTTACAAAACGACTCCTACTTGCAAATGGAAAGAGAAAACAGGAAGTGAGAGGAAATCTACCCCTAGGAAGGGAAATTCTATCCTGTTAGATTTAATTTGGGAAAAAGGTATCTCCTCTCTACTGATACTTTATCACCAATCCTTGTTTCAATTAAAACCCCACTTTTCCAAAAACATTTGTCATTGGGACGGAAAGTGAGGTGACATGTTCTGAACAGATGTGCAAAGACAGCAAATGTTACAGGGGTGATAACCCCTCCCTATGTTCTCCAAAAAGCTTAAAAATAGATTTTTTTGGGATGGAGCTACACTTCATAATGTACCTGTTCAGATTCTACTTAAGAACAAACCTAAAGCCGCAAGTGGTTTTAAATGGCTTCTTTTTTTCCTTTACAAATGTCATTTTGTGCAAGGACAGTTCTAAACACGGGAAACACATGCCACTTCACAGGCATACTTTAGACACCCCCCAGGTACCATATTTAAAGGAAAATTTCACTTTTTTTTTTCACTTTATGCATCATTAAAATGACTGCTCCCGAAAAAACGTTAGTTTTTAAAAGTTCTTTTTGCATTGATATATGTCCCCTGGGCAGGACCCGGGTCCCCAAACCTGTTTTATGACATTAACATGCATATTGGCCGTTGTAATTAGCACTTTTGATTTCGAACGTTCGCGTCCATTATAACGTATAGGGTTCGAAAATTTGCGCGAACTTTCGGTCCGTTCGAAGGTTCTGGTGCGAACCGAACCCGGGGGTGTTCGGCTCATCCCTACTCTTAAGTCGTTCTGGACTTTCTATACTACCTTCACATATATATGGATACATTTCTGCTATAAATCCTTTAGTCTTATCTTGAGAGCCTATTCTTTGATATACCGGAGAGTTATTCCAGTTTGGTCCTTGTTTCTCAAATTGCCTAAAGCATGTCTGATTTGTAAATATTTGTAGAATGAATGTTTAGGTATATCATAATTTGCTCTCAGTGTAGTGAATGTCCTTAGTATCTTTCCCTCATACATCTGGGCTAACTTATCTATCCCCTTTATTTCCCACTCTTTAATCTTCCCTATCTTCTCCAGTTCCTGCCAGTTCTTGTTGTTCCAGAGGGGGGCATATTTTGTCGTACCCTTTTACTACTTTTACTGCCTTCCACACTTTTAAAGCAAGTCTCACCGTAGGGATACTATAACTAAATGAGTTTGCCTCAAGAACTTCTATTATTGATTTGTGCGGGGTTCCTGCAGTCATTAATTCCTTATTACTTCCTCCGACCATAGCTCCTAGATGTTGCAGTTGGGCTGCTAAGAAATAGCTTTGTGGGTGCGGCACTGCCATCCCTCCCTTTCTTGTTGCTAGTTGTAATGTTTGTAACCCTATCCTAGGCTGACCTCATTTCCATATAAGTTCTCTAAACAACATATCGATTTTCCTAAACCATTTTTTATCTATCCATGTCAGACAGTTGTGCAGCAAATATAAAAGCTGTGGCTGCCACAGTATCTTAATCAGGTTGCATCTCCCTGCCACCGAAAGTGGGAGACGTCTCCAGATTGCAATTTTACCTTTAAATTTAGCTAATAGTGGTACTATATTATCATTTATGTAGTTATTAGGATTCTTTTTTATATATATACCTAAATATTTAATTTGTTCAACCACTTCTAACTGTGAGCTATCCAGTATCCTCCGATTCCCTAAGGGCTCTATGGGAATTAATGCGGATTTCTCCCAGTTTATGGTCAGTCCTGAAATTTTGCCAAAATCTATGAGGATGTTCATCACCTGCCTGAGGGATTGCTCCACATCCCCCAGGAAGAGGAGGACGTCATCCGCATACAATGCGATTCTCTCTTCACCCGCCGCTCTCCGTAACCCCTGCATATTTGTGTTTGATCTAATTGCACTAGCCAAGGGTTCCATTGCGAGAGCAAAGAGTAGGGGGGACAATGGGCACCCCTGCCTTGTCCCCCTCTCTAATTGAATCTTGTCGGAATAATCATTATTGACCCTAATTTTTGCGCTGGGACCCATATACAGGGTTTTGATCCATTTGATAAATGAGGGGCCGAATCCAAATTCCCCCAGAACTCGCCATAAACATCCCCATTCTAGGCTATTGAAAGCTTTGACCACATCTAGGGCCGTAACTGCCCTTGTACCTGTGTTCTCTGTTGGTATCTGCAAGTTGAGATACAGCCTCCTAATATTCATGCTGGTGGATCTACAGGGGATAAATCCTGCTTGGTCCGGGTGTATGAGTCTAGAGATGATTTTATTTAGTCTGATTGCCATTGCTTTTGCTAATATTTTAGCGTCCGAGCAGAGTAGGGAGATAGGTCTATAAGACTTAGTCTCTATTGGGTCCTTCCCCTCTTTATGCAAAACTATTATCGTTGCCTCCGTCATAGACGTTGGCAACTTTCCCTCCTCCTTCACCCAGTTTAATACCTTAAGAAGCTCTGGCAATAGTATTTTCCCATATTGCTTATAAGTTTCTGCAGGGAGGCCATCTGGTCCTGGTGATTTCTGATTGGCCATTTCTTTTACCGCCAGTTGAATTTCCTCCAACATTAACGGTGCCTCCATTGCCTCTCTTTCTTCTTCAGTGAGAACCGGGATTTCAACATTTCTAAAAAATATATCCGATTCCCCTTCCTCCACCGTCCCTCGTGATCTATACAATTTATCATAATATGCTCTAAAGGTTTCTGTAATTACTGACATCTTTGATTCAATTTCTCCTTTTTCAGTCTTAATCACCGGGACACTGGAGGGAGAGGAATTAGTTCTTACTAAATGTGCTAACATTTTTCCAACTTTTTCCCCCTCCCCATAAGCCAATTGTTTCTGAAACAGTCTCTTGTTCTCTGATTTCCTAATAACTGTATCTTTATATTCCTGTTGTTTGATTAGCCATATACTTTGTTTGTCTGGGGTAGGGTTTTCGACGTATTCTCTTTCTGCTTTCATCAGCTCCCTCCTAATCTTATTCTCCCATTCTCTTGAGATCTTTTTAATTTTTTATACTGATTGAATAAGGATACCTCTTAAATAAGCCTTCAGTGCATCCCACATTACTCCTCTTGTCACAGTCTCTTTATTAAACTTTATAAATTCTTCCAATTTTAATAACACCTCATTTGGATCCCCTATTATTTCAAACCAAACTGGGTTCATTTTCCATACTCTAGGAGATCTTTTTCCTTCTAAATTTATTGAGACAATCAGCAGTGCATGGTCCGATACTCCTCTAGGCTGATATTCTATATCCCTTACTGTTTGACATGCTTCTCCATTTCCCAAGGCTAGATCTATCTTTGAAAGTGTCAAATAGGAGCTTGAGAAACATGAGAATTGCAACACATCTGGATTCCGCACTCTCCACATGTCAAAGAGCCCCGCTTCTTGTAGAAACTGATATAATCGACTCTCATCTACCTTCTGTCTCTGTGCGCATAGTGGGAACCTGTCTAGTTTTTTATTAATAACCTTGTTAAAGTCGCCCACTGCTATAACTGGTATCCCATCTTTGTCTGTTAAGAATTCCATTAAACTATACATAACATCAAGCTTAAACGGAGGAAGAATGTAAATATTTGCAAGAACATATTCTCGATTTTCAATTACACAGTGCAGAAAAACATACCGCCCCTCCCTATCTATACTGATCTGCCGACAGGTAAACCCCACCTCTTTTCTTACCATCACGGCCACTCCTCTTGAGTAGAAGGTGTGTACTGAATGGTATTGATATTGATATTTCTTACTTTGATTTAGTAACTTAGAATCTTGAGTTAGGTGCGTCTCCTGTAGGCAGATCAGTCCTACCTCACTCCTTTCCAGGGTCTCTACCACAGCTGCTCTCTTAGCCGGTGTGCCCAACCCCCGAACATTCCAGGAACCAATACTCAATACCCTAGTCTGCATGGTTTATCATAGGGAAAAATAAAATAAAAAATAACAGAAAACAGTATAAAGGGAGATCCGCCCACCTACCCCCATTAGAAAAAGGGAAGGTGGGAAGGGGAGGGAGATCAAGTGCTAAAGCCATTTGATCCCATATTGCCTATCGATACATAAAACATAATAATAAAAATAAAACAAAAAAAAAGCAAAAAAGGGAGAGAAACAAAGGAGGAAAAAAAAAAAAGGGGGAAGAAAAGAAAAAAAAGAAAAAGAAAAAAAAGAAAAAGGAAGAAGAGGAAAAGGGAAGAGGAAGAAAACCTTTGGGCAGAGGGAAAAACCCTTGTGAACAAAAAATCCTTCAGCTATCTTAATATTCCCCTCTAAGTGAGAAAATGTGAATCTTTCTTCTAAGTGTTTATCTATCAGTGTTTTTAGCTTACCGCTTACTTCCATATAAATTACATATTTTTTCCATATTTTACATTGTTGACCCTTTAACCCCCCTCCCCCCTTATACCATTCTAGGTTATCCCTAAGGACTTTTTTTGTGACCGTTATCAAACATCCCATACCTACAAACTTCCCCACCCTCTCCCCCCCTTCTCTTGTATACGAATCCACTCCCACCCTCCACCCTCCTCCCTCCCCTCCCCCATCCTTACACACACCAAAGAGTGTATTTTGATCCTCACCCCACCCGTTCATATCCTTTCTGTTGTGCTATATGACTCCCACCACCCTCCAATCCACATGCATATATTTTCTCTGAAACACATCCCTTCTTATCCCTCTATGTTTATTCCTCTTCCCTTAAGCCTATGATCCCCTTGTTTTGATCATTAATTGGTCCTTTCTGTCCTCCAACCATGTTGTCACACTTGCTGGGGAATCAAAAAAAAATTCTCTCCCATTGCTACCACAGATAACCGAGCTGGGTACAATAAAGCATAAGTAACATCAAATTTCTGGAGTCTACGTTTGATTTCTATAAAATCTGCTCTACGCTTCTGCAAAATGGGGCGAGAAGTCGGGATACAGTGAAATTTTAACTCCATTATAAAAGATATTCCCCATCTCTCTAGCCCTGCGGAGAAGCATTACTTTATATTTAAAGTTCAGAAATTTCATTAACATGGATCTGGGATGCCCTCCTTGGGGCGGAGGTCTGAACGGGACCCTTTGCGCCCTTTCAACTGAAAACTGTTGTGAGAATGTCTCTCTTCCAAATACTTCAATAAGCCACTTTTCCATAAACACAATCGGATCAGATCCTTCACTTTTTTCCGGTAGGCCTACAAGCCTCACATTGTCCCTTCCGAGTCTATTTTCCATTTCATCCAGTTTTCCTGCAAATTTATCTGATTGTTTTTTTTAACCTCTTGACTTAGTGGGTACATGTCATCCTCAATTTGACTAATTCTCCCTTCTGTTGCTGTTATTCTGTCAGCCGTCTTTTCAAGCTCATGGTGCATCAGAGATAATTAATCTTTAATATTTTTCATTTGACCGCATAGTTCCCCCAGGGACTGTTTGCATATATTGACCACCGCCAGTACATCCTTTAGTGTAGGCTCTCCTTCTACCATTGATGCCTGAACCGAGGCCAGTTCTGGTTTCCCAGGGACCCCCACATTTTTGTTGTTTAAGTTCTTTACTCCACCTGGGGCCACTGCCGGGTTGTTTGATTGTCCTTGGCTCTTTCTATCGGTTAACACTTTAACTTGGGGTTGCTGTCCTCCTTTAGTTGGAGTGTGATCTGGGGTATGAGCATACTTTTCCAGCTTTGCTGCTGCCCCATTTGTTATTGTAGACTGAGGCCCCTTTTCCTTGTCCTTATCTTTGGCTGATCTTTTTTTTGAACAATTGAATTTTATTGAAAAAATAACAGCATACAGGATATTTCACATTACAATGAGAATAGTCGCTCAAAACTTTCAGCGATCGTATGAGTATCCTTACAGAACATTTAAAGTAACAAGAGAGGGGAGAAGGAAGAAAATAATAATATGAATACAATCCTATGTTGATTTAAGGCAAACATTGTCTAGGACTGATTAGATTATGAGGTCTAAGTAAGATAACCAATTAGAGCTTACCATAAGGTCAAAAATAATGCGTTAGGTTGCATCTGGTGAGGTCTATGAAATAGGAGCATTCATTAGGAGGGGGTGGAGGGGGGGGGAAGATATGGGGGGGGAGGAAACGAGAGGTGGGTGGTGTTGAAAAAGAACCAGGCTATAGTAGCTTGGGGATCATTGTGTTGTCAAAGTAAATATTCAACCTTTCTATGTTTGCATGTAAGCCACAGTCTTCTATGTCTAAGAGAACCGTACATATCATATACCTTTCTATCAGTAAGAAATAAAATCTGCTTCTATTAATATAACCATTTCATCCTGTATCAAGTTGTATATATTGATCAGAATACCGAAAGATCACCCATGGTGACCATGTGCTATTAAATTTCTCAGTAGTTTCTTTGGCCATGGCGGCTGTTTCTTCCATGTAGTATATGTCATTTACTGCATTAAACCATTCTGGGATAGAGGGAGCGACTCTGGATTTCCAATGTCTCGGTATCAGAATTTTTGCTGCGTTCAGCAGATGTCTTGTTAGGGATTTTTTGTATCGTTTCATAGAGCAATCAGCCATATGTAATAGACAGCATGGAGGAGTGAGGGATATTTTCGTGTCTGTAATTGCTTTGATCAGGTCGCGCACCCCGTTCCAGAAGGGTTGTAGTGTGGGACAGTCCCACCAGATGTGGAACAAGGTGCCTGTATCCTGCTCACATCTCCAGCAGGAGTCCGAGGACAGTGGGTACCATTTCCTGAGCTTAACTGGTGTTGCATACCATTGCGTCAACAATTTATAGGACGTTTCCTGTAATTTCGTCCCAATGGAGCACTTGTGTGCAAAAATCGAAGCTTGACGCCATTGGTTATCTGTAATATTGGTGCCGAAGGCACTTTCCCACTGTACTCGTGCTCCCGCTGTTTCTCCCCTCCTGCCCTCTTGTAGCCATGCATACATTAGCGAGGTAGATTTAGTTACTGGGGTTCCAGAGTGGCATGAGTCTTCGAACGGGGTGGTCTGTCTGCTTAGTTGTATTTTGTTTGGGGAGGTTTGCACGTAGTTGTGGATTTGTCGGTAGGTCCAGTATGTGAGTGTTTGGGGGTGCAGGTCCTGTATCAAAGACCTGTATGGTTTTGTTCCGTTTGCAGTAATACAATGCAGCATTAAGAGAGGTACCTGTCGGTCGTGGGGAGAGGTTAGTTGCAAGTCCATGCCTGGTGTAAAGTCTGGATTGTGGGTTATGGGTGTAAGAGGGCTTGGCGATGAGGACAACTTGTGATGTTTGATCAGTGTTTGGAAAGTCTTCAGTGTCGTTCCTATGAGTGGGTGACGCTGTAGTTCTTGTGGTACTTTATTCCAAGGGATCCAGGGGAGGAATCGCAGGTGCAATGGGGACGATGCCTCTTCCAATGAGACCCAGTCTTTTTGCTTCCTGTGGCAATTCCAATCCAGGATCCTAGTTAGATGTGTACTATAGTGATATAATCTAAAGTCGGGGAGTCCAATACCTCCTTCCTCTTTTGGTAGTGTAAGTGTTTCAAGTTTGATACGTGGTCTTTTCCCAGCCCAAATGAAGGTGCGTATGATGGTTTTGAGTTTCCTAAAAAACTGACATGGGAGTGAGATAGGTAAGGTGTGGAAGTGGTATAGGATTCTGGGCAGTATTACCATCTTAAGTATTGCCGCCCTACCGAACCACGAAAAGTGTTTAATTGTCCAGGTCTTGAGATCTGTTTGTATTCTGTTCAGTAATGGTAGGTAGTTAGCATTGTATATGTCAGACAGGTTGCTTGTAAGTTTGACTCCAAGGTAGGTGATAGAGGAGGATACCCATTTAAATGTGCTTGCCTTACGTGCCATTTCTAGGGAGTCAGGTTGTAACGTCAAGTTGAGGGCTTCTGATTTAGCGTAATTAATTTTCATATTGGATATGTAGCCAAATAGTTGGAAAGCTTTTATCAGGTTTGGGATGGAGGTGTGAGGTCACGTAAGGGCAAAAAGAAGGTCATCTGCGTATGCAGCTATTTTGTAATGGCGGTCTTTTATCTGGAAACCAGTCACGTCAGGGTTCTTATTGATTGTACGGATGAATGGTTCAAGGGATAAGATGAACAAGAGTGGAGATAAGGGACATCCCTGTCTCGTGCCGTTGTGTATGTTCACTGCTTCGGAGAGAGTGCCATTTATTTTAAGTTTTGCTTGAGGCTTATGATATAAGGCCGCCAGCCAAGCCAACATGTGATTGCCTAAGCCAATGTGTCTGCATGTGGCGAAAAGATAGTCCCAGGCTACTCGGTCGAAGGCCTTCTCCGCATCGGTGGACAGGAGAAGGCCTTCAATGCCCTTTGTGTGGGCACAGTGAATTAGGTTGAGTGTCTTTGTAACATTGTCACGTGCCTCCCTACCCGGCATGAATCCCACCTGTTCTGGGCCTATAAGTTGAGGGAGAAAAGCTGTAAGTCTGGTGGCCAAAATTTTGGCCAGGAGCTTTAGGTCCAGGTTCAATAATGAAATTGGCCTGTAATTCGAGCAGTCTGTGGGGTCCTTTGCCGGCTTGGGGAGCGACGCGACATGTGCTGATGTAAAGGTGTTTGATGTCGGCGGTGAGGTTTTGAGATGATTTAGGGCACGAAGGAGGGGGCCCTTGAGTATATCAGTAAACGTCTTATAGTAATGGGCCGTAAACCCGTCAGGGCCTGGGCTCTTGCCTGCTTTGAGATTTCTGACTGCTAGTGTGAGTTCGTCTTCTGTGATGGGTAGATCTAATGATTCGCGTTCGGGCGTAGTTAATGTAGGCATGCCGCTGTCCTTAATATATGTATCTAAATTGCGTTCTCTGGTGTCTTCAAAGTCAGGGGGTTTATGTGGTGGAGGCAAATTGTATAGCTTAGAATAGTAGTCATGGAATTGTGCCGCAATTTGGTCTGATTCATGTAGTACTTGCCCCTCTCGGTTTTTAATGGACAAAATGGAATTGGAATGTGTGATTTCTTTGAGGGCCTTTGCTAGGAATTTTCACATTTGTCCCCATGTTCGTAGTAAAAACCTTTTCTAAAATAGAGAATGCGCTTAGCTTTAAGGTTGAGTAATGAATTTAACTTTTCTCTAGTTTCACGCAAATCTGCAGATACATCTTCTGCTCGGGACTGTTTGTGTTGAGTTTCTAGTAGTGTGATTCTGTCTGCTAGTGAGGCGATGTCTTTGTTGGCCTCTTTTTTCTTGTGTGCACCCAAGCGAATCAGTTCTCCACGTATGACACACTTGTGTGCCTCCCATATAGTCATGGGTGACATATCCCCTGTTTCGTTGAGCTGAAAGTATGTTTTGAGTGCTGCGGATATTTGTGGGCATATTGTAGGGTCAGTTAGTAGCGCAGGGTTCAGTCTCCAGTTACAAGGTCTATGATGTTTGTCTGTTTGCGTCAGGGAGATTGATATAGGGCAATGATCTGAAAGTGTTTGTATGCCAATACAAGCTGAATGCAATATGGGCAAGTCACGTTGTGTGATGAAGACATAGTCAATACGAGAGGATTTTTTATGTAATGCCGAGTAGTAGGTAAAGTCCCTTCCTGTCGGGTGTGCCAGGCGCCAGGTGTCTACCAAAGTTAGGGAGTTCAGTAGGGATTTAATTTTCTGCAGAATGGGGTATGATATGCTGGATTTGCCGTTGGAAGTGTCCTGTAGAGGTAGTAATGGGATATTAAAATCCCCACCCAGCAAGATACATCCAGAAGCAAAACTTTTAAGTTCATCAACCATGCGGCGACAGAACGCTAGATGTCCTGTGTTGGGGAAGTATGCGTTTGCAAGTGTAAGTGGCTTGTTGTGCCAGATCCCTTTAAGGAATAAAAATCGTCCCTGAGGGTCTGCATAGCGGTGGGTTATTTTAAAATTAGCATGCTTATGTAGTAATATCGATACTCCCTTGGATTTATTGTCTGGGTTTGGCGCATGGAACACCTCAGGGAAATGTTTGTCAAACAGTCTTGGGATAGCTTGGGTGTAGAAATGCGTCTCTTGCAGGAACACAAAGGTAGGTTGAGCTTTCTTTAATTCCCTTAGTAGAGACACACGTCTCTGGTATATTAAGGCCTCTTATGTTGTGTGAGATCAGTGTAGGGCGTTTGCCCAGAGATGAGTATGCCATGTTTGTCTGTCTCAAGACTGCGACGTTAGCTTATCAATATACGGATCTTTTATTTAGGTTGAAGGGGGAGACTTAAGATACAAAAAAAATAAAAAGGAGAGGGAAGGGGGAGGGATGGGTGGGAGGGGATGGATTGGGGTGGGGAAGAGTGATAAGGTGGTGGGGCAGAGAGATAGAGTCCTCCTGGTGTACAGGAGGATTAAGTTTAAAGATTTAGAACGAGCACACCTCTGTTATCCACAGAGGGGCTCCTCCAATTGTGTCTCTCTTGGAGCCCGCAGGTCAACCAAGTGAGAACACAGGATAGGGTGCGTGGGAGTAGCTTGCGGATATATCAAAAACCTGAAAATAACTGTCTATGAGTTAGATCTGCAGCATACTCCTCCCGCAGCCAATAGAAGCACATTATTTACGTTTAACTGAAATACTGACCACTATAGATAGAGCCTACAGTGATATTGTCTAGGGATCCGGAAGTGCAAATAAGCTCTTGTGCATATATCTTTCTTGTGAGTATGCTGTCTCTGGCCCCCTCACAAAGGGAGGGGAGCACAGAGACAGCATAGCCACCGCAAGTAAGTAGTGCAAAAAAAAACAGAGAAAATATGATTAAAGCATAATAACAGTTGGAACATATAACATCTATAAACGTGAACCTGGTGAGCCAGAGAGAATACCTGTATCCCCTAGGGGGAAGTTTCAAAACTTACAATCGTTCAGGGTTGTGCGGCTAGCAAGCCCCTTTAGGTCATACCTGTAACAGTGTGCAGGCGGTAAGTAAAAGGAAGCAACGTTCGTGTGCCCGCCTGGGTAAAATTTGGGTGACAAAAGGCCCTTCAACAAAAAGAAGGGGGGCCCAGGATAATGGCGGTTGGAGTCAGGAAGCAACGTACATGTGCCCGCCCTGGTATTAGCCAGATAACATGTGTGGGGACCCTTCGTCCATAAGAGATGGGTGGGTGCTCCAGGATGGGAGTCCGGTCAGGCAGTAGAGTTACCGCACTGATAACAGTGCAGGCTTCCACCCCACCCGCTGACCATCAAACACACAAAAAAAAAAGAAGAAGAGTTGTCAAACAGGTACTTGCCATATCGCCCTCTCAGGTGTATTCTTTAGCCCTTGTGCTCCTGGACACTTGCGAGGACCTCGTTGGTGCTGTGTCTTGCCTCTTCTGGAATTTTCCCTTCTTGGAGTCAGGCTTGGTTGGCGTGGAGAGTGGAGAAGTCGGTGGGCTGTGGGGCTCTGGTGGGTGTCGGAATTCTCTGTACCAGTCGGGCAGGTCCACTGGTGGTAGTTGTAAGGCTGAGCAGAATATTGGCAGATCCTCTGGAGATCTGAGTGTGTGTGTTGTTCCATCCAGTGTGACTGATAGAGCAAAGGGGAACTTCCATCTGTATGCGAGGTGGTGCTCTCTCAGAGATTCTAGCAAGGGACGCAGGGCCCTGCGGTTATTGAGAGTGATTGGGGACAAGTCCTGAAACAGGCAGATTGTTTGTTCATTAAAGGTGATTAGTTCATTTTGCCGGGCATGAGATAGGATGTCCTCTTTGAGTTTATAATCAGTAAGACAACAGATTATATCCCTGGGTGGTGCAGGTTCGTGCGGCTTGGGACAGAGGGCCCTGTGCGCCCTCTCAAATTCAATGTTGGTGTCTGCTGGCCTCTCTAGCAGATTGTTGAAAATGGAGGTCAGAGCAGGGATTATTTGGTCCGGCAGGACTTCTTCTGGGACCCCCCGTACCCTAATATTGTGGCGTCTGCCCCTGTTGTCTAAATCTTCTAGGTGGCGATTAACTGCGATTAATTGGGCTGTGTGTGTGTCCGTGACATGTTCCAGCCTAATGAGTGTTTTGTCTCTCTTCTGCCCCGAGCGCTCCAAGTGCCGGGTCTTTTCCGTCAGCGCCAGCATGTCGGCCTTCAGTTCTGTGATTGCCGATGAGAAGGCATTCTTTATGTCTGCTACAAATGCAGACATGTCTGCGTATGTCAGGGGTTGGTCAGAGGAGGAACGGTGTCTTACCCGGTCCTCGCATGTATCCTGGGAGTCCTCGCTGTCCTCGTGTTCGTCCGGCGCCATCTTGGAAGCCTCCACGTTCTGGGTCGGCTGAGGCCTGGATCTGAAGAGATCCGGTATGCTATGAGATCGTTGCACCGCCGGTGAGTTCTTGGCTAGAGCACCAGTTAGATGTCTGTTCGTTTTGCCCATTATCCGGATCGATATGGTCAGTATTGGGCTAAAGGGCCGCGGGAAGAGCGGAGCCTCGTCTCTATGCTTCCATCCGCGTTGCGTGCCAAGCCACGCCCCCATCTTTGGCTGATCTTAATGATTGTGTCCCAACATTCTCTTGGTTGGCCTGCTCATCCACTCTCCTCCTTGCTGACATAATACCACACCAGACTCCGCCTGAGTCAAATCCAGCCAGACAATGGATTTAGGATAGGTGTACAAAAAGCAATCCTCTAATTTCAATTGTATTGCAGTGGAAGAAGAGAAAAAATCCAGGCGCCTATGTATAACACGGCGTAGTTTAACCAAAAAAAAACAGACCTCTAATTGCGATTAGAAATGAGCAGGTGTATATGCTCGGCAAATACAATGCTAATCCTGTAAAAAAAAAAAAGAGGATAAGCACAGTGCGCGGCTTATATTTTACCAATAAGCCATCCTCTATTCACAATTAAAGAGGGCCGGGTGCGTGTGTATGGCACACAGCTTATATTTTACAGAGAGACAGTCCCACTACGCCAGCTCTATTTGTAGAGGAGAAGGTCAAGCCCATAAGCAATTATATTTTTAGCATATGACAATCCTCTGGTTACAGTTGAAAAAAAAAAAGAAACAAGGGAGACAGACTCATATGTAAATCTCATATGTAAATCACAGCATGCAGCATATATTTTACCAAGGGACCAGAACAGTCCTCCAGTGACAGTTGAGAGGGAGTAAACACGTATATGCAGCACAGAGCAGAGCTTATATTTTGCAGAGAAAAGTAAAAGATAGCATTCCTCCGATTGTAATTGGAAAAGAGGCCAGCACAAATGTTTAGCAAAATGCATAGCTTGTAATTTTGCAAGTAGCAGTCCTCAAATTTCAGTTAAGAAAAAGCCAAGCACATATGCAAAAAAAAAAAGCAGTCCTGAAATTGCAATTAAAAGAGAACCAGTCACATGTGCACAGCACAACGCAGCCTGCATCTTTAGCAGTATTTTTAGCAGTCAAACAGTACTCAAGTTGCAGTTTAAGAAATAGCCAAACACATATGCACAGCACAGCTTGTATTTTGAGCAGAGAAACAGTCCTCAATTTGCAGTTTGCAGTTTAAGAAAGAACCCAGCATATATGAGAAATTCAGCACTACTTGTAATTTTGGCAAAAAAAAAAAAGAAGAGAAAACAATCCTCAAATTGCAATAAGAAATGAGCCCGGCACAATTGCACAGCACGGCACAGCTTGTATTTTTTATCCCCTCTCAAGCGTCTCTTCTCCAGAGAGAATAAGTTCAGTGCTCATAACCTTTCCTCATAACTAAGGTCCTCCAGTCCCTTTATTAGCTTTGTTGCCCTTCTCTGGACTCTCTCAAGTTCCAGCACATCCTTCCTGAGGACTGGTGTCCAGAACTTGGCAGCATACTCTAGGTGTGGCCGGACCAGAGCCTTGTAGTATGGGAGAATTATAGTTTTTTATATATGTTGGAGTAACAGCGCTGTCTAGTAAAAATTAAAAATTAACACGTGTGCTACATGAAAGTGACTCGTGTAAAAATATAAGTATTAAATAGTGATAATTCCTGCCGCAAGCTTATGTGAGATACACACAAAAAATGCAAGAAAATAAAAAATGGCTGTGCTGGAATAATGAGGATTAATTTACCCCTAAATTAGTGATATAATAAAAATTCAGCCCAAGGCTGATGATATTGACGAGAATACAGTGTGGTGGGCATCCACTAGATGCAATATTTAGCCAATTGTTTTGTCTAAATTCAAAATATATATCCCCACAAATGAATGACAAATGTGAAATGAATTAATTACAACTCCAAATTACAATAATTTCATAAACATGTGATGATAAGTCCGTGTTCAATTTGATGGCATCGTGAACAACAGAGACCCAAAAAACAGATATCGCTTATAGAAAAATTCTGAATCATGCAAGGGGTCCACCATAAGAATTAAAGTTCTGCTGTTAACAGTTCACAGTGCTGAAACGTATGACACCCGCGAAACAAGTTGTTGGATAGCCAAAGAAGAAGTCCTCCACCATAAAACAAAGTAGCAGCTTACCAGCTGATCTGATCTCTGTGTTAAAAGAGATCAGATAGGCCTGTGGCATACACCCCTGCCCGGGTCTTTGTCCAGACTCTTCCAGATGGTAATCTCCAAACTCAAGGATATATGTAAATCTCTCCTGGGATCACTTTACTCTCGGTCAGATAAATTTACATGAAAGAGAAAAGGACATATAGTTTTATATCTGGAGTTAATCCCCTTTTTAATGCTTGCCGATATTCTGTTTGCTTTGCTTGCAGCAGCTTGGCATTGCATGCCACCGATGAGCCTATCATCTAGTAGAACCCCAGGTTATTCTCCATCCTAGATTCCCCCAGTGAGCAGATTGCATTCATATTTTTGCAACCCAAATGCATTATTTTACATTTTTATACATTAAACCTCATTTGCCATGTAGTTGCCCAACACATTAATTTGTTGTAATTACCTTCTTGTAGGGTTTCCACATCCTTAACAGAAATTTTTGCCCTGCTTAGCTTTGTATCGTCCGCGAATACTGAGATTGAGCTGTTTATCCCATCCTCCAGATCATTTATGACTAAATTAAATAGGATTGGTCCCAGGACAGAACCCTGGGGGACCCCGATTTCCACACCGGACCATTCCACGTACTCCCCATTTATCACTACCCTCTGAACTCACCCCTGTAGCCAGTTTTCAATACATGTTCTCACTCTATGGTCCATGCCGACAGAACTTAGTTTGTACAGTAAGCGGTTATGGGGAACTGTATCAAATGCCTTTGCAAAATCCAGATTCACCACGTCTACGGGCCTTCCTTTATCTAGATGGCAGCTCATCTCCTCATTGAAGGTTAATAGATTGGTTTGGCAAGAACGATTCTTCATAAATCAATGCTGATTACTATTAATGATACAGTTTTCACTACTTAAATCTTGTATATAGTCCCTTATCATCCCCTCCAAGAGCTTGCATACTACTGATGTTAGGCTAACTGGTCTGTAATTCCCAGGGATTTATCTTGGCCCTTTTTTTGAATATTGGTGCTACATTGGCTTTTCTCCAATCAGCTGGTACCATTTCAGTCAGTAGACTGTTCGTAAAAATTAGGAACAATGGTCTGGCAATTACTTGACCGAGTTCCTTAAGGACCTTTGGGTGCAAGCCATCTGGTCCCGGTGACATATTAATGTTGAGTTTTTCTAGTCTATTTCTAATTCTATCCTCTGTTAGCCATGAGGGTGCTTCCTGTAAAGTGGCATGAGGATATACATTGCAGTTTTGGTTAATGAAGCCCCCTGTTTCCCTCGTGAAGACTGAGGAGAAGAATGAATTCAATATCTTCGCCATCTCTCCATCCTTAGTAACCACATCCCCTTTATTATTCTTTATGGGACCAATATGATCTGACCTCCTGTTCTGCTTCGCGTTATTGAACTGTTGTATAACACTAGTCAGACAGCTTAACAATAATTCAGAAGTCAAGAAACGTGAGACATCAGATCTGTATGTATTCTTTTTCCGAATAACTTTGTAAAACTACAACATAAGCATAAACAAAACATATGTGTCAGTAGATTAAACATTATACAGCAGTCTCACTCTATCAGTGAGAGTACTCACAGACCATTCCACCATTAGTCCATGAATAGATGAGAGCTCTTCTGCCTGCAGTCTGTTAGATCAAGGAGCAGTCATAAAATTAAGGAAATACAGTTCCAGGTTAAAGGTTATTGCCTTTTTTTTTATAAATTTATTTTTTATTTTTCACACATTATATAATGCACTTCACATTACATTTATCATTTCTACATTACATCTCTTTTGTCATATCCATTCTATATATCACGTAGTTATTTTATCCTTCTGTCATCTATCATCATTATAACTCGATCCGTTTCCTCAGTCAACCTCTTTAATTTCCTTTTCCCAACCCCTGACTCCCCCCTCTCCCTCCCATAAAAAAAAGAAAAAAAAAAAAAGGGGGGGGGGGCAAAGTAAGGGGCCCATATATTCCAGTATTTCTTCTCCTGCTCTTTCAACATCAAAGTCAAATTCTCCATTTGCTGTATTTCTACAATTCTGGCCCACCACTGTGCCCCAGTCGGTGGAGCTTCACTTTTCCACAGAGCCGGGATACCGGCCCTCGCTGACGTGAGAAGATGTTTCAGCAAAGATTTTTTATACTTTTCGACCGACATTGGAACATCGTTTAGTAAAAATGCTGCCGGACTTTCCCCAAGAGACACACCTGTAATATTCTTAACTGTTTCTTCTATCATTTTCCAAAATTTCCTAATTTTTCCACATTCCCAAAAAATGTGCAACATTGTACCTTCCGAGTCGAAACAGCACCAGCATACATTTGATACCTGTGGAAATATGTTATGTAACATACTTGGAGTTCTGTACCATCTAGTGAGGATCTCATATCCTCCCTCTTGGTATCTACTTGCTACTGATGTTTTGTGGATAGATTTTAACATCTTGTCCTTCTGCCTTTGGGAAAAACACAGTCTTCAGCTCTCTTTCCCAGGCTTGTGTAAAGTTAAGGTCTTGAGGTGCCTCCAGTCCTGTTATTAATTCATAAAAATATGACAGGGAGTGTCTCAAACTTTCTCCATCCACACATATCTGCTCAAAACTCGATAGTTTCCATATTTCTGGATATATTTTGCCTTTTGAACAGACATAGGCTCCTAGCTGCATTACTCTGAAATAGTCTAGATCCGATGATAGTTCTCTTTCTATCTCCCCTCTTGTCATTAGACAGTTACCCCTTGAAAAACATATGATCCTATTTCTCCCCCTTCGTCTTACGTCATCAAATCTCCGATCTAAAATGCCTGATTTGAAATCTGGCGTACCTAGTACCGGAGTCATAGGACTTGGGCATATTGATATATTTGTCCTTTTAAAGATTCTTGTGATTATACTTAAGGTATCAGTGGATGTTTTCTAATTGCCATTGGAATATCCTTTACTGATATCCATACCAACCCTTCCAAGGTAATCTCACTTGTTATTTGTTCCATTTTTATTTCAATATTTCTTTATTTTTCAACAAAGTGAACAAGATATGCATTTTTTACAATATATCAGATGTTCCGACTGGAGTAATGAAAACCAAAACTAACAAAGTGAACAAAGTAGAGTTAGGTAATGTAGAGATATTCTTTGAAGGTGAACTAGACAATGGTGAATCAAGCTTAGTATTTTAACATATTAAGATAGCAACTCATGAACCCCAGACGGGGGAGGGGGGGTTGTGGGTGAGGGAGCACCAGCTATGAATGCGACTTGCTATATCATAAAATGGGGGTGAATAGGAGAATAAATAGGAAACACAAGAATGGGAGGAAGTTGCAATAGGGAGAGTACATCAGGTGGCCACAGTATAGTTTGGATATATGAGCCAGGCATTCCATCCATAGAGAAACTTTGTCATTCTTAGATTTTTCCTAGCAACTAATCTTTCCATTTCACATTGAAGGTTCAAATCAGTCATTGTGTTGGTAATGGATGGGGAATCTGTAGTTTTACAGAGTTTAGTGATGTTCATTTTTGCCGCAAGTAGTAGATGAATTATTACTACTCGTATCCTTGGTGGGAATCTTTCTATTCCAAGGTGTAGTAGTGCTCGCGAGGGATTAGGGGCTGTTGGAACCTGGGACAGGATGGAGATGAGGGTAAATATTTGCTTCCAGAAAGAGCTCAGGGATCTGCAGAACAATAGAACGTGTGCTATAGTACCAGCACTTCCACATGACCTCCAACAGGTAGAAGGATGTGCAGGGAAGAATTTGGAGAGACGGTAGGGTGTGAGATACCATCTGTGTATTGTTTTTTGGTATGATTCCCAATGATTAGAGCAGTGGAAGGCTGTAAAGGTGTGTTTAAAGGCACGTGTCCACATGTTGGGGGTGACAGTAATGTTTAGTTCTTCTGCCCATTTTGAGAGAGATGGTATTTGGGAGTAGGGTCGGTTGTCGTTAAGTGCAGAGTACATTGTGGAGATACCATGTTTTGGGTATGTTGTGTATGCATAGAAGTTGAGAATTGACACAGGGATTTTGGCCTTACCAGAGATTTTAGATTGTTGAAGAAAGTGGGAGATCCTCAAGTATGTATAGGGGAGGTTGTATTCAGTTTGGAGATTTGTAAAGGATTTTAGAGTGTTGTTCGTGGTATAGAGGTCTGAGATATTAGTTATCTTTTGTTTCTGCCAGTTTAGTAGGTTTAGATTTGGTAATTGCGACATTAGTGTTTTGAGAGGGATTTGTATCATGTGAGATGGGTGACCGGAAGCAGTCATCTGGGTGAGTTTTTTCCAGACTGTCAGAGAGGCCGTGATGGACGGGGGGTAGGCAGTGTGTTAGAAGGAAGGCCTGTTGACATGAAAAGGAGCATATCGCGCAGAGTGTTTGGTTTGAAAGTCGATGATTCTATGATAGACCAGGATTTATTGGGATTCGGGTGCCACCAGTAGTAGAGCTGGTCCAGGATGGAAACATAGTAGTAGGTTTGTATGTGGGGGAGGCTTACCCCTCCTTTTTTGTGGTGTCTGGTTAAAATGTAGCAAGCGCATCTGGGTGGTTTAGTTTCCCACATATATCTGGAAAGTTGTTTTTGTATGGTGGTAAAGAAGGATTGGGGAACGGGTAAAATTATTGTGCGAAATAGGTAGAGTAGCTTGGGGAGGATTAGCATTTTAAAGGAGGCGATCCGTCCCAATTTAAAAAGGCCTGTTGTGCGCAGTCGATTCAATAGTTTGGGAAGCAGTTTTTGGAAGGCACGGTAGTTAAGGTCATAGAGTTGAGGTTGGGAGGGGGCTAATTTTATTCCTAAGTAAGGGATAGAGTGTCTCGTCCAGGAATAAGGCAGTGTACATTCCAGAAGGGACTGTTGGCCTTGTGATAGATTAAGCGGGAGGATTAGGGACTTGGAGGAATTGATTTTGCAGAAGGAGGCAGAGCTAAATTGCATAATGATGTCTTGAATTGCAGGCATGGAGTGTGTAGGGTTTGTGATAAAAAGTATAACATCATCAGCAAAGAGGCTTATTTTGTGTTCAATGTCATTGTGTTGGATGCCCAAGATGCGTTTGTCCTCTCTAATCTTTGCTGCAAGGGGTTCCATAATTAGAGCAAAAATGAGAGGGGAGAGCGGACAGCCTTGGCGAGTGCCATTAGAGATCTTGAATGGTTTAGACAGGGTTCCGTCAGTCAACACTCTAGCTGAAGGGTTTGAATAAAGTGAGAGTATGGCCTTTTGGAACCATCCTGTGATTCCAAATTTGGATAGCACTGCTCTCAGGAATCTCCAGTGTACCCTGCCAAACACCTTCTCTGCATCCAGAGATAGAAGCAGAGAAGGCGTTTGTGTTTGGGTGACCTGATGAATCATATCTATGACTCTTCTAGTTGCATCCGAGGCCTGCCTGTCTGGCATAAAACCAACTTGGTCCAGGTGTATTAGAGAGGGGAGACATTTTCGACAATCTAGAAGCAATGACCTTAGCAAATATTTTGACATCTGTGTTGAGGAGCGAAATGGGTCTGTAATTAGTCGTGGAGGTAGGGTCTTTCTCTGGTTTGGGAATGGTGGTGATGATTGAACGCAGCATGTCAAGCGGTAGAGAACCAGAGGTGGCAGCAGAGTTGAAGAGGTCAGTGAGATGGGGGGTGATGAGTTTGTCAAATGTTTTGTAGAATTCGTTGGTGTAGCCATCTTCTCCAGGTGATTTGTGGAGAGGGAGTGCATTGATGGCTGTTAGGACTTCTTCATCTGAGAATGGTTGGGAAAGATCTTCTAGTTGTGTATGGGTTAATTTCGGAAGATCAATAGTGGATAAAAAGTTTTGTATGCATTGGTCAGTTGGTTTGGGAATAGTTGTGTCAGTTTAAAGGTTGTAGAGAGAAGAGTAATAGTCGCTAAAGGCATTAGCTATATCCTGTGGATTTGTCAGGAGTTGTTTGGTGGTAGGATGGTGAAGGGAAGATAGTTTACTTTTAAGGCGTTGTGCCTTAACTTGTTTGGCTAGTAAGGCTCCAGCTTTATTACTTAAGGCATAGTATTTGGCTTTAGTTCATTTAAGGTTGTTCTCAAATTTAAAGAGTAAAAGTAAGCAGAGTTTTTGTCGTTGTTCTAAGAGCTCACTGGCTAGTGTGGGAGGGATTCAATTTGTTTTGGTTTTCAAGTAGGGTGATTTGGCTAATGACCTCGTCAACTTTCTTAGACCTCTGGTTTTTAACATTACTATGGAGTTTAATTAGGATGCCACGCATGTAGGCTTTATATGCTGACCAAAGTACAAACTTATCAGTGTCCGGTTGATTGTTCGCTTGAAAATAGGAGTGGTGTTCAGTATTGAGTTTTTGAACAATGCTTGGGTCAGAGATGAGGGAGGCATCAAGTTTCATAGTTAGTAAGGTTGAATAAAGACATCAGTCCATCCAGTTCAACCTGAGTGAGTGTCTACAATTGTCCCTATCCCTGTACATTGCACACTCACATCGGTCCCTACCCTCAAGGAGCCCACAATCCAAGGTCCCCATTCATATACTAGGGCCAATTTTTTTTGGACAGAAGCCAATTAACCTACCTGCATGTCTTTTGGATTGTGGGAGGAAACCGGAGTACCCGGAGGAAACCCACGCAGGCACAGGGAGAACATGCAAACTCCAGTTCTAGGTCTGCAGTTCCCTACAGTAATGGATATGGGTGCATGGTTTGACCATGCTATGGTTCCAATTTCAGAGTTTGTCACATCCTGCAGGGTAAGTTTGTCAACAAGAAAGAAGTCAATACGAGAGTATGAAAGTTGAGCAGAGAAGTAGGAAAAGTCACGCTCATTGCTGTGGTGGCATCTCCACGGATCATAGAGATCGTTTGCTTGAAGAAAGGGGTTGAGAACAGATCAATGGTGTTTAGTCGTGGAAGTAGTATCCAATGTGGAATCTCCAATTATGTTGAAGTCACCTCCAATAAGAAGTCTTCCCTGTCGAAGTCGTATTATTTTCTTGTAGAGTTGTTTGTGGAATCGTAGTTGCTGTTTGTTCGGTCCATAGACGTTGATCAAAGTGTAGGAGATTTGGTTAATATCACATAGGAGAATCAGGAAACGCCCGTAGGGGTCTGCAATGGATTGATGTAGTTTGAATTGTAGTGTGTTTCGCATGGCAGTGAGGACTCATAGTTTTTCAGGGTGAATTTGGGAGTTTTAGTAGAGGCAAAATGTGTCTATTGTACTAAGAGGATATCGGCTTTTTGGGTGTTGGCTTCTCTTAGAAGTGCAGATCTTTTCTGTTCAAGCCCCTGGCGTTGATAGAAAGAATTTTGAAAGCCATGCTGGGGGATTGAAGGTAGGGTGTATTGTCCCAGGTGGAGGTGGTGATTAGTTGGTGCGGGGCAATTTGTTAGTCCAGCTCTAAGCGGCGTGGACAGTGTGGTTTGACGCTTATGTAAATAAATAGAGATCTGGGTGTAGTTTGGCAGAAAGGGGGAATTAGCTGGTGCTGGGTTAGGGCGGAAGGTCTTAGTTTAAAAAGGGAGAGCCCAGTAATAAAAGGGTTCTGGACTCAATGTGCAGAAACTACTGCAAACAGACAGAGGGAGGAAGAGAACTTATGTTCACAACGTGGGACAGGGATCTCTTAGTAGGCAGGCAGGTACTGGATAAAGGAGCTGCAGTTTTCCAGCTGTGTGGCTTGTGCAGAGAAGGATATATATTGCGGCTGTCAGGCATCTGGAGGACCTCCTTCTGTCTCCATGAGGGTTGGAAGGTGATCTGAAGGGCTTGGCGTTTCCCTCGGTATGATATGCCAGTTTCTTAAGAGTGTGAGTCCCATAGGGAGGTTTAGGACTGCGTGAGTTTTGTTTTGGTGCATAATGAGTAGTTTAGTGGGGAAGCCCCATTTATAGGGGATTTTATGGTTCTGAAGCGCTTTAGTTATAATCGCCAGCTGCCTGCGATTTTCCATCGTTGCTTTGGACAAATCAGCATACAGTGCAATGTTGGAGAGGGTCAGGGAGTCTCGCTGCTCGCTTGGCTGCATACAATACTTTTTCCTTCTTAGTGAAAAAGTGAATGCGAGCTAAAACATCTCTGGAAGTGGAAGCAGGGAGGTGAGAGGGCTTGGGGAGTCTGTGTGCCCTGTCAATTTCCATGTCACGTTTGTCAGGTCAGGCAAAAGGGCCCGCATTAGGGATTGTAGAAATTGAATGAGATACGATTGTTGGATCGACTCAGGAATATTAAGGAATTTAATATTGTTCCGTCTGGAACGATCTTCCAAATCTGCGAGTTTCAGATTAATTAATTGGAGTTCATCATCATGATCAGCAAAGCCATCCACCATCTCATTATGGGCAGAGAGTAAGTCTCCCATTTTAGTTTCCATTTGTGAAATAGCTTGATCATGCTGAGTCACAGTCATGGATAATGAGGAGACAGCAGAGCATAAGTCAGTATACAGTGTTTGCCTCAGTAAAAGCAGCATATTCTTCATAGTGCTTTCAGATAGCGGCTGGTCTGAGGCAGGTAAGGTATCCAGCACTGATGATTACTGCGGTGGGGGGAGAGAGAACAGGCATGGAGCTGTGACAGGCAGTGACTGCTGAGGCTCATCAGTTCTGAGCCTAGTCTTAGCAGAGCTGGACGTTGTGGGCGAGTAGGGGGGAGAGCACTCACCCTGTGTATCAGAGGATCGGTGGTGCTCCGGAGACAGCGTGGGGCTCTGACTGGAATGTGAGAGCCGCCCGTTGTATCTCGGGCGCTGCCGGCACCATTTTGGCCGCTTGCCAAGCCTAGTGAGGAATAGTAATCTGTCAGCTTCCTGGGGAGTGTGGATGATTTTCTCCGCTTCAGCATGGCCGCTCGCTGTGCTGAGGTGTTAAGGCCGTTCGTGGGGTAATTTCTCCTTCTCTGGAGCCGCTGGAGATGTCGCTGTAGCCGGTTATACTGCGGAGCTATGAGTCTAGGCAGCCATCCGCACGAGTCATCAAGCCATGGTCCGACAATGTAAATGAACCTATATCAGCCTTCACCAGTGATGTTATTCCTGTCTGTGATATCAAGATATAGTCAATCCGAGTGTATTATTTATATTTCGCCAAGAAGAACGTATAATCTCTATCTTGGGTATGTAATATCCTCCATGTATCTGGATGTGTCGATAAGAGGGTCCAGGGCCACATTTAAATCTCCCCCTATTATCAGCAGTCCTTCCTTGTGCTGCTGAATGTCACGCTCGGGGTATGACGGGGAACAGGAGGTGGATCCCCTATGCCAGTGAGGCGAAAACACGGGTTGTATTGGAGGACCGGTTCTAATGTTGCTACTGGTTTTCACCAGAGCCCGCCGCAAGGCGGGATGGACTTGCAGCGGCGGTAGCAACCAGGTCGTGTCCTCAAATAGCAACTCGACCACACTGGCAGCTGAGACGGGCGAGGTACACAGGGATAAGGCAGAGGCGAGGTCAAACGTAGCAGAAGGTCAAGGCAGGCGGCAAAGGTTCGTAGTCAGGGGCAACAGCAGAAATCTGGGTACACAGGCAAGGGCAACACAAACGCTTTCACTGGGCACAAGGCAACAAGATCCGGCAAGGACAGGAAGGGGTAGTGGGTTGAAAAAGGATTCTGTTGCACAGTAATTGGACCAGGCACCAATCAATGGTGCGCTGGCCCTTTAAGAGAAGGCAGAATAGTGCGCACGCGCCTTAGGGAGCGGGGACGCGCGCGCAGGGAGGAAGCAGGCAGGGACAGGTGAGAGGGACGGGATGCGATCCCCTGGCGGAACCCGGGCTGCCGCGTGGATCGCATCCCACCGATAACAGAGCAGCGCCTGCGGTCAGCGGAGCTGACCTGGGCGCTGCAGGGCAGAAAACGCAGTGAGCGCTCCGGGATGGATGGGACACCCGGAGCGCTCGGTGTAACAGTACCCCCCCCTTGGGTCTCCCCTCTTCTTGGGTCTCCCCCTCCTCCTGGAGCCCAAGAACCTGAGGATGAGGTCCCTGTCTAAGATGTTACTCTCAGGTTCCCAGGACCTCTCCTCAGGACCACAATTCTCCCAGTCAACAAGGTAGAACCGCTTACCTCGGACGGTTCTAGAGGCGAGGATCTCTTTAACGGAGAAGATGTCGGAGGAGCCGGTGACAGGAGCAGGAACAGTGATCTTGGGGGAAAAGCGATTAAAGATAAAGGGTTTGAGGAGGGAAACATGGAAAGAGTTGGGGATGCGGAGGGAAGGGGGAAGATGCAGTTTGTAGAATTGATCCGAGCCTTGACCTTAAATGGACCGAGGTAGCGGGGACCCAACTTGTAACAGGGGATGCGGAACCTGATGTACTTGGAGGAGAGCCACACCTTATCACCCGGGGAGAAGACAGGAGGAGGTCTTCTTTTCCTGTCAGCATGTCTCTTCATGCGAGAAGAGGCCAGGGCAAGCGACTCTTGGGTCGCTCTCCAGATGGATGACAGCTCTTGGGTGACTTCGTCTACAGCAGGGACTCCGGAAGAAGTGGGGATGGGTAGGGGGGGGAAGAGGATGACGACCGTATACTACAAAGAAGGGAGACTTAGAGGAGGACTCAGACTCCTTCAGGTTGTAAGAAAATTCGGCCCAGGGAAGGAGGTCAGCCCAGTCGTCATGACGAGCAGAGACAAAGTGTCGCAGGTAGGCCCCAAGGATTTGGTTGACTCTCTCCACCTGTCCATTGGACTGTGGATGGTAGGCCGAGGAGAAGTCCAGTTTGACTTTCAATTGTCTGCAGAGAGCTCTCCAGAACTTAGACACGAACTGAACACCTCTATCCGAGACGATGTGAGATGGAAGTCCATGAAGACGAAAGATCTGGAGGAAGAAAAGTTTAGCAAGTATAGGTGCAGAAGGAAGACCTGGAAGCGGGACAAAATGTGCCATTTTGGAGAAACGATCAACGACCACCCATATGGCTGTATGGCTGTGGGAAGGAGGAAGGTCCGTGATGAAGTCCATAGCTATGTGAGCCCAAGGTCGTTCAGGCACAGGTAGAGGATGAAGAAGACCAGCAGGCTTTTGGTGAGGGGTCTTATCTCGGGCACATATAGTACAGGCCTGTACAAAGTCCATCACATCCTTCTTTAAGGAGGGCCACCAGTAAAACCTGGAAATCAGTTGGGAGGACTTCTTGACTCCAGGATGACCAGCCAGAAGAGAGGAGTGGCCCCATTTGAGGATCTGAAGACGAAGGCGTGGAGGGACAAAGGTCTTCCCAGGGGGAACTTGCACCAAGGAGGCAGGAGCAGAAGAGATCAGACACTCAGGAGGTACAATGTGTTGTACAGGAGCCTCAGACTCAGAAGTATCAGTGGAACGTGATAGGGCATCAGCCCTGACATTCTTGTCCGCAGGACGGAAATGGATCTCAAAGTTGGGGCGGGCAAAAAACAACGACCACCTAGCTTGGCGTGGATTTAAGCTCTGGGCAGACTGGAGATAAGAGAGGTTTTTGTGATCCGTGAAGATCGTAATGGGGTGAACGGATCCCTCAAGGAGATGTCTCCATTCCTCAAGTGCTAGTTTAATGGCCAGTAATTCACGGTCTCCGATGGAATAGTTCTTTTCAGGGGGAGAAAAGGTCTTAGAAAAAAAACCACAGGTGATGTTTTTGCCCTTAGAGTCTTTCTGAAGAAGCACAGCTCCAGCTCCCACAGAGGAGGCATCGACTTCCAGGACAAACGGTTTGCGAGGATTAGGCCTGGACAAAACGGGTGCAGAGGCGAAGGCAGACTTGAGATGGTTAAATGCCTCATCAGCTTGAGGAGGCCAGGACCTTGGATTCGCATCCTTTTTGGTCAGTGCCACAATAGGCGCGACAATGGTGGAGAAGTGAGGAATGAATTGGCGATAGTAATTGGCGAAACCGAGGAACCGTTGGATGGCCCGTAGTCCAGTAGGACGAGGCCAGTTCAGAACGGCAGAAAGTTTCTCAGGGTCCATTTGTAGACCTTGTCCAGAGACCACGTACCCCAGGAAGGGAAGACTGCAGCGTTCAAAGAGACATTTCTCAAGTTTGGCATAAAGATGGTTATCATGGAGCCGTTGGAGCACTTGACGGACATGATGACGGTGCTCTTCCAAGCTAGAGGAGAAAATCAGGATATCATCCAGATAGACAACAACACAGGAGTACAGCAAATCTCTGAAAGTTTCATTCACAAAGTCTTGGAAGACCGCAGGGGCGTTACATAAACCAAAGGGCATGACAAGATACTCGAAGTGTCCGTCACGGGTGTTAAAGGCGGTTTTCCACTCATCGCCTTTACGGATACGGATGAGATTATATGCGCCCCGGAGGTAGAGTTTGGTGAAAATTCTTGCTCCGCGCAAACGGTCAAAGAGTTCAGAGATAAGGGGCAGCGGGTAGCGATTCTTTACCGTGATCTTATTAAGACTACGATAGTCAATGCAGGGACGTAAGGACCCGTCCTTTTTGGCGACAAAGAAGAATCCTGCTCCAGCAGGGGAAAAAGACTTGCGGATGAAACCTCTTTTGAGGTTCTCCTGGATGTACTCTGTCATAGCTTGTGTCTCAGGGATGGAGAGAGGGTAGATCCTGCCACGGGGCGGAGTGGTCCCGGGAAGAAGATCAATAGGGCAGTCATAGGGTCTATGTGGCGGCAAGACCTCCGCTTGTTTTTTGCAAAACACACCAGCAAAGTCCTGGTAAGGCTTGGGAAGACTAGGCAGAGAAGTTGTGATGGAAACTCGGTTAGTGGGCACCGCTTTGAGGCAATGCTGGTTGCAGGAAGGACCCCAACTTTTGATGTCCCCCGAGGCCCAGTCGAGGGTAGGAGAATGTAGCTGGAGCCAGGGTAGGCCCAAAAGGATTTCAGAGGTACAGTTGGGTAATACAAAAAAGTCAATTCTTTCATGATGGAGGACTCCAATTTTCATGAGCAGATGTTCGGTGCGATAACGCACAATACGGTTCAAATTTTGTCCATTTACGGAGATGAAAAAAGGCTTGACAAGACAGATGACTGGAACATTAAATTTGTTGATGAGTGAGGCTTCGATGAAGTTCCCTGCAGAACCAGAGTCCAGAAAGGCCACAGCGGAGAAAGAGGACTTCTTGGGCAAAGAAATCCTCACAGGAACAGTCAGACGTGGAGAGGAAGAATCCACACCTAGCAACGCCTCTCCCACGTTAGCTAGGTGCGAGCGTTTCCCTGACGCTGAGGGCGAATAGAGCAATCCTTTAGGAAATGGTCAGGACTGGCGCAATACAGGCACAGATTATGGTCTCGGCGACGAGTCCTCCCTTGTGTGGTCAGGCGTGACCGATCCACTTGCATAGCCTCCTCAACGGGAGGCACAGGAACGGCTTGTAGAGGATTCTGGAAGAGAGGTGCCAGGCGAGGAAAACGCCTGACGCGAACCAAGTCCTTTTCCTGGCGTAGCTCTAGGCGTCTTTCGGTATAACGCATGTCAATGCGGGTGGCCAGCTGGATGAGTTCAGACAGGGTAGCAGGAATTTCTCGTGCGGCTAGCACATCTTTGACGTGACTGGATAGGCCTTTTTTGAAGGTCGCGCAGAGAGCCTCATTGTTCCAAGAGAGTTCAGAAGCCAGGGTGCGGAACTGAATGGCGTAATCGCCCACTGAAGAATTCCCCTGGACCAGATTCAGAAGAGCCGTCTCGGCTGAGGAAGCCCGGGCTGGCTCCTCGAAGACACTGCGAACTTCAGAAAAGAAAGCTTCAACTGTAGCAGTGGCAGGATCGCCACGGTCCCAAAGCGGTGTGGCCCAGGCTAGGGCCTTACCAGCTAGCAGGCTAACCATGAACGCCACCTTTGACCGTTCTGTGGGGAACTGGTCCGACAACATCTCCAGATGGAGGGAACACTGGGATAGGAACCCTCGGCACAGCTTGGGATCCCCATTGAACTTATAAGGAAGAGACAGGCGGATTCTAGCAGCAGCAGCTCGTGGTGGAGGAGATGCAGGAGCTAGCGGTGGAGATGGCAGAAGCTGCTGGAGCATAGCAGTCAACTGCGCCAATTGCTGTCCCTGTTGAGCGACCACCGTGGTCAGATCCGAGATGCTAGGCAGCGGAACCTCAGCGGGATCCATGGCCGGATCTACTGTCCCGCTCGGGGTATGACGGGGAACAGGAGGTGGATCCCCTATGCCAGTGAGGCGAAAACACGGGTTGTATTGGAGGACCGGTTCTAATGTTGCTACTGGTTTTCACCAGAGCCCGCCGCAAGGCGGGATGGACTTGCAGCAGCGGTAGCAACCAGGTCGTGTCCTCAAATAGCAACTCGACCACACTGGCAGCTGAGACGGGCGAGGTACACAGGGATAAGGCAGAGGCGAGGTCAAACGTAGCAGAAGGTCAAGGCAGGCGGCAAAGGTTCGTAGTCAGGGGCAACAGCAGAAATCTGGGTACACAGGCAAGGGCAACACAAACGCTTTCACTGGGCACAAGGCAACAAGATCCGGCGAGGACAGGAAGGGGAAGTGGGTTGAAAAAGGATTCTGTTGCACAGTAATTGGACCAGGCACCAATCAATGGTGCGCTGGCCCTTTAAGAGAAGGCAGAATAGTGCGCGCGCGCCTTAGGGAGCGGGGACGCGCGCGCAGGGAGGAAGCAGGCGGGGACAGGTGAGAGAGACGGGATGCGATCCCCCGGCGGAACCCGGGCCGCCGCGTGGATCGCATCCCACCGATAGCAGAGCAGCACCTGCGGGGGCACTGCAGGGCAGAAGACGCTGTGAGCGCTCCGGGATGGATGGGACACCCGGAGCGCTCGGCGTAACACTGAACCGTCTGAAGACTAGCATCAAGATAATTAACCTGGTCCTCATTTGGAAGATACATGTTCACTAATGTGACCTTTTGCTGACCTATAAGTCCCTTCACAATTAAAAGACGGCCCTCCTCCTCATTTATTACTTTCAGTTGCTTCCATGGTATCTGCTTTGCCACAATAAAGGATACTCCATTTGATTTGGAAGTCAAAGACGCCCCATGGTATACCCTGGAGAATCTGTGGTTTCCTAGTTTTGGTATTTTATCTCTTCTAAAGTGTGTCTCTTGTAAGAAAGCAATCTGTGTCTTCAATCTTCCAAATTCAGCGAGTAACCTGATCCGTTTTTCTGGGATATTCAGTCCCTTATCGTTATATGAGGTAAACTTTATTTTAGTAATTTCTTACTCTCTTCTGAAAGTTGCTGGAGAGAAAGCCCCCAAGGGGAGAGGAAAAAAAAAAACAAAAAAAAAAAAATTACCCTATCCTACTCTCGGGGCTAGTTCAGCCGGTGCGATTTTTCGGTACAGTTGACCACCCCCTCACAGAGCAGAAAAAAAAAAAAACCTTTTTAAACGTCTCCGACTTATCCTCCACCCGGAGGATAGACGTTTGTTGTGGGAGAAATGTCCCCAAGCATGAGCAGGATCAGAGCGAACATATCAGCGGCTACACACCCAAAAAATAGAATCAGATATAATCGTCTTGATAGAGATCACCGTATTTACAGTTCAAATTCGTATACATGCCCTAAACTACAACCTGTATCGGTCCATTTTTTTTTTCTTACTACAGCATCACTTTTTTCTTACTTTCCTAAACAAAAAAATAAGTGTTATTTCCTAAAAATTAGGTCCTATACTTTTTATCCACCGCTACCCTTCCTCACGCCCCCCCCCCCCCCCCCCCCAAAAAAAAAAAAAACACACGTACAAAAAAAAAAGAACTTGTCTTATATTAGATATATATTATGTATAATAATGTGTATCCCCCCTACCCCAGGGAAACATACTGTGTAAATCTTCCCAAAAAAAAAGAAAATATCACACCTTGTGTGATATTGTGTCAAATACTGTTATACTGGGTATATATTATGTATAATAATGTGTAACCCCCCCCCCCCCCCCACCCCTATGTGACACCCCTGCAACCAGTTCAATTCCCCCCATTCGTGTTATCAAAAAAAATAAACCCTCGGGTGAGAGAGATCAGATAGTTACTCGATCAGTCAATCTCCCAGAAAAAAAGATCACAAGTAAAAGGAGCCCATATTAACAATAAGTCGTGCCCACTTGGGGCCACTCAGAACCGTCCTTAAGGATTTTGTCCATCTCTTATAAGGCATATTTTCTCCCCTCCTGAATGCGGGAAAGTGGGGGGAAAAAAAGGGGGGGGGGAGAGGGAGCGGGGAAAAAAAAAAGAAAAGAAAAACACCAACAGCCCACAGGCATTCATTAATAGATAATTCTCAATAAGTAGACATCCTGCACCCGCGAGTCATAACTAGTATACATTATGCTTCCATTTGATTCCTCCTTCTCCCCCGTCTTTTCTCGTTCAAGATTTTTATTTTCACATAAAAGAACATTACAGAACAAAAAAGAAAAACAAAACGATATTGTGCATATATTTACAGTCATATATGGGGTATCGTAGTAAGCAGACAATATAGATAAAGTATGAATATCTTGTGGTCTAAAGTATAAGATGTGAACTTATGATAGAAGAATACTATAGGAAGGGCTAACGTAATAACCTTGTATGTATAAGAACAGTGTCACCGAACCTTATCTAGGTGCTGTAAAAACATGCCTCCAGACCACTCTACCACCCCAGATGGGTTCAAACTGTGGTAAAGTGGGGGCAATTAGGAGAATTAGGTATTTTGTTAGCCAAGGTTGTAGGTATCTCCCCCGTCTTTTATTCAGGTGGTTAAACCCCCCTACAGACTCCATTGGGACATCTATCCAAGCGGGTACTTCCACCGCTTCCGAAGTCAGAAATGCAAAAAGATCTGGCAATTGCTCTGGGCCATACTGAGTAAAGACGTGTTCTTCTTTTTTTATGACTAGGGATATCGGATACCCCCATCTATATGTCGCTCCCTTTGCTCGCACCTGATCCAGTAACGGCTTCAATAACCGTCACCAAAACTTCGTCTGCCAGCAAAGATCAGGGAACAACTGCACCTCCTGATCCTCAAAATCCATAGCCCCCTTCTGCCGCGCTGCTCTCATTATATCTTCTTTTACTTTAAAAACGTGAACTCGGCACAGGACATCCCTGGGCGCCCCCTGATCTGGGTTCTGCACTGCCAGCCCCTGTGCACCCGATCTAACTCAATATAAGTCTCTGGGGGGTTTTCCAAATATTTATTAAGGATAGAAATTGCCGTCTTTCTTAGGTCAGTTGTCTTAATTGTTTCTGAAATCCCTTTAATGCGTACATTGTTTCTTCTGTTTCTATTCTCAAAATTTTCAGCCTGTAGTTGCAAAGCTATCAGTTTTTGATGCTGTAAATTAAATTTTGTCTCCAGTATATCAATACATGTATCAGCTACACATTGCAGTGTCTCACACTTAGACAGTCTTTTATCCACTGCTTCAACCTGCTCATTTCTTCTCTCACAGTGGCTTTCAAATCACACATCAGCACTAGTATATCCTCTTTAGTGGGGAGGGCCTGTATGAGCTGCCACATACCAGACTGGCAAGTCCGCTTGGGGCAGAGGGAAGTCTCCCCTATGGTCCGACTCGCGGCCCCTGATAGGATAGACAGGAGGCACAGGAGTGCGGAGTGGTACGAGAGCCTGGTGTGGATGATCCAGGAGCTGGAAGCAGGATGATCCTCAAGCAGCAGGTGGGTAGGCTGGAACACAGGCAGTCAGGTGCGGAGCAGGAGCTGAGCAGGCAGGTCAAGTACAGGCAGGATTCGGCAACAGGCGGGCAACAACGGTACAGTAGGAGCAGGCAGGAGCGAGGTCAAACAGGCAGAGGTCAGGTGCAGGCAGAAGTCAGGGGTATCCAATAGGCAAGCCGGGTCGTCGGGAGATCAGGTACACAGGAACGCAGGTTACAGGCAACAGGAACAAGGGCATGGGGGAGCTGATGATCAGGCAGCAAGTAGACATGTGCGATTCGTTTCGTACGAATTCGTAATTCGTACGAATTTTTCGAAATTCGTACGAATTTACGAATCTGTAGTACGAATTTTTTTTTTTACGAATTCCGTACGGAATACGAAATTCCGTTTACGAATTTCGTCGCCGAATGATTCGAATGAATTCGAATGAATTCGAATGAATTCGAATGGATTCGAATGAATTCGAATGACAAAGTGTCATTTTTGCAGAGAAAAAAAGCTATTTAAAAAACAGTCATTCATTGATATAAAAAAAAAAAGCGTAGGGGTCCCCCCAAATTCAATAACCAGGCCCTTCAGGTCTGGTATGGATATTAAGGGGGACCCCAGCCAAAAAAAAAAAAAAAAATGGCGTGGGGTCCCCCCCAAATATCCATACCAGACCCTTCAGGTCTGGGATGGATTTTAAGGGGAACCCGGCCAAAAAAAAAAAAAAAAAAATGGCGTGGGGTCCCCCTCAAAATCCATACCAGACCCTTTATCCGAGCACGCAACCTGGCAGGCCGCAGGAAAGGAGGGGGGGACAAGAGCGGCCCCCCCTCCCGCCTGAACCGTACCAGGCCACATACCCTCAACATTGGGAGGGTGCTTTGGGGTCCCCCCCAAAGCACCTTGTCCCCATGTTGATGAGGACAAGGGCCTCATCCCCACAACCCTGGCCGGTGGTTGTGGGGGTCTGCGGGCGGGGGGCTTATCGGAATCTGGAAGCCCCCTTTAACAAGGGGACCCCCAGATCCCGGCCCCCCCCCCCCCCTGTGTGAAATGGTAAGGGGGTACAAAAGTACCCCTACCATTTCACCAAAAAAGTGGCAAAAATGGTAAAAATGACAGGAGACGGTCTTTGACAATTCCTTTATTAAAATCTTCTTTCTTCTGGTCTTCCTTCTTCATCTTCTCCTTCCGGCATCTTCTTCCATCGTCTTCTTCCTTCGATTCGCTTCTTCTTCCTCCGGTCTTCTCGTCCTTCTCGTCCGGCGTCGTCCTTCTCGTCCGGCATCGGCGTCTCTTCTCGCAGGCCGCTCCTCGCAATGGGAGGCTCCCGCTCTGTGAGGCTCCGCTCCGGGTGACAGGTCTTTTATAACGAAGGCACCTGGTGACCCCGCCCCCTCTGACGCACGGGGACGTCATGTGGAATTCCCTATGGCTTTCCCCATGACGTCAGAGGGGGGGCGGGGTCACCAGGTGCCTTCGTTATACAAGACCTGTCACCCGGAGCGGAGCCTCTCAGAGCGGGAGCCTCCCATTGCGAGGAGCGGCCTGCGAGAAGAGACGCTGATGCCGGACGAGAAGGACGACGCCGGACGAGAAGGACGAGAAGACCGGAGGAAGAAGAAGCGAATCGAAGGAAGAAGAAGATGGAAGAAGATGCCGGAAGGAGAAGATGAAGAAAGGAGAAGATGAAGAAAGAAGATTTTAATAAAGGAATTGTCAAAGACCGTCTCCTGTCATTTTTACCATTTTTGCCACTTTTTTGGTGAAATGGTAGGGGTACAAAAGTACCCCCTTACCATTTCACACAGGGGGGGGGGCGGGATCTGGGGGTCCCCTTGTTAAAGGGGGCTTCCAGATTCCGATAAGCCCCCCGCCTGCAGACCCCCACAACCACCGGGCACGGTTGTGGGGATGAGGCCCTTGTCCTCATCAACATGGGGACAAGGTGCTTTGGGGGGGACCCCAAAGCACCCTCCCAATGTTGAGGGCATGTGGCCTGGTACGGTTCAGGCGAGAGGGGGGGGGGCGCTCTCGTCCCCCCCTCCTTTCCTGCGGCCTGCCAGGTTGCGTGCTCGGATAAGGGTCTGGTATGGATTTTATGGGGGACCCCACGCCATTTTTTTTGGCTAGGGTTCCCCTTAAAATCCATCCCAGACCTCAAGGGTCTGGTATGGATTTTGAGGGGGACCCTACGCCATTTTTTTTTTTTTTTGGCTGGGGTCCCCCTTAATATCCATCCCAGACCTGAAGGGCCTGGTTATTGAATTTGGGGGGACCCCTACGCTTTTTTTTTATCAATGACTTCAATGAATGACAGTTCTCTGTATTACGGATCCAACAATTCATTTGCCGGCAATAGCTGCGACTCGTGATTTTAAATAGTTTTTTTTTCCTGCAAAAATGACACTGTGCAGGAACAGTTCTCTATATTAGATATACTGAATCTCGAATCATTCGTTATATCCGCTATTATAATTTCTTTCATGTTAGTTGAAATTACATATTTGTTAGTTACAATACAACATTCGAATTGTTCTCTGTATTGCGGGAATCGGCAATTAGCCGCGAGTGATTTTAAATGTCTTTTTTTCCTGCAAAAATGACACATTGTACAGAGAGAGTTCTAAACACGGGAAACCTGCGCCCTTCTATATACTATATACTCTATAGTATGCCTATGAAGGGGGTCATGTTTCCCGTGTTTAGAACTCTCTCTGAACAATGTGTCATTTTTGCAGGAAAAAAAGACATTTAAAATCACTCGCGGCTAATTGCCGATTCCCGCAATACAGAGAACAATTCGAATGTTGTATTGTAACTAACAAATATGTAATTTCAACTAACATGAAAGAAATTATAATAGTGGATATAACGAATGCTTCGAATGATTCGAGATTCAGTATATCTAATATAGAGAACTGTCTCTGTACAATGTGTCATTTTTGCAGGAAAAAAAAACTATTTAAAATCACGAGTCGCAGCTATTGCCAGCAAATGAATTGTTGGATCCGTAATACAGAGAACTGTCATTCATTGAAGTCATTGATAAAAAAAAAGCGTAGGGGTCCCCCCAAATTCAATAACCAGGCCCTTCAGGTCTGGGATGGATATTAAGGGGGACCCCAGCCAAAAAAAAAAAAAAAAAATGGCGTAGGGTCCCCCTCAAAATCCATACCAGACCCTTGAGGTCTGGGATGGATTTTAAGGGGAACCCTAGCCAAAAAAAATGGCGTGGGGTCCCCCATAAAATCCATACCAGACCCTTATCCGAGCACGCAACCTGGCAGGCCGCAGGAAAGGAGGGGGGACGAGAGCGCCCCCCCTCCCGCCTGAACCGTACCAGGCCACATGCCCTCAACATTGGGAGGGTGCTTTGGGGTCCCCCCCAAAGCACCTTGTCCCCATGTTGATGAGGACAAGGGCCTCATCCCCACAACCCTGGCCGGTGGTTGTGGGGGTCTGCGGGCGGGGGGCTTATCGGAATCTGGAAGCCCCCTTTAACAAGGGGACCCCCAGATCCCGCCCCCCCCCTGTGTGAAATGGTAAGGGGGTACAAAAGTACCCCTACCATTTCACCAAAAAAGTGGCAAAAATGGTAAAAATGACAGGAGACGGTCTTTGACAATTCCTTTATTAAAATCTTCTTTCTTCTGGTCTTCCTTCCGTCATCTTCTCCTTCCGGCATCTTCTTCCATCTTCTTCTTCCTTCGATTCGCTTCTTCTTCCTCCGGTCTTCTCGTCCTTCTCGTCCGGCGTCGTCCTTCTCGTCCGGCATCGTCGTCTCTTCTCGCAGGCCGCTCCTCGCAATGGGAGGCTCCCGCTCTGTGAGGCTCCGCTCCGGGTGACAGGTCTTGTATAACGAAGGCACCTGGTGACCCCGCCCCCCCTCTGACGTCATGGGGAAAGCCATAGGGAATTCCACATGACGTCCCCGTGCGTCAGAGGGGGCGGGGTCACCAGGTGCCTTCGTTATAAAAGACCTGTCACCCGGAGCGGAGCCTCACAGAGCGGGAGCCTCCCATTGCGAGGAGCGGCCTGCGAGAAGAGACGACGATGCCGGACGAGAAGGACGACGCCGAACGAGAAGGACGAGAAGGACGAGAAGACCGGAGGAAGAAGAAGCGAATCGAAGGAAGAAGAAGATGGAAGAAGATGACGGAAGGAGAAGATGAAGAAGGAAGACCAGAAGAAAGAAGAAAGAAGATTTTAATAAAGGAATTGTCAAAGACCGTCTCCTGTCATTTTTACCATTTTTGTCACCTTTTTTGGTGAAATGGTAGGGGTACTTTTGTACCCCCTTACCATTTCACACAGGGGGGGGCCGGGATCTGGGGGTCCCCTTGTTAAAGGGGGCTTCCAGATTCCGATAAGCCCCCCGCCCGCAGACCCCCACAACCACCGGGCACGGTTGTGGGGATGAGGCCCTTGTCCTCATCAACATGGGGACAAGGTGCTTTGGGGGGGACCCCAAAGCACCCTCCCAATGTTGAGGGCATGTGGCCTGGTACGGTTCAGGCGGGAGGGGGGGCCGCTCTCGTCCCCCCCTCCTTTCCTGCGGCCTGCCAGGTTGCGTGCTCGGATAAAGGGTCTGGTATGGATTTTATGGGGGACCCCACGCCATTTTTTTTTGCTAGGGTTCCCCTTAAAATCCATCCCAGACCTCTAGGGTCTGATATGGATTTTGAGGGGGACCCTACGCCATTTTTTTTTTTTTGGCTGGGGTCCCCCTTAATATCCATCCCAGACCTGAAGGGCATGGTTATTGAATTTGGGGGGACCCCTACGCATTTTTTTATCAATGACTTCAATGAATGACAGTTCTCTGTATTACGGATCCAACAATTCATTTGCCGGCAAATAGCTGCGACTCGTGATTTTAAATAGTTATTTTTTTCCTGCAAAAATGACACTGCAGGAACAGTTCTCTATATTAGATATACTGAATCTCGAATCATTCGAAGCATTCGTTATATCCGCTATTATAATTTCTTTCATGTTAGTTGAAATTACATATTTGTTAGTTACAATACAACATTCGAATTGTTCTCTGTATTGCGGGAATCGGCAATTAGCCGCGAGTGATTTTAAATGTCTTTTTTTCCTGCAAAAATGACACATTGTTCAGAGAGAGTTGTAAACACGGGAAACATGAGCCCCTTCATAGGCATACTATAGAGTATATAGTATATAGAAGGGCGCATGTTTCCCGTGTTTAGAACTCTCTCTGTACAATGTGTCATTTTTGCAGGAAAAAAAGACATTTAAAATCACTCGCGGCTAATTGCCGATTCCCGTAATACAGAGAACAATTCGAATGCAACAACTAACAAATATGTAATTTCAACTAACATGAAAGAAATTATAATAGCGGATATAACGAATGCTTCGAATGATTCGAGATTCAGTATATCTAATATAGAGAACTGTCTCTGTACAATGTGTCATTTTTGCAGGAAAAAAAAACTATTTAAAATCACGAGTCGCAGCTATTTGCCGGCAAATGAATTGTTGGATCCGTAATACAGAGAACTGTCATTCATTGAAGTCATTGATAAAAAAAAAGCGTAGGGGTCCCCCCAAATTCAATAACCAGGCCCTTCAGGTCTGGGATGGATATTAAGGGGGACCCCAGCCAAAAAAAAAAAAAAAATGGCGTAGGGTCCCCCTCAAAATCCATACCAGACCCTTGAGGTCTGGGATGGATTTTAAGGGGAACCCTAGCCAAAAAAAATGGCGTGGGGTCCCCCATAAAATCCATACCAGACCCTTATCCGAGCACGCAACCTGGCAGGCCGCAGGAAAGGAGGGGGGGACGAGAGCGGCCCCCCCTCCCGCCTGAACCGTACCAGGCCACATGCCTTCAACATTGGGAGGGTGCTTTGGGGTCCCCCCCAAAGCACCTTGTCCCCATGTTGATGAGGACAAGGGCCTCATCCCCACAACCGTGCCGGTGGTTGTGGGGGTCTGCGGGCGGGGGGCTTATCGGAATCTGGAAGCCCCCTTTAACAAGGGGACCCCCAGATCCCGCCCCCCCCTGTGTGAAATGGTAAGGGGGTACAAAAGTACCCCTACCATTTCACCAAAAAAGGTGACAAAAATGGTAAAAATGACAGGAGACGGTCTTTGACAATTCCTTTATTAAAATCTTCTTTCTTCATCTTCTCCTTTCTTCATCTTCTCCTTCCGGCATCTTCTTCCATCTTCTTCTTCCTTCGATTCGCTTCTTCTTCCTCCGGTCTTCTCGTCCTTCTCGTCCGGCGTCGTCCTTCTCGTCCGGCATCGTCGTCTCTTCTCGCAGGCCGCTCCTCGCAATGGGAGGCTCCCGCTCTGTGAGGCTCCGCTCCGGGTGACAGGTCTTGTATAACGAAGGCACCTGGTGACCCCGCCCCCCCTCTGACGTCATGGGGAAAGCCATAGGGAATTCCACATGACGTCCCCGTGCGTCAGAGGGGGCGGGGTCACCAGGTGCCTTCGTTATAAAAGACCTGTCACCCGGAGCGGAGCCTCACAGAGCGGGAGCCTCCCATTGCGAGGAGCGGCCTGCGAGAAGAGACGCCGATGCCGGACGAGAAGGACGACGCCGGACGAGAAGGACGAGAAGACCGGAGGAAGAAGAAGCGAATCGAAGGAAGAAGACGATGGAAGAAGATGCCGGAAGGAGAAGATGAAGAAGGAAGACCAGAAGAAAGAAGATTTTAATAAAGGAATTGTCAAAGACCGTCTCCTGTCATTTTTACCATTTTTGCCACTTTTTTGGTGAAATGGTAGGGGTACTTTTGTACCCCCTTACCATTTCACACAGGGGGGGGGGCCGGGATCTGGGGGTCCCCTTGTTAAAGGGGGCTTCCAGATTCCGATAAGCCCCCCGCCCGCAGACCCCCACAACCACCGGCCAGGGTTGTGGGGATGAGGCCCTTGTCCTCATCAACATGGGGACAAGGTGCTTTGGGGGGGACCCCAAAGCACCCTCCCAATGTTGAGGGTATGTGGCCTGGTACGGTTCAGGCGGGAGGGGGGGCCGCTCTCGTCCCCCCCCCTCCTTTCCTGCGGCCTGCCAGGTTGCGTGCTCGGATAAAGGGTCTGGTATGGATTTTGAGGGGGACCCCCACGCCATTTTTTTTTTTTTTTTTGGCCGGGGTTCCCCTTAAAATCCATCCCAGACCTCAAGGGTCTGGTATGGATATTTGGGGGGGACCCCACGCCATTTTTTTTTTTTTTTTTGGCTGGGGTCCCCCTTAATATCCATACCAGACCTGAAGGGCCTGGTTATTGAATTTGGGGGACACTTTGTCATTCGAATTCATTCGAATTCATTCGAATTCATTCGTTATATCTGCTATAATAATTTCGTTCAAATTAGTTGAAATTCGATATTGGTAGTTGGATTTACTAACGATTCGTAACTATTTATAACGATTCGTAACGATTCGTAACTTGAAATTGAAATTCGATATTTGTAGTTGGATTCGAATTGTTCTCTGTGTTATGAAAACCAACAATGCATTAGCCGCGTTAACGATTCGTAACGATTCGTAACGATTCGTAACTTTACTAACGATTCGTAAAAAAAATTACGATTCGTCCGAATTTCGTATTTCGTACGAATTCGAACGGAATTTCGTACACGAATTACGAATTACGAATTTTTTTATATACGAAACGGGACGAAACGAAACGAAACGAATTTTTTGACAGTTCCCATGTCTAGCAGCAAGGAGCAGAGTAGGCAGCAGACCTAAATAGGCCGATTGGCGCCAAATGGCACACACGTGCGCGCACTGGCACGCACCAGCACACACTGGCGCGCACATTAGCGCATGCGCACCCACACGCACCCAGACACCAGCACGTGCCCCAGTGCCACCAGGAGCGCAAACATTAGCGCGCACATTAGCGTGCACATTAGCGCGCACCGGCGCACATCGGCGCGCACCAGCACCAACAGGAGTGTGCACATTGGCGCCAACAGGAGCGCGCACACCGGCGCACACCGGCCCACACCAGCGCGCCCAGCACCGCGACCAGTCAGGTAACCTCTCTGACAGTGCCCCCTCCTTAAGGGCAGACTCCGGATGCCCAGACGGGCCAATCTGGAGGCATGGCAGTTCTTAAAAGCCTGTAAAAGTTCCTGAGCATGCAGATTGCTCTCGGGTTCAAAGGAGTTGTCCTCTGGGCCATACCCCTTCCATTTGATAAGGTATTGAATCACGTTGCCCCTTCTTCTGCAATCCAGAATTGCTTCAACTTCAAACTCTTCTTCGTTGTTAATTATGACAGGTTTGGGTGGGCCGGTGGTTCAGCCAGTGAAGGGGTTTGGGGTAGCAGGCTTCAGTAGGGTCACGTGAAAGACCGGGTGAACTTTTAGCAAGTCAGGCAGATCAAGTTCATTGGTAACGTCATTTATTTTTCTCTTTACCGAGAAAGGACCTATGAATTTAGGGCCCAACTTCCTAGAGGGACAGGCCATTTTCAGGTTGGCTGTGGACAACCATACCTGGTTGCCGGGTTCCAGGATAAGTTCTCCACGCCTCTTTTTATCAAAATTTTTTTGTAGTATTCCTGGGACTTAGTCAAAGCTTCTTGTAGGAGTTTGTTATTGGTGGAGAAGAAATCCATGGTTTCGGAGACTGCAGGGACGGTACATTCGGGTATTGAGTTGGGTAGGAAAGCTGGGTGAAAACCGTAGTTAGTGAAGAATGGTGTTTGGTTGATGGCAGAATGCAAGGAGTTGTTGTAGGAGAACTCCGCAATGGGTAGTAGAGAGACCCAGTCATCCTGAGAAAAGGCAGAAAAGCAGCGGAGGTATTGCTCCAAGGACTGATTTGTTCTCTCAGTGTGTCCATTTGTCTGGGGGTGATAGGCCGACAAGAATGCCAGCTCAATTTCAAGGGATCCACAGAGCGCCTTCCAAAACCTTGAGGTAAATTGGACACCCCGATCGAACACAATACTTGGACCCCATGCAACCTTACGATTTCTTTAATAAAGATCTTGGCCGTCTCCATGGCCGAGGGGGTGCCCCTCATTGGGAGGAAGTGAGCCATTTTGGACAGCCTGTCCACCACAACAAAGATGGTAGAGAACCCCTCGGATGGGGGAAGTTCCACGATGAAATCCATCGCAATCATTTTCCACGGTCTCTCAGGAACAGGTAAGGGTTTCAGCAGTCCCCAAGCTTTTGTCCGTCTGCTCTTGCTTCGAGCACAATTGTTGCAGGAGTCCACATCATTTTTGCAATCATTGAGCAGTCGGGGCCCCCAGAAAGTGCGCTGGACCAACTTGGCAGTCTTCAAGGTACCAAAGTGTCCGGCCAACTTATGGTCGTGGCAAAGTTCCAGCACAACTAACCTTAAGGCATCGGAAAACAAAATCTTGTCTCTATGCCAAAACAATCCTTCTCTTAAACTGGTTTCAGGGGCCGAGGAAATACCGACAGAGGCCTGTCTAATCCGGGAGATAAGGTCCCCTTGGAGGAGCAAGAAGTTCCCAGAAGGAAGGATAGTGTCGGGAGGCAGGGTCTTCTCTCAGTCATGAAACATGCGCGAAAGCGCATCCGGCTTAACGTTCTTAGAACCAGGTCTATAGGTGATGTGGAATTGGAATCGGGAAAAAAAAAGTGCCCATCTGGCTTGCCGTGGTCTTAGTCTCTTGGCTGTTCTTAAATATTCCAAGTTCTTGTGGTCGGTGTAGACCAAGATGGGATGTGCAGCACCCTCCAGTAGGTAACGCCACTCCTCCAGAGCCGCCTTGATGGCTAGAAGTTCTCGATCCCCCACGTCGTAGTTCCTTTCAGACATCGAAGGTTTGCATGAAAAAAAACGCTACCGGGTAGAGGAACACTTTGGCGCCCTGCCGCTGAGAGAGCACTGCTCCAACTGCAATTTCCGAGGCATTGACCCCTAAGACAAATGGCAGGGCCGGATCAGGATGCTTCAGAATGGTGGCTGAGGTGAACAGCCTGGGCCTTAGGGGTCCAAGAGAATCGGGTTCCCTGCCTGGTCAATTTGGTTATGGGAGCAATAATTGCGGAAAAGCCTCTGATGAACTTCCGGTAAAAATTAGAGAAGCCAATGAAGCGATGTATGCCCTTCTTATCCACAGGTGCAGGCCAGTCCAGGATGGCAGTCACCTTTTGGGGATCCATCTTGATGCCTTCAACCGATATGACCAGGCCCAAGAATTGGATGCACTGGAGCTCAAACTCGCATTTTTTGAGTTTTTTTCGAGTTTTGCATAAAGCCTGTGTTGCCTGAGCCGGCTTAGAACGTTCCGAACATGTCTACGGTGATCGGCTAAGGAAGAGGAGAAGATGAGTATATTGTCCAGGTACACGATTACATATAAGTCCAGGTAGTAACGAAAGATGTTGTTGAAAAAATGTTGAAAAGTTGCCGGGGCGTTGCATAGGCCGAAGGGCATGACAAGGTACTCGAAGTGCCCAAATCGAGTGTGGAAAGCCGTCTTCCACTCGTCCCCTTCTCGGATACGGATCAGGTTATAAGCTCCGTGAAGATCCAGTTTTGTGAAGATGATACAGGTACCAGAGGTAAGGGATAACGGTTTTTAATGGTTATCTTGTTCAATTCCCAATAGTCGATGCATGGACGTAGAGAGTTTTTTTTCAACAAAGAAAATGACAGCACCGGCTGGGGAGGTGGAAGGATGGATAAAACCCTTTTCAGGTTTTCATCGATGTAGCCCTTTAGTGTATCCAGCTCCTGCTCCGTTAGCGGGAAAATTCTTCCAAAAGGAACTTCGGTGCCAGGTAACAGTTCTATAGGGCAGTCCTAAGGCCAGTGAGGGGGAAGTGTTTCTGCTCCTTTTTTGCTGAACACATCCAGAAAGTCCTGGTAGGGTTCGGGACTGGAATGAAGTAGTTCTGGATCAACATCTAAGCAGAGGAGTTGAGAGGTTTCCTCAGGTGTCTGGCACAGGCAGTGCTGCTGACAATATTCCGAAAGGAATTTGACTTCTCCTGTAGCCCAGTTAATGCTGGGATTGTGGGCCTGCAGCCAGGGCATTCCCAGGATGATAGGGAAGAGAGGAGAAGAGATGGCATCCAGACGTAGGTGCTCCCGATGATAGGTGCCCATAGTGGCCAGCAAAGGGACGGTCTCCTGTGTGACAGGACCGGAACTAAGGGTGGAGCCATCTGCGAGGTGTACAGCAAGCCCCTGGGCCTTGGGTAGAAAAGGGATATGGTGGTTGGCAGCGAAGATCAGGTCAATAAAACAGCTGCATGCTCCGGAATCAATGATAACTGACACTGGGATGTTCCCTCCTGGAAGCTGTAATGTTATGGAAATAGCAAGATGAGAACTGGGCTTAGGCAAAACAGGTGCACACATAGAGGAGGTAGTTAGGCACTTACGTGTCTTGTTGGGGCAGGCCCTTATGTAGTGCCCGGGTTCCCCACAGTATAGGCAAAGGTTGTGGGCACGTCTGCGCTGTTTTTCTTCAGGAGTCAGCGTGGGCCGGAGCAAGCCGAGCTGCAAGGGTTCCGGAGCTTCCTGAACTGGAGCGGTAGAGGTAGGTGTAAACTGACCGGTAGAACTTGGAACCTTGGGGAGCATCCAAGTGGGGCGGAAGTGGCTGGAGGATCTCTCCGACTGGCGATCCCTTAGGCGGCGATCGATCTGGATGGAGAGATTGATGAGCTCATCCAAAGACTGGGCAATTCCCACTTGTGCCAGCTCATCCTTGAGTGGGTCAGATAGGCCCATCCGGAATTGATGACGCAGGGCGGCGTCGTTCCAGTCCGTGTCAGAGCTCCAGTGCCTGAACTCTACCGCATAGTCTTCAGCTGGTCTGCGACCTTGTTGAAGGGAATGCAGTGCGGCTTCGGCAGTCGCCGTCTGCTGGGGATCCTCGTATAACTGGGACATGGCCAAGAAGAAGGCATTGAGGCTATCCAGAGACCCAGACTTCTGCTCCAGTAAGCGGTGGGCCCAGGTTTGAGGCTCACCGTACAACAGAGATATCACAAAGCCCACCTTAGTTGCTTCTAGGGAGAAGGTACGAGGTAGCAATGCAAAGTAGAGCTCGCAGGCATTACGGAACTCCCGGTATTTGCTGCGTTCCCCGGCAAACCTTTCAGGCGTGGGTACTTTAGGCTCTGGAGGTAACATGACTACAGAGGGTGCAGATGAAAAGCCGGCTGAAGATGCTACCTGGGGATTAGACGGGGAGGATAAGACCTGAACTTGTTCCTCCAATCTTGAATAGCCTTCCTGAAGGTTCTTTACGGCTTCATTGAGACCTGCCAGATGTCTACATAGTTCCTCCATGGGCGAGGTCCCCTGCCCGGACTCGATCATGGCTGCCTGATACTGTCAGGCTTCCACTTACCAGACCGGCGAGTCTGCTTGGGGCAGAGGGTGGTCTCCCTTATGGTCCGACTCGCGGCCCCTAGAGCTGGAAGCAGGATGATCCTCAAGCAGCAGGTGGGTAGGCTGGAACGCAGGCAGTCAGGTACGGAGCAGGAGCTGAGCAGGCAGGTCAAGTACAGACAGGATTCGGCAACAGGCAGGCAACAACGGTACAGTAGGAGCAGGCAGGAGCGAGGTCAAACAGGCAGAGGTCAGGTGCAGGCAGAAGTCAGGGGTATCCAATAGGCAAGCCGGGTCGTCAGGAGATCAGGTACACAGGAACACAGGTTACAGGCAACAGGAACAAGGGCACGGGGGAGCTGATGATCAGGCAGCAAGGAGCAGAGTAGGCAGCAGGCCTAAATAGGCCGATTGGCGCCTAATGGCGCACACTTGCGCGCACTAGCGCGCACCGGCGCGCACATTAGCGCGCACGCACCCACACGTGTCTGCGCCCCGGACAACAGCACGCGCCCTAGTGCCACCAGGAGCGCAAACATTAGCGCATACATTAGCGTGCACATTAGCGCGTACCGGCGCACATCGGCGCGCACAAGCACCAACAGGGTGCGCACATTAGCGCCAACGGGAGCGCGCACGCTAGCGCGCACCGGCCCACACCAGCGCGCCCAGCACCGCGACCAGTCAGGTAAATTCTCTGACAGCTGTCTAATGTCTGGCTCCCTGACCTACTCCTGTCCCCTTGAATTTAAAGGACATACCTGGGTTTCCACCGCGATCACATTCTGCGGGAGTATCGGGGGACTTACTTCCACCTCTTCAACGAGTTCCGCCCGGATATTTCCCTCAGATCTATTAGCAGTGTTAGTAACGGACTCCTCTATTGCCGCTTGCTGCCTCTGATTGGCCCGAGCCGATCGCTGTGACACTGCACCGGCGTCCACCGACATTCCGGCGTCTCTCTTTGTTAGGTACCTCGTGATGTGTGAGTCACTCCCATGTGTTTCCCTCATCTCGGCATGAACACAGTGCTGCCACACAGCATGAGCTCTCGGCCTCTCTCCGTTCTCCTGTTAGGGCGTGCTACCGCTGCAATACACCGCTCCTCTCACTCCAACATGCTCAGAGCACACCCCCCCCGGAAAAGGAAGTCCGATCCAGCAAAGGTTATTGCCTTTGACTGTGAAGAGAATACCTTTTCCTGTGGCAAAATAATAACTCTGACCACTAGATGGCAGCAACGTCAAACCAACATTGCAGTATAATCTGTAACAGCACATAGCACATATTACTATGACAATATGGGCAGAACACGCCCTGTCTGGCATAATTTATTATGTCATTATCTAAATAACTACTGCTATGAAGAAAAAACATATAAACAGGAAAATGGAATTGTAGCTAGTCCGAGATCAAAACTATAATGTCAGTTACAGGTCTGAGATAAATTCTGGCGGTCTCATTTTTCACAATCTTGACCTCCACCTTTCTGACCTTGCCATCCCTGCTTGGTACAGCATTGACAATAAGTCCTACGGGCCACTCATTCCTGCCCTCTTGGCTGTCCTTCAACAGACTTTTACATTTGGGCGATCCTCAGTCCATTTCCTGCGGCGTTGCAAATTTGACAGATACTCTCTCTTCCATCTTTTCAAAAGGTGTCTGCCAAGCATTGTACTTGCTTCCATTGTTTTGCATGAACTTGTGTTGTACGTATGGTTCCAGATGGAGCAGGCAAAGAGTTCACCTTTTGAGTCAACAACATTGCTGGGGTAAGGACCATAGGTGTATCTGGGTCTGAGGACACAGGAACTATAGGCCTGGCATTCATAATAGCTGAAACCTCTGCCATAAAGGTGCTTAAAGTCTCATGGGTCAAGTGAGCAGGTTTGGTTTGTAGCAACATAGCGTCCAAGATTCGCCTGGCAATACCGATAAGTCTCTCCCAGACACCACCCATATGTGAGGAGTGTGGAGGATTAAAGACCCATGTACATCCTCTGTCTTGGAGAAAGTCTTGCAATTGTGATTCGCTGTCACAAATGTTAAGTTTATTGCAGGCTCCCACAAAGTTTGTTCCTCTGTCAGAACGGAGCAATTTTGCTGGGCCACGAATTGAGAAGAATCTCCTCAAGGCATTAATAAAGCTTGATGTTGACATGGCTTCAAGGAGCTCTATGTGTACAGCTCGGGTGGACAAACAAGTGAAAAGGACTGCCCATTGTTTACTGTCCGCACTGCCTCCTCTAGTGCGACGGGTTAAAACAGACCATGGACCAAATACATCTAAGCCCACATTGGTGAAAGGTGGTTGAGCAATTACTCTGTCCTCTGGTAGCTTTGCCATCTTTTGACTTTGTAATCTTCCTCGCAGCTTGCGACAGATGACACATTTGTGTATAACAGCTGATACCAAGCGTTTGCCACCAAGAATCCAGAAACCTGTGGATCTAATTGCACCTTCTGCGATGTGTCGCCCTTGGTGAACTACTTGTTTGTGATTAGGGGTGCAACGGATCAAAAAACTCACGGATCGGATCGATCCTCGGATCACGAGTCACGGATCGGATCATTTTTCGGATCAGCAAATAATAATTGAATTTGCAAAAACCTGTGAAAATTCCGCCACCATATAGTCCCCACTGTAATATCCACGTCATCTCCCCCACTGTAATATTGGCAGGGTATCACAGAGTATTGGCAGGGTATCGCAGAGTATTGGCAGGGTATCGCAGAGTATTGGCAGGGTATCGCAGAGTATTGGCAGGGTATCGCAGAGTATTGGCAGGGTATCGCAGAGTATTATGCTGGGTATCGCAGAGTATTGTGCTGGGTATCGCAGAGTATTATGCTGGGTATCGCAGAGTATTGTGCTGGGTATCGCAGAGTATTGTGCTGGGTATCGCAGAGTATTGTGCTGGGTATCGCAGAGTATTGTGCTGGGTATCGCAGAGTATTGTGCTGGGTATCGCAGAGTATTGTGCTGGGTATCGCAGAGTATTGTGCTGGGTATCGCAGAGTATTGTGCTGGGTATCGCAGAGTAATGTGCTGGGTAATGCAGAGTAATGTGCTGGGTAATGCAGAGTATTGTGCTGGGTATCGCAGAGTATTGTGCTGGGTATCGCAGAGTAATGTGCTGGGTAATGCAGAGTAATGTGCTGGGTAATGCAGAGTAATGTGCTGGGTAATGCAGAGTAATGTGCTGGGTAATGCAGAGTAATGTGCTGGGTAATGCAGAGTAATGTGCTGGGTAATGCAGAGTATTGTGCTGGGTAATGCAGAGTATTGTGCTGGGTAATGCAGAGTATTGTGCTGGGTAATGCAGAGTATTGTGCTGGGTAATGCAGAGTATTGTGCTGGGTAATGCAGAGTATTGTGCTGGGTAATGCAGAGTATTGTGCTGGGTAATGCAGAGTATTGTGTTGGGTATCGCAGAGTATTGTGCTGGGTATCGCAGAGTATTGTGCTGGGTATCGCAGAGTATTGTGCTGGGTATCGCAGAGTATTGTGCTGGGTATCGCAGAGTATTGTGCTGGGTATCGCAGAGTATTGTGCTGGGTATCGCAGAGTATTGTGCTGGGTATCGCAGAGTATTGTGCTGGGTAATGCAGAGTATTGTGCTGGGTAATGCAGAGTATTATGCTGGGTAATGCAGAGTATTATGCTGGGTAATGCAGAGTATATTGGCTGGGTAATGCAGGGTATGTTTACAAGTGATCGCTCCGTCATTTGACGGAGCGATCACATTGTAAACAGTGGCCGGGTGTACCAAGATGGCCGTCGCTCCGGAGCTAGGCCGAAGCCGCGGCCTTTCCTAAGGCCGCCGGGTGTACCAAGATGGCCGCCGCCGCTCCGGAGCTAGGCCGAAGCCGCGGCCTTTCCTAAGGCCGAGGCCGCGGAGCGCTCCGCGGATCGCGGGGTGTGCCGATCCGAACGGGGTGACCCGTTCGGATCACGGATCGGCGACGATCCGTTGCACCCCTATTTGTGATAGTACCTAACAAGCAGTGCCGCAATGTGGTGATCATAAGGTATGATGACAGGCTGTTTCTCTTCCTCTGAAAGTTCAGCAAGAGACAAACGTCCACCTACTCTCAATAACCCATTCTTGTCTAGAAAGGGGCTAAGCTTCCCAAGACGGCTTTGTTTTGGGAATGTCTTTTGTTTTTTGATGCAGTCAATTTCCTTCTGGAAGTTCTACTAGATTGACCTGTTCATGGAAACTTTCCCACCTTCTGACTTGATCACTATTTGTTTCTCTCCAGAAGGTTTTAGCGACATGGATGAGTCTGGCTAGGGTCTTAACTAATATCTTCCAGCAAGAAAATCTATCAAAGCAATGTAGGTGAAGTGTGGCTTCAGAAGCTTTGGTGCTGAAACTCGTAATTTCCGATCTGATTTCAGGGTCAGCTTCGATCACTATGAGTGGATAAACATTAGCAGTGTCTATCTTCTCACAGTTTGGTTGGTACAGAAAGGATGGGCCTGAGAACCATATAGAGTTCTGAAGGCATGCTGCTTGAGTAGGTCCAGTGGCATAATCTGCAGGGTTTTGCTCTGTAGATACATAGAACCACTGATCTGGGTGTGAAGATTGCCTCATTTGGTTAAGTTTGTGTGGATGGTAAACACTGTACATTGGTAGATACCAGTGTTCCCTGTCTGTTTTAAGTGGTCCTGCAACTTCAGCGCGATCATTGTCTAGCATCCCTTTAATGAATTCAGTGAAATCTCTTTTCACTTTTGGCTTTCTCTGCAGAGTTTTGCTGAGTGAATGCAAACGCTTCATGGCTTGCTCCCTGTTACTAGGCAAAACACATCTGGGTGTGCGAAAGGGAAGAGGGGCAACCCAACTGTGATTGTCATCTTGGTAAGCCTCTTTATCCATAATCTGCAAGAAGGTCTGATCCTCTATAGAGAGGGCCTGTTTATCGTCATCTTTAGTTTTCTGGAACACTGTAATCCCTAGATTGTCTGTCTCAATGTTGGAATTGACTTCTTCCTTACCATATAGTGTAGAAGGGTCAGTGTTGTGCTGACCTGCCAAAGCTTTCCTTGACAACGAAGCTGTTGTGACAGGGACTCAGAAGGGATGCATGTCCATTTGTTAACACAGATGTCCTCAAAGTGGTAATATTGTCAGGCTGGTGCACTGTCCCCAGGCAAACTTCTCCTACAATGACCCACCCTAGGTCCAGTCTCTGTGCATAGGGTATAAGGTCCATTGATTTGCTGGCGCACCTTGTGTACCTTAAGGATATCTCTCCCAAGTAGTAGAAGGATAGAAACATCTGGCTCAACAGCTGGGATAAGGTGTGTAATTGAGCGGTGGTGATGGGCTACTTCTGGAGAGGGAATCTCAGTTTTGTCGTCAGGCATCATGCCACACTCTATTAGGGTAGGAAGTGGGAACTGCACTTTCTTATTGAAGGATTCAATGGTAAAGTCAGAAGCTCTTCTCCCTGTGGTTTCAAGTGTCCCCACACATGTCCTTAGAGTGTATGGAATTGCACTTGCCTTAAGATTAAAGATATCAAAGAATTCTGACTTTGCAAGGGATCTGTTGCTCTGTTCATCTAGCACTGCATACATTTTCACTGCCCTTTCTCTCTTGCCAGTGGGATACACAGTCACTAAACAGGTTTTAGAGCATGAACGTGCACTCTTGCCTTGTCCACATACTTTAGTGCAATTAGACATCACTGAGGAGAGTGGGTTGCTCCCTGCCCTGATCTTTCCTGGGTTCTAAGTCTCTAGTGGGACAGGAGCAGGGCCTGGGTGCAAAGCTGCAATATGTCTCTCACTGCCACATTCTGTACATTCTACTGGTATTTTGCAGTCTTTGGTAACGTGATGTGGTGGAGAGTTTGAATATTTAAAATGGAATTGGATTGCCATGCCCCATCGGATGTGTATGGATGTGCGTGTATGTATGTATATATATATATATATATATATGTATGTATGTATATATATATATATATATATGTATATATATATATATGTGTGCACGCATGTGTATATATGTTTATATATATTTATGGAGATGTATGTGCGGGAGGTGTATATGACTTTAGCTGGTAGGTTGTTTCTGTTAAGGGTTAATTTAGCTAAGAGAATTTTGTCAGTTGGAATATGTAATCCAATTGACAGCTCCTTTTGTGTACAGGTCGGTGGAAGGTGTGTTGTAGAACCGCCCGGGATTGTTTACCTAAACTTAATATTCAAAGGAGCAGGGGTAGTCGTTGCGGGGCCGAATTAATTGGCTAACAAAGGCTTTTGTCCTCTCCCAGGTTAACCAACTGGTTATTCTTTTCAAAGGGTGTTTGATATGCATCAGGACGGACACTGTAACCCAGCTATGATTGTGCATACTTAAGTCCCCTATTCATGAGAAGATCTCCTGTTTAGTTAAGTTACCTTCAAACAAATTAACTAAAGGGGAGGTGCTATTCATGGGAAATTAAGTTGAGTTACCCCCGGGAACCAATGAACATTGATACTAGAGAGGGGGCATTTTTGGCATATAAATATGTGTAGAGCTGGATGCTTCAGTCCCTTCTCTGGATTCCCATACCACCGGACGGAAGTGTAATGTATTCCCTTATCTCTCTCTCCCCCTCTCCCCCCTCTCTCCCCCTCTCCCCCTCTCTCTCCTGTAATGTATTCTGTGTATCTACAACCTTTCTCTAACTTTAATCTTTCTCCTAAGACTTTAATATGTATTAAGTAACAGCCTGTGTATGTCCATTGTAATATATCCCCTTTTCTGCATTAACTATCTTTGTAAACACTGGCAACATGGCATTTATAACATCTCTATACTATGTTGGGTAATCTAAAATGTTTCTTTATTATGTTTCTTTACCAATATAAATAAATTGTAACTGTTTATCTATTCGCACGGTTATCGTACGTTTATATGCTTATACAGACAAAGGGGTAATTGCGTTATTCACTTTATCATTTGTATATCTATAATGATTTTAACTAAGCTAGAAATTCAGCTTTAACAGTGATAAGTGGATCCGCAACACTTGAAACAGATGCCGTTTTGTTTAAGGAAGGAAATCTGCTCTGCAATGGGTTTGCTTCTAAAGCCTTTGCATTTCTTTAGTGGATGTGTTTTTTTTTGTGTATTGGGCAATGTCTATCAGGGTTTTCTATGGTGTGTACCTTGTGGGTGCTTTGATAGTCTGTGACTTCTGAAGGTACAGCTGTTTTGTGTGTGGATACAGAAGTCCTACCATGAGGTTTCTCAGGTCTGTGTGTTTGATTGCCGCTGGTGGTGAAGGCAAAACTGGGATCACTTCGGATTTTCGCTTGCTGTCGGACAAACCTAGAAAACACAGAGAAAGGGGGGAAAGCAACACCATAATCTTCCTCCCACAGACATCCACTTGTCTTGCATATTTGAGGGTAGTTTCTCTACTATGGGATTGGTGCCTCTAGCTGTATCTAGATATGAAAGTCCTGGCAAGTAGCCATCCTCTTTGGCATATTCTATCTCTAGTAGAAGATCACTTAGTTCTTGTAGTCGCACGTTGTCTCTGTAGCCCACCTTGGGAAAGACTTCAAGTTTTTTCAACAGTGCTCCTTCTATTACCTCAGGGGATCCATACGTTTCTTCTAGTCTTTTCCAGGTCATATTGAGTCCTGCTGCAGGGTTGAACAGGTTTGCTCTTCTCATCCTCTTAGCATGCTCTGCTGACTCGGTACCAGGCCATTTTATCATCAAATTAAGTATGTCTGCTGGTGAAAAGTTCAGACCTTCAGTGGCATTCAGAAAGGAGGATTTCCACGCCCAATAGTTTTCAGGAAAGTCATCAAATTGGAGAAAGCCTGAGCTAACCATCTCTTTGCGGATGAGATATTTGGTGACATCCACTGCACATTGTTGTTCGCCCATGTAATCTATATGTCGAGGTGATGGGAACACTTGTTTTTTGTTCTTAGGGGTTTCTGGTGCTTCATTCTTGATTTGCTGGCAGCCGCTGACCTCATGTGGTTGTTTGGGCCTGCTCAGGGGGGATGTTGATCTCGGCCTGAATTGCTTTGCTTCAGATTTAAGAGACTGTTCCTTTGTATGCGCATCAGTAAGGTTCTGGATGTACTCACTTGTACAATCTGTAGAGAATAGAGGTTTTTCTGGAACCTCTGGGTCTTTATATGATATTTCACTTCCTGACCGACTTGTTCCCATGTAGGCAGCGGCCTCTGCTTCAGCAGCTGTAGCAGCGGTCTGTCGCTTCAGGATGAGCAATTTTGATTCTAATTCCTCTTTTTCTTGTGCTATGGTAGATTTATTTTTTGCTAACTCCTGCATCATCATGGCTTGTTTTTGTGCTATGGCAGCTTTCTTTGCTGCTAACTCCTGCATCATCATGGCTTCTTTTTCTGCGTACTGTAGCTGGACGCGGGCAGCTTCTGCCTTGGTACGAGCTTTAACTGCTGAGGAACTTGCTGAGGACATCTTGCTAGCCCGTGAAGATCTTGACACATGCGATCATGCATCGTCTTGCTGGGCGCTGGGAATGTTCTCCCTGCCTTGCTGTGTCAGCGGTAGCGTGTCATCAGCCTGGTACTTTGTTCCTGATCTTAGACTCATGCTGCAGTAATGGTGTCTCAGTTTATTCCAGGCCGCCACGTGGTTGTCTTTTTACTGTTTTGCTTCGCGTTATTAAACTGTTGTATAACACTAGTCAGACAGCTTAACAATAATTCAGAAATCAAGAAACGTGAGACATCAGATCTGTATGTATTCTTTTTCCGAATAACTTTGTAAAACGACAACATAAGTATAAACAAAACATGTGTGTCAGTACATTAAACAATATACACTCTATCAGTGAGAGTACTCACAAACAATTCCACCATTAGTCCAGGAATAGATGAGAGCTCTTCTGCCTGCAGTCTGTTAGATCAAGGAGCAGTCATAAAATGAAGGAAATACAGTTCAAGGTTAAAGGTTATTGCCTTTGACTGTGAAGAGAATACCTTTTCCTGTGGCAAAATAATAACTCTGACCACTAGATGGCAGCAACGTCAAACCAACATTGCAGTATATTCTGTAACAGCATATAGCACATATTACTATGACAATATGGGCAGAACACCTCCCTTTCTTACTATTTATATACTTAAAGAATTTATTGGGATTTTTTTTTTTACTCTCCACTGCTTTGTGCCTTTCGTTTTCTATTTTAGCCGCCCTGATTGCATCCTTACATTTCTTGTTGCATTATTTGTAAAGTCTGAATGCTGATGATGATCCCTCAGCCTTGTATTTTTTGAAGGCCTTCTCCTTTGCTTTTATATGCATTTTTACATTGGATGCACTGACTAATGCCCTTATTTAATATGCTCTTAAAGCAAACCCATCTCTCATCCGTGTTTTTTGTTCCTAAGATTGTATCCCAATTTATATCTTTTAGCAAGGTACGCCATTTAGGGAAGTTGGCTCTTTTGAAATTCAGTGTCTTAGTATTCCCCTTATGTTTCCTATTTGTGTGATTTATACTGAAGCTAATTGACCTGTGATCACTGTTTCCTAAATTGCCCCTTATTTCCACACCCGTGATCAGGTCTGTATTGTTGGTAATCAGTAGGTCTAGTAACGCTTTGTTTCTAGTTGGTGTGTCTACCATCTGACCCATGAAATTGCCCTGCAAGTCATTTAGGAACTAGTGAGCCTTAAACAAATGTGCGGTTCCTTCCGCAAAGTCTATGTCTGGATAATTAAAATCCCCCATTATGATGACACCTCCCATCCTTGCCGCTAATCAGGATTCCACCTCCTCCCTAGGTCCCTTAGTGATGTTATCTCTCACATTCACTTGTACATTATTCTTGCTATACAGGCATACCCCTCTCCCTTTTTTACCCTCCCTATCCCTGCGATAAAGGGAATACCCTTAAATGGGTGTCAGCCAATTATGAGAACTGTTGAACCAAGTCTCTGAAATTCCCACAAAATCTAAATTCTCCTTGTACAACAGTATCTTTAGTTCTCCCATCTTGTCCGCCAGGCTCCTGGCATTCGTGAACATGCCACGTAGTTTAACCTTGGGTGAATGTGCGGTTCCTTCCACCCAGTCTATGTCTGGATAATTAAAGTCCCCCATTATAATAACACTTCCCATTATTGCCGCTAATCCAACTTGTGATAGAAGGTCCGTCTCCCCTCCTCCCTCTGGTTAGGGGGCCTATAGCATACTCCCTTTTTACTTTCCCCTTAGTTTCCTCCCTTTGTAGCTCTACCCATAGGGATTCCACTTCCTCCCTTGTTCCCTTAGTGATGTTGTCTCTCACATTCACTAGTACATCAATTTTGTTTTACAGGCATACCCCTCTCCCTTTTTTATCCTCTCTATCCCTGGATATAGGGAATACCCTTGAATGGTTTCCAGCCAATCATGAGAGCTGTTGAACCAGGTCTCTGAAATTCCTACAAAATCGAAATCCTCCTTGTACAATAGCAGTTCTGTCCTGAACATGCCACGTAGTTTAGATCGGTTGCATACTATCTCCTTATTAGGTGTTCTGAGGTTTCAAATAGGACTTGTTACTGTATTTACCTTGGGTTTAGGTGGTTTAGTCAACCTACCACAAATGCCCCCAATACTACCCTCTGGAATTTGTTTTGCGCTCTCTACTTCTGGACCCTCCCCCTGTCGCCTAGTTTAAAAGCCCCTCTAACTTCTTGGCCATCTTCACTCTTTCACCCTCCTCATTTAGGTGTGGAGGGTCTCTGCTAAAGAGCTGGTAACTGACTGAGAAGTCGGTCCAGTTCTCCAGGAAAACAAACCCCTCCTTTCTACACCAGCTCCTCAGCCACTTGTTTACTTCCCTAATCTTCCCTTCTGGTGTGGCTCTGGATGCCCACTAAGGATTTCTTCTCAGGATGAAGGCGAAGATAGGCTTGAAACAGTTGTGGAGCGTGCACATCAGAGCAGGGTTCCCAAGAATTGTCCTCAGGGCTATAGCCCTTCCATTTTATATGGAACTGAGTTTGGCCCCTTCTCTTCCTGCAATCCAGGACAGCTTCCACTTCGAATTCCTCATTCCCTTCTAGTGATGGACGAACTTCTGACGGGATGTTTTGCGAACGCGATCCGCGAAAGTGCCCAAATGTTCGTGAACCGCAGTTTCGCTGTGGGCCCCATTAATTTTAATGGCAGGCAAACCTTAAAAACCTCCAGGTCATATTTGCAGCCACAAAATACTTACTAGCTGTGCACACATAGTCCCATAACATGGACACTGACATACCAGAAGTATTACGTGAATCTGGGATCGACAACGACAAGCATTCTTTTTTTATCTGTAAAATGTTGTCAATTGAAGGCCATGAAGGAGAGGCAAGGTCAGGCCAGGCTATGAAGGGGGTGCAGGAGTGCAGGAGATGATCAGTGCCACAGTTAGGGCAGCACAGTCCTGTGCCAGTGTCCCAGTGTGCCAGTGTGCCAACCTGTGCTTGGCCCTTACCCCCACCGATGCAGGGCTCCACTGCGGTGGTCCGGAGGTGCCAGTCCAGTGCTGATCCTCAGCCATGGTGCTGGCACTGCCTGCTGATTGGCTTCTCCGCTGCTATCTCCCTCACTGACACCAGCACTGAGATAGAACACTGACACCAGCACCGTGATAGAGAGCACTGACACCAGCACCAAGATAGAGAGCACTGACACCAGCACCGAGATAGAGAGCACTGACACCAGCACCGAGAAAGAGAGCACTGACACCAGCACTGACACCAGCAACTCGCTGCGGGACCCAAAAATATGACAACGCTCAACCTCTTCAAACAGGAGGGTACAGGCATATAGTACGGTGTGCTTTTTTTGTACAAGTGAGCCAAAGGTAGAAAAAAGGTCCGTGTGCTAGATTATATAAATCGTTTATAGAGTTATGCATATACATGTTCTACTGGTCACATGTGTTGAATTCCTCTGAGATCCATGCCTCATTAATTTTTATAAATGTGAGGTAGTCAACACTGTCGTGAGCTAGGCGAGTGCGCTTATTGGTCACCATCCCCCCTACTGCGCTGAACGTCCTTTCGGACAGGACACTGGACGAGGGGCAAGCCGACAGTTCCATTGCAAATTGTGCAAGCTCTGGCCAGAGGTCAAGCCTGCCCACCCAGTAGTCCAGGGGTTCATCACTTCTCAGAGCGTCCACATCGGCGGTTAACCCGATGTAGTCGGACACCTGTCGGTCTAGGTGTTCCCTGATGCTGAATCCAGATGACACCTGTCTTATATCAGAAGTGACCAACACATCTTCAAACCACCCTCTTCTTGCAGTCGCTGTTGGATTAGTACCCGCAAATCTTTCTCTGGGAGTGGAAATTCCTCTGCCAGCGCACGCAAAAGCAGAATGCAGCATTTCTCTAAGCAAGGCCTGGAAGTGCTCCATTCTGACAGCCCTCTGTAATGGTGGTAACATTTACGCCATTTTGTGCTTGTACCGGGGGTCTAAGTACGTTGCCCAGTACTGGTCCTTGACCTTTATGCTTTTTATACGGGGGTCCCTGTTAAAACACTGGAGCATGAAGGCCCCCATTTGCACTAAACTGGAAGCAGTGTGGTGGCCTGGCTCCTGCTCATCATCCAGGATAATGTCGTCCTCCTCGTTCTCCTCCCCCCATCCACGGACAACAACAGGGATCCCAGAAAGGTTTAAAGCATGCTCTTCTTGCTCCTCCTCATCCGCCCCAACACCATCCTCCTCTGACTCCTCTTCAGACTCCTGTTGTTGACTTGTCTCAGATAGAGTAGCCCCCCTGGGAATTCATCCAGCATTGCGACTTCCTCATCTTCCTGCTCCTCCACGGCTTGACCAATGACACAACGCAATGCACGCTCCATAAAGAAGGCGTAAGGTACGATGTCACTGATCAGGAAGAATACAAGAATAGGGTGTGCAGCTCCTTCTAGCAAATAACGCCATTTTTCAAGGGCAGACTTAATGGCGAGTAATTCCCGATCACCGACATCATAGTTCCTTTCAGGATTACTTAGTTTCTGGAGAAGAAAGCGACAGGGTGAAGTAGGGATTTTGTCCCTTGGACTTGGGATAATATGGCTCCCACAGCTATTTCGGAGGCATCAACTTCAAGGACATAGGGCAGAGCAGGATCTGGGTGTTTCAGGATGGGTGCAGATATGAAAAGGCTTTTCAATTTTTTGAACGCTGTCTGAGCTTCTGAGGTCCATGTGAAGGTTGTGCGTAGCATGGTTAACTGGGTAATAGGGGATACGATACTGGAAAAGTCTTTAATAAATTTAGTGTAAAAATTAGCGAACCCCACAAATCGCTGTTCGGATTTCTTATCACTACTGCAGATACCTTCTGTGGGTCCATAGCAATTCCGTCTGCGGAGATAATGAGTCCCAGGATCTGGATAGTGAGCTTTTTGAATTCACATTTCTCCGCCTTGGCTTAGAGATGATGTTCCCTTAGTCTGTTTAACACTTTCTTCACGTGAATTCGATGGGACTCTAAGGAGGTGGAAAAAATTAAAATGTCATCCAAATAAACAATAGTAAATAAATCAAGAAAGTCCGGAACACATTGTTTACAAAATGCTGGAAGGTGGCTGGAGCATTACAGAGTCCAAAGGCCATCACCAGGTACTCAAAATGTCCGAAACAAGACCTGAAGGCCGTCTTCCATTCATCCCCTTCTCTTATTCTGATCAGGTTGTATGCTCCTCTTAAGTCTAATATTGTAAATATACGAGCTTCTCGTAACCTCTGGAATAGTTCAGGAATAAGGGGTAAGGGGTATTGGTTTTTAATGGTTACTTTATTGAAGTCCCGGTAATCAATACAGGGCCGGAGGGAGTGATCCTTTTTTTCCACAAAGAATATTCCCGCTCCCGCAGGGGAAGAAGATGGACAGATAAAGCCTCTGTCAAGATTCTCATCAATGTATTTCCGCAATTCCTCCAGTTCTGGTTCTGAGAGTGGGTAGATCCTGCCAAAGGGAATTTCTGCACCAGGTAAGAGATCAATAGGACAATTGTACGAGGGGGGCGTGGCGACCGAGCCCTAAGATGGACGCTTGATCTTGGAGCTCCGCTCATCAGCCAGAGAGATTGCATACCATCCGAGCGCACCGGCCATCTAAATAGCCCCAAACCACCATCTGTGACCGGCGGAACACCGTGGAGATGACCAAGCGGAGGAAAACAGCGCCGCAGCCCCAGAAGATGGCAAATTTCGTCTCAGCTAAGTCCCACGGGCCTACGCAAAATGGCGGCAGGCGGGCCGCTACAACCGCACATCGCTGACCAGGCCGCTCACCTCAGGAACGGAGGGGGAGGCCTCCGCTCGTCTCAGGGACACATCATCTCCCACAGCGATCCGCCATCCGGTTCCTCTAGCCCCTCCACGAGGAGCCCAGCAAAATCGAAGCCCAGGCTGACCTCCCCAGATAGGCCTCGGATTCCACACAAAATGGAGGTAAGCACACAGGAAGCTGCAGCATCTCCTCACACTCCTGACCCCATAGCAGACTTTCCCACAGCAGACAGGCCCATCTCAGACACCATTCTGAAGGAAATTTTACTGTCACTTAGATCTGCACTGCATACTGACATGGTGAGAGGGATAAATCAGTGCCACAAGGAAGTGCAAGCTATTGGGGGCAGAGTGGACAGGATTGAGCACAGAATGGAAGAATTCACTACCACATATAATGTAATGGTGGATGCTCACACAGCCCAGGGGGAGGATATTGCATGGTTGAAAGACAAAGTCTCAGACCTTGAAGACAGAAGCAGATGCAACAATATTAAACTGAGAGGAATCCCTGAATCTGTCCCAGCACCTCAGCTCCTTCAATATGCCCAAACCCTATTCTCCACACTTGTGCCTACCCTCACAGCTCAGGACTTGATCATAGATAGGATCCACAGGCTCCCCAAACCCTCCTTTCTGCCGGAGGGCACACCAAGGGACACCCTGTTACGAATCCACTTCTTCCATGTGAAGGAACAGATATTCCAAGCAGCACGTAAACAAGACAAGGTCCCATCGCAATATGCAGACCTACAAATTCTACCAGATCTATCTAGATTTACGCTCCAGAGGAGGCGAAACCTGGCCACCATAACAAAAGCTCTGAGGAACCATAGGATTCCACATAAATGGAAGTACCCAGCCACCCTCATCATCACACACAATGGTGTAACAAGATCAGTTACCACGCTGGATGACGGCATTGCCACCCTACAACAATGGGGGATTCTTCCTGACCAGGCAGCGTACCCGTCGCCACCGCCACAGCCCCAACAGATCCAGGATGACTGGCAGGTGGTTTCACACAAGCGCAATAATAAGAAACAAGCTGGGAGCAGCTCATAACATGTCTAATTAGTTACTCTCAAATCTCTCTGGCTGAAGGAGTTAGTACCTAGACTCCTATCACCCCGACACCAAGTTCAGCAGCTATGTCTGCACGCGGATCAGTTATCAGATCCCTTTTTACATGTTTGCATTACCCTTTGCTTTTGTTCCTCTTTTTTCCTTACTCTTTTTTTGACCACAGTGAATACCTAACCCAGGACCAGCTTTCCAACAGCACAGCAAAGATCACCACCACCAAGTCTTCTGTGACATCCAACGGACAGGAGAACCGCCACCACAGTGAGTACACCAAGCACCTCGCCACACACACACAGACCCCCATTGCCAGGAATGACACTTAACTTTCTATCCCTGAACGTCAGGGGTCTGAACCATCCCGCTAAGAGGTTCTCCATGTGGAAGGAGGCCCGCAAACACAAGGCGGATGTACTCCTCATACAAGAAACTCACTTTCAGACACTTAAAACCCCTGTTTGCTCGAACAAGAACTACCCGCATGTCTTTTTAGCTTGCACACCGGATGGCAAAAAAGGGGGTGTCATGCTGGCCATTAAAGATACTGTCTCCTTCCAACTTAAAGACTCCTTTATTGCAGACAGTGGAAGGTTCGTAATTGTCACAGGAGACTTGGACGCCAAGCCATTCACCATTGTGACTCTTTACGCACCAAATACGCACCAGATGCGTTTTGTTCAGCAGGTGCTTAGAAAAATAAACACCATGCTATATGGTCGCCTCATAATTGGCGGTGACTTTAACCTCATAGCTGACCCGAAACTAGATACTACTACTGTGGACCCTAGAAGACCATCCAAGCTACTCAACCTCTTCCACAAGCATGATTTGTTCGACACTTGGAGGTGTATGCATGCTAGCGAAAGAAACTACACTTTTTTTTCCACGAGGCATTGCTCGTATTCTAGGATAGACATGTTTGTAACTGACAAGTGGCTCTTGCAGCGTGTTCAGTCCTCCACGATACATGATATCGGGTGGTCTGACCATGCTGCAATCACATCTCCATACACAGGGTGCCTCCCCCTCTCCACCTATCTGGCGATGCAATGTAAAATTACTTCAGGAACCCAAATTATCCCCCATTTTATCTCAACATCTCACAGAATTCTTTCATTCCAACAACACCACTGACGCGAACCCGTTCTCCATTTGGAACGCTCATAAAGCCTTTATGAGGGGCATACTCATTCAATTAGGAGCAATAGAGAAGAAAAAATACAATACTAAGCTTAATGACACGTTAACCTCAATACATACATTAGAAACCCAAAACAAATCACTTCCCAATCCGATCACAGCAGCCACCCTCTCCGAACTCAGGGAAACGCTGAGGGAACTCCTCACATACCAATACGACAAACACCTCAGGAAGCTGCAACTCAACACATACGCAAATGCCAATAGGGCGGGGAAATACCTGGCAAACAGAAGTAAAGCGGCGCGTGTCATAACCAAAATCCCTTACCTGATCCATCCCAATACACGAGATAAGATCTTGAATCCCCAGGCGATTGCTGACCAATTTGCCGATTTTTATGGAGCCCTTTACAATTTACACGCAGACACCTCCACACCCCAACCATCCCCAGATAGCATCCAAAATTTCCTACAGAACCTCAATCTCCCATCACTGTCAGAAGAACAGTTATCAACGCTCAACGCTCCATTCACAACACAGGAAATTAATAGAATCACATTATCAATGCCAAATGGTAAATCCCCAGGACCTGACGGTTTCGGAAACGAATACTACAAGGTCTTCAAAGAACAACTTACCCCACACATACTACAGGTATTTAACAAAGCGAGTGAAACTTCATCCTTCCCACCCAAGATGCTGAAAGCCCACATCATAACACTTCCGAAACCTGGTAAGGAGCCTACCACCCCAGCAAATTTTAGACCAATCTCTCTCTTAAATACAGATGTAAAAATTTACGCAAAACTCTTAGCGAACAGATTGTCTAATATAATACCAAATATCATACCAAAAGACCAGATGGGCTTTGTAAGGGGGAGGCAGACCTCAGACGCCACAAGGCGTATTGTCAATATTATCCACCATGCCACAACCTCAAGAACGCCTTCTCTGCTTCTATCTATAGACGCAGAGAAGGCGTTTGATAGAGTACACTGGAAATATATGGAAGCTGTGCTGGGAAAATTTGGGTTCACCGGTTCAATCCTCAAGGCGATTATGGCCCTTTACTCTTGCCCTTCGGCACAAGTTTACACCTCAGGACTGTTATCCAAACCGTTCGCCATATCGAACGGTACCAGGCAGGGGTGCCCACTCTCTCCGACCATTTTCAATTTAATGATCGAACCTCTAGCGGAAGCTATGCGCACAAATGACGACATTAAAGGTTTCCAGATAGGCAACACCAAACAGGTTATTAACCTCTTTGCTGATGATGTGATACTGCTTTTGACAGACCCCATGACCTCCCTACCACAGGCACACAAGACTCTCACAGACTTCGGGGAAGTCTCTTACTATAAAGTAAACTTCACCAAATCCCAGATCCTAGATTTAGGAGTGCATAAACACATCAAACACAGACTATAAAATTCCCTACCGTACTCGTGGACCAACAAAAGCATCACCTACTTAGGTATTCAGGTATCCACCAATACATCTTCCCTAGCGGACCTCAATTTCAAGCCGCTTTTAGTCAAGCTTGAGAAACAACTCAAGGACTTGAGTAAGAATGAAATCTCTTGGCTAGGCAGAATTGCAGCCTTCAAGATGTCAATATTGCCACAAATCCTATATATATTCCGATCGCTCCCAATCCCTATACCCGCACACTATGTTACTGCCATTTCCAAAGCTACTTGGAAATTTACATGGGGAGAAAAAAGAGCCAGATTCCCACGGAACAACCTTTTACCTCACAAGTCAGTAGGGGGAGCAGGGTATGTGGACATACAAGACTACTTATGGGCCACCAGACTTGATCAGTTGAGACACTGGTTTTCTCAAGCAGATCATCCACTATGGGTTGACATTGAAAAGGCTCTTACACCTACAAATGACCTTACTACTTTGCTAATGACAGACATATGGGTCCCATGGGATCCTGGGGGTTTATCCCCTACCTTACAGATATCCCTTCAGGCTTGGAGATTTCTCCAGACGTGCACTCCCACAGAACATAAGGAGATCTTATACCAATTCCCGATTGAAACTCTGGGGGCTAAAATTCCACATCTAAATATAGCACGGTTAAAAGACAACAAAATTTACCATGTACAAGACTTGTTCACTAGCCAAGCGCCTAAACCAACGACAACAATTATGACTGAATACGACCTCCCTAGGGAATTATGGTTCTCATGTATGCAAATTTCCCACTTCCTGAGAGCACATCCACTGCCCACTATCTCTATACCCTCTAAGGCTTGGAGTTTCTACTCCTCCACCACCCAAACCACTAAGGGTATATCATTATTCTATAATCTTATAAATAACAAACGCAACTTTTCCAAATCTACAGCCCTCAGTAAGTGGAAACGGATTTAGCCACCTGCTTTTCTGATGACCAGTGGTTACTCGCATTCCGAACTGTTCAGAAGGCATCACACTGTGAGAACCATTGGGAAATGACCTTGAAAATTATCAATAGATGGCATTACACCCCATACAGGCTTTCAATTTTCTTCCCATCTTCATCCCCACTATGCTGGAGAAACTGTGGGGAGATAGGCAATCTTCTACACACACTTTGGAGCTGCCCAAGCCTGACTAGCCTTTTGAACAAAACCTTCCAATTAATCTCCGACCTTACGGGTATACTGACCCCTCCTAACCCTTCCTTGCACTGTTACAAATTGGCGTGGAACTCTTTCCACATGCAGACAGGGCGATGGTAACACACATATTGTTGGCAACCAGAAATCTGATTTTACGTAATTGGAAGAGCACAAACGCCATTAATATATCAGAAGTTATCGCATTAGTCAATAGGAATCACTCCTTTGAAAGGTTATTAGCAATTAACTCACTTTGCTGTAAAAAATTTGATAGTGAATGGAAAATGTGGACTGATAGATTTAAAGTTAATTGAAGTTGATCGTTTTTCGAATGTTATGGATATTCTATACACATGTATAGGCTTTGTTATTTAAAACAGAGATGGTACTCGCTGTGAACACGGTATATTCACTGTATTTCCCTTCTTACTTTTTACTTTTTCCCCTGTGTATTGTTTTGTCATGTAAATTGTGAAATTTCAATAAAAAACATTGATTAAAAAAAAAAAAAATAGGACAATTGTACGGCCTATGAAGAGGGAGTGTCAGCGTTCTTTTTATTGAAAACATCCAGGAAATGATGGTAAATGGAAGGCACATGTTTAATGGTTTCAGGGTCTGCGTTGATACAGAGAAGCGGTTCTTCGGACTTTGATGGAGGAGGAATGCAGAATTCCCTACAGTATTTAGAAGAAACAGTCACTTCTTCTGTGACCCAGTTGATGAGAGGGTTATGTGCCTTCAACCAGGGCTGCCCAAGGATGACAGGAAATAAAGGAGATGTAATGACATCTAAACGTAGCAGCTCACGATGCCCAGAAGCTGTGAGACACAGGATGGGTTCTGTCTCTAGAGTCACAGGCAGTGGCGGCTGGTGAAGTTTTAGGATGGGGGGCGCAAGACCCCGCCCCTCCACGTTTGGCCCCTCCCAGGTCACACAAGCCACACCCCTTATATAATCCACATCATATACCAGGCTGCACATTATACACATAGATAGATAGATAGATAGATAGATAGATAGATAGATAGATAGATAGATAGATAGATAGATAGATAGATAGTGTAATGGAAATTTGTAAGTTCTGTATATAATTGTATTCTATTTTGTATGTATTGCACACTGCCCTCACTGTGCACACGGCACTAATAATGTTTTCAGTACATGTTTACATTCTTTCGAGTCCTGATTAGAATAAGCCTGCCTATGATACGCCCCTTGTTACCATAAATGAACAATTGTAATATTAATGTGATACCTACGTAATCATGTGTATAAAACCCCTGAATTGCGTCATAATAAAGGAGAACGGTTATTTGGAAAGATGCTGAGCGTATCTTTTGTGTCTGTTCCCTACTGCAGTAGTTATTACTAATTTGGAACCACTAATCAATATGAGGATAGGAGTTGCCTATCTATAAATTTCCAGGACAGGTGGCGAGCTTTTCCCAGGAGGGGTTAAAAGGTGACCCTGAGTATCCGAAACGAGGAGCTTGAGACGATCCGGGAATTTCTGATAATCAGCCGGCTGAGGTAAGCCTTTTGCTTACATTTGAGTTATCAGACTTCCTTGATCGGTAAGGCATTTTCGGGACAAAGGGTACCTATCTTACTCCCCTAAATCGAACTGTATTGATTGGTGGTTATATGTTATGTTGTCACTGTCTACTGTCCATCAGAGTGTTATAGATAAGAAAGAATAGTGCTGTTCACAGGTATATGTAGTACATCTGCTAGAAAAAGTAGTTTAGAGGCAAGAGGGTATAGGCACACGTAGAGAAGACTGGCCAGTCATTATGGGCATTAAATTAAGTAAGGGAATGAAGGGTAAGAGACCCTCAAAAATGCCCAGCGCAAGAGGAGCGCTATATATGAACCGAAGGTGTGGTTCAGCCTATACTGAGCCCCTAGATTAATGGTTAAAGTGGACATGGATCCACAATGGGTAACTGGGTTACCACCGAAGTCCACAGGGACTAAGAATCATGCAGAGTACACAGCTAGAGAAACAGCTATCTATGTGAGCAGGATGGATCAAGGGTGACAATTAACACTAGACAGAAAGAGACATTTTCATGTTAAGTTGTGGGATAAATTTGGGGTTAGGCACTACAACTAGTAAAGTCAAGAAACAGAGAAAAGAGAGTTAAAACAGAATATTTTATATGTTGTCAGAAAGGGAAGATGGGATGAGCACTATGGCTGCCCGTCTGATCATAGAAGGTACTGTATGTGAAGTATGATATTACAATACATTGGATGCAAAGAATATCAGAACAAAATAAGGAAAGCAGAAATTTAGCAAGGAAGTATTTAAAAGAGTTAAAAGAATGTGAGAGAATGATATGCATGTGTTGTGTACAAATGGGAAAAATGTAAGCGATTTTAGAGAGATATTTGTGTATGTGTGTGAATGCTGGAACCTTTAGTTCTATCGCTTGTGTGTGTCATGTACGCAGATGTGACCCCCCTCCTTTGTGCTCTCCTGAAAGAATGTGGCTGGGATGAGAGGTTGGTGATAAGCTGGAAGGACACCATGCCAATTTCAGTTTTTTAGACAAAACATTTATAACTTTATGTGCCGGGTTAACGAATCTAATGATAAACAATGTGATCACAATTATTTTTGAATCTGTTTTCCAAACATGGTAAAATGAAGGTTACATTTAACCGTGTATTACACAAATTGAATATCCTTTGATAGTGGAAACAGTGCATTTAATAGGGAATTAAGTAAAATTAAGTAATATGTCCCCCTTTAAGGAACGTTATCTGTGGATATATATATTAGGGTGTGATATTGAAATTATCATTTGAGTATTAATTTCTAATTGGAGTTTAAAAATTTTATTAATAATATAGATATATTGAAACTGGTTTAGACAACCTTTGGTTGGAAATGAAATCCAGTTTAATGGGGAATTTATAAAAATGGTATTAGTTTAGTTTAAGATAACAATTTTGTAATTTTACATTTATTGAGTGGAAGGAAAAAAGATTAAGATGAGGTTGTTAATTGGAATACAGCTGCCATAATGTTTAACAAAGCCAAGATGGATGGGATACATAAGAAGTTTTTCTACAAAAATTAAATCTTAAAGTCTGATAATAAATTGATGTGCGGTCCATGATGTGAGAGTAATAATAAATAAAATTTAAATATGACAGATCCATCACATCAAGTCCACACACCCTGTTAGGATAGATGCCACCTGCAGCCAGTTGTTTTATAGTTTTTGATGTGGCAGAGTGCTTTCTGGTCCATCATACAGATGTTGTTGGTCTTTTTGTTTTTATTTTTGAATCCAAAGCAGAATGTGTGGATTGTGATATGATGTGCCCCTTTTCCTCGTAAGTGCAGTGGGTATAAGCAGAAGAATATTTTGGATTAATCGACATCTCTCCATGACGGCAGGGTATTGTTATCATTTATTATAATATTGCCAGGAAAAAGTTGTCTTTTTGAAACATGAAACTGGAGTTCTTACACAAACAGCGTGATAGAAAACAAGCCATTGTAATATAGTTATGCAAGCTGGACCAGTAATGAAGGGTTCACCCCAATATATCAGAGCTGTACCTTTATGCAAAGGTGCTATTAGACAAAGTTAGACATTATTTTGGTCAAATATTTAATTTTTAATGGTCCGACATTTTGCGCAGCAAATATACAGCTAACTAAATGTTTGTCTAATGAAAGGTTTAAAATATGAGTTTGTTTATGTACAAATCTAACAATGAAAAATGTGTACATTTTAATCCAGCCACCTTATTGCCCCTATTGGAGGAGGCTGTAGATGGGGGAGACCACATGTGTTACATTGATGACGTAGGAATCAGCTGCTGTGAGCCCAGTGCAGGACACACTCCCTGAAGACCCAGATATTTAATATTTTGTAGAGTTATTCCCGGTTTTATACTGAGTATGCAGTTTATCACCCAGAAGGATACTCTGTATTTAGAGTCATTGGATCCTTTTTTTTCCCAGCTCAAGAAGCAGAGCTCTATGTTTTAGCAAAGCCTGTGAGCTATAAAAAGAGTGTATATATTTATATAGATAGTAGAGAATTAGAGAGCTTTTGGTTCCATTTGAAGGGCCAGAAGTTTGTTTTTACTTCGGCAGGTAAACCAATCAAGCATGCTAAGTTAATTTGATCGGCTGTTTTTAGCCTTCCCGGTTCTTGCTGAGGTGGCCATACTAACATTAAAACTCACACATGGGCCACTTCGAAGATCCCATATCTAGGCGTACAACTAACATCAGATATGAATAGTCTGTTTAGAGCAAACTACCCCGCTATGATAAATAAATGTAAAGGTGATATGAATGGGTGGTCTAAATGTGGTCTATCCTGGCTGGGCAGGCTTCACGCGGTCAAAATGACTCTCCTCCCGAGGTTACTATACCTTTTCCGCTCCCTACCAATCCCGATCCCTAAACAATTTCTCGACAAAATGCAATCAGATATCCTCCGCTTTATTTGGGGGAAGAGGGGTTACAGATGCCCGGCTGAGATACTCTACCGCTTGAGATCGCAGGGTGGCCTTGGTCTCCCCAATCTTTGGGGGTACTATAGGGCATCTCAACTAGCCCAAATCTCTATGGCATACTCTCGGAATACTCAGCCGGACTGGCTTTCTATGGAACGTGAGGCAGTACCCTCGAACACCATAGATTATCTGTTGGGCTGTTCTCCTGATCGCAGACCGGCCATTATGGCCCCCACTCTATCACACTCCCTTGCTCTCTGCTCCAAACTATACAACATTCAATCCATTATATCACCCATGAGACCCCTATCACACCTGTTCCACAATCCGGACTTCAGCCCGGGGATGGAAATCGAAGCTTTTAAATGGTGGACAGATAAGGGCCTATATCGAATCGGGCACTTTCTCTCCCCTTCGGGCCCCATCACTCATGCACACTGTAGGAAGAAACTAGATATGCCTGACTCCGAATTTCTACGCTTCTCACAGATTTCACACTTTCTCCACTCCATCTGGCTCTCTAAACCCTTACCACCTTCTATAACCCCATATGAACACTGGTGTGTCAACCTCATGGATCAGAAGGGAGGAATTTCATTGATCTATGCAGCGATTATGCATAAAGAGACCAAACCCTCCTATGCCCGAGCCTGGGAAGAAGACGTGGACAATAACTGGGACTCTACAATTTGGTTCCGCGCTGCCAATAGAGCTTTCAAAGGTATCCTCAACGTATCCCTTATTGAAGCTAGTTTGAAAGTACTGATCAGGTGGTATTATGTTCCCTCCAGGCTTGCCAGAATGTTTCCAGGCACGTCACCAGACTGTTTTAGGGGCTGTGCAATGGAGGGCTCCATGCTCCACACATGGTGGACCTGTCCACGTATCCGTCCGTTTTGGCGGAAGGTATTTTGCACTATTCGCAAAGTAACTGGTACTACTGTAGCTCCACACCCTAGCTCAGCCCTGTTCAATCACCTTATACCGGGACTTTCTAAACCATTACAGACCTTGTCATTTTTTCTCTTATTGGGGGCCAAAATAACGATAGCCAAAGCCTGGAAGAAACATACTGTCTCCTTTCACATGTTCAAGACGAAAGTCACTTGGATCATGGTTCAAGAACAGACAGTAGCCAAACTTAATGACAAACTAGAGAAGTTTCAGTTTACATGGGAACCATGGGCCACGTTCTGCAATATCTCTCTCATCCCTGGAATACAACCCGGTACACTGAACTCCGGAATGACTCTCTGATTTCTCTTACCTATTCCCCCCCTCTACCTTCTCACACGTTTTTCTCTCCCCCTTCTCTACTACGCCTCTCTTGGCGAGACTGGTTAGGGCACACGCTGATAGTCTACACAACTCTTAACTTGTGCAGATTCCTCTTTTGTTTTATGTTTAACCTCTTTCACTGGTTCCAATTCTCCGGTAAAGTGGGCTTCGGAGAGAACTTATCAGGCGCATCTAGGGGTTCCCTCTCGTGGGTGTCAGCAAGATCCCTAACGGGGCACTCAGGAACCTGGGAACTTCTGGACCCATACTGATATTGAAACTGGCCGATATTAGACGGAACCTTGTACTGTTCTGCACATTAGATTGCCCTCCCACATCTTTGTTTAAGAACTAGAACTTTTCTACTGCTATACATAACGCTAAGTTCTGTTAATTTTACTGATTGGCCTTGTAAGTACCTGCGCGTACTTACAAGCATGTCTCTACTTTGTTAATGCAAAAAATTTTCAATAAAAAAAAAACTCACACATGGAAGCAGACCGACTAAGGATGCTGCATTTACAGCCCCGGACACTTGCTGGGTCTGTGCAACTCACAGATTCCACCCTAGTTCTGGCCCAGTATAGCTGGGATTAATAATTCAACTTTAAGGACCCAGAACGAGAAGAACAAGTGGTCCACAGTGGGCAACTTCTTATGAAACAGGACATTGGAAAAGGTGATCATTTATGTCTGCCAGACACTCTTTTCCCTCCAGCTTGACACATGGACCGTGTCATCAGTCACAAGCAGTTATGGCTGCCTTAGCAAATGAGCGTGGGATAGAGCCAGGGTTCTCCACAGTTGTTTTTATAACATACCACTTCTTGTTTTACCTGTTACCAAAGGTGTTACCAAAAGCTGAACATCCCTTCCAGAGATTACAAAAGATATATCCAGATGCCCAAGTCAGGATCTTATAAGTATGCATTTTGTCTGTATGGACATGTTTTTTGGATGTCCAGTGGCCAATGCTACTGCAAAGGCCACAGTAAAAAGTGTTATCAGAAGTAGTTTGTAAGTACAGAGTACCAGAATCTACAGAGAGTAACGGAGGAAATCATTTTTATAGGAGAGTCCTTACTAGAAGTTTTGAGGTTTTATTTTTGCACTCCCTACTGTCTACAATGTAGCGGACAAAGTAGAGTAAGAAAACTTTTGCCTGAGTGTTTTCTTATAATTTATCAAGCCCCTAAGGGGATGTTGGACTCTCTCCCTATGAGATTTGGTTTGGGAGTGTGTTACTCACTTGCTTATATTTTGTCTCAGCAGCTGAAGTCCTCCATTCGGATCTCACAGAGAATGTTGCTGATCTTTTAAGGTTTTTGACAAACTCATTTATGTGTTTTCTCCCCAATTCCAGATCCTAAAAGTTTGGAAAGATCTAAAACTAAAGCCAGGTGACTTGTGGATTGTTAAGAGACATTTATATATAAGGAAATGTTTGGAGACTCAATACAACATCTATTTCATGTACAGTTTTGCAAAACTTGAAGGAAAAGTCACCTGGATCCACACCAGACACTGCAAAAATGACTAAATTAAAGAAATCTCTGAGTTTGATTTGTTTCCCTTTTGCAATCACAGTCTAGGGTACTTATTGATTCAATTACTTTAATTGTAAGGGATATATATTTGAAAAGTAGTTTAGCCATGTTGAAGTCATATTTGTCTTTTGTACCTCTTCCATTTTTTGTAGAATTGTCTGTGTTTACATATGCTGATAAGTCAGCATACCAACAATTAAGCTAGAAGGCCATTCTGGCAACAGGAGTGTACAGCCAGTACTCTGTAAATATGTCTTATCAATCATTTGTTTTTCACAATGAAAAGTCATTTTGTAATGAAAAAAGCTGATCAGCTATTATATTCTCCACAATGGAGTTTTTGCCTCTTTGGCCAGGACTACCTCCACCTAAGTGTGTGGAGGTTCCAGGTTAAAGGTGATAGCAGGTATGGTTAGTGATCAAAATATTGATCAAAAGAGAGGAGATGTAATGGAAATTTGTAAGTTCTGTATATAATGGTATTCTATTTTGTATGTATTGCACACTGCCCTCACTGTGCACATGGCACTAATAATGTTTTCAGTACATGTTTACATTCTTTCGAGTCCTGATTAGAATAAGCCTGCCTATGATACGCCCCTTGTTACCATAAATTAACAATTGTAATATTAATGTGATACCTACGTAATCATGTGTATAAAACCCTGAATTGCGTCATAATAAAGGAGAACGGTTATTTGGAAAGATGCTGAGCGTATCTTTTGTGTCTGTTCCCTACTGCAGTAGTTATTACTAATTTGGAACCACTAATCAATATGAGGATAGGAGTTGCCTATCTATAAATTTCCAGGACAATAGATAG